>OX031060.1:46993796-48302539 GCA_943736015.1 Tridacna crocea
GTGTCTACTACTGTTGCTGTGTCAAAATCATTCAGAAATTGCTAGTTACCTCGACATGTATTTTTGATATTAACCAAGGTCTGTGGGCAAGAATTCTGTTGATTTCATACAAATCTCGGAGTTTCTGTGGGATGTGATCCAGCCCTTTTAGCCAATCCTGATCTCCCCCAGCTAATATAAACTCCTGTATATGGAGATTGATCAAGTAACTGCACTGGTGTCGACCAGCGGCCTGAAATAAAAGAAATATTTTCAAATTCAGTTTTTCAACAACAATAAAATCAGCAGTTTTAGTCTCTTACTCTATAACACAGAATCCCCACTTAACCCATTACCACACCACAAAATTTTAGACTGGTTCAAATTGAAAGCATTTGCAGACAACAAAATAAAGGTGACGGAAAAATTGAAATTTGTTCTGGGATGGGTAGAAAACACTGTGGGAAAAGGAGAAAATGCTGGTTACCAGCATTTTCTCCTTTTCCTACAGTGTTTTCAAAAGGTTTCTATCTCAGGGGCGTCAAAAGTAGGGATTGTGTGGTAATGGGTTAAAATGACCTTGAGAAAGAAACATTGACAAAGACATTGTGAGAGAAAGAGAAAATGCTGGTAATTAGCATTTTCTCCTTTTATTACAATGTTTCTACCCTATCAAAGTAAAAAATTGTCTTACTAACAACATTTGATATGTTGTTTGCATGCACTTTAAATTTAACCAAGTCCAAAAATTTGTTTGGTAGAGATATATTGTAACTTTTTACATATGCCAAAATTTTACATTCCCCCTATTCCTTCCTTTTTCCGCTACTCTGTACACTACTCTTCTCTGGCTTCTTTCTCACATAGCCATTGTTGAAATAATTATCTGTACCTAGCTCTTTATCAAAGACAGCACTTTGGACTCAGCCAGATTCAAAAATTTGCAGATGACAAATCCAATGGAGCTTAAATTATGATTTTTGTCTTCAATATGGTGGAAAACATGGGGCAAAAGGAGAATATGAATCATAACATATCAGCATTTTCCACTATTCAAAAGCCTTCTGGCACAGGGTCATAAAAACTTCTTCGGTGTCTGATATGCTATCACAAGTTTGCACTAAAAATATACCAACATTGCTTTATTGTGGTTCTTTTTGCTGACGTAAGTCTATTTCATTAGGTTAATGCGAAAAAAGACATTTGCACCGCTGAACCTAGATTTCATTGCTTGACCATGGTAGAGACTAAGATCAGACTGTACAGAATGTGCAGTCTGATCTTGGATCTATACTATACATTCCTTTGCACAGTGGCATCCGTGGTCGTGAGGTAGAGCGTCGGCCTCGTAAGCAAAAGGTCCCAGGTTTGATTCCCGGGAGCGGGTGTCAACTTTTGAATTTTTCATCTGCCTACACATTCGGCGCGAGTACTGGTGTAGTTCCCAGGAAGCAGAATCGAGAGAGATTAGTATAACTTGTCAGAACTTGTTTCTCAATCGATGTAAAATAAATATGTTTAAAACTAAAAACTCCTTTGCCATGAAATTCTGACAATAACAGCTTTAAATTGCAATATTTGTATCTTTCCTACAGAGTGAGAATGCCTCTTTCATTTACATTCACTCATTACCAAATGACAAAATTTTAGGTTTCTTCAAATCGAAAGCATTTGCAGACGACAAAATAAGTGACTGAAAATTTAAAAATGTTTCGTGAAGGGTAGAAAACATTGTGGGAGGAGAAAATGCTGGTTACCAGCATTTTCTCCAAAATGCCAGTATTTTCTCCTTTTCCCACAATGTTTCTACAGGCTTCTTTCTCAGGTTTATCAAAGTAGGGCTTGTGTGGTAATGGGTTAACCCATTAACATGCAATCCCTACTTTTGACGCCCCTGAGAAAGAAGCCTTTTGAAAACACTATGGGAAAAGGAGAAAATGCTGGTAACCAGCATTTTCTCCTTTTCCCATAGTGTTTTCTACCCTTCCCAGAACAAATTTCAATTTTTCAGTCACCTTTATTTTGTTGTCTGCAAATGCTTTCAATTTGGACCGGTCTAAATTTTTCTCGTGTGGTAATGGGTTAATAGTACAGGGACCATGGAGCAGAATTAATAATTTCCTTCCGCTCCCATATAAATTTCTTCTAGAAGGGAAAACTGTAAGTAGGCACTTGACTTTGTTAGTAGCCATATAAAACAATGTTACTAAAATAGGCCTTATATCCTTGTTGTACTATTTTTACACCTAAAAGACCTTTAGTAGTAAATGTCAAACAAGATCAAACTGCTCAGAATATGCAGTGGGATCTTAGATCACACTCTGCTTTGCCAAGACATTCTAAACAAGTTCAACCTTAAAACTATGTTTATATGATTATTACTCCTAGATTTAAAGGTGGCTATTTAGGTTTTTTACATCTCACCAAATTAAAAAATTATATATATATGACTGAAATTTGTCTTGTGCAAAGTTCAACCCTTTAAAAATCAAACTTAAACATGTGTTTAGAACACGTTATGATATTATTGTAAATAGGTTAGGACATTTTTTGGAACAATCTTTAAACCAGTAATCAAATGAACCCTTTACCAAATAAACTTGTGGTTTAACTCTTTACCACACAATCCCAAGTTTAAACGAAAGAAAGAAAGCCTTTGTAAAACATTATAGGAAAAGGAGAAAATGCTGGTAACTAGCATTTTCTCCTTTTCCAACAATGTTTTCTACCCTTTCCAAATCAATTTTTTTTTATTCACATTTATCCTATCGTTTGCAAATGCTTTCAGTTTGGACAATTGAAAAACTCTCGTTTAGTAAAGAGTTAATGTCCCTGGTAAGAAAAGATTTAATAATAAATAAAACATTTGGAAAAGGAAAGATAGGTACTGGTCATCACAAAATCTGAGCTACAAACTGCCCAGTACCAAGCAATTTGTTATTTTCACTCTGTCCTAAACCCATTCAAAGGCTAACCCAATCTTTTTATAAACAATATTTGTCACAGGGTAAAGAATTAAAGTTGACAGCAATTCATTTAAACCAATAGGCATGTAATTTTGATCCTAAAAGTGCTGTTCATGACTTAAATTGTCTTTCTGGCCAGTGTAGATTAATATCAGGCTGCAGAAAATGTGCAGCCTGATCTTTGATCTACCCTGTCTGTCTTGCTGAAACACTCCAGTCAAAAGCAACTACAAACTGGGATTGTTTGGGTAATATTTCAAGGATGACTTTTTTGTTGGGTTTTTTTTTTGCACCCTAAGAGTAATTAAGGAACAATTACTACCCTATTTAACCCATTACCACACAATCCCTACTTTTGACACCCCTGAGACAGAAGCCTTTTGAAAACACTGTGGGAAAAGGAGAAAATGCTGGTAACCAGCATTTTCTCCTTTTCCCACAGTGTTTTCTACCCTTCCCAGAACAAATTTCAATTTTTCAGTCACCTTTATTTTGTCGTCTGCAAATGCTTTCAATTTGGACCAGTCTAAAATTTTCTTGTGTGGTAAAGAGTTAACTCTTTACCACACGAGAAAATTTTAGACTGGTCCAAATTTAACCCATTACCAAATGAGAAAAGTTTAGACTGGTCCAAATTGAAAGCATTTGCAGACGACAAAATAGAGATGACTGAAAAAATGAAATCTGATTTTGGGAAGGGTGGAAAACACTGGGGGAAAAGGAGAAAATGCTGGTTACCACCCCTTTTCCCACAGCAATGTTTTCCATGACGCACAAATCCTGTGTCATTGATGGAATTTTAATTAAAATGAGCCCCAAAATAAATGACAGTGCGTCATGGGGACGCAACTTTCCAAAATCTAAATAATGTACGAAGTTGAATAAAGCGTCATAATTCCAAGTCTGTTCTTACTTCAATGTCAGACAAACACCGTTCTTTTTTTAACTACAGGGTTTATTTTAGATAAAAGTGGTTTTCCGGTACTTTATTTATAGAATAAGACTGGTTTACGCATTATTGCCAAAATGTATATTGGACACGTGTCGTAAATATGGGCCCAGTCAAAGTCGTGGTTGGGTTCTCTGTATTTCATAGCATATTTTACACGACTTCCGGTATATAAAAGTACACATTACCGGTCAGTGCTGTTAGCGGAAAAATAATGTCATGATGAAGAAAACTGTAGCATTCTTCTATCGTCTGCTTCCTACAACTGCCGATCAAGCCACGTCAAGCAGCGCGATTCAGACAAAAATGTTTGGTCTGTCAAAAAATAACATCGGCCTTTCCATCAGAAATGATCGACCGACTTTTCAATCTTGGAAGTTGGTGTTTAAAGGTAATATGCATTATAAATCGTAGGAAATCCATATTTTTGACCCCCAAAATTAATGAAATGACCCGCAACTAATGAGGAAGGGGGTCACAATGACCCCCAATTTTCAAAGCCGAGGGAAAAACTTCTTTATAAATAGAAATCAACATTCAGTAATCTAACCGAGTTTTATCGATTGAAGATCGTTGAACCAATCAAATTTGAGAACGAGTCAAGCAGGTCCTTGTCAGTGGAATTTACGTCATTCAACCCACATAAGCAGGTAAATTATATCATGATTTTACCAAAAAACGCAAAATAACAATCTTCATCGTTGGCCCAGGATATAGACAATAATCAGTAACAAGTTAATCATCAACGAAAACAATGGGAAAAAGCCAAGTTTTGGACTGTTTAGTGCACAAAATGACCGCTGGAATTCCAATCTGTCTAAAAATAGACCAACCTGCATATGAACGTAGGTTTATGAAATCAACGGCGTAGCTTTTTAATGTCGGCATTGTTCGACTTGCTAGGGGTAAATGACCTAGAGTTCGCGAGCATATCTTGTCTGATCATAAGTTTTGGGACCGCTTATAAAATAATTATTTTTTATAGACCTTAGTATTGGAACACGAAAAAAAAATTTTACTATCCCAAAAATTAAAGCAAAATACGGTAGGTATACAACGGCACGTTGGCGATCGCGAAGTACGCACGATCCCTAAATAAGTTTCACAGTCAAACTGTGAAGATTAATGATAATTACTTTCTCCTCCCTAATTAGATCATATTAGCCGGCCTCTGATTTACTGAAATTACGAAAACTTTAATGATTAGGGATTAACGTGATCGGCTTAACGTTATAATTGACACAGTTGTTGGTTATTATCACATGTCAAATTGTGAATCGTTTGGCCATCTTCCGGTAACTTTTGCACTTTTGCAACCATGTTTTGATTACATTTAATCGGCTGCAGTGTTTGTTTTGCAAAGAAAGTTTTCCTCAGGAAGCAAAATGGTACATTTTTGAAAAAAATACCGAGTACTCGAATATCAAATTCAGTAATCGATACTCGGACGTCCGATCGAGTACTCGGTTAACCGGTTACTCGTTGCCATCCCTACTTTTGAGACATGAGCAGGGCATGATTAGCTGTGTAAATCAAAATCAGACTGTATAGAACATTCAGCCTGATCTTTGATGAAATTGTTCAAGTTTGGTGAGATAAATTTGACAAGAGTTCATCCAGTCCTTACTATCTGGTGCTTCAGTGACCTCAAAGAAGAGGGTTTTAGAAAGCATTGTGGGAAAAGGTGGGTGGGCATTTTTCCTTTCCACATTTTCTTTCACGCACTGTAATTATCTTGTGGAAATGTCTCCTCTCCCCAAAAAAGTATGGCATAGATGAAACAAGAATCTGCATGCAGCTCAAGACTGGTAACTTTTCAATGTAAATTGTATCATAAAAGTTGGAGTGAAAATTAGATACAGTATGCAAAATATACAGAAATCCTACAAATTTATATCTTAAGGTAAGACCTGTATAATGGAAAACGGCTATTTCCACTAAAATATCATCCTGCAAAATTGGCTATAATTAAAAATGAGTATTATTGAACTACTTTCACCTTTTCATTTTTTTCCATTTTTTCCTTTTTTGATTTATCATTTATAAATCTAAAACCGCTATATTCTCAATTCAAAAAGAGATAATAATTACCTCCCTTTCTAGAAAACAAACAAAAGTATCAATAAATAGCTTCAAGATAGACATAAATGGAATTTCTGATCCGTTACAAATGTGCAAAAATATTATTTCTGCATAAATCCTTATTTATCCTTATTTAACAACCAAATAGAATTTTTGCCAAATGTTCACCTGAAGTGCATTACACAGGTCTTACCTTAAAAGGAAAAATGAAAAAGGCTGAAGGTCTGTAAATCTTGGACACAGGAAATATGCCTGAAAACTATCCTAAAACCAACGACTTTACAAACTCATCAAGCCAGAGCAATCTCAAAATTCTCTGTTCCATAATTTAACTTCAAGAAAATTTTGCAAATTACCTTGCCAGATAATTGTAAGCTTAATATGCCATAAACATTGCCAAGCTGTCATGGAGAGAGCCATTTCCACCCATTCTAATTGTCTAATTACGGGGAAGAGGGGATCTTGCCTTGGGCGCAATAATCATTCTTTGCAGAAAATTGCACACTGTACAAAATCCATTCCCTGTGATGCAATTTTGAGAACATCGCCCTTAGGGCCAACTCACTATTCACAAAAACTTGGACTGCAAGCCTTTGCAATGAAGTTGAGTGTAGCCCAGATGAAAGCATTTGTACTGGTTTGTTTGGATTGTTTGGTTAGGAGCAACAGACAGCCACCAAAGCAATGTCCCAACCTATTTAACTCATTACCAGATGACAAAATTTTTGGTTTGTGCAAATCAAAAGCATTTGCAGATGACAAAATAAAAGTGACTGAAAATTTGAAATTTGTTCTGTTAAGGGTAGAAAACATAGTGGGAAAAGGAGAAAATGCTGGTTACCAGCATTTTCTCCTTTTCCCACAATATTTTCTAAAGGCCTCTTTCTCAGGGTCAATAAAAGTAGGGATTGTGTGGTAATGGGTTAAAAGACAAGGAAATTTTAGACTTGTTGTATTAACCCTTTACCACACAATGACGACTTTTAACGCCCTTGAAAGAGAAGGCTCAAAAAGCCAAAAATGTTTTACACCCTCCAAAGAGAAAATTTCTATTTTCTAATCACACTTGTTTTGCCGTCTGCAAGAGCTTCCAATTTAGGGGAGCCTAAATTTGTCATTTGAATAGAGTTAACAACTTACCATTATGGCTATGTAATGCCTATAGTGATATGGAAGAGGTCCATCTCCTCGTAACAGATACTGTTGGGTGCGGAGGAAACAGTCCAAATAGTCCGGGTGGTAGCCCATGATCTGGGTGACATTGTCCAGCCGGTTGTTTTGTAGAAAAGCGTCAATGAATAACATTTGCGTCTGAAAGTAGAGAGAACATCAACATTATAATATTTTTGTTCTTATCCATGCTGACAAGACAGCAGCACTTTGCTTTTGTCCAAATTTCTCTCTGAGGGTAGAACACTTTTAAAAAATATGGCTTATGAATATGTTTGCCTATGAAAATTTCAGTCAATATTTAACTCTTTACCACACAATGCACACAGACATTACGGGAAAAGGAGAAAATACTTAAAACCAGCATTTTCTCCTTTTCCCCAATGTTTTCTACATAGTTGAAGGAAAGTTTCATCATTTGAGCCACACTGAAAAGCATGTCTGCAAATGCTTTGAACTTGGATGGGTCTAAAATTTGGTCATGAGGTAAAGAGTAAACCCTCATTTCTATGCATTGCTTGTAGGAGCCTTTGGAAGACATTGTGGCAAAGGGTGAAATTGCTCGTGACAAGCAATTTCACCTTTTGCCACAATGTTTTCTATGCTATCAAAAGGAGTAATATACACATAAGAAACAGCTTCATCCTTGCTGTTATTTAGGGTCAATTAGAGATACCATAGAAATGCCTTATGGCGTAAATGGTTAAATTGGAGTTGAATGGAAAATGTTTCTAAGTTAAAGACAAATAATAACAAAACATAATGCACACACAAAACATACCAGACAAATTCTTCACACAGCCACTGGAATTTTTTTTTAATAAATCAAAAACATGTGCTGATTCAGCAAAATCACATACAAAGAAGATTTTATGAAACCTATCTTATCCAGGTTACCGTATCACTGACTCAGCAGGTTAGCTCTTTTATTCAATAAAATTTTGCACAACACAAGTTCACCTAAAAATAATTTTGCATAATTTCCTTGCAAGGCTGTGTTTTTTTTTCCTGCCCTCTTTCCACCATGCAGTTGCACTGAGATGTACCCCTGCAGACCCTTTCCCGCAAACCGTGTGACAGATTTGATAACTAAGGAAATTTGTGAATGAAAAGTATATAACGTAACTGACCCTTTACCAAATAATCCCTGGTTTTTACCACCCAGAGGAAGAAGCCTTTTGAAAACATTTTGAGAACAGGAGAAAATGCTTGTATTTTACAAGCTTCAGTCATTATTATGGCGACTGTTCACTTTTTCAAGCCTGTCACGAGTTTCATTACACAGAACCAAGCTTCTGAAATCTCTTACAGAAGGACATTGCCATCCAGACCAAAATAAGTTGTATTTTTCTGTGTGGACTAATTTCTAAATGCCACAAAAATTCTAAGACTGCTTTTATAGAACATTGACCCAAAATATTGAGTATCTGCTCACTTCACCAGAAAGTAAAAATCATAGACACATCCTATTAACTCTAACAATCCCTGGTTTTTACGACCCAGAGATAGAAGCCTTATGAAAACATTGCTGGAAAAGGAGAAAATGCTGGTAACCAGCATTTTCTCCTTTTCCCACAGTGTTTTCTACCCTACTAGAAACAAATTTCAATTTTCGAGTTACTTTTAGTTTGTCGTCTGCAAGTGCTTTAAATTTAGACCAGTCTGAAATTTTGTCGTTTGGTATAGGGTTAAATGCATTTGCAGAAAACAGTAGGTGCCAATAAAAAACATGGGATTTGTTTTTTGCAGAGGCAAAAAATATTGTTGAAAATAAGAAAATGCTGTTTACTAGCATTTCCGCCTTCTCTCACAATGTTTTTAAATACCTATTTATAACGTGTAAAAACATAGGATTGACGGCTGAAAATAGTGATAATCCACTGTAAATCAAAGACTTTCATCATGTATAATTCGATAATCAAACAGCTGACACGAGACAGGCACAGGATTAGACTGCATCTTCTGTCCAGTCTGATCTCAATCCATGCTGTTTGCCAAATTCCCTTTATTATCCCTATTGCAGTGAAAGTGTTTATTATAACTCTCAACATTACTTTTAACAACTCCATACAGTCATTTTATTTTTTCTGCAAATTTAGGTTCACCAGACAACTATAGTATGTTTCAAGGTAACAATACATATAGCAAAATGCATATGAATGTGCAAAGCAAGGTGCGAGGCAAATCTCATTCCAAATATGGAAACTGACAGCATTAGATACTGGAAAATATTTGAGATTAAAATAGATCCCGAGCCAGACATGGAAATGGAGTGAGTCATCCTTGTCGTCTGTCAGTTTATATCTATCGATTACAACCCTTGTAGTGCCAGTTACAAGAAGTTCCTACAGAACAGCTCAAGATCAGACCAGAGCTTCAGATAAGAGGGAGTGTTGGTATTCTTAATCCATTATTCCTTTTCCAAACCCCATGTTGTGGGTACTCCTTAGCATAGTCTCGAAGAGACAATTCTAATGAGTACCCACAACCTAGGGTTTAGTGGTGAATAGTTAAGATTTTCAATTTGAAAGTGAAATCACTCCCTCTTTCTGGAGCTCTGTCAAGATCAAACTTCACAAAATGCTGTCTGATCAATGATCTATTATGGCAATGAGTAATTATTTTCTCGCAGTTTTATCTACTGTATTGATTTCAATCCTCGCATGGCAAGCATAACTCTAGTTGCCCTGACTGTAAATGAAGATCAAGATCAGACTATAAGAAATGTGCAGTCTTATTATACATCTATGCTGTCAGCTGTTCTGTGAAACATTCCATTAGTGAGTCATCCCCATCTCAGTCATAGTATCAGCTGATTATACTGGTGATCCTTGCACAAAAAGAACAAATTTTTAATATAGTGCCTTATATACCTTGTTCTATTTTTATCAAAGATGAAATTCTACGAGTGATTTCATTTGTTGCAGCTAGAGCTGGCTGCATCCAATGAAAAAGCGTATCAGGTGAATGTAAAAATCAAGCTCGATCCGCCAAGGGTAGATTTACGTAGTGAATCGTCAGTCTTGGCTTGCGAAGATGAGATTGTACAAGATGCACACAATTTGATCTTGCATCTAAACTGTCAGCTACTTTGTCAAGTGATCTATGAATCGTCTTTGTTTTCTATGCATCAGTTGAACAATTTGCCAAACTAAAACTTTTGGATTGGTCCAAACTAAAAGCTTATGCAAACATCGAATTAACACTCAAAGGATGGGAACTGCCTGTAAATGAGTGAAAAGCATTGTTCATGAAATATATTTTAAACTGCAGTCTAAGCTGTTTTTTCTCCTTTTCCCACAATGTTTTCAAAATCCTTCTCTGCTGAGCTTTGTTAAAACCACAAATATTATCAATTAACAAAAATTTCATTTACATGTATATTCAACAACATGCTATCAACATCTGACAACCTAAAATGTAACCTTCCAATGAGAGATTTAAGCTCCCTATTTGTCAGTTTACATCCTATTTCCCCAAAGCTTTTGACAACATGGTGGGAAAAGGAGAAAAGACTGGTTATCAGCATTTTGTTCTTATCCCACAGTGTTTTCTACCATACTATGCAGAGTTCCCGATCTCCCAAGATCATGCGTGAAACAAGTATAAATGAAATAAAACACGTACAAAATTGCAAACCTATACGTGAAATCACGCACAAAAAATAAAAAGATCGAACAAAAAAAAGTAGGAAACGCTTGCATAGAAGGGCTCACGTAAGTTCGATTTTCAGAAAATATAAATCTGTAGAAAAAGTTTGGATTTCACGCTTTCTATTTTTAGAACATTTACATGCTCGGCATCACTCTCTTGCACTCTGGATCATTCACAATTTGAGAGTAACGAACGAAAAGTCTGCTCGGAGATTGGGTCGGCCTACTCTATTTCTAATATCGCAACCACTAAAATTGCAGAATGAGATTCGTTTGTTTCCAAAGAAATCCTAAATTCAGCTCTCCATTGTTTAACGCAGTCAATAAAAAAAGCGTTTTGTCAATGTCTTTCGTCTGTAAACCTACACTGGGAATAGCTCAGAAATATACTTTAGACGCTTTCTGGTTTCTGTAGGCAAGCAAGGTACACTAGTTGTAGAACCATTCAAAATCTAGAAAAAAGAATTCAGTTCATGCAGAAATACTCATCTATAAATAGACGGACATGAAAAATTGATCGGTGCAAAAAACACGGAAACCCATTACATAACAAAATGCTCCTCTTTGTATTGTCCGATCACAGTCACTTCATACTGTCTTTTCAGCTTTTAATGGGTGTAAGCTGTAAATTTCCACAAATATCTCGATATAACAAACTTTTTTGCTGCAAATTATCAGTATGGATTGCTTTGAGAATCATTACTGTCATACCCTCAAATATGAAATTTAGCGCCCCCCCTCCCCCTACCCGTAGATCTATATGATTATTCTGCATGTAGGCATACTTGTTTTTCTCTGAATTTTAACCCCATTTTTCAAGTGTAGGGGGTACAAAACCCCCAAATAAAATTTTTAGTGGAAACACTGCTAAGGAACCCCAGGTTATATAATGGAATTTCAAATTTACCTTCTGCAGATGATTTAGATTTGAAAGAACCTCAAATTTGTTGAGTGGAAAAGGGTTAAGTTGATTTGGTTTTTCCCTAGCATGTTTTCTCCCCTCCCCCATGAAGATTTCGGAACAATGATGCAAGGTTTCGGTGACCTACATAAATTACTGAATAGCGTTTAACTCAGTAATGAACAACAAAATTTTTGAGTGGTCCAAATTGAAGGCATGCATACCACAAAATAAACACAACTCAAACATTGAAATCTGTGTCCAGCAGGGTAGAAAACATTGTGGGAAAAGGAGAAAACACTGGTTACCAGCATTATCTCCTTTTTCTCACAATGTTTTCAAAAATCTTCTTCCTAAGGATTGATAAATGACGGGATCGTGTGGTAATGGGTTAACTCTTTACCAAACAATCAGGTTTTAACTACCATGAGGAATAAGCGTTCTGAAAAAATTGTGGAAAAAGGAGAAAATGCTAGTAACCAACATTTTCTCCTTTTCCCACAATGTTTTCTACTCTTCCCGAGTCAAGTTTCATTTTTTGATTTACATTTTTTTTTGTCATCTGCAAATGCTTTCAATTTGGACCAGTTTAAGATTTTGTTGTTTGGTAAAGAGTGAAAAGTTTAACTGAACAATAAAGGCTGTAATTTGAGGAATCTCTTTATAACTTTTCCACTGTCGTGATAAAGGCTTGGTCACAAAGCTCTTAACTCTTTACCACACAATCCCTACTTTTGACGACCCTGAGAAAGAGGCCTTTAGAAAACATTGTTGGAAAAGGAAAAAATGCTGGTAACCAGCATTTTCTCCTTTTCCATCAATGTTTTCTACCCTTCACAAAACAAATTTCAAATTTTCAGTCACTTTAATTTAGTCGTCTGTAAATGCTTTGAATTTGGGCCCGTCCAAAAATTTGTCATTTGGTAATGAGTTAAACGTGACAAAACCAAGTTTTAAGGCAAAGACATGAAGGAATGAGTAGTTAACCCTTTCCAGACTAATGCCGGGTTTTCACAACCCTTAAAAAGAAGTATCTCATAACTTAAAAACATTTTGGGGAGAAAATGCTGAAAACCAGCGTTTTTCTCCTTTTCCCTCCATGTTTTCTACCCTTCCCAAAAACTAATTTCAATTTTTGAATACCTATTATTCGGTTGTCTGCAAGTCCTGTGAATTTTGACAAGTCCAGAATTTTGTTGATTGGTAACGCCAGTTTAGGACGTCTACGCAGAGTTCGACAAGCATTGCCAGCATTTTCTCCTTTTCCCCCAGTGTTTTCAAATGCCATCAACCTTAGGGAAGTAGGGATAGTTCGAACACAGAATTGTTTTATAAAGGATAAATGTTTTTTAAAAGGATAAACAGAAATACCAAGGAGAGCAACACTGATAAAAATCAGCTGATCAATCAGCTGTTAGGACAGCTGTATAGTGGAGGTTGGAGACCAGTAGTGTTCATTCATTTGAACATTATTGTTTTTACCTATATATACTGAAAGACCCGCACCTAGTTTCAGGTAATTTTGTCATACCAGGGGTAAGGCCACCGATTCAAATACAATGGCAAAAGGAAACACTGCATAGGGACATTACGGACCCTGTGAACATAATCAGAAAAATGTCACATTGAACTTAAAGTCGTCTGCAAGAGCTTTCAATTATGAACAGTCTAACATTTTATTTTAAAGAGTTAAAGTTGTATTCAACATTATTTCAAGACCGCTGTCAGATAGTTACCCAACTGTCATGTACACGCTGAAGAAAATTAATACTGTGAGGCCGACTGTCATCTAGTCAAGAAAAACTTGTTGGGTACCCGACAGTCGTGCCTGAACTGATAAAATATCGTCTTGGAAGCATGACTTCCATACGCACTATTGCCTATTTCTCCATTCAGTACATGATGTAGTTGTGTCCGCACTGAAGAATCAGACTCTTGATATGTACGCTGTGTAAATGGGTTGGCCAAAAATGCGGAATGGAATGTGAATCGGCACGGTGTAGACAGTCTCAATGGAGCACACGGCAATAGTCATTTATGCAGGGTGTCAAAGAAAAAATGTACAGGCATAGCTGGAATCCTTTTTATACGCCCGAAGGGTCATATTATGCTTTACACCCGGTCATCTGTCTGTTAGCAATTTCTTGTGTGCGCAACTCCTACAGTTCGTGTGCAAATGTGCCTCTTTGATCGGTGTGTACATGGCGGTCGGGTAAATAGTCACTTTGTTGTTTCAAGTATGTTGTGGAGGCCAGTGCACTATGCTTCCCTGTGTTTCCTCTACCAGTGCTTTGTACATTGTTTTTCCTGACCAACTGGCTGTGTTTCAACATATTCATAAAAAACATTGATTAGCTATGAGAGGGGTATAAATTCATTTTCGCAATGACTTTCATCAATCCTCGGAATAAAATCTGCAGAGTATACGATTCAAAGCAGCAACGTCCATTAAAATTTCCTGTACCCAACTTTGCAATCAGACTCTAAACACACTACATTCAGTCTGAAGGTTTCCTCCGATGCAATTTTTTGTTATTTGTCTCTACAGACCTTCACATTAACCCTCTTTAAACACATCCGGAATTATAACAATTTTACCCACATCTTTTCCAACGGCTCTATTCAACAAAATTTTCAATGATACAGGTAATAAAATTACAGGTCCTGAGACCCACAAAATTTTCAGGGCGAAGGAATTCTCAAACCGTCGAAGACAAACTGAAGAAAATTTGTAAGACAAGACATACCTTTTAAATTACTGGTACTGTACCGCCAAAAGACTTTCCAATTTCTGAAAATATGCTGTTCTGAGTTCACTAACACGGCTCGTTCTTACAACAAGAACTAGGTACCAAGTTTCGACAATTATTTCGACATACAAATCCATTCAACAAGTCAGGTTCATTGATTGTTTCAAACTTGTTCACTTTTTCAGCTCCTACTTTGAAAACTCCCTTCATATTACAATTATTCAGATTTCTAACTGTAGAAAATGAAAATTCTTGCTGTGTAGTATACTAAACTTCAGGGTAGAAAGTAACAAATACCAAGTTACATGTTCTTTATATGTGTAAGAATTGCATCATGCTTTATTCCGGTATCGTACTTACTCTAGTTGACGTTATACCATGCTTGATAAACATGAGAATTATTGGTTTGGTAAGGTGGGGTAGAGTGGTATTGCATCAGCTATCATAATAGCTATCAACACTTTCACCACTATCAGCTCACAGTTATCTCAAATCCTTACTGTACTATGTGCATTTAACTCGTTACCAAATTAATGACAGTATTTTAGGCTTGTCCAAATCCAAAGCAGATGTCAAAATAAACTTGACTCAAAAATTTGACATTTGTTTAAGGAAGGGAAGGAAATATTGTGGGAAAAGGAGAAAATGCTGGTAAGTATGTTTTCTAAATGCTCCTGCCTCAGGGTCCTCAAAATCAGGGATTTTGTGGTATGGGTTAATTTTTCAAGTTTTGGGTTGTCTCTTTTCAATGTTTAGACATTGTTTAACCCTTGATATAAACAATCCCTGCATGGCTTTCACCGCTCTGGGAAAGAAGGCTTTTGAAAACAGTGAGAAAAGGAGAAAATGCTGGTCACCAGCATTTTCTCCTTTTCCTACAATGTTTTTTACTCTTAATTTGTCTTCTGCAGGTGCTCTATGTTTGGGTGTTTTTTAACTCTTCACCACACAATCCCGAATTTACACGACCCTGAGTAAGAAGCCTTTTGAAAACATTGTGGGAAAAGGAGAAAATGCTGGTAACCATGTGAGGGACTGATGTTACATGTAGTTCTGTATAAATTTAAAATTGTATTTGAAAGAGTAAAACATAGAATAGAAAATATTCCCCGTAAAGGAGAAAATGCTTGCTACCACTATTTCCCCTGACATGTTTTCAAAAGCCTTTGTCATCAGTGTCTTTAAAACTCATCACTGTGTGATAAAAGATTCAGGCAATCCGGTATTTCTTTCCCTTCACAAATTGTACACTTCTGCAGACAACTTCATGTATATTTTGTA
The DNA here is from genome assembly GCA_943736015.1 of Tridacna crocea. Classification (NCBI taxonomy): domain Eukaryota; kingdom Metazoa; phylum Mollusca; class Bivalvia; order Cardiida; family Cardiidae; genus Tridacna; species Tridacna crocea. The sequence continues at coordinate 47,009,528 of OX031060.1, forward strand.
TCAGACAGTTCAGACCATGTGTGACATGATGAATATGGGGAAAATTAATAGCAACAAGCAAATCATTTCTCCTTATGCTACAATGTTATCAGACCAAGTCATATAATTGACCTGTAATTCCTCAGGATTTAAAGTACTTTTGCAAGCATTTTCTCTTTCCAAAATTGTTTTTGCATCGCTGTTCTTGAAGGTAAGAATTGTGTAGTATATGGTTAGAATTGATGGGTTGGTGTTTTAACTCTTTACCAAACTACAATATTTTAGGCTCGTCCAAATCGAAAGCATTTGCAGACAACAAAATGAAAGTGACTGAAAATCTAAAATTAGTTTTGTGAAGGGTAGAAAACATTGTTGGAAAACCAGCATTTTCTCCTTTTCCCACAATGTTTTCAAAAGACTTCTTTTTCAGGGGGCATCAAAAGTAGGGATTGTGTGGTAATGGGTCAACTCTTTACCAAACAATCCCCACTTTGATCGACCCTAATATCAGCATTTTCTTCTTTTTCCACAATGTTTTCGACCCTTCCCAAATCAAATTTCAATTTTTCAGGTACACTTTGCCGTCTGAAAATCCTTTCAATTTGGACCAGTCTACAAATTCGTCATTTAGTAAAGAGTTAAGCAGTATTTCTTTGTCTTTATTGGTGACAGCTTACTTCTCCATGTATCGAAAGGGTTCCAGCAATACTTGGCAAAGGGCTCTAAAATCTGCTGCCTCAGAACGCTACAACAAAAACCAACTGCTTTGTACAAGGATTAAATCCAGAACCACCAGATTTAAAACCTCACACATTCACTAATGAATCAATCTAAGGCCCTACCATCCTTTTAGGAAACTGATAAGAGGTGCATCCGAAAGCCAGAATGGTTATATGTTAACAAAGTTCAAATTAATTGACTCTGTTACCACACAAAGCAATTCAATGAAATATGGAAAGAAAGCTTTTGAAAACATTGTGGTAAAAGGACTAGACAAAAAATCAAATGAGACTCAAAGCATGGAAAAAGTGTGAAGAAATGAGAACATCCTTGTTACCTTTTCCCACAATGTTTTCAAAAGGCTTCTTCCTCAGGATTGTTGAAATGTTTTTGGTACAGGATAAAGGGTTATCTAAGTTAAAAATAACTGGATTACACAGCCTGACAGTTGCAAGGTACCGTATTTATTCTAATAATCGCCCTTATTCTAATAAACGCCCAGTCCCCAAAGAAGCGCATAAAATCGGCCGTAAAGTGGTAGATTTTACTGAAAAGTTGGTGATTCTATTAAACGCCCACCACCGAGTCAAAAAATTTCGACTTACGGTCTATGCAGTAATTTTCAGTATTTCCTTCTTTAAAAATAATCGCACTTCAGCTTTCCTCTCACCAGATCTGTACAGTTTATATGAACATGGCACTTCTATGCCGCCACCCTTCACAAAGATTCCATTTGAGGACGGCCGAGGAGGTCCCGTTATTTCAGCCGAAATGTTGACGACAAGGCCGTCATTGAAAAGTTTTGTAAATAATTGACAAAGTCCTTCGGGCACGTGCCCAATAACTATTTCACCTTTTTTCATGATAATTGCTGATTCACTGTATTCGTTTTCTGGTTCTTGTAAGCATTCTAAAATTGTCCCTTTAGAAAATTCGTTTCTGTATACATGATATCCTTTAACAGCAGATTTCACAGACACTAACATACAAGTTGCCATTATTGTTACAACCATATCTAAAATTACGGGGTTAACACATTGATTCTCACGACAGTGAGTCACAAGTGAGACAATCAAAATATATATTACGTCAGCTTTTCGCGGGAGTGATACATGTAAATCGACATTCGGAACACCTCGGCCAATCTTTCGATCCAGCCTCGGATGTATGCCGACGGAATAATATGTTAAAAAACTTGACATGTATCGCCGGAAGCGGTTATTCGACAGATACTCCCTACTATATAGTTCTCGGGATGTTCCAAATGATGTCAACTAGTAACCATTTCGAATGGCAACAAATCCTGTAGAATGACGGTAAGTCTAGCTGTAGCAGCATAAATGGCTTAATTTAGGACTTGCATTGATTACGCACTTGAAAAAATGGACTAGATCGAAAGATTGGCCGAAATTTTCCAAACTTTTGCGCGATAATGACATTGTATTTCTTGTTATGGGGGTGTTGTTGTTCCTTCTGGAAGTAGTCTGTCGGCATACATCCGAGGCTTGATTCGTAGAATTGAACGAGGTGTTCCCAATGGTAAATCGAGCGCGTATCTTGTAAGGGGTGTTTATGGGGTGTTTATGGCCCCAGTCTTGGCGCCATTTGCTGGCAATTCCAAGAATTTAAGATCGGACATTACTAACCCGATGGAAGAATCTTCAGAAGGAAAGATTTGTTCGCTTGGAGTAATTTATCTTTTTCAAATAAGGATTTGGCCAACTAGGCCCAGGGACGACCAAGCCCATGGACGAACTGGCGTTGTGACGAACAAGCACGGACGACAGGACAGTCTATTTTTGCACTTCTTCCGTATTTCCGATGTAAACAATGACTGTACGCAGTTATAGAGTGAAAAATGGCTATATGAATGACGATATTACGTAGATGCTGATTAAAACATGGTATTTACGTCTTTTTGAGGGTTGAATTGGTCACTTTAGATCTATTCTCTGCGATGCAAAGTCAATTAACTTGTAATAACCGCCCACCCCAAACTTCGTCATTGATCATGATTCTAATAATCGCCCATCCCCAACGTCATCATTGATCATCATTCTAATAAACGCCCGGGCCTTTATTGGAATAAATACGGTACATCCTTGTGAACAACATTAGGCGAGAATTTTTTTATTAGTTGATTTACAAACCCGCCGACTGCAATTTTCCCAAAACCAGAAAAAAAATATAAGAAGGTTCTAAAAGATTTTTTAAAATTTTTTCCGCCGACCCTAACCATTATTCGTTTCGTCAAAAAAAATCTGTATTTAAAGCGAACGTCAACCCAAACTTTTAAACTGGTACCTGTCTTGTCTCCTATATAACCTTCCGATACGAAGATCAATAACATGCAGCAGCGGGACCCACGCTGCTTATCGCCATTTTCGCCAGTTGTATAGTTTTTCTTTAACTGGCGAAAATAAGTGTTGAAAGGATTTTTTATTGACATTTTTGTCTCAACTCACGAGATAAGTGGAGAAAGACTGAAGCAGGAACTTGAGGAAGTATGGTACAGGGTGAAAAAGTCGTCTTCAATGACTCAAATTTGCATCATCAAGCTTTCACAGCGAAAAAACTTCGCCTAACAAACAGTCCCGACCAGGCCTATATTCATGAAATATCCGCAATCTAAGACAAAGGATGACAGGTTATCACTAATTAACTTTTTCAATTTGGACAAGACAGCAGAGTGTTATGATCCTTACCTGTTACTAACTCGCTAAATCCACCCCTTTATCCTACGAAAATCACACTTTTTTTCCCACAGGTAAAGCGTCTGCATATTTGTTTGAATGACGTCACACTATCGATCATTACTGATTCTCAAAACATGAATAGTCATAAAATGAACTTGAATTACCACTTCTTACAGCTGGAGATATTTTTTCCAAACATACTTCAAATAAATTATAATGGTAAAGTGAAGGATTAGAAAAATCTTGAAGACGATCTTTTGCCTTCCTCATGTCGGCAACTCGAGCAAAATATGCAGTGGAGTGTTCTATTTTTAGAATACTCTACACCTTTTCCTCCTTATCAGCTAGTTTATTGACTAATAGATTACATCTCTATAGATCTTGTTAACTTTCTTTTAAACTTTAACAAGTCATTATCATGTTTTTGAATCAAGATTGTGGTCCCCATCACAGGCATAAAGAAGTTGTTTTTTTTTTCTCTCTTCTTACCAGTCTGGACACTATTTGCAATCTGATGAGAAATGTTAGAGTTTTGAGTTAAGTGTAACTCTGCATCAGTGGGGTCATAGGCAATCAAAAACAAAATGGTTTGATAATGTTCTTTTGAGTCAACAAATAGCCAGGATAGAAGTCCTTACTAATTGTCTTTCTTTGATATAGCAAATCATATCCAAAAGGGATAGTTAGGTTCAACTTCTTTTCTTCCATGGAGGGCATTAATACAGAAATTCTCTCATCACATACTTTCTTTTGTAAGGTTCAAGAAAGGGATACTGTCTACTTGCAGCACAAGTCTGCTTCTAGATTCAAACAAATTTAACTACATTATGTGTTTTTATCATGCTTATATCCCCCATAAACAAAGTATGGGGGATGTATACTGGAGTCACCATGTCTGTCCATCCATGTGTCACAAAAAGCTTGGCATAACTTTCAAAGTAGAACAGCTAGTGACTTCAAACTTTGGATTTTTGTTCGAGGCTTAACTTCCAAAATAAAACAGCTAGCAACTAAAAACTTCATGTACAGATCGGCCACATTAAAGAGAAGTGCAGTGTACGAGAAGCATAACTTTTTCCACTATTTTAACGGTTATATCTTTTTGTATATTTAACTTTGGATTTTTATCTGGGGCTTAATTTCCAAAGTACAAAAGCTAGTGACTTCAAACTTCATATATAATTAGATCACCATAAAGCAAAGAGCACTTTACCAGTACCATAACTATATTCCCACTATTTTCACATTTATTTCCCTTTGTAAATTTTAATTTGGATTTTTGTCTGGGGCATAACTTTCCAAGTGTAAAAGCTAGTACCTTCAAACTTCATATACAGATGGACCACATTAACAAGAAGTGCAGTTTTCAAAACTATAACTCTGTTCCTGCTACACTTAGAGTTATTGCCCTTTGTTAATTGTAACTTTGGATTTTTAAAATGGGGCATAACTTGCAAAGTACAAAAGCTAGTCACTTCAAACTTCATATGATTTTGAATCACATCAAAGTAAAGTGCACTGTGCAAGAACCATAAATCTTTTCTCACTATTTTCAGAGTTATAGCCCTTTGTAATATATAATTTTTTTAAACTCTTTTGTACTAAAACATTCTGCATTCTGTAACAAAGAGCTGTTTAGTGACAAGGAGCTGGTTTGGGGTTTCATTTAGTGATAGCTCATTTATTTTTGTTCTGTTTTGGGAGCTCAAACAATGCCAACTTCATAACGACCTCAATAGAGGCGACTTAGGAAAACATTATGAGAAAAAAAATGTCTGTTTTTTTTGTAGATTCACTGCAATGAATTTCCAGAACTGTTTCTGTAAAATTGTGCTAAATTTATTGGAACTTCAGAACTTCTTAGCTAATGTTGTGGTTTGTGACAGAGCGACTTTCTGTTTCTTTTCTTGTCAGACAATCATAAAGAGCCTTAAAGTTTTAAGAATTCATTCGGCAGCAAACGTCGTAGAGCCAGATCAGACTTCTCATTAAGGAGCAAATTCGATCAGAATCTTCAGTGTTTGCTAAATTCTGAATGTGTCTTTGGACCTCATTGATCTGTGGCATGACACTATTAAAGGTGGTCATTACAGTTTTTAAGGTATCCAGAATAGATTTTTAGGAAAATTATGGTAACTTGAAAAATGTAACTATAATACAGACTGTTGGTTTACTTCACTAATTATATTTTTAGTTTCTTACGGTATTGGTAGGAAAAAAAAAAAATGAGAAGAAAAATCTCTTTTTTTTATATTTTTTTATCGACTTAACATTTTTTGAGCTTTTTATTTTATTTTTTTTTCGTCCCCCCGACCCTGATTTTGAAAAAAAGATCCCGTAAATCAACTTATAAAAAAATTCTGGCCTTACTGTACCTGATCACTATAATGACACAACAGAATCTAATATTTTGCCCTTCCTTTGTACAATGAAAACCCCTCAAAATCACATCCCATTTCAAGTACAAATAAGTGAAATCTTTTCATCTTTTACTCTTCACCAAACAACAAAATTTTGGACTAGTCAAAATCAAAAGCACTTGCAGATGACAAAATAAATGCGACTCAAAAAACTGAAATTTGTTTCCAGCAAAGAAAACTTTGTGGGAAACGGAGAAAATGCTAGTTACCAGCATTTTCTCCTTTTCCTACGATGTTTTCAAAAGGCTTCTACCTCAGAGTCATATAAACCAGGGATTGTTCGGTAAAGGATTAACCATCACCATCTAGACTGAACGTACCTGCAGATAACAAATCAAATTGTAACCAGCACTTTCTCCTTTTCCCTTTTTCTAACCTGCTGGAAACAAATTTAAATTTTTGAGCAATTTTGTTTTGTCATCTGCAAGTGCTTTCAATTTGGACCAGTCTAAAATTTTGTCATTTGGTAAAGGGTTAATTCATACCAAGATAGTGTCATGGGCCTGTTGTCTGCTCCAAGTGTCGAGGTATGGACAAAGCCCTGCCCACTGCTTTCTTGTTTATGAACTGTATCTGTTTCATTACTAAGATAGTGTCATAGCCCTGTTGTCTTGTTTAAGTATGGTCAATGCCCTGCCCACTGCTTTCTTGTTTATGAACTGTTACTGCTTCATTACTAAGATGGTGTCATAGCCCTGTTGTCTTGTTTAAGTATGGTCAATGCCCTGACCACTGCTTTCTTGTTTATGAACTGTATCTGCTTCACTACCAAAATAGTGTCATAGCCCTGTTGTCTTTTTGAGGTTTGGTCAATGCCCTGCCCATTGTTTTCTTGTTTATGAACTGTATCTGGTTCATTACGAAGATGGTGTCATAGCCCTGTTGTCTTGTTGAGGCATGGTCATGGCCCTGTCCATTGCTTTCTTGTTTATGAACCTCATTGTTGAAGTCTTGCAAATGCCCTTCATTAGCTTTATTGTCGAGGTACTCTCATAGCCTGTTGTTGTCTGCTTTATTGTTGAGCTATTGTCTCAGCTCTGTGGTCTGCTTTATTGTTGAGGTTTTGCTACATTCCAATTGTCTGCCTGAATGTTCAGGTATTGTCACAGCCCTATGGTCATCTTTAGTATTGTAGTATTGTCATAGCCCTGTTGTTTGCTGCATTCACAACATTGTTTAGCCAATCACAAGTTGTGATACTTGAAAATTAGAAAATCTTGGAAAATAAGCCTAAGAATATTCTTAAGAATGGTTGGTGAATATGAGCTATCATTTTTTATAGAATCTTTACAACACAGTCCATGTTAAAAAAACTCTAAAGAAAAAGGCTTCGAACCCAGAACCTTTCCTAGAAAAGAGCAAATGCTAGTCACCAGCATTTTCTCCTTTTCCAACAATGTTTCCTTCCCTTATATTGACAAATCCAGTCATTTGATCCATATCTCATTTGTCATCCATATTCTAAGCTCCAGATAGTGGGAGTGATTTTGATTTCAATATTGAACAAGAGGGCCATGATGGCCCTGTATTGCTCCACTTGCTTATAAGTAATAACAGCACATTGCCAAAAATTATAATACTTGGCCAATTTGTTTCAGTCTTGAAGACATACTAAAATTTTCTATAAATTCCAAGGCAGTTATGACCTCCCAGGCAAAGCCATTTTTTCTCCGCAAAGCTATAATTACTTGAATCCTGGTGGAGGTCCACACAATAAGCCCCATACCAAATAATACAGGTCTAAAATGTGTGGTTATAAACAAGAAGATTTTCAAAGTTTCCTCAATAAAAGGCCCTGTAAACATCAGAACCATGAGGCAGAGCTAAATTTAGAAACCCTTGGTGTTATTAGCTCCACCGTTGTCTGCGCATGTCATATTCTTTGAAGATTCGACTGTCTTATATGACGCATCACTACTAGCCCCGAAACCGGGCTGACTGTAATATTACGCTCTATAAAGTAGCAATGTTGAAAATAGCTTTTACGTATCAATATGTTTGAGGAGAAATGAGACCTGCTTTAGCAACAGATTTCTCTAAACTGGTGATTATAGTTGAGTGAATTGCACGAGGTAGCGTTTTATTGGGTAAACATTTTTTTTTTCTGTTTTAAACAAAGTAACGGTTGTCGCGTAGGAAAGTGGTTCGGTTCTGTACCCAGGATGCCCATTTCAGATAGATGAGTATTTATAGAATGCCATCTAGCTGGAGATAATGTTAGCTCCACTGGCCGAAGGCCAGCAGGCTTATGTCATGGCCCTGTGTCCATTGTGCGTCTGTCCGTTATCTTCTATTTCAAACATCTTTTTCTCTGAAACTACCCATCCAATTTTGATGAAACTTCACAGAAATGATTGTGAACCCTGGAGCAGGGCCAATTTTGACCCCAGGGCTACTATTTGAAGGAACTTGGTAGAGGTCCACTAGATAAAGCTACATGCAAAATTTGGTAGCCCTAGGCCTTATGGTTTCAGAGAAGAAGATTTTTAAAGATTTTCAATATTTTTCAGTTTTGTTGCCATGGCAACCAGAGTTTTTGAAGGAATTCTTTCAAGAAATTCTGAAGAGGACAATGGCAGGATCATTTCTGTGAAGTTTCATCAAAATTGGATAGCTAGTTTCACAGAAGATAAATTGAAATAAAAGTTAACACATGCATGGATGGATGGATGGACGGACGAACGCACGATGGACACCAGGCCATGACATAAGCCTTCGGCCAGTGGTGCTAAAAAACTAAGAGCATATTTCTCAAATAAACCCTATGTTACGGGTTCTTGTTGGAATTGTCTCATAGGGTTTGGAAGAGAAATAATGGGTTCATAATACCATCACTCCCTTCTTATCTGGAGCTGTCATCTACAAATGCCTTCAGTTTGGACGAGTCAAATACATGTATGTTGTCGTGTCTAAAGAGTGTCATCTGTAAAGAGTTAAGTACTATAGTGGTTGGTTAAAAGTACACATCCTAGAGTACAAGTCACTGTGGATAGTGTGCTTGGCATGTTCATATTTTTGTAGCATGGTGTCTCATGCCATTTTCATGATTATTTCAGGGACATTATCTATCTCTGCAGGCATTTATCCCTAGAGCTTCTTAGGAGTAGTAGTACAACAATCCTTCCATTAGCCACTAGCTGCTTCCTAACTTAACTCTTTACCACACGACAAAATTTTAGACTGGTTCAAATTGAAAGCATTTGCAGACGACAAAATAAAGGTGACTGAAAAATTGAAATTTGATCTGGGAAGGGTAGAAAACACTGTGGGAAAAGGAGAAAATGCTGGTTACCAGCATTTTCTCCTTTTCCCACAGTGTTTTCAAAAGGCTTCTTTCTCAGGGGCGTCAAAAGTAGGGATTGTGTGGTAATGGGATAAACATGGTATATTCTCCGCAAGCTAGGAAACCAAACCCTGTCTAAACAACTGGCACCAATCCTCTCTTGGTCCAATTATGATTTGATGATTTATCTCCTTACCAAACAACAATATTTTAGGCTTGTCCAAATCTAAAGAACTTGCAGACGACAAAATAAATGTGACTGAAAATTTGAAATTTGTTTCGTGCAGGGTAAAAAAAATTGTGGGAATAGGAGAAAATGCTGGTTACCAGCATTTTCTACTTTTCCCACAATGTTTTCTAAAGGCTTCTTTCTCAGGGTCAAAAGTAGGGATTGTGTGGTAATGGGTTAAACCACTTCTAAGATTGTTATCTTACTGACGGGCTACACGTGTCCCCGGTTTTCCCAGTACTAAAGTGTATTATAAGGACCAAATCTGCCAAAACAGCCCGGCAAAGTTGGGATGAGAACTTGTGACTCCAATATGTTCGCAGAATCAGTTTTTGGAAGACATGCAACACCTTCCAACCCCTAACCACACCACTAATTTAGAATTGTGTACATTTACAGGAGACAAAGGCTTCTATCACATAGCTGTGAAAACTTGGGATTGTTTGGTAGAGTTTAAGTTAAAACTCTGGATTGTTACTTAATAGGCTAAAATCTGAGCACTGACTTCTAAAACGGTGACTACCAACAGAGTCAACCATCAGTCAGACTGATGATAATGGTCATAATCGAGTACAATCATTCAATATTGTAAAAAAAATATTTCCGAAATCAGCACGACAGAAGGGGCTGGGGGGGCCTGATATTATGTTAAACATTATGGAAACCTCTGTTGGCAGTTGACCAACACTGTATGGTTTGAGATTACCGACAATCATTCATAATATTTCAACTTACTTCATACTTATTTCTTTGACATATACCTAGATACAATCCGATACAATCCACTGTAAATAATTCTCATCTAGGGTCACAGAATTAACAATTCAATTTCAAATTTTAACAAACCTTAGAAAGACTTTTTGAAACATTTTGGATGAGGAAAAAAAGGATGGTCACCAGCATTTTCTCCATTTCCCACAGTGTTTTCTACCCAATGAAAGACAGAAATCAATTTGTTCTACAACTAATTTCTTATCTGCAAATGCTCTAAATTTTGTCAGTTCAAATTTTATTTATGGTAATATAACCACAGCTGTTGATGCGCCATAAAACAAAATGTTATTCATTCACTGTATGGTAAAAACTTAAAACAGATTCTGGCTATATGAACATTAACCCTTTCCCAAACAACAAAATGGTAGGCTTGTCCAAATTGAAAGTATTTGCAGACAACAAAATAAATGTGGCTCAAAAATTGCAATTCATTTTGGGAAAGGTAGAAAACATTGTGGGAAAAGGAGAAAATGCTGTTTACCAGCATTTTCTCCTTTACCCACAGTGTTTTCAAAAAGGCTTCTTTCTTAGGGTCGTTAAAAATAGGGATTGTGTGGTAAAGGGTAACTACTTTACAGGCCATTTTCCTAACTGGACTGGGTTCAGGTCCACTTCATTATTTCAGTTCTCTAATTGTTAAATCTTAAAAAGCCTATCACTACATAATCCATTACCACACAATCCCTACTTTTGACACCCCTGAGAAAGAAGCCTTTCGAAAACATTGAGGGAAAAGGAGAAAATGCTGGTAACCATTCCTAGTAGTAGTATTCCTCCCACTGTATTGCATTCCAACTGCTGGTAACCAACATTTTCTCCTTTTCCCACAATGTTTTCTACCTTCACAAAACAAATTTCAAATTTTCAGTCACTTTTATTTTGTCATCTGCAAATGCTTACAATTTGGACAAGTCTAAAATTTGTCGTCTGGTAATGAGTTAAGTTGTCTTTGTTGCCTGTATAGTTTAGATTGAAGATGAAGATTAGCCCACAGAAAACATGCAATCTGATCTCTGATCGATCCTGCCCACTTGGCTAAGATTTTTTGAGCTTAAATCAGCTGTCAATTAAGTTCTTAATCAGGCACCAAAGCAAAAATTGGCAAGGAGAAATTTATTGTGTCTAAAATAAAGAGGAAGGCTTTGAAAGGGGTAGAAAACATTGTGGAGGGAAATAGAAATAATGTTGGTTGTAAGCATTTGTTACTTTTTCCATAAAGTTTTCAAAAGCCTTTGACCCCAGAGTCCTTAAGACTTGCAGTTTATTGCATAACCCTTTAACAAACAATCCCTGGTTTTCATGACCCTGAGGAAGAAGCCTTTTGAAAACCTTGTGGGGATAGGAGAAAATGCTGGTAACCAGCAATTCCTCCTACCCCACCAATACTATACTTCAATTTTTGAGTAACATTAAATTTGTTGTCTGCGAAAGCTATCAATTTGGACAAGTCCAAAACTTTGCTGCTTGGTACAGGGTTTTAACTCATTACCAAACAACAAAATTTTCAGTTTGTCCAAATCAAAAGTATTTGCAGACGACAAAAAAGTGACTGAAAATGTGAAATTTATTTTGTGAAGGGTAGAAAACATTGTGGAAAAAGGAGAAAATGCTGGTTACCAGCATTTTCTCCTTTTCCCACAATTTTTTCTAAAGGCTTCTTTTTCAGCGGCGTCAAAAGTAGGGATTATGTGGTAATGGGTTTTAAGTCTGAATGCAATACAGTGGGAGGAATGATACTAGTTAGTGTACTCATTCATTACAAAATGCAGGAAATGGCTTTTAACCCTTTGCTCCACAGATACACATTTTTATGCATTGCTTATAGGAGCATTTGGAAAACATTGTGGCAAAAGGTGAAATTGCTCATGACGTGCAATTTCACCTTTTGTCACAATGTTTTCTATGCTATCAAAAGGTCTTATACACACATAAGAAACCGCTTCATCCTTGCTGTTATTTAGGGTCAATTACAGATACCATAGAAATGCCTTATGGGGTAAAAGGTTAAAGGTACTCACTTGGTCTTCTTTGCCATAAACTGGTACAATCTGAAAAGACACAATAAATGAAGAATATCAGTGTCAGTCATGGCCAAGTACATTTATCTAGAGTTACATCAAAATTTCTTGATCTTAACCTTCATACTTTTTTTCTGATTTAATCCCTTTTGTAAAACCTTGATGTCTTTTAACCCATTACCACACAATCCCTACTTTTGACAACCTTGAGAAAGGAGCCTTTGGAAAACATTGTGGGGAAAGGAGAAAATGCTGGTAACCAGCATTTTCTCCTTTCTCCACAATGTTTTCTATGCTGATTACCAGTATCTTCTCCTTTCCCCACAATGTTTTCAAAAGGCTTCTGCTTTATGGCCGTAAAAACCAGGAATTGTTTTGTAAAGGGTTGAAAGATCATGGAATTCGCCCTTGATAGGGTGGTAAATATTGTTGGTAAATGAGGTAGGGCTGATTACCATCATTTTCCTCTTTGCCACAATGTATTTTCTTTTGGGGGTCCTTCAAAGGTGGTTATAACGTAAAAGGTTAAGTCAAATAGACCACTACTTAGACTTCGGCAGATCAATGGAAATCACTGTGGGAAAAGGAATTCTTTTCTAAGAACATCAACTACTCTTTTACTCATAATATTTACTAAGTTTTAGGTGTCTGATCTTTTTGCTCCCTTCAAATTTTGATCTCTCTACCAGTATCCCCTCTTTTTCTTGCTCAGCTGTGTTTTACACACTTTTCAAGATGGTCCTAATAATCCATATTTAACTTTTTACCTGATATGCCAATTTGAGGCTCTTCTATTTCAGCAAATAAAGATATGTCAAAAATATAGACAAATGAGGACACAAATATCTGAGTGGAAAACATTGTGAGAAAAGGAGAAATTGCTTGTTATGAGCAATTTCTCCTTTTCTTACAATGTTTTCAAAAGCTGTCTGTTGACATGTCAAGATGAGTATCTATGGAGTAAAGGATTAATTCATTAACATAAAAAAAAGACATATCAAAAAGTAAAAGTTAAACCCTTGATGAAACAATCCCAAGTTTTAACAACCCTGTAGAAAAAGATTAAGAAAACATTGTGGGAAATGCTGGAAACTGGGATTTCTCCTCTTCCCACAATTTTTTCTATCATTCCTCGAAAATTTCAAGTTTTACTTGGATCTATTTTGCCATTTGCAAATGCTTTGTTTGGATCTGAAATTTTGCCCTGTGGCAGAGAGTCAACCCTTTTAACCCTTTACCACACAATGGCCACTTTTAACAACCCTGAGAAAGAAGTCTTTTGAAAACATTTTGGGAAAAGGAGAAAATGCTTGTAACCAGCATTTTCTCCTTTTCCCAAAATGTTTTCCACTCCATCAAAAAATGATTGCAATATTTGAGCCACACTGAAATTGTTGTGTGCAAATGCTTTTAATTTGGACAAGGTTTTTTAAATTTTGTTGTCTGGTAAAGGTTTAAACTGATTTAATGGCTTTTACAGTGTAGATCAGAATCAGAATGCAGAGAATTACCACTCTAATCTTGAATATACACCCTCCATTTCTGTTGAGGATATTCTGACAAAACAGCTTTGATAGATCAATCTTTTACTTTAAAACTTTACTACATCATTCCCAGTTTTAAAGACCCTTAGAGAGAAGTCTTTTGGAAACATCATGGGAAAAGGAGAAAATGCTGGTAACCAGTATTTTCTCCTTTTCCTACAGTGTTTTTCTGCCATTTCAAAGGCAGTTAAATGCAGACGAGAGATTATTCATTTCATTCACATAGGAAAATATGTGCAACCTTTAATCATACAATCCAAAGTTCAACAAGCTTGATGAAGAAGACTTTTGAAAGCATTGTGGAATAAGGAGAAACTGTTGGTAACAAGAAATTTCTTTTTTTCCAACAATCTTTCTTACCTTTTGCTGGACAAATTTCAAGAACTAAGTGGCATTTAATTTGTTGTCTACTGAAGGTTTTGATTTGGACAAGTCTAATTTTATTTTTCAATGTCAATTAAAGGGTTAAAACTTTTAACTTAACCCATTACCACACAATCCCTACTTTTGACGCCCCTGAGAAAGAAGCCTTTAGAAAACATTGTGGGAAAAGGAGAAAATGCTGGTAAACAGCATTTTCTCCTTTTCCCACAATGTTTTCTACCCTTCACAAAACAAATTTCAAATTTTCAGTCACTTTTATTTTGTCGTCTGCAAATGCTTTCAATTTGGACCAGTCTAAAATATTGTCGTTTGGTAATGGGTTAAGAATAAGATTTCAATTCGCCTACCGAATCCTTTTCTCGTCTAAATCCTTTTCTCGTCTATAAACCATAACGGAAACAATCAAGTGATCGGAAAGGGGGGGGGGTTGCATTACATACAGTTAGAACTCTTCATGCCCAAAATATAACTTATATTGTATATAGATTTACTCTTCTAAACTGTAGACAAGTATTCTGAATAATTCACTGTGACTACAATGTTTTCCACAGATCTATCGTGTCTATTCGCGTTGCCTGCCAGACAAAGCAAATTATTGTCGCCGTCAGCGGAAAATTTTCCGATGTTGAAATCCGAAATAAATAATACTTACGTTGTATTCTAAAGATAGACTGTCAAAATAAGTGTAAGAAATCATTGCACAGAAATCCAGCTTGTACAAAATAGACTACTTTTAAACTTATTTTATTTTCTTTATTCGTCTGTATTCTTTCATTCACAGCTGATTTTGACATGACCTTTGACATAGAAATGTAGCGCCACCTAGCGAGGCTCCTAAAGGGAGCATAGTTGTCGGTTGTCATTTTGCTTCAATTTAAAAACGAACACATTACACATGATTATCGAAAGAAACAAATATCATTCTACCTCTAGCTCGCACTCCGATTCATCCCTCTGTAGAAATTTCATCAGACTATGAACTCTCTTCAGTGTATTTCCGTTTTCATGGCACAAAAACAGACACATTCCAATGGAAAAGTTCCGTTATATAGTAATCCCTTCAATAACTAGTCTCTTTTATGTCTGATTGAAGGTAAAAATAAGATCAGAATAGATTTCTTAATGGAATACGTTACAAGAAAGACTGCAAATTTTTTTAGAGTTTTATTTGCATTCGTTCAGTAAATCATTGCACTTTCTTTGCCAGTCTTACACAGACTACCGATTGTTTGCCCAAGAGCTGTGTAAGGCCGAAAATCAGCTGAGCTGAACTAAGTTAATATATTCATAAGGTCAGTAGGCGGAGTTTTCTACCAGATCCTAAATTTAGATCTCGGCGTTTCTCTGCAAGCGTGCAGAAGACAAACTTACCTTTATTATCGACTTTGAATGTGGAGTTTACGAATTACTCGCAATCTTAAAACTAAGACACATATTACTACACATCTCTAAAATTTAGTACATTTATGATTTATTTCACCTTTACAAACAACAAAATTTCCGTACGAACTCTAGCAAGAATCGTGATTGGTAGAAGTGAGAGGTGTGTCGTGAATGACCTTCACCTTCGCACATACTCCATTATGTCAGTTAATCTGTTTACAACAATAAAATTCGGTTGAAAACAACAATCGATGGATATCGAAAAGGGTACACTGTACTAAATACAGACCGGCAGTAAGGACACATTGGTAAGTATTTCGCGCAGCAAAAATTTACGACGAATCATTGAAAATCAATTTCTAGTCGATAGCAAAAAAAACACATCAATTAATACTCGAATTAACAAAGTCCACTTTTTACAGCCTTATCTTTCAATACATTTATTACTTCCAAACTTGCCGCACGTGACTTTTAAAAAAAAATCTTGTAAAATAGGAATAAATCATCACGAAATGTGGTTGAGTAACACTGGTAAGAAACTGACAAATGGAGAAACTACTTGTAATAAGCAACTTCTGCCTTTGACACCATATTATCAAGGGAGGGGGTGGTAACTACTTGTAAAAAACAACTTCTGCCTTTGACACCATATTATCAAGGGAGGGGGGTGGTTATTTGCTGCTGCAACGACGAAAACGATCAAACTGCATGTTACACTGCTTTCAAAGGGAACCATAGTCGTGAGAGGCCCTGTATGGGTTAAACTGAAAAATGTCTACAGATCAGACTATATAATCTCGTAATATGGTGAAGAAGGGGTTAAATGTAATCAAAGAGAGATGCAAAAACGGGCCATTACTAGGTCAACAATGGTCAAATTGATTTTGGTAAGAAATTCTCTGTAATGCCCAGCATAATTATCACCTAACACAAAATCAATGACCACAAATATATGGGCCAACAGGGTCAATGCCTTTTTAATTCCTTAACCATTCAGAGCCATAGGCTGAAACAGGGGTTTCTTCAGACAAAAGTCAAAATGTACCAGTAGATTAAGATCAGACTGCACATAATATGCTGTCTGATCCTGCTTCTTTAATCAGGCATATCAAGTAAAGAGGAGTTTCAGAACACAATAAATCTAACTGTCCAAGCAAATGAATTTGTCTATTTGTAGCTGAAAGAGCTAACTCTTTACCACACAATCCCTACTTTTAACGACCCTGAGAAAGAAGCCTTTTGAAAACATTGTGGGAAAAGGAGAAAATGCTGATAACCAGCATTTTCTCCTTTTCCCACAATGTTTTGTACCCTTCTCAAAACAAAGTTTAATTTTTGAGCCACGTTTATTTTGTTGTCTGCAAATGCTTTCAATTTGGACAAGTCTACAATTTTGCCGTTTTGTAAAGAGTTGAATCTTCGACAAGCATTCTTCAGTTTGCATAGCCTTGAAGAAGAAGGCTTTTGAAAATGTTGCGAGAAATGGAGAAAAAAGCTGGTTACCAGGTTTTACCCATTTCCCCAAAATGTTTTCCATAAAAATCTCATCATTTGAGTAACATTTTTACAAACATCTGCATTATGCTTTTTAACTTTGAGAAGCTTTGAAATTTTGTCTGTTCTGGAAAGAGTTAATTCTTCTGCTGACCAGGCCATTATGGTATTAACCTTATCTTCTAGATTAACACATATCTGGTCAATTTTAAACAAGTTAATCATAACTATATACATGTACACGTATTGTTTTAATTGTATATGAAATAGATTTCTAAACCATTTTCAACTCCATTTTAAAGTCATGTAGCATCAACAGCTCACAAGTCATGTTCATGTTTGTCCTACCACTGTTTCACCAGTACTAGACTAGGCCTCTGATGTGCCTTGCCAAAAAGCACTCCCAAAGAACATCCAAGTATACAAGATTTTTTACTGATTTTATGTAAGGCTTCTACTGCAAAGTTTCATCTGTGTACCAATATTTCTTTTGACAATATAAATGACAGGAAAGCAGGTAGACTGCTCCTTAAGTGTTATGGCACTGATAGCAGAGATTGACAGGCGCACTTTGCTATCACAAAAAGATGAATAAAATGCATTAAAAATTGTTTACTTTTTTCCAAATATCCCTGTCATTGACAATCCTGAGGAAAAAAGCTCTGAAAACATTGTTGCGAAAGTAGAAAATTCAATTAATCAGCATTATCCCACAATGTCTTCAACTGTTTTGAAGACATATGGATCAATTAAGCCACATTAAATTTGTAGTTTGTGATTGTTTCAAGTGAAAACAAGGCCTTCAGAAGCGGTCTGGCCATGGCCGGACCAAATTTTCGGCCGAAAATGAAAAATGGCCAGACCAATTTTCGAAAAAAAAAAATGCGTAATATAAACCTAAAAAAATGCGCCAGAATGCACCAGACAGCGTCTTATTTTCAAATTTTTTTTCGGGGGAGCATGCCCCCGGAACCCCCCTAGCATGGCTTTAATGCGTAATATAAACCTCAAAAAATGCGCCAGAATGCACCAGAGAGCTTCTTATTTTCAAAAATTCTTACGGGGAAGCATGCTCTCGGAACCCATAGCATGGCTTAAATGCGTAATATAAACCTCAAAAATGCGCCAGAATGCACCAGGGAGCGTCTTATTTTCAAAAATTTTTCCGATGGAGCATGCCCCCCGGACCCCCCTAGCATGGCTTAAATGCGTAATATAGACCTCAAAAAATGCACCAGAATGCACCTGAGAGCGTTTTATTTTCAAAAATTTTCCGGGGGAGCATGCCCCCGGACCTCCCTTGCATGGCTTCGCGACTTAGTTGCTCGCCAAACTGGCCGGACCAAATGAAATTTCCTTCCGACGGGCCTGGAAAAAGTCTAAAACAAGGTTAATAGTCTGATTAACTCTTTACCGAACAAGCTCAGGTTTTCACAGCCGAGAGAAAGAAGCCTTCTGAAAAAATTGTGGGGAAAGGAGAAAATGCTGGTAACCAGCATTTGCTCCTTTTCCCACTATGTTTCTACCAATCCCAAAACAAATTTCAATTTTAGAGTCACATTAATTTTACCGTCTGCAAATGTTTAAAATTTGGAGTAGTCTAAAATGTTGTTGTTTTGCAAAGAGTTAAAGGTGGGTATTTGATTTTTCATGGCACCAAATTAGAAATATATACATCATTTACATTTACATAATTCAATATTAGTTGTTTTCATGGATAATGGCGAGTTCTGATTGGCTGAAAAAAAATTTTCATAGCTCCATGAAAAAAATTTTCAGCAGTGCCGGGACTACTTTTGCAAAGTAATGTAAACAAACATGTATATACGAGATTTCATAATGGTCTTCTTTCTGATCTTTATCGAGTCCGAAGTTCAACTTGCTTGCTGAATTTATTTTCTCTAAATATTGATAAAAATATCCAACAGAAAATTAAAAGAGAGAGCTGAAAACTCATCGTCACTTTGCTGGGTTCTAACAATCTTATTTTCAGCTTATTTCTAGCGTATTGAACTTCTAGTAATAAAGCTACTGAACCTGCAAATGTTCAATACTATAGTGATGTCACGTATACGTCATTGTTACGTCATGAACCAGTAATTTTGCCGCGCTATGATTTATGAATGAAATGGACATCATATAAATACGCAATGTTAGATTTTCAATGAATAAAGCATTTAGTAATTTTCAAGTGTATGTTTGTTGTCTGTGATATTGAATTATAAGGAATGAAGAGAATTTTTTTTTTTTTGTTTTCATGGAGGTATGAAAAAAAAACCTAATCACACTTTTGTATGAAACCGCTTCGCGGTTTCATACAGTGTGATTAGTTTTTTTTTTCATACCTCCATGAAAACAATAAAATTCTCTTCATTCCTTAAATGAAAAAGCAATACAAGTCATCAGTAATCAAGAATCATGAAATATCAAAAAAAAAAAGAGTTTTTTATGGTGCTCGCTTAAAAGGCTACATAGCCTCTTAAGGTATTTTTAGATTTCGCGCCAAAAATCAAAAGAGCATTGTGGGAATGTCAGTCAAGTGACTGGCACATGACTAATAACGCTTAAATTCCATAACATAACAAACAATTATTATTTTCCATAATGTCTCCTTCGGATGCTATGTTTGAAGCTTTGTCTGTGTATTTCCAGTATGTAAATATTAACCCATTACCACAAAATCCCTACTTTTGACGCCCCTAAGAAAGAAGCCTATAGAAAACATTGTGGAAAAAGGAGAAAATGTTGGTAACCAGCATTTTTTCATTTTACCACAATGTTTTCTACCCTTCACAAAACAAATTTCAAATTTTCAGTCAGTTTTATATTGTCGTCTGCAATGCTTTCGATTTGGACAAGCCTGAATTATTGTCAAGTGGTAATGAGTTAAGCGAGTTGCTCATGTAGAAATAGACCATGTTTCCGGTCAGTGTCGACGTGGGCCACAGTAAATCTCTAATTTCTCTTGTTGTCGGATGGATTTTGACCACTGGGGTTTCATGAATGAAAATTAAAAGACTTTGAGAGTATAAGGATGATTTTTTTTCTAATTGATGTAAAATTTTCGTCCCTGTGAAGGAAGACTTTTGAAAACATGGTGGGAAAAGGAGAAAATGCTAGTAACCAGCATTTTCTCCTTTTCCCTCGGAATATTTTACACTATCAAGGGCTACTTTCTTCAATTGTGTCACCCTTTATTTGGTTTCTGCAAATACTTTGATAATCGATTATGGATAACCCAAGTCTTAGCTGAATTGGTACCTTTTTTTTTGTCAACCAAAGGCTATGTTACGAGAATTCAAATTGGGTGCCTTGTCCTTACCCATTACCAAAGGACAAAATTTTAGACTGGTCCAAATTGAAAGCATTTGCAGACGACAAAGTAAAAGTGACTGAAAATTTGAAATTTGTTTTGTGAAGGGTAGAAAACATTGTGGGAAAAGAAGAAAATGCTGGTTACCAGCATTTTCTCCTTTTCCCACAATGTTTTCTAAAGGTTTCTTTCTCAGGGGCATCAAAAGTAGGGGTTGTCTGGTAATGGGTTAATCCTTTCCCATACGACAAATTTTGGACTCTTCCAAACCAAAAGAGTTTGCAGATGACAATTTTAGATTTGGAAAAAATGCCAGAAAGTTCGCAAAAAGGGTAGAAAACACTGGGAAAAGGAGAAATTGCTTGTTACGAGCAATTTCTCCTTTTCCCAGTGTTTTCAAAAGACTTTTACTAAAGACACATAAAAACCATGGTTTGTTTGGGAAAGGGTTAAAAGCATTAAATTTTGCGAAGTACCAAGTAAATTCGGCTCAAAAATTAAAACCTGCCCCTGGAAGTCATAAAAACATCACAGAAAAAGTACCAGATCGAGATCAGCATTTTCTCCTTTTTCCACAATGTTGTCTACCCTAGTATGGATAAAATGTCATTATAATATTAAGCCACAGTTAATTTGTGCTTGTAAAATACTTCGTGGAAATTTTGTCCTGTGCTGAAATATTGTTGACATAATTATTTTGTAATGACTGAATTCAGGGCAGTTTGTGAACCCAAGACAGAAATTTGGTCAACAAGTTTACATCAACATGAAATTTTATCCAGTTAACCCTTTATCCCATGAGGCATTTCTATGGTATCTCTAATTGACCCTAAATAACAGCAAGGATGAAGCCGTTTCTTATGTGTATATATCTTTTGATAGCATAGAAAACGTGACAAAAGGTGAAATTGCTCGTGATGAGCAATTTCACCTTTTGCCACAATATTTCCCAAAGGCTCCTACAAGCAAAGCGTAGAAATGAGTATCTATGGAGTAAAGGGTTAACTCTTTATCAAATGAAAAATTTTTTGACTGGACCAAGGCATCTGCAGACAACAAATTAAATCTTGGTAATTGGATGATTTGTGACTTTGATAGGGTAGAAAATATTACGGGAAAAGGTGAAAATGCTTCTTTCTCAGAGTTTTTTAAAGTTGGGATCGTGTGGTGTAGAGTGTGGTGTAGAGTTAATCCTTTAACCAATCAATGACCCTCATTTAACTCATTACCACACAGCAAAACTTTTGGTTAGTTCAAATCGAAAGCATTTGCAGACGACAAAATAAAAGTGCCTGAAAATTTGAAATTCGTTTTGTGAAGGGTAGAAAACATTGTGGGAAAAGGAGAAAATGCTGGTTACCAGCATTTTCTCCTTTTCCCACAATGTTTTCAAAAGGCTTCTTTTCCAGGGGCGTCAAAAGTAGGGATTGAGTGGTAATGGGTTAACCCATTACCACACAATACCTACTTTTGACGTCCCTGACAAAGAATACTTGTAGAAAAACATAGTGGGAAAAGGACAAAATGATGGTTACCAACATTTTCCCACAAAGTTTTCAATAGACTTCTTCCTCGGGGTCGTTTAACCTCTGGGTTGTGTGGAAAACAGCTAAACTAACCTGAAGAAGGAATGCTTGAAGAAGGAATGCTTTTGATAACAATGTTGGAAAAGGAGATGCTGGTAAACCTGCATTTTTTGCTTTTCCCACCATATTTAATACTCTTTCACAAACAAATATGACCATGTTGGCTTAGTTTCTATATATGTACATGTATATATACATGTGTTAGTGTTATAAAACACAGTATTAAGTGGTAAGAGAGGAATGAATCCTGTGGCAGCGTCAATCTTTAATCCTTCGAAAAAATTTGCAGAGCTGAGGATTCAAATCCAACTCAAGTCTCGTCATCTTCGCGAGTCAAGTTTACGATAACTACGTGGATCTTACCATGGTTGATTGAGCCTGATTTCGAGATTCGTGCGATGCGCCCTCTATTTATGTTGGTTATTACCCCCCCTTAACATCATATTTCTAAAAGCAAATGATGTATCGTTTTTACAAACCCCTTACGAATACACATAAAGCGATAAGCAGACATCCACATGGGTTTCCATGTTTACCTTCTATTCGAAAGGTAGAGACCTTGTTCTATTTTTATCAAAGATGAAATGCTACCAGTGATTTCATTCATTGCAGCTAGGGCTGGATGCATCCAATGAAAAAGCATATCGGGTGAATGTAAAAATCAAGCTCGATCCGCCAAGGGTAGATTTACGTAGTGAATCATCAGTCTTGACCCTGTGGAGAAGGCCGACATATTCCAATGATCAGTTATTTCCTTTATACTCTAGGACCAAAGAACATCTTCCACTGCTTGGGTAGCATTGTAATTCATTGTCTGCGCATGTCATATTCTTCAAAGATTTGACTGTCTTTTATGTTGCATCACTAGCCCCAAAAGCGGGCAGACTGTAATATTACACTCTATAACATAGCAATGTTGAAAATAGCTTTTATCGATATGTTTGAGGAGCAATGAGATCTGTTTTAACTCCAGATTTCTCTAAACTGCTGATCATAGCTAAGTGAATTGCATGAGGTAGCATTTTATTGAGTAAACATTCACTTTAGTTTTAAATTCAAAGTAGCGCTTGTCGCATAGGAAAGTGGTTCGGTTCTGTACCCAGGATGTCCATTATTAGAGAGATGAGTATTTTAATTTGTTGTTTTCAAATACTTTCCATTTGAACAATTAAAATTTTGTCCTCCGGCAAAGAATAATCTACAAACCAAAAAGTAAGAAATGTAACATGGATGGGAAAAAAGGGAGGACAAGAGACTAGCAAAAGGAGAAAAATGCTGGAAATCACGATCTTTCTTTTTCACAAAGTTTTCTGTCCTTTTTAACAGACAAATTAACTCATTAGAGCCACACTTGTTTTTATGCTTTTGATTTAGCCATGTGAAAAAAGTTTATATGTTGGTGCAGTTAACTCAGTCCCTTCATTTTCTGTTACCCTAGGAGTGCTAAAGTACTTAAAAATTGTTTTTACATTTTCAGCCTGGAAATGAGGCAAAAATTAGTAAAAACTTTTGGTTGCCTATCCAAAATGTATCGGCAAAAAGGCCAGAGTAAATTAAGACTATAGACTGAATGTTTTGTGCAGTCTAATCTTAATCTAAACTGTCCAAAAAAGCAACCAATGCCCATACCAGGTCTCTAGGGATTAAAATGTACTTTCAGAATCTGAATATGTCTGATTTATTCATTTGTGGTAGAGAGATTTCCGATGAGTTCTGAGGAAATAATACCTAATATTTAGAGGATACAAAATTGTTTGGAAAAACCTCAATCACAAATAATTTGTTGCCATTCAGTTGGGAAAACATTGTGTTTGTAGAAATCTCCAAATTCTTGCAGGACTTTAACAGTCCTCCTTGCCAGATATCACAACTCGTAGACTTGTCTATGTTGAAAGCATTTGAAGACAACAAATTTAGTGTTCCTAACATTATGTGAAAAAAAAGTTGGGAAAGGCGAGAAATGTTGGGAAATGAGAGAAATGCTGGGAAAGGAGAGGAATGTTGGGAAAGGAGAGAAAGCTTGTTACTTTTTAATATTTTATTATTTCTCAACATTCACAAGCTTTTTTGATTGAACAGTATTATTTAAGTGATTTCTGTGGTTGTGGCATAGACCGTCGGCTATGTAACCATAAAGTCGTGGGGGCCTATACATTCAGCATGAGCACTAGAGTATAGTACCCAGGAAGCAGAATCAAGAAAGTTTAAGTTGTAGGAACTTGTTCTCAATCTATGTAAAACAAGTGGCTTCTTTAAAAAAGAAGCCAGGAGAGGTCGACATCATTTTTTTCTAATACTTTTTATGCTTTTAGGTTAAATATATCTAGGTACATGTAAAGAAACAAGCAAGACAATAAACGGGTAGTTGAAATCTGTTCAGTTGTAAATATACATTCATCAAAGTGGATGGCAAAAACAGGATTCCGTATTCATCCGTCCTTGTAATTTATGTAAGTCACACGACCTTCTTCCCGCGTTTTAAGGTCACGTGATTTTTTCTGCTGTGTCCGTTTCTATTTTTAACGAAATTCTTTTTTCTTTTTCTTCTTTTTGTTAAGATTTAAGATTGTAATACAAAATTAAAATTGTTGGAAAGGGAATATGTAATTAAATCCTTACAATTTTGTTGAAATTCGTGATATAGAAACAAACCACGTCTATTTCCTATTTCAGTTTTTAGACTTCGATTTCTTTATAAAATCATGACGAAACAGACTGTGTATCGGAACAATTCCCCTACAAAGATTGGATTTAGACAGCAATTTCTGAGGCAGTCTGCCTTTTAAACTCAACACTGTTGGAGAGGTCTGATGACCTCTCCAATAAATGTGTATAAACACAGCGGGGAATCACGTGACACAACAACAACAACAATGACTGTTATTTGAAAAAATTCCCCAACTTCAGGTAAGAAAATCTTCAATAATTCCGTTAATACGTGACCGATTGGAATTTGGTTTGAAGCAGAGAAGGTGGAAGGACTCCGGGGATTTGCTTGATGTATTAGATTTTTTCAACAACACCTGATAAAAAAGTTATTGATGAGCAAACAAATTATCCAGGGTAAAAAATTTGTTTGCTCGTCAATAACTTTTTTATCAGGTGTTGTTTAAAAAGTCTAACACATCAAGCAAATCTCTGGAGTCCTTCCGCCTTCTCTGCTTCAAACCAAATTCCAATCGGTCATGTATTAACCCATTACCACACAATCCCTACTTTTGACACCCCTAAGAAAGAAGCCTTTTGAAAACCCTGTGGGAAAAGGAGAAAATGCTGGTAACCAGCATTTTCTCCTTTTCCCACAGTGTTTTCTACCCTTCCCAGGACAAATTTCAATTTTTCAGTCACCTTTATTTTGTCGTCTGCTAATGCTTTCAATTTGGACCAGTCTAAATTCTTCTCGTGTGGTAATGGGTTAATGGAATTATTGAAGATTTTCTTACCTGAAGTTGGGGATTTTTTTCAAATAACGGTCATTGTTGTTGTTGTGTCACGTGATTCCCCGCCGTGATAAACTTAACAATATTTAAGTTTTTTATATGTGCAAAAAACCCTGGGTTTCACTAGAACTAGACCAGGGCTCTGAAGTGTCTTGCCAAAGGACACCCAAACAAAGTACCCAGTGTTTTGAGTGAGGCTTGATTATCAAGGACTTGCAGGTTACAAGTATTTCACTTTGTCAGATCTAAAATATCTCCTTATTAGACAGTGTAGATCAAAGGTCAGACTGCACTCTCTCTCTCAATCTGATCTTGATGTACACTGTTTGCAAAAGGTCCCGAGTCACACTTATCAGCTTAACCCATTACCACACAATCCCTACTTTTGATGCCCCTGAGAAAGAAGCCTTTTGAAAACACTGTGGGAAAAGGAGAAAATGCTGGTAACCAGCATTTTCTCCTTTTCCCACAGTGTTTTCTACCCTTCCCAGAACAAATTTCTATTTTTCAGTCACCTTTATTTTGTCGTCTGCAAATGCTTTCAATTTGGACCAGTCCAAAATTTTCTCATGTGGTAATGAGTTAAGGGTTAATTTTTGTCATCTCTGTAACAGAAAGACTCAACTTTGGACAACTGGATAGGATGGAAATTCTGTAATGGGTATGACCCGTTACCACACATTACCTTGGTTTAAATCATTACCAAACAACAAAATTTTAGGTTTGTCCAAATAGAAAGCATTTGCAGACGATAAAATAAAAGTGACTTAAAATTGGAAATTTGTTTTGTGAAGGGTAGAAAACGTGGGAAAAGGAGAAAATGCTGTTTACCAGCATTTTCTCCTTTTCCCACAATGTTTTCTAAAGTCTTCTTACTCAGGGTCGTCAAAATAGGGATTGTGTGGTAATGGGTTAACAGTCCAGAATTGATAGGTAGAAGGCTTTAAAAGCATTGTAGGAAAAGGAGGAAGTGCTACTTAAAAATTCATTTTCTCCTTTTACCTGAAAAATTTTCTACTATTTCCACAAGATAAATCATAAATATATGAGCTACATTTAAGTTGTTGTCTGCTAACGTTTGTTTTTCGTTTACACAAATCAAGATTTTCTATTGCCTTTAACTCATTACCAAACGACAATATTTTAGGCTTGTCCAAATCGAAAGCATTTGCAGATGGTAAGATAAAAGTGACTGAAAATTTGAAATTTGTTTTGTGAAGGGTAGAAAACATTGTGGGAAAAGGAGAAAATACTGGTTACCAGCATTTTCTCCTTTTCCCACAATGTTTTCTAAAGGATTCTTTCTCAGGGGCGTCAAAAGTAGGGATTGTGTGGTATTGGGTTAAAGATCCTATTGAACAGGATCTCCTGTCAAGGAAATTTCCATTACCCTGTTAGAAGTCTCTGGAAAATTACTTTCTTTGAAGAGCTCTTTCTTTGGAGGTAGAAAAAGACAACTTAGAAATATAACTTAAAGCCTTTAATTCACCAACCACTTCATTCTAGGACCAATGATTATGACTACTATGATTGGCTATGACAGAATTTCATATACATGTAACTCTAGGTCAGAAGTGTTTTAACCCTTTAGCAAATGACAAATTTTAGACTCTTCCAAACTCAAAAAGTTTGCAGACGACAATTTGAGATTTGATGAAAATGGCAGAAAGTTGTCCAAATGGGTAGAAAACACTGTGGGAAAAGGAGAAGTTACTCGTTGCGAGCAATTTCTCCCCTTCCCACAGTGTTTTCAAAAGACTTGTAAATGCAGACACGTAAACAGAAGGGCTTGTTTGGAACGGGTTAAGCCTTTAGCAAATGACAAAATTTTAGACTGGTCCAAATCAAAAGCATTTGCAGACAATAAAATGTGCGTAAGTTTTTAATATTTGTCACTGAAAGTGTAGAAAACATTGTGGGAAAAGGAGAAAATGCTGGTTACCAGCATTTTCTCCTTTTTCCTAGATGTTTTCCAAAGGCTTTTTCTCCAGGCCTGGCAGCTCAGAGCTTACCACATCTGGCTTGTGAAGTGTAGAGCTAATTGGGTTCGATGTCTGGTTGAGGCAAACTTTCTTTTCAGCAATTGTTGGCCTTTCCTCTCTGGTGCATGCAAGCAAAGTAGTCACTGACTTGGAAAGAAAGCTGTGTCAGGACTAGAGTACGAAAGCCAGGAAACACATGCATTGTACATTGACTGCTATGATATAATCCAAACTGTTAAAACACCTCTGAGAAAGAAGCCTTAAGAAAACATTGTGGGAAAAGGAGAAAATGCTGGTAACCAGCATTTCCTCCTTTTCCCACAATGTTTTCTACCCTCCACAAAACAAATTTCAAATTTTCATTCACTTTTATTTTGTCGTCTGCAAATGCTTTCGATTTGGACAAACCTAAAATTTTGCTGTTTGGTAATGAGTTAAACATATACAAATACCCTTAGACAGAAAAAAAAAATCATCATTTGAGCGTTTAACTCATTATCGAGAAATAAAATTTTAAGCTTGTCCAAATCAAAAGCATTTGCAGACGACAAAATATGAGTGAATGAAAATTTGAAATTTGTTTTGTGAAGGGTAGAAAACATTGTTGGAAAAGAATTTTCTCCTTTGCCCACAATGTTTTCAAAAGGCTTTTTTATCAGGGGTATCAAAAGTAGGGATTGTGTGGTAATGTGTTAACTCATTACCAAACAACAAAATTTTAGTTCTGTCCAAATCAAAAGCCTTTACAGGCTACAAAATAAAAGTGACTGAAAATTGGAAATCTTTTTTGTGATGGATAGATAACATTGTGGGAAAAGTAGAAAATGCAGGTTACCAGCATTTCTCCTTTTCCCACAATGTTTTCAAAAGGCTTCTTTCTCAGGGTCATCAAAAGTAGGGATTGTGTGATAATGGGGCAACTTGTTTTCGACTACAACTATATAATTATTTGGCTGTGAGTCCGTCTAAACTCTGTCACTAGGTAAAGAATGAAAAACAGTACTCTGTGCCTTACAGACAATTCCTCTGCACATTTTGGTTTGAAAATATATCTGCTTCACATGTTCAATATCTTGGATGTGAGAGTAATTTCTCTGCGGGAATTCCATGGAAAATATGCATCCTGCGTCTGCTTTAGTCTGCTTTATCCTTAGCGCTTAGTTTGTTTCGCAAAACTAGTTGTATTGGTAGGCAAAGTAGAGCAAGATCAGGGCCCGTATTCACCAACCATTCTTAAGAATGTTCTTGGTCTTATTCTCCAGAATTTTCTACGTTTGTAAGTAACGCAACTTCTGATTGGCTAAACCATTCGGTTTAGCCAATCAGAAGTTGTGTTACTTACAAATTTGATTACATTTACCCTTTATCACACAACAAAGAAGCCTGTCGAAAATCTTGTGGGAAAAGGACAAAATGCTGTTAACCAGCATTTTCTCCCACAATGTTTTCTATCCTCCACAAACAAGTTTCAATTTTTAAGTCATAGTTATTTTGTTGGATTGACTGATGCTTTTTATTTTGACATTTCCAAAATTTTGTTGTTTAGTAAAGACTTAACCCTTTCCCAAAATATCCCTGGTTTTTATGACCCTAAGATAGAAGCCTTTAGAAAACGTTTTTGGAAAAGGAGAAAATGCTGGTAACCAGCATTTTCTCCTTTTCCCACAATGTTTTCTACCCTGCTGGAAACAAATCTTCAATATTGATTCACGTTTATTTTGTTGTGTGCAAGTGCTTTCAATTTGGGCCAATTTAAAATTCTGTCGTTTGGCAAAGAGTTAATGAACATTGCAGATCATGATCAGACAGCACAAGATGCGATTTACACTGTTTGCTATTTTAGAGAAATTCTGGCAAAAAAGAAAATTCAGCTGGAATGTGTTGTTCCGTTTCTCTCCATGCACCATGCGAAATTAACCCCAAGGTTGCTAAGCGTGACACAAAGACCTTGTGGACAATGCAGATCCAAGGTCAGATGGCACAAAACGTGCAGTCTGATCTCTAATCTACACTATCCCTATAAGCAGATATTTTTCCAAAAAAAAAAAAACCTCTAAAAATGCAGATTTTAGGCGTTTTAAAATTAGTACCAGTCAGAAAATTCATTTCCCTTATTAGTAGCATGTTGAGGATTGAACATAATAATCCACATTTTCAGTTCAAGAGAAAAGACCTGAAGGCTGCAATTTCACTGCTATTCAATGCAATTTTAGATTATGCATGATTCATCAAATTCAATCAGAGAAATCACAAAATGTTCGCCACATGACAGTTTTCAAGCTCTCCCACTGATTGTCCATTTATCACAAATCAACTTAACCCTTTCCCAAACGACAAATTTTTGGACTAGACCAAATTGAAAGCATTTGCAGACGACAATTCAACTCTTGCTGAAAAGGTGATTTCTGTCTATGATAGGGTAGAAAACATTGTGGGAAAAGGAGAAAATGCTGGTTACCAGCATTTTCTCCTTTTCGCGCATTGTTTTCAAAAGGTTACTATTCCAGACGCGTAAAAACCAGGGCTTGTTTGGGAAAAGGTTAAATACATCATTACCAGCCATTGATTTTCGCTATGATTTAACTGTTTACCAAATAAAACCTAGTTTTATCGACCGTGAGAAAGAAGCCTTCTGAAAACACTGTAGGAAAAGGAGAAAATACTGGCAACCAGCATTTTTTCCTTTTCCCACAATGGTTTCTACTCAGCCAAAGTCAATGTTAAATTTTTGACTTACCTTTATTTTGTCTTCTGCGACTGCTTTCAATTTGGACCAGACTGAAATTTTGTCATATGGTAAAGATTTAGGGCTGTCTTCCCTGCAAAGTTGTCTTCAATTCATTTGATTGCCTTGACCCTTTACTCCATAGATACTCATTTTTTTGCATTGCTTGTAGGAGCCTTTAGAAAACATTGTGGCAAAAGGTGAAATTGCTCGTGATGAGCAATTTCACCTTTTGCCAAAATGTTTTCTATGCTATCGAAAGATGTCATATACACATAAGAAATGACTTCATCCTTGCTGTTATTTAGGGTCAATTAGAGATACCATAGAAATGCCTTATAGGGTAAAGGGTTAATTTACCAATAGCAACATTTCAAACTCAACTGTAATGAAAGCACTTTGCAGTAGACAAATCAAATGTGGCCGACATTCCTTTGCAAGCTGAATCTGGTTAAGTTGCTGAAGAAACACTTTGAAAACTTAATTCTTTACAAACGGCAAAATTTTACTCTTGTCCAAACTGGATTTGCATTTGTAGGGGACAAAATCATTGTTACAAAAAATTGATTTCTTTTTTGTGAAGAGTAGAAAACATTGTGGGAAAAGGAGGGATTACCTGCATTTTTCTCTTTTTTTCCTACATTGTTTTCAAAAAGGTTTCTAATTCTCTGGGTCGTTTAAAGTTGGAACTGTGTGGTAATCTGGTAATCCGAGAGTTAAGACAGTAAAAGACATGCAATCTAAATTGTGTTACTACTGATAAAAAGAGAATTCATGGACAAAAAAAGATCCATTGTACTATAAAGAATTCAATAGGAAAGATCAGTGCACGCAAACTTGATACTGTATAGCTTGACAACAAACCAAGCAACCTGTTTCTCCAATTATAGTTCATATCCCAGTTTCTCACAGTTACACACGACTGTATTTCATGTCTGAATTTTTATTCTTTCTGATAGGAAAAGGATGCAAGGTTTCATCTCTGTATTTCCTGAACCTGGACTCACTGGCATGCAGCACAATACCAAATCATACTCTGGCAGTCCCTAAATTTTTTTTGGCCAACCAGACAGTGCAAAATACTGCTTCTTGTTACAGTGCATCAGGGCCCGTATTCACCAACCATTCTGAACAAGAGCCATCAGAGACCGGTTATGCTCCCCCCAAACAAGTTTCATAAAATTTGGTCTAGGGGCTGAGGAGAAATTTAAAAACTTCTGGAGAATGAGACCAAGTACAATCTTTCGATTGGTTAGTGAATAGAGAAACATATGGCTTTCAACAGACCATACCACAAAATTCTGAATTCAGCAACACTGGGGAAGAAAGCCTTTAAAACAATGTGGGAAAAGAAGAAAATGTTGGTTACCAGCATCTTTTTCTTTTCGAACATCATTTTCTACTCTATTAAAAGCAGAAATCACTATGATGCAACAATTTTCATCTGCAAATGCCTTCAATTTCACTCAATCCAAAATTTCATTGTTTCGGAAAGAGTTAAAAAGAAAACAAACCACAAGTCAGTCTGCACATTCTGTTCTTTCCTCTCACTTGAATTTCCTGTGCTAATGTTTCCTGCCAAGCTGCACAATGCAAAAAATCTTAAAATTTATTCCTGACAAAGCATCGTATTACTGATTTCACCAGTATTGTACCCTCAACACAACCTCAGATTGTGCTTTTCAAAGAAAATTTTATGAGAAACAGTCTGCACACCTGTGTAAGTTAACACTTGTTTACTCTTTCCACATCATATTTGGTATCAGAAGCTTTTGTTGACAGTGTAGGTTAAGATTAGACTGCATAAAACATGAGAACATGGGTAAAGAAGTCACTTAAAAAAATAGAGTGACCTTGTAACTTTTAACCCTGTACCAAAAAATTTGGAGTTTTAGGGGCCCTGAGGTAGACGACAAAATCATACAGTGACTCAAACTTTGAAATTTGTTCTGGGAAGGTGGAAAACATTGTGGGAAAAGGAGAAAATGCTGTTTACCAGCATTTTCTCCTTTTCCTACAATGTTTTCAAACGGCTTCTTTCTCAGTCATGAAAATCTGGGATTGTTTGGTAGAGAGAGTTTCAAGAGAAGTTTTATGTTTTGTGTACCAGTTAATGCAATTAAGGTTTCGATTTGGAAAACTCTATTTTTTTTCCATCAGGTAAACTTAACCCTTTACCCCATAAGGCATTTCTATGGTATCTCTAATTGACCCTAAATAACAGCAAGGATGAAGCTCTTTCTTATGTATATATGACACATTTTGACAGCATAGAAAACATTGTGGCAAAAGGTGAAATTGCTCGTCACGAGCAATTTCACCTTTTGCCACAATGTTTTCCAAAGGCCCCTACAAGCAATGCGTAGAAATGAGTATCTGTGGAGTAAAGGGTTAAATGACCCTGAAAGAAGGAGCCATTTAAAATGAAGAAAATTCTCAGGTAACCATCATTTTCTCCTTTTCCCACACTGTTTACTACTCTTCTCAAAACAAAATTCAATTTTTGCGTCATCTGTCATCTGCAAATGCTTTCAATCTGGACAAGTCTAAAATTTTGTCATTTGGTAAAGAGTTAGTTATCTGCTTGTGATATGAAATACAACCAGGGTCCGTATTCCACTTGTATTCCACTTGCATGCCACTGGTGAAAATGTTGCCGATGTTGATGAAATAAATTTAGATCTTTAACCGAAAAATAAACCCCAAATATCCTCTATGTCTCTCACCATGAAAGCCCACCCGTGTTGATCAGCGATAAGCATATCTAACTTGTGACCTGGTGGTTGCTAGTTATTATACCAAGTTGAGGCAAACTGTCTATCTGTCGATTTTTCCCCTCTGATGCATGTGAGAAAAACTGTCAGAAACTTGGACAGAAAGTCGTGTCAGTAATGGTGTGAGAAACTAGGAAACACATACATAGGCAAATTGAATGACACAATATAGGTGAACTGAATGCAGTGATATGACCTTAGCTGTTAACACAATCACAATCAACAAATCTCACCATGGAATTATTCCGAATATATTGATGGACTGTAGACCTACAGATAAAATTTTAGACTGGTCTAAATTGAAAGCATTTGCAGACAACAAAATAAAAGTGACTGAAAATTTGAAATTTGTTTTGTAATGGGTAGAAAACATTGTGGGGAAAAGGACAAAAATGCTGTTTACCAGCATTTTCTCTTTTTCCCCACAATTTTTTTTAAAGGCTTCTTTCCTAGGGTCATCAAAAGTAGCATTGTGTGGTAATGAGATAGCAGACTTATAGACCTGTCAGATGGAATTGCTAACTCAATTGGCACCAGAAAAGCTGATAGCCCCATGGCCTGTGTCCTCACCAGATTTCAAACTTGAACTGTTGTAGACATGAAAACATTGCAGAAAAGGAGTAATCGCTGTTTTACAAAATAGCAGTTATCTCTTTTGCCAAGTATCCTTTTTCTTCCCCAAAACAGCAAGGAAATTTTATCACATGTCACTCATTAACCTTTTACTAAACAAACCTGCTTATTGAAACCCAAGAACATACTTTTGAAAATATGGTTGGTAAAGGAGAAAAATGCTGGTTGGCTGTATTTTTCCCTTGTTCCTACAATGTTTTATTGTAGGTTAAAGGCAAATCCTGTAACATGAGCAATATTTAAATTGTCACACCCAAATGCTTTCAATATGGACGAGTCCAAATTTTATTGTCTGTTAAAGTAATTGAATGCGTCATAACTGTGACAGTTTTAAAGGTACATGTAGGTCCAACTATAACCTATGTGGTAATAAATTTAAATTTATCTCCTAAGTGCACGAATATTTTAATGAAAATATTATCGCAATTTTAGTACTGTTACTCAACTATCATAGATCAAATTAAGGTACGGGACAGTGTATATTAGTTTCAGAGTCCCAAGCTTTTTAACTTATGTGAGTAAACCATAGCATCCCTGGTTTGAGTCCCAGCTCGGTCAAACCAGTATTTTCTCTTTTCTCCACAATGTTTTCAAAAAAAAAAAAACCCTCCCCTTCCTCATCAGGAAAAAAAATATGTGGTAAAGGGGTTCAAAAAAGTTGACATTTGTGTCACCAAAAAGTTGGACGAAATGTTCTCACGTTTTGAAATGTGTGAATAAGCAATCTGACTCATAATTGATTTCAACTATTTGAGCACTATGCAGAGCTGTTGCCACTTCAGCAGATAGTGTAGATCAAGATCAGACTGCACAGAAATGCAGTCTGATCTTGGATATACACAGTCCAATAGTTTGTTACATATTTTTGTCAAAACATTTATGAGAGAGCAACATTTCGGCTGCTTTTCCACATTAAAAGGGTTCATTTCATAACTGCAAAGCTGAAGGGTTACTGATTAGATATTGTGAAAATGTCTACGAACTTAACCCATACAGCACCGAATAAGCCCATTGGACATTTTACAGTCAGAAAATCGTTTTAATGAAACCCAAATGATTTCAATTTAATGGTTGTTTTTGAATAAAGATTAAGCAAAGCGGACAGTGTAGATCAAAGATCAGACTGCACATTTTGTGCAGTCTGATCTTTGATCTGCACTGGCTGCACAGGCAACTGTAATTGTGAAAGGTACTTTAAGGGTTAAAGCTACGGTATTTTAGCCTCAGAGTGCTGAATAAGCAATTTTGGAATATTATCAGTCTTGACAAAAAGTTCAAATATAGCATTTTCCAAGGCTCCTTTGACTAGAGTATCTATCTGTAAGTGGCAAACAATTTAGATCTCGGATCATACCACACATTTTGTACAGTACAATTTTTTCAGCTAAAGTAAAAAAAAAATATCCATTGTGTTAAGTGCTAAATAAAAGAAACTGACATTCTCTTTACTGTAGTTTTGAAGTGTTTTTTTTTTTTCCAAGTATGTGGTAAAGTGGACTGTATAGGTCCATGATTAAACTGCATTTTTGTGCAGTCTGATCTTGATCTACAATGTCCACAAAACAATAAAATTGGCTTCAGAGCTGCAAGAGTATCACCTTTTAGCAATTTTCAAGAACATATGTAGCACAGTCCCAAGTTCACCTGTCTATGCATTTCTCCTCTTTGATCAATAACAAGCATGAAACTCTTCTGGGCTCGTATTCACCAACCATTCTTAAGAACGTTCTTTGTCTTATTCTCCAGAATTTTTTGTATTTGTAAGTAACACAAATTTTTTGTATTTGTAAGCAACACAAATTCTGATTGGCTAAACCATTTGGTTTAGCCAATCATAGAATGGTTTAGCCAATCAGAAGTGGTGTTACATGTACTTACAAATGTAGAATGTAGAAAACCTCGGAGAATAAGACTAAGAGTATTCTTAAGAATGGTTAGTGAATACGGGCCTTGATCTCTTCTGAACCACTGCTGAATCCTGGTAGCTCAATCAGTAGCATACATATCAAGGGGTTGCTGGTTCAATTCCCTGCTCGGCCAATTTCTCTCTGAGGATTGATGATAATCATCAGGACAGGATTCATTCCTCTCCATTGCTGACCATTGTCTTGACAATGGTAATGTGGCAAAGCTGAGAAAATTCTTGAGAATAAGCCTAAGAACGTTCTTAAGAATGGTTGGTGAATACGGGCCCAGGTGACTCTTAAAGAAAGAATATCATGAGCAGTACTGGTAAAACAAACTCAAGAAAAGTATGGATAGGTGCACTTGCCATCACCATATAACCCTTTCCCTAATAACAAACTTTAATCAGACTAGACCAAATTGATAGCATTCGCAGACGACAATTCAACTCTCGCTGAAAAGACAATTTCTGTCTATGATAGAGTAAAAAACATTGTGGAAAAAGGAGAAAATGCTGGTTACCAGCATTTTCTCCTTTTTCCATAATGTTTTCAAAAGGCCACTATTCCAGACCCGTAAAAACCAGGGATTGTTTGGGAAAGGGATGACTGAAAAAGAATTAAAATGGCCTTAATTACATCTCATTCCGCTAACCTGTTGCAAGACAAGCTCTTTTTCTCATGAAGTTATAATATGCATTTGTGTACTGAACCATCAAAAGACTGTATGCAGGTGGCAACCCCTTGGCTGCAGTTAATTATCAAGTGAATATTTCATGCTGAAAAAGGGGCATCACTTTGCCAAAACTTTTTTCAGAGTTACCTTACCTCTCCAATATGTTATGGGTTCTCAGCTTTTAACTCTTTACCAAAGGACAAAATTTTAGACTGGTCCAAATTGAAAGCACTTGCAGACGACAAACGTAACTCAAAAATTGAAATTTGCTTCCAATAGGGTAGAAAACATTGTGGTAAAAGGAGAAAATACTAGTTACCAGCATTTTCTCATTTTCCCACAATCTTTTCATAAGGCTTTCATCTCAAGGTGGTAAAAACAAGGGATTGTTCGGGAAGGGGTTAACCCATTACCACACAATTCCTACTTTTGACGACCTTAAGAAAAAAGCCGTTTGAAAACATTGTGGGAAAAGGAGAAAATGCTGGTAACCAGCAATTTCTCCTTTTCCAATAATGTTTTCTACCTTCACAAAACACATTTCAAATTTTCAGTCACGTTTATTCTGTCGTCTGCAAAAGTTAGTGTCTTTCCAACAAGACCATGGTGATGACATAAATGATAATTTAGTTACTACTGTATTTTCCTTTGAAAATAGTCGAGCTAGAAAGTTATCCATGAAGTTATGGAACGATGGAAATTAAAGAACAATTACTGTGTGCATCAGCTTGCAAAGTAACAATATATACAGTAACTTGAAGATTTTTTTGATAATATTGCAAGACATATGTAGCCTTTGATGGGAAAATTCTTTGATGGCAAAAACATTGTGCCTTTTATTATCTCCTGAAACATATTCGCAGCAGGCAACTTTGTTATTATGCCCCCCTTTCGAAGAAATGGGGGTATATTGCTTTGCACTTGTCGGTCGGTCCGTCGGTCCGTAGACCAAGTTTGTCCGGAGCATAACTCAAAAACTATTTAAGGTATCATCTTGAAACTTCATAGGTGGATAGATCTCATTAAGGAGAAGTGCAGTGCACAAGAACCATAACTCTGCCTATCATATTTTTGGAGTTATTGCCCTTTGTTGATTTTCATACTTAATTTTTGTCCGGAGCATAACTCAAAAACTATTTAAGGTATCATCTTGAAACTTCATAGGTGGATAGATCTCATTAAGGAGAAGTGCAGTGCACAATAACAACAACTCTGCCCATCATATTTTTGGAGTTATTGCCCTTTGTTGATTTTCATACTTAATTTTTGTCCGGAGCATAACTCAAAAACTATTTCAGGTATCATCTTGAAATTACATAGGTTGATAGATCTCATTAAGGAGAAGTGCAGTGTACAAGAACCATAACTCTGCCCATCATATTTTTGGAGTTATTGCCCTTTGTTGATTTTCATACTTAATTTTTGTCCAGAGCATAACTCAAAAAGTATTTTAGGTATCACCTTGAAACTTCATAGGTGGATAGATCTCATTAAGGAGAAGTGCAGTGCACAAGAACCATAACTCTGCCCATCATATTTTTGGAGTTATTGCCCTTTGTTGATTTTCGTATTTAATTTTTGTCCGTAGCATAACTCTAAAAGTATTTCAGGTATCACCTTGAAACCTTATATGTGAAAAGATCTTATTAAGGAGAAGTGC
Source organism: Tridacna crocea (assembly GCA_943736015.1). Lineage (NCBI taxonomy): Eukaryota > Metazoa > Mollusca > Bivalvia > Cardiida > Cardiidae > Tridacna > Tridacna crocea. The sequence goes on from OX031060.1 coordinate 47,047,145, forward strand.
GAGCACAAGAACCATAACTCTGCCTATCATATTTTTGGAGTTATTGCTCTTTGTTGATTTTCATAGTTAATTTTTGTCCAGAGCATAACTCAAAAAGTATTTCAGGTATCATCTTGAAACTACATAGGTGGATAGATCTCATTAAGGAGAAGTGCAGTGCACAAGAACAACAACTCTGCCCATCATATTTATGGAGTTATTGCCCTTTGTTGATTTTCATACTTAATTTTTGTCTGGAGCATAACTCTAAAAGTGTTTCAGGTATTATCCTAAAACCTCATAGGTGGATAGATTATACTAAGGAGAAGTGCAGTGCACAAGTACCATAACTCTGCCCATCATATTTTTGGAGTTATTGCCCTTTGTTGATTTTCATAGTTAATTTTTGTCTGGAGCATAACTCAAAAAGTATTTCAGGTATCACCTTGAAACCTTATAGGTGGATTAACCTTATTAAGGAGAAGTGCAGTGCACAAGAACCATAACTCTGCCCATTATATTTTTGGAGCTTTTGCCCTTTGTTGATTTTCATACTTAATTTTTGTCCAGAGCATAACTCAAAAGGTTTTTCAGGTATCATCTTGAAACCATATATGTGGATAGATCTTATTCAGGAGAAGTGCATTGCACAAGAACCATAACTCTGCCCATTATATTTTTGCAATTACTGCCCTTTGTTGATTTTCATACTTATTTTTTTTCCGGAGCATAACTCAAAAAGTATGTGAGGTAAAATCATGAAACTTTAAAAGTTGATAGTTCACTTAAATGGGAAGTACAGTGCCCAAGAATTGTTAATTTATCATTAATAATTTTTGAGTAATTACCCTTTGTTCGTTTTTACATTTTGAACGTAAGAGTTTATAATCACATTGGATGCCATTAGGGGGGCATACATGTTTTACAAACATCTCTTGTTATTCTGTAAACTCTTTTCCACAGAATCACGACTTTTAACGACCCTGACAAGGAAGTCTTGTGAAAACATTGTGAGAAAAGGAGAAAATGCTGGTAACCAGCATTTTGTCCTTTTCCCACAATATTTTCTACCCTTTCCAAATCAAGTTTCGATTTTTGATTCAAATTTATTTTGTCGTCTGCAAATGCTTTCGATTTGGACTAGCCCGAAATTTTGTCGTTTGGTAAAGAGTTAACCACAAAATCCTAATTTCTAACGACTCAAAGGATGATGCCTTTTGAAAACATTGTAAGAAGAGGAGAAAATACTGGTAACCAAAATCTTCTCCTCTTCCCACATTGTTTTCGCTATTTTGATGAGAAAATTCAATCAATTTTGTGGCATCTGTCATCTACAAATGCATTCAATTTGGACAGGTCTATGATATTGCTGCCTGGCAAAGAAGTAAATTGTTTGATAATTTACATGAATTCAGGTTTATATAATAAATGATTATAAATAACAAAATTGTGGTACAAGGGACAAATGGACTGTCCATATACTATATAGAGGATATTTGTTTTTTTTTCAGTGAAAGATTCAAGCGCCACTTGTGAAAATATTACCAATGGTGTTCGCTCAATGAAATAAATTTTGATCTTTCACCGAAAAAAATAAATATTCTATTCATTTCATGCTTTTAACCCTTAACTGGGAGGAGCTTTATCAAAACCCAGTACATTTCTTTTCCCTTATTTCCCGTGGTGTACCCCTCCCGCCAACGCCTTAGAGTATTACGTCAAGCATGAGAAATGTAAGGTATATGATGTCATATTTCCCATCTGGTTGTGAGGCACACACAATTTACCTAGGCAACAAGGACGTGAAAATCAATATTTTCACTGGTGGTACCAGTGTAAGATCGAAAAATATTTTCACTGCTTTTTCTCGTCACCCTACCGGAAAGCACATTGTACAAAAAGCACAGTCTATGACACAGTTCATTCAATCACATTGAACTGCTTACCAGCCAACAATCTGGACATGTCCATATTGAAAGTATTAAGCTTTTCCCAAACAATCCCTGCTTTTCACAACCATGAATAGAAGCCTTTTGAAAACACTGTGGAAAGAGGAGACCAGCATTTTCTCCTTTTCCCATTATGTTTTCTATCCTCCCAGAATAAATTTCAAGTTTGGAGTCACATTAATTTTGTCGTCTGCAAATGCTGTAAATTAGGACCAGTCTAAAGTTTTGTTGTTTGGTAAAGCATTAAATTTTGAAGGTGACAAAATTTATACTTAGATGCATTTTAACAAAGAATTATGCATTGCATACTTTTGGCAGCAACTATGGCTTAAAATAATTAATTTGATGGGATTTTGGATTGTAGAAAACATTGTGAGACAGGGGAGAAAACTCTACTAACCATCATTTTCTCCTTTTCTCATGATGTTAACAAAGACTCGGCCTGTCTTCCCTCGAGTTGAAAACATGGTCTTTTCTGATAAAAGGTTAAAAAGCAAGGATTGCCTTTTCACTGGTATATTATTATATAAAATTAATATAAATATAGTAAAACTTACTGTGGCATGCATTCTTTCAACATTTATTAAAATTTGATCATTATTTTTTCATGATTTCTAATAAATAAAGGCTAAAACTGCAAAACAGAATGTCAACCCTTTACCAAATAATCCCTGGTTTTTCAACCCTGACATATCAGGCTTTTGAAAATATTGTGGGAAAAGGAGAAAATGCTGGTAACCAACATTTTCTCCTTTTCCCACAATGTTTTCTACCCTCCTGGAAGCAGTATTCAGTTTTTGAGTTACATTTATTTTGTCATCTGCAAATGCTTTCAATTTGGACCAGTCCAAAATTTTGTCATTTGGTAAAGAGTCAAATAATATATGATGAAATAAATTGTATTTCAGAATGTATGTTTTTTGTCTTGCTATTTAATCTTTATTTAATACAAATGAATCATTAAAACTCACTTCCAAAGCACAGGAACTCATTACCAATGCATATTTCTCATTTTGCCATATGTTTCCAACATGAAAAGATTTGTGTGTGATAATGTATTATCCGTTTACTGCACAATCCGGACTTCCAACAACCATGAGGTAAAAAAGCTTTAGAAAACATTTAGGGGAATATGGATGTTTTCTACCCTATCAAAGAAACATTGTACCATTTGTTGAGCCACACTGAAATTGTCGTCTGCAAATGCTTTCAACTTGGACAAGACTAAATTTCTCGTCTGGTAAAGGGTTAAGAAAAAGCACAGAGTAGATCAAGACTAGGCTGGATGTCTTGTGTTATGTAAATACCCGGTTATTCCTAGCTTTGTTCATGTGTGTATCTATTTTTGAATGGTTTTCCCCTGTTGCTATTTTTAGAACTGGATTCTCTCTTGTGGAATATTGTGCTGGAAGTTTCCAGGCCTTTATACAATCTGATTACTAAGAATTATGCAACTGATTTTAACATGAATTTTCTGGAAGTTTCCCTGTTATTATAAAAGGAAAAGCTTTTTACATCTCAGTGTTCACTAGTTAATACATGATTGCCAGACTACAGTGGGGATTATTTTGTGCTTGGATTACATTCAGTTTGGATCAGGATCAGATTGGAATTAAGACTGGAATAATTTGTCTTTTGAATTTAACGTCTAAGGTATTGTTTTGTACTATTGTAATATTGTCACTGTGTATTTGATATTTTTGTTAATAAATTCTGTTAATTGTTATCGTTTGTTGCTGGCTTCTTCTTTCTAGTTACGCCTGACTCGTAACAGAAATTGGGGGCTCGTCCGGGATTGGAAAATAGACTAACGTATTTGTTTTCCATTTTGGACTATCCATCGATTGGAAAATAAGACTAACGCATTCGTTTACTAATCAGTAATTATAATACAATTTTGTACTTGAATCCAGCAACAAACAAACATGTCTTTTGACTTAGATAAATTTACGGCTGAACCGTCTGTGGAGTTATTGAATTTGGGTAAAAAGACTGATTTGCTTAATCTTGCGAAGCACTATAAATTGTCTGAAATAAAATCTTCAATGCGTAAACATGAAATTAAGAACATTTTGGTACAATATTTTGTTGATGAGGAGATTTTCAATGAAAATGCTCTTTCCCTGATAGTTGACGTTCAGTCAGTTTCAAGTTCGAAAGAACTTGAATTAAAACTTCAGATCAGACAGTTAGAAATAGAAAGAGAAAGGGAAAGAGAAGAAAGAGAAAGGGAAAGACAGAGAGAAGAAAGAGTAGAGAGAGAGAAGGAAATAGAAAGAGAAAGGGAAAGAGAAGAAAGAGAAAGGGAAAGACAGAGAGAAGAAAGAGTAGAGAGAGAGAAGGAAAGAGAAAGAGAAAGGGAGAGAGAAGAAAGAGAAAGGGAAAGAGAAAGGGAGAGAGAAGAAAGGGAAAGGGAAGAGAGAGAGAAGGAGAGAGAATTTCAATTAAGAATGAGGGAAATAGAAATGCAAGAAAGAGCAAATCAGCCCAAGCAAAAGATTGAATACAATTTCGATGTTACAAAACATATTAGGCTTGTTCCTCCATTTCAAGAAAAAGAAGTTGATAAATACTTCCTACATTTTGAAAAAGTTGCAGAAAACTTAAATTGGCCAAAAGAGCACTGGACTTTGCTTCTGCAAAGTGTTTTGATAGGCAAAGCTCGTGAAATTTATACACAACTAGGTGTTGAACAATGTCATCATTATGAGACTGTTAAAGAACTTATTCTCAAAGGTTATGAGCTGGTCCCAGAAGCATATAGACAAAAATTTAGAAATTGTAAAAAAGATTCTAACCAGACTCATGTTGAATTTGCTAGAAACAAAGAACAGTTATTTGATAGATGGTGCTGTTCTAAGAAAATAGACCAAAATTTTGATAAACTCAGACAACTTATGTTAGTTGAAGAATTCAAATGTTGTATTCAATTTGATGTTAAGACATTCTTAGACGAAAAACAAGTTGAAACTTTAGAAGAAGCAGCTCGTCTGGCTGATAATTACTATCTTACACATAAAGTTTCTTTTATTGCTAAAACAAAACCTACTTCCTCACATCCCCAAAATAAATTTACGTCTGGTAATTCATCTGGCGTGCCCAGTCAATCCAATACACCCAAACCCAATTCTACTAGTGAAACCAAAAGTCAATACCCCTTATCTCGACCCACTTGTAACTATTGTAAGAAACCTGGTCACCTTGTTTCTGAATGTTTGAAATTAAAAAGGAAGTTAGAAAGTGATGAAGCCAAGCCAACAGGGCTCACCACTCTTAGACCAAGGCCACAGTCTTCTATTAAAACCAATACAATTGACATAGTCACAAAACCCAAGTCTGATTCTACTATGGAGATTTTTGAACCATTTATGTTGAATGGTTTTGTATCACTTTCAGGTGATAATTGCCCACCTACCCCTATTAAAATTTTAAGAGACACAGGAGCTTCTCAATCTCTTATTTTAGCAGATATACTGCCTTTTTCTGAGAAGACTTCTTCCGGTACTAGTGTCCTTATTCAGGGTGTAGAGTGTGGAACTGTTAATATCCCTCTCCATCATGTTAATTTGTCATCAGATTTGGTTACTGGGCCTGTGGTTATTGGTATTAAACCTTCCTTACCATTTAAAGGTGTCCATTTACTGCTAGGCAATGACTTAGCTGGAGATAAGGTTGTGGTTAATCCACTTGTAACTGACACACCAAATATAGGTCAAACAGATGACCCTATCGAGCAGGAAATTCCTGACTTGTATCCTTCTTGTGCAGTTACCCGAGCTATGGCTAAAAAGGCCATTTTGAAAAACTCAAACTCTGACATTGACTTGACAGATACTTTTATCGGTCAATATTTTAATAATGAGATTAAAAAGTCTCTTGATCCCAGTTTGTCTGATACTCAGACAGACTCGTCAATGTCTTGTCATTCACCACCACGGTCTATTGACCAAGGTCACGACACGCTGTCAAAGTCACAGCTTATCCAGGAACAGCAAACTGATCCTGAGATTTCAAAATTAATTTTTAGGGCTTTACCTGAAGATGAAATTTCCCAAGTCCCAATGTGTTACTATATAAAGAATGGGATTCTTATGAGAAAATGGCGACCATTTGATGTCCCAGCTGATGATGAATGGGCTGTTTACCACCAAATTGTGGTTCCAAAGTCATATCGTCATGAAATACTAAGTATAGCCCATGAAAGTCCTATGTCAGGTCATCTAGGTATAAACAAGACCTATCACAAAATTATTACTCATTTTTATTGGCCTGGTCTCAAATCAGATGTCTCTAAATATTGTAAAACTTGCCATACATGTCAAATGGTAGGTAAACCCAACCAAACCATTCCCAAAGCTCAATTACAACCTATTCCTGCTTTTGATGAACCTTTCAGTAGGATACTTATAGATTGTGTTGGTCCTTTACCTCGAACCAAGTCAGGAAATGAGTATCTCTTAACAATTATGTGTACTTCTACACGTTTTCCTGAAGCTATTCCTTTAAGAAACATCAAAACAAAGTCAATAGTCAAAGCTCTTATAAAATTTTTCACATTTGTTGGTCTTCCAAAATCAGTTCAGTCTGATCAAGGGTCAAATTTTATGTCTGGTATATTCCAACAGGTTATGCATGAATTAGGGATCAAGCAATACAGGTCATCCGCCTATCACCCTGAAAGTCAAGGTGCTTTAGAAAGATTTCACCAGACATTAAAAAATATGATAAGGTCATATTGCTTTGACACTGAAAAAGATTGGGATGAGGGCATCCATTTGTTACTATTTGCAGCCAGAGAATCTGTACAAGAATCTCTTGGTTTCAGTCCTTTTGAATTAGTTTTTGGCCATTCTGTTCGTGGACCTTTAAAACTTTTGAAGGAGAAATTTCTCTCAAATGATGAAACACCTTTGAATTTACTACAGTATGTTTCTGACTTCAGAAATAGACTGTCTAGGGCATGTGAGGTTGCTAGGTCTAATCTTAAAACGTCTCAGGGCAAAATGAAAGCAAGATATGACAACCATGTTATTGACAGAAAATTTAAACCAGGTGACAAAGTTCTTGCTCTTTTACCAATACCTGGCAGACCTCTACAGGCAAGATATTTTGGACCCTACACTATTGACAAGAAAACAAGTGATTTAAACTATATAATTAATACTCCAGGAAGGCGTAAAAACAAACAAATGTGTCATGTAAATATGTTAAAGGAATACTTTGACAGAGATAGCTCTATTTCAAAACCAATTACAGTTGTAAACACTGTCCCACAAGAATCAAATGTATCTGATCTTGAAGTAAATTCGGACTTTATTGATAAATCTGATCCTGGTCCATCTAAACTTGAGAATTCTGATATTTTGAGAAACCTCGACAACAAACTTTCTCACTTGGAACCATCGCAGCAGGAAGAGCTGAAACAGTTGATACATGAATATGAACATTTATTTCCCGATATCCCCACAAGAACAGATAAAATCTATCATGATGTCATTGTGGAAGATTCTAAACCAATAAAGCAACATCCATATAGAATGAATCCTTTGAAACAGAAATACCTCCAAGATGAAGTAAAATACTTACTGGAAAATGACTTTATTGAACCTAGCCAGAGTAATTACAGTTCACCATGTATATTAGTACCTAAATCAAATGGAACTTATAGAATGTGTACTGACTATCGTAAGGTGAACTCTGTGACAAAAACAGACTCTTTTCCAATACCAAGAATTGATGACTGTATTGACAAAGTTGGAAATTCTAAATATGTCACCAAATTCGACCTGCTAAAAGGATTCTGGCAAGTTCCACTGACTGATAGAGCAAAAGAAGTATCAGCCTTTGCTACTCCAAACGGTCTGTACCAGTACAAAGTTATGCCGTTTGGGATGAAAAATTCTCCTGCAACGTTTCAGCGACTTGTAAACAACGTTATATGTGGATTAGATGGCTGTGATGCATATATTGACGACGTCATCATCTACTCAGACAGTTGGAGTGACCACCTTCAAAGAATCAGGAAGTTCTTCGACAGACTCAGTAAAGCGAAACTGACTGTGAATCTTGCAAAAACTGAATTTTGTCATGCTACTGTAACATTTCTAGGACATCTTGTGGGACAGGGTCAAGTTAAACCTTTAGAAGCTAAAGTCAATGCTATCTCTGAGTTTCCTGTGCCTAAATGTAAAAGACAGCTGATGCGATTTCTTGGTATGGCTGGCTACTACAGGAAATTCTGTAAAAATTTCTCGGGTATTGCTGAACCTTTAACAAATTTACTTAAGAAAAGCACAAAGTTCAAATGGAATGACAAATGTCAAGATGCATTTGATCGTCTGAAAGCCATACTAAAGAGCGCACCAGTTCTCTTGGCACCTGATTTTGACAAATGTTTCAAATTAGCTGTTGATGCAAGTGATGTTGGTATTGGCGCTGTTCTTTTACAAGAAGATAATAATGGTATTGATCACCCAGTTTGTTACTTTTCTAAGAAATTTAACAAACATCAGAAAAATTACTCTACCATAGAAAAAGAGTGTCTTGCTTTAATTCTGGCAATCCAGCAGTTCGAAGTTTATCTAACCTCTTCAACTTCACCAATTGTTGTTTTCAGTGATCATAACCCTTTAAGTTTTCTACACAAACTTAAGAATAAGAATCAAAGATTACTGAGGTGGAGTTTATTGCTTCAAGAGTTTAATCTTGACATAAGACACATAAAAGGGAAAGATAACATTATACCAGATGCTCTTTCAAGAGTTTGAAATTTCAATAGTCATTTTTCCCTATATCATGTTTAAACTGAATTTTTAAATTGTACTTTCATTACCTGGATTATTTTCATTAGTCTGAAATAATTAATATTTGAGTTTGCCATTTCTTCTGTAATACTTCAGTTAAAGTATTATATACATGTATATAAATAATATTGCAAAAAAGAAAGATTTATTTCATAAACCTTTCTTTTTTCTTTTCAAGGGGGGAAGTGTTATGTAAATACCCGGTTATTCCTAGCTTTGTTCATGTGTGTATCTATTTTTGAATGGTTTTCCCCTGTTGCTATTTTTAGAACTGGATTCTCTCTTGTGGAATATTGTGCTGGAAGTTTCCAGGCCTTTATACAATCTGATTACTAAGAATTATGCAACTGATTTTAACATGAATTTTCTGGAAGTTTCCCTGTTATTATAAAAGGAAAAGCTTTTTACATCTCAGTGTTCACTAGTTAATACATGATTGCCAGACTACAGTGGGGATTATTTTGTGCTTGGATTACATTCAGTTTGGATCAGGATCAGATTGGAATTAAGACTGGAATAATTTGTCTTTTGAATTTAACGTCTAAGGTATTGTTTTGTACTATTGTAATATTGTCACTGTGTATTTGATATTTTTGTTAATAAATTCTGTTAATTGTTATCGTTTGTTGCTGGCTTCTTCTTTCTAGTTACGCCTGACTCGTAACACTTGTGTAGCCTGGTCTTGAACTCCAGGGTCTGAAAAGACTGCAACGAGCCAATATGAGAGTCCCTGTAAGGATTTACATGGGAAAATTTCAATTAACCCATTTACTAACCGACAATATTTTAGACTGGTCCAAATTGAAAGCATTTGCAGATGACAAAATAAAAGTGACTTAAAATTTGAAATTTGTTTTGTGAAGGGTAGAAAGCCTTGTGGGAAAAGGAGAAAATGCTGGTTACCAGCATTTTCTCCTTTTCCCACAATGTTTTCTAAAGGCTTTTTTGTGGATTGTGTGGTAATGGGTTAAGCAGGGTGATAATATGAGAAACATCAAAAAGCTTTTGAAATAACATCAAACCCAGCCTGGCATGCATCACGGCGGGGAATCACGTGACACAACAACAACAACAATGACCGTTATTTGAAAAAAATCCCCAACTTCAGGTAAGAAAATCTTCAATAATTCCGTTAATACATGACCGATTGGAATTTGGTTTGAAGCAGAGAAGGCGGAAGGACTTTTTTACCCTGGATAATTTGTTTGCTCGTCAATAACTTTTTTATCAGGTGTTGTTTAAAAAATCTAACACATCAAGCAAATCCCCGGAGTCCTTCCGCCTTCTCTGCTTCAAACCAAATTTCCAATCGGTCATGTATTAACGGAATTATTGAAGATTTTCTTACCTGAAGTTGGGGAATTTTTTCAAATAACGGTCATTGTTGTTGTTGTTGTTGTGTCACGTGATTCCCCGCCGTGATGCATGTCATGTGCATTCAAACAAACAATTTCTGCTGACTTCACATCAATCCTTGTAGCCCGGAGCCTGGATTGAATGACATAAACAGACAGTGTAGATTATAAAAAAGACAGCACAAATATCAGTCTGATCTTAGATATTCACCCTCTACTTCTTTGCTAGCTATTCAGACAGAAACACCTTTGATGTTGGGATACTTAAATTTGAAATACTGATTTGAAATATCTATTCTTTTTATTCAGAACAATAAAGGGTTCTTGCATTACTTTACAACCAAGTACACTTGGTGCATGCTGTCAGACAATCTATGTACCAATTTAACTACCCTTAATTATTTAACCAATTATCACACAATCCCTTCTTTTACGACCCTGAGAAAGAAGCTTTTCGAAAACATAGTGGGAAAAGGAGAAAATGCTGCTGACCAGTATTTTCTCCTTTTCTCACAATGTTTGCTATTCTTCAAAAAAACAAATTTCAAATTTTCTAGTCAATTTTGTCGTATGCAAATGCTTATGATTTGGACCAGCCTATAATTTTGTTGTATGGTAATGAGTTAACTTGTAACAGTAAATCCCTTTAAAAAAAAAATCTTGCAGGAAAAAAAACCTTTTGAAAACATTCCGGGAAAAAAGGAGAAAATGCTGGTTACCAGAATTTTCTCCTTTTACTGAATTGTTTTCTACTCAAAGGCAGCCTTCATCATCTAGGCCACCCCTGATTGGTCATCTGCATAATTATGCTTGGAATTTATACTGGTCTAAATTTTTGTTGTGTGGTGAAGAGTTAAACATTGCCAAGACTGCAAATTTTTGAGTTGCATTAATTTTGTCATCTGCAAAATGCTTCCAATTTCGACTAGTCTAAAATCATGTTGTTTGATAAAGAGTTAACCTATTACCACATAATCCCTACTTTTGACAACCCTGAGAAAGAAGCCTTTTGCGAACACTGTAGGAAAAGGAGAAAATGCTGGTAACCAGCATTTTCTCCTTTTCCCACAGTGTTTTCTACCCTTCCCAGAACATTTTTTTTTCAGTCACCTTTATTTTGTCATCTGCAAATGCTTCCAATTTCGACTAGTCTAAAATCATGTTGTTTGATAAAGATTTAAACATGGGTTGTTTTGCAAAGGGTGAAGTAGATTGTTTGTATAATTCTCAGTTTCACAGACTTTCATCTTAATTTGATGAGCAATTCTTTCAAAACCGCTGACAACTGTTTGGTCGAAATGTTTTGGTAACTTTTAAATTCTAACATGTGGTGACACAATGCCATGGATTATGTTTGTTTCTCCTTAGATCAGAATTATAGCTGTCAGTTACACTGTCAAAATAATAGAGCAGTACACCTGTTGAATCCTCCTTTTAACCACAATGACATTTCTGTATCACATTGGATTCAGCACATGATCTCTTTTTTTGCTTTACAAATCTAAAATATCTACTATGGCTCAAATGATAAAATTACCTCTGAAAGGGTAGAAAGTATGCCTGTAAAAGGCATACACTCCTTTTTCCTATTTCATCTGCTAGCTGACTGAATCAGGAGGAAGAGTTATCTTCGGACACGCGTAAAATTTAGCAATAGCAAAGAGTCCTAATCGACTCAGGTCAGCCTGTCGTGGTATGTACTTTTTGCACATGCATTAAGTGCCTTTTTCACAAAGTATGGCTCAAATTTAACTGTGTTTTGGACATTTCATTCATTGTCATAACATGTCTATCAGTATTTTGGTCCACTTCCATAATGTTTTCAAAAGCCTAAATCTTTCTCATGATCATTATCATGCAAAATTGCTTTGTAAAAGGCCAAAGTAAATCAATCATGGTTCCTAATTAGGAAACTGATACTAGGAGACTAGCTTCTCAATTTTCTGGGCTAAAACGTCTTTAACTCATTACCAAATGACAAAATGTTGGGCTTGTCAAAATCACACGCATTTGCAGACGATAGAATAAAAGTGACTGAAAATTTGAAATTTGTTTTGTTAAGAGTTACAAGAAAGCATTGTGGGAAAAGGAGAAAATGCTGGTTACCAGCATTTTCTCCTTTTCCCACAATGCTTTCTAAAAGTTTCTTTCTCAGGGTTGTTAACAGTAGGGACTGTGTGGGTTAACTATATACCATAACAACAAAATTTTAGACAAGTCCAAATTAAAAGCATTTGCAGAATACAAATCAAATGTGGCTGAAATGAAATGATATGTCTGTAAAAGGGTAGAAAACATTTAGGGAAAAGAAGAAAATGCTGGTTACCAGCATTTTCTCTTGTTCCCACAATGTTTTAACCCATTACCACACAATCCCCACTTTTGACGCCCCTGAGAAAGAAGCCTTTTGAAAACCCTGTAGGAAAAGGAGAAAATGCTGGTAACCAGCATTTTCTCCTTTTCCAACAGTGTTTTCTACCCTTCCCAGAACAAATTTCAAATTTTCAGTCACTTTTATTTTGTCGTCTGCAAATACTTTTGATTTGGACAAGCCCGCCCGGGTGGCTCAGTGGTGAGCGTGTCGGACTCCTGACCTGGTGGTTGTGAGTTCGATACCCGGTTGAGGCGAACTTTCTTTCCGGCGTACTTTCGCCTCTCAACACTGCTGAAGCATGTGAGAAAAGTAGTCGGTGGCTTTGGAAAGAAAGTTGTGTTAGTACCGGTGTGAGAAAGCCAGGAAACACATGTGCGTCGCCGACTGCCATGATATGACCTTAGCTGTTAAAGTGGCGTTAAACCCCAACACAACCAACCAACCATCCATTTGGACAAACCTAAAATATTGTCGTTTGGTAATGAGTTAAAAAGGCTTCATTCTCAGGGTAGTTAAAACTTGGGATTTGTGGCAAGAGGGTTTGCACCCTTCCAGGACCAAATGCATGAACTCTGGCCAGAATTGACAACTAAAATTACTGTTTGTTGCAAAACTCCAGATATGAAGTAGTAATGGCAGTATAAATCCATTATTTCTCTTTCAAACCCTATGTTTTGGGTACTCATTAGGATCGTCTCTTTGAGACAATTCCAATGAGCACCCATAACATAGAGTTTGGTACAGAAAAATTAGCATTTTCAATTTTAAAATCGAAATCACTCCCTCTATCTGTGGAGCTTTGTTACAAGGCTTTACAGGCTTGACTACATAAGTGGGAGGTATGACCCTAAGATCAGACTGCACATTCTGTTCAGATCTTAACCCTTTGCAAAACAATCTCTGGTTTTCATGGCCCAGAAAGAGAAACCTTTAGAAAACATTGTGGGAAAAGAAGAAAATGCTGGTAACCAGCATTTTCTCCTTTTCCCACAATGTTTTCTACCCTCCCAGAACAAATTTCATTTTTTTAATCACATTAATTATGTCGTCTGCAAATGCTTCCAGTTTGGGCCAATCTAAAATTTTGTAGTTTGGTAAAGAGTTAATTCATGCTCATATAAAGAGCCCCTGTTTCTAACTGTGGCAAAAGGGTAAACTTGTATTAAATTTCATTTTAATGAGCACATAAAGAAGGGAACTTCTGTCATTCTGTCTTCTGATGGCTCCAATAAGCTCCCTGCCTTTTTTCAATGTGTTCTGAACCTTTGGCATATTATGGATAACATGTATTTTCAGACTACTACATAGACCCTGCAGTCTCATCTTAAAGTGGCCCATAAACTGTTACTCAGTTTCAGCCAGTTTTAACTCATTTTGTCTTTTTTTTTCATCAAACTATAGTCATTCTTATATCTTCATGCCAAATATCGCGCCCGACAGTTGCAAGGTTGCTTAGATTACAGTCGATAGAAAATGCATTTCGCCGAGTTTCGGCCTTCCATGTCAACATACTCCTTGTTTCCGGTTTTTGAATCAAGATTTTCAGTATATCTGTTTTACACTTGGATAGATTCGTATGATGATCATGCATTCTGTTGCGTGACTATATCTGACCTTCGCCCTGTGTCTGAGGTAAACAAAGGAAAATGGAGGCTTCTCTGTTGCAGCCAAGACGGAGGTCATGGCCTATATGCAAATTACACCATATTAGGCGGGAACCAATGATAAATTTCCGTGACACATCGCCACTGTTTACAGCTTCGATTGTCAGCCAGTTTTCTTCTGACCAATGTTCGGTTTCCAATACGAATCTCCTTGTTTCTTTATTTTTCAATTACACCATATATGTCAGTAATTTATCCATGTTTACACAAAGGACTGATCTCTGTACCATTCTAAATTGATTGAAATTTAACAGCATTTTTTCGCTCACCAGCTGTAGATAGGCATTGTTAGCCCTTATCCTGCTAAATAACTAAAATAAAATTTTCAACTCGATAGTAGAAACCTAAATGTTGCTATTTCAAAGTCACATTTTGATGAATAGTATCTCCTTATCAGCCATTGTAGATCCAGGATCAGACTGCACGTTCTGTGCAGTCTGATCTTGATCTACACTGTCCGCAACAGGTGAGTTGTGCTTGGCAGCATAGGGGTTAAGTCTACAATGTCCGATATGAATCTTTGATCTTCTAGTCAAAACAGTCTTGATGTTGCAAGAATAGGAGCCAAGCCTGATAGATCAGCCAGTAATAAGGCTTGAAACACGGGGGTATGTGGTTTGATTCCCATCTTAGCATTCATCTTACTAAAGAGTGATTTAGGATTTATTTCTCATTTTTATACACCCGTCGAAGACGGGACGTATTATGGGATCACCAGTGGCGGGCGGGCGGGCGGGCGGGCGGCGTCCAGTTCTTTGTCCGGAGCATATCTCCAAAACTATACAAGCTAGGGTTATGAAATTTCATGGGTGGATAGATCTCATTGAGGCGGAGTGCAGTGCACAGGAATCATAACTCTTGCTTGCTTAATTTTTGAGTTATTGCCCTTTGTTGTTTTTCATACTTGAATTTTGTCCGGAGCATATCTCCAAAACTATACTAGCTAGGGTTATGAAATTTCATGGGTGGATAGATCTTATTCAGGGGGAGTGCAGTGCACAAGAATCATAACTCTTGCTTGCTTAATTTTTGAGTTATTGCCCTTTGTTGTTTTTCATACTTGAATTTTGTCTGGAGCATATCTCCAAAACTATACTAGCTGTTATGAAATTTTATGGGTGGATAGATCTCATCAAGGGAGAGTGCAGTGCACAAGAATCATAACTCTTGCTTGCTTAATTTTTGAGTTATTGCCCCTTGTTGTTTTTCATACTTGAATTTTGTCCGGAGCATGTCTCCAAAACTATAGTAGCTACAGTTATGAAATTTCATGGGTGGATAGATCTCACTGAGGGGGAGTGCAGTGCACAAGAATCATAACTCTTGCTTGCTTAATTTTTGAGTTATTGCCCTTTTTTGTTTTTTATACTTGAATTTTGTCCGGTGAATATCTCCAAAACTATACTAGCTAGGGTTATGAAATTTCATGGGTGGATAGATCTCACCGAGGCAGAGTGCAGTGCACAGGAATCATAACTCTTGCTTGCTTAATTTTTGAGTTATTGCCCTTTGTCGTTTTTCATACTTGATTTTTGTCCGAAGCATATCTCCAATACTATACTACCTAGGGTTATGAAATTTCCTGGGTGGATAGATCTCATCGATGGGGGGTGCAGTGCACACAAATCACAAATCTTGCTTGCTTAATTTTTGAGTTATTGCCCTTTGTTGTTTTTCATACTTGAATTTTGTCCGGAGCATATCTTCAGAACTACAGTAGCTAGGGTTATGAAATTTCATGGGTGGATAGATCCCACTGAAGGGGAGTGCAGTGCACTAGAATCATAACTCTTGCTTTCTTAATTTTTCAGTTATTGCCCTTTGTCATTTTTTATTTATACTTGAATTTTGTCCGGTGAATATCTCCAAAACTATACTAGCTACAGTTACGAAATTTCATGGGTGGATAGATCTCACCGAGGCGGAGTGCAGTGCACAGGAATCATAACTCTTGCTTGCTTAATTTTTGATTTATTGCCCTTTGTCGTTTTTCATACTTGATTTTTGTCCGAAGCATATCTCTAAAACTATACTAGCTAGGGTTATGAAATTTCATGGGTGGATAGATCTCATCAAGGGGGAGTGCAGTGCACAGAAATCACAAATCTTGCTTGCTTAATTTTTGAGTTATTGCCCTTTGTTGTTTTTCATACTTGAATTTTGTCCGGTGCATGCCCCAGCTTTACAACTTGGGGTAAGACGGGCGTATCTTGCGACAATTTGCCGCTCTTGTTATTTTTTCCATGATGTATATCCTTATGGAAAAGCAGCCAGTGTCTTGGGAAGAATATTGTCAAGTACTGATAACAGATTTGCTACATGAAAACATGAAAGGGTACTCATGTCAGCCTGGAAAGCAACCTTTGCAGTATGCCCAAGCCTACATTGGAGCATACTTTTTGCAGATGTACCCAGCAATCTCTACACAGAGTCTAACTCATAATAGGTTCTTTCTGTTTCCTCTTTCTCATTTTGTTCTGTATTCAGTCTTGAAGTTCTCTTGCTTTCTAATGCCCCAGTCACAAATAACAAACTGCCTCTGAACGGCAAGTTTTTCAGGAGATTTTGATGCAATCGTCCAGCCACCACACAGTGACGGTCCGGTGGCAGTTACATTTTGAGACGCCGTCCTGCACCTGTTCAAGGTTTAAAACAAAGTTATAATTGGACAGAGACCAGACGATTTTTTTGGCCATAAGAGAGCCTATTTGCTCATTGTTCGGGCACTTTCCAGTAACCTGATGATGCCTTCAGAAATTGCACGGCGCCCAGCCAATTTTTATGAAAAAGTATAACTCCAAATCGTCTGGCGACCAAACTGCAGCCATCCGGCGACCAGACTGCCTCAGTCCAGGCGCCGGACAGAGCCCAGACAGGTAATTTGTATGGACACCGTCCAGTGACCTTCAGATTGCAGTGCGGATTTGATTTTGTTAAATCTTTCCAGACGACTATCAGACAGCAAACATATATTTTGGCAACATGATGACTATATTATAAAAGTGTATATTGATATCTTACCTCATTATAATTTATCAGTTCTAAAGTGAAAATGGCACTTACAATGCCACAAAATCTGTTAAATCTTTTACTTCACCAAGGTAGATGCAAGCTGCTAGCCGAAGTCAGATAAATGTAATAGCAGCTGCCGCTGTTTACAATCAGGAGCCTGCTGGGCGAGGCCACAGAGTGAGGACTGTGTGGGTCAAAACATGGCTACAGAGGCGTGTCATCCTCGCACATTATGACACGCCTCTGTAGCTAGCAGGACGGTGGCACAAAGTCTGAAAGATGTCTGTCCGGTCGCCGTCTGGTGCCTTTCTGAACTGAAAAATGCCTGCACGGCATTTCCAAAGAAACTGCCGTCCAATGCCCGTTTGATTTGTGACTGCTTGAGCAAAATGTCTCAAATCTTTGAATTGGCGAAGTTGGAAGAAATCATCTGGCGCCCTTTTTATGTGTGATCTTGACATAACTCATTCATTCTGAATTCAGCACATTTTCTTGCCTTTCCCTTTGATTGCTTTGTGCTATGTTTGTCTTTTTTCTTTTTGTTCTGTGCTCCTTCTCGATTCTCGCTTGCTAATTACTTCCTTCAATCTGAATTCAGCACTTTTTTTCCAGCCTTATCCATTGATTTCTTTGTACATGCTTTTCCTTTCTCCTTTGTTCCTTTCTCTTTCTAGATTCTTGCTTGCTAGCTTGACCCTTGCAGTGCTTTTTATGGTTTCATCCTGACCCCTGTTGATCAGACTGAGAGTTGCTGCAGATAACTTGCATCTTTGATCTACACAGTTTGCTTGGCTCAGACATTCTGAGCATTGGCAACCTTAGAAGTAGGTCATACTTCAAAATTTAAAATATCCCTGAGGTTACTTTGCATAATAAAAGGTAACTCTTCCAGAGCTCCAGATAAAGGGGGTGATTTTGAAATTGAAAATATTAATTATTATCTGCTAAACCCTATGTTACGCGTACTCATTAGAATCGTCTTGTTGAGACGCTTCTAATGAGTACCCACAACATAGGGTTTTGAAGAAAAATAATGGATTTAGAATAACATCACTTCCTCTTTATCTGGAGCTCTGCTTTTCACTAGATGACAAAATTTTGCAGATGACAGCTCAAAAATGGCTCAATTTTATGAAATTTTTCTCTTATAGGGTAGAGAACATTGTGGTTACCAGCATTTTCTCCCTTTCCACAACGTTTTTCCCTATGAGCAATAAAGTCATACAGAAAAGGGTAGTTTATTGGGAAGTGTCAAGTATAAGTCTAACATACAAACTATTCTACATATAACAACCGTAAAACTGCAATTACTGAGCACTTAGGTCCCTCATTTGAATAGAAGTGCAATATTGGTTCTAATAAATCATTTCTGCCCAAGCCAATAAACTTTTTTAACTCTTTGCCATGCAAAAGCGATGTCATAACTAGAACATCTTATGTCGTCTCTGCAAAATCAAATAGAGCATAATTGCCCTAGACTACAATTCATAAAATGTCTGCTCTTCCTGCTGCTGGATGTATTCTTTAACCCATTACTACACAATCTCTACTTTTGATGCCCCTGAGAAAGACGCCTTTTGAAAACACTTTTCCCACAGTGTTTTCTATCCTTCCCAGAACAAATTTCTATTTTTCAGTCCTTTATTTTGTCGTCTGCAAATGCCTTCAATTTGGACCAGTCTAAAATTTTCTCGTGTGGTAAAGAGTTAAAAGGGAATTGATTGCTGTTTTCAGTGTTCCTTATCAATGTGTTTGACATTGCTTTTTTGTAGCCAAAGCATTTAAAATGAAGCATTTTAAGATGGTTCAAATAACATGATTTGTCTTTGACATGGTAGAGAACATTATTCCCACAATGTTTTTAAAAGCCATCTTTTCCCAAATGTTGCATAAAGCTAGATTGTGTGGTAAAAGGTTAATACAATACCTACATTATATGCATCATTGCTGGTAGACAAGACATGGTATAGCAGCAGACCGTTTCTGAGAGCACTATTGCACAGCTATTTAGCATAATGATGAAATTGTAGAGCAGTAAAAGTTGAAAGCTTTTCCAGATGACATGTCAAAAATTGGCTCAAAATTCAATGATGGGAAAAGACTCTGCAAAGAAGGAAAATGTTGTTGGACAGAAACAGTGCTAAACACCAGCATTTTCTCCTTTTTCACACAATATTTGCAAATGTTTCCTGTTAGGGCCATCAAAAGTTTAGATTTTGTGGTAACAGTAAGAGAAGAAATGCATGCTCCTTGGCCATGGAACTGGTGCAGACCAATGAGTTATTTGGGTGTTACGGATTAACCCATTACCACACAATGCCGACTTCTGAAGACCCTGAGAATGAAGCCTATTGAAAACATTGTGGGAAAAAGAGAAAATGCTGGTGACCAGCATTTTCTCTTTTTCCCATAATGTTTTCTCCCCTCTTCAATACAATTTTCAAATTTTCAGTCACCTTGATTTTGACGTCTGCAAACGCTTTCAATTTGGACTCGTCTAAAATTTTGTTGTTTGGTAAAGAGATAACTTTTTATTTCATTAGTCAATGGGACAATTTTTAAGAGCACCCTCAACATAGGTTTTCATAAAGGAATAATGTTCATGGAATATTTGGGTAGGAAAACCTGTACCCAATACTTACCATGCATGGCCTCTGGCAGCCATGACAGAAACTTGGCAATAACATTAACAGAAGTTATATTCTGCCATTACTCTAGAAAAAGTTGCGGGTTTTTGACGTCATGCCATTCAGGCACAACATGGCAGCATGTGTTGTTTTACGTCAATTATGCTTGTTTGTAAGGAATAGGGTGACTGATAACTTTGTTCTTTAATTTCAGTAAGAAAAACAAAGATATAAATAACAGCGGTCACAGGTTTCTCTAGACTGGTGTCAGTCTGTTAAATAGAGCCTTTTCATTAAAGAAAGTCATCAAGTAAACTGCAAAACGAAAACTCTGTGTTCTCAATGTTCTGAATGTCTGATTTAATGTATTTGCTTCTGGAAGATATTTATAACAGTACTTGTCTTTATTGAACAGTGTAAAAAATATGAGAAATGTAATAAATTAAATTTTTCGTCTGCAAATGCTTTCATATAGCTCTTTAGCAAACAAACAAATTGTGGACTGTACCAAACTGAAGGCATCTGCAAACAACAAATGTAGCTCAAATGAAAATTTCTGCCTTTGACAGGGTAAGAAAGTAATTTCTGTTTTTCATAGGGTGGAAAACATTACCAGCATCATCTCCCTTTTCCACAATGTTTTCAATTAAGGCTTTGACTTCCTCCAGGTTATTAATACTTAGGATTATGTCCAGTAAAGTGTTATTTTTGACAGGTTAGAATAATAGTCTTGTAGTGAAGGCTGAAGTTGTGGCCAATTTTCTCCTTTTCCCACAATCTTTTCAAAAGGCTTCTTTCTCAGGGTCGTCAAAAGTAGGGATTGTGTGGTAATGGGTTAATGGAGCAAAATGCAGCATTACTTCAAACCACTTTTTCAATATCAAGGTCAGTTTTCTTGATGCACTCGTAGTCACGTTTAACTTGTTACATATAGGAACACGTGCAAACACGAGGAGAGCTACAGATAATAATATTTTATCATCAAGATGGTAATATTTTATGAATTTTTTCATCAAAACCATTCTTATGTGTGCTAAGTTTAATTGTCTAAAAAATTAAACTTCAAATGAATACCCACAACATAGGTTTTAGAGATAAAGATTGAATAAAGAGATAATCATGAAAATATCCCAGCTTTTCTTGGATCCTAAACAAAGACACAGCATGGAAAAAACTTATCTACCTGTTCCCTGTTCCACAGACATCGTAAACTTGGCATGTTTTTGGCCACTAATTGTGGGAAAATATCACAGGAATTGTGTTTTTTACCTGGAACTCAGGATCTTGTTCCAACAATCTGTTATCTGTAGGTTTTTAACTCTATACCAAACAACAAATTTAGTTTCACCCAAATTGAAAGCATCTGCAGACAACCAAAAAAATGTGACTTAAAATTTGAAAGGATGGGAAATGTTGTGAGGTTACCAGCATTTTTTCCTTTTCCCACAATGTTTTCCAAGGTATTCTTCATAAGAGTAGTCCAAAGTCTGGATTATATGGTAAAGGGTTCAGCCAGTTATATTAGATAGGTAATGCATAAAGCAGACTTGATGCTTTCTACAAAATACAAGTTTATTTCACTCTTTACTAGATGATAAGATTTTAAGACTTGTCCTAACTGAAAGCAAAGAGATGACAAGTCTCTTTGATAGGCTAGAAAACATTTCAGGAAGAAAAAGAAAATGCTGGTTACCAGTACTTTCTCCCTGTTCCACTATGTTTTCAAAAGTCTTCTTTCTGAAGGTAATTAAAATGGATTATTTGGTAAAATGATTAAAGAAACTGTGCTGGAAAACCATGTTTGATATCATTTTATGTCATACCTTTCAACTTTTCATGCTGATGGTGACACCTTTCCTGCCAAAATATTTTTTTTCTTTTGTTCAGTAAAATTTGTTCCTGTCAGTACATGCAGTACATGTACTGCATTGGATACAATTTTTTTTGGATGCAACTGCTCTGAACGACATGAAACAATTTTGAATTGTTCATAATAACTGAAAACCTTTGAGGATGAGAAATTAATGTCTACAACTCCTAACTCATAGGAAATATCGCATATCACCGACGTTTTTGTCAGGTTACAGGAGACCATTCGTTGTCTGTGGATGTCATATTCTTCGAAGATTCAACTGTCTTATATGAGGCATCACTAGCCCCAAAAGCGGGCAAACTGTAATATTACGTGCTATAAAGTAGCAATGCAGAAAATGGTTTTTATCAATACATTAGAGGAAAAATCAGGCCTGTCTTAGCCCCAGATTTCTCTAAACTGCTGATCATAGCTGAGCGAATCACATGAGGTAGCGTTTTATTGAGTAAACGTTTATTTTATATCTCTGGCTCAGTGGTTAAGGTATTAGCCTATTGTTTGGGCGTTCTAGAGTTCAGTTCCTATCCGGTCCCTTATTTCTGTGACGCATTAAAATTTTGTTCATTTGTTTCTTTGTTAATTTCTTTGAAAGACCTCAATCTTCTTATAATTCATTAGAGTTATGGGCTGTACATTGACTTGCCCAACGCTAAATATTGTGTAACATCGACGTTTTCGTGTAGGCTAATCTGCCCATCTCAGCAGCTTCTGTCTTTCAATATGAGAGTTTGGGGCTGCAGGCCTTAAATACATAATTTGCTCAAAAGATTGAGAGATACTATGCTCAGGCTCTAATCAGGTTTGCATGTGTTGCTGTAAGTAATATTATATAAGCAACTGCAGGTGCATCCAGAAAATTATGCTGACAATGGAAAAGTAACTTAGAGTTGAGCTGCATTTTGTTTCTGCCAGTGGTTTTGGCACTACAGGGAGAATATTTTTTAAGCATTTATTGTACAAAAAAACAACAAGATAACAGTGGAAGATATATCCTCAACTTTCTTGTACAAGTTTCTACCTTGATGTTTGGTTCTAGTTTATTTCCACAAACTCCTGTAACAAATTACATGTGACTGCCTGTAGTGTCAAGGAAATTGTTCTTAACATTGGAAAAGCGACTTGCAGTCAGACTGCATTTTGTTTTAACCAGTGAGTACTGTCTTTGACTGTGTATAAAAGGTTGTGACAATGAAAGGAAATATTTGCCACAAGCAGTTTCTCCTTCCCCATCCGCCCATTTTTTTTTTTCAAAAACCTTTTTTCATCAGGATAGTTAAAGCTAACTGATTAACTCTTTACCGCACGATCATGAGAAAGAAGGCCTAGGAAAACATTGTGGGAAAAGGGCTAGGTTCCCACGTTTTCTACCCTTTCCAATTCAAATTCAATTTTTGATTCACATTTATTTTCTTGTCTGTAAATGCTTTGAATTTCGACTAGTCCAAAATTTTGACGTTTGGTAAAGACTTAAGCATTTACCAACAATCAGGATTTATAGAGATCCTCTGGGAGAAGACTTGACAACAGCGTGTGAAAAGGAGAAAAATGCTGATAACCAGCATTTTCTCCTTTTCCCAAAACGTTTTTCACCCTATCAGAGACAGAAAGCCATCATCATAGCTTCAAATGCTTTCAAATTTGTTTGATCCAAAAATTTGTCGATAGGTAAAGTGATAATAAATGGCTAAAACAAACACATTTGCACACTATAATGGACGAAAATGCTCAGTGTACTGACAAAGTTGATGAAAGATGTGTTATTGAAGAATACCTCCCCTCTGGACTTCTGAGTGACATCCCATCCAGTTTAACTCTTCACCCATACCACAAAATAAATGAAGACTTGTCCAATTTAACCCTTTCCCAAACAATCCCTGTTTTTTACGGGTCTAGAGTAATAGCCTTTTGAAAACATTGTGGGAAAAGGAGAAAATGCTGGTAACCAGCATTTTCTCCTTTTCCCACAATGTTTTCTACCCTATCATAGACAGAAATCATCTTTTCAGCAAGAGTTGAATTGTCGTCTGCAAATGCTTTCAATTTGGACTAGTCCAAAAGTTTGTTGTTTGGGAAAGGGTTAAACTAATTTACAGACAACACATTAACTAGGGCTCAAATTATGGGATTGTGGATGGAAGTATGAAAACATTGTAGGAAAGGGGAAATCTCCTTTTCCAAGTACATGATCATCCTCGGATACCCCGGGGTCTCCCTATTTGCTACGCTACATCGACCCCTGGGACAATTGACTAATAAAACTTTGAATCAGCCGCCGAAAATCGATACGAAACGTCATAGCGTACAGTCCACTCGCCCATCACAAAATGATGATGGAACCAATGAAAAGGCAGCATTCGGCCAGCGGTAAAGCGAGGGAAATTCAATTAATTGTCCCAGGGGTCGATGTAGCGTAGCAAAGAGGGAGACCCCGGGGTATCCGAGGATGGTACATGATTGTATGTTTTCAAAAGTCTTCTTCCTCAGGGCTCATATTGGCTAAGATTGTTTGGTTGGCGTTAACCCTTTACTCCATAGATACTCATTTTGACGCATCAACAAAAGGCAGCTTTTGAAAACATTGTGGGAAAAGGAGAAATTGCTCATAAAGAGCAATTTCTCCTTTTCCCATAATGTTTTCCACTTAATCATATATTTGTATCCACATTTGTCCATATTTCTGACATCATATCTTTATTTGCTGCTGAAATGGAAGAACCTCAAATTGGCATATCAGGTAAAGGGTTAAATAAATATAAACATGTTTTTCTCCAAACTGTGAGGTGGGGAAACCTTTTTACAAGTATATCGGTCAGCGAGTCATAAATTCTGTGTATGATTACTGACCTCACGTCACCTAGGACAACTAGGTGCGGTGTAATACACATGCAGTGTAGATCAAGATCAGACAGAGATGGACCTGAACTGAACAATCTTTGTATAAGTACTTATCCCTCTCTTCACATCATGTACCAAATGCTTTCCTTTTCATAGTCCTTAACTCTTTAACACACAAGAAAATTTTAGACTAGTCCAAATTGAAAGCATTTCCAGACGACAAAATAAAGGTGACTAAAAAATGGAAAATTGTTCTGGGAAGGTAGAAAACACCTTGGGAAAAGGAGAAAATCCTGGTTACCAGCATTTTCTCCTTTTCCCATAGTGTTTTCATAAGGCTTCTTTCTCAGGGGCGTCAAAAGTAGGGATTGTGTGGTAATGGGTTAACCTTGCCAAATGATAACATTTTAGACTAGTCCAAATTTATAGCATTTGCAGAGATGATAATAGTTGCACAACTAACAAAATTTTTGGCTTAACTCTTTACCAAACAATTTAGGTTTTCACAACTCAAAGAAAGAAGCCTTTTGAAAACATTGTGGGAAAAGGAGAAAGTGCTGGTAACCAGCATTTTCTCCTTTACCCACAATGTTTTCCACCTTTTCCAGAACAAATTTAACTTTTTGAGTCACGCTAATTTTGTGGTCTGCAAATGCTTCTAATTTCGACGTTCTAAAATTTTGTCATATGGTAAAGAGTTATAGGCTATGAAATATTGTTACCACCATTTAATCCTTTTTCCACAATGTTTCAAAATTCTTTTTCCTTGGTAATTGTGAAAAATCAGGATTAGCCCTGTACCAAACAATCTCTATTTTCAACCACCATGACAAAGAAGCCTGAAATTGGAAAACACTGAGGGAAAAGGAGATAATGTTGGTAACCATCATTTTCTCCTTTTCCCACAATGTTTTCTACCCTGTTGGGTACAAATTTCAATTTTTTATTTACATTTATTTTGTCGTCTGCAAGTGCTTCCAATTTGGCCCAGTCTTAAATTTTGTCCTTTGGTTAAGAGATAAAATGTGGGACGGCTGATTAAAAAAACTTATACTAAGGGAGCAAACCCTACATGGTCTTATCCTTGACTGATAAAACTTTAACCCTCAAGAGTTACATGCCCCTATATCCTGGTAACCCATTACTTTGCATAACAACCTAAGTTTGTTCGCATGGTCTTCAATGCCATTTCAACATCATTTCAGTAATACTAGAGAGGCTGGTGCAACTATCATAGTTACTTTTCCTGGAGTTTTTTTTTTAAACCAGTGCATTGCAATTCAGACTTCTCCAGCCACTGGCACCTTGCCCACATGATCATGGTCAAAACAATGATTAGCAAAACAATCACAAACTTTACAGGGGAGAGATATTTTGGCACTACAGATCTCCATTGATACTTTCTTGATCCATGCCTTCAACAAAATTAATGAAATAGGTATGTCATCTACAACCTTAATTACTAGTAAAGACTGAAATTTGGTCAATCATCTTAAGTATCCATACACCTTTTGGAAAGCATTCTCACAGTGCTAGGGATTAACCCCTTCCCAAACAATCCCTGGTGTTTATGACCCTGAGATAGAGACCTTTTGAAAACATTGTGGGAAAAAGAGAAAATGCTGGTAACCAGCATTTTCTCCTTTTCCCACAATGTTTTCTACCCATTTGAAAACCAGTTTCAACTTTTTATGTATGTTTATTTTGTCGTCTGCAAATTCTTTCAATTTGGACCAGTCTAAAGTTTTGTTGTTTGGTAAAGAGTTAAGCTAAAAGAAAATAGTCGATTCCTTACAGTTTATAGATACAGACAACTTTTCTGTTAACTCTTTTTACTTTACTAGTAATTAAGTTTGTAAATGCTTTCGATTTGGACAAGCCTAAAATATTGTCTTTTGGTAATGAGTTAATTGTACAATGACCATTATTACCTCAAAAAACAGTCTTGAAATTTTCAGAAATTGGTTCCTTTTTCCTCATTTAACCCTATACCAAACAACAAAATTCTACATTGGTCCAAATTGAAAGCACTTGCAGACGATACGATAAGAGTGACTGAAAATTTGAAATTTCTTTTCTGAAGAGCAGAAAACAATGTGGGAAAAGGAGGAAATACCAGCATTTTCTCCTTTTCCCACAATGTTCTCTAAAGGCTTCTTTCTCAAGGCCGTCAAAAAAAGGGATTGTGTGGTAGAGAGTTAAATTCTGTATTGGTTCATTTTGGTCCTTTTTGGGTAAAGAGAAGGCAGATCACAGTAAAGTACAAAACTGGACTCCCACAACAGAAGAGTGCTATATATTATCACCTAACCGACTTTTCTCAAGGTCAACAACCTCTTCAAACAGACCAATAACGACTCTTATCAAACAATTGGCCAATTTTACTGACCACATGGAAGAATGCTTTAGAAAACATTGTGAAAAGATGAGAAACTGTTTATAACTTGCAAATTTCTGCTTTTCCCACCATATTCTCAATCCTATCAGAGAACATCAGTTCATTAATTTTGTACCAATTCAAGTTTGTTGCCCACAGATCATTTCAATTTGTATGAGTCTCAATTTGTAGTTTAGGGAAGGGTTGAAACATTAATTACCTTTACTGACAAATTATCTTTCGTTGGTGTGGTCTGCCAGTTCTCTGAACAAAGCAATCACATTTTCCTATGATCCTGAGGAGGAGGGCCTTTGAAAATATAGAGCTATTGTGGTAGCAGGAGAACTGTTGGTAACCAACATCTGCTTCTTTTTCCTACTCTTTATAGCAAGAAGTAAGCAAAAGATGGAGCAACCTGGCAACTCTCTGATTTCTTACCAAATACATGTAATAAAACTTTAACCCTTTATCAAACAATCCCTGGTTTTTACGATCCTGAGATAACGGCCTTTTGAAAACACTATGAGAAAAGGAGAAAATGCTAGTAACAAGCATTTTCTCCTTTTCCCACAAGGTTCTCTCTCCTGGTGGAAACAAATGTCCATTTCTGGGTTACGTTTATGTTATCGTCTGAAAGTGCTTTCAATATACACCTGTCTAAAACTTTATCGTTTGGTAAAGGGTTAAACTTGTCCAAATTGTAAGTATCTCCAGACTAGAAATGAAATGTAGCTGAATTGATGCTGCTTGTCCAGATAATGCATGCACCCTCTATTGGATGGTTATGACCCCCCTTTATTTCTGAAAGCCAATGAAATATTGTTTTACAAACCACTTACAATTATTCAACATGAAGCGATAAGCAGACATCCACGTGGGTTTCCATGTTTACCTTCTATTCGAAAGGTCATTACCTTATTCTATTTTTATCAACGATGAAATGCTACGAGCGATTTCATTTGTTGCAGTTAGAACAGGCTGCATCCAATGAAAAAGTGTATCAGATGAAAATAAAAATCAAGCTCGATCCGCCAAGGGTAGAGTAACATAGTGAATCCTCAGCCTTGGCTTGCGAAGATGATATATACAGGAATGGGTGATGATAACAGTAAATCATAAATGCATTTGCAGACAATGCAATAGATAAGGCTCAACTACTGGCTACCAGCACTTTTTCCTTTTCCCATTAAGTTTTCAAAAGAGCTTTCTCTTTAATCCATTACCACACAATCCCTACTTTTGACGACCCTGAGAAAGAAGCCTTTAGAAAACATTGTGGGAAAAGGAGAAAATGCTGGTAACCGGCATTTTCTCCTTTTCTCACAATATTTTCTACCCTTCACAAAACAAATTTCAAATTTTCAGTTACTTTCATTTTGTTGTCTGCAAATGCTTTCAAATTGGACAAATCTAAAAGTTTGTCGTTTGATAAATAGTCAAAGAAGACTGAAGGGTAAACCAAAGATTAACCCATTACCACACAATCCCTACTTTTGACGACCCTGAGAAAGAAGCCTTTAGAAAACATTGTGGGAAAAGGAGAAAATGCTGGTAACCAGCATTTTCTCCTTTTCCCACAATGTTTTCTACCCTTCACAAAACAAATTTTAAATTTTCAGTCACTCTTATTTTGTTTTCTGCAAATGCTATCGATTTGGACTAGCCTAAAATATTGTCGTTTGGTAATGGGTTAAACATATTATATAGGATTAACAGTGCAACGGCTAATACTGTGCCACATTCCACTGTTTAATCCTCTTTAACTCTTCGCACCACACAATCCGGACTTTCAACGACCCTGAGGAAGAAGCCTATAGAAAACATTGTGTGAAAAGGAGAAAATGCTGGTAACTGAGCATTTTCTCCCTATCTTAGTAAAAAGTCATCATACAAGATTTAACTCATCAGCAAACTACAAAACTTTTGGCTCGTCCAAATCAAAAGCATTTGCAGATGACAATATAAAAGTGACTGAAAATTTGAAAGGAGAAAATTCTGGTAACCAGCACTTTCTCCTTTTCCCACAATGTTTTCTAAGGGCTTCTTTCTCCGGGTGGTCAAAAGTAGGGATTGTTTGGTAATGGGTTAATTTGTTTTCTGCAGATGCTTTGAATTTTGTCCAGTCTAAAAATTTCTCATTTAGTAAAGAGTTAAACACTTTATTAAACAATCCCGCATGTTTGAACTGCTTTGGGAAGGGTACTTTAGAAAACATTGTTAGAAAATTGAGGAAATGCTACTAACCAGCTTTTTTTTTTCACACACAGTTTTCATAAGGGTTCTTCTCCTGGGCTGTAAAAACCAGGGATTGTTTGGTAAAAGGGTAAATTGTAGTCTGCAACCACTGAAATATGGACAGTTCTAAATTTCTGTTAGTCAGGGCAAAGAGTTGACCTTATGCAGTTTTTGAACAATTTCTGCATATTATTACCATCCACTGGCTTACCTCCCTTATAAGGACACACGGCTTATTCATATGCAAATAAGTTTAACTAGCACAGGTTCAAGAAAAAAAACTTGGGCAATATGACTTGGCGGATATAAAATCAATGTGGATGTACATGTACCAGCACCCATAGCTTCCATTCGTAGAGTGTAGAACTCACGAATGTGATGTTTTGACTCATGGGACGGAGTGGGTTCGATCCCCGTGGCTGGCCATCAAATATTACTAATGGCTGGCCATCAAAAAGTACTAATAGTCTTTCGCAGGAGACGTTAAACCAAGGTCCTGTGTGCCAGAGCTTTACATTGAGCACA
The DNA here is from genome assembly GCA_943736015.1 of Tridacna crocea. Lineage (NCBI taxonomy): Eukaryota > Metazoa > Mollusca > Bivalvia > Cardiida > Cardiidae > Tridacna > Tridacna crocea. The sequence continues at coordinate 47,076,753 of OX031060.1, forward strand.
TAAAAGAACCAGGGATAACTTAGCCCTTTCCCAAAAAATCCCTGGTTTTTACTGCCCTGATATAGAAGTCTTTTGAAAACATTGTGGGAAAAGGAGAAAATGCTGGTTACCAGCATTTTCTCCTTTTGCTACAATGTTTTCTACCCTGCTGGAAACAAATTTCAATTTTTGAGTTAATCTATTTAAATTGTCATCTGCAAGTGCTTTCAATTTGGACTAGTCTGAAATTTTATCGTTCAGTAAAGGTATAGGATGGGTTTCTAACAGCCTGAAGAGGGCACTGCCTATATGGGCAACTGGTTGCTACAATAAATAAATGAAAATTCAATCAATCAAATATGGATGACAAATTTAGGATGATAACTGCTAAAATTATCCCTAGTCAAGTAATTTCTGTATTTCAGGTCCTCAGTCTTTGATAACAGTTCTTTTATTAAGTCAAAATTTCTTGACTAATAATATATGATTTATAATTCTTGCAATAGCATTTCCAAGACTAAGCCTATTAAGCTCTGGGACTGGGAACTTAATATCATGCTTGCTTAACCCATTACCACACAATCCCTACTTTTGACAACCCTGAGAAAGAAGCCTTTTGAAAACATTGTGGGGAAAGGAGAAAATGCTGGTAACCAGCATTTTCTCCTTTCCCTACAATGTTTTCTACCCATCACAAAACAAACTTCAAATTATCAGTCACTTTTATTTTGTCGTCTGCAAATACTTTCGATTTGGACAAACCTAAAATTTCGTCATTTGGTAATGAGTTAAAGTACTCCTACGCTGACGTGGAACATCTTTACTCTGGAAAATATATCCCTGAAAATCATCCCTAATAGAGGTATGAACAGAAACCTTTTAGATAGACATATAAAGAAATTCTGCGTGGTTAAGTGTTTAGAATTACTGAATCAGCATAAATTCTCAACAATCTGACCATGTTGACCAGAAGCTTCAGGGAAGGAAAGTCTTTACCCATTACCAAACGACAATATTTTAGACTGGTCCAAATTCAAAGCATTTGCAGACGACAAAATAAAAGTGATTGAAAATTTGAAATTCGTCTTATGAAGGGTAAAAAACATTGTGGGAAACGGAGAAAATGCTGGTTACCAGCATTTTCTCCTTTTCCCACAATGTTTTCTAAAGGCTTCTTTCTAAAGGGCATCAAAAGTAGGGATTGTGTGGTAATGGGTTAATATAGGTCACTAAAGAACCAAAACTTATGATGTGTCAAAACTGATGGCATTTAAATATGAAAAAATAAATTTGACTCGAATGGAAACTTGTTTCTGGTAGGGAATAGAATATCGTGGAAAAAGGGAGAGAAAAGTTGTTTCCAGCATGTTAAGCCTTTTCCATCTTATTTTCGAAAGTCCTTTTCCTCTAGGTCATTACAGCACAGGACTGTTTGGTAAAGGTTTAGTAGAGGTCATCCTCGGATACCCCGGGGTCTCCCTATTTGCTACGCTACATCGACCCCTGGGACAATTGACTAATAAAACTTTGAATCAGCCGCCGAAAATCGATACGAAACGTCATAGCGTACAGTCCACTCGCCCATCACAAAATAATGATGGAACCAATGAAAAGCCAGCATTCGGCCAGCGGTAAAGCAAAGGAAATTCAATTAATTGTCCCAGAGGTCGATGTAGCGTAGCAAATAGGGAGACCCCGCGGTATCCGAGGATGAGTAGAGGTGGTCACTATGATAGGTTTTACAGCATGTCATGCACAACTATGTTCTCTGGAATAATTCTCTGACAAATTTTCAGAAAACTGTATTGTAGGCTTGTCCAAATCGAAAGCATTTGCAGATTACAAATCAAAAGGGACTGAAAATTTGAAATTTGTTTCGTGAACGGTAGAAAACATTGTGGGAAACGGAGAAAATGCTGGTTACCAGCATTTTCTCCTTTTCCCACAAATGTTTTCAAAAGGCCTGTTTCCCAGGGTCGTCAAAAGTAGGGATTGTGTGGTATGGGTTAACTCTTTTACCAAACAATCCCGACTTTTAATGACCTTGAGAAAGAAGCCTTTTGAAAACATTGGGGGAAAAGGAAATAATGCCAGTAACCAGCATTTTCTCCTTTTCCCACATTGTTTTCTACCCTTCCCAAACCAAATGTCAATTTTTCAGTCACATTTATTTTGTTATCTGCAAAATGCTTGCAATTTGGACCAGTCTAAAATTTTGTTTTGGAAAGGATTAACTCCATAACAGGTCAAGCAGCCAAATACAGTAGAACATGTATCACAGGACTCCAAACAACCTGCAGGCAATGTTTCGAATTCCCAAGGGAGGTAATCACTTTGTAATGAATTAGCAGTAATGAGTAAGTACCCTTTTTAACCTTTAGAGACAAGATTGTATCAGAGTTCCAGACAGAGGGAGGGATTTTGATCTGGAAATCCAAAATATTGATTATTCCAATTGAACTCCATGTTGTAGGTACTCATTAGAATAGTCTCATTATGAGCCAAGGTTGATAGTATAGGGCTAACACAGGTTGGAATGAATTAATGCACCACAGACACCAATAATAAACAAACACCAATGCCTTGACAATATTCTCAATGTTTCAGCTTATGGGTTAACCAGCCGATATAGCTCAGTAGGTAGAGCGTAGGACTCGTGAACACAATGTTTCGGGTCACTACAGGATGTGGGTTCGAATCCTCAGCTGGCCAACTAAAATTTTTAATAGTCTTTCGGATGAGAAAATAACTGAGGTCCCGTGTGACTGTGCTATACGCCAAGCACGTTAAAGAACGAGGCGAGGCTCTCAGTAGTTTCGACCTGTATCCTTGCACTATCCCCCATAACAACTAACCGTCTTCTGGGGACATCGCTCAGATGGGCAACCGGTAACAACGATAAATAAATGGAAATAACCAACCAATCAGCTTATGGGTCAACTTGTAACATGCGGCTGATTACTGCATATATCCTTGTAAAATGCATTGGCTGGCTCTCAACAACGATTACTTTTCCATGAAACCTGATTACACACAGTCATTGTTTCAATAATGGTTAATATAGGAGAAAGCAGCCAGTGGCTTGGAAAGAATATTGTGTGGAGTACTGGTAACACAAACTCCAGGAAAGTATGGATATGTACACTGGCTGCCACAATATAACTGAAATATAATGTTGAAAACGGCATTAAACACCATACACTCAATCAATCATTTACACACATAGACATTGAGACAAAATCCCTGTCATGATGGTTTCCCTTTAGCCAGTGTTCTTGAAAGTGTACTGCTGCAAGACAAAAACAAGAGTGCTGCATGAAGGTGCCAAAGCTTGGCAGTCATTATTTTTGCTGTGGCAACTCCTAATTCAAATAGGGGCATAACTGTGTCAAAATGTGATGAGAGTTACCTACCCTACTTGTGCCGGTTTTCTTGTTGAAAGTCAACAACTTGCTAAAGTCTTCATCTTCTAATCCCTTTCTCAAATAAGCCCTGGATTTTACAGCTCTTAGGTTGAAGGCATTTGAAAACAGTGTGGAAAAGGGAGAAAATGCTCATGATGAGCATTTTCTCCATTTTCTAAAGTTTTTTCTTCGCTTTCAGAAAAAAATACTACTCTTTTGGCCACTCTAAATTTGTTGTCTGCAAATGCTCTCAATTTCAGCAGAACAAAATTACCTCATCTGGTAAAGAGTTAAAAACAGAGATTATGAAAAATTCAGATTTTCACAAGATAGTGAATATATTGGAAACAATGACAAGAATAGCCATGGTTTGTCTCTGTACTATCTTGACATTTTCTTCAATATAGGCACTCCTAAAAAACAGAATTGCCCTCAGAGGGTAATTGTTAAAGTTGACCTGCTTATACTTGTAATTCAGTAGGGTTAGAGAGATCAAATTACCCCCTAAAACTTTAAATACTTAAATATTTGTTTAACCCCTTACTATTTCAGATGTAAATGTCCAATTCAACCCTTTACCATTTACCCATATAATCATATTACTACCCCATGGAAGATGGGTTTTGAAATCATTCGGGGAAAAGGAGAAAATATTGGTTGCCCATCCGTGGCATATTTCTATGATTTGAACCATTGTGTTGTATGCCTTTGTGCTTTCAATATGGAACAGCAAATCATTTTGATGTATGGTAGTTAACCCTTTCCCAAACAAGCCCTTGTTTTTAAGTGTCCGAAGTACAAGTCTTTTGAAAACACTGTGGGAAAAGGAGAAATTGCTCGTAACGAGCAATTTCACCTTTTCCCACAGTGTTTTCTACCCATTTGGAGAACTTTCTGCCATTTTTATCAAATTTGAAATTGTCGTCTGCAAACTATTTGAGTTTGGAAGAGTCCAAAATTTGTAGTTTGGGAAAGGGTTAATGGTAGAGAGTTAAAGCACAAAAGCAATGAAAGAGACTTTCTCAATGGGGAAAATGCCCAAAGAGTAACACTTCCAAAAACAAGTAGAAGTACTGTGAGCTCTAAGATTGGACTGCACATCCTCTGCAGTGTGATCCTGATCAACACTATAGGCAAAAGCCTCTGTAATTTTTTAGCCAAAAAGAATAAGTTAATTTCATGTATTAACAAAAATCAGTTTTCAGAATATTCTTGCAAAGTCATGTAATGCTGTAATTTGATACCATTTTTGCATCTTACAACTTCATTTTGCAGCCTGTATAAATTAAGATCTGACTGCAAAGGATTGTAGTCTGATCTTGGATATATATTGTCTGCAACAGTCATCAAACAGGACTTAAATCTTCTTTGTTTGCCTGATGTTTAAAACAATTTTCAGCATTTTTTCAGCATGTAACAGCTGTCGGTACACCAGCATTTTCTCCTTTTCCCACAATGTTTTCAAAAGGCTTCTACGTCAGGGTAGCCAAAAGTCGACCAATCTTTTATGGTTTAGCAGAATATTTATGCCTCTCGTAAAGAGGAAAAAGTGTATGAAATTTTCAGAAGTGTTTGCTTGATAAGCATATCAACGTCAAAAGCAGCAGGGTAATTTCATTTCTGAATACAAGCATATCTTATGCATGCGATAAAAAATTCAAAATTCTTAAATAAGCAATTTATCTTATGAGGTTGATTTAACCTTTCATCATATCAGCACAAACTTCTTCACCTTTTGATGGTGGAAACTCAAAATATCTTTTCAGGATCACTTTACCACCTGTGTAGAGGACTTTTTTCCCACTCGCAATGGGCCACTTCTGTACTGCTGTAATGATGGCACTCGGTGGGAAAACTGCTTGTAACGAACAACTTCTCCTTAGCTATTCACAATACAAATTCCCATACTTTTATGGTTTAGCAGAATATTTATTAATTTGAAAATATTGTGGTTAAAGAGGAAAGCAGGATTTTCTTTTTTCCTGCGGTATTTTCTATCCTTTCATTATTTGAGCCAAAATTAAGCCTTTACCAAACAATCCCTCGTTTTTACGACCCTGAAAAAGAGGCCTATTGAAAACATTGTGAGAAAAAGAGAAAATGCTGGTAACCAGCATTTTCTCCCTTTACCATGCTGTTCTCTACCTTGCTAGAAACAAATTTCATTTTTCAATTTAGCGGAACGTTTATTTAATTGTCTGCAAGACTCTGTGCTTTCAGTTTGGATCAGTCAGGATTAATTTGTCCCTTGTAAACGCTTTCAATTTGGGGATGTTGAAAATTTTGCTGTTTGGTAAAGAGGTAATCCTTTACAATCCTCGGTTCCAACGACCCTGAAAAAGAAAATTTTTGAAAACATTGTGGAAAAAGGACAAAATGCTGGTTACCAGTATTTTGTCCTTTCCAAACAATGTTTCCTACCCAATTGAGGACAAATTTTGATGTTTGTTGTCTGCAAATGCTTTCAACTTGGAAAAGGCTAAAACTGTTATTTGGCAGAAACTAGAGCTATCACTACACATGATTATACACACCCCCCCTCCCCCACCCCACAGCTCGTTGTCACAAAACAGGTCTTTGTTACAGAATGCAGAATGGTTTAGTATAAAAGTAAGAGTTGAAAAAAGTTCAAGGGTGGATAATTCTGTAACGAAGCGCAGCAGGGTCATGGAAATTGCACATGCACAACTTCATATATATATATGGAGTGCAGCACGTGAAAAGGGTCATTCGGACATTTGCGTAAAGTGTCGTCTCTGATCAGCGTGTGCAGTCCGCACAGGCTAATCCAAAACGACAATTTCCGATTTCATGTAATTTACTGTTTTACGCAAGTCTACTGTAGCACAAAATCTAATGTAGTTGTAAAGTGCCGTCCCGGATTAGCCTGCGCGGACTGCGCAGGCTAATCCGGGACGACACTTTACGCAAATGTCCGAATGCACCTTTTCGCATGTTGCACTCCATATATATATAGAGAGAAAGGAACCGTGTGTGTAATTTTCAGTTCAGTATGTGAAACACTGTAAGAGTATTGCTGAGGACAAATTTGTGTCAACGGACGAATGGATGGACAGACGGACAGACAACCATGGTGATTCCAGTATACCCCCTACACTACATTGTGAGAGGGTATAATAAGTCACTTGACCAAAGCTTCCTTGAACAAAGTATTGAGGCAGAACCTAAATTTATTATTTCTACTCTGAAGCCGTCTTGAGAATACTCACTATAATTGTTTAGAAGAAAAAAAGAAGGGCATAATACTTAATACACAGCTTTTATAGCAAATACTGGGAAAAACCAAACCTGCAAAGCAGTACTTAAAAACACAAGTCAGTTTGAAGCAGGCTCGATGTGAGCTGTGATGTATACCTGATCATCATACAAGTGCAAAATTAATTGCCATCGGTCAAGCTGGTTAATTCGGTCACTTGAGGTTTTTTTTTTTCTGATCTATATTTGGCAAATAAAAACATCCCTTCACTCTCTGTGTGCCATTTAACCCTTCACCCCATAAGGCATATCTAAGGTATCTCAAATTGACCCTAAATAACAGCAAGGATGAAGCCGTTTCTTATGTGTATATGACACCTTTTGATAGCATAGAAAACATTGTGACAAAAGGTAAAACTGCTCGTCACGAGCAATTTCACCTTTTGCCACAATGTTTTCAAAAGGCTCCTACAAGCAATGCGTAGAAATGAGTATCTATGGAGTAAAGGGTTAAATTCAACTGACTTTTTCAGACGATCATTCTTCCTCTGAAGTTTTCTAACGATATCCCATATGACTTTTATGCCGATGGTAAAAACTCTACCATTTTGCTATTTCAAAGGTATTTCATTAAAAGGTAAAATGTGCCCTTATTTCACTTTTCAGATCAAAGATAAGGCTGCACATTTTGTGCAGTCTGATCTTGATCTACACAGTCTATAAAAGGTCTTTGAGTTATGCTTAGCAGCCTAAGGGTTAACTCTTCACCAGCTGACAAAACTCTACTGGGCTTGTCCAAGTTGAGAGCATTTGCAGGAAATAAATGTTACAAAAAAAACATGAAACTTGTCTGCCAAAAGAAAGTAAACATAATGGTGAGAGGAAAAAGTGCTGATTATCAGAATTTTCTTTTCCAGCAGTGTTTTCATAAGCTTTCCTAGTCAATGAATTTAAAATCCAGAAGAGCGTACTTCAGAACTAAAAGATCATCTTAATCCATTTTTTCTATCTAGCTCTTATAAAATCGATCTCTTTAATGTCATCGCAGTACATTATGTGAGTGCATAAAAAATTTGTATCCTCTATTAGGGAGAGTGTCATGCATGTGCACTGAATAGCCTAATAATCCATTTCCACATTTTCTTTACAATTTATAAGATTTTAACTCTCAGCCATAGGCACTCGGTTTCCATGACTTTTGCAACTTAACATTTATTTCTGCACATCCATATATTTTACAGACAAGAAGGTCTCGCAGCAAGCATGTTTTTAAGTAAGGAAAGTCCTTGATCAGGTTTTCATTTACACTGGCTGCCGAATCATTTAAAAGGCACTGGCTAATATGGGCACCAGGATTTTTCAATGCTTACAATAGTATGTTTTGTTTACATTATCATGGTACACGTCTGCATTGGCCAACATGTTAATGTCAATTTGGGAGCCAGCGTAAATTGAAACCTGATCAAAGACTTCTGTTGCTTTAAAACATGGCCGCTGCAAAACCTTAGTAATAATGATATGCAGATATAGAAGAGGTAAGGTACGAAAGTAAAAGACAGGGAAACCAAGTGCCTATGATGCTTTCAGCCATAAATGGACAGTTCTGATACATAAGCTCATCGGCTTCAACAATTACTGTGTATACAAAATCCTTCACCGTGAAGTCCTGCGTTTTAACCAACTTGAGAAAGAAGCCCTTTGAAAACATTGAGAGAAAAGAAGAAAATGCTGGTGACCAGCATTTTCTGTTTTCCTAAAATATTTTCTAGTCTTTCAGAAATAAATCTCATTTAACTCATTACCAGATGAAAATATTTTAGGGTTGTCTAAACAACATGTTCAAAACTTTTTTTCCAGACTAGCGTTCCCCGCCGATTCCAGCAATCACCGACATTCACACAACGCTCTTCTGGCGCTATCCCAGCAACCACGGGCGACTAAAAATGTTTCCTCAAACATCAGAAAACGTTGACCAGAACGTCATGGTGTGACGGCTTCTTAAGATAAGCACAAATAGGTTCAAAGGTACCAGTGATTTAACAGAAGAATTATATAGTTGAAAACAACATTACCCAGCATACAAACAAGCCAATTTGGAAGTAGTAAAGACAAATTTTCAGGAGAGGGGGGATGAATTTATCCTGCTCTGTACAATAAAGGTCAAGGTCGAAAAACAACTTGATACACCAAAATGATGGATAGACCATTGTGGTCTGACCTTTTTTATTCCATGTCCACCTGCACATAAAACTTCCTACATTTTGCACAAAATTATGGTTGTTTCTATATGCTGGTTACCAGCATTTTCTCCTTTACCCATAATGTTTTCAAAAGGCTTCTTTCTCAGGGTCATTAAAAGTCAGGATTGTGTGGTAAAGGGTTAACTTACTGTTGATTAAGATCAGACTGCGCAGAACGACTGGAGCATAATTTTTTGGACTTGTCTATATTTCGATTTTTCACCAAACAACCCAAAGTTGTAACAATCGTCAAGAAAAGGGCTTTTGAAATGATTGTTGAAAAAGAAGCAAATGATCCCAACTGGCACTTTCTCCTTTCCCCATAATATTTCTCCCCTTCCAAAAGCAAATTTCTTTTTTTGAGTCATATTCTTTTTATCGTGTGCCAAAATTTTCAATTTGGGCAAGTATAAAATTTTGTCATTGATAAACTTTTGATGATTTGCTCAAACAATGAATTTTGGCTATGAAAGGGTAAAATACTTTGTGGAGAATGGGAAAAAACGCTGCTTACCAGCATTTAAACCTTCATTATGTTCAAGTCTTCTTTTTCCTAGGACTGTACAAAAAGATCCCTTTCCAAGGTAAGTTGACCTATTTCTGTCAAAGAAACTTCTGTTTCCTTTCAATAGGCAAATATTTTGTAATAAATTATTTAAAACAGAAAATAACAAAAAATCAAAGCAGGGAATAATTGTGACATATAGTGAATTTTCTACTTCTATATTGCTTCTTCATTGGCAATCAAGTTTCATGAAGGCGTAAAAGATAAGTACACAATGACAAGGGTTTAATTAATGAGCTTTATCTGTCCTGGAAGCCATCAATGTTTCTAAATATAGCTACACCCTGTGAGGTTATGGCTAAATAAAGAGAGAATGAAACCTAACAATTTCCAGTCAGCTGATTCCAGCCCTTTTCATGTATGTCATTTTCTCTTTAGGAAATGAAATCATATTATAGCAACCTTAGAAAGACAGGTCTTAACTCTTTACCACACAATCCCTAGTTTTAATGACCCTAGGAAAAAAGCCTTTTGAAAACATTGTAGGAAAAGGAGAAAATGCTGGTAACTCCTTTTCCGACAATGTTTGCCATCCTATCAAATACAAATTCCATCACTTGAGCCACATCTAAATTGTCATCTGCAAATGCTTTCAAATTGGACAAGTCTATATTTTCGTCATCTGGGAAAGAGTTAAATAGTTGAAAGAAAAGGAGAAAACACTGGTCACAAGCACTTGAAATCTCCTCAGCTTTTTCTCTTTTTCAAACTTATTATTAAGCTTCTTTCAAATCCAATCAGCTTATCAGTATTTTGATCAGTTTACTGCATGTTAAAGGGCTAGTCTACTTCATGATTCAGTTGGTTTTCAGACAAAATATATCTTATGGATCCATGAATTTATGATGACTTTCTCAGAGCTCCAGATAATTTCAAGAGTAAAAGAGTCCTGGCTCCCTACTTGTGTGTTGTCTGCGCATGTCATATTCTTCGAAGATTTGACCTGTCTTTTATGACGTATCACTAGCCCCGAAAACGGGCAGACTGTAATATTACGCTCTATAAAGTAGCAATGTAGAAAATAGCTGTTATTAATACGTTTAAGGAGAAATGAGACCTGTTGTAGCGCCAGATTTCTCTAAACTGCTGATCATAGCTGAGCAAATTCCATGAGGTACCTTTTTATTGAGTAAATGTTTATTTTAGTTTGAAATTCCAAGTAACTGCTGTCGCCTGTAGGAAAATGGTTCGGTTCTGTACCCAGGATGCCCAATTAGATAAATGAGTATTTATAGAATGCCATCTAGCGAGAGATAACGTCTACTTGTGCCAATAAAAGAGTGATTTACTCTCTACCCACCAGGCTCAATAAGGGTAAAGACAGTGAAAAAGAATTTGAAAATCTAAAAGCACATTTACAGCTCTTCTTTGTTCACTGCCTGTTTTCCTTGATTTCTTGGCATCGCATTTGGAATTTGATGGCAGGGAAATTATGCATATTCTGACATTGTCACATTATTTCTTGACTGAATCCTCAAATAATTCACTATTTTGACAGTGTTGTCTGTATGTTATTAGTTTATATACAAGTTTTGTTTTGCCCTTTAAAAAATCCATGGAGATACATTACCATAATTTTTTTTCTGTTTTACTCAATATCATTCATTTTGTTCCTTATATTTTAATTAGCAAACAAGTTAAAAGATTTAAAAGGTATAGATATATTTCAAGCATTTGCAGATGACTGAAAATTTGAAATTTGGTTTTTGAAGAGTAGAAAACATTATGGGAAAAGGAGAAAATGCTGGTTACCAGCATTTACTCCTATTCTCATAATGTTTTATAACGGCTTTTTTCTCAGGGTTGTCAAAAGTAGGGATTGTGTGGTAATGGGTTTATCCTGTGTGAAATAATCCAGTTTTAATGACCCTGAGAGAACAGGATTTTGAAAACACTATGGAAAAAGGAGTAAATGCTCAGGTTTCTCCTTTTCCCACAATGTTTTCGAATGGTCATTTTCTCAAGGTCATTTAAAGTAGGGATTGTGTGGTAAAGGGTTAAGGACAAAGTTTATGTGTCTCAGGTGATAGAGCGTTTTATTTGAAAGGGTATAAAACATTGTGGAAAAGGCAAAAAATGCTGGTTACCAGCATCCTCTCTTTTTTCCACAAATTTTTCAGTAGACTTTTATTCCAAAATATATTAACCCATTATTTACCACACAATCCCTACTTTTGACACCCCTGAAAAAGAAGCCTTAGAAAACATTGTGGGAAAAGGAGAAAATGCTGGTAACCAGCATTTTCTCCTTTTCCCACAATGTTTTCTACCCTTCACAAAACAAATTCAAATTTTCAGTCACTTTTATTTTGTTGTCTGCAAATGGTTTCAATTTGGACAAACCTAAAATTTTGTTGTATTGTAATGGGTTAATCCTTTCCCAAACAAGCCCTGTTTTTACTTGTCTGCAGTGCAACACTTTTGAAAACAATGTGGGAAAAGGAGAAATTGCTCGTAACGAGCAATTTCTCCTTTTTCCACAGTGTTTTCTACTCATTTGGAGAACTTTCTGCCATTTTCATCAAATTTGAAATTGTCGTCTGCAAACTCTTTGAGTTTGGAAGAGTCTAAAATTTGTCGTTTGGTAAAGGGTTAAAAACATATGATTGTTTTGTAAAGGGTTAACATTATACATGTGTAACAATAATATACCTGGAAAATATCAATATGCTTGGAAAAGGACCAGGGAGAACCAAGGAGAGAGAATCTTGAAAGTTGGTATGGTTAATGATTAATGAATCTGTCAATTTGCTGTAACAGGTTTCTCGTCCTGGAAAACCTCCCATCTCTGATTTAGTATATAGTGCTCTATGATATTTTAGATTTATGCCTCTATGCTGGGTGGTTTACAACAGTGCAATCTTTGGCACATAACCCTTTACCACATAGTGTCCACTTTTTAATGACATTGGTAAAGGAGGCTTATGAAAACATTTTGTGAACAAGAGGGCCATCATGGCCCTGTATCGCTCCACTGGCTAATTCGTAAAACACTACAAGCCAAACAGTACATTATTTGGTCAACTGGTTTCAAACTTGAGGGCGTACAATTTTTTTCCATAAAAACCTACAAAAAAGTTGTGACCCCTGGGCAAATCCAATTTGACCACACAGCTATAATTACTTGAATCCTGGTGGAGGTCTACAAGATAAAGCCCCATACTAAATAATACAGGTCTAGAATGTGTGGTTATAAACAATAAGATTTTCAAAGTTTTCTCAATAAAAGGCCCTGTAAAACATAAAATCCATGAGACAAGGCTAAATTTAGTGGTCCTAGTCTTTATTATGGTTAGTAACAAGATGACTTAGAAAGTTTTCACCACAAAAGCCCATGTAAAACTTGTGACCCCTGGTGTGGGGACAAACTTGACCCTAAGGCTATAATTCGGGCCCTCCTGGTAGAGGCCCACTAGATAAAGCTACATGCAAAATTTGGTAGCCCTAGGCCTTATGGCTTGGTACGAAAAGATTTTTAAAGTTTTCACTATATAAGCCCATATAAAACTTGTGACCCCCAGGGCCGGGCCAAATTTGACCTCTGGGCTATCATTTGGGCACTCTGGGTAGAGGTCTACTAGATAAAGCTACATGCCAAATTTGGTAGCCCTAGGCCCTATGGCTATGTACCAGAAGGATTTTAAAGTTTTCCCTATATAAGCCCATGTAAAACTTGTGACCCCCGGGGTGGGGCCAATTTTGACCCCAGGGCTATTATTTGAAGGAACTTGGTAGAGGTCCACTAGATAAAGCTACATGTCAAATTTGGTAGCCCTAGGCCTTATGGTTTCAGAGAAGAAGATTTTTTAAAAATTTCAATATTTTTCAGTTTTGTTGCCATGGCAACCAGAGTTTTTGAAGGAATAAAATTCTTTCAAGGAATTCTGAAGAGGACCATGGCAGGATCATTTCTGTGAAGTTTCATCAAAATTGGATGGGTAGTTTCAGAGAAGAAGATGTTTGAAATAAAAGTTAACGCACGCACGCACGCACAGACGGACGGACGGACGCACGACGGACAACGGGCCATGACATAAGCCCGCTGGCCTTCGGCCAGTGGAGCTAAAAATAGAAAACCAGTGTTTGCATATTTTCTCACCATGTTTTCTGCTCTATTTTTTGACAACTTCCACCATTATTTCATTATGCTTCAGGTTTGAACAGGTCTAAAATTTTGTCATGGGATAAAGGAATTAACTTTAGGTTTGTCCAAGACGAAAGCATTTGAAGACTACAACATAAAAGTGACTGAAAATTTAAAATCTGTTTTGAAAAGGGTAGAAAACATTGTGGGAAAAGGTGAAAATGCTGGTTACCAGCATTTTCTCCTTGTCTCACAAGGTTTTCTAAAGGCTTCTTTCTCAGGGTCAGTAGAAGAAGGGATTGTGTGGTAATGGCTTACACAAGGCAATGCATTTGCTGACAAAAACGAAGTATGTAGCTCACAAGATTGCATTTGCATTTTGAAAGGGTTAAAACTGTTGTGGGATAAGGAGGAAAGGGCTGCAGGTTACCAGCATTTTTTACTTATCACATAATTTCATTTTTTTTCCCACTGGGTCATTAAAACAGGGGTCAGTATAGTAAAGCGTCAAAAACTCACAATTCTGTCAATGTTCTGTAACAGCTTTCTTGTCAAGGAAAATTTTATCTCTGATATTTATATACGATATTTTAGATTTATGTTTTACCCTCCCTGGTTACGACTACCAGCTTTACGGTTATTTTGAAAATCATGGTGGCAATAATGGCCCTGAGATGACTGAAAGTTTAGAAGATTTTTGAATGTATTTACCCTCTTAACTCTTTACCACACAAGAATATTTTAGGCTGGTCCAAATTGAAAGCATTTGCAGACGACAAAATAAAGGTGACTGAAAAATAGAAATTTGTTCTGGGAAGGGTAGAAAACATTGTGGGAAAAGGAGAAAATGCTGGTTACCCGCATTTTCTCCTTTTCCCACAGTGTTTTCAATAGGCTTCTTTCTCAGGGGCGTCAAAAGTAGGGAATGTGTGGTAATGGGTTAATAACATTTTCTTCCCCTATCCCACTTAGGTTTTTTCAAAAGACAAAAAAAATCCCAAGGTTGATGAAACTGGGGATTATCTGGTAAAGGGTTTACAATACAATATTATACCTGGAATGTATCAAAACAAAAAAAAAAAGCAACAAAATTGTTTCTTGTAATAAGCCATTGCTCCTTTTGCCATCATGTTGAACAAAAGCTACATGCTGCATCGGAATAAAATCTTTCAACAGTGTGGCATTATTCACAACTTCCACTGGCAAATATCAATCCCAACACACACACATAAACACAATATAATGCATCATCCAATGAGATGCAAGCACAAAGCTCAAAGCAACGATAACAAAAGCTTTAAATTTCTGTAATCGCTAGGAGATTGGAAGATCAATTACATTTCACTGCATTTTGGCATGACATAAGAATTCTGAAAGGTTCACCCTTTCCCATACAACAAAGTGTCTATCAAGTAATAGAAATAAAAAGCATTAAATTTTGCAGATGACAGATTTGAAATTAGTGCAGAGGAGCTGTAATTTCAGGGTAGAAACATTGTGGGAAAAGGAAAATATTCTGGTTACCAGCATTTCTCCATTTTCTAGTGTTTTCAAAAGCCTTATTCCTGAGGGTCTTTAAAACTCAGATTTGTGTTATAGAGGGTAAATTAAAGCTTGTCAAAAACAAATCCATAAGTTCCAATTTGGCAGCATGGTTCTAAAACAAAATCCCTTTGCCAGCAAGGTTCTAGAAAAAATCCCTTTGCTAGCATGGTTTTAGAACAACTCCCTTTGCCAGCATGGTTCTAGAATAAATCCCGATGTACTTCTCTAAGACTCTTTAGAAAACAAAAAAAATTGAGGCTTGTCCAAATTGAAAAGCATTTGCAGATGACCAATATGGCTAAAATGGTTGAAATTGTTGTTGAAAGGATAGAAAACATTGTAGGAAAATGAGAAAAGGCTTTTTCCACAAGGATGCTTTCCAAGCTGCCTTCCCAAAAACTTGGGATTGTGTGATTGCAAGTAACTGGTTCATATAAGCCCATTACAGTCAAGTCTTTGGGTTCCATTTTGTCCACACAGTTCTAAGTACCAGTAGTTAGCATTTTCTCCATTTCTCAAAATGTTTTCAAAAGCTTTCAACCTCTCAGCAAAAACACAGGTTTATCTAATACAGGCATAAGAATAGCTGCTGAATATGAATTGATGTTCAAATAACTTACCTCAGATTCTGGAATAAAAATACTGGCAGGATATACTCTTCTGGGAATTTTAAGTCCTTTTTCACTTTTCTGAAATGTAAAATAAAATCATTGGTAAAAACTACTGTCTGGAAAAAAATGTACATGTCCTTTTTTAAAAGGTGGGTTCCTAGATTTTTCACATCTCACCAAATTAAAAAATATATGTATCACTGAAATTTTTATGAAGAAACAATACAATAATTAAGAGTCATAAAACTACGAAAAAAAAAATTTTTATGATGGTTATTCCCTTAAAAGGCTAAGTATCCTCTTAAGCTATTTTTAGATTTTGCGCCAAAAATCAAAAAGGCATTGTGGGAATGTTAAGTGACTGGCACGTTACTAATGACGCTTAAATTCCATAACATAACAAACATGTAATTATTTTCCATAATGTCTTTTTCGGCTGCTATGTTAGAAACTTCATCTGTGTTTTTCCGGTATGTAAATGAGTGAGTTGCTCATGTAAAAATAGACCAGGTTTTCCGTCATTTCAACCTGGGCTGTTGTAAATATTTAATTTCTCTTGTTTTCAGATGGTTTTCAACTACTGGGGTTTTAGGAATGAAAATTTAACGGCTTTGGGGGTATAAGGATGATTTTTTTTGTTTTTGTAATATTTTTGTCCCATAATCTGAGGGGCCACCTTTAAACAAGATAAAGACTCTGGCGATCTTTCTTTTGAATGAAATAACCCATGCATATGTCCAAGATAAGACTGCTCATTCTTTGCAAGATCAGACTGCATAATTATTCTCTACAGGCATATCATGATTTACCCAATGCAGAAATTAACTAATATGGTCTGAGGCTCTGAAACAATCATTTTCGCAAGCTAAGGTTACTATCACTATGTGGATCTTATGTTGGTGGATCAAGCCAATTTCAAAATTCCCCCCAATACTCCCCCTATTGGATGCTGGTTATTATCCCCCTTTACATCATATTTCTGACAGCCATAATGAAATATCGTTTTACAAACCCCTTATGAATACAATAATTCAGCAAGAAGCAATAACCACAAACATTCTTTGACATTCCATCCTCAGGTGCTAGAATATAAGCCTTCTTCTTTTCACATAATGTTTTCTTCAGTTAAATGCTAATGACCCTAAGGAATATGGCTTTTGAAGACATAGTGGGACAAGGGGAAATGCTGGAAACCAGCATTTTCTCCTTTTCCCACTATGTTTTTCACTTGTAACTCAAGTTACGTTTAAGTTATTGTCTGCCAATGCTTGCAATTTGGACCAGTCTGAACTTTTTTCATCTAGTAAAGAGTTAACATTTCATCCATACAAAAACCCTAATCCCAAAAATGTCATCTGCTTTTCCCACTATGTTTTCTGCACTTTCAAAGGCAATTTGTAACTCGAGTTACGTTTAAGTTATTGTCTGCCAATGCCTGCAATTTGGACCAGTCTGAAATTTTTTCATCTAGTAAAGAGTTAACAGTTCATCCACATGAAAACCCTAATCCTAAATGTCATCTGCTGCAGCCATGAAGAAGTAGATTTCGACATTTGTGAATCTACAAACTGCCAGAGGGAAAATGGAAATAAACAGTGGCTTGACATTATGGACCTCGTCATGCAAGCTGTCAATGTTGGGGCCGAGTGTGTGAGGAAAATGATATATCTACATACATACTAGTATTACATGAGGTATGTGTGATAGGATCCTTCATGACCCATTACAAAACAATTCATTGTTTTAACCCATTAACACACAATCCCTACTTTTGATGCCCTGAGAAAGAAGCCCTTTGAAAACACTGTGGGAAAAGGAGAAAATGCTAGTAACCAGCATTTTCTCCTTTTTGCACATTGTTTTCTACCCTTCACAAAACAAATTTCAAATTTTCAGTCACTTTTATTTTGTCATCTGCAAATGTTTTCCATTTGGACCAGTCTAAAATGTTGTCGTTTGGTAATGGGTTAACAACAGTTACTGTGAGGCAGAAGGCTTTTGAAACTATTGTGGAAAAAGGAGAAAATGCAGTTTTTTTTTCTTTTACGATATTTTTTTCTTCTCTTTAAAAGATAATTTTCATTATGTAATGAGTTACATTTATTGAGATGTCTGCCAAAACATATTGTGGACAAATCTGTAACTCTGTAGTTTGGTACAGGGCTAATCCTTTCACTCTTTGCCAAATGACAAAATTTGAGACCAAATTGAAAGCACTTGCAGACGACAAAATATATGCAACTCAAAAACTGAAATTTGTTTTCAGAACGGTAGAAAACATTGTGGGAAAAGGAGAAAATGCTGGTCACCAGCATTTTCTCCTTTTCCAACAATGTTTTCAAAAGGCTTCTTTTGCAGGGTCCTTAAAAATCGGGATTGTGTGATTAACTCTTTACCAGCATTCTCTTCTTTTCCCACAATACTTTCTACCCTACCAAAGACCAGGTCTACCATTAGAACCCAATCTAAATTGTCGTTTGCAAATGCTTTGATTTTGAACAAGTCTGAAATTTTAGTCATGTGATTAAAAGTTAACACATGACTCCATAATTTCAATACCTAGCTCATGAAAGGAGAAAGAGAGTTCTTTTTAATTCATTACCAAACATCAACATTTTAGGCGTGTCCAAATCGAAAGCATTTGCAGACGATAAAACAAAAGCAATTGAAAATTTGATGAAATTTGTTTTCTGAAAGGTAGAAAACATTGTGGGAAAAGGAACTGGCTACCAGCATTTTCTCCTTATTCCCACAATGTTTTCTAAAGGCTCCTCTCTCATGGTTGTCAACAGTAGGAATTGTGTGGTAATGGGGTTAAATCATTTCATGGTTTTTACAACCCCGAGATAGAAACCTTTTAAAAATATTATGGGTGACAGAGAAAATGCTGGTTACCAGCATTTTTTCCATTTCCCACGATGTTTTCTGCCATGCCGGAACCAAATTTCAACTTTTGAGTTAGGATTATTTTGATGTCTGGAACTGCTTTCAGTTTGGACCAATCTAAATTTTTGCTGTTTGGTAAAGAGTTAAGGGTCGGTTATCATGCCGATAATCATTGTTCCATTTCCCGTGGGATTATTAATTAAATGTGTGGATTAATTCAGAACAAATAAGTTTCAATTACTATATATCTGAGGAAATTCTGTCTGTTCAAAGACAAAATTACATCTTGGTGCTTTCTCATTCTAACAAAATGATTTAAATTTACATTATTTCACCCACTAGACACCAAATTTGTACATTCGTTCACATTGAAAACATTTCTGGAAACAACATTTAATTGGCTCAAACTATTGGAACATGTGAAGAGGCAGATATCATTGTGGAAAAAGAACCTTTTCTTTCCTTTGTTTTCTCACATATATATCAATATGTATTAAAAGCCTTCTCACTCATGGTTATTTAAAACAAGAGGGCCATGATGGCCCTGTATCTCTACACTCAGGCTAATAACAAATCCCACTAGAAACTAAACTTTACAATACTTAGCAAATAGGTTCTGAATGTGAGATCCAAAAGACAGGACTAAATTTGGTAGCCCTAGTTCTTATGGTTAGTTACAAGAAGATTTCTAAAGTTTTCTCTTTATAAACCCATGTAGTACTTCTGAACTCTTGGAAGGGATCAATTTCTACCGATGGGGCTATAACTGGGCACTCTTGTAAAGGTTCACCAGATAAAGCCACATGCAAAAGTTGGTAGTCCTAGATAGTATGGGATCAAAATTGACCTATCAAATTTTACAACTGGGGAAAAAAACACTCCTCTTCATCAAAAGTCCTTCTATGACAGTCTTAAACAGCAGAATATTATTTTTTCAGCAAATAATAGAGAATTCAGCTGCTGTCAGGTCAATATCCTTTGCCTTCCTGTTACAGTGAACCTTCCCAGAAAATATGGGTGACCAGGAATAATAGGGCATCACCATAATTGGGAAATGAACTCTTAGAAGCCACTTTGTCATCCACAGCTATCTAGTTATCATTTATCATAATTAACCCATTACCAAACAACAATATTTTGGACTGGTCCAAATTGAAAGCATTTGCAGAAGACAAAATAAAATTGACTGAAAATTTGAAATTTGTTTTGTGAAAGGTAGAAAACATTGTGGGAAAAGGAGAAAATGCTGGTTACCAGCATTTTCTCCTTTTCCCACAATGTTTTCTAAAGGCTTCTTTCTCAGGGGCGTCAAAAGTAGGGATTGTGTGGTAATGGGTTAACCCTTCTATCAACAATCCTGATTTTCTAACAACCCAGAGGAAGAAGACTTTTGGAAACCTTGTGGGAAAAGGACAAAATGCTGGTAACCAGCATTTTCTCCTATTTCCCCCCCCCCCCCCCCCAATGTTTTCAGCCTATTAACCCTTTCCCAAACAATCCCCGATTTTTACCACCCTGAGGTAGAAGCCTTTTAAAAACATTGTAGGAAAAGGAGAAAATGCTGGTTACCAGCATTTTCTCCTTTTCCCACAATGGTTTCTATCCTGCTGGAAACAGATTTCAATTTTTGGGTTATAACTAGGGATGGCAACGGTTAACCGGTTAACCGATCGAGTGACCGATTAACCGGTTAGGAAATTGGTAACCGGTTAACCAGAAACAAATATAGGCCTATATTATCAAAAGTTTACCAAAATAATCATTATAATAAAAAAAATACAAAGTTAACTTTGCCGGTTCTGACAACCAAAACTACGTCATACGCACATCCATTGTCGCCAAGACGCGGCGAAGGTGTGATATACAGTTTGACATGTCTGTGCAATATTAGACATTGTTAATTCGCTAATTAGTCCCAAGTCTCCGATAATAAACAATCAAACACATGTCCTCTTTGGATCAAAGGCACTGGCTTATCCTAATTGATTTGCTTGGTTTATTTCATTAAGTACCCGCCCCTAATCAAATATATGCATGGATTGACCAATCAGCGTAAGAGGGATTGAAATTTATAAAGTCAATCATTCTGTGTTCAAGCAGGCATAGCGGTTTCTCTTCCTTCGTTCATTATCACTTCGATAAGTATCTTCGAAAATCATAGTATGGTGCAGAGGCTTTAAATTTGGGAGTGTCTAAAATTTAAACCTGTCGTTTGGGCGATGGCTAACACGCGATCACTTAGTAATAGCCGCTTCGTTTGACGATCAATAACCATCATCTGTATGATACTGTAGATTTTTTGAAGTTGTAAATAGCAGTGATCCCACTAGTTTTTTCTTTCGATGCAGCACTAATATATCTATGGAAATTTACTGCTTAAAATCATTAAAAAGCTAAAAAGACGATCTGAAGTGACTCTGATCGGACAATGTCGAAAGGAACATTTTGTTCTGTCATGGGTTTCCGTGTTTCTTGCATCGAGCATTTTTTCATGTGTTTTAATTTATGGATAGGTATTTCCGCCTGATTTGACAATAATTTATCAAAATGGGTAGCAAGTAACTTAAAATCCTGGTATTTTACACAAGTTAAGCAGATACTGTTTTTTTTCCTTTCCAACGTGAGATCTCACGTGAAACCAAACTTTTTTTTACATGAATTTCAGTTCTATTAGGTGATTTACGCAATAATTTGCGTAGTCGAAACACTGAAATGGCCTGATAATTTCTAGTCCTCTATAGAAAACATTGTGGTAAAATGATTTTGTTGCCGGGAGGGTGAGAGATCGTCGATAGATTGGCCGTCTTTTGCGCTAAAGTACAGAAATAGTAAACATCACGGGAATGCATTACTCACGCACCGGTTGTCAATGTTGACATATCGAGCAGGTACCTTCATCTTAAATGTTTTTACATGGTTGTTCGGTTAACCGGTTAACCGATCGAAAGATTGAATGGTTAACCGGTTAGCAAATTTACTAACCGTTGCCATCCCTAGTTATAACTATTTTGTTGTCTGCCAGTGCTTTCAATTTGGACCAGTCTAAAATTTTTTCGCTGAAATGACTTCTGTAAATTCCTTCTGTATGAACAATTATAAGATTTTGTCAGGAGGTGAAGAGTTTACTTTTTTCTGAGCCATCCCTGAAACTACAATCCACTAAAACCTAAGGATAAGATTCCTAATCTAAGTCATAACTAAATAGGCTGAAGGCATAGATCAAAATATGGAGAAAACAAGTAGAGAAAGAGCACAGATCAGAGATCACTTTGCATATTCTGTACAGCCTGATCTTGATTTATACTGTCCAACAAAGCAAACCTTCAGTAAGCAGAGAGTTAACCCTTAACCCATTACCACACAATCCCTACTTTTGACGCCTCTGAGAAAGAAGCCTTTAGAAAACATTGTGGGAAAAGGAGAAAATGCTGGTAACCAGCATTTTCTCCTTTTCCCACAATTTTTTCTACCCTTCACAAAACAAATTTCAAATTTTCAGTCACTTTTATTTTGTCGTCTGCAATTCCTTTCAATTTTGACAAACCTAAAATTTTGTCCTTTGGTAGTGGGTTAAATGACAAATGAACTCAACAGAAACTTCTTTCAGAGAAATACGACCCAAATGGTAGCAATTTATGCTTTTTATTGTCTGTAGTGAATCAATAAAGCAGACATTGTGGATCAAAGACCAGGCTGCACATTTTGTGCAGCCTAATCTTGATCTACATTGGCTACAAAGCTACCTGGTAACTACAGTGGTGAAAGGCACTTCAAGGGATAACAATTGTTGAACTTTTCAGCTGAAGATCTTTGCTCTTTACCAGCCAACAAATTTTAGACTTTTCTAAAATTGAAAGGTTTTTGCAGATATCAAATCAAATGTGGTTCAAACGACAAAGACTTGTGTCAAGAAGGACAAAAACTTTGTGGTAAAAGGAGACAATACTGGTCAGCAGCATTTTCTCCTTTTCCCTCCATGTTCTCCAGCATTTTCTCCTTTTCCCACCATGTTTTCCAGCATTTTCTCCTGTTCCCAATATTTTTACAAAAGATGTCTTCCTCAGGACAGTTAAAATACTGATTTGTTTGGCTAAAGATTAAGAAAGGATTAAGGGATTTAAATATATGCAATAACATTTATATTCCTCGCCCTCAAGCTACCGGTATGTTGTATCTTAAATTCTTCACTCTTTAATCTCATGTCCACAGACCACTTTTGAAACTTCCTGGCACACAAAACATTTTGGCAAATGGATAAACTGTTACAAACCAGCAAAACCTCTTTCACTATGTTTTCAAAGCTTTCTTTGCTGATTTTACATTATGTTACACTAGCATTTGAAAAGATTTCTGCTAAAAAAAATTGTTCAAGGAGATAAATTTTACATTCAAAGTGCCTGGCACAATATTAACCCATTACCACACAATCCCTACTTGTGACGCCCCTGAGAAAGAAGCCTTTTGAAAACACTGTGGGAAAAGGAGAAAATGCTGGTAACCAGCATTTTCTCCTTTTTCCACAGTGTTTTCTACCCTTCCCAGAACAATTTTCAATTTTTCAGTCACCTTTATTTTGTCGTCTGCAAATGCTTTTAATTTGGACCAGTCTAAAATATTGTCGTTTGGTAATGAGTTAAATTTCATCTTTTTTGTTTTAGGGCTGGTTTGATAGCACATTGGGGAAAATGGAGAAAATGCTGGAAACCAGTGAACTAAATTTTATGCAATGTTTGTCCTAAATGTGATTAGTCATACCAGGGATAAATATGTACCTTCATACAGTAGCAGAAGTGTAATTTCACTTTGCTATATTCACCATTGCCAAAATTATGGCCTACAACATGTGAAAAGGGGAATTTCGACATTTGCGTAAAGTGTCGTCTCGGATCAGCCTGCGTATGGTCTCAGATCCCTTTATGCACCTTATGACTACACTAGATTTTGTGCTATAATAATGAGTACTTCATATGTTAATGATGATTTCTCATGTGAGTGATTACTGAATAATAAGTATAGTAGACCTGCACATAACAACTAGAAGGCCCTGAAGGGCCTGAATATGCTCTACTGGCAGAGAGTTTGCTTCTAAATAAAGCATACATAGGAATTCATTATGCAAAAAGACAAAAAAATTGACATTTTCAACTCAAAATGGCTACTTTTCCATTACTGTTTGTTGAATTTTTTCAAACTCAACAGGGTTAAAAAGCAATTGATAGGATAAACAAGCTGAAAAATTCATAAAAATCTGATCACAAATAAATACTGTATTGTGTAAACAGGCAATGAAATTGTTCAATTCGAAATGGCTACTTTTCCCATACTGTTTGTCTGATTTTTTTCAGAATCGACAGGATTCAAGTTATTGATGAAATAAACATACTGTGCACATTTCACTGAAATCTGACCAAAAATGAAAACTTTATCACGTAAACAAGAAATGAAAGTTTTCAACTTGAAATGGCTACTTTTCCCATACTGTTTGCTGGAATTTGTTCAAAATCAATAGGGTTGAAGCTATTGATAAGATAAACAAACTCTGCAAGTTTCAAGAAAATCTAATCAAAATTGAAGACTTTATCATGTAAACAAGAAATGGAAATTTTAAACTTGAAATGGCTACTTTTTCCATACTGTTTGTCGGATTGTTTATTCAAAATCAATAGGATTAAAGCTATTGATGAGGTAAACAAACTGTGTAAGTTACACAGAAATCTGACTAAAAATGAAGACTTTATTGCGTAAACAAGAAATTAAAGTTTTCAACTTGATATGGCTACTTTTCCCATACTGTATTATGTCACTTTCAACATTTTCTAAATTGGATTGTGACAACAATCGAGTTATTAATGTATGTCCTAGGTTTGTCCTATGCTAGCTTTCGGAGGTGTCCAGTCCAGGGGCATTCCCAAGAAAAATCCAGTGAGGACTGCACAGAGGACCCCCAGTACTAATGCCTTGACTTATTTCTAAGCAATGCAGGTTCCCAAGTTGGGTATTAGCAACAGGTTTCACCAGCACTGTAATGCCTAGCCAAAAACCATGCTTATGTGACGAGTACTAACTGTCATAATGAAATTAGGTTTACTTTTTCATTATCTTTTTTGTGTTTTAAATGCTTTTCCTTTATCATTTCAGAAACATTACAGCAACAGGTCATTAATCTGTGACATTCTGGCCTGGGATTCACTAGGATTTAACTCATTACCAAACGACAATATTTTAGGCTTGTCCAAATTGAAACCATTTGCAGAGGACAAAATAAAAGTGACTGAAAATTTGAAATCTGTTCTGTGAAGGGTAGAAAACATTGTGGGAAAAGGAGAAAATGCTGGTTACCAGCATTTTCTCCTTTTCCCAAAATGTTTTCTAAAGGCTTCTTTCTCAGGGGCATCAAAAGTAGGGATTGTGTGGTAATGGGTTAAGGCTACTGGGCTCTGAAAAGTCTTGCACAAAGACACTCCCATGAGAAATCATCATTGACACATGAGGTACTTTAGTACAGGGTATTGTAAACAAAATCTAGAATTCCTGATATATAACTAAATAGATATAAATCTATCTGTCATAACCTGACATCCAAGAAACATGGTTGGAAGAAGAAGAGAATGTTGTGTATATATATAACATGCTGGATAAGTTTCTCTTTTGTGGTTATACAGATTTAACTCAACCATACACTCCTGACTTTTACCAGCTCACAATCCTGACTTTAAAATAACCCTATGCTAGAAGCCTTTTGAAAACATTGTAGGAAAAGGAGAAAATGCTTGTCGCCAGCATTTTCTCCTTTTCCCACAATATTTACTGCCTGTCCAACAACAAATTTCAATTTTTCAACCACATTTATTTTGTTATCTGTAAATGCTTTCAATTTGAACCAGTCTAAAATTTTGTCCTTTGGTATAGAGTTATAAAGGAAACTGTAAAAAGTTGGTAAAAAAATTTGTCTGGAACTTTAGATCCTGACCACAAGAAGAAAATATGCCAATTCTTCTGCTATGAAGCAAATGAAAGCCATACAAACTTTAATAAAATAAGAAGTCCATGATGGCCCTGTATCGCTCCACTGGCTAATAAGTAAAAACATTGTAAGTCGATTTCAAACATTACAATATTTGGCAAATTGGTTTCAAACTTGAGGACATACAAAACTTTTTTCTACGAAATCCTACAAGAAAGTTTTGACCTGCGGGCAGACACAATTTTGACCACAAAGCTATAATTACTTAAATCCTGGTGGAAGTCCACATAGTCCGGTCTGTTAGCTGAAAAATGTTTACTCGCCGGACGAAAGTGTGAAAATTTTATATGATGTAAACAATACTTTTCTAAAACGAAAAAAAGGGGTGTGCCCGATTTTAAGTCCCTAGATCAATTTTTATTGCGATTTGAAATTCGGATAACTGTACTGTCCGAATACTCTTCCTTTGTAGAACAGTAATTTGGTTGTTTCCCGTTTAGTCACAATGTATGATCGACAAAAAAT
The DNA here is from genome assembly GCA_943736015.1 of Tridacna crocea. Classification (NCBI taxonomy): domain Eukaryota; kingdom Metazoa; phylum Mollusca; class Bivalvia; order Cardiida; family Cardiidae; genus Tridacna; species Tridacna crocea. The sequence goes on from OX031060.1 coordinate 47,102,772, forward strand.
GGTGTTTCAGAAGTATTTTGCCATTTTAAAGGCACATCTGTATTTAGTGATTGATTTTATTAATATTCTATATGTTTTTCGTATCTGTGTGTTTATCTGTCCGTCCATTTGCCTGTCATTTGCTTGCACTTTATATACTTAAAAAGAACTGACTTTGAATTTTGCGTTTAGGATTCCTTTGAATTTGGTCGATCGGTAGGACAAATCAAATTGCCTTCAGATTTTAGCATACAATGCAATAGACGATTTGCCGATTACATTTGATATAACGCATATTTTCTTTTATCCAAAGCATTTTTTTTTTCAGTCACAAATGCTGTATGTCCCGTTCGCAAACCCTTTAAATTTGGACAAATTCACAACTTAAAAGAAAATGACATAGCAAAAAATCTAGAGGAAATCAATTCTAACACAATTTAGTAAAATTTCATGATATTGCTTTTGAAAAAAAAAATCATAAACAGACAAAATATACATTTTATGAGATCGTATTGAAATAAAGAGACTAAGAATGAATCCTCTGTAACCTGTGTATAATTCAAAATCCCGTCCATTAATGATCACCACAATTAATTAATATAAAACAAAAGATACGGAAGAGTCAGTTTAATGTGATACATGTTTGTAAATCTGTAAGAAGACAGTACATTACAACTCTTCTAAAGGTCACCCACCCTGCAGTGCGATACCGAGATCAAAGGAACACCGAGTTAACCCTTTACCCATTTTTCACATCTTTAAACGCTCAAAATGAAGTTTGAATAAATATTTTGTGAAGACGGTATGGAAGGTTTGAAATTTGATCTGAAGCCACGTTTCTTTTGCTCATGATCTATAACATGAAGTTATTCGTCAATAGGAACATGCCTGAAAACGCAACAAAGACGGTTTGATAATAGTGCTGTAATATCAGTAAATGGACTGTCCCTGTCTCTCTGAAGACACTGGATATCTATTTAACCTTTTACCAAAGTACTTTGTGTTTTGGCGACCCGAAAAAAAGGGGGCACACGTGCTGATTTGTCCCACTTTCTATTTTTTGTCTCACATCCCCAACCTCAACACCGCCCCCCACCCCCCGCAAAAAAAAAGTAATCAATGTATAGTTCAAAAATGTCTATGAAAAATGAATTTTCAAAGTGTGAGAGAAAATCTTGGGAAAAAAAAAAGCAATCTTTCTCCAGCTTCAACAATATGTTTTACTTTTTCAAGGACAATTACAACCATTTGAACCAGCTTTACTCTATCGTCTCCATATGCTGGGTATAGGACAAAAACCCAATGGAACAAAAGCCCACTGGACAAAAACCCACTAGGACAAAAACCCACTAGGACAATAGCCCAATAGAACTTTTAGTTCTAATCATGTATGGAATTAACAAGTTTCGTATATATTATGTGACTTGTCTCTACAAATAGCAGAAAACGTTATGTGAAAAGCAGAAAATGCTGATAAGCAGCATTTTCTTCTTCTTTCACATGGTTGTTATAAGAGTGGGAAATGTTGCAGAGAAGTAAACATTGAGAAGAAAAAAAAAAAAGCAATTTGATCATTCTGATCATTAAATCTCTGTGTTTTTTCTACAAAAATGATTAAAAAATTATTACATTTCTTTTTATAAGCAGTGGGCATTTGTCCTTCCTGTCAAAATTAGCAGTGAGCTTTTGCCCAGTGGGCTTTTGTCCAGTGGACTTTTGTCCGTCGCCCATATACTAAGTATATGGACGACGTCGGGTGAAAACATTCACCGTAACTATTTAAAACCCTATCCCGCATAACACAAGCTTTTCACGACCCTGAGAAATATAGTTTATAAAAATGTTGTAGAAAAGTGATACAGTTCTGGTAACCACTTTTTTCTCCTTTTCCATTTGCTATCCTTCTTACAAACAATTTCATTTTTTCAGGTCACATTCAAATTGTTGTCTGGAAAGGCTTGCAATTATGGCAAGTCTCAAATTTTCGTTTGGTAAAGAGTTGATGAAGATTCAGTATTGTAAGAAATTGTGGAAAAGGGAGAAAAATAACATTAATATACATGTAACTGCAGTAGACCTTTCCTATTTTTATGTCTGATTGATCAACTAATGTTTGCCGAATTCCGTGGCTAAGTTTTTTAACGTACTGGCTCGAAATCCAGGAATCGGTAGTTTGATTTATTTAAACTATTAAAGTAATAATTTTTGTTTAAAAAAAAAATCGTTCCAGTATTCTGCAAATAGACAGAGACAGTTTATTTACCAAAAAACTGGGATATTATACAATTTCAAGTTACAGCGAAAATCCTGACTTTGAAATAATATTTAAGGTCTCTATAGTTGCATTTTTGTCATGTTCCTGTTTGAACTACCTTATAAATTTACTATCGTAATAACAAAATTCAATTCAAATCTCAAACCTCCCATTTCTTCTGGAAAAAAACAGACGTTCGAGCAGAGCACCGACTAACACGCAAGTGTCATAATTCAGTGTTTATCCCGTTCAGCCTTACATTGATATCAATTGTAAAGGTTTGGAATGGTTAAAATCTGTTACAGGGGATAAGTCTGTTCTAATTACTGGACCTAAAAGATGCATTTTTCTGCCCGAGCATCTTTTTTTTTTTTCGGTTTTCAAATGCATTATTATGTAACCTGATTTAATCGGCCCCAGTTTAACTGTATATCTGCACTTATTTCTTTCGGAATGGGCTGGGGGACTTGTTTTCAAATTATTAAACCTTATCCTACTAATTAAATGACACTTTAAAGCCGATCATAAAATCCCAAATGTTATTTCAGAGGAATATCTCGAGGAAAAATATCTCCGTATCGGACAGTGTAGATGATCTAGGATCAGACTGCACGTTCTTCGTAGTCTGATCTTAGTCTATATTGTCTGCAAAAGATCATTAAGTCGCGCTTGGCAGCGTAAGGGTTAATGCAGTTTGCATACTAAAAGTTCTATCAACACGCCCGACAGAAAATAGCGCTTATGGTACTGCTTTACTCTCTGAAGTCTACCTGAAGATTGATAAAACGACATTTCTTTTTTTGTGTGTGTATCTTCAAAAAAGATGATTAATAAAACTACCGGCACAGCCGTTTTAGGTTTTTTCGACCTTTCAAAAATTTCGGAACTTCATATAAAAGTGAAAAAATTACTAAAATGCCCATTCTGGGTATCATTTCGGATTTATTCATATCTCTATTACTGAAAATAAACCAAAATCCACCTTCAAAGTAAACAAAAAAACAAATTTTCGATAAAGAAATAAAGTTCTCTTAAATTTGAAAGCGTTTTGATCGACCCTCAGTGATCAAATCATTGTGAGATACTAATATATGTGTTCTGATAAAATACAAAGGAAGAGTATTCGGACACTACATCTATCCGAATATATAATTGGCAGTAATTAATGAACTAGGCCACTAAAATCGGGCACACCAGGCGCAAATGACTCGGAATGATGTCTATTAACTGTATGCAAAATTTGTTGCTTTCGTCCGGAGTGTAAACATTTTGCTAAAAAATCGAGTTAACAGACCGGACTAACAAGATAAAGCCTCATACCAAATAATACAGGTCTAGAATGTGTGGTTATATCGATAGGTGAGTGCAATACTATTCTAAGTGCCTGTACAAATGTACAGGCACTTAGAATAGTATTGCACTCACCTATCAATATACAAGAAGATTTTCAAAGTTTTCTCAATAAAAGACCCTGTAAAACATGAAACCCATGATTCAGACGGGGCTAAATTAAGCAGTCCTTCTCTTTATTATGGTTGGTAACAAGATGACTTAAGTTTTCACCACAAAAGCCCCTGATGTGGGGACAAACTTGACCCCCAGCTAGATAAAGCTACATGCAAAATTTGGTAGCCTTAGGCCTTATGGCCAAGTACAAGTAGATTTTTAAAAATTTCCCAATATGAGCCCACGTAAAACTTGTGAACCCCAGGACAGGGCCAAATTTAATCCCAGGGCTATAATTTGGGCACCTTTGGTAGACAACCACTTGATACAGCTAGATGCAAAATTGAATAGCCCTAGGCCTTATGGCTTGGTATGAGAAGATTTTTAAAGTTTTCCCTATATAAGCCCATATAAAACTTGTGAACCCCAGGGCCGGGCCAAATTTGACCCCTGGGCCATCACTTGGGCATGCTTGGTAGACAATCACTTGATAAAGATACATGCAAATTTTGGTAGCCCTAGGCCCTATGGCTACCACAAGGATTTTAAAGTTTCCCCTACATAAGCCTATATAAAACTTCTGATCCCCAGGGCTGGGCCAATTTTGAGCCCAAGACAGTTATTCGAAGGAACTTAGTAGATGTTCACTAGATAAAGCTAAATGCTAAATTTGGTAGCCCTAGACCTTATGGTTTCATGGAATAAGATTATTAAAAATTTTCAATATTTTTCAGTTTTGTTGCTATGGCAACCAGAGTTTTTGAAGGAATCAAATTCTTTCAAGGAATTCTAAAGAGGACCATGTCAGGATAGTTTCTGTGAGGTTTCATCAAAATTGGAGAAGTTTCAGAGGAGAAGATGTTTGAAATAAAAGTTAACGCACGCACAGACGGACAACAGACACCAGGCCATGACATAAGCCTGCTGGCCTTTGGCCAGTGGAGCTAAAAAGCAATATCAAGTGGTCACTCAAATATCTAAAACAGATGATACCTCAAAATTATGTGCATCCTTGACGCTACCTTAGTAAAAAGTGTATCTTCATGGTCTACTGAAGAATCCCATTTCCAGCTCCGGATTTCATTTGACAACCACCTTTCTGTGCTTTGTACATGAAAATGTCCATTTAGTTTTTAAAGGCCCACTTTCATTCATATCTGTTCCTGACTTCAAGACACATTTATCTTTGGTACAATAAGCAATATTAAAGCTCTTCTAATAAGTTCCTGTCTTTTAGCCGGACTATTTCGAAAACAACACAGAGGTAATAGTCATAGGCGTGGCCCGTTATTGTATGCATCATGTGCCTATGTGCAATTGATATATATATTTTTTAATTTGGTGTGATTTGAAAATTCTAAATACCCGCCTTTAACCCTTTCCCAAACAATCCCTGGTTTTTACGGGTCTAGAATAATAGCCTTTTGAAAACATTGTGAGAAAAGGAGAAAATGCTGGTAACCAGCATTTTCTCCTTTTCCCACAATGTTTTCTACCCTATCATAGACAGAAATCATCTTTTCAGCAAGAGTTGAATTGTCATCTGCAAATGCTTTCAATTTGGTCTTGTCCAAAAGTTTGTCGTTTGGGAAAGGGTTAAGCATTATGAGTCATGTGCTACTCACTTGACATTCCCACAATGCTTTATTGATTTTTGGCGTGAAATCTTCAACATTTTCAACAAGCATTTTCTCCTTTTCCCACAATGTTTTCAAAAGGCATCTTCCTCAGGGTCGTCGAAAGTCGTCATTGTGTGGTAAAGGATTAAGGCATACTGACTGAGAACCATAGGAAATTAAAGACAGACAGACAACCTGATTCCAATAGTATTTAAACCCCATCCCCCATTCGTTACCAAATGACAAAGTTTTTGTAAAGGCCTTCCCTTTCACAGTCATTAACCCTTTGGTTGCTAAGTACCACTCAGGGCTGAAAATGTAGATCAAGACCAGACTGCACAAAACATGCAGTCTGATCTTGGATCTACACTGTCCATTACAATATCTATTTTTCTCAGTGAAACAGGTTTTGAAATGGTAATACATGTATTTGGATTTTTAATATAGATTGGAAATTTTTCATTTCATCTATTTAGCGGCTGAAAGGTTGATACACGTATGTAAGCAGGATTGCTTGGTAAAATATTAAGAGGAATGGATTAATTCCCTTGTGGTCTACACTAGATTATTTTGGCATGATTACCATTTATATAAACTGACATCTTATTGATATATCAGCCCACTTATTCACCTACAGGGGCTTGTAGTTCCCCCATAAATCTACTTCAGAAGATATTACATTTTTTTTTAATTTTATCTAGCTGAGCCCTTGTACCTCAGTTGTTAGTGTACCAACTTGAGAACAAGGGCCGCGGGTTCAACCCCTAGCTCTGCCAATTTCTTTTCCAGGATTGAGCCAGGGTTCATACATCTCTCACAGCTAACCATTGCTTCAGCGATGGTTATGTTGTAAAGCAGCCAGAGCCTTGGAAAAAATAGTGCTGAGTACAGGTAAAAGAAACTACTGGAAAGTATGGATAGGTGCACTGGCCGCTCCAATATAACTGAAATAATGTTGAAAACTGCATTAAACACCTTGCAAATAAATCAATCTTTTTTGTGATGTTTGTTGAAGACAATACCACTATGACTTCAATATTGAATTTCGAAGACCATGTATCATATTTTGTGCAAAGCCGAAGGAAATAAACCAAACTAAACTCTATGTTTGTCAGGCAAATAATTTCTTTCTGTAGCACTCAGATATATAAATGGAAATGGCATGTTAAAATACACTGGGTGAGGTCATCGATCGCGGAAATACTAATTTTTTATGGAAAATAGCTTCACTCACTCGGGGCAAAATTTGTCTACCGATCGCTTGGTCCTGGGCTTTTTTGTTCCAAAAACCAGTTTGTATCATCCCATGATTGCACACTACTCCATTCAATTTAGCATGAATATTTACAGATCGAAATAACTGATTGTAATCATGGGAATTACATGTAAACGGCCAAAGATATTCCAATATCATAGTTTTCAAGTACAAACTTAATTTTATTAAATTTTTCAGATGGTTTCTCTGTCTATCCATCATGCATCATACTGTCAAGGGACATTACTCCTGACTCCTCCTAATAATCAAAGGGAGACCACAAATATACAAAAAACCATAACTTTGTCATGAAGTAATTAACCTTCAACCAAAGAGGTTTTCATTTGCTGAGTTGGTTTACTTTCGAGCTAGTATTTGAATAGTGTTTCTCTTTCTTTCAAATTATTAATTCTACACTACAGCTTCCTTGACAAATACCATTTCAGCCTTCTCAACACTTTGATTTATCTTGAAGACAGTATCTAGATCAAATCAGAGGGAGTAATGATGCCAATCAGACTGGCTGTGTTCACCAACCATCCTTTCAGCATGAGAAGCTAATACAGGCTTTTGAAGATAGCAATGGACAAGATCAGACTGTACAGAACATGCAATCTGATCTTAGATCTACCATCTCCTTGTGTTAAGTCAAGCCTATCAAGAAACAAGAGGGCCATTATGGCCCTGAAATTGCTCACCTGAGTCTATTGACCAAACATGAACCATCTAGTTTCTCAGTGACCTAGTTTTTTATCAGACATTACCCATCACCAAACACTTTTGAGATATCAATAAGACAAACATTCTGACTAAATTTCATGAATATTGTACAGCATACAAAAGGTTTTTCTAAGATTTCACCAAGTGACCTAGTTTTGGACCCGACAATTACCCATTATCAAACTCTTTTGAGACATCACCAAAACAAACACTCTGACCAAGTCTGAAGAGTATCAGGAAGAAAATGTCTAGAGTGTACACATGGTTTTTCTAATATTTGACCCATTGACCTAGTTTTAGACTCCACATGACCCATTTTCAAACTTATTCAAGGTATCACCAGGACAAACATTATGAAGAAGTTTTAGGAGTATCAGACTGAAAATGTGTCCTCCAGAGCATACAAAAGGTGTTTATAACATTTTGACCTACTGACCCAGTTCTTGACCCAACATGACTCATTTTCAAACTCATCCAAGATACATGTATTATAAAGGCAAACATTCTGACATAATTTTCAAGAGTGTTGGACTGAAAATGTGGCAGCATCCAGAGCATATACAAGGTTTTTCTAACATATGACCCGGTGACCTAGTTTTTAACCCCCAATGACCCATTTTCAAACTCATCTAATATATCATCAAGGCAAACATTCTGACTGAAACTCGTCTATAGGGGAAGAGGGGGGGGGATGCTACATCATGGCAACCAGTGCACCTATCCATACTTTCCTGGAACCTCTTTTACCACTGCTCGCTCAATTTTCTTTCCAAGCCATCTGCTGCTTTCCTTCATAACCATCATTGAAACAATGGCCAGGGGTGGGAGAGAAATGAATCCTGTTGATATGAATATCATCAATCCTTGGAAAGAAATAGGCAGAGCCAGGGATCAAACCTCCGGTTCTCAAGTCCTGCACACTACCGACAGAGCTACCAGGGCTCTGCTTGCTCAGTAATAAAGTGTAGACCTAGAGGCATCCGGTTTGAGCCTCACTGGAAGCACTAGTGCTTTTGCGGATGTGTGCTACTCGTAACAAACTCCAGAGCCCCAGCCTAGTCTGTGGAAACCTAGGTCTTACCTGAATCAGCAAGCTGTTGCCTCGATATGACTGAAATAATGTTATAAGCAGTGTAAAACACCATCCAATCAACATAGAGGGAAAAGGACCAAATGCAGGTTACAAAGACTAACTTCCTAAGGGTTGTAAAAACATGGGAATGTTTGGGAATGGTGTAATATATAAATCTGTATTTATTCCTGGTAATACATCATGCTACCGCCATTTCTACAGGTTGCATACAGATCTGAGACAGTACACGACTATTCTCTTTTCCACAAACTCATTTTTTATGTCAGAGATAAATCCGAACATTTGTGTCATCATACAATTTGTCTTCTGCTAATGCGTTCATTATACACAAGTCCAATGTTTTATTGTCTGTTAGTGTTAACTGTATGTCTCAATTAGACTGTATAGGAATGGGTCGATATTTATGATATTAATAGGGCTTAAGTATAGACTAGAAATGCTAAATGTCGACATACATTCAAAGGTCACAAGAGGGTGCTTGACATGACTTATGTACAGATTGTAATATTGAAACCTTTCCTTCCTATTGACAGACTTAGTGCTCAGATATTTGCAGCAGACCAAATTTGAACATTATTTCATCTCTTTGTAACATCCATTGTCTGCACAATGTCATATTCTTCGAAGATTCGACCTGTCTTATATGACCCATCTGTGACCCATTCCCCAATGCTTGGGAAAAGTAGTGCTTATACCGAAGCTAAACCCAAGCCTGTAGGGGCTGTTCTAATAAATGGCCGGCGCATACGGTAGGTTACCTGCTAGCTGATCACAACTGAATACATCGTATCATGTAGCTACCATTTTACTGAGAAAACCTTTATTTCATTTTGAAATTCAAAAGAACGGTTCTCTTTTTTGAAAAATTAGTCCACTTACGCAACCAGAATGCCCATATTAAATAGATGTGTATTTGTAGAGTGCCAATCTAGTGGGAGATACATGTAAAGCTTTACCAAAATCCTTACCAAACAATCCCGACTTTCAATGAACCTGAGAAAGAAGCCTTTGAAAACACTGTGGGAAAAGGAGAACAAGCTGGTAACCAGCATTTTCTCCTTTTACCGCAATCTTTTCTAGCCTTCCAAAACAAATTTCAATGTAATAGTGATATTTATTTTGTTGTCTGCAAATGCTTTTAATTTGAATTAGCCTAAAATTTTGTTGTTTGGTAAAGAGTTAAGAGATGTCCAAACTGAACGAACTCACAGACGACAAAATACATTATGGTTCAACTGATAAAATTTGTCCTTAATTGGGTAGAAAGCAATGTGGGAAATGGAGCATTTTCACCTTTTCCTACAATGTTTTCAAAAGCTATCTGTTTCATAATTGTTATAAGTAGGGATTGTGTGGAAAAGGGTAACGTAAGATGCTTTTAACCCTTTCCCAAACGATAAATTTTGGACCCTTCAAATCCAAAAGAGTTTGTAGATGACAATTTTAGATTTGGAGAAAATGGCAAAAAGTTCTAAAAAAGGGTAGAAAACACTGTGTGAAAAGGAGAAATTGCTCCTTACGAGCAATTTCTTCTTTTCCCACAGTGTTTTCAAAAGACTTTAACTGCAGACCCGTAAAAACCAGGGCTTGTTAAGGGTTAAGCTTTTTGGTGATACCTCAGCAACATCTCTGTCATTCATGCCTTTCCTGGGTTTTATCAGTACCAGACTGGTCAAACTCTGTATTTGAGGTAACAGGTAAGACACAGTCTACCTACACCCAGGGGTGACCTTAACCTATTGGTCAGAAATGTTGTACATGATTAGCCACTTAACCCTTTACCAAACAGTCCCTGATTTTTACGACCCAGTGAGATGGAAAGCCTTTTGAAAACATTGTGAAAAAAGGAGAAAATGCTGGTAACCAATCATTATTTTCTCCTCTTTTACAGACAATATAATGCTGTTAGTGAGACATTTAATCTTTAATCTGCTAATCCTTTTAACAATGGATCAGTCTAAAATAGTTGCTAGCTTGTAAAGAGTTAATCCTTGATCAAACAAACCAGGGTTTTATCAATCCTGAGAAAGAGGCCTTTGGAAAACATTGTGGAAAAAGGAGAAAATGCTGGTAACCATCATTTCTCATTTTCCTACAATGCTTTCTACCTTAGGAAAGACAATTTAAACTTTTGGGTAACCTGCTTATCATTTTCTGAAATTGCTTCGAATTTGGATAGATCTAAAATTTCTGTCGGCTGGTAAAGAGTCAAGTATTGTACATGAATGGCCTCACTGAAGTGACCTCCAGGTATTGATCTGATTTACCCAATTTGTTTGTCCCTGACCCATGTATCTGGTATCCAGCTACACAGAAATATTCAATTTGTAATTTGTAATAGTTTCAGCATGGGGTGGAGTCTTGCTGTAGTGATCAAACACAGGTCTACCAATGCCAATGTCCCTGTCCAAGCCAGGACTCAGATTTCAGCTTCATTTTGTGTTAAGCCCCTTTCACAATTGGCGCTCGAGCAGAAGCGACAAAATATTTGTGTGACCGATTAATTTTGGTTTGGATCGTAAACTGTTGCCAAAATAATCGCATATGAAAAAATATTTGTACGCAATTCGCACGATCAAAAGCAACCGTTGTGCAATGCAAACGCATTAAGTCTTGCGATATATCTTGAGTCTATATATGACTGTTGTGTAATAAAAGTGAGTGTTGAAAGACAATGCGATAGGATTGTGCGATTGATCAGGTGGATCGGACAGTTGAACGTACGTCAATGCGATTGGACATGGGGCGCTCATGCAATCTTGCGTTCAATGGTACAAATGCTCGTGTTAGGGGGTTTATATACCGCCTGTTTCCAACGCTCTTCAGTTGACATAGTTGAATGCAAGAGAAGATTCAGCAAACGGCGAGGAGGTATTGGCGCAGCAGCACCCATGTCAATTGTGGTCTGAAGCAGAAATGCTTATACAGGGTAAATATATATTAGTGGCAAATTGAAGCTGCTGAATCGTGCAACGATAGTAAAATGTTGCAAAATTACATGAGAAACGTTGAGCAACAGTCTCATGGTTCGCAAAACACACGTATAGACTGCTGCGATTCATCTTATGACCTTTAAAAATCTTGCATCACTCTTGCGAGTACACAAAAAGCTGCAAGACGTTCGTACTAACGTTTGTGCGTTGCATTGCGATAATTTTGTTCGCATTCGGTCGCGTCTGAATAGTTTGCATGTCTACTATTTTGATAAGACCACTAAAACACATGCAACGAATGCGAGGCATCGTGCAATGTATGCGAAAGCTCGTGCGAGGCTAAAAAATTCTGATCGCAAAGTGTTGTAAAGTGCTCATGTGCCAATTGTGAAAGGGGGGCTTTATCAAGCTAATTAAATATGAACAGGAATGAAACCCTGCAGTAGCTTGCTAAAATTTAGCGCTTGGTATGTAAAATAACTACATGTAAAAGGTCTATTTGAAGAAGAGCTAGCCTAGGGTCCCTTTGCCCAAGGGTTTAGATTCACCAACCATTCATTAATTCTAGTTTTAGTCTAATTCTATTTTTAGAAAGTAACATAATTTATGATTGGCTAAACCATTTGCTTTAGCTAATTAGAAGCTGTGTTACTTTTATACTTAGAAAATCAGTTCTTTAGAATGGTTGGTGAATATGGAGCCACTGAGGATTTCCTTACATAAAATTCTTTCTTTCCAGATTCTTTTTCTCTGAATAACAGCTTGGTCATACCAAATACACCAAGGGAACACAGGGACCTTAACTCTTTACCAAATGACAAATTTTTGGACTAGATCAAATTCAAATCATCTGCAGACAACAAATTAAATTCTGATAATAACTATTATGATTCTTGACTTTGATAGGATAGAAAATATTGTGGGAAAAAGAGAAAATGCTGGTTTCCAGCATTTCTCCTTTTCGAACAATGTTTTCAACAGGCATCTTTCTAAGCGTTGTGAAAAGTCAGGATTGTGTAGTAAGGAGTTAAATTAAACAATGGGCATTTTGCATACTTCAAATAAACTAATGGCTGAGCCGCTCACATGATGGAAAAACTATGCGCCTTGACAAAACTTGGGGCTCCTAGGTAACAAACCAATATATTACCACAGGCATGTATGACTTCTTGACGGAGACCTAACACTTAACAGCCTTTCAGTTTGTTTTATTCTAAGTTTTCCTAAAAGAGACATCTCTACAGCCACAGAGTAAACAAATACTGGAGCCATCACACCACGATGTTCTGTTCAACTTTCTCTGAGCATTTCAATCATTCGATTTTTGAGCGTTCTAGAATAAGGATGGCGCATCTGGCATGTTATTAACGTGTGCCTAACGCATGACTAGTGTGTATCTAATGCACGAGAAGCCTGTAACAGCAGCCAAGTATGATACGTCTGATACCTCCATATGCATGGATGTTCGGAAACGCTCGAATGACGCCGAATGGACACCAAAAGGACCTTTGTTTCATTTCAGTCATACGCTGCATGCGCTAGGAGACCGTTCAGCGGTCATTGACAGGTCGCCAGTGAGTCATTCACTGCAAAGCAAACGATCAGTAACAACCAAGTAACGCTAGAGTAACAACTGACTAGCAATAGCTGAATGCATGCATGCTCGATGAACGTTAGTAAAACGTTTCAAAAAGGTTCTTTAACGATCTTCAGTGTTTAAAATTAAACAAAGATGCATTTGGTCTCCTTTTGTCCTAACATGGCTCAACTATAAAGCCATTACCTTTTTTTTTATTATGCAATAAATAAATTGCACTTTCTCAAAAACTAAATAGATCAGTCATAATCAAGAACACAGTAGTGAACAGTTTAGATCATAGATCAAACTGCACACTCTCAGCAGGCTGTTGTCTGCCCATGTCATATTTTTCGAAGATTCTACCTGTCTTATATGACGCATCACTAGCGTGCAGAATGTAATATTACGCTCTATTAAGTAGCAATGTAGAAAATAGCTTTTATCAATAGGTTTGAGGAGAAATGAGACCTGCTTTAGCTCCAGATTTCTCTAAACTGCTGATCATAGCTGAATGAATTACAAAAGGTATTGTTTTATTGACTAAACGTTTACTTTAGTTTCAAAGTAACCGTTGTAGCGTAGGAAAGTGGTTCGGTTCTGTATCCAGGATGCCGAAATTAGATAGATGAGTATTTACAGAATGCCATCTAGCGGGAGATAATGCTCAGCAGGCTGATCTTGATCTTCACTGTCACTGTCCACATTTTGGTGTCATCTATGGTATTGAAAGACGTATAATGAGTAATCAGTAAACAGATGCCATTAAAGGATGACAAAATTCCATGTTGATGTTTCATTGTGTAACAGCTGCATCCATCCACAAACTGATATTGTGTGGCAATGCTTAACCCTTTACCACAGAATGGTGAGTTTCGATGACCCTAGGGAAGAAGCCTTTTGGAAACATTGTGGGAAAAGGAGAAAACGCTGGTAACTAGCATTTTCTCCTTTTCCCAAAATGTTTTCTACCCTTTCCAAATCCAATTTCCTTTTTTCAGTCACATTTATTTTGTTGTCTGCAAATGCTACCAATTTGGACCACTCTATAAATTTGTCGTTTGGTAACTAGTTAACTCAAACAATATTAATTTCTCAGTGTAATCATCTTTGTGAATTCCCAAGCAATGTTTTAAAATTGCAATGAAAGCAATGGGCAAAAGTATCACACAGTATCATAATGATTACAGCTGTGAGACTGGTCACCTTGAGGTCTACATCATTTTTTTAAAGCCGTCTTCCATGGGGTCATTTTTAAAACACTGGATTGTTTTGTAAAGGTGTAAATACATCATAGTTAATTTTGTATACTGCGATTTCCTAGTTTATAAAAAAATCTCTTTACGACAAATTTGTAGACTGGTTCAAATTCCAGCAGTAGCAGACGACAAATTAAAGATGGCTTAATAGCAAATCTTTCTTCTTGACAGAGAAGAAAACCTTGTGGGTCTTGTTGCAACTCAAATGGTGATTACCAGTTGGTTACCAGCATTTTCTCTGTTTCCCTACAAGGTTTCAAAAGGCCTCTCTCCACCTTGGCCATCAAAACCATGGGAAAGACTCTTAACTGTTTACCACATGAATCAGTTTTAGCGACCACTTGGAAATGACTGATTGAATGATGCTTTATGCCACTTTCAACATTATTTCAATCATATTGTCATCAGTTCACATATTCATGTATTTCCTGGGTTTCACCAGTACTAGGCTTTAGTACAGATAACTGTCCCAAAAAAGGCAATGTTACTTTTTGACTGGTCGCCTCTGGGTACAGAGACAAGACAAAATCAGTTGAAAGTTCCCACAGATTTTGTGAGGAAGTTTGAACTCTTACAACCTTTTGCTTGTGTAAACTTCATTCGTTTGAAATACAAAAACTTTCAATTTAAACGGTGAAATTGAGAAAAAAAACATGTATTTCATCAGTAACTTGAGTTGTTTATGTTCCCGCAAACATACAAAATGGCTGCCAAGCACTATGAATTTTGTCAGTGATTTTTTCGGAGATAAACATATTACAAACCACTTCTACAAGCTCTTTATGTAATGAATGCTTTAACAATTTACTTTTGGTCATTTTTATTAATAAAAGTTCATTGCATTTTGCTGCAATACAGATAAAACCGACGAAACAGAAAGTCAGTAGAGTTGCTACCAGAAAATTTTTAACAGACTTGAGACAGTATGGTGTACAGTAAATGTCAAAATATAAAAAAGATCACCGGGGCATCTCATTATTGAGACTGTGCTGAGACTGTACTAGGCTTGGGCTCTTAGGTGTTTAGCCCAAAGACACTCCCATGAAAAACTCAGTGGATTATGCAAGGCTCAAACTCAGGGCCAACTGGTCATGCAGGACCCAAACCCCTAGGAAGTTTTTATGCTGGCAAAGATTTTGTCCTTTTACTACAATGTTTCTACCTTTACAACAGAAATCATCACTTGAGTCTCCTTTTCCCACAATGTTTTTTACTTTATTAAAGACAAAAATCTCCATTTCAGTTGCACTTAATACCACACAGCAACATTTTAGACCTATCCAAATTAAAAGCATTTGCAGACAACAAGTGGCTCAAATGGTGCAATTTTGTTTTGATAGAGTAGAAAACTTTGTGGGAAAAGGAGAAAATGCTGGTTACCAGCATTTTCTCCTTTTCCCACAATGTTTTCAAAAGGCTTCTTCCTCAGGGGCGTAAAAATTTGTCATTGTGTGGTAAAGGGCTATACATGTCGATTGCAAATGCTTTCAATTGGGACAGGTCTAAAATTTTATTGGTTGGGAAAGTCATAAATAATTTTGTTGGTTGATGATGTCATCCCATCCTCGGATACCGCGGGGTCTCCCTATTTGCTACGCTACATCGACCCTGGGACAATTGACTGATAAAACTTTGAATCAGTCGCCGAAAATCGATACGAAACGTCATAGCGTACACTCCACTTGCCCATCACAAAATGATGATGGAACCAATGAAAAGCCAGCATTCGGCCAGCGGTAAAGCGAGGGAAATACAACTAATTGTCCCAGGGGTCGATGTAGCGTAGCAAATAGGGAGATCCCGGGGTATCCGAGGATGATGTCATCCTGAGTATGGAAAGGTTAGTAAATTGCTAGGAGGTTGAATTTGTGATCAAAAACACATCAGCTGATTTTTCCCCTCATTACCTACTTATTTCCTGAAGAGAAATTACCTATTTAACTTTATTCTTTACCAGGGAACAATTTTCTTAGATCTGTCCAATTGAAAGCATGTGGTATTGACAAATGAAAAATTTCTAAAATGATGTGAGTTATCTTTGAAAGGGAAGAAAACATTGTAAGGAAAAAAGGAGAAAATCTTGGTTACCAGTATTTTTCCACAATGTTTTCATGAGCAGTCTTCCACTGGATTGTGGAAACACAGAATTCACTGGCAAAGAGTTAATCCTTTACCAAAGAATCCCTGGTTTTTAGGACCCTGAAATGGATGCCTTTTGAAAACATTGTGGGAAAAGGAGAAAATGCTGGTAACCAGCATTTTCTCCTTTTCGCACAATGTTTTCTTCCCTTCCCAAACCAAATTTCAATTTTTCAGTCACATTTATTTTGTTGTCTGCAAATGCTTTCAATTTGGACAAGCCTAAAATAGTGTCATTTGGTAATGAGTTAAAGGTAAAATACAGGGGAAGAACAAACCTAACTTAATCCTCTGCATGAAGACAAAATTTGACACAATAAATATTATGCTCAGAAATAAGCATTAACTCTTTACCACACAATCACAACTTTTAACACCCCTGTATAAGAGGCCTTTTGAAAACATTGTGGGAAAAGGAGAAATTGCTCTCCTTTTTCCACAATGTTTTCTTCTTTATCCCAAACAAAAATCCTTATTTCAGTCACATTTGATTTGTTGTCTGCAAATCCTTTCAATTTGGACCAGTCTATTTTTTTGTCATTTGGTAAAGTGTAAAGCAATGACCAGAGCTCAAGATAGGGGTGATGTTATTCTAAATCCATTATTTCCCTTTCAAACCCTATGTTGTGGGTGCTCATTGTAATCGTCTCGATGAGAAGACCCTAATGAATGCCCATAACATAGGGTTTGGTGTAGAAGAATTAATATTTTTAATTTCAAAATCAAAATGACTTCCTTTATTTGGAGCTCTAAATTAAAGCAATTTAATTTTGATAACTTAATTTTACTGATTGGTAAGGCCTAACATCAAAAGATCTGTGTTTAGGCTTTTGGTCCGGGATACTATAGGTAGGGATTTTTTCCCATAGACTATGTACTGAAATCAGGACAGACAGATTTCAGATTTTTGCAAAATCCTTCTCTTTCAGGGTCAGTCCGAGTAGGGGTTATGTGGTATATGGTAAAATTTGAACAAGTCTAACACTGATCACACATACAAAGTTAAGAGTGGAGCAGTCTGTAACTTTTCTGTTATTTATGAGTTAATATATTCATGACTTAATATTATGCATATTTCATCAGCAAACCCTTTACAACACACTCCTGAGTTTTAATGACCTCAAAGAAGAGGGCTATCAAAGGCACAGATCTAGACAAAAAACAGAAAAATGTGGAAAACCACCAATTCTTCTTCTTTTTCAACGAAGTTTTCTACATTAACCCACAATACACACAATCCCTACAATTACGCCCCTGAGAAAGAAGCCTTTAGAAAACATTGTGGGAAAAAGAGAAAATGCTGGTAACCAGCATTTTTTCCTTTTCCAACAATGTTTTCTACCCTTCACAAAACAAATTTCAAATTTTCAGTCACTTTTATTTTGTTGTCTGCAAAATTAATGCTTTCGATTTGGACAAGCCTAAAATTTTGTCGTTTGTTAACGAGTTAACAACACAAACTAATTTCTAGAACTGTGTCACAATTATTTTGTCGTCTGCAAATACTTTCAATTTGAAAGAAGAGTTAACACATTATCCTTTGCTAAAGATGTTGACTCTTTACCAAACGACAAAATTTTAGACTATACCACAATAAAAGCATTTGCAGACAACAAAATGAATGCTACTGCAAAAACTGAAATTTGTTTTGGGAAGGGTAGAAAATATTATGGCAGAAAAAAGGAGAAAATGCTTTTTGCAAGCATTTTCACCTTTTCCCTCAATGTTTTAATAGGCTTTCTTTCAGGGTTGTTAAAAGTCAAAATTGTGTGGTAAAGAGTGAACTTTTTACCAGACGTTAAATTTAAGTTATGTCCCAATTTAAAGCTTTTGCAGATGATGAAATTAATGTACCTCATATATTTAGATTTATTTTTCATAGAGTAGGAAATATTGTAGTAAATGGAAATCATGCTGATCATGAGCATTTTCTCCTTTTCTTACTGTTTTCAAAATCCCACTATGACAGTTTAAGCCTTTACCGAATGACAATTTTAGACTATTTGATATTCAAAGCACCTGCAGACGACAAATCTGGAAACGGTATAGAAACGTTGAAGTAATCCAAATCTGGAGAAACAATATTGGAAAAGGAGAAAATGCTGGTTACCTGTATTTTCTCTTTTTCCCTCAATGTTTTCAATAGCCTTCTTCCATAAGATCACAAAAACCCAGGTTAAACTGGCAAAGAGTAAATGCTGGATCACATGGAAAGAGGTAAATTATTATGCATAATTCATTGTTAAAAATATCTCTGATGTTATCTAGGTGATTATCTGTTGTATATCAGTGTCACATTGCCACCTGCAAATAACTTTTTCAAATCACGTATTCCATCTCATAGACAGCTATTTTAATCCAACATTATCTCAAGTTTTAGGGAACCTGATGAAGAGCAACTTTGAAAACAATGTGGGAAAGGGGAAAATTGTGGTAACCAGTATTTTTACCTTTTCCCACTACAAGTATGTATTCTACCACATCAAAGACAAATTCCATCAGTTGAGCCTCTTTCCCAAACAAGCCCTGGTTTTTACGTATCTGCAGTACAAGTCTTTGGAAAACACTGTGGGAAAAGGAGAAATTGCTCATAACGAGCAATTTCTCCTTTTCCCTCAGTGTTTTCTAGCCTATCGGAAAAGTTTCTGCCATTCTCATCAAATTCAAAATTGTCATCTGCAAACATTTTGAGTTTGGGACAGTCTAAAATTTGTCATTTGGGAAAGGGTTAACCCATTACCACACAGTCCCTACTTTTGACGCCCCCTGAGAAAGAGGCCTTTTGAAAACACTGTGGGAAAAGGAGAAAATGCTGGTAACCAGCATTTTCTCCTTTTCCCACAGTGTTTTCTACCCTTTCCAGAACAAATTTAAATTTTTCAGTCACCTTTAGTCTACAAATGCATTCAATTTGGACCAGTCTAAAATTTTTCGTGTGGTAAAGAGTTAAAATGTCAACTGCAAACACTTTCAATGTGGACAGTCAAAATTTCTGTTGTGTGGTAGAGACTTAACCCCTTACCACACAATCCAAATTTTTTTAAAGACCCAAATGAAGAACACTTTTAAAAACAATGTGGGAAAAGCAGAAAATGCTGGTAATTAGCATTTTCTCCTTTTCCTACTTGGTTTTCTACCCTACAACAGATTTAACTTCTATCATTTTGGCCATTTTTAATTTGTCGTCTGTAATTGCTTTTCATTTGGACTAGTCAAAAATTTTGTTGTTTCGGTAAAGAGTTAAAAGGGGCTGTCAATCAAAGTTTTTCATACAGATTGGTTTTTGCCTCTTGAAACTTTGTATAATTATATGCCTAGGGGTCAGTGCACCTATCCATGTTTTCATGGTCTCTTTCACCAGTACTTTGCAGAATTTTCTTTCCAAGCCTCTGGCTGCTGTCACATAACCATCAACCACCATCAACCATCAACAATGAACAGTGATTGGAAAGAAATGAATCCTGTCGCAATGACATTACCTCCTGCTAGATGGCATTCTATAAATACTCATCTATCTAATTTGGGCATCCTGGGTACAGAACCAAATCACTTCTCAATGACTATCATCAGTCCTCCAACAGAAATTTGCCAAGCAAGGGACAAACCAACCACCCCTTATTTTCAAGTCCTGTACGCTACTGACAGAGCTATGAAGCTTTTTTTTTTTGGTTTTTTTTTTTAAAGTCTTTTATGACCAGCCTGCCATGAAACACTTGATATTGCAACCATAAGGGTCTGATTTGGAGGACGGAAGTGTTCCTTGGGTTTATAAAGTAATCAAAGAGTTAAAATTATCTCAGAATTGATTAATCAAACTGTTGGACATGGTTTACGATAACTTATCATGTCTAGTCGTTCAACAAGGTTTCAACTCTTTACCAAATGACAAAATTTCATGCCAGTCCAAACTGAATACATTTCCAGACCACGAATTCAATGTGGTTCAAAAACAGAAATATGTACAATCAGAAAGGTTGGAAAACTTGGTGGGAAAAGGAGAAAATGCTGGTTACTAGCTTTTTATCCTTTTTTCACCATATTTTGAAAAGCCCTAAAGTCATTAAAAGTTTGTATTTGTTGATAAAGGGTTAAAATACTTATTTAAATCTTTACTAAAATAGCAAATTTTGGTACTTGTCTGAACTAAGAGCATTAATTTTGCTGACAACAAATCAGAGGTTGCTCAAATGATGATTTTTTTTTTCTTATTGGGAAGAAAACAGTGCATGAAAAGGAGAAAATGCTGGTTATCAGCATTTTCTCCTTTTCCCGCAATGTTTTCAAAAGCCCTCTTCTTCAAAGTCGTTAAAAGTTGGGATTGTTCGTAACAGTTTATAACGAGGACAAATTTTTACACCGGTCCAAATCAAAAGCATTGCAGACAATATGCTAAACTATGGTTCAATTGCTGATATTTCTCTTTAACTTGTTACAAAACATCGTGGGAAAAGGAGGTACTGGGTTACTGCATTTTCTTTTTCCACAATGTTAACAAAAGGTTCCTTCATAAGGGTTGCATGGCACTGTTTGGTAAAGGGTTAACTCTTTACCAAAAAACAAATATATAGACTGGTCCAAACTGAAAGCATTTGCAGACGTTAAAATAAATTTGATTGAAGAATCAATATTTGATTTGGGAAGGGCAGAAAACGTTGTGGGAAAAGGAGAAAATGCTCAGGTGACCAGCATTTTCTTCTTTTCCCACAATATTTTCAAAAGGGTTCTACATCATGGTTGTCGAAAGTCATCATTGTGTGATAAAGGGTTATCTCTTTACTGCAGAATCCCAGCTTTTATTGACCCTGAGAAAACATTGTGAGAAAACAAGAAAATGCTGGTTACTGGCATTTTCTCCTTTTCCCATGATGTTTTCTACTCTTCCCTAACCAAAGTTCACCTTATCAGTAAAATTTATTTTGTCGTCTGCAACTGCTTTAAATTTAGACTTGTGTATAATTTTCTCATTTGGTAAAGATTTAACCCATTTCCACACAATCCCTCCTTTTGATACCCCATGAAAGAAGCCTTTTGAAAACACTGTAGGAAAAGGAGAAAATGCTGGTAACCAGCATTTTCTCCTTTTCACACAATGTTTTCCATCCTTCCCAGAACAAATTTCAATTTTTCAGTCACCTCTAATTTGTTTTCAATTTGAACCAGTCTAAAATTTTGTTGTGTGGTAATGAGTTAAACCATGGGGTACTAAACTAACCCTGTACTAGACGAGGCATTTATCCTTTTGTCACTCTGTTTACACCCCTCGGCTGCAAACTGATCAATTTTCTTTTTTATCTGAATGCTATCAGATTGTGAAAGGTTGACTAAAGGACAAGCCATAAACTCAATCCTAGATTTATATATACAAAATTGGTTCAGTGCAAAACTGTATTAATATAGTGACAAACCCGAGTGTTTTAGGTTACATTTCTATCAATCGATGAAAACATCAATTTCCCCATCAAACAGCTGATCTGTCAACAGCTGACTTTTCAATCTTTTTTCCAAATACAGTACTTAGTCAGTCCATATTCTATATTTAGAAACTCATGCAGTATGGTCTGAGTTTAGCTCATTACCATACGACAATATTTTAGGCTTGTCCAAATCGAAAGTATTTGCAGATGACAAAATAAAAGTGACTGAAAATTTTAAATTTGTTTTGTAAAGAGCAGAAAACATTGTGGGAAAATGCTGGTGACCAGCATTTTCTCCTTTTCCCACAATGTTTTCTAAAGGCTTCTTTCTCAGGGTCGTCAAAAGTAGAAATTGAGTGGTAATGGGTTAAACCATGAGAACATTCACACTGATAAAAAATACTTAGGTTGTAAAATTATGATCATTACTGATTTAGTCAAATTTCTATGTGAAACTCTGCATTTCAGACTTGTCCAAATGTAACCATCTTCAGACAACATATCACAGATGAGATTTGCCCTACCTCATTACCAAACAACTAAATTTTAGATTTTTCCAAATCGAAAGCATTTGCAGATGACAAAATAAAGATGATTCAAAAATTGAAACTTGACTTTAGAAAAATAGAAAATGTTGTGGGAAAAGGAGAAATTGCTGGTTACCAGCAATTTCTCCTTTTTCCACAATGTTTTCAGACAGCTTCTCCCTGAGGGTCATAAAAACCAGGGATTGTTTGGTAAAGGGTTAAGATTGTTGGTTACATATAAATGCTAATTCTTTTTCTACAAGGTTTTTATAGGCCATTTTCCACAGGATCTTAAAGACAATATCTCTACCAAATGAAAAAAAATTTGAGAAGCTTTTGCAGTTTACAAAATAACATGTGGCTCAAAATTTAAAAAAATAAATATCATGGAAAAAGGAAAAAATGCTGGTTACCATTTTTTTCTCGTTTGCCCACAATGTTTAAAAGAGCTTTTGAAGGCTATTTAAACTCTGCATTTTGTGGTAAAGAGTTAAAATGGTGGAGAACTGCACCTGATGAAGTTAATTATATTCAGGCTGGATAAATGCCCCAGTTTTAACAACCCTGAAAGACTTAAAAAATGTTCCGGAAAGATGAGAAAATGTTAGTCACCAGCATTTTTTCCTTTTTCCAAAATGTTTTCTATTTCTTGGAGAAAAAGAATGTATTAGGATAGTAAGAATAACTGATAGTTTACATCCAAGATCAGGCTTTTATATTTGTGGCTGGTCTACGTCAAATTCAAACTGTACAAAATATGCAATCTGATCTTGGATCTCCAATTTGCACTGTATTGAGGTATATTCAACAAAAAAGACCTTGAAATTGCAATTATTTAGGTCCCATTTCATGACTGGAAATGTCAACTGGGTTTATTCTGAGCTGTATTGCTGAATGCCAGTATGTGGACGGAGGCCAACTGAAGGGTATTACTAGTGCAATAAAATACACATAAACACGCTCAGACGGCCAAAACTTCTCCAAAAAGGTCATGAAATCTATGTTGTTAACACTTCACCCTGTAGCGCATGGCATCAAAATTAACCCCTATCCTGCTTAAACCTTTCCCAAACAGCAAATTTTGGACCAGATTAAATTGAAAGCATTTTGCAAATGTCAAATTAACAGTTGCTAAAAAGATGATTTTTCTATATGGTAGGGTAGAAAACATTGTGGGAAAAGGAGAAAATGCTGGTAACCAGCATTTTCTCCTTTTCCCACAATGTTTTCAAAAGGCTTCTATTCCTGACCCGTAAAAAACAGGGATTGTTTGGGAAAGGGTTAATACCTAAACTGAAATTTTCAATTCGATAGTTAACCCTTTCCCAAACGACAAATTTTGGACTCTTCCAAATCAAAAGTTTGCAGACGACAATTTTAGATTAGGAGAAAATGCCACAAAGTTCTCAAAAAAGGTAGAAAACACTGTGGGAAAAGGAGAAATTGCACTAGCAATTTCTCCTTTTCCCACAGTGTTTTCAAAAGACTTTTACTGCAGACACGTAAAAACCAGCGCTTGTATGGGAAAGGGTTAAAATCCAGAGGGTATCATTTCAAAGCTATGTCTAAGGGAATAATATCTCATCAGTCAGTGTAAATCCAAGATCAGACTGCAAGTTCTGTGCACACTGATGTTGATCTATACTGTTTGCAAAAGGTCAGTGAGTCACACTTAGCAGCTAAAGGGTTAAAATTAGCACAATTTACAGGCTGAAGTTCTTTGAAAACAGTATAAAACATCGTAGGAAAAGAAAGAGGATAAATTGCCAGTCACCAGCATTTTGTCTTTATTCCATAATGATTTCGAAAGCTTTCCTCTTCAGGTCTCCAACTATTGCTGATCTTGAAAAAGAAGATTTCTGTAAATATTTTTGGAAAAAAAGACAAATTGCTCAGATCACCAGCCTTTTCTCTTTTTTTTTCTCACAATGTCTTCTGCCAATTTATGGATTAATACAATCTGATACTTTAATACTATCAAACACTACATGAAAAACATCTGAATTGTTGCCTACTAATTCCCTTAACTCTTTACCACACAATCCCTGGTTTTTACGTGTCTACAGTACAAGTCTTTTGAAAACACTGTGGGAAAAGGAGAAACTTCTCGTAACGAGCAATTTCTCCTTTTCCCACAGTGTTATCTACCCATTTGAAGAATTTTCTGCCATTTTTATCAAATTTGAAATTGTCGTCTGCAAACTCTTTGAGTAAACTCTTTGAGTTTGGAAGAGTCTAAAATTTGTCGTTTGGGAAAGGGTTAATGCTTAGTCAAACGACAAAATTTTACTGGACAACAGCAACCTTGTAATTTTAAAGTCATTTTTTTTTCTACACTGAACAAATTAATATGAGCCATGCTCTGGCAAAAGGGGACTTAATGCACCGATCCATGATAGCCACTTTCTTTAACAACTGTCTTAACTCTTTACCAAATGACAAAATTTTAGACTGGTCCAAATTGAAAGCATTTGCAGACGACACAATATAAATGACTGAAAACTTGAAATTTGTTTTGGGTATGGAAGAAACCATTGTGGGAAAAGGAGAAAATGCTGATTACCAGCATTTTCTCCTTTTCCCACAATGTTTCTTAAAGGCTTCTTTCTCAGGGTCATCAAAAGTAGGGATTGTGTGGTAATGGGTTAATCATAAGGTAAACTGGTCCTTGAATATACAGACAATTGACCAACAGCTGAAAGTTTCTGCCCAGGTCAGCCTTAAGCCCCCTTTTCACAGAGCATGACTCATGTCTTTCTCTATTGGCTATACTTTGTCCTCTTGGGATTACTTGTAGGTGCCCTTTATAAATCTAGTCTAGTGCCTTTTGCGCATTGTGCAGACCAAAATTACAGCGCGAAATATAATGGGGTCTGATCTTCCATTTGTCTTGTCACAAGTTGTTGGGGAAAAAAAAGGCTTGAAACATTTATGGCCATATTTCCTACCCAAAATGTCTATTCTGTACACTTAATTCTTTAACCATTACAAAATATCCTTTATTTTAGTAACCCTGAATGACATGGGCTCTTGAAGATATTATGGTATTAAGAGAAAATGTTGGCGATCATAAAGTTTCAACATGGACAAGTTTAACCCTTTATAAACAATCCTGGGTTTTTTACCCCCCCCCCCTTTTTGGGAAAGGGCTTTTTGAAAACAGAATGGGAAAAGGAGAAAATGCTGGTTACCAGCATTTTCTCCTTTTCCCACAATGTTTTCTAGCCTGGCAAAGAACTTTAGTTCAAATGTACCCTTTCAAATATGTAATGTACAGATGCTTCAAATTGAAAGGGCCTAAAACTTGTTGTTCAGGAAAGGGTTAAAGTTTTGCTGTCTGATATTTAACCTATAGGCTGGTAGGCGCAATTTACTGACCTTTTGCAGACAATGTACGTCAAGATCAGACTGCACAGGAAATGCAGCCTGATCTTGTATCTACACTGTCTGATATGGAAATATCATTCCCCTAAAACGTAACTTTGAAATAGCGATATTTGGCCTTTTACTATCAAATTGGACATTTCATTTTAGTTATTTTGCAGGATGACAGTTAATAACCCTGCCAATATTTAGTTACTTTACCCATAGGCTTATCTACTTGTAAAATGACTCATCTTTACCTTTTGGTCAATCACTTAGTTCAACTCTCTATCAGACAGATGACAAATCAAAATGTTGTTTAGCTCTTTACCACACGACAAAATTTTAGACTAGTTCAAATTGAAAGCATTTGCAGATGACAATATAAAGGTGACTAAAACATTGAAATTTGTTCTGGGAAGGGTAGAAAACACTGTGGAAAAAGGAGAAAATACTGGTTACCAGCA
This sequence comes from Tridacna crocea, assembly GCA_943736015.1. Classification (NCBI taxonomy): domain Eukaryota; kingdom Metazoa; phylum Mollusca; class Bivalvia; order Cardiida; family Cardiidae; genus Tridacna; species Tridacna crocea. Next base: position 47,128,816 of record OX031060.1, read on the forward strand.
TTTTCTCCTTTTCCCACAGTGTTTTCAAAAGGCTTCTTTCTCAGGGGCGTCAGAAGTAGGGATTGTGTGGTAATGGGTTAAACCTTAATCTTTTTTCTCTGTTTGAGAGTGTAGAAAACATTGTGGGAAAAGGAGAAAAGAATGAATACTGTCACAATAACTATCCCTGATCTTAACTCATTACCAAACAACGGTATTTTAGGCTTATCCAAATTCAAAGTATTTTCATTCGACAAAATAAAAGTGACTGAAAATTTGAATTTGTTTTGTAATGGGTAAAAAACATTGTAGGAAAAGGAGAAAATGACGGTTACCAGCATTTTCTCGTTTTCCCTCATTGTTTCCTAAAGGCTCCTTTCTCAGGGTCGTCAAAAGTTGGGATTGTGTGGTAATGGGTTTAGATAAAGGAAAAAATTGGGGATTCAAATCAGGGAACCATCCCCCATGCCCCCACCCCCGTTCAAGTCCTGCACACTGCTGAATTGATTTTCTTCAGCTCGGACATGTTTCATTTCCTTACCTTAATTTCTTCAACGAGCTGCGCTATTCCATTCCGAATATCCTCAAATGGACAACAATGCATTAACCTCACCATGTCCGGCAGCAGTTCTTGAATCATGGCCACTTTATTCACCTGTATACTGTTAATGGACTCACTCGAATTAAAAGGTGTAGAGTATCCATTCAACCAGGCAGTGATTGTCTGGAACAACGATTCCAATGCATGTTTACGTGCGTTTGTATCACGATTAGCAAGCGGGTGTAGAAAACGAAGTGAGTATTCATCCCTGTATGATTTCTCCATTTGATTCCCCATCGAGGGCCTCTCTGTTAATTCCAATACACAATGTGCCGCTGTAAAATTAAAAGAAAGCACGTTTATGGTACGATGACAATCGAAAAGTAATGTCATCTGTATACACTAAGTAAGAGCAAAGTGAAGCCGAAAAGTTCGTTAATTAAGAGAGGAATTATATTTACATCTTTTATGTACGTACCTGGTCCGAATATATAACGATGAAATGTGTAGAGAAGTAAACAGCTGATCAGGTCAATCTCACAAAGTAGTCGGTGAAATATTGCCTACGGCTAACGCGCAACCTTCCAAATATACCGTAAATTTATCCTCTTGAATCGCACTTGCACTCACTAACGAAACTAAAGCAAATGTTTAGGAAACACATATCTCAAAATAACTTCCATATTTGATCGATACATGCCACTAACACACAGATATCGAGGCGATCTCACTGAAAATTTCCACACAGAAACATTAGACATTTACATACAGCCTTGACCTTCCACATTGACACACCTCCAAAATAAACCAATGATCATTATTCAGGCAAGATTGGAAATTCTAGAACTGGTCAATCACATGCACAAGTTATATATCTTTTTCATTTCGCTTCGATGTTTTGTTTTCAGGCTGCGAAAATGTAACCTTTGGCATCTGCATGTAGATGAAATTATACATGACTAAGCCATATATATATTTCAACGATAATTACTGATAAAGTCTAATTAGATCTAGTCTATATCTTTAGAGCCCACAAACCCAAATGAAGTGGAGATCTACGTGCACGTTTTCACGTGCCGGTCTATCAGAAAAATAGCTTAGGGGGAGGAATATAGATTGAACGAAATGATGTTTTACGTCGCTTTCAACATGATTTCGGTCATACCACGGCGACAACTCATTTACTCAATCAGGATGTTCTAGGTTTCACTAGCAGGCCCTAGACTAGGACTGTGTTGCCCGAAGACACTTCCACAAAAATAAATCCATCGCCTCAATATGAGCCGTACGATATTTCTATAGCATCACCGTGACACAGATATTCTATTGTTGGGAAAAGAATTTCTTTAACCCTTAGGTAACTTAGCGCGATTCACTAACTGTTCGCGGATAGCGTAAAGATCAGATTGCACAAAACGTGCAGTGTGATCTTGGGTCTGAATTGTCCGATAAGAAGACAACCCTCCGCCAAAAACACATTTCAAACAGCAGTTTTTGTATCAATGAATTTTTCAATTCGATAGTAAAACCCCAAAAATTGTTATTTCAAAGGTATGTTTCGGAGAAAAAAAAATCTCCAGGTCGGACAGCGTAGATCTAAGATCAGACTGCACGTTCTGTGCAGTCTGATCTTGATCTACGCTGTCCGCAAAAGGTCTGTGAGACGCGATAAGCAACCAAAGGGTTAATCCTTGGGACTCTCTAGCCTGCTAGGCCACATCTCTTCGAATAATGTGGTTTTTGCACAATTTTCCGACTAGACTGTGTAGACAAAGAACAGACTTCACAGAAAGTTCTGTCTGCTTGGATTTTCAATATCACTTATTTTTTCAAAAATTCCTGCGAAATAGTCTAAACCCTTTCCCAAACGACAGAATTTTTGACTGGTCCAAATTGAAAGCATTTGCAGACGACAAAGTAAACATAACTAAAAATTGAAATTTGTTTCCAGCAGAATAGAAAACATTGTGGGAAAAGGAGAAAATGCTGGTTACCAGAATTTTCTACTTTTCCCACTATGTTTTAAAAATGCTTCTATCTCAGTGTCGTAAAAACAAGGGATTGTTTGGTCAGTGGTTAAAACTATGAACAGCGTCTTCCCCGGTATGGAAAGAGGTCAGTCGATTTATTTAGCTCCCCAAGACTTTAACGGTTTACGTACGATCTATCAATTCTCTTTTTTTTTCAACTAAAATCGAAGTTTACGATCTAGGTGTAAGATGTTATTAAAAGGTTGTTCACTGCAAAGACTCCTTGGTGTTGTTCAAAGTTGACAGGAAAGATGAATGGGGTGTCGGTCCATCCGAGAGCGACACTCATTAACTCTGCCCTCATTACAGACGAAAAAAAGATGCTTTGGTGGACTGCGTAGATTAAGACTGGATTGCACTGAAAGTGCAGTCTCGAATCCCTGGTCTTTACTGTACACTTCCAATCCCCAGATTACTAGAGAGCCTTCCCGTCATTTTGGACCTTTAATGCTTCTGAAGCTGTTGACAAAAATCTGCTATTTACTATTTTAGACTGAGAGTGTTAATTTCCTCATCCATTCAGCTCATCTGACCACACGATTGTTAGTCGCTGCGCAGAAGCGCGCGACTATATTTTTAATAGTTTTTCGAGTTAGGACATGGATAGTGGGAATTTCGTTTTTATAGGGGTGTTAGGTTAACAAGGAATCTTTCTAACGTTACTTCGCCTTAAACTTGCTTTTTAATTCATTCTTAAACTACGAAATTGCAATACGATACTATTTTTGTTCTATTAATACTTACAACATCAAAAAACCGCCTAATTATTTCTTTTATTGTCGCTATTCGTGAGAAATGGACTCGTCCACATAAATGCCTTGTTTCCATTGGTCAAGGCTGTAGAGGTTTCCAGTCATTTCGTACCTTGTTAATTTCGTACCTAGGTCATTTCGTACGATTTTGGTCATTTCGTACCTACTTATACTTTCAATTTTGGTCATTTCGTACCCAGTTGGTCGTTTCGTACAACCTTCGTACACAGGTTTAATAATCATTTTGATTATTTTGTAGATAGTTTTTCCTACTATTTGTGTGTTTTTTGTTGAATGACCACTGCTAAAATTGTGCATTACTGAAATTGTGCTAAATTCCGCCGAAGAACGGGTATGATGGTTATGATTGTATGTGACCATTATTGGTTACTTATTTCTAAGTTTAGTTTTTACAACAAAGATAGTTTAGAACTCCTTTGTTTATTTCTCAACGAGCTCTGCATAAATTTAATTTGTGGAAAAAATCTGGGGAGATCTCGAGGCCACTTTTTCGCTGTGTTGTTCATAATGATAAAGCGTGATGCAAAACCATGATTCTTTATGAACACTGTTCACCAAACACTATAGTCTTAGACTTGTTTAAATTGAAAGTATGCCTTGCAAACTTATGTCCTCTTGAATCATACTTTCCTAGGACAGCTACATTTTAGTAACTTAGCCCTGCTTTCACCACTTTCCCAAACAAACACGGGTTATCACATGTGTGCTATCAAATTCTTTTGTCAAAACATGTTGGATAAGCAGAAATTGCTCGTTATAAGCAATTTCTTCTTTATTAAATACTTTTTCCCCACTACTAGCGAATTTTCCACCATTTTTGCAGCTTTTTAAATTGTCATCTGCCAACCCTTTGAATTTGGAAGAGTCTGATATTTGTCGTTTGGAAAAGAGCTAAGAGAGAGCTGCGCTAGGGTATTAGATACTGTAACAGAAGACAAGTTTTGATATAGGTTACTATTCACATAATTTCATAATGTCACAGTGTTAAAAAATCTGCTGATGAAAACTGACATTTACTTACTTGCCCTGGCTTTCTTGAAGCATTAAACAATTTTTTTTGCGGCGACTTTGATGCTTTGCATCAACTTTTTCTTGTATTGTATTGGGGTGTAACGCCACTTTAACAGCTAAGGTCATATCGTGGCGGTCGGTGACGCACATGTGTTTCCTGGCTTCCTCATACCAGTACTAAAACAACCTTCTTTCCAAAGTCACGGACTATTTTTCTCATATGCTTCAGCAGATGTGAGTGGCGAAAAAATCGCCGGAAAGAAAGTTTGCCTTAACCGAGTATCGAACTCACAGCCACCAGGTCACGAGTCCGACACACTCATCACTGAGCTACCCGGGCGGGCCTGACCACACGAAGTAATAGTCATAGTTAGCAGGATGGGCCGTCTTCCTTACTGAGTTGCTTGTCGTGTTTCTTCAACAGCCCAACTTTAACCTAATCCAGACAGGCTTAAATTGCGCGAGTATTCTCTGGCTAAACTAGGGGGTTGGTAGTAGTGGGGGTGGAGTTTCATAATTTTCAGCTTATATTTTCTTGAAACAGTCTGCGTGTCTGGGCACAAGCTAAGAGCCGTTATACTTACGATAATACCCGCACCCCTTACTTACTTTGCCTTATCGCGGTCTGGTTATTAGTCCTCTCACCGAGCCACTTCGGAAGCCCTTGGTAGAGGATATCCTCTCCACGGGTCAGATTTACAAGGAATTATAGCGGGATACATCGCAATTGGAGGAAAACTCAGAAAACAAAAGAGTCCCCAAACTGAAAGCCTTGACCTACGATACTAAGTAAACTACCCAATGGACCCAAACATGTTTGATCACATGTCAGCTACATGTTTGTAGGCTAAAGAAGTAAGATGACACTGCAAATTACTGAAAAAAATCCCTTTAACCCTTTACTCCATAGATACTCATTTCTACACGTTGTTTGTAGGAGCCTTGGGAAAACACTGTGGCAAAAGGTGAAATTGCTCAAAAGATTTCAAACAGCAGTATTTGTATAAAGTAGACTATCGACTTGAAAGTTTCATTTCTTTTACGAGGGGTGTTCCAAAATTAATGTTACTTGCGTTCTTTCTCGTGGAAATCGTTCTATATGATCTCAAAACCAACTCATGTCGATAGCATGATATCTGGAGAGTGGTAGCGGTCAATATCTCGCTCACAATTACACAGACTTTGGTACTGTGTACATTGTTTTGCAGCCTACTCGTTACACTGTACACAAATATGGTTGGTAAGAGAGCTGAAAACGTGATTGAAATTAGGGCCTATATCAAAGGTAGGTCTCTACTTGGCTTAAAGCAGGTAGATATTCATCGTGAGGTGTGTGATATCTATGGGCAGGGTCAAATATCATATATGACTATTTGTAGGTGGGTTGCTCGATTTCAGTCGGGACACCAGCAGCTGAAAGATGCTGCTCACACAGGCCGCCCTGCAACAACAACAACAAAACATAACATTGAACGAATCCGACAAATTCTGGAAAAAGACGCAAGATACATTGTCAGGCAGTTAGCTAGAATGACAAGCTTGCCTTTAGCATGTGTTCATTGCATTTTGAAGAAACATCTAGAGCTTAGTAAGATTAATGTTAGGTGGATACCCCATTTACTAACTGACGACCAAAAGAGGTCCCAGGTTGAAAAGGCCAAATCTCTGTTGAAAAAATACCCGAAATACAGCAAAGGCTTTCGATAATTTGGTGACAGGTGATGAAACATGGGTGTATCTTTTTGAACCCAAAAGAAAATGCTCTAATCGAATCTGGGCCACCAAAAACGCTATGTGCCCTAGCATTGCTAAAAGAATATGCACCGTGAGGAAGGTTTTGTATGTGATATTCTTTGATAACAAGGGTCCAGTCATGCAAATTCCTGTGCCGAAAGGTAAAATTGTCACAGGGAAGTATTACAGAGACGTTGTACTTCGAAAACTTAAGAAACACTATAAACGCCGCCGCCCACAAACAGGTTTGACGTACCACAGACTCTTGCATGACAATGCGCCAGCTCACAAGGCGCGCATTGTAATGGAGTTTTTGACATTATCTCCCGCTAGATGGCATTCTATAAATACTCATCTATCTGATATGGGCATCCTGGGTATAGAACCGAACCACTTTCCTACGCGACAACCGTTACTTTGAATTTAAAACAAAAAAAAGGTTTACGCAATAAAACGCTACCTCGTGCGATTCACTCAACTATGATCACCAGTTTAGAGAAATCTGTTGCTAAAGCAGGTCTCATTTCTCCTCAAACGTATTGATACGTAAAGGCTATTTTCAACATTGCTACTTTATAGAGCGTAATATTTACAGTCAGCCCGCTTTCGGGGCTAGTAGTGATGCGTCGTATAAGACAGTCGAATCTTCGAAGAATATGACATGCGCAGACAACGAGTTTTTGAAGGCTGAAAACGTCACTGTCCTCCCCCACCCCGCTTTTTAACCAGACTTAGCCCCCTGTGACTATTTCTTGCTTCCCAAACTAAAATTTCACCTGTCTGGAAAAAAAGAAACATCAAAAGATGCTCTTGGCTCTGCCATTTACCAGTATCTAATGAGTATACCCATTTAAGAGTATGAACACTGTTTCCAATAGTTGATTGATCGGCTGAAAACGTGCATTAGGGCAGAGGGGGAGTACTTCGAGGGGCAGGGCAAGCTAAAATGATCAGAACGACTTCTGTCAAAGAGAAATCACAAAAGTAACAATAATTTTGGAACATCCCTCGTATTTAGCAGTATAAGGGTTAAATTAACTAGGATAGTCTTGCAAACAAATTCTGTACCTGTAGATCTACGGAATTTAATCCTTATCCTACAATATAACTAAAATGAATTTTTCAATTCGATAGTAAAACCCCAAAAATTGTTATTTCAAAGGTATGTTTCGGAGAAAAAAATTCATCTCCAGGTCGGACAGCGTAGATCTAAGATCAGACTGCACGTTCTGTGCAGTCTGATCTTGATCTACGCTGTCCGCAAAACGTCTGTGAGACGCGATATACACACAAGAAACTGCTTCATCCTTGCTGTTATTTAGGGTCAATTAGAGATACCATAGAAATGCTGTATGGGGTAAAGGGTTAAAAATATATACATGTATATAACTATGAGCAATGCTGTGTAAAGGGAGGTAAATGCATCTACAACAGATTTTGCTTATGTCAGCCTGTTTGGGCTGACAATGGTGAAACGTTTCACTGCCTGTAAATATCCCGCCTGTCAAAGGACCAGTCTACTTCCAGATCCAGTCAATAGTTATGCGGTCATTTGCTTGTTGTAAGGGATCGCAAAAATGCAATAAGTCACCTTTTCCCGGAGCATGACATATATACATAAGTAAACTGTGATATAACCGATTTACTGTTTTCAGCGACATAAAGTCATTCGAGCAAACAAGTTAATATATATGCTTAACTGTTTGCCAAACGACAAAATTTCAGACTGCTCAAAATTGAAAGCACTTGCAGACGAAAAAAACCTGAGCAGCTCCATTTCAATATATATGGATCTTGAGTGGCATTGTGTGAGACTCGTGAACTGGACAGTCTCCGGTACAAGCCTCACTGGAAGTACTGGATTCCTCTTGGGAGTGTCCCATGGCAAGACACGTCAGAGCCCTAGGACTGTCTATATATGGGCTTGCAGCACGCGAAAAGGGTCATTGGGACATTTGCGCAGGCTAATCCGGGACGACACTGTACGACTACATTAGATTTTGTGATACAGTAGACTTGCGCAAAACGAAAAGTGCATAAAAGCCGTTGTCTGCATATGTCACAATCTTCGAAGATTCGACCTGTGTTCCGGTCCAGTGTACCCAGGATGCCCAAATTAGACAGATTAGTATCTGTAGAATGCCAGATAATGGCATAAAAGCGGAACGTGTTGTTCGAATTAGCCTGGGCGGACTGCGCATACGGATCCGAGTCGACACTTTACGCTAATGTCCCAATGCCCCTTTTCGCGTGTTGAAGGTCGTATACAGAACTGGTGAAAGTCACGACAGACATTAACATGTGAACAGTAGCCGTGGAAGGACTGAAATAATGTTGAAAGTCACGCAAAAGACAATTCATATTCAGTTTTTAATACAGGTACATGTAGATCTCAGTCTGGTTTTTTTTTTTGGGGGGGGGGGGTCATCTTTTCCCCTTCCCCTTTTTTCCCAGCATCTCATTGACGCTTCTTTTTGCTATCCCCCTTCCAAACAATGTCATGTTTACATGACAAAGCCTTTAAATATATAGTCGGAAAATGACCAATGCCGGTAAACAGCATTTTCTCCTCTTCAAACATCGTTTTCTTTTTTACTTTCTGAGACCTAATTTCGTCAAAGGGCCACGGTAATTTTGTAGTCCGCATATAATTTCAAATTAGTCAAGATTACATTTTTGTCTTCTTGTAAAGGATAAAAAGAAAGGATGATGGATAGATTTTGACATTTAAATGTGACTGGTGCGTGAATACGTCCCGCCCAGCCGACATTTGTAGACTTGTAGGTACTTGCCGCGCGAAATTCAACCATGATGAAGACGCACCTTTCCATCTGCTAGCACATTCTGTATATTGTGTAACTTGAAATGAAGTCAGCAAATAATTTGACGGGAAACTTGACACAAAGCTTTTTCTTTTTGCCGGTTATTCAACATGCCTGTGGACTCATTCTTCGAAAATTGACCAGGTAGTATGTGATGTGCATTAGGGTATAAATGACGAAGTTTGTAAAAAAAATAGAATTATTTTTTATCTCGAGCAGTATTCGTGAAGAGCTCCTGGAAAGATTTACATTTGACCTCAGGTCGGCTATTTATTAAACCGAAAAAATTTACATTTCTATGGCTGAAATGACAGGATTCCTTTTTAACCTATTACCACACAATCCCTACTTTTGACGCCCCTGAGAAAGAAGCCTTTTGAAAACACTGTGGGAAAAGGAGAAAATGCTGGTAACCAGCATTTTCTCCTTTTCCCACAGTGTTTTCTAACCTTCCCAGAACAAATTTCAATTTTTCAATCACCTTAATTTTGTCGTCTGCAAACGCATTCAATTTGGACCAGTCTAAAATTTTCTCGTGTGGTAAAGAGTTAAAGAAAGTTAGATGACATTCTTTGAAAAGGTAAAGTTTGCCTCCCCCCCCCCCCCCCCCAATGCTTTCTAAAAGACAAGAAAGTGACAGTATCTCAAACCCATATCGTCATGAGCTCAGCTGTTCTACGAACCACAATTATGTTATTGTACTGAAGATTAAGGTCTCGCAATGTACTGGTTAATCATTGGCTTGGAAAAGGTTTAGCCAGAATATGAAGACGTGAATCAGATCAAGTAGAGTATTAACCCATTACCGCACAATCCCTACTTTTGACGCCCCTGAGAAAGAAGCCTTTTGAAAACACTGTGGGAAAAGGAGAAAATGCTGGTAACCAGTATTTTCTCCTTTTCCCACAGTGTTTTCTACCCTTCCCAGAACAAATTTAAGTTTTTCAGTAATCTTTATTTTGTCGTCTGCAAATCCTTTCAATATGGACCAGTCTAAAATTTTCTCGTGTGGTAAAGAGTTAATCATTGGCTTGGAAAAGGTGTAGCCAGAATATGAAGACGCGAATCAGATAAAGTAGGAATAGATTAGAGTATTAAGGGAGGTAACAAGTATGTGGATGTCCTTCTATATAGGAAGAGTTGAGTCCCATTATACATGCGATCAAGGTATGGCTCACTCTCGTGTGTGTGAACCTGAACATTTGATGGTGATAATCGGTAACGTGGATGTTGAGGGATGCGGGTAGCCCAATGGTAAAGCACTCACTTTGTAAGCAAAGAGTCCAGGGTTCGAATCCCATAGGGGCCACACTTCTTCCCATTAGGATTTTACTTCATCGGCGTCCGAACTAGGTTACAGTGACAAAAGGGGTCCGAATGAAGGAGCCAGTAGTTTCCAAATGTCAGGTGAAAGGAGAATCTGGTGATAATCAATAGTATGGATGTCCAGTAGTCCAATTGGCTTGAAGTGGTTAGGGCACCTGTCCAGTAAGTGATGAGTCAAAGCAACGAATACATCAGCCTCACATTTTCCCTTCGAATTTACTTGACTTTAAATCGGAGAAAAAAAAAAATTAATAAAATATTTGCAACTTCAAGACTATTTGGACAATGTTTTACACAAACTCATGAGCAGTACAGATTTACCCTTTCCCACACAATGATGACTATTATCGCCCCTGAGGAAGAAGCTTTTTGAAAACATTGTGGGAAAAGGAGAAAATAGTGGTAGCCAGCATGTTCTCCTTTTCCCACAAAGTTTTCTTCTCTATCAAAGCGAAATTGCACCATTTAAGCCACTTTGAACTTGTTGTCTGCAAATGCTTTCAATTTGGATAGGGCTAGAATCTTCTCCCTGAAAATGGTCAAGAAGTAGTTAGTGGTACTAGTTGAGTTTAATTTGTTACAACACAGAAAAATTTTAGACCTATCCAAATTGAAAGCACATGCAGACGACAAAATAAACATAACTCAAACATGGAAATTTGTTTTCAGCAGGGTAGAAAACATTGAGGGAATAGGAGAAAATGCTGGTTACCAGCATTTTCTCCTTTTCCCGCAATGTTTTCAAAAGTCTTCTTTCTAAGGGTTGTTAAAAGTTGGCATTGTGTGGTAAAGGGTTATTTAAGTGTCTGTATTTTTCTCTTTGTGCAGTACATTATAACCATATAGCAAGAGGGATAATTCATTAAAAAAACAATAATTTCTTTGATGATCCTGAAGAAGACATTCAAAAATATTGTAGGAAAAGCAGGAAATGCTGGTAAGTACCCATCCTTTTCTCCTTTTCCCAAAATAAACATATTTTCTGCCCTTCTCTACACAAATGATTTCACCTACAATTAGTTGTCTGCTAACAATGTCAATATGGCTTGGTAAAAAATTTTGTTTCTTGATAAAGACTTCAGATGTCTAATTGACCTAATAAAGTATAATCATGTAGATCGGATCAAGTTACTTACCAGAAATTGCTCATAATGAACAATTTCTCTTTTTGCTATATGTTTTCACATCGTACCAATTAGGTATGTATTTAAGAAATAATCTTCTTTCTATCGTGGTATATCGTTCAATAAACCACAGTTGTGAGTTATGAGGCACAATAAATAATCCACGAGGGCGATAGCCCGAGTGGGTTATTCATTGCGCCTCATAACTCACAACGTGGTTTATTGAACGATATACCACGATAGAAAGAAGATTATTTCGATTCTAATATGGTCAATTCTTAATGAAAGGAAAACAAGTTCAAATTAAGAGTAAAAACGTGGATGGAGATTACGTTCCAATGAATAACTCACTCATTGAATGACGTCACTCTACATGGATTGTTGCAGATTTCACCACGTTTGCCTTGCACTGTGTTTATAGAGCCAAAGTCGCTTGTCATGTTAGAATTAAGCATAACTCCTATCACATGCCAAAAATGCCGACATCTCCCAGTTCTAAAACAATTGCAGACAAATATTTATGTGTGGCTAAAATGGTGGAATTTGTCTTTGTCAAAAGCAGAAAACATTGTTGAAAAGGGAGAAAATGCTGGTAACCAGCATTTTCTCCTTTTTACACAATGTTTTCAAGAGGCTCCTACCTCAGGGTCACCACAACTAAGGACTCTGTGAATAAAGGTTGGTTCATGTTGATACAACAAGAATGTTTACAAAGTTTGCATTTGTTAAGCTAGTACCATTTGGTAGCAGCAGTGTTGATATAGGCTAAGAATCACCTAAGAAATGGCATATTCCTTTCACCTATTCTGGCAAAATGTTCTGTGTTCTGAAATGCTGTTCTGGAATGTGCGAAAGAAATATTTCAGAAAACATACACTGTTCCGTAAGTATGTTCTGAATGGAGCAAGTTTGGAACATTGTTCTGAATCATATGGAAATGAAATACATTGCAATGATGGCTGTTGCAAGAGCTATTGTCTTAGCTGTGTTAGTGGAGGATATGATTAGCTGCGGAGATGGAGTAGAGATAAGTCTACAGTGCTCCTATTTATGCTGTTCATATCATAAGAAAAACAACTGCAAGTTTGGCAACAAAGAATTGTCCATTTTTCAGCCATCTTGTATCACCTAGCAAACGTTCAGCAGGTGAACATGGCAGAGTGTTCAGAAATACTTCATTGACCTGGAACATGTTCGGAGTGTTCAGAGTAGTGAAAGGAATATGCCCAAAGTTATATCTGTGAACCTTATTGACACTATTACTCTCCATGCAGGGAGGTACAAAGAAGTGTGTTTTGGTTTATTACATGTTAAGAAAATATGCAGTCAGCTTTTGTGTTTATTTTGAGTAAAAACAAGCGTTTAACACAGAGCAAGGTTTAAATTGACCCTTTATGAAACAACAAAAGGTTATACAAGTCCAAATCAAAATCATTTGCAGACAACAAGTTTGACCTAAACTAGAGCTATCACTAAATGAGAGCATATCCCCACCAGCTCAATATCACAAAAACAGGGCTTTCTAACAGAATGCAGAATGGTTTAGTACCAAAGTAAGAGTTGATAAAGTTCAAGGGGAGATAATTCTGCAATAAATCGCAGCATGGTTATGAAAATTGCACATGCACAATTTCATATTTATATATAGGAACACTATGAGTAAATCTGAATTCAGTATCTGAAACAATTTTGAAGTATTTTGCTAGACAAGTTTGTGTCTACAAATGGACAGACAGATAGCCATAGTGATTCCAGTACATACCCCTCCACTTCATTATGGGGGGTATAATTATGGTATTTGTCTCAGTTAAGGAAGCTTTGTGGGAAAGAAGAAATGCTAGGTAGCAGAATTTTCTGCTTTACCCACTTCGCTTTCAGTAACTGTTCTCCTAAGGGACAATTAAACACTGGATTATTTAAAGGATTAATTAGAATATACTCAGTACTTAACATTCCGAATTGCAACAGGCAACATTAATTTCACTCAATTTCTAGCAAATAGCTTTTCATTGCATTAGGTAAAGGCAACAGATGAATACTGGATGTCAGTTTACGGTTAACTGCCTTGTAAATTGCAACCCGTGCAATCTGTTTCAGGGACCTTGGTTGTTCAGTCAATCTATTTAGCACTGCCAGAAAATCCCTTCCCGTGGCCCCTAAGGGATGAAATCGGGCCATAAAACATGCTGTGGTAAGGCAATCATACAGGACTTTATGGTCCATTGTCTTGTAAAACAACATTAGAAGCTCCTCTGCATGTCCATTTTCAAATATTGCTTGAAGTTCTTTAACATCATGAATATAGTGACTTACAGCTTGTGTTCCTTGCCTCTTCAAGAAAATAGAACTTTGTGAATGACAAATGATTGGATCTGCTGGATAAGCTTCAAGGTCAGGGTCAGCTCCCCATTTCAACAGGGTACACAACCATTTATGGACCATTTCAAAGTCCAAAAATTTCGTTGCTGAAGCAGTCACATGAACAAATTCTATCAGGGAATTGCCACTTCCTCCTGATAAATGGCGGCTTTTCTTGGTTGTTTTGAAATTAGGATTGAGCCCATGCTTTAGGAAGAGAACAAGCAAGGTGTTGATAAAGTTGCCATAATTTGTTTTTAGTTCAACATCATTCTCAAGGTATAAACCAGGTGTTTCAGTGACAAACATTTTCTTTGCTAGTCTTGCGAGCAGGGAGGCACAAGTACAGTTATCTTCAGATACAAAGTTACAATTTGAACCATTCTCCAGCAGAACAGAGAATGCTTGTACAATATCATATGATTGCTGGACCAAATCTGGCATTTCTGTGTTCATTAAGGCTTGTAAAAGACAGATAAGTGGTGTGTGACCAATTTCACATGATGTGTTGACCTCTGCACCATTCTCGATAAGAACACTTATTGCACGGGCTAGACTTCCATAGTCATTTCTATACACATATTTAGAGTTGATACTTCCTTGAACACAATCTAATGGATTACTAGGTTGACTAGATTTCAGAGCTACATGCATCAATTTGTTGAGAGGCTGAAGTTGTAACAGGTCATAGATATGTGGATCAGCATTAAAACTCAGGATTAACTCAATAGTCTGGATTACTTGATCTTGATAATCTGGCTGCATCTGCCATCTGGGTACAATTCTCTGTTCAGCATGGAAATAATTCCCTCCAATGTAAGAAACATGGGTCACCAGTAGGTGTAGAGCTGTCTCCCCCTTAAGATTAATTGAGTTAATGAGCTGCTCAGTTCCAGTAGTCAGCAGGTACTTTGTTGTATCATATATCGCAAAAATCCCATCAATATCATTTCTGTATAATCTATGTAGAGCTGTATCCCCATTCTCTGCCACCATGTTAACATCAGCGCCATTGTCAATCAAAATTTTAGAACATTCACGCCCCCATACCACAGCCTGTAACAAGGGTGCATCCCCATTCTCATTAGGTTCATTCACTGTGTCAGGATACATTTGTACAAAATATTTCAGACATTTTTCAGATCCTTTACAAGCAGCAAAATGTAGATATTTGGACAGACTGCTGTCATGGCTACCCAATGCTACCATTTTTCCAATGATAAACTCCACACATTTAACATGATCACCAATAATTGCCCACTCAATTGGCAAACATTTCATCTCTTCACATTTATACTTCGCTTCAAACACAAATCCAAACCTTCGAAAATGGGACATAGGCTCATGCAACGATGGATAACAGATACCGGCTGGCTTCAACAGATCGTATGGACGTTTCTCCACCAGTGGTATCAGTACATCTGTATGACCCATATAGGCAGCAAGGTGAGTTGGAGAGTTACATTTTACACATGAAGGATAGTCCACTTTTTGTAAAATCAGCCTAGCAACCTCTCCATAGTTCACAGAAATACAATGTTGCAGAAGATTCAAGTCATACATCTCATCTTTTATGCTAAGAATATCCTCATAAAAGTTTAGCTGTTCAACACTTTTACAGATATCCAGCACTGTCAGACCAGACTGCCCTTTCTGTAGCTTGTACAAGTTCTGTATGATTAACACAACCCTTGACACTGTATCTGGACTAGGTTCCTTCTGTCTACGAAATCCCGCAATCCAAGTGAATGGAGGAGAGCTGATACAGTAATCATACCAGTAATACATATACTGGTAGACCTTTAGCAGTAAGAAAGCCATCATGTGTGTTTTTGTTGTTGCCTACAGTCACTGCTAACTGCAAAGATAAAATGAACCATTCTTGAGTAAAAGCGGGTTTAATTCTTTACCAAACGACAAAATTTTAGACTGGTCCCAATATTGAAAGCATTTGCAGATGATAAAATAAAAGTAACTGAAAATCCAATTTGTTTCGGGAAGGGAAGAAAACCTTATGGGAAACAGGAGGAAATGCTAGATACATTTTCTCCTTTTCCCACAATGTTTTCTCTAGGTTTCTTTCTCAGGGTCTTCAAAAGTAGGGACTGTGTGGAAATGGGTTAACCTTATGCCACACAATGACGACTTTTAACCCTTTACCAAACAATCCCTGGTTTTTATGACCCCAAGATAGAAGCCTTTTGAAAACATGGTGGGAAAAGGAGAAAATGCTGGTGACCAGCATTTTCTCCTTTTCCCTGCATGTTTTCTACCCTGCCAGGAACAAATTTCAATTTTTCAGTTACGTTTATTTTGTTGTCTGCAAGTACTTTCAATTTGGACCAGTCTAAAATGTTGTCGTTTGGTAAAGAGTTAACAACCCCGAGGAAGAAGCCTTTGAAAAAATTGTGGGAAAAGGACAAAATGCTGGTAACCAGCATTTTTTCATTTTCCTGCAAAGTTTCCTTTCCTATCAAAGAAAAATTGTGTCATTTGAGCCCATAATGAAACTGTCATCTGCAAATGCTTTCATATGTCTAAAATTTTGTCGTTTGATAAAGGGTTCATGCATCTCTATGATGCATTGCACCAAGCAATACAACCATATTTCCATTTTGTCTCTCAATCAGTTACATCATGAGGCAGACTGGTCTGTTGTCATGCAGAAAATAGCCCATAGCAAAAAGTTTTGATCCATGTGAGCTGCACTGACTGCCTATGCTAACCTGGGTTGATACCTTTAGCAAATACATCCCTTTCCAGAGAACATAGCTCAAATGTAATGAAGATTTAGTTCAATGAAAATGCTCCTTAAATGCTTGGATTTGTCTTCAAAAGAGTAGAACACATTGTGGGATAAGGAGAAAATGCTGAACCTTTCTAATAACATATCAAAGGAAAGAAGTGCTGGTTTTAAGCATTTTCTCCTTATCCAGAACATACATAAAAGCCCTCTTCCTTAACCCTTTACCACACAATGGTGACTTTTAACACCCCTGAAAGAGCACCTTTTGAAAACATTGTGGGAAAAGGAGGAAATGCTGGTAACCAGCATTTTCTCCTTTTACCACAATGTGTCTTCCGTTTCAAAGAAAATCATTTCATATGAGCCACAATAAAACTGTCATTAGCAAATGCTTTTAACTCCGACAGGTGTAAAATCTTGTCATGTGATATAAAATAAAATAAAACTGTCTCCTTTACCCTACAACATTGCTTTTCAAACTTTTTGTCTCCTTTGGTTGTAAAATAGAACATTTAACAGGTAAAAAATCCTTACCCTCCAATTGCCACAGAAATAAAAATTTGGGGACAAATTTTCAATCAGCAAAAACCACTTTTAAACTACCACATAGTTTGTATCCATTATCAGACTGTCACTGTGCAGGTTGATCTTCATATACAATGAACACTAGAGCACTGTAGGTTGTCCTTAAAGTATACCACAGTCAGTACATCAGTAAAACCTATCACATCTTTGGTGGTAAAACACCTCTTGATTGTTTATCACTCAGTACTGACTTGTAATCCATTACCATACCAAAAAATTCAAGACTGGCCCAATTTGAAAGCAACTGCTTATAGCAAATAAAATATGACTGAATTGATAAGATTTGTCAGTAAAGTGTAGAAAACATTGTGGGAAAACGAGAAAATGCTGGTTACCAGCATTTTCTCCTTTAACCACCATGTTTCAAAAGGTCTATCTTCCAAGGTTATGATAACCAGGGATTGTTCATTTAAGGGTTAATGTCCCTCAGGAAGAAGCCTTTTGAAACACTGTGTAAAAAGGAGAAAATGCTGGTGACCAGCCTTTTCCCTTTTTCCCCACAATGTTTTCTACACAAACTATGAAAAACTGCATCATGTAAAACTTGGGACCCCTGATGTTGGAACAACCTTGACCCCAATTGTATCATTTGGGCTCTCTTAGAAGAGGCCCACTAGATAAAGCTATGCAAAATTTGGTAGTCCTAGGCCTTATGGCTAGGTACATGTAGATTTTGTCAAGCGTTCCCAATATAAGTCCATGTAAAACTTGAGATCCCCTGGGACGGGCCAAAATTTGACCCCAGGGCTTTAATTTAGGCACCTTTTGTACATGCCAAATTTGGTAGCTCAAGGCCTAATTGCCAGGTAAAAAAAGTTTTTCAAAAGTTTTCCCCTGTATAAGCCCATATAAAACTTGGGACCCACGGACCAGGCCGAATTTAACCCCAGGACTATAACTTGGGCACTCTTGTAGATGCCAACTAGATAAAGATAAATGCCAAATTTGAACCCACTGCTAGTATTTGAAGGAACTTGGTAGAGGTCCACTAGATAAAGCTACACAAAAAACTTGGTAGCCCTAGGCCTTGTAGTTTTTGACAAGATGTTTTTTAAAGGTTCTCAAAGTTTTTCAGTTTTGTTGCAAGGATAAGGCGTAAAAAAAAAAAATGGTTTGTTTAGGGTAACGTCTCCAAAAATGTTAGGTAGGGTAGGGGCAAAAGTTTTTTTTTTTATTATTATTTTTTTCTAATACCCCCTCCCACCCCAAGCATTTTGAAAGCGCTTAAAATCTCAACTAAAATGAAAAAATGTAGACTTGTCCAAACCTAAGCATTTGTAGAAAACATATTTAATAAGGATCAAAAGGTGGTATTTGCTTTTGAAAATGGAAAAAAAAAAACCTTAAGGAAAAAAGAGAAAATGGTAGCTACCAGCTCCGAGTCCATTTCTCATTATGTGTTCAAAAGACTTCGTGTCTGTCACTAATTTTCTTATTGTGTGTTAAATACTCAAATTCTATGTTCATTTACATAATACTTATAATACTTCTATATTTGCATCTTTCCCCCACTCCCCTAACCCCACCCATCCCCCATTAAGTGCTGTCAACTTTTGTTTAACTCTTTTCTTAATTGAAATTTTTACAAGTATTTGCAGACGACAAAACAAATGTTACTCACAAATTGAAATTTGTTTTGAGAAGGGTAGAAAACATTATGGCAAACAAAGAGAATGATTTATAGCATTTTCTCCTTTTCCCACAATGTTTTCAAAAGTTTTTTTTAAAGGTTGTTAAAAGTGTGGATTGTGTGGTAAAAAGCTAAAAAGCATGAAAAAGTTAAAATATTTATTTCCAAGTTTCTAAATAGACTGATGAATACTAGAATGTTTCGTTTGTTTTTATATTTAATACCCTCCCCCTCCAGAACACTTTAAAGTGACTATATAACTTACTGATTTACTGTAGAAAAGTTAGGTTAACAAAGGATGTGCATGTTTCTTTTTTTATCTAGAACACACATTCCTGACACAACTGTAAAATTACAAGTGTCCACTTTTGTTGTCTTTTAGAGTTAAAAAGTGAAACAAGAGTGCTGTCATCACAATATACGCCACCACAAGTTGCTATTTCAAGCAGCTAGCTTTAACAGACTAAACTTTTGGAATTTCTAGCACCTGCCTGGGTAGCTCAATCATAGATTTGTGTAAATTCACTGTTTGAATTAATTATTAAATATGAGAAGATGGTTTGAAGTCCATCTGATCGGACGATGCCACGCTGATCACGGTAGTGTCATGGGTTTTCACGGTTTTTTGTCGATCTATTTTTTCGTGACAATCAATTTTTGTAGAAGTATTACTACATAATTTGACATCATTAAGTCAGTTTGAATATTAGGTAACCTTAAAATCCGTCACTTTACACTAGATAAGAGGATTAACGCCTTTCTTACTTTGTCATAAATGACTCGCCAGCTTCATTGTCGTCCGCGTGTCTTTCGCATTTTATACTGATCGTGTTTAGCACGTATTGTACCGGTGGCGTGCAAGCTAGGTTAAATGAAGCTCTAGACGATAATTTCAGGTGTCAGATTGACATTTAGGCAGATATTTTTCAGCGTCAAAGATCATTTCGAAATTCCAAATTTTAAAACCCGGGCACAGGGATCAAATGAGAAGCTTGCCGATTCGTCGAGTTTTGTCAAGACATCCGTGGACAAAAAATCATTTGTCTTTTTACCGGCCAATTTTTTCGTGTTATTTATCCACTATGTTGAATCCAAGAGTTTGATTGATATTAGTCACATAACCAAGCGCTAAAAACCAGATTTCAAATTTTGGGAGCGAGCGAGTTCCAGAACCGACTACAGTCGATTCCAGAATTTCTCAATCGATTAAGAAAAGTGAAAATCAAAAGTAAAAGTTGGAGCTGGGGCGATATCATCGACGCATCAGAACATCGTGATATTTTTGCTGGCGATAGTATATCGCGATTCTTACTCGTCGTATCGATACTTGGCGATACATTTACGTCGTATGCAGAGTGTGTGCAATCACGTATAAATGTATGTGGTTCACGTATGAAATAAGAAAATTTCACAGTTTTTCACTGCCTCTGCTTATACGTACATGAACGTAAAAAAAACAACAGCCCTAATAACGATGAAATTTATAAAACTTTGCAATTTGGGGAATGATTTGCAGCGAAATGTTGACAGTCACTCACTCTAGCTTAGGGTTTTCCCCGTTTTAAATATAGATGCCAATTCGGAACGTTCTAAGGTGATCATATGATTTTATTATGTGCGTACCCAAAAAGTTGAGACTGTGTTGTGATCGGTTTGCCGCCTGTAACATTTTTGTCACTAGGATTGTAAAATAAGATAAAGCATTAACAAGGTCGTTTGGTTTAGCGGACGAATTCTGGCTGCAATTTGAGTATTTGCTAGCGAAAGATGGCTCAGTTTAAATTGTCTTTGTTCTTTACAAATCGGTAATCGCAGATCGGCAACGGTCTTCCGAAGTTGACAGTTGTGCGGGTTTTGGCGCTGGAAAATTGAAATGACACGCAGGAATTTATGGTCCAGAGCTTCATATAACTTAGCTTTCGTGCATCCAGCAGAAATATGGGCTAAACACGTAAACACATCAGTATAAAATGCGAACGACACGCGCATGATCATGAAGCTGGAGAGTCATTTATGACAGGGTAATAACGGTGTTAATCCTCTTATCTAGTGTAAAGTGACATATTTTCAAGTTACCTGCAATTCAAAATGACAAACTGATGTCAAATCATGTAGTAATACTTCTAAAAAACTTAATTGTCATGAAAAAATAGATCGCCGAAAAAACGCGAAAACCCATGACACTACAATGATCAGCGTGGCATCGTCCGATCAGAGGGACTTCAAACTATCTTCTCATCTTTAATAATTAATTAAAGCATCTTCTCATCTTCAATAATGAATTTTAACACTGTATGTATGTAGTAGTACATGACAGATGTGTTCTGTGACACAGTAAGATAAATGGCCGATTTTTTCTTATCGGAAGAAAAAAAAAAATAGGGTCGGGGCTAAATCTCTAGGTAGGGTCGGGTTACCCGAAACAAACTCTTTTTTTTTAGGCCTAATTAGCACATTACCACACAATCCCTACTTTTGACGCTTCTGAGAAAGAAGGCTTTAGAAAATATTGTGGGAAAAGGAGAAAATGCTGGTAACCAGCATTTTCTCCTTTTCCAACAATGTTTTCTATCCTTCACAAAACAAATTTCAAATTTTCATTCACTTTATTTTGTCATCTGCAAATGCTTTTGATTTGGACAAACCTAAAATTTTGTCGTTCGGTAATGAGTTAAAAGGTAAGCAAAATTATCCCAGTCAGAAGTTGTTTTGTACACTTATGGTAATTTTTTCTTGTATGTTTCACCTTTTGACTGCATGCAAAGACCCAGATTTTGCACTTGCACAGATAATTTTTTATCTCTTTACCAGATGAGGTAATTTTTATCTGCTGAAATTGAAAGAATTTGCAGATGATGAAATTAGAGTGCCTACAAAGGTGGTATTTTTATCTGTAAGGGAAAAAAAACTCTGTGGAAAATGCAGAAAATGCTCCTTATGAACATTTTCTACTTTTTCCATATTTTCAATTGCCTTCAACCTTGGAGCCGTAAAAATTAGGGCTTATCTAGAACAGGATTAACCCTTTACCAAACAATCCTTGGTTTTTATGACCCTGAGATAGAAGCCTATTGAAAACATTGTGGGAAAAGGAGAAAAAGCTGGTAACCAATGTTTTCTACCCTGCTGGAAACAAATTTCAATTTTTGAGTTACATTTGTTTTGTTGTCTAGAAGTGCTTTCCATTTGAACCAGTCTGAAATTTTGTCGTTTGGTAAAGAGCTAATCCTTTGCAAGAAATCCGATGATAAAATTTTTAGACTTGCCCAGGTAGACAATAACTACTTGTACAGACAACTCATAAAATATGTTTCAAATGATTGACTTTGTCTTATAGAAGAAATTTAGGTAAAAGGAAAAATTGTTGGTTACCAGCATACCATTAGCTTTTTACCTGTTATGTTTTCTTTGGACTCTACGGTCAGGAATATCAATAAATCCATTTTTAGGGCAAAGGATCGAAACTGTATGTCAGTCTATCACCGTTCAAATTGATTTTGGAGACAATGAAGATCAAGATCAGACTGTATATTTTCAATGGTCTGGTCCTCCGGTATAGTTGTTACATATCTAGACCAGAGGGCCCTTGCCTCACTGATGGGAATGTTCGTTTGGTTTATTAGGTATTCTTAGGCTTAACCTTTAATCAAACAATCCAATTTTTAAAACTAAGGAGAATTCCAAGGTACTTTTATGAAAACACTGTGGAAGAAGAAAAGAAAACACTGGTAACCAACATTTTCAGCTTTCTGAAAATTTTTTCCACCCTTTTATGACATACATGTCTTCAGTTTGGGCAAATTAAATTTTAAGTTCTTCCATTGTGAAGGCCTTTCCAGACAACTTGTACATGTGGTTTGACTCATTACCACACAATCCCTACTTTTGACGCCCCTGAGAAAGAAGCCTATTGGTAACCAGCATTTTCTCCTTTTCCCACAGTGTTTTCTTCCCTTCCCAGAACAAATTTCAATTTTTCAGTCACCTTTATTTTGTCATCTGCAAATGCTTTCAATTTGAACCAGTCTAAAACTTTGTCGTTTGGTAATGAGTTAAATGGATCTGCTATCAACACTCTTGTATCTTTTTTAATAAATTAGATCAAAAAGCCCCCCCCCCCCAAAAAAAAAAAAAGAAATGTACAACTAGTACAGCCTTCTTCACTGATATTAACTTGTCCCATTTGTGTATAAGTCATTTGAAGAAACAATCCTTTGCCATACAATCTTGTGTTTTAACTCTTTACTACATGAGAAAATTTTATACTGGTCCAAATTGAAAGCATTTGCAGGCGACAAAATAAAGGTGACTTAAAAAGTGAAATTTGTTCTAGGAAGGGTAGAAAACATTGTAGGAAAAGGAGAAAATGCTGGTTACCACCATTTGTTCCTTTTCCCACAGTGTTTTCAATAGGCTTCTTTGTCAGGGGCGTCAAAAGTGGGGTTTGTGTGGTAATGGGTTAACGACTGAGGAAATCTATATGCTTTTGAAGAAACGAGGATAAAGGAGAAAATACTTATTTAATCAACTTGTTCCAATTTAAATTTGTAGCTTACATATTTTTTTTTGTCTGTATACGATTTCAATTTTGGCAAGTCTTATGAAACTATTTCCAGCCTTAAACAAACTTTCGACAAGGACCTGTCACCAGACACTGTCGGCAATAAATGCCGATTTTCTTCCAAAAATGGGGGTGGGGCGGGGAACTCGAGATTTGTTTCAGCTTGTAATACACCGTAAAATAAAAATTTCAACAGCTTACGATGTTCCAAAGTTTTAAAAATATGCACCACATCCAAAATACGAATTACTACTATAAATAGTTCACCAACATGTCGACATATGATCCGGACACTAGTCTTATCCGAAGTATGATGCAGTTGAATTCAATAAACCGGCGCTTGCTTTCCACGTTTATGTTTGACATTCAACCGGAGTCTATAGCCATTAAATTTTTAGCAGTACATGTGAATGTACAGAAATCAAAACAAGCAGTACATTTACCGTTTTAACAGGTCGTGATGCTGATGAAACAGTTATCGTATCATCGTCATTCCATTCGTGACTTCCCGATTATAAGAGTTACTTCCCTTGCTTTAATTGGCAAGACTATATTAAGGAAATGCACCAGAATAGAACTTTATGAATCTTTTAGTTTATTAAGTTTGACTTTTACACGTAAGAATGGAACGAAAGACGACGTAAGCGAAAGAAAATAGTCACTGGGCGTTTTAGAGTCTAGCTCCATTATTTCTCGGGTGATGGTAGTCTTTTATTACAACCCATATTTAGCATAGTACTTAACCGTCTTTCACATTCTTTTTTTATGTACAATAAATTAAGTTCTATTCTGGAGGTGAACATGTAATTTTTTTCTTTAACCCTTTACCAAACAATCTATGGTTTTACTACCCTGAGATATAAGTCTTTAGAAAAAAACATTGTCGGAAAAGGAAAAAATGATGGTAACCAGCATTTTCTCCTTTTTTCCACAATGTTTTCTTTTTTGCCTGGCTGGAAACCAATTTCAGTTTTTAAGTAACATTTATTTTGTCATCTGCAAGTGCTTTTAATTTGGACTTGTCTAAAATTTTGTCGTTTGGTAAAGAGCTAACAGATACAGACGACATATAATCTAAACTTGTAAAAAGAAAGCATTTGCACGGACGACACAAACTTTGCGAATGATGATGCAAGATGTCTTTGAAAGAATAGGCAGAATTGCGAGAAAATAAATAAATGCTGAGCACCATTCTTGTGGCATCTTTCAAATAGCTTCGCCAGACCCCGGAAACATTGCCCTCCCTTCGCGCTTCCTCTGTGAATTTCTGGAGCAGGAAAATGAAATTACTGGTAGACAATTATGCAAAATAAACGGCCTTAGTAAAGATATCTAAACAATATCATCAGTCTATGCCTTTGTACGTAGACATCGTTCAGGTCGGAGTGGTTGAGATTTTGTCATTCATGTCAATATTATCAATATTGTATCATCCTCGGATACCCCGGGGTCTCCCTATTTGCTACGCTACATCGACGTAGCGTAGTAAATAGGGAGACCCCGCGGTATCCGAGGATGCAATTGTATATAGAAAATTACTATTTCTAACGCATAGAATTATTTTCTGTGGTGCAGTATTCGGCGACTGTGTGATATTTTTATTACGTTTGAAACTTGGTCACTTTTGGTGGCAACAGACGTACTATAGTGCTAGATTTTTTAAAACCCTCTAAGCTTACTAGTATTCGACGCCAAGTTCGAGGGAAGCTTGAACTGAAGGTCATTAAAATTGGACAGATGATACAGTATTTAGCGAATAGAATTGAACTGACTGGTATCTTACCAATAACCATTTCAATAAAAGAACTGTGTCCGAACAGTGCATGTATTCATACATCTGTAGACATGCCATGTTGATGTGTCAGCGAGTAACTTGTTTCCCGATGGACAGAAGATATTATTTTGAGGGAAAATGAGTGAAATTGACGCAGCGGAAAAAAACTGACGACCCTCTCCCCAAATTTGGCAACTTGTTTATGCTGGTTTAACGCCATTCAGCAGCTTCTAAAGCGTTGTCTGCTCATGTCATATTCTTCGAAGATTCTTATATGACGCATCACTAGCCCCGAAAGCGGGCTGACTGTAATATTACGCTATATAAAGTAGCCGTAGAAAATAGCTTTTATCAATACGTTTAAGGAGAAATGAGACCTGCTTTAGCTCCAGATTTCTCTAAACTGCTGATCATAACTGAGTGAATTGCACGAGGTAGCGTTTTATTGAGTAAACATTTATTTTAGTTTGAAATTCAAAGTAACGGTTGCCGAGTAGGAAAGTGGTTCGGCTCTGTACCCAGGATGCCCAAATTAGATAGATGAGTATTTATAGAATGCCATCTAGCGGGAGATAATGGGTTCTAAAGGTCATATCAATCGGTCAGTGACGCACCCACGTGTTTCCCGGCTTTCTCACACCACTGCTGATTCATCTTTCTTTCTAAAACACTGCATGATTACTTTTCTCGCATGCATCGGAGGTGAGAGGCCAAAAGTCGCCAGAAAGTATGCCACAACCGGGAATCGCAGCCGCAACCTCCAGGTCACGATCGAGTCAGATACGCTTACCACTGAGCTGCCAGGCTGGGCTCTACACATGTAGCAACAGACCAAAACACACATACATAATCTATTGCAAAAAGAAAAGAAATACATGTAGGTCAATGTCGTTTGGCTAACAAAGACAATATAAATTCTAATTGGCCATGTGTTTCTCCTTTTTGTCTTTGCCAATTAAAGAATGGCTTAAAATTAGAATAGTAATCTATCATGTTTGGCAATCGATTTATTCCGTGTTTTTCTTAACATGAGCACAATTTTCCAAGTTGACAAGATTTCGATAGCCAGCAATCAGATTATGTCGCATAAAAAGCGCAAATCTTGGATCGACTGCTGGCCAAGTAGAGTATATTGAAGCATATTCTTTTGGCATTTCAAAGGGGTAGACCGGAAGTGAATGTTTTGTTCCGATTGAGTCATCAGTCTTGATTGTTTCCGGTTGACCATCCCGGTTGTCTACTGATACTCTTTGTGAGCAACTATCCTTTAGATATTTCGAGTTTATTGCCATGGGTTGAGACAGAGCTCTTTTCCGATAAGCAATGGTTTCTTCAGTTTCCTTTGTTTCTTCATGTAAATTTATGCCACTAATTTTATCACCATTTGTAGTGTTAGATTCGTTCGCAGAAGAACATTCCAATTTATGGGATTTGGCAGATTCTCGAACTTCATGTTCAACGCTTTTCGTGGTGCATCCGTGTGAAAATGGCTGAAAACAAAGCATGAAAGATCAAATGTTATCCTTTGAAATTTAAAGTTGCTACGAGACAGTGTCAGGATTGTAATACACTGTGAAAAATATCAATAAACTGATAAAGAATTAATTTTAAAATCATGAAACCTTTGATTTTCTCACATTTCTATATCTCAAACAGAGAAAACGTTTTTTTTTCAATTCTTGTTTCCTTTTCATGATGCAAGTAATGAGACTAGAATGAAGACGCCAAAAGAAATTTACAAATGACTCGCTTAACCCTTTCCCAAACAATCCCTGGATTTTACGGGTCAGGAATAGAAGCCTTTTGAAAACATTGTGGGAAAAGGAGAAAATGCTGGTAACCAGCATTTTCTCCTTTTCCCACAATGTTTTCTACCCTATCATATAGAAAAATCATCTGTTTAGGAACTGTTGAATTGTCATATGCAAAATGCATTCAATTTGGTCTGGTCCAAAATTTGCCATTTGGGAAAGGGTTAATCTACTGAATAAATCAAATGAAATTTTCAAGTCGATAGTAAAACCTGTATGTTCGCATTTCAAAGTTATGTTTGGAGACAAATATATCTCCTTATCAGACAGTGTGATCGAACATCAGACTGCACTCTTCGTGCAGTCTCATCCTACACCTGCACTGTCCGCAAAAGATTTTTGAGTCGCACTTGGCAGCCTAAGTGTTTATTTTAGAGACAAAGTAAATGGGAAATGAGAAATTAAATTGGCGTAGCCAACTGCACTTGGATTTGGAATGTACTTGGACATGTGATTTAGAGTGAACAAGAGGTAAACTATATTGAAATATCTTTACACTTAATTAAAGCAAATGTCAATTCTTTAGTTGACGCTGCGGCACGAATAGATCAAGATCAGACAAAACCCGCAGTCCATGCGCGCAGATCCAGATATTTTTCGCAAGGGGAGGGGGGTTCCCATCGAAAACACACTCATCTTATTATATGATAAGCCTACTTTGATTTCCGTATTTCAGTGGATGTTAGCCGTTTAAAAGAAAAGTCAACGTTTCCAGTTCTAACCACGAGGAGGTCTCCATATCTAGAGCCTTTTTTCAATTTATTTATGTATTTTATTTTAACTATTTATGTTAAACCTTTTTTCTTTCTTACATTTGCTACATGTACACAACCTGGCACTCTAATTTTTCATAACTGTTGCCAGGACTATTAAGGATTAAACTAAATGCCTATTTTAATTCCAGATGGCATTATCCACACATTTAATTAGGACTGTATTTTACATAAATGCTGTGCAGTATCAAACCGGTCCCATTCACGAATCCGATAGCATTTTTGCCAAAATTCGAAGGGGGTCAGGACCCCTGGTCCCCCCTCTGGATCCGCGAATGCAGTTTGCTATTTTATATATACACTGTCCGCTCTGGAGGGCTCTCTGGACAAGGGCAACATTGAAATTGCTATTGATTTCTTGAATTAAAATACCCGTAGAGTTTATTTCGCACCATTAAAAGGTTAAACACGGACCCTAGTCCAACCCCGAATCTGAATGCATACTCTTGACATTGTGAACAAAATCACACATTATTTATTATCTGTTTACATTACTTATATAAATCTTACAAGACTTCTGGAACAGGAGTTTTGAGAGTTACTCTTGAACACACTCACCTTCACATCGGCTGTTACTTTGAACGGAGAGTGGGACCTTAACTGTGACTTCGTGAAGGCCAATGTGACTAAAACGTTTTGACTGTCTTCCTCCGTCTCGATGGTATTGTCTGAAATATGTTTACAAATCAACGAAATCCTACAAATAAAGATAGTTCGAGACCATCAGTTCACCATCCATCAAGTAGCGGTACTAAATCACCACCTGTGATGGTCAAGTTTCTTGTTGGAATTTCGCGCGGCTTAATCCCAGTGAATACGAGAGACCACAGAAAAAATGTGTAACAAAAAAAGGGAAAGCTATTGATGTATACTTAATAAATCGCCAATTTTTAACCCAATCACATACCCAAGATCGTCCTCAAAGCGCCCTGAGTGCACTATGAAGCAATCGTATATGCTATAGACTTGATTTGAGAACCCATTCCTTTCTGTTTCCGTTAGAAAAGATGATAGCTACATGTATGTGCGTCTGTGGAATCGAATTGTTGAATATCACAAAAATAGGTTTCTGTAAATTTGTTTAACATTTAACCGTAAAGGTGGTAGGGAAGTTGTTAGAAATCATGACTGAAACCATCAATGGCCTGCAACGTACAAAAGGGACATTCGGACGTTTGTGTAAAGTGTCGCACACGATGATTTGAGACAACACTGTCCGTTTTTATGTAATTTTCTGTTCTGCGCAAGTCTACTCCATCACAAAATCTAATGTAGGGTTAATTGTTAAGTGCCGTCTCGGCTTAGCCTGTGCCGACTGCGCAGGCTGATCCGTTACGACACTTTACGCAAATGTCCGAATTCACCTTTTCGCGTGTTGCAAGCCATTTATCAGAAATATGAATTTCTCGATCAGACTTATCACATAACCGCGTACAGCAAGAAGAGATAAGAAAGCAGACTGTAGATGTAGGCCTACCTGTGCTATCCGTCATTGTCGACATCCATCTCAATATCTCCGATCTACCAGTGGCATCTAGGCTCTCAAGGCTCTCAGAGATAGTCTTTTTGACTTGACCAACTTTGCTGGAATCTGGAAGTGAATTTGTCCCTATCAAAACTTAATATTTCATTGCTTCACCACAACCTATTTTGGGCACTCATTCTGTTGTATATTAACGTCATAGCCTACATGTTAACATGCATTCTACAAATACACATCTATCTCATTTGGGCATTACGGGTACAGAAGCGGAGTAATTTTTCAACACAACACCCGTTCCTTTGAATTTCAAATGAAATAAACGTTCACTCAATAAAATGCTACCTGGTGCCATTCATTCAGCTATGATCGGCTTGCATGTGTTTCCATGCACCGACTATTTACAAAAGCAGCCCTTACATGCTTAGGTAATGGGCTAACAGCTTCTATATATGTATGCCCTACCTTTCCTAGGTATGCGGGGGGATGGGTAATGCGTCATAGCTGAGCGGTCGAATCTTCGAAGAATACAACATGCGCAGACAACGTAAACAACCTCCTCGAAGTTATTAACATCTATCCATCTATCGGTCAAAACTTCAATCGCAGTTGATAAACCACATTAAAAACCAAAATGATGTACGAACTGTTTGTCAACTGACATAAGTTAGAAGGATTTCAGTAGAAAATAGAGATTTCTTTTAACGTGGAGCCTCACAATTTTCACAACGGTAAACCGCCGTGTATTTCCGGCTTTGAAATGTACTGTTTAGGTGCCTAAGTATGTACAAAGGTCCTCAAAGAGAGATAACTCTATCGGGGTGGTGTGAATAACTAATTTTATGATCTATAGACATGAAAAATCATCACATATAAGGTCCGATAACCTTATATATATTTGAGGCATAGTTATGCACCTTTTCCTACATAATGTCTTCAATATATTGGAAAACAACTCTGCGGGATATCAGCGGTTGTATACTCAAGGGCAATCTCCGAGCAGAGTTGTCGTTCGTTACCTCACATACATCTCTGCGATGGGCTAAATGACAAAAATCTTGTCAAACCGAGGAAAAGATGTTTTGTTACTGTTTAGCTGTTTCATATGTAAAATTGTAAGTTAGACAAAGGAAATATGATTCTGGATACATTATAGGTGCGTTCAAACTGATGAATTTACCTGTATAAAATGGAACTATTTTTTTTCGAGCCTCTTCACTTTTCAGAATCTTACGCAGATTTTAACAAAAATGGCTGCGCCCATGAATGATGACAACTGATTTGACACACCGCTGGATCTAAGTTTGTACGATTAAAAATCAAGTTATCGTCTTTTAAAGATATTTAGGCTTTTCAGAAAATCCCTCTTTTGTTCATTTCCTATCACTAAGTCTGATTGGTCCCATGCTGTTTGAACAGCACACGAAACAATCGATATTGGTCTTTCTTTCACCGGCGTTTGTGTAGCCATTTTGAGTTATGGTCATGTGACAAAAATATGACGTAATGACGGACTACTTTCTGAGCCCACTACAGAGGTGAATGTAATGATCCGGAGTGCAAGAGAGTGACTCAAGGGTAACAACCTACGTCACAGGAAGTGATATCGGACCTGCGCATTTCCGTAACTTATGTCCGCCATATTGAAAAGTAAGTACGATGTGGAGATAGAATGAGGCTAGCTTGGGTGGATACAAACGGGCTACAAAGACTTTCATGATTTATCAAAGACATTACATGAATACATTTAATATTCTGATGTTTTAGACAGGAAGCGTGATGTCTATATACACAAACACTTTGACCAAATATCAAAAAGTGATTGGTTTTAATAGTTGGTCGAAGTCTATTCTATTATTATAAGTAGTTAACAAAAGCTTTGACAAAAAAACAAAGTCCCTAGGCATTCTACGCTTTGGAGGTCTAAAGACTTTTTCAGATCATATAAAGGAACGATTACAAGAAAAAAAAAAACAGTCTTACCAAACATGCATACTGACTTTATAACAAGGGTCCGATATCACTATACCTGTGATGTCACACTGACGTACGTTGTGACGGGTGATACTGGGGTACAAAAATTTATTTTCCTGCACCATTTTAGGCACGCTGAAATCGTTATCTGCAAATGCTTTCTATTTGGACAAAGCTGAAATTTTGTCGTTTGATAAAAGGGTTAAGCTACCTAACTTAGGCTTTTCATAAATAGCTGTTTTTCTGAACAAGGAAGTCATAAATTCAACGAGATTCAACAGTCAAGGGTCAACCTAGTATCTCAGATACACTTTTCGGACTATTCTGGCACAAACACACAAGAAAAACAAATATCAAATCGAAAGCCGAACGAACTGAGGGCTAAGGTGGACGTTGAGTGAGAAATGGCTCGCCTTGAGCAATTTCTGCATTAATCACAATATTTTCAAAAAGCTACCGTACTTCAAACACTGTTCGTAGACCAGCCTTTTATTTAAAGGGACTGGGATAAAGGTCTGTTCGCGTCCCCAATACCATTTTTAGGAGCTCTGATATCAAGCCGTCGTTTTCTCATAGAGATATCCAACAGGGAACATGTTTTATCTGCGCCGTCCAAGTTATCGTATTCAGACAATACGTAGAAAAATAAACCCTTCTTTTTATCTTTAACAACTAGTATTAACCCTTTCCCAAACGACAAACTTTTGGACTAGACCAAATTGAAAGCATTTGCAGACAACAATTCAACTCTTGCTCAAAAGATGATTTCTGTCTATAATAGGGTAGAAAACATTGTAGGAAAAGGAGAAAATGCTGGTTACCAGCATTTTTTCCTTTTCCCACAATGTTTTCAAAAGGCTACTATCCAAGACCCGTAAAAACCAGGGATTGTTTGGGAAAGGGTTAACCAAATAACTGATTGTAGGGTTGATTGTGTGGTAATTCACGTCTTTTTTCGACATCATTTCAGGTATATCGCGGCGGCCAGTGCATATTCTGGAAGTCTATTTAAGGACGTTACAAAATATTCTTGCAAAGCTTGAAAAAAAGCCAGTTGAAGAATATTGTGCGAAATACTAACCAGTATAGAGAACTCCAGGGGAACGCGCGGATAGGTGCACTGTATTCCGCAAATACTTTCAACATGGAAAAAATTGTCGTCTGCTATTAAAGCTTCTATGTTCAACTTGATTGAGAACCGGAAGTCTTTAAAAATCTATTGTTGAAATTTACTCTTTTCTTTCCATGTGTTGAAAAGAATAATTTTCTTAGTTTTTTCTTTTTCGCCAGGATTGTTAAAAATATACTGCTAAATACATGTACACTGTGTAATTGGTGCACGAATAAACTTTTTGCTAATAAATGAGTCCCCCCCCCCCCCCCAAAAAAAAAAGAAAAGCGATTTCAAAGTTATTTTTTCGCCTTTGCAAAGTGACTGTATCGGACAGTGAAGTCGGACAGTGAAGAAAAAGATCCGATTACATGTGCTAATCTTGACCTACATTTCTCCCAAATTCTACAGTA
Organism: Tridacna crocea; assembly: GCA_943736015.1. Lineage (NCBI taxonomy): Eukaryota > Metazoa > Mollusca > Bivalvia > Cardiida > Cardiidae > Tridacna > Tridacna crocea. Next base: position 47,161,372 of record OX031060.1, read on the forward strand.
ATTGACAGTTAAATAACATTTCAACATGTAAAAGGATGGGAAAAAAAGAAATTGCCGGCAAGGTTGCGTTTCCTTACTTCTACACATATTGCACCACAGTTCAAACGTGATCTTCCAATGCATCTTACATCGCCAATCTGTTATGAAGGGTTTTTTTTTTGTTTTTTAATCTCGTGGATATGGGATATTCACACTTGCTTTTTAATATCGTGGGCACGGGATATTCACTCTTGGTCACGAAACAAAAAAAGCTTCATGTACTCAGTGCTATCGTACCTATTTCCTGGGGATTTTGTATAATACCATATTAACAGAGGAGCTTTATTGTATTTCAAGCTGTTAATGAGCTTTCTTAAAGCCCTGATTTAGGTATTTAACCACGGTGACATATTCTCTGAATTGCCATGGAAACGTAACCATGCAAGACTATGAATCTTGCTTGTTGTTGGCTACGATGACAGTTTAAACATTTGCAAATAATTTACACGTCCAAGACAGTTGCTTAGTATCTAAATATACTGGCTAGAAACGCAGATCACGACATTTGGTAACTGGCGAAAACAAAGGCAACGTGGAATCAAATTTTATCTGAATGCCAATTAAAAAAAAAATATATATATATATATGAATGTTCTTCTTATATTGTATGAATATCGAATCGCAAAAAAAAATGTACATAATTTCGACATTTCATGTGAAAATAACGACTTTCACATTCTAACTCTCCAACTGAGGGCGGAAACAGTTGTTCCCGCGCACTAGTTACCTAGGTAAAATTAGCGTGCCTCACTTGCAAGTATTACTTTTCTTGACATAATATCAAATGAATAAAAAGAGATCAAACTCCAATATGATATATCTGTGATTAGATCATACAAAGGCAGTGAAAATTACCGTAAATTATGACTCACTTGTAGCTGACATAGCATTATCAATATAGGAACCGTATTCATTTTCCTTTGGCAAGGCTGTGCGTTCGGTATTCGAGTCACATCGAGAGTCTTGTTCATCTGTAAAGCATACATTTTCAAACTTTATCCTTTTATTCTCTTCATATACTTCGTCAGCTTCTATAGCGTCATCTCTGTCTCTAGCACTGTCCAAGGTTTCATCATGCGTGACGTCATCAAGACTTGCATCCCCTACCTCACTCAAAATCTGTCCGTCCTCAACATTGAAATGGTCCACGGAGATCACAGACAGGGAGCCTGTTATATCCCGGATCATCCTGACAAGGTCACTAAGTTTGTTCACGCCCATCGGAGATGGTTTGAACCATTGTTGTTGCTGCGGAATGGAGTTACAAATAACTGCAATTCCTAAATAGAATGGGCTATCTGGCGCCATCATGGTGTGTGGACGCTTACTTGCGTATAGCTTGTAGATATAAATAGGATCTACAGAGCTATCCTGTGAATGCTGAGCGTAGATTCGGAATTGAGAGATACCGCTCAGTTTTGGCCGTAGATAGTCAAAGCCTTGCAGTGGTTCGTAACAAAGATATTCCGTTGTCCCGTTTCTCTTCAAAATTATGTCGCCCCAGAGTAACTGCTTGTGGTCGACTGCCTTGCGTATTTTCAAATGAATCACAAATGCAAAGCAGAGTGAGTTGATAACGGCGGTGGGACTATACGGCCCAAATTCTTTGGCGTTGTAGAGTTGCTTAAGCCTCTCCACTGTGCTTGCCGTCAATAGTTCTTGTTTCGTTTTCTTCTGGGTCTTAGAAATCTCTCTCAGAATCTTCTGCTTCTCTTTTAGCATGTTTCTAGTGTCAAGAAACACCGCGTCACGTGTTACGGAGTTGGGATAATTTTTGGACCGCAGGTATCGCTCCACGCTACACAACATCCCTCGCAAACTCGCCGGCTCGTACTCGTTACCGTCGTGTTTCTTGATGACAGAGAAAAATGTCGTCAGGTATCGATCCAGTTCTATCGGCGGCAGGGCTTCTATTGGTCTCACTTCGTTCAGTGATATAAGATAGGCCGAAAATATTCTCATGTCTGTTTCAGTCTTGCGCTTCGTGTTTTTGTTTTCGCTTGGCGATGACGTAAAATCAAATTCCATGCTATCGTCTGTAATAACTTCCATCTCAACTTTGAAGCCAAATCTACAGAAACATGTATTTAAAATGGAAGCATTACATAGATTAAATAAAAGTATCACAGACATAAAATAGAAGTATAACATATTTAAAATATAGGCATAACAGATAAATGCATGCATAACATACATAAAATAGAAGTATAACATGCATAAAAAAGAAGCATTACATACATTTCTTATTCAGTTGAACCTACGATCAAACAACAAGGGTAAGTATTCACCAACCATTCTTAAGAATATTCTTTGTCTTATTCTCCAAGGTTTTCTAAATTTGTAAGTAACACAACTTCTGATTGGCCAAACCGAATGGTTTAGCCAATCAGAAGTTGTGTTACTTACAAATTTAGAAAACCTTGGAGAATCTTATTTTTATCATCCGATAAAGAGTTCATATCTTTCAAATGTCGTGCATGCAGCAGCGAACAACTTCCGAAAACATTATGGCAAACGGAGAATCTGTCTCTATCGCAAAAGAAGTTTGGGGCTGTCAGTAAATCAAGATATTTAAGCCAATACACCATGGTATTTATATCTGGACCAAGCTCTATGAAAAGGGGGGTCTAATTTCTGCAAACAGTATCGACCTATGTCAGTTGCGCAGACTGACTTGGGCCGAAAGTTTTTGCTACTAGTAAATTATCCTTACGTCAATTCAAATTAGAGCTGTCACTGAATGTGACTTAATACCCCAACGCTTTGACATAAACAGGCAATTATTTGTACACAGCTTGACACACGGACGGAGATTCAGGCTGATTCCAGTATATCCCCCGGAAACATTCGTTTTGTGGGGTTATAATGACCAGTTTACTTTACATTTCAGTTTGCTGTTGGACAAAAATGATTTTACAGATTCATGATTATGCGACTTGGTGATTTTCTTGGCCTCATATACCATGAGGTTGCATTAAAACCCATTTTACCAGAGCGCCATATCGATATCTAGATTTTTAAGCTCTAGCCGGACATTTCTTTCTTAATCTATGAATAAACACTTCTAAACCCTCTACCAAACAATCCCTGGTTTTTACGACCTAGAGGAAGAAGCCTTCTGAAAACATTGTGGGAAAGGAGAAAATGCTGGTTACCAGCATTTTCTCCTTTTCCCACGGTGTTTTCCCATTTTCTCTTTTTCCCACAATGTTTTCTACTCTTTTAAAGTCAAGTGTCGATTTTTAAGTCACGTTTATTTTTTTTGTCCGCAAATGCTTTCAATTGGACAAGTCTGAAATTTTGCCGTTTGGTAAAGAATTAATCTAGGCCTCTGCTTGGCCCAGTGCAATTTTCGTCGAAGCCCTTGGTTTCGATCCTCAGTTGAACTGTTAGAGTCTTTTTTGAGGGAGTGTCCTTCGGCAAGACACCTCAACGCTCTATCCCTGTACTGTTGAAATCCAGAACACTCATAATAAAAAAAGCTGTCACCGTGATATGCCTTAAATAATGTTGAAAGCAGAGTAACATCCCTTTCCATAAATTATTCATACTTCACTCTGAAAAGAAAAATAGTATTCCACCTAATTTAGTCCTACCTTTCTTACTACAAAACTAGCCACATTTGTTTAGCCAAACCTCGGGATTTGTGACTCTATCTGGCAATCTTGAAGACGATACAAGTTTTATCTGGAGAGTGGAATATCAAACCTAGTTTTTAAAATGATACGGAATATTTTGAAGCGCTTCGGGTCAAAAGGGGTCAGGGAAGATATGGTCTTTTATCGCTTTTTTCCCGCACACTTTACGTAGTACATGTAGCTTAAAATGCCCTTCCCGAACACTTACAAGTAAACTTGAAATAATAAATATATTTTCATTTTGATACACTTACGGGACACTTGTATATAACAATGAAGTAATGGTAATAAACCTAACAAGAGCTTCCAGAAGAAAAGCTCGGCTGCATTTGCTTTAACACTTTACCACATAATCCTGACTTTAAACACCCCTGAGAGAGAAGCCTTTTGAAAACATTGTAGGAAAAGGAGAAAATGTCACCAGCATTTTCTCCCTTTCCAACAATGTTTTCTTCCATTCCTTAAGCAAATTTTATTTCTTTAGTCCCATTAATTTTGTCTGCTGCTATGGGATCAATCTAAAGTTTTGTCGTTTGGTAAAAAAAAAAAAAAAAAAAGAGGGTCATTGACCCTGGAACGCTCACCTTAGACTACAGCTTATGAGTGAAGTTCAATTCTTGGAACAACTTTGGTAAAGCTTCACCCAAGGAACATCCCTGCCAAGTTTCATCAAGATTGGCCCAGTGTGTTAGGAGAAGACATTTAAAGAAATTGTTGACGGACGACAGACGCCGGACATAGGGCAATCAAATATCAAAGCGCTACACCTTCCAGTTTCAAAGAAGAATTTTACATTTTCCTTCTTTGTCCTATGTTCGAACTTGTGGTCCCCGGGGATGGGCCAGTTTTGACCAAAGCAGCATCCTTGGAACAAACTTGGTAGAGGTCCACTCAAAGATGCTACATACCAAATATCAACGCTCTATACCTTCCCGTTTAAGAGAAAAAGAAATTTAAAATTTTCATTCTTTGTTCCTATGTTCAAACCTGTGACCTCCGGGGCAGAAAAAAAAAAAAAAAAAAAAAAAAAAAACAAGAGGGCCATTGGCCCTGGAACGCTCACCTTAGACTATAGCTTATGAGCGAAATTCAATTCTTTGAGCAACTTTGGTAAAGCTTCACCCAAGGAACATCCCTGCCAAGTTTCATCAAGATTGGCCCAGTGGGTTAGGAGAAGAAGATGTTTATAGAAAGACAGACGCCGGACATAGGGCAATCAAATATCAAAGCTCTACACCTTCCAGTTTCAAAGAAGAATTTCAAAATTTCCTTCTTTGTCCTATGTTCGAACTTGTGGTCCCAAAGGCTGGATCAGTTTTAACCAAAGCAGCATCCTTGGAACAAACTTGGTAGAGGTCCACTCAAAGATGCTACATACCAAATATCAAAGCTCTACACCTTCCCATTTAAGAGAAAAAGAAATTTAAATTTTTCCTTCTTTGTTCCTATGTTCCAACCTGTGACCTCCGGGCATGGCCAGTTTTGACGCCAGGGACATCATATGACCAAACTTGGTAGAGGTCCTCTAGAAGATTCTGCATACCAAATATCAAAGCTCTGCACCCTCAAGTTTCAGAGAAGATTTCTAAAGTTTTCCTTCTTTGTTGCTATGTTCCAACCTGTGACCCCCCCGGGGCAGGGCCAGTTTTGAACCCAAGGGCATAATATGAACAAACTTGGCAGAGGTCCACTAGGAATTGCTACATGCAAAATATCATAGCTCTATGCCTTCCAGTTTAAGAGAAGAAGAATTTTAAAATTTTCTTTATTTGTTCCTATGTTCGAACTTGTGACCCCCCGGGCGGAGCCAGCTTTGACCTCACGGGCATGATTTACACAAACTTAGTAGAGGTCCACTCGAAGATGCCACATACCAAATATCAAAGCTCTACGCCATCTAGTTTCAGAGGAAAAGAATTTTAAAGTTTTCCTTCTTTGTTCCTATGCTAAAACTAGTTACCCCCGGGGTGGGGCCAGTTTTGACCCCAGGGACATCATTTGAATACACTTGGTAGACATCCACTACGAGATGCAACATACCAAATAACAAAGCTCTACGCTTTCTAGTTTCTGTGGAAAAGAATTTTAAAGCTTTCCTTCTTTGTTCCTATGCTCAAATTTGTGACCCCCGGGGTGGGGCCAGTTTTGACCCCAGGGACATAATTTGAACAAACTTGGTAGAGATCCACTAGGAGATGCCACATACCAAATATCAAAGCTCTACACCTTCTAGTTTCAGAGGAGAAGATTTTTAAAGTTTTCCTTCTTTGTTCCTATGCTCAAACTTGTGACCCCCAGGGTGGGGCCAGTTTTGACTCCAGGGGCATAATTTGAACAAACTTGGTAGAGGTCCACTAGGAGGTGACACATACTAAATATCAAAGCTCTACGCCGTCAAGTTTCAGAGGAGAAGATTTTTAAAGTTTTCCTTCTTTGTTCCTATGCTCAAACTTGTGACCCCTGGGGTAGGGCCAGTTTTTAACAAACTTGGTAGAGGTCCACTAGGAGATGCTACATACCAAATATCAAAGCTCTACGCCTTCAAGTTTCATCAGAGAAGATTTTTAAAGTTTTCCTTCTTTGTTCCTATGCTCAAACTTGTGACCCCTGGGGTGGGGCCAGTTTTGACCCCAGGGATATAATTTGAACAAACTTGGTAGAGGTCCACTAGGAGATGCTACATACCAAATATCAAAGCTCTATGCCTTCAAGTTTCAGAGGAGAAGATTTTTAAAGTTTTCCTTCTTTGTTTCTATGCTCAAACGCGTTATCCCCCGGGGCGGGGCCAGTTTTGACCCTAGGGGCATAATTTGAACAAACTTGGTAGAGGTCCATTAGGAGATGCTACATACCAAATATCAAAGTTGTGGGCGATCACAATAGCTCACCTTTAGTACTTTGTGCTAAGGTGAGCTAAAAACATGAAAATCTTCTTCTCTGAAACTAGAAGGCGTAAAGCTTTGATATTTGGTATGTGGGGCCAGTTTTGACCCCAGTGGCATCATTTGAACAAACAAGGAAGAGGTCCACTAGGAGATGCAGCAGACCAAAATATCAAAGCTCTACGCTTTCTGGTTTCTGAGAAGATTTTTAAAGTTTTCCTTTTTTGTTCCTATGCTAAAAATTGTGACCCCCGAGGTGGGGCAAGTTTTGAACCAAGGGGCATAATTTGAACAAACTTGGTAGAGGTCCACTAGATGGGTCACGGGTTCACTAGATGTCACATACCAAATATCAAAGCTCTACGTTTTCAAGTTTCAGAGGAGAAGATTTTTAAAGTTTTCCTTCTTTGTTCCTATAATTGAACTCATCTGAGATCTTATGTTCATATATATTTACCCAGTTTTGTGGTGATTGGCTGATATCTGTAGATGCTAGAGTGTAAAAAAAGTTGAATATAGCAATTTCTCTAATTCAAGGGCAAATAACTCAAGTCATTCTAACCTGATTACACCCATAATCCAACTCATCCAAGATTTTATGGTTATGTAAATTTTGGCCAAGTTTAGCGCTGATTGGTTAAAAATTATAGATGCTAGAGTGTACACATGCAAATATAGAAATTTGTCTAATTCAAAGGCAAATAACTCCAGTCGATCTGGTAAGATTAGACACATAATTAAACTCATCTGAGATCTTATATTTTGACCACGTTTATTGCTGAATCGTTGTTATTTGTAGATGCTAGAATGTAATCAAAGTGATACAAGCAATTTCGTTGAAATGATATCCCCCGCCGAAAAAGACCTTTTTTAGATACAAACATATTAGAGATATCGTATTTTGCATGTACACATGGCCTTTTTGTTATTGGTCCATGATGAAATTATACATTAAGCTCCCTTTCTCCATGGCACAGCATTTCATTACATAAAAAAATATATAAGAGGTCCATAACAGGATTATACAATAAGTATCCATTTTCCAGAAATTGGCATTTCATTAAATGAAAATAAATAAAGAAAATATATATTAAGCCCCCTTTTTCCATGACACATCATTATATATAAAGAAAGAGATTGTATCAACAGACTATCCAATGGAAGACATGCATGAAGGGTTGCAAATAGACCGATGGATGGACAGATGGATGGACAGACAGATGCACCATGGACTCATCGATCAAGCAATAAAAATATGAAGTTTCATGAAAATATGTGCATTAGGTGTAGATATATAGATAAATAAGAGGGCCATTGGCCCTGGAACGCCCACCCAGGACTATAGCTTATGAGTGAAATTCAATTCTTTGAGCAACTTCGGTAAAGCTTCACCCAAGGAACATCCCTGCCAAGTTTCACCAAGATTAGCCCAGTGGGTTAGGAGAAGAAGATGTTTAAAAAAATTGTTGACGGGCGACAGACGCCAGACACAGGGCAATCAAATATCAAAGCTCTACACCTTCCAGTTTCAAAGAAGAATTTTAAATTTTCCTTTCTTTGTCCCATGTTCGAACTTGTGGTACCCGGGGCTAGGTCAGTTTTAACCAAAGCAGCATCCTTGGAACAAACTTGGAAGAGGTCCACTCAAAGATGCTACATACCAAATATCAAAGCTCTACATCTTCCTGTTTAAGAGAAAAGAAATTTAGTTCCTATGTTCCAACCTGTGACCTCCGGGGCATGGCCAGTTTTGACGCCAGGGACATCATATGACCAAACTTGGTAGAGGTCCACCAGAAGATTCGCCTAACAAATATCAAAGCTCTGCACCTTCAAGTTTCAGAGAAGAAGATTTCTAAAGTTTTCCTTCTTCGTTGCTATGTTCGAACCCGTGACCCAACCGGGGCAGGGCCAGTTTTGACCCAAGGGCATAATATGAACAAACTTGGTAGAGGTCCACTAGGAATTGCTACATGCCAAATATCATAGCTCTAGACTATGCCTTCAAGTTTAGAGAAGAAGGATTTTAAAATTTTCTTTCTTTGTTCCTATGTTCGAACTTGTGACCCCCCCCCCAAGGCCGGGCCAGTTTTGACCCCATGGACGAGGCCAGTGTTGATGCCACGGGCATGATTTAAACAAACCTGGTAGAGGTCTACTAGGAGATGCCACATACCAAATATCAAAGCTCTACACCAACTAGTTTCTGAGGAAAAGAATTTTAAAGTTTTCCTTCTTTGTTCCTATGCTAAAACTAGTGACCCCCGGGGTGGGGCCAGTTTTGACCCCAGGGCCATCATTTGTACAAACTAGGTAGAGGTCCACTAAGAGATGCAACAGACCAAATATCAAAGCTCTACGCTTTCTAGTTTCTGAGGAAAAGAATTTTAAAGTTTTCCTTCTTTGTTCCTATGCTCAAATTTGTGACCCCTGGGCTGGGGCCAGTTTTGACTCCAGGGGCATAATTTGAACAAACTTGGTAGAGGTCCACTAGGAGATGCTACATACCAAATATCAAAGCTCTACGCCATCAAATGTGAGATGAGAAGATTTTTAAAGTTTTCCTTCTTTGTTCCTATGCTCAAACTTGTGACCCCTGGGGTGGGGCCAGTTTTGACCCCAGGGGCATAATTTGAACAAACTTGGTAGAGGTCCACTAGGAGATGCTACATACTAAATATCAAAGCTCTACGCCTTCAAGTTTCAGAGGGGAAGATCTTTAAAGTTTTCCCTCTTTGTTCCTATGCTCAAACTTGACCCTTGGGGTGGGGCCAGTTTTTACCCCAGGGATATACCAGTAATTTGAACAAACTTGGTACAGGTCCATTAGGAGATGCTACATACCAAATACCAAAGCTATACGCCTTCTAGTTTCAGAGAAGAAGATTTTCAAAGATTTCCTTTTTTTTTCTTTTTGTTGCCATGGCAACCAGAGTTATGGGTGGAATAAAATTCTTTGAACACTTTTGGTAGAGCTTCACCCAAGGAACATTCCTGCCAAGTTTCATGAATATTGGTCTAGTGGTTTAGGAGGAGAAGATGTTTAAAGAAATTGTTGGACGCCGGACATAGGGCGATCAAAAAAGCTCACCTTTAGCACTTTGTGCTAAGGCGAGCTAAAAACAAACCTTTCGTCACTTACAGGATGATAAAAAGTATAAAGCTAGAAGTGTTCACACAGTATTTTAAGTACTTTGATTTTACTTTCAGTTTCTGTTTATACAATGGCTATGAGCAATCCTGGGAGAAATTCCATTGAGCCGAGGAATCGAGCCATGAACCACTAGGTTTCAAGCCCAGCATGTCATCCATTGCTGTACCAGGCGTCAATATCAAGAAAATTGCTCAGTATGCCAGTCATTCAGTTGAGCAAGTGTATGTCCCATCTACTCTCTACCAGACTAGAAAATGTTGAATCCATTCAAAGCATTTTCAGATGACAAATAAAATGTAGCCAATATGACAACTACTTAACAGGGGTAGAAATCATTGTGGGTTAGGAGTCTTTCCTTTTCCCACAATATTTTCAAAAGCTTTTTACGTCAGCCATTCAAGCACAAGACTGTTTGGTTAACAGTTGATAATAGTTTGCATATTGAGACTTTACTGATGAGATTTGATTCATGTACAATACAAATGAACAATGCCCTACCAAAACAAGAGCTTCGCAGAGCGGCGCATATACGCCCGAAGGGGCTTGTCAGTGAAATGACTTACATTGACGGATGGGCCATGAATGAAGAGTAGTTATTCTCCATGATATATGAAAAATATTAAAGGGCAATAACTAACAAAATAAGGGTGGCAAAGTTACAAATTTTGTGAATTGCTTTTATCCACAAGGTGTGCTATCAGTCTTTGAAGGTCCCAGATCATACCTTTTATATTTAAGAAATTATGGCCCAGACAAAAATTCAAAGTGAAAAGGGCAATAACTCAGAAGGAGGGAGGGCAGAGTTATGGTTCTTGTGCAATGCACTTCTTCATAATGTGTCCTATTAGTCTTTGAAGTTTCAAGATGATGGATTTTGAAGTTTGGAAGTTATGGTCTTTTCAAAGATTCAAACTGAAAATTAACAAAGGGCAGTAACTCAAAAAATAACATTGGCAGAGTCATGGTTCATGTGCACTGCACTTTTCCATAATGTGTTCTATCAGTGTATGTAGTTTCAGGTTGATATGTTTTATAGTTTGGAAGTTATGGCCTGGACAAAAATTCAAAGTGAAAATTAACAAAGGGCAATAACTCAAATAATAAAGGTGACAGAGTTATGGTTCATGTGCAATGCACTTCTCCATAATGGGTTCTATCAGTGTATGAAGTTCCAAGTTAATAGCTTTTATAGTTAAGAAGTTATAAAAATTCAAACTGAAAATTAACAAAGGGCAGTAACTCAAAAAATAACGTTGGCAGAGTTATGGTTCATGTGCACTGCACTTCTCCATAATGTGTCCTATCAGTGTATGTAGTTTCAAGTTGATACCTTTCATAGTATGGAAATTATAGCTGGAACAAAAAATTCAAAGTGAAAAGTTGGTTATTTCAGAAATCAAGGGCAGATAATTTTAGAACGCAAACAGCGATCCAAATTCTAAGACCCAGGTGCACAACTAGACATCATGGAGATTCATTGTGGCAAGTTTCAAATAATTCCGATGGAAACTGTAGGAGTTGCGCACACAAGAAATTGCTAACGGACGGACAGACGGACGACCGGGGGTATAACATAATACGACCCTTCGGGCGTATAAAAAGGGCTTAACTCATTACCAAACGACAATAATTTAGGCTTGTCCAAGCATTTGCAGACGACAAAATAAAAGAGGCTGAAAATTTGAAATTTGTTTTGTGAAGGGTAGAAAACATTGTGGGAAAAGGAGAAAATGCTGGTTACCAGCATTTTCTCCTTTTCCCACAATGTTTTTTAAAGGTGTCTTTCTCAGGAGCATCAAAAGTAGGGATTGTGTGGTAATGGGTTAAAGCATCTGCAAAAAGTATCAACCCAGGTCAGCCTAGGCTATCAGCGCAGGCTATCTGGGCCAAAACTTCTTTTTGGTCAATTTTCTGCATGTCAAAAGAGCATACTACTTCAGAAGTCAGGCGGTAGTTAGACATAATGAAGTTAATGGACTATTGATCATGTGATGACTTGTATGGTATCATGAACCAGATATGCATTAAGCCCCCTTTTGTCAGAGCATGGCTCAAATAAATGTGCATAACAAAATGTCTATCTGAGGTATATTTAATATAACACAATATCACATACCTAACAACAGTACAATATATACAAAATTTTCTACTACAATGAACTACTTTGGATCATGAATAAGGCAATCATTCTTCGTTCGATAACTCATAGGCATAACATGTTAATTTTTTTTTCTGTGTCGTATCTAACTCTTGTACCACACAACACACAGGAACTGAAAGCATTTGAAGTCAACTATTTAAATGTCGCTCAAATGTTTTCTACCTTTGAAGGGTAGAAAACAATGTGGGAAAAGAAGAAAATGCTGGTAACCAGCATTTTCTCCTTTTCCCACAATGATTTCAAAAGCCTTCCTTTCCAGAGTTGTGAAAACCAGAAATTGTTTGGTTAAGGGTTAACCCAGTTTTCAACATATTTTCAGGTACATTACAGCAACACCTAACAAAGCTTTTCAGGGGTTTTCTTTGCCAGACCTTAGCACAATATTCTTTCCGGGCTACTAACTGCTTTCGCAAACATCATCAAAATCAATTAAACATTATAGATGTTCAAGAAGGAACGAGTCTTGTCCTCAGTCCCAGAATAAAATTTGCCACACTTGGGAATCAAATGAAATATAACATGAAGCCCTCTTATTCCATGATGCAGTAAGGTCACATGATTCTGTGAAAATTGCACCGAAATCTGCCAAGAAATGTGGGAGGAGTTGCGTTCTCAAGAAATAGAGTGAGGCAGCTACAAATTGCAAAACCTTGATCCCCTGGTTTTAGGCCCTGCATGTTGCAGACAATGGTACTTGGCACTGCTCATATAGGGATTTACAGAAACATGTGATCCATGCCCACGTAAATGGGTGTTTGATGTATCTCCGTTATGATTGATACTAAGCAAACCATCACATGATCATGGATATGTAAAGCCCATTTCATCTAACATCCAACTGAATCATCCAACTGAATCATGAGATAAACTGGTTCTTGATCCTTCAGAAAATTGCCAATGAGCAAAAAAGTTTAACCTTTTCCCAAACGACAAACTTTTGGACTAGACGAAATTGAAAGCATTTGCAGACGACAATTCAACTCTTGCTGAAAAGATGATTTCTGTCTATGATAGGGTAAAAAACATTGTGGGAAAAGGAGAAAATGCTGGTTACCGTAAAAACCAGGAATTGTTTGGGAAAGGGTTTAGCTGAAGACTTGGATCGATACACTCTATAAGACTCCTTTTCACATAGCATTGTTCATGCATGTATGTCACAACTTGCTCTTCATATATATATGTTTTTTCTCTTGGGGGGAAAAAAATATCATTGTACTCTTGTGAAAAAAACAAATGTTCACATAATACATATTTTCAATTACAAAACCACAGTATATATTTATAAACATATCAATAATTATCTCATGCAAATGCTTTGAATATGGACAAATCCTTTTTAGCTGGTCTGTTGTGTGGTATTTAATGCCATTTTTAGCATTACATCAGTTGTATTGAGGCAGCAAGTCCACATGCCCATACTTTCTTGGTGTTTCTTTCACCAGTGCTTTGCAGAACATTCTTCCCAAGCCACTGGCTGCTTTATGACATAACCAACATACAAACAATACTCAGCAGTAAGATTTTGTTTGTTTGTATTGGAATTTGACACCATTTAAACACCTAAGGTCATAACAAGGAGGTTAGGCCACCTATGTATGTACATATTTTTTGGTTTTATCACACCGGTACTGACACAACTTTCTTTCCAAGCCACTGACTAAGCCTAACCCTGACCCCTTGTTCTCAGAATTTGGACCCTGAAATTTTTCAGATGACTTCCAAACTTTTTATATGTGCTTTAGTATACTCATATGGCTACTTTCCAACATAACAATCTTAAGAGACAATGGTAAGTGGTGATCTAGGAATGAATCCTGTGGCAAGAACTATTATCAATCCATGAAAGAAGTTGGCCCAGCAATGGATTGACACTGGTTTCCCCCTGTTCTCAAGTCCTGTATGCTATATACTGAGCTGCCAAAACTGGCAGTTATGGAAATGTAGATAATGCCCACAAGAAAAGGTTTTTGTGTTTTATTTAACCCTTAACCAGACAATCACACGTTTTGACAACCCTGAAAGGAAAAGCCTTTTGAAAACATAATAGGTAAAGGAGAAAATGCTGGAACCCAGCATTTTCTTTTCCCATAATGTTTTCTACCATTTACATAACAAATTTAAAATTTTCAGTTACTTGTATTTTGTTGTCTGCAAATGCTTTTGATTTAGACAAGCCTAAAATTTCATTGTTTGGTAATGAGATAAAAGAATATGTAGCTGTGGAATGTAATATGAGGTAAATTCCTTCCTAGACTACTTTTCAAAGTGTTAACTTTTGCAAAGTAGGTGGTGACACTGCTGTAAATATTTCTGGGGAAAAAGTCAAGCTAAGCTTTGACCCTTTACAACACAATCCTTTATTTTAACAACCTAAGGAGGAAGGCTTTTTAACTCATTACCATACCACAAAATTTTTGAAAGCATTTGCAGACAATAAAATAAACAAGAGGACCATGATGGTCCTATATCGCTCACCTGAGTATATTAGTAACTTATATGGTTTATCAAGGGCAGGCTATTAATTCTTTTCAAATAAGGCATACCCTGGGGTTTGTCACAAAAATATGTTTACAGATTTTCTTCTTTGTCTTTGGCCAGTGGAGCTAAAAGCTGCTGTTTATCATCAATTTTTCTCTTCACAGTGTCTTGTTCCATTTTTGACTTGTAGTTTAGCCATTACCAGACGACAAAATTTTAGACCGTTCCAAATTGAAACAAATTGCAGACGACATTTTAAAATGTATCTAAAATGAAAATTAAGTGATCTATATGGTAGAAAAGATTGTGAGAAAGGAGAAATTGCTTGTTACAAACAATTTCTCCTTTTTAGATGGAATTGATTTTAAAAATTTCCTTCTATGATTCCATGTGAAATAGTGTGCACCAGGGCACAGAGCCAAAATATGACCCCAAGGGGATAATTTTAATTATTTCTATAAAGGGTCACTAGATGATGCTACATGCAAAATATGAATGCTCTAGCCTTTATGGTTTGTCACAAATAAATTTATAAAAGATTTCCTTCTTTGTTTCTATGTAAAATAGGGTGTGCCCGGGCAGAGCCCAAATATGACCGCAGAGGGATAATTCTAGCAATTTTAGTAGAAGATTATCAGATTTTGCTACATAGCAAATATGAATGCTCTAGCCATTACGGTTTGTCAGAAAAAGATTTATTAAAGGTTTCCTTCTTTGTTTCTATGTAAAATAGGGTGTGCCCGGGCAAAGCCCAAATATGACCCACGGGGAATAATTTTAACAATTTTGGTAAGGGGTCACCCAATAATGCTTCAATTAAAATATGAACGCCCTTCGCCTTATGGTTTGTCACAAGAAGATTTTTAAAGATTGTAAAATAGGGTGCGCCCGGGCAGAGCCCAAATATGACCGCAGAAGGATAATTTCAACAATTTTGGTAGAAGATCATCAGTTAATGCTACACACTAAATAGGAATGTTCTAGCCATTATGATTTGTCACCAGAAGAAGTTTTAAAGATTTCCTTCTAAATTTCTATGTAAAATAGGGTGCGCCCGGGCAAAGCCCAAATATGACCCCATGGGAATGATTTTAACAATTTTGGTAAGGGGTCACCCAATGATGTTTCAAACAAAATATGAATGCTCCCAACCTTATGTTTTGTCAAAAGAAGATTTTTAAAGATTCTAAAATAGGGTGCGCCCGGGCAGAGCCCAAATATGACAGCAGAGGAATAATTTTAACAATTTTGGTAGAGGATCATCAGATAATGCTACATACCAAATATGAATGCTCTAGCCATTATGGTTTGTCAGAAGAAGATTTTTTAAAGCTTTCCTTCTTTGTTTCTATGTAAAATAGGGTGCGCCCGGGCAAAGCCCAAATATGACCCCAGGGGAATAATTTTAACAATTTTGGTAAAGGGTCACCCAATGATGCTTCATACAAAATATGAATGCTCCTGGCCTTATGGTTTGTCACAAGAAGATTTTTAAAGATTTTTTCCATTTTCAGCCATTTTGTTGCCATGGCAACCAGAGTTTTTGTTGGAATTAAATTCTTTTAACAATTTTTGTAGAGCTTCACCCAAGGAACATTCCTGCCAAGTTTTATCAAGATTGGCCTTCTGGTTTTGGAGGAGAAGATTTTTAAAGAAATTGTTAACGGACGGACAGATGGACGGACGGACGGACGGACGGACGGACGGACGGACGCCGGACGATGACCGGTCACAATAGCTCCCCCTGAGCACGTTGTGCTCAGGTGAGCTAAAAAGACTGAAAATTTGAAAATTGTTTTGTGAAGGGTGGAAAACATTGTGGAAAAAGGAGAAAATGCTGGTTACCAGCATTTTCTCCTTTTCCCACAATGTTTTCTACAGGCTTCTTTCTCAGGGTTGTCAAAAGTAGGGATTGTGTGGTAATGAGTTAAAATATGTGGAAAGGGAGAAAATGCTGGTATCTAGCATTTCCTCACAGTGTTTTCATTTAACACTGAAGATTGTGTTTGTAAACGGGCAAAGCACATTTAACTCCTCACCATAAAATCCTGACTTTTGACTGGAAAAGGAGAAAATGCTGGTAAACAGCATTTTCTCCTTTTCCCATAATCTTGTCCATCCTATTAAAGACAAAAGTGATCATTTGAGCTACTTTATTTTGTCGTCTGTAAATGCTTTCAATTTGGACTGGTCTGAAATTACCTTGTGTGGTAAAGAGTTAAACCATGAAACACAGTCTATAGGTAAGTCAGAATTTCTTTGCTTTGTGGCCTTCAAGTAATAGACTCACTTTGTACTTCACAAACTTTGAATATGTTACAAACTGCATCCCTCATGATAATAGCTGTGTGTCAGATAAAAATTAAAACTATAGAAGGTTTTCGTTAGGATGGTTCCCTGGCATCTGCAACACCAGCTGGTACCCGCACTGTTAGCCCGTCCATATCTTTTGTAACATATATCTGACAACCAAGTCGAGACCTGCAGGGATAAAAAAATGCACACATGCACTAATTCTATTCCACTAAACCGGATTTTAGAATAGTACTTGCTTTACTCCTTTCACTACTTCAGTTGCTCTAGCAGCCAATATAGATAAAGATCCCACTGCACAAAGTCTGATCTTTAATGTAAACTGTCTGCTGAGATACTTAACAAGGGCATAGCCCCCATTACACACAATGCACATGTAGATCTATCTATGAAAAAAATTCTGCAACAAAAATTGAAATCACAGTATCAAACACATGTTATAATTCTTCTCTAGGTCTGTGTACTGTTTTTAACAAAAAGATGGGTAAAATTGCTTTATTATATACCTAGCAGTGAAATCCTGGAATTTCCCAATGTAATAAATTTTGATATCATCACTAGTGACGTTATCAACTTTCACTTTCACTTCCTGACGTCATTTGGGAACTACCTTTTTTTTCGACTGCATTTTTTTCGACTTTCAGACGCAAAATTACAAATAATGATGTTAATAAGGTATATAATAAATAGAATAATCAACTGGTTGTTTTAGATATGAAAAATATCTCACTCGGACGCGTCGTAAGGCGTTAAAAAAACTCGTGCTGCGCACTCGTTTTTTCAACGCCTAACAACGCATCCTCGTGAGATATTTTTCATATCAAAAACAACCAGTTGATTATCCTCTATGTATTAATACTGGCCATGCCTATACTCTTGGCAAAACCAATTTTGAAATTGCAAGAATCATGTGAATTTCTAGAATGAAACTAGGGCTATCACTGAACGTGACTTTATATACCTGCCAGTGCTTTGACAGTAATTTGTACACAGACGGACACATAGACGGACACATGTACAGACAGACTGATTCCAGTATATCCCCAAAAACATTCCTTTTGCGGAGGTAAAAAAACCCAATGGATTTATTTGGTACTCTTATGGCTTAAGCATTGACAAGTTAACAATTGTTTAACTCTTTACCACACAATCCCGACTTTTAACACCCCTGAGAAAAAAAGCCATTTGAAATCACTAACCAGCATTTTCTCTTTTTCCCACAGTGTTTTCTACCCTTCCCAGACCAAATCTCAATTTTTCAGTTACCTGTACAGTGTATTTTGTCCTCTGCAAATGCTTTTATTTTGCAGCAGTCTAAAATTTTCTCATGTGGTAAAGAGTTAAACTACGGTAATCTTTCGTGAAAACCATTTCAACATAAATAATTCATTTACACAAGTACATATTTCAACCTGGTTTCAAGAATGTTCCTTAAAACCTTTAACTCTTTTCCACACAATTTTGACTTAAGATGACCATGCATCTTCGCAAGCCGAGGCTACGCTACTCTACCCTTGGTGGATCGAGCTTGATTTTTACATTCCCCCAATATGCTTTTTCATTGGATGCAGCCAGCTATAATTGCAACAAATGAAATCGCTCGTAGCATTTCATCTTTTTTGTAAGCGGTTTGTAAAATGATACATGTATTTCATTGGCTTATAGAAATATGATGTAAAGGGTGTTAATAACCAGCATTCAATAGAGGGCGCATCGCAGGAATCTTGAAATCGGGCTAAATCAGCCAAGTTAAGATCCACGTAGTGATAGTAACCTTGGCTCGCGAATATGATGACCTTGGAACAGAAGCCTTTTAAAAACATAATGGGAAAAGGAGAATATGCTGGTAACCAGCATTTTCTCCTTTTCCCACAATGTTTTCCTCCCTGTCAGAAACAAGTTTCAACTTTTGAGTTATGTTTAATTGCTCGTCTGCAAATGCTTTAAATTTGTACCAGTCTAACTTTTGTTGTTTGGGAAAGAGTTAAAGTGCTTCAACTTTGAAGGAGTCTGGATTTTCTTTGTTTGGTAAAGAGCAAACAACATCTGGTTTTCAAGACCCTGAAAAAGAAGCCCTTTGAAAATATCGTGGGAAAAGGAGAAAATGCTGGTAACCAGCACTTTCTCCTTTTCCCTGCAATATTTTCTACATTGCTCTAAACAAATTTCAGTTTTTGAGTAATGTTTACATTGAGCTTTCATTTTTGTCTAGTCTAAAAATTTTTCATTTGATAAAGAGATAAAATAAAACTGTGATCCATCATGCAAAAAGGGACCTTCTGAGAACTGCGAAAAGTGTCAGCCCTACCAGACTGTACAAATTGCGCAGACTGACTTGGGTTGAGACTTTTTGCTTTAACTCTTTACCAAACAACAAAATTTTAGACTGGTCCAAATTGAAAGCCTTTGCAGACGACAAAATAAACGGAATTCAAAAATTGAAATTTGTTTCCAGCAGGGTAGAAAACATTGTGGGAAAAGGAGAAAATGCTGGTTACCAGCATTTTCTCCTTTTCCTACAATGTTTTCAAAAGGCTTCTTTCTCAGGGTCGTGAAAAGTCGGGATTGTTTGGTAATGGGTTAATGACATTTTCTGTATGAAAAGTGGTCATTGTACCTTGTTATATGATCATTTTTCGTTTTAAGCTGACCTGCACCATAGTTGATTTGTTTTTATCTGATGTACAGAATTCCAGATGGTCCCTTTTTGCCAGATGGGTCACAAAATAGTTTTATAAATTTCAATAGAATACCTACGTGTCTGTCAGCCCATAAGCTAAATCTAACATATCTAACTCTTCATCCAAGACTTCTGAAGGCAGTTTATCATAATCTTCTTTTTCTAATATCAGATGACATGTTGAGCAGGCAAGGGTCCCTTCACATGCACCTTAACAATGAAGGAAATAGCGGTAAAAACTTAAGCAAACATTTCAATCTACTACATCTAAAAATAAGAGGGCCATAATGGCCCTGTATCGCTCCACTGGTAAATAAGTAAAACCACTACAAGCCAAACATTACAATATTTGGCCGAACTTGAGGACATACAAACATTTTTAAATCCAACAAGAAAGTTGTGACCCCCAGGCAAAGCCAATTTCGACTGCAAAGCTATAATTACTTGAATCCTGCTGGAGATCCACAAGATAAAGCCCCATAACCATATAATACAGGTCTAGAATGTGTAGCTATAAACAAGAAGATTTTCGAAGTTTTCTCAATAAAAGGCCCTGTAAAACATGAAACCCAGGAGACAGGGCTAAATTTAGTAACCCTAGTCTTGATTATGGTTGGTAACAAGATGATTTAGAAAGTTTTCACCACAAAAAACTCATGTAAACTTGTGACCCCCAATGTGGGGACATTTTTACCCCAAGGCTATAATCTAGGCCCTCCTGGTAGAGGCCAACTAGATATCTAGACAAAACTACATGCAAAATTTGGTAGCCCTAGGCCGTATGGTTAGGTACAAGTAGATTTCTAAAAAAATTCCAATATGGGCCCATGTAAAACTTGTGACCCCCTGAATAAGGCCAAATTTAATCCCAGGACTATGATCTGGGCACCTTTGGTTGACAACCACTTGATAAAGCTAGATGAAAAATTGAGTAGAACTAGGCCTTATAGCTTGATACAAGAAGATTTCTAAAGTTTTCCCTATATAAGCTCATATAAAACTTGTGACCCCCAAGGCTAGGCCAAATTTGAGCACTCTTGGTAAAAAACCACTTGATAAAGATACATGTCAAATTTGGTAGCCGAAAGTCCTATGGCTAGGTACCGGAAATTTTCTAAAGTTTTCCCTATATAAGCCTTTATAAAACTTGTGACCCCTGGGGCGGAGCAAAAATTTTAACCCCAGGGCTATCATTTGAAGGAACTTGGTAAAAGTCCACTAGATAAAGCTATATGCCAAATTTGGTAGCCCTGGGCCTTACGGTTTCAAAGGAGAAGATTTTTAAAAAATTTCAATATTTTTCAGTTTTGTTGCCATGGCAACCAGAGTTTTTGAAGGCATAAAATTCTTTCAAGGAATTCTGAAGAGGACCATGGCAGGATCATTTCCGTGAAATTTCATCAAAAGCTTTTTCTAAAATTTGACCCAGTGAACTAGCTATGGACTAGACATTTTCAAACTTCTTTGAGAGGTCATCAAGACAAACATTCCGATAAACTTTCTAGAGTACTGGACCAAAAATGTGGCCTCTAGAGGGTACTCAAAGTTTTTTTCCCTAAAATTTGACCAAGTTACCTAGTTTTTGACCCAACATGACCCATTATCAAACTCAAATTCTGACCAAGTTTCACAAGCATCAGACTGAAAATGTGGCCTCTAGAGTGTACACAAGATATGATTAGATGACGGACAATGAACGATGCATGATGCACGCCAAACAGCACAATCACAAAAGCTCACTTTTAATACTTTGAACTGAGATGAGCTAAAAAGTATAAATCTAGCTAAAAGCATGATGAGGAAAGGAGAAAAAGCTGGTGAGCAGTATTTCATTCCCTCCATCCCTATGACTATCCTATCTACTCTTTCATGTCAAAGCATTTGAACCTTCTGCAAACTTTCCAGATACAGACAATTTAATCCTCTCCCATATAAGATTTAACCCTTTCCCAAAAAACAAAATTTTAGCCTGGTCCAAAATGAAAGTACTAGCGGACAACATAATAAATGTAATTCAAAAATTGAATTTTGTTTCCTGCAGGGTAGAAAACATTGTGGGAAAAGAAGAAAATGCTGGTTACCATGGTAACCAGCATTTTTTTCTTTTCCCTCAATGTTTTCAAAAGGCTTCTATCTCAGGGTCGTAAAAACCAGGGATTGTTTGGTAAAGGGTTAACTCATTACCAAACGACAAAATTTTAGATTTGTTTAAATCGAAAGTATTTGCAGACGACAAAATAAAAGGGACTTTGTTTTGTAATGGTAGAAAAAATTGCGGGAAAAGGAGAAAATGCTGGTTTCCAGCATTTTTCTCCTTTTCCCACATTGTTTTCTAAAGGCTTCTTTCTCAGAGTCGTCAAAAGGAGGGGTTGTGTGGTAACAGATTAATCCTTTCAGCACCATAGGCAAAAATCAGAGCCTTTTATGGATGACAAAGATTAAGGTCAGACTGCACAGAGCTTGCTGTCTGATCTTTTATCTATGGCTTCTGCTTATGTAGTCAAGGCTGCCGGAAAAATATCTGTGTGAGACTCATAGAATTTTACTTTCAGCCTTGACTCAAAATGGGTCAAGTTTATGTATTAGGCACTGAAAGAGTTACATGTAATTCTTTACCACACAATCTTGACTTTTAACAACCCTCAGAAACAAAACTTTTAAAAACATTGTGGGAAAAGGAGATATGCTACTAACCAGCATTTTTTTCTTTTCCCACTATGTTTTGTACCTTTTCCAAATGAAATTTCAACTTTGATTCACATTTATTTTATTGTCTGCAAATACTTTTCATTTGGACTGTTCTTACGAACGAAGTCCGTAACAAAGAAACAAATGAATAAATGCATGGCAGAAATAAGGATCGGAGCGGGATTCGAACTCCGAACTCCCGGATGCAAAGCCAATAACCTAACCACTGAGCCAAAGAGATATCTCCCTGACGCAGTAGCCAGGTATTGTATTTAAATCGGGAGTATGCCATGCAGGAAGGAGTGGTCTCCCGTAACACTGTCTATAATTTTGTTGTTTGGTAAGGATTTAATTCTTTATCACACGATCCCGACTTTTAACGACCCCGGTAAAGAAGCCTTTTGAAAACATTGTGAGAAAAAGAGAAAATGCTAATGGCCAGCATTTTCTCCTTTTCCCACAATGTTTTCATCCTTCACAAAACATTTTAAATTTTCAGTCACTTTTATTTTGTCGTTTGCAAGTGCTTTCAATTTCAACCCATCTTAATTTCTGTTGTTTGGTAAAGAGTTAACAATCCTGAAAAGGTGGCCTAGTGTGAGTTGGAGTTATGGTTTTCATGTCTGGGAAGGAATTATTTTTTTACCAAACAATTCTGAAGTTTTATTGACCCTGTGTATGAAGGAGAAAGTATTTTTAACCAGCAATTCTCCTTTTCCCACCATGTTTTTTTATCATTTCAGTGACAAATCAAATCATCTAAGCCAGAATAAGTTTGTTGTTGAATCTGAAGATGTCTAAAATTTTTGTTTGGTAAGTCTACAATAGGCCATCTATTCCAGATATGACAGACTGTGCAGCAGCACTTACACCTGTGGTGTCCATGGTTGTGGGGTAAAGCATCAACCTCGTAATGATTTGGCCCGGACTTTAAGACCCACAGGCAGATGTCAACTTTGGGATTTTTCATTGGCCAACGCATTTTGTGCTAGTACTACTGAAGTTCCATGAAAACAGAATCAAGAGAGAGTAGTGTAAGTTGTAAGACCTTGTTTCTAATTGTACCACACAATCCAGACTTTTAATGAACCTGAGAAGGAAAGCTTTTAAAGACAATGTGGGAAAAGGAGAAAATGCTGATAACCAGCATTTTCTCCTTTTCGCACCATTTTTTTTACTCTTCCCAAATTGATTTTCAATTTTTGAGTTACATTTATTTTGTTGTCTGCAAATGCTTTAACCTGGACCAGTCTGAAGTTTTGTTGTTTGGTAAAGAGTTGAACTAAACTTACCAAAACCATCCAGATCCAAATTGTTGTCTATAACTACATCTAGCAAATTGTCCCCGACTTTGGCATTTGCTGATAACTTTGTCCCATCATCCAACACAAAGTGCACTTTTACTCTGGAAAAACAAAACAATCAATGCCTTTTTTTACCACACAATCCTGAATATTAGCAATCCTACCTAAAAGGCCTTCTGAAAGTACAGTATTTTGAGAAAAGGAAAAAATGCTGATAACCAGCATTTTCTCCATTTTTCTACCCTTCAGTAGGTAAATTTATTTTGTTTTTAGTCAAATTATTTTGTTGTCTGCAAAAGCTATCCAACATTCCAAGTACATGTATAGCGTTTTGTCATGAGGTAACAAGTAACTTCTTTTGCAAGATGACAACTTAAGACTTGTCCAGATTGAAAGAATTGCAGATTGCAACATAAATCTGGCTTAACCCTTTACACAATAGATACTCATTTCTTCACATTGCTTGTTGGAGCCTTTGGATAACATTGTGGCAAAAGGTGAAATTGCTCGTGATGAGCAAATTTCACCTTTTGCCACAATGTTATCTATGCTATCAAAAGGTGTCATATACACATAAGAAACAGCTTCATCCTTGCTCTTATTTAGGTTCAATTAGAGATACCATAGAAATGCCTTATTGGGTAAAGGGTTAAGTGATGGTACAAGTATGTATCTAATAAGAACATTTGGCTTGAAAGTATTAAACCCCTCAGCTGTATCCGATAGCTTGATATGTACTTACACAGTACATTTCATTGACAGAAATATGCTGGCTTCCCATTCAGAAAACTGTCTCAATTTTCTATTAAATGCTACTAACTACATGTATATTTCTGAAATTTTCAGTTGACAAATAGTTTTTAACATGGTTTATCAATTGCAATTGAATTTTTCACCAACAGTTAGATGTGAATAACCTTGATGATGTTGTTTTTGTCATTGCTAAATGACTGACAGTAGTGCTGCCATTTCAAGAATCAAGTGATTGGCAGTTCAAATGGAAATAACCATTATACAAACAAAGTTAGACGTAGGTACAGAATCGCCCGAGTTGTGACGAGTGTCTACAGGACCAGGCCACTATTATTAGAAATCGAGAAAGTGTTGGTTACTAGCATTTCTTTCTTGTTTTAACCATATGTTTAATTTTTTTCTCAAGGTGTTAAAAGACTAGATTGTTAAGTATAGGGTTAACTCTTGAAGCTAATGTAAAGCTACAACATTAAGTAACTTTTCTCCATATCCCGCAATGTTTTCTTTGCCCTCAAAATCATACTTTTCATTTCTTATCTGGAAAAGCTTTCATTTCAAAAGAGTCTAAAATTCTGTAAACTGATAGACTTCAAATTTGATTGATTTTCCTGTAAAAAGTGACACCAGCAGCTCAACTCTTTATTATACAAGAAAATTTAAAGGTGGCCCTTTAGATTTTGGGACGAAAATTGTACAAAAGTGCAAAAGAATCATCCTTATAATCCCAAAGCCTTTTAATTTTCATTCATAAAACGCCAGTAGTCGAACACCGCCCGACAACTCGAGAAATCAGAGATTTACTACAGCCCAGGTCGATACCGATGGGAGTGACGTTCTATTTTTAGATGATCAATTCGCTCATTTACATACAGGAATACACAGATTGAGTTTCAAACATAGGGTCCGAAGAAGACATTATGGAAAATAATTATTACATGTTTGTTAAGTAATGAAATTTAAGCGTTATGAGTCACTTGGCATTCCCAAAATGCTTTATTGATTTTTGGCGCGAAATCTAAAAATACCTTAAGAGGCTACTTAGCCTTTTAAGGGAACACCATAAATTTTTTTTTTTTTTGTAATTTTATGAATCTTTATTATTAATGATTTGTTTTATTTTTTCATATGAATTTCATTGACTTATATATTTTTTAATTTGGTCAGATGTAAAAATTCTAAATATCCACCTTTAAGGCTTGCCCAAACTGAATGCATTTGCAGACAAAATATTCAATATGGCTTAAATTTTGAAATTTGTCTTTGAAAAAGAGAGAAAACATGATGGGAAAAGGAGAAAATGCTGGTTACCTGCATTTTCCCCTTTTCCCTCTATGTTTTCATGAGGTGTCTTTTCAGGATAGTTTAAACTTGGGATTGTGTGGTAAAGACAAATCAAACCTCTGGTTTACATATCCCATGCATTTTATCATGAAGCTATGGGAGAGCCCCCCCACTCCCAGGTTTTTTTTTTTCTATTGCAATAATTGAGAGGATTTCATGCTCTAATCAGATTTATCCAATAACCCTTTACTAGATGACAAAATTTCAGACTCATCTGCATTGAGAACATTTTGTGGACAGCAAAGTAAATACCATTGAAATGGAACTTATCCCAGAAAGTGTTAGAAACCACTGTAGGATAAGGAGATGCTGCTGATTACCACCATTCAACGGAATCATATATAACTGAAATTGTTTAGTATAAAAGCTAACTCTCCAGCCATTACCTCCCCCTAGATGGCATTCTACAAATACTCATCTATCTAATTTGGGCATCCTGGGTACAGAACCGAACCACATTTCTATGCGACAAACTTAAATAAATGTTTACTCAATACAACGCTACCTTGTGCTATTCATTCAGCTATGATCAGTAGTTAAGAGAAATCTGGAGCTAAAACAGGCCTGATTTTTCCTCAAACGTACTGATAAAAGCCATTTCTCCATTGCTAGTTTATGCCGCGTATTCTTAAAGTCTCCCCAATATCGGGGAGAGTGATGCGTCATATAAGACAGGTTGAATCTTCAAAGAATACGACATGTGCAGACAACGACCCTCCATCAACAATTCCATGTTCCAACAACCCTGCCCAAAATGGCTTTAAAAGAAACTGCTACATAAGGCAGATAGCCAGCATTTTCTCCTTCCTATATGCCTGAAGGGTCGTATTATGTAATGGCCCCAGTCATCATCTGTCTATCTGCCTGCAGTTTATTGTGGGCGAAACTCCCTCCTACAGTTTTTATTGGAATAACTTCAAATTTACCACAATGACTTTCTTATGATGTGCAGTTGTGCATGTCTTTTTTAAAATATGGAGATCTGAAGGGGGTTATAGATTCTGACATGCCCTTTTGGTTGTATATGCACTGCTTTGCAAAGCTCTTGTTCATTGATGTTTTTATTCCTTTTTTAAGTAGGTCATATCATTTACTCTTTTCCAGATGATATTTCATAAGCAACAAATTTTGAAGAAATCAATCTCAAGCAAATATTGTGGCACATCAGAAACCAAGAAAGCAGTGTTTCCCCCAAAGTTTATCTGCCAAAGTTTATCTGCAAGAGCATCCTGACTTACCCCATACATGACGAGATAAACCAACTACTGGTTACTGTTGCCAAGGGCTCCCAAACAACGGTATTAAATACATACACAGTATAGCAGATAGGCTACTTAAATTGAGCTGTCGCCAATTTGTGGCAGATCGCCAATTCTTAAAATTTCAGTAATGTAGATCCTTTTTATTTTCAAAGACCAAACAATGAAAATAACAACTCACCCATAACAATAAACAAAAAACCTATCTTAAGTGTGTGGTCATGCAAATCCAAATCACCTTAATTTTAAATCTGTTCAATCTGCAAGCTGTTAGTAATACTACGGTCATAATGTGAAACTGCTGCCTGCCGATTTTAGACATCAGTGGATTCTTAAAACTTACATGCTGCCAGCCGATTTTTTACAAATCGGTGCAAGTGGTCATGAATGACTGCCAGTAAACGACCGTCTGACGGGTTCCAGGCAGCGCCAGGCAGTTTCTTAAAGTTCGTGGGGTGTAGGACATCATCAGGGTGTCGGCAATTAGGGGACAGTCCGTTAGCCATCAGATTTTACCTACCACCGTCCAGCGACCTGGCGGACACCGGTCATTAACACTTGACACCGACGCCCGCCCAATAATCTGATGGCGGCAGGCTGGTTTAAGGGGGATATATAAACCTAGATTTCTCTCGTATCACACTACAAAGTGTACATTATTGTTATCAACCACAAGATAGATAGATCTAAGTTTTAAGACTTTTTTCCTTCCACAAGTTGCCCCTCAAGGCAAGGGGAAGGACAAGGCACCGAAGCGCAAGAGACCAGAGCTCAAGCCCCAGCAATATGCAAATCTCCGAGTCCCTCTTGTGCTATTGTAATCGCCATGATGACTATTTTGTATTATGTATGGCCATTCTTACATACAGGAATACATAGATGAAATTTCAAACATAGCGTCTGAAGAAGACATCATGGAAAATGATTATTACATGTTTGTTATGTAATGGAATTTAAGCGTTATGAGTCACGTGCCAGTCACTAGGCATTCCCGAAATGCTTTATTGATTTTTGGCACGAAATCTAAAAATACCATAAGAGGCTATGTAGCCTTTTAAGGGAATGCCCTCAAAAAAAATTTTTTTTGGTAATTTTATGAATCTTAATTATTGATGATTTGTATTTTTTTTCGTATGAATTTCAGTGATATATATATTTTTTAATTTGGTGAGATGTAAAAATTCTAAATACGCACCTTTAAATCTGTTTAGCTTACTGCATTGTTTAAACTAACAGCTCTTTATATCTATAAACATTATTTGAGTAAAAAAAAGAAAAATATGTTGTACTTTAATAGTAATCAGAATACAGACACAAAAAAATTAGGGGTATTCCGGGTGATTTGTCGGACCGTTGGCGTTCTTTCAAATGTTTGATGAAACTGCATCATATTTTCTACAATGCTAACTACAAGATAAAATTAGAAAACTGTTTGGTGATTTATTCTAAACTCTATTAACCCTTTACCAAAAATCCCTGGTTTTTACAACCCTGAGAAAGAAGCCTTTCGGAAACATTGTGCGAAAGGGAGAAAATGCTGGTAACCAGCATTTTCTCCTTTTCCCACAATGTTTCATACACTGCCAGAAACAAATTTCAATTTTTGAGTTACGTTTTTTTGTCATCTACAAGATCTTTCAATTTGTACCAGCCTAAAACTTTAAAAATTTGGTAAAGGGTTAAAACTTCAACTTTTTCTTGACCGGACTGTAACTACTGTGAACCAACAAGCGGTCCCCCAACAAGAAGCAGGGCTAAAACAGAGATTGTATGGAAAGGGTCTTAACAGAAATACAAAATGTGAAGTGTTAATTTAATAGATATACACATAAAAACAATACTTTTAAATACCTGGTACATATTGGAAAATGATTCATGCCTCAATTAATTCACTGCTCTCACTGGTACTTTGAAAAATCCGGTAACAGGGACATACATTACTCCACCCACTCTCTATACTCTGTTAACATGGAGTGTCAAATATATATCCAACTTACGTTTCCTTTTTCATCTTTGGTTGTGTTACAGCTAAAGTTCTCCTCCAGATTGTGGTCTGAGCTTCTCTAGGTATAAAGCTTGTTGTCAGGGCCCTGGGCTTACTGATAATTTGTGCAAAGCGTGGAATCGCACACCTCACGAAAATCATGCTTGACAGTTGACTCTCCTATCCTATGTGCTAACCATTGTAATACACAAGCAGTTAAGTTGGTTTAGGCTCCGCCCATTTATTATCACATGGGGGGGGTGGAGGACGATTCGGACCCAAGCAGAATCGGACCGACACAAAATCTTGAGATGATTCGGACCACCCACGAGAAGATTCGGCCCAAGGTAGAAGAAGATTCGGCCTTAATTTTTATATCAGTGTAGTAAAGATGATTTCCATATCTTTATCAATTATACTTTAATTACGTAACTGTAGGAGAATGCCCAATTTTAGGGTTACTTTGATACTGGTTTTGTCCCACTTTATTGATAAGTAATGTATGTTTGCATACATGTAAAGATGAAATGAACAATTTTAAGTATTTGTAAATGATTATACGGTACATTAAACAATGTGAGGCTGGTTGAAAGTTTGGATTACAATTTTTTTTTACGGTTTGATAATGAATAAAATAAAGGATTGTAAATGCAATTTTCACAGTTTGAAGATGTTTTAGCAGTACTTGTCATATATAAGCGATTTGTAATTGTATTGATGTATTATGAATGGTATGTATTGTTTTAGTAATTGTTGATATTGTCCTTTCTTTAAAAATGTTCTCATATAAAAGGGTAGATGAATTTGATGGTTACTATTGTATACTGATTGTGCATCAGATTCATTATTACTATCCTATATGACCTGTCCCAGAGATCGTGATTCGACAAGACAGAACCAAAAAATTGATTAACTGAATGCACCGCTTTATTACATTTCTTTTTTATGTGTGATCTTATTATGTACATGAAAACATGAGCAAAAAAAGGTTTTTTATCTTGTTAGAACAAATACCGTCCGATAATCACGAATGTATCAATTTCCAGACTATAAGGCCTTTAACCTGACAACTCCCACTCTTAGGACACTGTGAAAGAAGGGTTTTGAAAAGAAATTTGAGAAATGAAATTGACAAGTTCACACCTTTCTCCTGTCTACATTTTTCGTTTGAAGAAGTATTAGGTAAAACCAATGTATATATTACTCAATAACAGGAATTTCACAACAAAAGTACTTCGCCAAGGCCAAATAAAATGCAAGTAATGTTCAAAACATATTTTTTTCAATGTCTCAGTAAATACGCTCCAGAACAAAGAGAAAATCACGCTCCTAGATTATCAAAAACAAATAAATTATACAGCCAATAAAACAAAAACAAAATATGAACACTGATCCGAATTCTCTATATTTCTCAACAATTGGGCCGAATCTTGTCCGAAAAAGTGATGAGAAGTACACCGCTAAAATATACTCATTATTAATAATGGCGTTAGCAAAAGACGGTAATTTAACCGTAACGTTCTGCAAACAATATGGGAGATTAAGATTACTATAACGTTTAAGAACAGTAAGTCCAATCAGGTGATTTTACTGATAAAACCAATATAGCACAACATGGGCCGAATCTTCTCACGCTCGGGGCCGAATCTTCTCACTTGCTGGGCCGAATTTTCTCGAAAATCTCTGGAAGGCCCTTGGTCGAATCTTCTTGGGTCCGAATCTTTTGACAAAGACAAAATCTTGAGAAGATTCGGACCCAAGAAAATCCGGACCACCTACGAGAATATTCAGCCCAAGGTAGAAGAAGATTCGGCCCTAGTTTCTAGAACAGTAGAGTAAAGGCGATTTCCACACCTTGCAATTACACTTTTTTTTTAATTTAAGGAGAATGCTTAATTTTAGGGTTACTTTGATACGGGTTTTGTCCCACTTTATCGTTATGTAATGTATGTTTGCAATGTTTCACCAAATGTTGACAGCAAACTTGACTTAATCATGTAGCCGACTGGTTTCAAAATGCTGAACTCCCTATCATATTGACACTTGCCCGTGACCAATGACGCTAGTAGGATTAAATTCAAGGTTGCTTTGATTAAAAATCCAACTCTTCAGCAATGAAACAGGTGATCTTGCGTAAGTGCTGAGAGCTGTTTAGACCTACTATACTTGTAGTGCAAAAGTACGAGTATGCTTGTTTCCTTAAAAGAATTATAATGCTTATCTTTAAGCACTCCCTGTGACCATGAAACACAAAAGAAGATGCTACACGCACACAACTTATGATAATCAACAAATTTAGATTATAAGGAGATTTTTATCACAAATGTAGTGTTTTCCCCGTTTAGAAAAATGGCTGCTGTCTTCAAAATAGGAATGGTAGGATTTCATTCAAGATCCCCTTGATTAACAATCCAACTCCTCAGCAATGAAACGCAGATGGTCCAACATCAATTACTGCTGAGAGCTGTTTAGACTTAGTATACTTGTAGAACGAAAGCATGCTTGTTTTCTGAACAGAATCATATTTATTTTTAAGCATTCCTTGCAAACCTGAAACACAAAGTAAGATGTTACATGTACACAAGTTATGATAATCAACAGATTAAGATTATAAGGTGATTTTTACGACAAATGCAGTGTTTTTCCCATTGAGAAAATGACTGATGTGTCCCAAAGAGAAATTTACTGGTGAATCATTTACCATTGGGAGAACCAATGAATGAAGACTAAGATTTTTCAGCCTAAAAATTGGAGCAATAGATACGCTTAAAATATGATAATAAAGCAAAATATTGACATATTTTATCATTTTGCCAATGAAAGTACAGATACATTGAAAAAAAAAAAAAGAACTATAGACCTTACCCATTTCAAAGCTAATTTATGTTTTGATTAATCTGTCGATTGGAACTTTTTGAAAAGTTTCTGAAAATGGTATGACTTGAAGATATAATTTGTTTCTCTACTGTATAGACGCAAAACATTTAAGAACACAATGCTGGTTGTAACTTATAAGAATTGGCTTGAAAATAACAAGTTTTAAATTTACCCTTTATGTAATTAAGGAATAGGCCGAAAAGCCTTTACGAAAACATCAATGTTACATGATATTTATCAATGAGTTAAAGAGTCTACAGCCCTAACTCTCATAATAAGAGACAGATGCTGCCAAGAACGGCCGAATAGCCTTTAAGAAAACTTCGATGTTTTCCATGGGTTAGGGGGTCGTAATTCTTAAATTGATTATTGCTGCACAGGGCTTTGTTTGACGTCTATGCAAGGCATTGTTATTTATGGAACGGAGGAGAAAAGATAACCATAACCAAACAGACACATCCATTTACACAAGTTTCAAATGAACTCTTTTCTGTTCTCAAATGAAAATAGAATTCCATTATATACACCAGAGGCTAGAGGGTCGTGGTACTAGAGTTTGGCGTTGGAGGAATGAACATGTCAGTGATGCTTTATTATCAAGCATGGCATAAGGATCGTTGATCAGTTCGTTCATGGGCAGGCAGAAGTCAGTTAATCAAAAACAAAACTCGCTTTTTTTTTTCAATGAAAGTCAATTCTAAATATAATGCCATCATCAAAGAAGTTTGACGTGTGTTTTTTTTAAGTCGAAATTTAGACAATCATACAATATATTGCAGCATGGTGGTACTGATGCATGTACAGCTGTTTTCACATGAAACTATTTTTTAGCAGAACAACATTAAATTGTTTATAGGGCGCATTGTCCATTGATATGGCACTTAGTAAGCGTGTCGGGGATGACTCGAAAATAATATGTGTATACCAGCGCTAAAGCCCAACAACCCCCCCCCCCATAACTTTGCATAGAATATCTGTAGGAATTAAACTAGAGTCTAGATCATTGAACATCCTCACAGTGTTGTAAGTGAGGCGAAGCAGGCAAGGTTTATAAATGCAAAATGTGTTCATACTTGATGTTAATCATGTGATTTTGATTAGTTTCTATATATTTGTAAAACCATTCTCTAGTAATACACTTGATCAAACTTGAAGGAATCTCCAGATGAAAAAAAAAGAGGATTTTGTAAGGATGATAAGATTGTAATAATACGCACTATATTAAGTAGCAATGGAGAAAATGGCTTCTCTTAATACATTTGAGGAAAAATAAGGCCTGTTCTTGCTCCAGATTTATCTAAACTGCTGATCGTACCTGAATGAATCGCACGAGGTAGCGTTTTATTGAGTAAACGTTTGTTTTAGTTTGAAATTCAAAGTAAAGGTTGTTGCATAGGAAAGTAGTCCGGTTTTGTACTCAGGATGCCCAAATTAGGTAGATAAGTATTTGTAGAATACCATCTAGCAGGAGATAATGCAGGTTTTTACTGAAGAAAATACTTTGGATACAAGAGAACTTACTTGTTTTGAGGCATTTCGCCTAAAGTTTCTCAAAACTTTTCAAAATGCATACATGTCAGACAAGTAAAACATGAGATTGTTGATAACGGGTTAAAAAGTGAAATTAGAAAGGGAAATGTTACAATATTGGCAACTGTAGTACTGTAAGAATTCTAAATTTGATTGCTCTTTTGCAATAATGTATATTAAAGGGCAAGTAACGTTTTTGGGTTATGACAAAGACTCAGATTTTTGTACTATTTATATATAGTTACCCCCCCCCCTCCCCCAATCTACTGTGGATTTGCATTACATGAGCACATGATAATGATATTTTGCCATAAACAGGTTTATATTTCAAACAGATATACATGTAATATGTATCATATGTATTTAATATGTTGCAGTTCATTAATTTACAAAAAAAAAAAAAAAAAAAAAAATGCATAATAGGCTGAGTGGGTGGTAATATGGTATAGCAACAATTGACTTATACATGTATTTATTTTCTTATTTTGATCTGAAAACAAAAGATATTGAGATTACAATCTGTCCTGCAATACCAATTTCACAAATGAGGTAACAAAACATCATTTTCCAATGAGTAATTTGGATAAAAAGGCATTTTGTTGAAAAACTAGATAATGCCAAGAAATTTATGGTGGACCTATTTGAAGAGACATTTTTTGGTATCCTCCCCTTATAGTTCAGACTGCAACTTTTTTCTTGTGATTACCGAGGTATCAAATGAAACAAAAATGACAAAATCATTTCTTTTGCAATTAGTTCCAAGTTTGGTGCTTTTTTTCGGCTAGGTTGACTGGCCTATTTTAATAATTACTGATATTGTCCTTTTTTAATAAATGGTCTCATATGAGAGAGTAGATACATTTGATGGTTAGTTAGAGATTTTCCCGGCACATTCATACGTATATTTACCAGTCTTTAATGATCAATAATCACGAATAGACACTACTGTATGCTAATATCTGCTGATTTTCAATATGAAAAATCTAGATTTTTGAGGTCGATCTTTTCTCATAGCTTTTCATTTGGCTTTGTTCCTTTGCTAATGTTGTACAAATCTTTGTACCTTAGTGAAAATAAAGTATCTTATGTTGTTGTTGTTGTAGTATTTTATATTGAATATGCATCAGATTCATTATTACTATATGACCTTAAGATCGTGATCAGATAACACAGAACCAAGAATTTGATTAACTGAATGCACCGCTATATTACATTTTTTAAATTGTTATGTATTATTATGTACATGAAAACATTAGCAAAATAGGTTTTTATCTAGTAAGGACAAATAACGTCCGATATCAGGAATGTATCAATTTTCCAGACTGTACATAAGGCCTTTAACCTGACAACTCCGACTCGTTAAGGACACTTTGAAATAAGGCTTTTGAAAAGAAATAGGAAAAATGAGAAATTGTCTGTATTTTTTTTTGTATTTTATCTACATCTTTCGTATGTTGTTGGAGGTCGTTAACCATGGTACAATTTTCGAAAAATTGTCTGCAAATATTACTTTTATGTCAGAAAAATGCTAATCTAGTTACTATTTTAGTTAATTACATCCGTATTTTTTGTTCGAGCATGTTTATGATATTGGACAAATATTCTGACCGATTTTTATGAGAATCAGGTATCGTGTCTAGCCCTGTGACCTACTTTTAGATCCGGCGTGACCCAAGACTAAGAATGATTCGCAGAATGGCTGGTGAATACAAAACAAGATTCTCGATTACGAGGTCTAAGCCTGTTCAGTAAAAGTTTGGTTTGTAACTGACCGTCCAAATTATGTTCCAAGCTGTTGACCCTATCGCTTAGCCGCACACAAGCACAAACACATATTATTTAAAAGTGTGTTTTTTTTTTTCACTTCTTGAACAATCGCATTTATGATACGTGAAATTTTAGATACTGCTCTTCGAAATATTACACTAGCCCTTACTGAAATCACTAACAGTTGATATATCAATCCTCTCTCACCGCTGACTATAGTTACGACGATGGCAATGTGGGAAAGTTTCACTTGGCGTGGCCGACTTTCATTGAAATACTTATGTTGAGAAGGGCATTAGACACCATACAAGGAATATCACAGATATGACCTTTTGAATGATTCAAATGATATTTGTCTGTGACAGGATAGAAAACATTTTGGGAAAAGGAGAAAATCCCTGTTTCTTGCATTTTCTCCTGTTCCATTTTTTTTTTCAAAGGCAACTTCCAGTCAGTGTCATCATAAATATAATTCGGGATTGTTTGGTAAAGGGTATATGACCAGCGCATAACAAGGCCTGCAATAGAAACTTTTGCCTCTGTGTACGAACTAGAAAGATAATTAAGCCATACTCTTGCAAAATGAGTCTTGATGCATCTCTCCGTGATTCATTCTTTCCGTGTTGTTGTTGGTCCATAACTCGCCTCTTTCGGATACATGCTAAGATTTTACGATCCGTAATTCAAGAGAAGTTTTGCCGACCAAATAAAAGGCATCAAAAGACAAAATAAGACTATGCATTTTAATAATCAGAGATTACATGATTGAGAGGAAAAATAGTTTGCAGAAAATAACCCTGCAGATGCTCGGACCCACTTATATGCATACATGTATATGTATTTTTTCTATGTCTTTGTGCATCTAAAGTTGTGGTATCTTGGGTGTCGTTGTTGCATTTAGCAGGGCCGCCCAAGTAGAGGAGGAAATTCGTCTGGTCTGCATAAGACGACGTTCTTTTAAAACTGATAGCAAGTGTAATAAGTGGTATAATTCAATTAGTATGGAACGCCATGGCTGTCTTATATCGTTCTTTAATAGACTATTGCACCGTCGTTGTAATATACGGTTTCATTGCAGCTGTACCTATCATGAAAACATGTTTTAATACGGAACCAACCTCCATTATAATTATTAATCCATTTCTTCAATATAATGAACAGAATAGTAAATGTATTATCTGAAGCTGGATTTCATCATATCATCTGAACAATGTAAATTACACAGTAAATCCTGTGCATAAAACTATTCTAATCAAGTATTGAACCAAATGCATGGACAAATGCATTGATATAAACACAGTTTGGCTCAGTACATTGATTAACTCAAACCACACCATGCCTCTGGTCCAAAGGACAAATGCATTAATATAAATACAGTTGGTAGTACCGTATAATATAGTGTTCAAACGATATATATCACGCTACTTCAGATTAATACATTCACTATTCCGTTCAATATACATGTTGGAGTTATGGTTTTATGTAATGGAGGTTGGTTCCATATAAACAGAGACATACAATACAATACATATTTTATGTCTCTGATATAAACATGTTTTCATTATATACAGTCAGACATAAGTTAAGCATCATCAAAACTGACCAGCAATAGCCCATGTGCTTAGACCAGCATTACCCGTGCCCACAATTTGCCATTTCTGGGCTTCGGAAAGTTCTCTCGTAGATATCCTTTCATTTGCCAATTTGGCTCATAATGCAGCCTGTTACTTGTCTAGTGGGTCCATGCATAGCCGTTGAAAATATACCAAATAACAGGTTATCCATTGAAAAAAAAATGACTACATTTGTTCGGATGATGGCTAATTAATGTCTAACTTTATAGTTGTAATGAAACAATGAATTACAACAACGGTGCAATGAACTGTAAAAACCGATATAAGACAGCCAGGACTTTCCAAAAATTAGTCATTATTGGCACTCGCAGCACCAAATGAGCAGCCTGAAGCTTTATCATTTCACCTATGGTCACTTCTCCTTTCTCGGCTTCATAACAACAGATCAAATCCTTGTATGCAGCAGATGGGCTTTCTGTTACTTTTTATGAGAGTGTATATGATCCCTGCTCTGATCAGGGATCAAGTATAGCGTGTGCACAATCCCTGTTATGATTGAGGAGTTACGAAGAAACTCAAACACCCTTATTCATTAAGTTACATTATTATAGTAAACAAGAGTACCATGATGGCCCTGGCGTAGCTCACCTGAATCTTTTGACCAAAGATGACAAGGCTTTTCCAAGTTTGGCCCCAGTGACCTAGCTTTTGACCCAATATTACCTAACAAATGAAATCTTGTCCAACGTAACACCAAAAGAAACATTCTGACAATTCTTTCAAGAGTTTATGGATAAAATTTGACCACTACAGAGTACACATGGTTTTTGCAAGATTTGATGCAGTAATCTATTTTTTTTTTAAATACATGACCCATGTCCAAGATATCATCAAGACAAAGATCCTGACCACTTTTCAACAGTAATGGACAGAAAATATGGCCTTAGAATGTACAAAAGGTTTTTCTAAGATTTTGACCTTGTGACCTAGTTTTTTAACCCAAAATGACCCATTTTCAAACTCATCTGAGAAATCATCAACACAAACATCCGAATCAAGTTTCATGAGCATTGCACGAAAAATGTGTCTTCAAGAGAGTACTACAGATTTTTTCTAAGATTTGACCCAGTGACTTAGTATTTTACCCAATATGACCCATTTTCATGTTCATCCAAGATATTATCATACGAACATTCTGACCAGCTTTCAAGAGTATTTGACTGAAAATGTGGCCTCTAGATGTGGTTTTCTAAGAACTAACATACAACCTAGTTTTTGACCATACCTTGCCCATTTTCAGAGTTGTTCGTTCAAGATATCACCAATAAAAACATTCTGACCAATTTTCCTGAGTATCAGACTAAAACTGTGGCCTCTAGAGGTGGTATACAAGGTAAAGTTCATGACGCGCAAAGAACACAGCACGATCGCAAAAGCACTTTTGTGCTCAGGTGAGCTATAAATGATTCAAGAATTTTGAAAATCACGTGCATAAAGTTATGAAAACTGTAAAAGCGCAAACTAAGACATTGTTTTTGAAATAGGACATTAGAGAACAAGAGATCTGAAAAGGCTCTAGTTGTGGACAGAGAAGAATATACTGTTAGCTGGCGGTATGTGCATTATATGTAATGTCTTTTTGTTGCTTCGTACCATCACATTGATCAAAGGTGTGTACATGTGTGCACATATACAATTCCAGCATAGATAGCAGGACACAATGGGGAATAAGTTATCAATTAAAAACATAAACTCCAATTCAGAATTATATTCTAGAGGCTTTTACTTGATTAATAACAGTTATCTTGCAGAACCCAACAACTTTCATAGAAAAGTAAGTACCGAAGAGAACATTCACAAAAATTGTCAAATAAGGTAACTTCATACCCCCAACAAGTGCTTTGACATATGGCTTGCAACACGTGAAAAGGGCGTAAAGTGTCGTCTCGGATCAACCTGCACAATCGGCACAGGCTAATCCAAGATGGTACTTTATGACTACATTAGATTTTGTTCTTCAGCAGACTTGTACAAAACAGAAATTGAAATAAAAACGGAAAGTGTTGTTCCGGGCGATGATCTGTAACAACACTTTATGCAAATGTCTGAATGACCCTTTTTGTGTGTTGCAGGCTACAGATAAAAAAAGATGCGCACTACACACAAAAATGTTACAATTCAAGTGTAGATCTTTAGATGCATAATCTCTACAGAACCAAATAAAAATCCTGGGCTATTTATAAAATACAGCCTTGTAAAATTATAAAAAAAAATTAATTTCTAGACTACTAGCTCTAGGCTTCTTTGAAGGTGGTAAAAACAGCTATAGTTGTGACAAGCATTCAGAAGGATAGAGCAGAATTTAACATTTTCCTTTTGTGCATACATGTACCTAGATCTAAGGTGTCTTGATAATAAATGTATTAAGCTGCAATACAATGGTTAACATTGAATAAAAAAAAATTCATAGATAGCATGAGGAATGGACAGACCCACAAACATGTTGATTCCAGTATATCTAAAAAGTAAGCTTTGGAGAAAAAACAAGATGCAATGTAATATTGTACATGTAAATTGACAAACTAGAACAATGCTAAATTATCTGAAAAAAAAAATCCATGGTTTTGTAACAATATTTTCAACTTAACCAAATTGTAGTTCTGATTTTCTCTGGGTTGTTATTTAAACAAGAATAAAATATCATAAACAAGAGAACCATGATGCCCTGACTTACTCATCTAAACTTGAGTTCCTCTGAGAGAATTTCAAGGACCGTAGTTGCCATAAATAACATAGAGAGTGTTAAATAATTACATGAGTGTTTATAATTGCGTATTACCATTTTTGTTAAACAACTTGACTAAAGTCATGCTATGCAAGTCTTGGTTTATCTTCTTTCTATCATGGTTTATTGTTCAATAAACCACAGTTGTGAGCTATGAGGCACAATGAATAATCCACGAGGGTAATAGCCCTCGTGGATTATTTACTGTGCCTCATTACTTATTCTTACATGATCAACTCTTAATGAAAGGAGGACATGGATGCGGATTATATTCCACTGAATAACTTACTTGCTTCATACAGAATGACGTCACTCTTCATAGAATGACATTACACTACACTGAATAACAAATTTTACCACACTTTTGTTGCACTTTGTTTATTGAGCAGAATTCATGTCTTATGTTAGAATTAGCATTCTAAGGCTTAATTATAGCTGTAGTTTGTAACAGCATTTCAAGTGACCAGGTATGTCATGCTCAGAGTGATTTGCTGAATTTGTATGAAATGAGATAATTTCATGATATGATCTGTCACTTTAGAATTGAACTGCATTTAAGTGACCAGGTATTTCAATGCTCAGAGTGGTTTGACGATTTTGTACTAGTTTCTTGATATGATTGATGTATGTATATATGTTTCAGTTGTGCCAGTTACATATGAGTTACATACGATAATACAAGATCTGTTGTAGCACAGTTGTCAGTCCATTTCAAAGCTTTTCATGGTCAAACTACTCACATACTGTAACTAGTAAAGTTTCCCTTTACAGTGAAAGGTTCTGACATATGTAAATGCAGGTAAAAAAATCAACTATTGGTCTTAAAAGGCTTTTAGACATTTTAGGCACTTTTGATAAAAACAAATTTCAAACATTCTGACAAAGTGTCATAGACATAAGACTAAAAATATAGTCTACAGAGTGCACAGAGGGTGAAGCTAATGGAACTTTTGGTTTTGACAGAGCCTATTTTGTGGTTTTCTGAGATATCAACAAGATACAAATTCTCACCATGTTTCATGTGAGTTGTAAATGTTTCTCCTAGAGTGTACAAAAGTTTGTTCTTTTTTCTTTGAAAGATCTATTTAAGTGGCATCTTTTTTAATTAAATATCACCCATGTTTAAACTTTTCTGAGATAACATAAATATTCTGACCAAATTTCATGACTATTCCAAAGGTGATAATGTGGCCCCTAGAATTTACACCAATTTTTCAAAGGTTTGTTCCGGTGACCTTCTATTTTAGCTGACATAACACCTTTTCAAACACATAATCAAGACAAATATTTTGGCCATATTTTACGAACACTAGATTAACAGCATGTTCAACTTTAGCATTTCAGGCTACAGTGAACTAAAATTTCAAGACAAGAGGGCCATGATGGCCCTGCATTGCACCTCTGGGTAATAAGTAAAATCCTCCACACATCAAACATTACAATACTTGCCCAATTACCTTTGAATAAGTAGACATACTTGACCACCAGGGCTATAATTTTGGCCCTCTTAGTATAGGCCCACTAGATTTAATTGCATGCAAAATTCAGTAGCCCTAGACCTTATGACTAGGTACGAGATTTCTAAAATTTTTACTTTATAAGCCCAGGGATGGGGTCAAATTACGAATTGGGCAATCTTGGAAGCATTCCAATAAATCAAGCAACATGCAAAATTTGGTAGCCCTAGGCGTTATGGCTAGTTAGAGGAAGATTTTTGAAGTTTTCTCTGAATAAGCCTCTGTAAAACTTGTAACCCCTTGGGTGGGGCCAATCCTAATCCCAGGGCTTTAACTTCAACAAATTTGATAAAGGTCTACTACATAAAGCTACATGCCAAATTTGGTACCCCTACTCCTAGGGCTTAATGGTTTCAGTCAAGAAGATTTCCAAAGATTTCCAAATTCTTTAGTTTTGATGCGATGGCGACCAGATTTTTGAAGGAATCAGTTTCACTCAAAAAATTCTGAGGAGGACCATAGCAAGATCATTTCTGTTTCATCAAAAATGGATGGACACTTTTTGAGAAGATGTTTGAAATAAAAGTTAACAGGCAGACACACAGACAGATGCACATACAACCAACATCAGGCCATGACGTGAGCCCACTGGCCTTTGGCCAGTGAATTAAAAATCACAAACTGTTTAAAAAAATCTTATGTAACTGTGAGGAGGTAAAAACATGCCTTTACAAAGTTTCAGATGTGCCCAGTCTTCACAAGAAGATTTCCAAATCTTAGGACCAGAAAACATGCTTTCAATAGAATGAATTGTAAAGTTAGTTCTGGAACAAAAAAATTGGATGAGAGAGACCAACTATAATCATTCAGCTCACATGAACATAACTATTAATATCACAATGAATCAACCACAGTGAAAACTTAACATTTTCTGTCCAATGAAGTTGAATACCCACTATGAACAAAATCATATTGCAAAATTATAGACTCATCTAAATTCAAAGCATATGCAAACAAATTAAGGCTCAAAAGAAAAGATTTGCTCTATAACCCTTTACCACAAATTCCTGAGTTTCAGTGACCCTGAAAAAAGAGTCCTTTTTCACAGATTGTTTCCACAATGTTTTCATGGGCATTCTTTTTCAAGGTTCCTAAAATTAGGATTGTGTGGTAGAGGGTAAATTTCTGGAGGTGGGGGGGAATTGTATGGCTCAGTGGTGAATTGTTGGGACTCGTAAACTGGAGGCCCCAGGTTCGAGCTGCACTGGGTCCATTGGGTTTTTCTTTGGAGTCTCCTTGGGCAAGACACTTCAGAGCCCCATTCTAGTACTGGTGAAACCAAGGAAATTCATGAATATGTGAACTCTTGATATGATATGACTGAAAAAAAATGTTGAAAGCAGTGTAAAACACCATTCAATCAATCAATCATTTAGCTTCTTGGGAGCAAAACTTTCATTTAGCAGTTTAAACCTTTATAAAATAATTTTGAATATCAAAAAAGACTTGCAGTAACGAGGCTTACAGAAATATTGCAGTATAGGGAAAATAATGCTGGTAATCAGTATTTTTTCTCTTTTCCTTTACTGTATTCAACCCTTGAACTTTTTACCACAGGTCAAAATTGTAGACTTGCCCAAATTAAAAACTGCTTACAGGCAACAATATGAATGTGGCTCAAGTGATGGACTTTATCTCAGATAGGGATGAAAACATTTTGGGAAAAGGAGAAAATGCTGGTTTTTTACCACTTTCTCCTTTTCCCACATATTTCCTGTTCTTTTCAAAACAAATTTCTGTCAGTTATCATTTATTTTGTCATCTGCAACTGCTTTAAATTTGAAGTAATTAGTCATCTGGTTAAGGGTTAAAAATATAATTAATGTAATATAGAGGCTTTTTTTGGTAGTATCTCTACATATCTGATTGAGGAAAAAATAAGATTTTCTTTTTGCCTATTTTATAAACGTAGATTTGCTTCTTCAAGACACCAAAAGCTACAAGGATATCACTTAACCCTTTACCCCATAAGACATTTCTACGGCATCTTTAATTGACCCTAAATAACAGCAAGGATGAAGCCGTTTTTTATGCCTATAGGACACCTTTTGATAGCATAGAAAACATTGTGACAAAAGGTGAAATTACTCGTCACAAGCAATTTCACCTTTTGCCACAATGTTTTCCAAAGGCTCCTACAAGCAATGTGTAGAAACAGGTATCTATTAGAGTAAAGGGTTAACTCTTTACCAGATGACAAAATTTTAGACAGGTACAAATTGGAACCACTTACAGGCAACAAAATGAATG
Source organism: Tridacna crocea (assembly GCA_943736015.1). Classification (NCBI taxonomy): domain Eukaryota; kingdom Metazoa; phylum Mollusca; class Bivalvia; order Cardiida; family Cardiidae; genus Tridacna; species Tridacna crocea. The sequence goes on from OX031060.1 coordinate 47,204,346, forward strand.
AAACTCAAAAATTGTAATTTGTTGCCAGGAAGGTATCAAACCTTGTGGGAAAAGGAGAAAATGCTGGTTACCAGCATTTTCTCCTTTTCCCACAATGTTTTCAAAAGGCTTCAATCTTGGGGTCGTAAAACCCAGGAATTTTTGGGTAAAGGGTTTAGAACATTTTACCATTTTATTAATTATAAACATGTAGAGGGACACTTGTTGGAAGTTTGATTCACAGGACCATTCCTTTCTTAACTCATTACTAAGTGAAAAATTTTAGACTTGTCCAAAGGTTTCTTTTTCAGGAGCGTCAAAAGTAGGGATTGTGTGGTAATGGGTTTGATTTTCACTGATACCCGGGCGGTGACTGCTGTCAGAATTTCTTTCCAGTCCACCATTACTGGTAGATAACAACATTATAGAATTAACAACATTGGTTTTTGGCCAGACAGAATAAAAGACAGCCTTTTAACCCTTTACTAAACGATACTGGAAAAGGAAAGAAATATTGGTTACCAGTATTTTGATCTTTACCAAAAATGTTTTTAACTCTTTGCAAGATAAACCACATCAGTTGAGTCTTATGAGTCTTGGCTATTGTTTTGAAAATCGCCAAGTATTAACTCTTATCATTTGGTAAGGACTTAAATCCTATATCTTTCGTCTCTCTCTATATCCCTGCTTTTGACTTCTATTTTATGCATGAAATATATCAATTATTTTCCAGTAGTTATCATTCTAATTTTGGTAGCAATATAACTTATGAACTCATTCTTATCTTTTTTAGAGAGCTCAAATTTCGTTATGATACGCCCTGTATTAAGGATGGCAACCCACAATTGTACTGAAATATAATTTACAGCCATGACAAAGCTTACTATAAAAATTGGACCAAAGTTTGGGCTTGTGTTTTTTAGTTCTTGTCCAATCCCTGTATCAAAAGGTATTAAAGTATTGCTGTAAAATGAGCGCTGAACATTTCTATAAAAACGTATGACCTTCCCAAAAAACAACCACCCACAATGCGAATAGGCTATGATCAGGATCAAGAGAAGAAACAAGTAGCCAAATAACTCGGGTCGAATTTTAGCCAATGTTTCAGTCACAAGTTTCATTTTTTCCATAAAGTTCACCAGCTTGATTGCCTTTATGATAGCTATGGCAACTAGAAATGCCATGACATACTCCAGAATACTGTTCCACAGGAATGCCTCTGAGAAATTGATATACTTTGTCTTATGAGTTTCTGCATAATCCTTCAGTGTATTAGATACAGTAATAAACCTTTTTATAAACAACCCAATTGTAACAAAGAATAGCAAGATCAGTAACAATTCGACATAAGTCCAAGTTTCAGACAAGTATCTCTTGCTACCATTTCTTTTCCATTTTTCATATTCTATATAGATAAAGAAGACGTTAAAACATACAAAAAGTATTTCACATGCTGCCACCACTTTCTGAAAGTTGGAGGTGTAGTGATGCAAGTTGGCAGATAAAATTTCATGTTTTGGATACATGTGACCGAGAGAGGTCATTTCAAACAGCAGTATAACAGATGTAAAATCATCAACATTTGGATTATATACTGTGCATTCTACAAACACAGCTCTTGTTCGCTCATCTATCCAACCTTTCTTATCCAACTCTTGTATTTTACCTGCAAAGAATAAATGAAGTTTTAAACTTTTCCCGAACAACCCTGTGCTGTAAGGACCTCATATTTCATTGCCCTAAGGAAGATGACCTTTGAAAACATTATGGTAACCAGCATTTACTCCCGTTTCAAACAGAAGTACATTATCTTAATCAAATTCAATTTTTCATTTTTCAACTTGGGTGACTATAATTTTGTCATGTAGAGAGTTTGTAGGGTATTGGTGTTTGAAATGAGCTTACCTGGAATGCAGAGAAGTTAATGTCAAGAAGAAGGATTGCCTTTCATTGCTAATCTGATCTAATTTGTAAAAATGTGGTTCTAAACAAATGATTTTTGTTTGATTTACATTCCCCTTACAAAAAGATTTGTTTTGGTTGAAAACATTCAAGAGGTAGTTTTTTTGTTGCATGTAAAAATAGCCTTAATGTTATTGGTCCATTATAAACTTACACAATAAGCCCCCTTTTCCCATGACATGGTATCTCATTAAATAACAAGAGGGCCATGATGGCCTTGTGTCGCTCCATTGACTAAAAAGTTGAAATACTACAAGCCAAACATTACCATATGGCCAATTCATTTTAAACTAGAAGACATACATTTTTTTTGTAAAATACTACGAGAAAGTTATGACCCCAGGGCAAAGCCTTTTTGGCAACAAAGGTACAATTACTTGAGTCCTGGTGGAGGTCAACAAGATAAAGCCCCATATGAAATATGAATGTAAGGTTAAAAACTATCAGACTTTCGAGGTTTCCCAAGTGAGGCTTATAAAACATGAGATCCCTGAGACAGGGTTAAATTTAGTGGCCTTAAGTCAAATAGTAACAAAAAGATTTTTAAAGTTCTTACGACAAAAGCCCATGTTAAACTCGTGACCCATGGGATGGGGCCAAACTTGACCCAAAAGCTATAACTTTGATTCTCTTTGCAAAATTTGGTAGTCCAAAGCCTTATGACTAGGGCAGAGTAGATTTTTAAAGTTTTCACTATATCAGACGATGCAAAAATTGTGACCCCTGGGGCAGGGCCAAATTTGACCCCAGGATTATAATTTGGACACTCTTTGTAGAGACCCACTAGATAAACCTGCATGCAAAATTTGGTTGCCCTAGGCCTAATGGCTAGGTATGAGAAGATTTTTAAGTGTTCCCTAAATAAGCCGTTGTAAAACTTGTACATTCCGAGGGGCTGGACCAAAATTTACCCCAGGGCTATAATTTGAAGACACTGGGAAGAGGTCCTCGAGATAAATTTTCATGGCCAATTTGGTAGTCCTAACGAACAAGAACACTCATGGTTTCAGACAAAAAGATTTTCAATATTTTTCAGTTTTGTTGCCATGGCAACCATAGTATTTGAAGGAATCAAATTCTTTCAACATATTCTAAAGAAGATTATAACAGGATCATTTCTGTGAAATTTCATCAAAATTGGATGAGTAGTTTCAGAGAAGATGATGTTTGAAATAAAAACACACAGACGGATAGGCAGACAGAAGCACGACGGTCTTCGGGCCATTTAAGGACATTTTCGGTAGTAATTTCTGCACATCACTTTGGCAATTTCAAGAGAGACAATAACAGACAGTAACTCTTCTCAAAGAAGGTACTTGTATAACGTTCGGGCAATATCTTGAATTTCGGATACGGTACGTTTCGAAGTGAAGAATGAGTCTACAATATTGACTTAATGGACATTTTGCAAAAAGATCTACAGGGGAAAAGATCAGAAGAAAACAGGAAAGTATCGACTTTTTCAGAGACTAGAGTCTACTGAACATGACAGTGCCGATCGGTCTGAGCCCCTAAGCGGTTACTATGGAAACAGTCATTTTACAAAAAATGTAACAGGGCAACATATCTTTTTCTTTTTGTACTTACCATTCAATGTTACTGTATATACCAAAAAATTAGAAAATTCTATGGAAGGATTTTTCCAAATTTTGAATTATTTCAAGACTACAGGTTGATTTTGCTTATATTTTGGCGAGTCAAGAAATAGGAAAAATATTTTTTCAAAAAGAAAATGAATTCAGATTATCATTTCATTCATACAGAATCAAGAAATAATATATTAAATGATACAATAAACTTTCTATCACTGTATTACTGTCTTTTATGAAGATATAGTCATTTTAGGTGTTTTGATACAAACAGTTACCATAGAAACAGCCATTTTGCAGAAAACCTAACTCAGCGACATACCTTTTTCTTTTTATTTTTGAGTTTGCCATTGATTTTTACCCAACATATGAAAGAATTAGAAAATTCTATTAAAGGATTAAATTGTCACAAAACTGTAGAAAATGTCATTAACTCATTACCAAACGGCAAAATTTTGGACGAGTCCAAATTGAAAGCATTTGCAGACGACAAAATAAATGTGAATCAAAATCTGAAATTTGATTTGGAAAGGGTAGAAAACATTGTGGGAATAGGAGAAAATGCTGGTTACCAGCATTTTCTCCTTTTCCTACAATCTTTTCAAAGGCTATTTTTCCCAGGGTCATTAAAAGTCAGGATTGTGTGGTAAAGATTTAATAAGCCCATCAAGGATTTTAGAAGATATCTGTTTGGGCAGATAGAAGGACAGAATACAAACTGTTTGACTGATAGACATGGCCATTTTCGTAATTGATCTTTGCTGAAATCATAAATTGAGCTGCCTTTTTCTATGACATAGAATTTTATCCTGTCCAAGTTTAATGAGTATTAGACTTAAAATATGGCCTTTAGAACATAAACATGGTTTTTAAAAGATTTGACTAAGTGATCTGGTAATTGACCCGATATGATTATTTAAAATGGTCCAACATATTATCAATACAAGCATTCTGACAAAATTTTAAAAGTATTGTTCTAAAAATATGACCTTAAGAGTGTACAGAAGGTATTTTTAAAATTCAACCCAGTGACCTAGTTTTTGACCCAATATGACCCACTTTCAGACTCCTCCAAAATATGTTCAAGACAAATATTCTGGCAAACTACATATATTAAGAGTATCTGACTGAAAGTGTGGCCACTATAGAGTTTACACAAGGTTTTTCCTGAGATATAACCGAGTGACCCAGTAATTGATCAAACATGACCCTATTTCATAATCATCTATGGCGTCACCAAGAAAAATATTCTGCCAATGTTACGTAAGCACTGGACTGAAAAAATATGGCCTTGAAGACTCTATGCATTGTAACAGTTGACAACAGAAGACCCACCCTGGGCCATGTTCAAAAGCTCATCTTGAGCACTTTCTGCTCAGGTGAGCTAAAAGCAAAAGAATACATTTTAGCGGACTATTATAAGGAACATATGCATATAGTTTCATCAATTTTTGGCCATGATTTTAGAAAATACCTGCCCGAAAAGACAACAGAATGGGCTGGCAATGCATACACTGTATCCCTCCCCTCCACCTTCGGCAGGGAATAACAATACAAGTAAGTGAAGCACATTGAGGGAATCAAAAGAAGTCAACCTGTAACTTGATTCACCAATCAGTCTTAATAGTGTTTTAATGTCATATCCGTATGGCTGACAGATATTAAGATTTGAATTTAGAACATTGCTCCACCACTCAGATACAAGATTTCATCATTACCTGCTGCATTGTTTTTCATAATCTGCACATAGCCTCTGCCAGGGTATGTGGCAAATATTCCAGCAAATGGCAATGTCTTCAGATCCCATGAATTTTTATGTGTCCAGGGTCCGGTTCCCAGATTATTGGTGGCTATTTTAGACCAGTTACCAGCGTAGCTCTCTGTGTCCTCACTTCCTATCCAGTAATCATCTACACAGCGTACAACAAAGTTGTGTGGTAGAACAGTTTCACATTCACCTTGTAAATATAAATCAAAGAAGTTTACTTAGTAGAGGACAGTGGTGTAGACATACAGTGCTTACCTCTCACTTCAAAAGTTCTGGATTGATGGGCAGACCTAACAACATCAGTTGTCTAATTTTCCAGGTGGCAATCACCTGGAGTGCATAATACATCATTTAGAACTTGTTTCACAATTGCTTATGTTTAACTCTTTATTAGACAACGAAATTCTAGCTTTGTCCTAATTGAAAGCGTCTGAAAGCGACATCTGAAACATAAAATTTGGCTTTTGATGGAAAAAAAACATTGAGGCTTTACTGATTACATGATACATCATGTAAGAACTTGTTTCACAATTGATTATATTTAACTCTTTATTAGAGAACAAAATTCTAGCTTTGTTCAAATTGAAAACGTCCAAAAACGACATTTTAAACGTGAAATTTGGCTATTGAGGGATAGAAAACTGAGGCTTTACTGGTTAAATGATACATCATGTAAGAACATATTTCACAATTGATTACATTTTACTCTTTATTAGATGACAAAATTCTAGCTTTGTCCAAGTTGAAAGCGTTTGAAAGCGATATCTTAAATATGTAATTTGGCTTTTGAGGGATAGAAAACATTGAGGCTTTACTGGTTACCACATTTTCTCCTTTACCCCCAAGTTTCAAAAGCTTTTTTTCTACATGTCATTTTAGACACGATTGTTTGGTATATGATAAACATTAAAATAATCTTTCTACAAATTTTGGCCTAACAATCTTACCAGATTTGACCCTGACTTGTCTAAGCCTGAAGAATCCCAATAAATAATGATTAGATATGGGTGAGATAACACCAGTATGTGCTCCAGACAGTTGTTCTGCCACTGGGACAAATGTTTCCAGCATGTAGGAGTAAAAATCTTGAGGAGTTGTCACCTGTGTGAGTATATAATAAAGATATGAACATTTGAATATGGTAGTAATAGAAAGCTTGATATATTCCAGACTTAAACAACGACAAGATGTGGATGTGATAGATCTAATACCACAATTGCATTCACTTCTGTGCAACATGTTCAGTTTTAATCTAAATGAATGGAAAAAAATCAGATAATCTTTAATAATTTCTGGTATGAAATATCCTCAAAGTAATTACTCAAAACAAAAAAGGATCTAACAACATCAGAGTGTGCTGGACAGGACCTTCCCCAATATGTCCCTATGGAAGAATACTTAGATAAAAATTAGAAATTAGATGAAGATAAGATGACATCACTGTGTGCAACAGACAATTTTTTGTCACCACATGCATAAATGTCGGTAAAACGAGAGGTCTGCATCATGCCAATGCTCGACGTTATTTAAAATTTGGCAATGCTGTATATTATGCATTTTCAAAAAAAAAAAAGTTTCATAGAGGAACAAGAACGCTAGATCATAATGATATTTCATCCTGTAGTTTTGATTTTACTGAGCCAATTACTGCGTGATGATGATTTTAGCTAGATATCTATTAAAAGGTATGTGGCTACATAAAATTGTCTGAATATATATATATACATCCAGGTCTAAGGATATATACAGATGTATGTATGTTTGTATGTATAACATATGTATGTATGTATGTATGTATGAGATTCGTAAATATTGGTTTTTGAATCTCAGAATCTGAGTGTGGCATAGAATTGATTCTAATTACACCAATTAAACTGATTCATAATTCGCTCAAACTGTAATTTGAGTATAGGCTTTTCAGCTAGATTTGGTCAGCCATGATATTGCCTAGTAATTGTTACGGGAGATCACTCCTTCCTTACTGCATAGCTTTCCCGTATAAAATCAATACCTGACAACTGTGTCAGAAAGAATCTTCTTTAACTCATTACCAAACGACAATATTATAGACGTGCCTAAATTGTAAGCATTTGCAGATGACAAAATAAAAGTGACTCAAAATTTGAAATTTGTTTTGTGAAGAGTAGAAAACATTGTGGGAAAAGGAGAAAATGCTGGTTACCAGCATTTTCTCCTTTTCCCACAATGTTTTCTAAAGGCTTCTTTCTCAGGGGCGTCAAAAATAGGGATTGTGTGGTAATGGGTAATGTGGTAACTCAGTGATTATGGTATTGGTCTTTAATCCTCGAAAAACGAGGATATTTATCTGTCATGTGTTCGTATCCTGCCAGATGTTGGTTTGTATTTGAGCTATACATTTGTTGCAAACTTTCATGGAAAAACGAAATATCTCATATAACTGTAAATACCATATTTTTCCTACATGTAAACAAAATTTTTATATTGATTGTATATGTACTTGTAAAAGGTCCGGTGCCTATGTATATGTCGTAGTCCAGATTAGAATCCAGGCAGATCCGGAATTGGCCTAGGCCAAACTGGAATTCTAATTTGGTCTAGACCAAGATGGAATTCTTGTTTGGTCTAGGCAAATTCCAGATCTGCCTAGACCAAATTAGAATTCCAGTTTGGCTAGGCAGATACAGGATCTGCCTAGACCAAATTGGAATTTTTTTTTTTTTAATATAATCTTTTCATTAAATACCCGTTTTAACAAAAAAAAATAATCTTTATACACCTATATAAAAGGAAAAAAAAGTAATAAGTTATGAATTTATCCTTATTCTTCTTTTTTTTCTAGTTCCCAACTTAAATCATATTTTGTAGGAAGTGTAGACAAAGATCAGCATGTACATTATTACAGTCCGGTCTTTTGTCTACATTTTATTATCTTTACTATTTTTTGATTTGGGCATTTATTATTCATAAACAAAGCAAGGCTGCACTGACTGTGCTGGCTGACCAAGACTAAAATTTCACTTCAGTGGATTTTCTGTAGGTGATATGTTTACCTATCTAACAAACAGTCACATGTTTGGAAACTATTGCCCCAGATATATGTGCACTTGCTGTGCTCTCTCATTACATGTGTAGGGATGCCAGATGGTCCCTGTATGTGTGATTGGTTAAAAAGATATCACACATTCACACTTTCACAGCTAATTAATTATAATATTGGCAATTAACCCTTACCAGATGACAAAATTTTGCTTTGTCCAAACTGAAGCATGTGCAGACAACGATTTCGATGTGGTTAAGATTGAGCATTTTTTCTTTGATAGGTTGGAAATATTGTGGGAAAAGGAGAAAATGCAAGTTACCAGAATTACCGTAATGTTTTCAAAAGTCAAAAGACTGAGTGTGTTAAGTTCTGTAGGTATGATCTGATAGATAATCAATTATAATGAATTGAATTATTTCATGGATACCTATAAAGCTGCAAGAGAATAACATATAACTTGTTTTTCCATCCTAATTCAAAATCATAATTTAAGAAAGTGTTGACTAAGTTAGTTTCACATGCTGACCCCAGTGTACACTATTGAACATGCAGCAAAGTTGTTACGAGCCAGGCGTAACTAGAAAGTAGAAGCCAGCAACAAACGATAACAATTAACAGAATTTATTAACAATAATATCAAATAATCAGTGACAATATTATAATAGTACAAAACAATACCTTAGACGTTAAATTCAAAAGACAAATTATTCCAGTCTTAATACCATTCTGATCCTGATCCAAACTGAATGTAATCCAAGCACACGAAATAATCCCCACTTTAGTCTAGTCTGATCCTAATCCAAACTGAATGTAATCCAAGCACTAATTATATGACACAAACACAAAATAATCCCCACTGTAGTCTGGCAATCATGTATTAAATAGTGAACGCTGAGATGTAAAGAGCTTTTCCTTTTATAATAATAGAGAAACTTCCAGAAAATTTATGTTAAAATTAGTTGCATAATTTCTAGTAATCAGATTGTAAAAAGGCCCAGAAACTTCCAGAACAATATTCCACAAAAGAGAATCCAGTTCTAAAAAGAGCCGTCAGAGACGGGTTATGCTCCCCGAACAAGTGCTTGTCGTAAAATATATGAAATTGATATAAATTCACTTCTTTTAACCTAAAAGAACCTGTTCATGCCCCCCAAAATTTGAAGTGAAAAGGCAATTACTATCTTAGAGATAGCCAACACAAACTTGTAGAGGACAATAAGCCCAATAAGCCCCCTTTAAGCCCCCTTTTCCCGTAAGACAATATTGGATCATTGATATAAATACAACGGTGTGTGGTTTGTGGCATTTTTGAATAATAATTCAAAATTCGAAATTTCGTAAAATTTTGAGCAGTCATGTAGTAAATATTACATAAAACGATTTTTTACATGAAGCCCCCTTTTTCCGAGACGCAGCCTGAAATTGAGAAACAGAAAGAGAGGTACCTGGGCAACGTTCCAACAACTTCAGATTTGACATTTCACAAAGTTTTGAGCACCGATAAAGGAGATACTAGTGAAAAACAATTTTTTCCATGAAGTCCCCTTTTTCCGTGATGCAGCCTCAATTTGAGAAACCAGGAAAGACGTATTTGTGCATTAATAATTCATAGATTGAAAAAAAAAGGGCACATGTTGAAACTTGTAAAATAAGATATAACCATGAAATTTCATGAAATTTTCACAAAAACTGAACAAGATACTAGTAAAAATTGCAATTTTGCATTAGGGCCCCTTTTTCCTTGTCATTTTACAAGAACCCACCTTTTTCCATGACACAGGGTCAAATTGAAAAACACATAGATAAAGAAACAAGAGCACATGGTGAAACTTTGAAAAAACAATATAACCATGAAGTTTAATGAAATTTTGACCAAAACTGAATGAAATATTAGTAAAAATTGGAATTTTGCAAGAAACCCCCTTTTTCCATGACAGAACGTCAAATTAAAAAACGCCCAGATTAAAAATAGCATGGGCACATGCTAACACTTTCCATAAACAATATAACCATGAAGTTTCATGATATTCTGACAAAAACTGAATGAGATATTGGCAAAAATTGCAATTTTGCATTAAGCCCCTTTTTTCCATGACACGGGGTCAAATTGAAAATCTGGGACAGTTATGTTGGCCCCTTACCCTAAGGAGTTCATATATGAAGTTTTATCCAATTTGGTCCAGGGGTTGTGGAGAAATCGCTTCGGATGGACGGACGGACAGAAGGACGGACGGACAGACGAAGCGGCGACTATATGCTCGCCCTTCGGGGAGCATAAAAATAGTCACTGGGGAAAAACATTCAAAATAAATACACACATGAACAAAGCTAGGAATAACTGGGTATGTACATAACACTTCCCCCCTTGAAAAGAAAAAGAAAGGTTTATGAAATAAATCTTTCTTTTTTGCAATATTATTTATATACATGTATATGACACTTTAACTGAAGTATTACAGAGGAAATGACAAACTCAAATATTAATTATTTCAGACTAATGAAAATAGTCAAGGTAATGAAAGTACAATTTGAAAATCCAGTTTGAACATGATTTAGGGAAAATGACTATTTGAATTTCAAACTCTTGAAAGAGCATCTGGTATAATGTTATCTTTCCCTTTTATGTGTCTTATGTCAAGATTAAACTCGTGAAGCAATAAACTCCACCTCAGTAATCTTTGATTCTTATTCTTAAGTTTGTGTAGAAAACTTAGAGGGTTATGATCACTGAATACAATAATTGGTGAAGATGAAGAGGTGAAATGAACTTCGAACTGCTGGATTGCCAGAATTAAAGCAAGACATTCTTTTTCTATGGTAGAGTAATTTTTCTGATGTTTGTTAAACTTCTTAGAAAAGTAACAAACTGGATGATCAATATCATTATTATCTTCTTGTAAAAGAAGAGCACCAATACCAACGTCACTTGCATCAACAGCTAATCTGAAACATTTGTCAAAATCAGGTGCCAAGAGAACTGGTGCGCTCTTTAGTATGGCTTTTAGATGATCAAATGCATCTTGACATTTGTCATTCCATTTGAACTTTGTGCTTTTCTTAAGTAAATTTGTTAAAGGTTCAGCAATACCTGAGAAATTTTTACAGAATTTCCTATAGTAGCCAGCCATACCAAGAAATCGCATTAGCTGTCTTTTACATTTAGGCACAGGAAACTCAGAGATAGCATTGACTTTAGCTTCTAAAGGTTTAACTTGACCCTGTCCCACAAGATGTCCTAGAAATGTTACAGTAGCATGAAAAAATTCAGTTTTTGCAAGATTCACAGTCAGTTTTGCTTTACTGAGTCGGTCGAAGAACTTCCTGATTCTTTGAAGGTGGTCACTCCAACTGTCTGAGTAGATGATGACGTCGTCAATATATGCATCACAGCCCTCTAATCCGCATATAACGTTGCTTACAGGTCGCTGAAACGCTGCAGGAGAATTTTTCATCCCAAACGGCGTAACTTTGTACTGGTACAGACCGTTTGGAGTAGCAAAGGCAGATACTTCTTTTGCTTTATCAGTCAGTGGAACTTGCCAGAATCCTTTTAGTAGGTCAAATTTGGTGACATATTTAGAAGTTCCAACTTTGTCAATACAGTCATCAATTCTTGGTATTAGAAAAGAGTCTGTTTTTGTCACAGAGTTCACTTTACGATAGTCACTAAGTCAGTACACATTCTATAAGTTCCATTTGATTTTGGTACTAATATACATGGTGAACTGTAATTACTCTGGCTAGGTTCAATAAAGTCATTTTCCAGTAAGTATTTTACTTCATGTTGGAGGTATTTCTGTTTCAAAGGATTCATTCTATATGGATGTTGCTTTATTGGTTTAGAATCTTCTACAGTGACATCATGATAGATTTTATCAGTTCTTGTGGAGATATCAGGAAATAAATGTTCATATTCATGTATCGACTGTTTCAGCTCTTCCTGTTGTGATGGTTCCAAGTGAGAAAGTTTGTTGTCAAGGTTTCTCAAAATATCAGAATTCTCATGTTTAGATGGACCAGGATCAGATTTATCAATAAAGTCATAATTTACTTCAATTTCAAATACATTTGATTCTTGTGGGACAGTGTTTACAACTGTAATTGGTTTTGAAATAGAGCGATCTCTGTCAAAGTATTCCTTTAACATATTTACATGACACATTTGTTTGTTTTTACGCCTTCCTGGAGTATTAATTATATAGTTTAAATCACTTGTTTTCTTGTCAATAGTGTAGGGTCCAAAATATCTTGCCTGTAGAGGTCTGCCAGGTATTGGCAAAAGAGCAAGGACTTTGTCACCTTGTTTAAATTTTCTATCAATAACATAGTTGTCATATCTTGCTTTAATTTTGTCCCGAGACGTTTTAAGATTAGGCCTAGCAACCTCACATGCCCTAGACAGTCTATTTCTGAAGTCAGAAACATACTGTAGTAAATTCAAAGGTGTTTCATCATTTGAGAGAAATTTCTCTTTCAAAAGTTTTAAAGGTCCACAACCAGAATGGCCAAAAACTAATTCAAAAGGACTGAAACCAAGAGATTCTTGTACAGATTCTCTGTCTGCAAATAGTAACAAATGGATGCCCTCATCCCAATCTTTTTCAGTGTCAAAGTTATATGACCTTATCATATTTTTTAATGTCTGGTGAAATCTTTCTAAAGCACCTTGACTTTCAGGGTGATAAGCGGATGACCTGTATTGCTTGATCCCTAACTCATGCATAACCTGTTGGAATATACCAGACATAAAATTTGACCCTTGATCAGATTGAACTGATTTTGGAAGACCAACAAATGTGAAAAATTTTATAAGAGCTTTGACTATTGACTTTGTTTTGATGTTCCTTAGAGGAATAGCTTCAGGAAAACGTGTAGAAGTACACATAATTGTTAAGAAATACTCATTTCCTGACTTGGTTCGAGGTAAAGGACCAACACAATCTATAAGTATCCTACTGAAAGGTTCATCAAAAGCAGGAATAGGTTGTAAATGAGCCTTGGGAATGGTTTGGTTGGATTTACCTACCATTTGACATGTATGGCAAGTTTTACAATATTTAGAGACATCTGATTTGAGACCAGGCCAATAAAAACTAGAGGCGCTTGAGAGCCTGTATCGCTCCACAGGCCTGATTTTTCTGTAACGGTGAAGAGAAGTTTTTAACAATTACCATTCATTCCAGCATTTTAGGTCACTAAAGAAAAAAAGCTATGAAAAAAATTGTGAGAAAAGAAGAAAATAAAAGTAACCTGCATTTTCTTAGTTTTACACAATAATTTCTACCCTTTTTGATACAAGTTTTACAAATTTGAAGATTTATTATGTTGTCTGCAACATCTTTCAATTATGGCCAGTTATAAAAAAATTGTCTTCTGGTTATAAGTTAACTCATTACCAAACCACAACATTTTAGGGTTGTCCAAATGGAAAACATTTGTAGAGGAAAAAATAAAAGTGACTGAAAATTTGAAAGTTGTTTTGTGAAGGGTAGATAACATTGTGGGAAAAGGTTACCAGCATTTTCTCCTTTTCCCACAATGTTTTCTAAAGTCTTCTTTATCAGGGATCAGTTTGATTGGATAACAAAATGCCTTATCACAACAGTAAAGCCCTGTCCTTCTTTGTACCAGGTCACCAGTAGGTCAACAAACCTTTACCAGAACTAACCAAAGTGCAGAGGTTCTCTTGTTTTATATGAAAAGGATTATAGATTATGTAAAGCAACCATCTTTAACTCTTTACCAAACGACAAAATTTGGGATGTTACCAAACTGAAAGCATTTGCAGACAACAAATTAAACATTGATGAAATGATGATTTCTCTCTTTGATAGAGTAGAAAACACTGAGGGAAAAGGGGAAAATGCTGATTACCAGCATTTTCTCCTTTTCCAAAAACTTCTTCTTTAGGGTGGTTAAAAGTCAGGATTGTATGGTAAAGACTTACCACCATAGGAACTAACCTGCAATACAACAATGAAATCAAAACAAGTAGTGTGAGAGAAGAAATTTTTCAAAGATTTTACTTTATACCATAAAAGGAAAATGAGTCTCCCATAAAAGCCATGTTTTTTGACGTTTTTTTTTTTAAAGGAAATCTGTAGACCTCTATCTAAGGAACATTCCTGCAAAAAAATAATGCTATCCAATTGGCAGTTTGGGATGAGAAGATTTTTAAAGGTTTTTTACTTTGGTTGCCATGGCAACCAGAATTATTCATGGAACACAATTATTTGAAGGAATTTGAAAGAGGACCACCTAGGGAACATTCCCGTGAAATTTGATTCAGTCAATAGTTTCTGAGGAGAAGTTTTTTTAAAGAAAAAGTTTACGGACGCACGCACGGACGAACGGACGGACGCAAGACGGACACAACGCCATGGCAATAGCTCGCTGGACTTCGGCCAGTGGAGCTAATGATTAATAATTTTGTGATAGGTCTTGTTTATACCTAGATGACCTGACATAGGACTTCCATGGGCTATACTTAGTATTGCATGACGATATGATTTTGGAACCGCAATTTGGTGGTAAACAGCCCATTCATCATCAGCTGGACATCAAATGGTCGCCATTTTCTCATAAGAATCCCATTCTTTATATAGTTACACATTGGGACCTGTGAAATTTCATCTTCAGGTAAAGCCCTAAAAATTAATTTTGAAATCTCAGGATCAGTTTGCTGTTCCTGGATAAGCTGTGACTTTGACAGCGTGTCGTGACCTTGGTCAATTGACCATGGTGGTGATTGACAAGACATTGACGAGTCTGTCTGAGTATCAGACAAACTAGGATCAAGAGACTTTTTAATCTCATTATCAAAATATTGACCGATAAAAGTATCCGTCAAGTCAATGTCAGAGTTCGAGTTTTTCAAAATGGCCTTTTTAGACATAGCTCAGGTAACTGCACAAGAAGGATACAAGTCAGGAATTTTCTGCTCAATAGGGTCATCTGTTTGACCTATATTTGGTGTGTCTGTTACAAGTAGATTAACCACAACCTTATCTCCAGCTAAGTCATTGCCTAGCAGTAAATGGACACCTTTTAATGGTAAGGAAGGTTTAATACCAATAACCACAAGCCCAGTAACCAAATCTGGTGACAAATTAACGTAATGGAGAGGGATATTAACAGTTCCACACTCTACACCCTGAATAAGGACACTAGTACCGGAAGAAGTCTTCTCAGAAAAAGGCAGTATATCTGCTAAAATAGGAAATTGAGAAGCTCCTGTGTCTCTTAAAATTTTAATAGAGGTAGGTGGGCAATTATCACCTGAAAGTGATACAAAACCATTCAACATAAATGGTTCAAAAATCTCCATAGAAGAATCAGACTTGGGTTTTGTGACATGTCAATTGTATTGGTTTTGATAGAAGAATGTGGCCTTGGTCTAAGAGTGGTGAGCCCACGAGTTTTGCAATAATTTATTGCAATTCTCGTCTTTATTGCAAAACTGGTTGCTACAGAGCCCTGTTGGTTTGGCTTCATCACTTCCTAACTTCCTTTTTAATTTCAAACATTCAGAAACAAGGTGACCAGGTTTCTTGCAATAGTTACAAGTGGGTTGAGATAAGGGATATTGACTTTTGGTTTCATTAGTAGAATTGGGCTTGGGTGTATTGGATTGACTGGGCATGCCAGATGAATTACCAGACATAAATCTATTTTGGGAATGTGAGGAAGTAGGTTTTGGTTTAGCAATAAAAGAAACTTTATGTGTAAGGTAGTACATGTAATCATCAGCCAGACGAGCTGCTTCTTCTTAAGTTTCAACTTGTTTTTCGTCTAAGAATGTCTTAACATCAGATTGAACACAATGTTTGAATTCTTCAACTAACATAAGTTGTCTTAGTCTCATAATGATGACTTTGTTCAACACCTAGTTGTGTATAAATTTCACGAGCTTCGCCAATCAAAACACTTTGCAGAAGTAAGGTCCAGTGTTCTTTTGGCCAATTTAAGTTTCTGTAACCTTTTCAAAGAGTAGGAAGTATTTATCAACTTCTTTTTCTTGAAATGGAGGAACAAGCCTAATATGTTTTGTAACATCGAAATTGTATTCAATCTTTTACTTAGGCTGATTTGCTCTTTCTTGCATTTCTATTTCCCTCATTCTTAATTGAAATTCTGTCTCCTTCTCTCTCTCTCTCTCTCTTCCCTTTCTCTTTCTTCTCTCTCTCTTTCCCTTTCTCTTTCTTCTCTCTCCCTTTCTCTTTCCTTCTCTCTCTCTACTCTTTCTTTGTTCTCCCTTTCTCTCTCCTTCTCTCTTTCCTGAATTTCTAATTGTCTGATCTGAAATTTTAATTCAAGTTCTTTCGAACTTGAAACTGACTGAACGTCAACCATCAGGAAAAGAGCATTTTCATTGAAAATCTCCTCATCAACAAAATATTGTACCAAAATGTTCATAATTTCATGTTTACGCATTGAAGATTTTATTTCAGACAATTTATAGTGCTTAGCAAGATTAAGCAAATCAGTCTTTTTACCTAAATTCAATAACTCCACAGACGGTTCAGCCGTAAATTTATCTAAGTCAAAAGACATGTTTGTTTGTTGCTGGGTTCAAGTACAAAATTGTATTATAATTACTAATAAGTAAAAATGTAGGCAAAAAAAAATTCAATAAGTGAAAACTAGACTGTAAGAAATTTTGACTAACAGGATGTATTAGATTTTTATTCAAATTGTGAAAAGCAAACGTCTATGTCTTATATTCAGATCGATGGTTAATCCCAAAAGGAAAACGAATGCGTTAGTCTTATTTTCCAATCCCGGACCAGCCCCCAATTTCTGTTACGAGCCAGGCGTAACTAGAAAGTAGAAGCCAGCAACAAACGATAACAATTAACAGAATTTATTAACAATAATATCAAATAATCAGTGACAATATTATAATAGTACAAAACAATACCTTAGACGTTAACTTCAAAAGACAAATTATTCCAGTCTTAATACCAGTCTGATCCTGATCCAAACTGAATGTAATCCAAGCACACGAAATAATCCCCACTTTAGTCTAGTCTGATCCTAATCCAAACTGAATGTAATCCAAGCACTAATTATATGACACAAACACAAAATAATCCCCACTGTAGTCTGGCAATCATGTATTAACTAGTGAATGCTGAGATGTAAAGAGCTTTTCCTTTTATAATAACAGAGAAACTTCCAGAAAATTCATGTTAAAATTAGTTGCATAATTGATTAGATTGTAAAAAGGCCTGAAAAAAAATTCCAGAACATATTCCACAAAAGAGAATCCAGTTCTAAAAATAGCCACAGGGGAAAAACATTCAAAATAAATACACACATGAACAAAGCTAGGAATAACTGGGTAGGTACATAACAAAGTAAAGATAGTGAAAAGTTTCGTCCATGTCAGCCAGCGCTGACAACCAGCTGGTAACCAGCATTTTTGTCCTTTTTGCCATAATACTTGTCATACTTTTTTTTAACAAGAGGGCCGGGCCATTGGCCCTGGAAGGCTTACCTTAGAATATAGTTTATGAGTGAAATTCAACTATTTGAACAACTTTAGTAAAGCTTTACCTAGGGAACATCCCTGCCAAGTTTCATCAAGATTGGTCCAGTGGTTTAGGAGAAGAAGATGCTTAAAGAAATTGTTGACGGACGAAGGACGCTGGATGACAGATGCCGGACATAGGGCAATTAAATATCAAAGCTCAACACCTTCCAGTTTCAAAGAAGAATTTTAAATTTTCCTTCTTTGTCCTATGTTAGAACTTGTGGTCCCCACAGTTGGCCAAGTTTTGACCAAAGCAGCATCCTTGGAACAAACTTGGTAGAGGTCCACTCAAAGATGCCCAGGGACATCATATGAACAATCTTGGTAGAGGTCCTCAAGGAGATGCTACATACCAAATATCAGAGCTCTACACCTTCCCGTTTAAGAGAAAAAAATTAAAATTTCCTTCTTTGTTCCTATGTTCCAAACTGTGACCTCCAAGGCAGGGCCAGTTTGACGCCAGGGACATTATATAACCAAACTTGGTAGAGGTCCGCTAGAAGATTCTGCATACCAAACATCAAAGCCCTGCATCTTCAAGTTTCAGAGAAGAAGATTTCTAAAGTTTTCCTTCTTTGTTGCTATGTTCGAATCTGTGACCCCCGGGCAGGACCAGTTTTGACCCCAAGGGTATAATATGAACAAACTTGGTAGAGGTCCACTAGAAATTGCTACATGCTAAATATCATAGCTCTATGCCTTCTAGTTTTAGAGAAAAAGAATTTTAAAATTTTCTTTCCTTTGTTTCTATGTTAGAACTTGTGACCCCCGGGGCAGGGCCAGTTTTGACCCAAAGGGCATCATATGAACAAACTTGGAAGAGGTCCACTAGGACATGTTATATATCAAATATCAAAGCTCTACACCATTAAGTTTCAGAGAAGAACATTTTTTAAAGTTTTCCTTCTTTGTTCCTTCGTTCGAACTTATGACCCCCGGGGCTGGGCAAGTTTTGACCCCAAGGACATCATATGAACAAACTTGGTAGGGGTCCACTAGGAGATGCCACATACCAAATAGCAAATCTCTACGCCATCTAGTTTCAGAGAAGAAGAATTTTTAAAGTTTTCATCCTTTGTTCCTATGCTCAAATTTGTGACCCCCGGGGCGGGGCCAGTTTTGACCCCAGGGGCATCATTTGAATGAACTTGGTAGAGGTTTACTAGGAAATGCCACATACCCAATATCAAAGCTCTACACTGTCTAGTTACAGAGGAGAAGAATTTTTAAATTTTTCTTCTTTTTTCCTATGCTCAAATTTCAGACCCCCGGGACTGGGCCAGTTTTGACCAGGTGCATCATTTGAACAAACTAGGTAGAGGCCCACTAGGACATGCAACAGACCAAATATCAAAGCTCTGCGCTTTCTAGTTTCTTAGAAGAAGAGTTTTTAACTTTTCCTTCTTTGTTCCTATGCTCAAACTTGTGACCGCCGGGACGCAGCCAGTTTTGACCCCGGGGGCATAATTTTAAAATATGGTAGAGGTCCACATGTCATATACCAAATATCAAAGCTCTATGCCTTCAAATTTCAAAGGAGAAGATTGTTAAAGTTTTTCTTCTTTGTTCCTATGCTCAAATCTGTGACCCCCGGGGTGGGGCCAGTTCTGATCCTGGGGTATAATTCGAACAAACCTTGTAGAGGTCCACTGGGAGATGCCACATACCAAATATCAAAGCTGTACGCCTTCAAGTTTCAGAGCATATTTTTAAAGTTTTCCTTCTTGCTCCTTTGCTCAAACTTCTGTCTGAATGGTATTAACTTTGTCGGATAAATGTTTTACATTTTTCTGTATTTTAGAGCGACAGAAATTACAATCTACAAGAGAATTAAGCATAAATTTTCTATTGTAGATTAAAATCAACTTTTTTTCGGACAGTAATGACTCAGATTAATATGTTGATATCATATATCAATCGCAGCCTACACTATCTACTATCCTCAGAATTTAGTTATGACAATACTCTAAACGTTTTCAATTGTGTTTGTCATTATGTTTATATATATGTTAATTGTACAATGGACCATCCGGCCTAAATACTGAATAAAGTATTGTATTGTAGAAATGCAGATAATGTTTCTTATAATTGTAGTATTATATCCAGAATCAACGTTAATCTATGACTGTAGTTAGCTGTCAGTAACAGAGAGTTTCCCATAAAAGAAAGTATATTCTTGGGCCAAAGCTCACATGAAATGAAGAAGGACAACAAATGGAACAATGCAGATCGAAGAAGAAAGCTCACCTCAAGTAACTTTGGGCTATTCCTGGGTATCACCATTGAACTGTAGATGGTTTGTGAATTCTGGTGGGAGATATAATTATTTGAGTGACCATTAACTATTATTAGTAACACTGTCAGATAGAGGATGTGCAGCACCATATCTTGTATTCTTTTGTCCATTAACCATTTCAGCTGGAAATACATTAAAATACAGGTTAGTCAGACTCTAGTCATAACAGACAAATCTTTTTAAATTTCATTTTAGGTTTTGGTTACTTATTGGTTTAATACACAAGACAAGAGGGCCATCACTGTTCTGAAGTTGTTCACCTGAGTCTGGTAAACTTCCATAATGATTAGAATGAAAAACAAGAAGGCCATGATGGCCCTGGATCGCTCATATGAGTCAATAGTCGAAATTCACTCCACATGTGTAATTCAATTTCTTACAAACTGTCAGGTAAATTTAGTTTAAAATGTGGCCTCTAGAGCATCCATAAGAAATTTTCGTAAGTTAACCTAGTGACCTAATTTATCGCACTATGTGACCCAATTTAGAACTCATTAAAACATTATTAAGATAAACATTGTGAACAGTTTTCAAGTTAACTGAGCAATAAATGTGTCCTCTAGAGTGCCCTTAGAGTATTTCTCAAATTTGACCAAATCACCTAATTTATAATCCCAGGTTACCCAATTTTAAACCCATCCTACAGTCTATTAAGACGAACCATCTGACCAATTTTCAAGTCAATTGAGTAAGAAATGTAGCTTCTAGGGTGCCCACGAGGTATTTCTTTAATTTGACCTAGTGACCTAGATTATCAACCTTGGGGACCCAATTTTAAACCAATCCCGGATTTGATCCAGACTAAGCATTTTAACCTAAACCAATTTTCCAATAAATTGATCAATAAAATATGGTCTCTAGAGTAACCAAAGTAAAAACCCATGTGACCCAAATTCAAAATCCTTTGAGATTTAATCAAGATAAACATTCTGGCCAACTTTCAAGTCAATTAAGCTAAAAACGTCATGTGTAGAATGCCCACAAGGTATTACTTTAATTTGACCTTGAGACCTAGTTTATGACCCCAGTGACCTAATTTTGAACTGACTGAACAGTTTGTGTTCAGATGGGCTAACAAAATTAGAAAAGGTTCACTACATACCAAACAACAGAGCTCTATGCCTTCCAGATTTAGAAAAGAAGAATTCTAAAGTTTTCTTTCTTTGTTCCGATGTTCGAAATTGTGACCCAAGGAAAGGACAAGTTTTGACCCCAGCAGCATCATTTGGACACATGGTAAGGTCCACTACACAAATATCAAAGCTCTACACCTTTAAGTTTCAGGGAAGAAGATTTTTAAAGTTTTCCTATTTTGTTCCCATGTTCGAATTTGTGATCTTCCGGGCGAGGCCAGTTTTCACCCCTGGGGCATCATATGAACAAACTTGGTAGAGGTCTACTAGGAGATGCTACATACTAAAACATCAAAGCTCTACGCCCTCTAGTTTCAGAGAAGATTTTCAAAGATCTTACATTTTTTCCCTTTTTGTTGCCATGGCAACCACAGTTTTATGTGAAATTCAATTCTTTGAACAGCTTTTGGTAGAGCTTCACCTAAAGAACATTCCTGCCAAGTCTCATCAAAATTGGTCCAGAAGTTTAGAAGAAGATGTTTAAATAATTTGTTGATGGACAAGGGAAGAGGGACAATGACCCATCACAATACCTCACCTTAGCACTTCGTGCTCAGGTGAGCTAAAACGTTGGCCTCTTGGTTGTATACAATGTTTTACTAAAATGTTAAAGGATGGACGGTCGAACTGACTAACAGACGACCAGGACCATAACACCCTTCGGGCAAATAAAAAATAATATTGTTCCAATTTATGATAAATAAGGATCCAAATCAGATGACCCAAAACAGACCCAAATAATGATCGCAGTATATCACTTATCCACATGCTATCCGAAATTTTCATCTTTATTCTAAATGACCGATTGTCTGTCTTGTGTGAAAAAAAATCAAGTCAAAGATGGGTCCCCAGCATGCTTTCGTATACAGTATGCAACAAGAACTTATTTTTCTACAAAAATTAGATGTCTCCCCCCCCCCCTTTTTTGAGTCAGAAGGATTAATTTATGTCACCAAAGCAATTTCTTACTGGTATGATGGTCATTTTTCTCTAATGGTTTTTAAGCTATGGAGCAGACGCGCAAATTCATATGTAAAATGAGCAAGGAATATAATAATCAAAGACAAATAACTTGCAAAATATACAAGCCAGAGTTATGGTTCTTGTGCAAAACACTTTGTCACATGTTGCTTTACAAATGTGTGAAGTTTTATCAAAATCTCTTAAAAAGCTTTTTGAGTTATAAGAGTGGACACGATTTGTAAAGGAAACAAGAGGACCATGACGGTCCTAAATCGCTCACCTCAGTACTTAGCAGTAAAGGTCTACAATGAAGATAAATACCAAATATTGAGGTTCAATACCAAATGATAATGAAACAAGAGTGGCAAATTGTCGCAACATATGCCCATTCCACTGGCAGTTATCGAGGAGGTATAACAGCTGCAAAGGGCAGGCAATACAACAAACATGTTCACCAAGTCTCTCAAGTCATACCAAATATCAAAGCTCTCCGAAGAGGGGCAGGGCCAGTTTTGACTCCTGGGGCATCATATGAACAAACTTGGTAGAGGTCCACTAAGAGATGCTACATACCCAGAGAAGAAGATTTTCAAAGATTTCCTTCTTTGTTCCTATGTTTCTAACTTGTGACCCATGGGGCAGGGCAAGTTTTGACCCCAGGGACATCATATGAACAATCTTAGTAGAGGTCCACTAGGAGATGCTACACACCAAATATCAAAGCTTTACGCGTTCTAGTTTCAGAGAAGAAGATTTTCAAAGTTTTCCTTCTTTCTTCCTACATGTATGTTTCAAACTTGTGACCCCCTGGACGGGGCCAGTTTTGACCCCAGGGACATCATATGAACAATCTTGGTAGAGGTCCACTAGGGGATGCTACATACCAAATATAAAAGCCGTGCATCTTCTAGTTTCAGAGAAGAAGAATTTTAAAGTTTTCCTTCCTTGTTCATATGTTTTAAACTTGTGACCCCCTGGACGGGGCCAGTTTTGACCCCAGGGACATCATATGAACAATCTTGGAAGAGGTCCACTAGGGGATGCTACATACCAAATATAAAAGCCGTGCATCTTCTAGTTTCAGAGAAGAAGAATTTTAAAGTTTTCCTTCCTTGTTCATATGTTTCAAACTTGTGACCCCCTGGACGGGGCCAGTTTTAATCCCTGGGGCATCATATAAACAATCTTGGTAGAGGTCCACTAGGGGATGCTACATACCAAATATAAAAGCCGTGCATCTTCTAGTTTCAGAGAAGAAGATTTTCAAAGTTTTCCTTCTTTCTTCCTACATGTATGTTTCAAACTTGTGACCCCCTGGACGGGGCCAGTTTTGACCCCAGGGACATCATATGAACAATCTTGGTAGAGGTCCACTAGGGGATGCTACATACCAAATATAAAAGCCGTGCATCTTCTAGTTTCAGAGAAGAAGAATTTTAAAGTTTTCCTTCCTTGTTCATATGTTTCAAACTTGTGACCCCCTGGACGGGGCCAGTTTTGACCCCAGGGACATCATATGAACAATCTTGGTAGAGGTCCACTAGGGGATGCTACATACCAAATATAAAAGCCGTGCATCTTCTAGTTTCAGAGAAGAAGATTTTCAAAGTTTTCCTTCTTTCTTCCTACATGTATGTTTCAAACTTGTGACCCCCTGGACGGGGCCAGTTTTGACCCCAGGGACATCATATGAACAATCTTGGTAGAGGTCCACTAGGGGATGCTATATACCAAATATAAAAGCCGTGCATCTTCTAGTTTCAGAGAAGAAGAATTTTAAAGTTTTCCTTCCTTGTTCATATGTTTCAAACTTGTGACCCCCGGTGCGGGGCCAGTTTTAATCCCTGGGGCATCATATGAGCATCATATGAACAATCTTGGTAGAAGTCTACTAGAAGATGCTACATACCAAATATCAAAGCTGTACGCCTTCTAGTTTCAGAGAAGAAGATTTTCAAAAATTTTGATATTTTTTCCTTTTAGTTGCCATGGCAACCAGAATTATGGGTGAAATTCAATCTCTTGAATAACTTTAGTAGAGCTTCACATAAGAAACATCCCTGCCAAGTTTAATTAAGATTGGCACAGTGATTTAGGAGGAGAAGATGTTCAAAGAAATTGTGGTTGAGGGATGACGGACATTGGGCGATCACAAAAGCTCACCATGGGCACTTCGTGCTCAGGTGAGCTAAAAATCAAAGAAAACTAAAAAAAAAGAGCAAACAAGTGTTATGGTTCTTGTGCATCACACTTTGTCTAATGGTGCTTTACAATTGATTGGTGCTTTACAAAGATCTAAAGTTTTTTTTCAAAATATCTACAAAAAAAAAGTTTTCGAGTTATAGAGCAAACATGATTTGTACGTAGATAAATATACAAACCAGAGCTATGGCTCTTGTTCATGACACTTTGTCTCATGATGCTTTACACAAGTGTTAAACTTTATCAGAATTCTGAATATCGTATACATGATATATTTTTGAGTTATGGCGCAGACACGATTTGTGAAGAAATATAATCAAAGGGAAATAATTCTTGCAAAATATACAAGCCTGACTTGTGGTTATTTTGAATGACACTTTGTCTCGTGATGCTTTACAGACGTGTGAAGTTCTATCAAAATATCTGAAAAGTTTTTCTAGTTACAGAGTGGACACGATTTGAGAAGGTAAATAAACAGAGGGATATAAATCGAAAAATATACAAGCCAGAATTATGGTTCTAGTGCATGACACATTGTCTCATACTGCTTTACAAAGGTGGGAGTTTTATCAAACTATCTTTAAAGATTTTTGAGTAATAAAGCGGACACTATTTGTGATAGACAGATAGACATATGGACAGAGGGACGGACGGACGAACGCACAGGGAAAAACACTATATCTCCCGACCATGACGGGGGAAGACGTAACTATTGATAACATCTTTACGTTACAGTCAGTCATACAAAAGTATCTCTCAAAAGCAAAGGGAAGGTTGTACTGTATTTACATCGATTTTTCAACAGCGTTCACTCCATTCAACATTAACTTTTGTGGAATATGCAACATATGAAGAGCATAAGCGGTAGATTTTTTTAATTCATCACAGTCCTTATATAAAAATCTTTAAGCAAATATTTAAGTAGATAATGACTTCTAAAAGTTCTTTAACTGTAACATCGGTACCCATCAGGAATACTTGACAAGTCCTCTGATTTTTTTGTCTTTTTATCAGTGGTTATGCTGATTACATACAAACTTGAGTACCCAATGGAGTATGAATTCATCAGTGATAGTACATGTGATCTTGATATTTCTAGCTTGAGTGACACTGCTATTTAGCTGCAAGAGCAAATAAAACGTATTTCCCATTGTATTTCGAAATATTGGCCAGCTTAAAGAATGTGAAAAATGGTACTTTGAAGATAAGATTACTGAGGTCGTTTCACTTTATGAATATCTGGGCGTTTACATGAGATTGAAACTTTTGTAGGGAAAACTAATGAACTAGCTGCTAAAGAAGCTTGTAATACTCTATCCTGTATCTTTCTGCTGTAGTGTAATTTCAACAATTTCAGCAAAATGAAATATTATAACTTTTCGAGAGTATGATTAGACCTATATTTGGCTAAGGTACTGAAATCTGGGGATATAGCTGTTGAATCCGCTTATTCACATTTTGTGAGCAGCACTGTAACCAACCACAACAAACCCCAAATGTTCTTGTATATGTGGAATATGGTTGATTAGCTTGTTGTACGTTTTACATGGCACAATGTATCAAATATTGGGTTAATCTACTTCATATGGAAACAAATCGCTACCCTCGCCAGTATTATATCTTTGATGATATAGAAAAGGAGACATACTGAATTGGATAAAAGTGATAGATATGGTCATTACTGCCAATGTAAGGGAATTTCCTTTATGGAGTCCGAATAACATTTTTATATGAATGCAGCGCTTATAATGATGCCCGAGAAAATATCTTCGGATCTATTCTACGGAATCATATAGATCAGAATTACTTTCATTGAATAATGTCATCTGAGAATACAGGTATTATTAGAAAATTGGCTAAATTTATATATGAAGCATTTGAAATTAAAAAAAGTCACTGCAATTAACCAATTGGTTTAGACTATCACACTCATTGCTACAAGGCATAGTCTTATGTTATGTATCTATCCAGTTTTTGCGTAATGTTCTTTTAATCATTTTTTTGTGTGAAATATTATTGCTAATGCCATTTTTCTTCTTAAAGTCATATTTTCAAAAAAGTTAATTTGGAAGGGAGAACAGACCTCTCATTTGTAAGGCTTCAGTTCCCTTTCAGTCCACTTCCATTCACAATAAATCTATATGGGTAAATGACATAACTCTGTATCTATTGTTTTCATAAAGTGATGAGGGTGGGACCAAACATATGCGTTAAACCTCAGCTATGTGTGTTGTGGGCCAGTGGCCGTATAATTCTAAAATGAAAATGGTATGTTATGGTCAAGGAGCAATCATAAGAATCTCTTACCCTCAGTCGCTTCTTGATCCTTCTAAGGAGAGAATCTGGTATAGACTCCACAAATGGCTGATGTTTGTAATCCTTTGTTTTTATCTTACTTACATATTCTTCATCAGAGTCTGTGAAAAATAAGAGGGACATAATGGCCAGGATGGCCCCGTATCACTCCGCTGGCAGAAAAAGTTAAAACACTACAAACCAAACATTACAAAACTTGGCCAATAGGTTTCAGAGTAGAAGACACACACATTTTTTCTATAAAGTCCTACAAGAAAGTTATGACCCAGGGCAAAAGTACTTTTGACAACAGAGCTAGAATTACTTAAATCCTAGTGTAGGCCCATAAGATAAACTTCATACCAAATAATACAGGTTTGGAATGTGTGGGTATACACATGAAGATTTTCAAAGTTGCCTCAGTAAAAGTACATATAAAACATTAAATCCCCAAGACAGGACTAAATTTAGTAGCCAAAGACATTTTCACTGCATGAGCCCATATAAAATTTGTGACTTCTAGGGTGGGGGCCAAACTTGACCCTAGGGCCATAATTTGGGCCCTCTTTGAAGAGGCCAACTAGATAAAATATCATGCATATCAAATATTTAGCCTTAGGCCTTATGGTCTAGATATGACATGTTTTTTGAAGTTTTCACTACATAAGCCCATGTAAAACTTGTGACCCTCAGGGTAAGCCAAAATTTGATCCCAGGATGATAGTTTTAGCCTCCTTGGTTGGGGCCCGCCCACGCACAGTTTAACTATGGCTAATCAATAAATACAAGACATCAGTTTGCCAGATGCAGTTGGCTTTTTCATGAAAATATTTAGTAAAACAAGAGGGCCAAGACGGCTCTGGATCGCTCACCTGAATTTTTAAGTGAACCATAGCCATTTATTTTTGAGGTATTGAAACACTGGAAACAAAATCATTATTTTGCCAAGCAATTTTTAAAGGGTCACCTGTAAAGGTTTTTCAAAATCTAGCCAGCAGTTTCACAAGAGAAGACTTTTTAGCAGTTTTTTAATTTCCGTTTCCACTCACCAGATCTATGTTATTGACCTATCAAAATTTCGCGAACTGTTTTTGAAAATGGTCATTCAAGAAACATTTCTGTGAAATTATTTTAAAATCTGACCAGCCGTTTCAGAGAAGAAGAATTGTTAAGAATTTCATCATTTCCATATAGTGCAAGTAGCCCCAGTTCACCAGAGCCATGTTTCTTGACGGATCAAAATTTCGCGAACAATTTTTGAAAAGGGTCACCCAAGAAACACCTCTGTGAAAATACATTTCAAATCTGACTTGCAGTTCAGAGAAGAACAATTTTTAAGAATTTCTTCAATTCTGTATAGTGCAAGTGGCCCACATTCACCAGAGCCATATTTCTTGACCTATCAAAATTTTGCAAACAGACTTTGAAAAGGGTCATCCAAGGAACATCTCTGTGAAATTATTTTAAAATCTGGCCAGCAGTTTCTGAGAAGAAGATTTTTAAAGAATTTCTTACAAAATTCCATAGGTGAGCTAAAAAGTCAAAACGTTCTGAATATTACTGCCCTGCAGGGATGGTTTTCTTTTTTGAGCTCTACAACTAGTCAATATTTGAAGATGATGCAAGAGAAGAAATTTTTTCAAGAATTTATTCATTTCGGTATAGTGTAAGTAGCCCTCATTCACCAGAGCCATGTTTCTTGACAGATCAAAATTTCGCAAACAATTTTTGAAAAAAGTCACCCAAGGAACACCTCTGTGAAATTATTTCAAAATCTGACCAGCCATTCAAAGAGAAGAACTTTTAAGAATTTCTTCATTTCTGTATAGTCAAGTAGTCCAGAGCCATGTTTCTTGACGGATCAAAATTTTGCAAACAAACTTTGAAAAGGTCACCCAAGGAACATCTCTGTGAAATTATTTCAAAATCTGGCCAGCAGTTTCAGAGAAGAAGATTTTTAAAGAATTTCTTACAAAATTCCATAGGTGAGCTAAAAAGTCAAAACGTTCTGAAGATTACTGCCCTGCAGGGATGGTTTTCTTTTTTGAGCTCTACAACTAGTCAATATTTGAAGATGATGCAAGGTATGTCCAGAAAATAATGGAACAAACTTTTTCAATGTTGTTCGCGTCATTCAACAATTCAACAATATCAGAACTTTGCATACAGAATATTTAACCTTTTTTTCCCACATAAGTACTGGCGTACCAATTTTCACTTATCTTTAATATATTTGTAGCAATCAATAATAGCAGTATCTCCAAATAACAAGCTTTTGACCTACGGAGCACCTTCAAACGCCACAAAACAAACAACACGTAAACAACATTATTCCTTCTTACAGTAGGAGCAGCTATGAAGCATACGCTTCCTGCATGAACTCATTTTGTGTACTTTGCTCGGAACAAGTCCCTTTGAATGATAAAATAACATATCATACTCTCAGGGGCTTAACAGGTTTATCATAAGGAAAAAAAAAAAAAAAAATCATACAACAAGAGGGCCAAGATGGCCTTGGATCGCTCACCTGAATTTTTGAGATGACCATAGCCTATGTTTCTTTGAGCTATTGAAATATTGGGACCAAAATTATTATTTTGCCAAGAAATTTTTAAAAGGTCACCTGTAAAAGTCATTTCAAAATCTGACCATCAATTTCAGGAAGAAGAATTTTTAAGAATTCTTTATGTCCGTATTGTGCAAGTAGCCCCCATTCACCAGAGCCACGTTTCTTGACGGATCAAAATTTTACGAACAAGTTTTGAAAAGGGTCACCTAAGGACATTGCTGAGAAAATCTTTGAAAATCTGACCAGGGTTTCAGAGAAAGAATTTTCAAGAATTTCATCATGTCCGTATAGTGCAAGTAGCTCCCCCATTCACAAGAGCCATGTTTCTTGACGGATCAAAATCATATAACAATGTTTGAAAAAAGTCACCCAAGGCACATTGCTGTGAAATTCTTTTAAAATCTGACCAGGGGTTTAAGAGCAGAAGTTTTTTCAAGAATTTATTCATTTCAGTATAGTGTAAGTAGCCCTCATTCACCAGAGCCGTGTTTCTTGACAGATCAAAATTTCGCAAACAGTTTTTGAAAAGGATCACCCAAGAAACATCTCTGTGAAATTATTTTAAAATCTGACCAGCCGTTTCAGAGAAGAAGTATTCTTAAGAATTTCCTCATTCCCATATAGTGCAAATAGACCCTATTCACCAGAGCCATGTTTCTTGACGGATCAAAATTTTGCGAACAGTTTTGAAAAGGGTCACCCAAGGAACATCTCTGTGAAATTATTTCAAAATCTGTCCAGTCGTTTCAGAGAAGAAGAATTTTCAAGAATTTCCTCATTTCCCTATAGTGCAAGTAGCCCCAATTGACCAGAGCCATGTTTCTTGAACGATCAAAATTTCGCAAACAGTTTTGAAAAGGGTCACCCAAAGAACATCCCTGAGAAATTATTTAAAAATCTAACCAGCGGTTTCAGAGAAGAAGAATTTTTAAGAATTTCTTCATTTCTGCATAGTGCATGTAGACACCATTCACCAGAGCCATGTTTCTTGACGGATCAAAATTTAGTTAACAAGTTTTGAGAAGGGTCACCCAAGGAGCATCTCTGTGAAATTATTTTAAAAATCTGTCCAACCGTTTCAGAGGAGAAGAATTTTCAAGAATTTCTTCATTTCCCTAAAATGCAAGTAGCTCCTGTTCACCAGAGCCATGTTTCTTGACCGATCAAAATTTCGCTAAAAGTTGACATTTAAAGAATTGTTGACGACGCACGACGGACACCGGGTGATCCTAAAAGGTCCCCTTGAGCACATTATGCTCAGCTGAGCTAAAAACTACATTTGCCAAACTTCTATGTTTTGGTGGAGAATAACTGAATACTAGTGCTATATTACTCTTTCACTGATGTATACAAAGACGAAAAGACTGGCAAATGGAAAAGTTCTTCATAATAAAAATGTTTCACTTGACCAGATTTTTTTATCAAACAATAGTAATCCATATGTCTTCATATGCATTATAAAAGATTACAAGTTAGCTTTAACCCAACATGTTAAAAGTTATATCTAAATACAAAATTCGGAAAAAATCCTTTTCTCGTCTATAGCAGATAAGGCATTTTCCATTATTCTTAACCCTTTATTACACAATCTTAAGTTTTTAAAAATTTGAAGAACACAGCTTTTGAAAATATTGTGGGATAAGGAGAAAATGCAGCTTAAGAGTATTTTCTCCGTTTCCATCCAAGTTGTCGTCTGCAAAATGCTTTCAACTTGGTTGTGTACAATTCTTTTATCATTTGATAAAGAGTTACAAGCATGAACATGTAAACTATCTGCTGCAGCTGAATTCTTTTCCAAACGACAACATTTTGCACCAGTCCAAACTGAAAGTATTTGCAGACGACAAAATAAATGTGAATCAAAACTTGAAATTTCATTTGGAAAGGGTAGAAAACAATGTGGGGAAAAGGAGAAAATACTGGTTATCGGCATTTTTTCCTTTTTCTCATTTTTTTTTCAAAGGCTTTCTTTCGAAGGGTTGTTAAGTCGGGATTATGTGGCAGAGTTAATTGATATGTAATCAGATGAGAGGATAAAACAACTACTACTTTTATATGATACTGTTGCTTATGAACCCAGAATTGAGCAATGTTCTGTGAATAATGGGATTTAATGCATCTTCAATCTGTATCGAAGCATGGCAACCTAAAAAATCTATACAGAACAACAATGACAAGTTTCTGCAAAGGAACATTTTACTTCATCAACCGGTTTGTTTTCAGAAAAAATAATGAATACATAGTAACAAGATGACTTTTTTGGTACATTGCGTTATGGAAATGCATAATTCCCATTTTCCCACAGCATAATTAAATACAACCAACCTAGCTCAATGTCCGGCCCGTACTCTGCAATCTCTGCAGGTCTTCGAAGAATCAGAGTAAGAATAACAGCTATACCAATAACCTGTGGGAAAAAAATAGCACTGCATGCAACTGCCAAGGCTCAGTTGCAGCATAAAAGTTTTCCCCCAAAAAGTTGTACGTTAACGCTTTCCCAAACAATCCCTGGTTTTTACGGGTCTGGAATAGTAGCTTTTTGAAAACATTGTGGGAAAAGGAGAAAATGCTGGTAACCAGCATTT
Organism: Tridacna crocea; assembly: GCA_943736015.1. Lineage (NCBI taxonomy): Eukaryota > Metazoa > Mollusca > Bivalvia > Cardiida > Cardiidae > Tridacna > Tridacna crocea. Next base: position 47,236,244 of record OX031060.1, read on the forward strand.
TCTCCTTTTCCAACAATGTTTTCTACCCTATCATCGACAGAAATCATCTTTTCAGCAAGAGTTGAATTGTCGTCTTGCAAAATTTTAATGCTCTGAATTTGGTCTAGTCATAAAAATTATCATTTGTGAAAGGGTTAGAATAACGAAAAAATATCTTTGAGGGTCATTTTTCATTTCAGTGAGGGTTCTCCTTTTGATATATAGTTAATAATAAACGATCTAAACACAATTCTTTCAAAAGTGGCAATCCTACGAGAAACTGTCAAAGCTTTTGCACACGGAAAAGAGGGCTAAGACACTAACAGACCATTTTCTTTCATAACAGAAGAGCTAATTTACACTTCTTCGAAATCTTAGTGTCCAAACTATCTATGAAACATCTATGAAACAGATATAGTGCCTCCTGAAGATAGGTGACAGTTTATTACATTTTTGGTAAATGATTATACAGTGTTTTGAGGTACTTCCTAATACAATTAGAATACAATAAGATTGACTAACAGACATCCAAAATTCTGTCCAACGGCATTTTATTTTGCAATCATATAATAAACACGAGGACCTTGATGGTCCTATATTGCTCACCTGAGTACTAAGCAGCAAAGGTCTACAACAAAGATTATAATTACCAAATATTGAGGTTCATGGGCTAATGATGATGAAACAAGAGCGGCAAATTGTCGCAAGATATGCAATCCCACCGCCAGTTGTAAAGGAAGTATAATAGTTGCTAGGGGCTGGCAATGCAACAAACAATTTGACTTGAGACTTCAAAATTCCACTCTGAACAAACAAACAATACTATTAAAATAAAGATCAAAGTGGAATTACTAAAAATCCATGCTAGGTAGAGTTATTGTTCTTGAATCGAGTACTCGGTAATATCACAACAAACATGCGTACCAATTTTGAAGTTGTTCCAACTTGAGATGACAAAGTTATATTACGAACAAGCATTCAATGCAGACTCGTGTGAGATTTTATTGACACAGACATTCTAACCAATTTTCGATTCAGTTTAGCAAGAAATGTGGTCTCAAGAGTGCTCACAAAAAGACTTTTAAAGATTTCCCTCTTTATCTCTATGGGAAATCTGAGACCAATGACATAGGGCTAACTTTCACACCAGGAGCATGATTTGAAATATTTTGGTAAAGGGCCACTAGATGATGCTACATGCCAAATATGAAAGCTCTAGCCCTTCTGGTTTGGGAGAAGATTTTCTAAGATTTCCCTTTTTATCGCTATGTTTTACAATACAATACAATAGTTTATTTGTGTAATTAGGCCTCTGGCCCACAATACATACATACATATAGTACATCTTTAGACTGTAATGTGCAAATCAGATTAATTACATTAACTTTGTCACGTATAGGGCTAATTTTTTTATTGTTAAATTGTTTTGGTTTAAAAAAATGGAATACAGATTTTCCCTACTAGGTTGTCCTGTAAACCAGGAATACAGATATATCTCTCATATCTCTTTAAATCTATCACAGATAAAGAAAGCATGGTATTCATCCTCTAAAACTAAGTCATTATTATGTATAAAACAATAAGTGCATATTCTATGTTCTCTATTGGTATTGAAATAGCGACCATATTCTATATTAAGTTTATGATTTAAGCATCTAATACGAGATAATGATCGTTTATGATATGGTAAGATATCAACTGTAAGATATTTTTCAACATTCGATGGACTCTTAAAATTCTTATAAAAATCACATCTAGGAGAGCCATTGATATCACTGTGCCATACTTGAAAAGCGCAATCCTTCAGTCGTTGCTAAAAAATGCTGACAAACTGAGTAGTGTTGCCCACTTCCTGTGAAATCATAACAATGCCAAAACCATAAGAAAACAAAAATTCTCTTACTTTAGAAACCCAATTTGTTCTACCAATATCATCATATCGTTTCAACATGTCATAACAGTTTTTTGGGTATCTACTTCGGTCTATGTGGATGAGTCTTAACCAGTACTTTATCAATTTTACATTATAGTGATATGCGATTAGTAGTCTTCCACACTCACTCAGTGCCATTGTGTTATTGACTGAAGAGCCTATGCCTAAAAAGTCTTTACAAAATTTAAAATCTATCTGTTCAATAACATCTGAATAATCATATCCCCAAATCTCTGCCCTATAAGTAAGAATTGGAATAATCATAGAGTCAAAAATCTTAAAATATTCTTTATGTGGAAATTTACCGAAAGGTTTCTGGAATTTATAAATTTGGAACATAGATTTACGCTCTTGAGCAGCTAGTTTTCTTTTCGCAGTGTGCCATGACAATTTTGGTGTAAATAATAATCCCATATATTTGTAAACTGGAGTAACCCGTACATATTTGCCCCTAAAAAAACATTTTTCACTTTTTCGCAGAGGCCCCCCGTTTCTAAAGACAATAATTTCTGATTTTTCTAAGTTAAAGGTGGCCCTTCAGACTTTGGGACGAAAATTTTACAAAAGTGCAAAAAAATCATCTTTATACTCCCAAAGTCTTTTAATTTTCATTCATAAAACCCTAGTAGTCAAAATCCGTCAGACAACACGAGAAATTAGAGATTTACTACGGCCCAGGTTGACACCAACAGGAGACACGTTCCATTTTTAGATGATCAATTCGCTCATGTACTTACAGGAATACACAGAAGAAGCTTCAAGCATAGCGTCCGAAGAAGACATTATGAAAAATAATTATTACATGCTTGTTATGATAGGGAATTTAAGCGTTATGGGTCACGTGCCAGTCACTTGACATTCCCACAATGCTTTACTGATTTTTGGCGCGAAATCTAAAAATACCTTAAGAGGCTACGTAGCCTTTTAAGGGAATACCACCAAAAAAAATTTTTTTTTGTAATTTTATGAATCTTAATTATTGATGATTTGTATTATTTTTTCATATGAATTTCAGTGACATATACATTTTTTAATTTGGTGAGATGTAAAAATTCTAAATACCGACCTTTAACTTGCATACCTGTTTTGAACAAAAAACATCTATTACATCTAACTGGTTTTGTAAACGTACAACTGTATCTGCACAATTCGCCACGTCATCTGCAAACATTATACACAATACATCCGGAATATCATTTGTATCGGAGCTATCAGATTAAGTGTAGATTTATAAAAGTTGGCTGGAATACCATTGGTACCGTGTGCTTTATTCAATTTTAATTTCAATAAACTTTTTTGCACTTCATCTAACGTAATTACCAAGTTTAACACTGTGTCCATTTCTTCACTGAAATGTAAAGGATTGTCTTCTACTGTAAGAGCAGTATGTACTTAACTATCGAATAACAGTGTTGTAAAATACTTAACCCATTCATGCACAGGGAGAGGATTTGTTAATGGCTGACGGGAAATATCAAAACTCCCTTTTAAAGTTGACCAAAACGACCTCGGGTCATTACATGCTTGAGACAATGACTTTCGTTTAATTAACTGAAACAAATACTTTTTCCTGCGACAAATTGCTTTAAACTGGTTTCTGATTGATCCTTCGTAAAACGATATCTCCGTAACAAAAGGAATATTTTACTTTTAATAGTTTCACACTGTGAATCCCACCATTCTGGTTGAGATAATCTTCTTTTAAACATTGCCCCTGTATATACATACATATTTATAGCTGATTCTTTATACAACTGAATAATTGTACGAACAAACTCATCTACACCAGACTGTACATTATTCAAAAATTCTTTAACCTCGTTAAAATTAGTGTTGAAGGTATTGATAAACTCTTCTTTCAAATGCTCCCTCCATTTATAATGTACAAAATCAGAAAGAATGATATTACATGGCAAGGGAATATTAGTAATAGCTGGCCGTTTGCAGTTAAAATTCAAATGAGATAATACTGGGAAATGATCAGACTGATCTTTTTCTTCAACACGAAAAAAAGTAATAAAGGGAAATAACTCAGACGAAATTATATGATAATCCACTAAACTACAACCATTGTTAGAAAAACAAGTATAATGTCCGGCCGTGTCATCATAAAGTTGACCGTTTACAATGTGAATACTGTATGTACAGCAAAGATCGATCAATGATTTCCCAAATAAATTAAGTTTATCTTTATCACAAGTGTTACGAGGCAAATCAAAATTATCAGAACTATAATCGGTATCTTGATGTGAAATCTGGGAACCCACAACATAGGGCCATTTCAACACTAGGGCCATAATTTGAGGTCTGTTGGTAGAAAGCCACTAGATGATGCTATATGCCAAATATGAAAGCTCTGGTCATTAAAGTTTGGGACAAAAAAATTTTCTAAGATTTTCTTCTTTATCGCTATGTGAAATCCGAGACCCACAACATAGGGCCAATTCTTTACATCAGGGACATAATTTGAAGTATTTTGGTAGAGGGCCACTAGATGATGCTACATGCCAAATATGAACGCTCTGGCCATTACCATTTGGACAGGAAGGTTTTTAAAGATTTTCTTTCCTTGTCTCTATGTGAAATCCAAGACCAACAACATAGGTTTAATTTTCACACCAGGGCAATAATTTGAAGTATTTTGGTAGAGGGTCACTAGATGATACTGCATGCCAAATATGAAAGCTCCAGCCCTTACGGTTTGGGACAAGAAAATTTTCTAAGATTTCCTTCTTTATCTCTATGTGAAATCCGAGACCCCAAAACATAGGGCCAATTTCCGCATTTTGTAATGCGGTCATTTTGTAATGGGGGTCATTTCTCTGTATTACACCGGTCATTAACAGCGCGTGAATTTACTGATTAATACACGTTTTCTCCCGTTAACTGCCCGATTTTTACCCGGTAATACATGCTTATAACGGCCCGAAAAGGCACGTTTTATGCAATAATAATTTTTATTAAATGACTTTACTAAATATTATGTGAGGGTTGGTTTATATGGCATTCTACTGGTTACTAGACATGGTTTACACAGTACTGAAATACCAGTGGTTTTTCACGAAAAACTTGGGAAAATGATGGAACTATGTGAAGGAAATGCAACAAGAGCTTCACAAAGTGGCGTATAACGCCACAAGGGACTTGTCAGTGAAATTACTTTAGGTCTAAAACGGCAGCAGACATCCAAATGTTAAAAGTCATGTGCACAACTACTCATCATAGAAATTTATTGTTTTAAGTTGGAACTAATTTCGATGAAAACTGTAGGAGTTGCGCGCACAAGAAATTGCAAACAGATGGACTGACAGACGGATAACTGGGGCCATAACTATCCTTCGGATGTATGAAAATGCAGGAATCTAATGATAAAAAGCAGATGCTGATCAAACAAGTGGTTTTTGTCAAGGAAGCTATTGTGTGGAATTAATAATTTGACGGAAAAAGCGAAATAGTATTCAAATGTTACCTTGAAAAATGATACCTTGAAACTCAATCTATTTAGCAAATTAATACATTTTTGGTTGAAAGGAGAGTACTCATGCCAAAGTTAGACTTATTTGTGTATTGGTGGTCACCCTTTGATCATTAGGAGGAGTCAGGGGTGATGTCTCTTGCCAATGTACGATGCTTGATTGATAGTGAGAAAACCATGTGAATATATATATAAACAAGTAATTTCGTTGAAATGATATCCTCCGCCGAAAAAGACCTTTTTTGATACAAACATATAGGAGGTATTCTGTTTTGCATGTACATGTGGCATTTTTGTTATTGGTCCATGATGAAATTATACATTAAGTTCCCTTGTTCCATGGCACAGGATTTCATTACATAAAAAAATATAAAAGAGGGCCATAACAGGATTATACATTAATTATCCTTTTGGCAGAACTTGGCATTTCATAAAAGTTGGAGATACACTGACAAAAAATTAAATTTGACATAAAGTCCCCTTTTTCCATGATACAGTGATAAATTGCAAAACCCTGACATGTGCTAGGTCGCATGATCTGTGAAAATCTCATCCAAATCTGTTGAGATATGTCCAGTAATTACAGAGATACAGGTGAAAAATGAAATTATAACATGAAGCCCCCTTATTTCATGATGCAGCTACAAATCCCAAAACCTTGACAATATGGCATAGGTCACATGATCATGTGAAAATTCCATCCAAATCTGCCAAGAAATGTGGGAGGTGTTGTGTTAGGTCACATGATAATGTAAAAATTCCATTCAAACCTACCAAGAAATGTGGGAGGAGTTGCCTTCACAAGAAATAGAACAAAATAAAACATGAAGCCCCTTTTTTCCTGACGTAGCCACAAATTGCAAAACCTTGACAATATGCGATAGCTCAGATGATAAGAAACATTCTGTGAAAATTCCATTGAATTCTGTCAAGAAATATAGGAAATATGAGTTGCATTCACAAGAAATAAAATGAAATAAAACATGAAGCCCCCTTTTTTCATGACGCAGCTACAAATTCTAAAACCTTGAGAATATGCGATAGGTCAAATGATGAGAAACATTCAGTGAAATTCATTTCAATTCTGTCAAGAAATATGGGACTAGTTTCATTCACAAGAAATAAAATGAAATAAAACATGAAGCCCCCTTTTTTCATGACGCAGGTACAAATCGCAAAATGTTGACAATGTGCAATAGGTGACATGACAAGAAATATTCTGTCAAAATTCTATTCAATTCCGTCAAGAAATGTGGAATGAGTTGCCTTCAAAAGAAATGGAATGAAATATAACATGAAACCCCCTTTTTCCATGACACCTTATTACAAAAACAAGAGGGCCATGATGGCCCTGTATCGCTCCACTGGCTAATTCGTAAAAACACTACAAGCCAAACATTACATTATTTGGCCAACTGGTTTCAAACTTGAGGGCATACAGTTTTTTTTCCATAAAAACCTACAAAAAAGTTGTGACCCCTGGGCAGATCCAATTTTGACCACAAAGCTATAATTACTTGAATCCTGGTGGAGGATAAAGCCCCATACCAAATAATACAGGTCTAGAATGTGTGGTTATAAACAAGATTTTCAAAGCTTTCTCAATAAAAGGCCCTGTAAAACATAAAATCCATGAGACAGGGCTAAATTTAGTGGTCCTAGTCTTTATTATGGTTAGTAACAAGATGACTTGGAAAGTTTTCACCACAAAAGCCCATGTAAAACTTGTGACCCCTGGTGTGGGGACAAACTTGACCCTAAGGCTATAATTTGGGCCCTCCTGGTAGAGGCCCACTAGATAAAGCTACATGCAAAATTTGATAGCCCTAGGCCTTATGGCTAGGTACAAGTAGATTTCTAAAAAAATTCTAATATGAGCCCATGTACTTGTGACCCCCAGGACAGGACCAAATTTGACCCCAGGGCTACAATTTGGGCACCTTTGGTAGACAACCACTTGATAAAGCTAGATGCAAAATTGAGTAGCCCTAGGCCTTATGGCTTGGTGCGAAAAGGTTTTTAAAGTTTTCACTATATAAGCCAATATAAAACTTGTGACCCCCGGGGCTGGGCCAAATTTGACCTCTGGGCTATCATTTGGGCACTCTGGGTAGAGGTCTACTAGATAAAGCTACATGCCAAATTTGGTAGCCCTAGGCCTTATGGCTAGGTACCAGAAGGATTTTAAAGTTTTCCCTATATAAGTCCATATAAAATTTGTGACCGCCAGGGTGGGGCCAATTTTGACCCTAGGGCTATCATTTGAAGGAAATTGGTAGAGGTCCACTCGATAAAACTACATGCAAAATTTGGTAGCCCTAGGCCTTATGGTTTCAGAGAAGATTTTTAAAAATTTTCAATATTTTTCAGTTTTGTTGCCATGGCAACCAGAGTTTTTGAAGGAATACAATTCTTTCAAGGAATTCTGAAGAGGACCATGGCAGGATCATTTCTGTGTAGTTTCAATAAAATTGGATGGGTAGTTTTAGAGAAGAAGATGTTTGAAATAAAAGTTAACGCACGCACGGACGCACGGCGGACACCGGGCCATGACATAAGCCCGCTGGCCTTCGGCCAGTGGAGCTAACAAGGGCAAATAACTGTGGTGTTGCACGGTCAATGTAGGTGAAACTTTTTTCCCTGCATTTCCTAATGGAGGTTGGCAGATGTGACAAGTTCCATGTAAAAACTTGGTATATTTTTGAAGAGAAGACTCCAAACATTAAAAGTGTACTTAAGTGTAACTTAAGTGAAACTTAAAATCGCTCTCAGTCGGCCATTTTGCATTGAATCAATGAAACAAAAAAAAAAAAAAAATCTCGGGAGAATGGGTCATTGTACATGTGTATGAAGTTTCACGAAATTCCGTCCAATGGTATTGGAGATATTTGCCGGGACGGACACACGGACGGACGGACAACGCTAAAACTATATCCCTCCGCCTACGGCGGGGGATAAAAAATACATTATTACCTGAAAACTATGATTTTGAAATATCTTTGAGCCGTTGGCATTCAATTCTCAATATTGCAATCAATTATTACGATCTGTAAATATTCATGCCCAATCAAATATAATAGCGCGCAATCATGGGATGAACAAGCCTTTGAGCGAACTGGTTTTGGAACGAAAAAGCCAAGGACTAAACGATTGGTAGAGTAATCATTGCGCCAATAGACAGGTATGAGCGATTGAAGTTATTTTCTATCAAAAATTAGTATTTCCATGATCGATGGCCTCATCCAGTGTATTTTAATGTGCAACTGTAAATAACGTATCTGAGTCCCACCGAAAAACTAATTTGCCTGAAAAAAATGACTTTAATTGGGTTTATTTCCTTCGGTTTTGCACAAATTATGAAACATGGTTTTCAAAAATTCAATATTGAACTCATAGTGGTATTGTCTTCGACAAATACCACAAAAAATCATTTGAAATTACTAGCTCTTTTAATTTGGAAGTTATGCCCCAGATAAAAATCCAAATTTCAAAAATTCAGAAGGGCAATAATCCAAAAAAGTTATAAAAGAGGTATGGTTATTGTACACTGAACTTCTCCTTAATGTGATCTATCTGTGCGTGAGGTTTGAAGTTACTAGTTTCTAGTTTCTATACTTATGAAGTTATGCCCCGTACATAAAACTTAAGTTAAAATTTGCAAGGGTCAAAAACTCTGAATATAACGAAGACAGAGTTATGGTTCTTGTACAGCGCACTTCTCCTTAATGTGACCTATCTGTATATGAAATCTGAAGTCATTAACTGGCATGAAAGGTAAAGCTCTGGAAAAATACTGAATGATAGAAATCTTACTTTATCCCACTAATGTGTGCACATCTATTAGCATCAAAATAAATCACTTTTCCTGAAAACAGAACGCTTTCCTTCCAAAAACCTTGAACACCTAACACCAATAGTATACATGTATTACTGCAGTTTGATAATCAAGGGGTGTAAATAGTATCAAACTTTATATCTAATAAGTATTTTTTTTTAAATGATAGACCCTGCCGAAAAAGACCTTTTTTTTTTTTATACAAATATATTAGAGAATCTGTGTGTTCCATGTACATGTGGCATTTTTGTTATTGGTCCATTATAAAATTACACATTAATTTTTTCTATGGCACAGCATTTCATTGAATTAATAAGCAAGAAGACAAAGATGGCCCTGGATCACTTACTTCAATTTTTGAGTGGACAATAGCTATTTTGTTTGAGGTATTGCAACTTTGGAAAGAAAAATCAATATTTTGCCAAGCAATTTTGGAAAGGTCACCTGTAAAAGTCATTTCAAAGTCTGTCACCACCTCTACAATTACCCGCACAGCAATGATTTTGATGAATCAGAATTCTGCAAATAATTTTTTTGATAGATCACCCAAGGACATTTCTTGAAGAAGAGCACATGCTCGATAGTGACTAAAGCATAAGTCGAACAAGAGCATCACATGCAGGTGCCAACAGTTGGCAGTTGTTTTTCGACGGATAAGGATAAAAGATTATCTAACAATTTTGAAAAGGGTCACCCTAGGAACATTTCTGTGAAATTATTTCAAAATCTGACAAGCCGTTACAGAGAAGAAAAATTAAGAAATTCCTCTTCATGTCCCTGTAATGCAAGTAGCCCCCAGTCACCACAGTCATGTTTCTTGACAGATCACGACTTTGTGAAACAATTTCTGAAAAGAGTCGCCCAAGGAACATTACTGTAAAATTATTTCAAAATCTGACCAGAGATTTCAGAGAAGAAGAATTTTAAGAATTTCTTCATATCTTTATGGTGTAAATAGCTAAAAACCATCAAGGCCATGTTTCTTAATGGATCACAATTTTGTGAACTGTTTGCAAAAGGGTCACCCCAAAAAATATTTCTGTGAAATTATTAAAAAAATCTGACCAGCTGTTTTATTTCAGAGAAGATGAATTTTAAATTTCTTCATGTCCATATAGTGCAACAGGCCTCCCCAATCCGAGCCATGTTTCAAGTCGAATCAGCATTTTGCGAACAATGTTTGAAAAGGGTCACCTAAAGAACATTTGACCAGCGGTTTCAGAGAAGAATTTCTAAGATTTTTTTTTTTATTATTTCTGTATAGTGCAAGTAGCCCCCAGTCACCAGAGCCATGTTTTTTTTACGGATCAAAATTTCGCAAACAAATTTTGAAAAGGGTCTCCTAAGGAAAATCTCTGAAATTATTTCAAAATCTGACAAGCGGTTTCAGAGAAGAACATTTCTTTTCAGAATTTCTTCATTTCCGCATTTCTGCATAGTGCAAGTAGCCCCCAACCAGCAGAGCCATGTTTCTGACGAATCGGCATATTTTTTATGAATTCCTTCATTTCTATATAGTGCATGTAGCCCCCATTCACCAGAGCCAATTTTTTGACGGATCAAAATTTCAAGAGCAGATTTTTTATAAGGATCAAAGGAACATACCTGTAAAATTATTTAAAAATCTGACTAGTGGTTTCAGAGGAGAAGACTTTTAAAGAATTTCCTAGAAAATTCCATTTGGTTGCCATGACAACCAGAGTTGTTGATGGAATCAAATTCTGTGACGACGCACGACGGACACAGGGTGATTCTAAAAGCTCCCATTGAGCACATTGTGCTCAGGCAAGCTAACACAAGAGGGCCCTGGATCGCTCACCTGCATTTTTTAGACGACCATATCTATTTTTTTTGAGATATTGAAACACTGGAAACAAAATCATTATTTTGCCAAGCAATTTTCAAGAGGTCACCTGTAAAAGTCCTTTAAAAATCTGACCAGCAGTTTCAGAAAAGAAAAATTTTCAGGAGTTACTTAATTTCCTTATATTGCAATTAGCCCTCATTCACCAGAGCCATGTTTCTTGACCTATCAAAATTTCGCAGACATTTTTTGAAAAAAGTAGCCCCCGATCACCTGAGCCATGTTTCTTGACGGATAAAAATTTCACGAACAAATTCTGAAAAGTATTGTTGTGGAATTATTTTTAAAATCTCACAACAGGTTTCAGAGAAGAAGAATTTTCAAGAATTTTTTCATTTCAATATAGAGCAAGTAGCCCCAATTCACCAGAGCCATGTTTCTTGATATATCACAATTTCACGAACAATGTTATAACTTTTGTTTGTGGCTTGTGATAACCAATATAAAAGTGATGTTTCATTTTGTCTTGTAGTTAAAGAAATCCTGGTCCATGATGAAAATATACATTGAGCCCGCTTTTTCAATGACTAGCCATTAAAAAAAAGCGATATATTACTGTAGTGTTGTAAGTTCAATTTGGATCAAAGTTTTTGTCCTGCATTTCCAAATGGTGGTTGGTAGGTGTGACAAGTTCGATGCCCCAGGGGCATCATATGAAAAAACTTGGTACGAAAAACATGAGGATATACTACATACCAAATATCAAAGCTCTATTCCTTCCAGTTTCAGATAAGTTTTCCTTCTTTGTTCATAACTTTTGATACCCGGGGCTGGGCAAGTTTTGAACCAAGGGCATTATATGAACAAATTTGGTAGAGGTCCACGAGGAGATGCTAACCAAATTTCAAAGCGCTACACCATAAAGTTTCAGAAGAGCAGACCTATGCTCGAACTTGTGAACCCCCCCCCTTTTGTAGAGGTCCACTAGGAGATGCCACATACTAAATATCACAGAAAAAGATTTTCAAAGAATTTGTATTTTTTTTTCTTTTTTATTGCCATGGCAACCAGAGTTATGTGTGAAATTCAATTCTTTGAACAAATTTACCCAAGAAACATCCCTGTCAACAAGATTGGCCCAGTGGTTAGGAGAAGATGTTTAAAGAAATTGTTGACGGAAAACGGACCCTGGCCGTTGGACGAAGGATGCCGAACATAGGGCGTTCACAATAGCTCACCTCTAGCACTTCATGCTGAGGTTAGCTAACAAATATCAAAGCTCTACGCCTTCCAGTTTCAAAGAAGAATTTTAAATTTTCTTTCTATGATTCTATGTTCGAACTTGTGATCCCTGGGGCTGGGTCGGTTTTTACCAAAGCAGCATCCTGGGACAAACTTGGTAGAGGTCCACCCGGAGATCCTACATACCAAATAACAAAGCTTTAAACCCTCCCGTTTCAGAGAAAAAGAAATTTAGAGTTTTCCTTCTTTGTTCCTATGTTCAAAACTGTGACCTCCTGGGCAGGGCCAGTTTTGACGCCAGGGACATCATATGACCAATTATCAAAGCTATGCACCTTTCAGAGAAGATTTTTACAGTTTTCCTCCTTTGTTGCTATGTTCGAACCTGTTACCCCCGGGGCAAGCCCAGTTTTGACCCAAGGGTATAACATGAAAAAACTTGGTAGAGGTCCACTAGGAAATGCTACGACCCCAGGGGCATCATTTATACAAACTAGGTACAGATCCACTAGGAGATGCCACAGACCAAATATCAAAGCTCTACACTTTCTAGTTTCAGAGGAGAAGATTTTTAAAGCTTTCCTTCTTTGTTCCTATGCTCAAACTTGTGACCCCCGGGGTGGTGCCAGTTTTTACCCCAGGGACATCATTTGAGCAAACTTGGTAAAGGTCCACTAGGAGATGCCACATACTTAATATCAAAGCTCTACGCCATCTAATTTGAGAGAAGACGAGAGGATTTTCACAGACTTTCTATTTTTTCCTCTTTGTTGCCATGGTAACCAGTTATCAGTGGAATTAAATTCTTTGAACAATTTTGGTATGGCTTCACCCAAGAAATATCCCTGCCAAGTTTCATCAAGATTGGCCTTATGGTTTAGGTGAAGAAGATGTGTTAAGAAATTGTTGACGGACGATGGACACTGGACGACAGACATAGGGCGATCACTCTGTGCTAAGGTGAGCTAAAAGGTGTCTCGGCGGAATGTACTATGTACTATTGTACACATATATAATTTTTCACAAAATTCTGTCCAATGGTCCTGGAGATATTCTCCCAGAAAGATACACGGACGGACGGACAACGCTAAAACTATATCCCTTCGCCTTCGGCAGGAGAAAATTACAGGAGTTGTTTCTCTTGATTACTATCTAAATTCAAGTAAATATACGAGTATAAGCCCATGTCAAACTTGTGACCCCCGGGCCAATTTTAACCTCAGGATATATATTCTAAGGACCTTTGTAGATGTCTTTTAGATAAAGCTTCATGACAAATTTTGCAGCCCTCAGCCATATGGTTTCAGACAAAAAGATTTTCAAAGATTTACAGTATTTTTCAATTTTGATTCTATGACAAGCAGAGTTTTTAAAGGAATCCATTTCTTTAAAAATTCTGAACAGAACCGTTGCAGAATCATTTCTGCAAAGATTCATCAAAATCAGATGGATACTTTGAGAGAAGATGTTAGTGCACACACGGACGGGTTAACGCATGGGCAAACAACATTCACCAGGCCATGAGACAAGCCCAATGGCATTTGGACAGTGACGCTAAAAATAAACATTCTGACCATTTTATGAGAGTATCTGACAGAAAAAATGGATTAAAGCGTGCCCATAACGCTTTCATGGGTATGCAATTTGGTTGTAGTTTTTACACTTGTACATGGACAAGTTAGACTGAATTTTGTACTTGCCCGCTGTTAAAGTTTATTTGTCCAGGGCCCGTATTCACCAACCATTCTCAAGAACGTTCTTGGTCTTATTCTTCAAGATTTCCTGACTGTGAAAGTAACAGAACGTCTGATTGGCTAAACCATCCGGTTTAGCCAATCAGACGTTCTGTTACTTTCACATTGGCAAAATTCTGAAGAATAAGCCTAAGAATATTCTCAAGAATGGTTGGTGAATACGGGTCCAGATAAATAGAGTAAATCAGTGGTGAATTGAAAAACTGTTTTGATGAATCTCAATCTTAAGTCATCTGCCCATAAAAAATATATGGGTAAGAAAAGAAGCTGCATGTAACTTTCTCTTACTCACAGGACCAGGTTCAGAGCGACAACATAATCAACCTGATCGGCTGTAGAATTTCCATTTCACTTTCAGTTTCACATACTTATTAGGTTTGTGTTGTTGTTTTAAAGAAAGATGTATGTAAATTCACTGTTTAAAGTCATTACTATAACTCACAAAGCCAGTCTGAAATGCCTTTGATCAATGTCATAGCCATCTTCATTGTGTCCTGGGTTTTCATGGTTTTTAAGCTCACCTGAGCACAACGTGCTCAAGGGGAGCTTTTAGGGTCACTGGGTGTCCGTCGTCCGTCGTCAACAATTCTTTAAACATCAACTCCTCCTAAACCGCTGGGCCAATTTGGACCAAACTTGGCAGGAATGTTCCTTGGGAGGTCCTCTTTAAAAATTGTTCACAGAGTTTGATTCCGTCAAAAACTCTGGTTGCCATGGCAACCAGATGGAATTTTTAGCAAATTCTTTAAAAATCTTCTCCTCTGAAACCGCTGGTCGGATTTTGAACTAATTTCACAGATATGTTCCTTGTGTGACCCTTTTCAAAAATTGTTCGTGAAATTTTGATTAGTCAAAAATTGTGGCTCTGGTGAATGGGGGCTACTTGCTCTATATAGAAGTGAAGGAATTCTTAAAAAATCTTCTCTGAAACCGCTGGTCAGATTTTGAAATAATTTCACAGATATGTTCCTTGGGTGACCCTTTTCAAAAATTGTTCGTGAAATTTTGATCCGTCAAAAAATGTGACTCTGGTGAATGGGGGCTACTTGCACTATACAGCAATGAAGGAATTCTTAAAAAATCTTCTTCTCTGAAACCGCTGGTCAGATTTTGAAATAATTTCACAGAAATTTTCCTTGGATGACCCTTTTCAAAAAATATTCCCAAAATTTTGATCCGTCAAGAAACATGGCTCTGGTGAATGGGGGCTACTTGCACTATGAGGAAATTCTTAAAAATTTTTCTTCTCTGAAACCACTGGTCAGATTTTGAAATAATTTCTCAGGGATGTTCCTTGGGTGACCCTTTTCAAAAATTGTTCACAAAATTTTGATCCGTCCAGAAACATGGCTCTGGTGAATGGGGGCTACTTGCACTGAAGGGAAATGAAGAAATTCTTAAAAATTCTTCTCTGAAACGGCTGGACAGATTTTGAAATGATTTCACAGAGATGATCATTGGGTGACCTTTTTCAAAAACTGTTCACAAAATTTTGATCCGTCAAGAAACACGGCTCTGGTGAATGGGGGCTACTTGCACTATATGGAAATGAAGAAATTCTTGAAAATTCTTTTTCTCTGAAACCCCTTGTCAGATTTTAAAATAATTTGACAGAGATGTTCCTTGGGTGATCCTTGCTCTTGTGAATGGTAGCTACTTGCACTATATGGACATGATGAAATTCTTGAAAATTCTCTTTCTCTGAAACCCCTGGTCAGATTTTAAAAGAAATTTTCCGAAATGTTCCTTGGAAGACCCTTTTCAAAACTTGTTTGTAAATTTTGATCCATTCAGAAACATAGCTCTCGTGGATGGGGGATACTTGCTCTTATACAGAAATGAAGAATTCTTAAAAATTCTTCTTTTTGAAACTGATGGTCAGATTTCGAAATGAATTTTACAGGTAACCTTTTGAAAATTGCTTAGCAAAATTAAAGATTTGGTTCCAATGTTTCAATACCTCAAAAAAAATAGGCTATGGTCATCTCAAAAATTCAGGTGAGCGATCCAGGGCCATCTTGGCCCTCTTGTTTTTTTGCATTGATTAATTAGTTAATTTTTTTGGAGTGGCATTTCCGCATGATTTTGCTTAAATATGTTATGAAGGGTTGTATTTAACTTCAAACTATAATTTACTATCCAGGCGGCACCACTAAAAGGCAGACATTTGGCTATCCTCAAACAAAGACTTGTGTTTTGCATGATATTCTAATTCCCTCTGCCCTACAGATTTATGCTTTTCAGGATCTGTGAAATAACAGATCTAACGCGGAAATGGTCTGTTTAGTGTAATAACAATCCTTTTGCAACTATTTTACTAGGCATCATATTTACTACAGCAGCGCACATTCGCCTCGATAGGGCAAATAGATGGCCAATATATGGCTTTTTCATTCTTTAGCATCTGTCTCTACCGAGAGGCCTCCTACAGGTTTCTAGTTCTCTAGTTTGTATGTGAAGTAAAAATGTAGATGATAAAATAGTTAAAACAAGAGGACCATGATGGTCCTACATCGCTCACCTGAGTACTAAGCAGTAAGGGTCTACAATGAAGATAAATACCAAATATCGAAGTTCAAGGCCAAATAATTCTGATTTCCTTCTTTGTTCCTGTTTCAAACTTGTGACCCTGGGGAGGGCCAGTTTTGACCCCAGGGGCATCATATGAACAATCTTGGTAGAAGTCCACTGGGACAGATTTGACCCTAGAGGCATCATGTGAACAATCTTGGTAGAGGTCCACTAGGAGATGCTACATACCAAATATCAAAGCTCTGCACCTTCTAGTTTCAGAGAAGAAGATTTTCAAAGATTTTGCTATTTTTTTTCTATTTAGCTATGCCTGGAATTCAATATCTTGAACAAATTTGGTAGAGCTTTACCTTCCCCCCAGCCGCGTAGGGGGAATAGAAAAAATCCCGGTTGTAGTCCTGCGGAGTGGTAAAACCCCACCAAAAAGGACCTGCCCGTTTGCCGTGGGCTGCGATCCGTGTCGCCTGATGACGGGATCCTGGTGGTTGAGTGACATCAGGGATTGGCTAGGCCCTGTACTTGCAACACAGCACTTTGGCCCTAAGTTGGGCTAAACGGGAGGTCAGGAAGGCCCGACCTGATCAATCGGCTGGTCATGCCTTGCCCTAGGACATCTGATATACTCTTTCTTTTACATCCGTTTCTCAATTAAATTTACCATCTTCTCCACATAATTATATCACATTCTTTTCAGGTATTATATTTCTTGTTCAGTCCTAAAAGGCGGTGGCTCATGGGTCAATCGGGTGGAAGTTTTTTGGTATTTGACTGACATTTGTAACCTCTCAATGATGGTCTAAGCTTGGTAGGACTTTCTGCGGGAATGCATCTGTCCAGTCTAGCCCTTTCATACCGAGTATGCCACTGATGTATCCCTGTCATGGTCTGCGAATGGGTTTTCCCCATGTCCCCTTGTTGGGCTCCGTGGTGGGTGGGGAGCATGGGTGGTGAAACTTTTCACACAAACATGGCGTCTCTAAAAAAGGCCAAGCTCAATGAAAGCAAGCGCCCTCTTTCAGACAGTGATTCTGAAACAGAACCTTCAATTTCTACCTCTTTTCACTCTCCACGTTTTATTGTTATTCAATCCCAGGATCCTTCAAAACCAGTCACAAAGCTCTCTCCTTTTATAATTGAAAAACAAATATCTAGCATCCTTGGAACTCCTAAATCTGTTAAAAAACTGAAAGATCAGACTCTCCTTGTTGAATGTCTCACCAATCAACAAGCACTGAATCTTTTGAAAAACACCAAATCCTTTGATATATCTGTTAAAATTTTTCCACATCCTACACTCAATTCTTGTAAGGGAGTAATAAGATGTAAAGAACTTACATACTGCAACTCCTTGCAAGAAATTAAAGACAACCTAAAGCAACAAGGTGTATCCGATGTTCACCGGATTTCTGTACGCAGAGATGGAGAGCAGAGACTTACAAACACATACATTTTAACATTTTCTTCACCTGTTCTTCCAAACTCAATCAAGATAGGCTTTCAAGTAGTAAAAGTAGACGTGTATGTGCCAAACCCCTTGCGATGTTTTAAATGCCAGCGGTACGGCCATCACATCAGTAAATGTCCTAACCAAGAAACATGTTCTAAATGTGCTCATCAAGGACCTGACCATGACAGCACTACTTGTTCAAATCCTCCTCTTTGTATTAATTGTAAGTCTCAACACTCTACTTTTTCAAGAGAGTGCCCTGTATGGAAGGAAGAAAAAGAAATTCTTTCCATTAAATATAACAATAATGTTAGCTTTCCAGAGGCAAGGAAAATATTTGAACAACGCAAGAAAACCTCTTCTGGTCCTAGTTATGCAGATGTTGTTGGCTCGTCAACTGAAAATGACGACTGCAGCACTTGTAAAATTCTTGCGAAAGTTCTACTTCAAAAATTTCCTGATGTAGCTTCTGAACTGAAAGAACTTCTTCCTCCATCCACCTTGTCCAAACTAATCCCTGACTCTCCATCTGTATCTAAAACAAACACAACCTCTTCGGCATCCTCAAAACCCACAAACTCTCAAAATAGTTCGTCTCAAAAAACTTCAACGTCATCTACACCTTCACAAAATTCTTCACGGAAAACTCCAAAGCCATCTACCTCTTCACAACCACCTCCTAAGAAACCACAACCTCCATCTTCACAGTCTACAACAAAACCTAACGTCTCATCCAAGGATAACAAGAGATGTTTGTAAAACATGTATGCCCCCCTAATGGCATCCAATGTGATTATAAACTCTTACGTTCAAAGTGTAAAAACGAACAAAGGGTAATTACTCAAAAATTATTAATGATAAATTAACAATTCTTGGGCACTGTACTTCCCATTTATGTGAACTATCAACTTTTAAAGTTTCATGATTTTACCTCACATACTTTTTGAGTTATTCTCCGGAAAAAAAGTAAGTACGAAAATCAACAAAGGGCAGTAATTGCAAAAATATAATGGGCAGAGTTATGGTTCTTGTGCAATGCACTTCTCCTGAATAAAAATCTATCCACATATAAAGTTTCAAGATGATACCTGAAAAACCTTTTGAGTTATGCTCTGGACAAAAATTAAGTATGAAAATCAACAAAGGGCAAAAGCTCCAAAAATATAATGGGCAGAGTTATGGTTCTTGTGCACTGCACTTCTCCTTAATAAGGTTAATCCACCTATGAGGTTTCAAGGTGATACCTGAAATACTTTTTGAGTTATGCTCCAGACAAAAATTAACTATGAAAATCAACAAAGGGCAATAACTCCAAAAATATGATGGGCAGAGTTATAACACTTGTGCACTGCACTTCTCCTTAGTAAGATCTATCCACCTATGAGGTTTTAAGATAATACCTGAAATACTTTTAGAGTTATGCTCCGGACAAAAATTAAGTATGAAAATCAACAAAGGGCAATAACTCCATAAATATGATGGGCAGAGTTATTGTTCTTGTGCACTGCACTTCTCCTTAATGAGATCTATCCACCTATGTAGTTTCAAGATGATACCTGAAATAGTTTTTGAGTTATGCTCCGGACAAAAATTAAGTCTGAAAATCAACAAAGAGCAATAACTCCAAAATATGATAGGCAGAGTTATGGTTCTTGTGCACTGCACTTCTCCTTAATAAGATCTTTTCACATATAAGGTTTCAAGGTGATACCTGAAATACTTTTAGAGTTATGCTACGGACAAAAATTAAATATGAAAATCAACAAAGGGCAATAACTCCAAAATAATGATGGGCACAGTTATGGTACTTGTGCACTGCACTTCTCCTTAATGAGATCTATCCACCTATGAAGTTTCAGGGTGATACCTAAAATACTTTTTGAGTTATGCTCTGGACAAAAATTAAGTATGAAAATCAACAAAGGGCAATAACTCCAAAAATATGATGGGCAGAGTTATGGTTCTTGTACACTGCACTTCTCCTTAATGAGATCAATCCACCTATGTAGTTTCAAGATGATACCTGAAATAGTTTTTGAGTTATGCTCCGGACAAAAATTAAGTATGAAAATCAACAAAGGGCAATAACTCCAAAAATATGATGGGCAGAGTTGTTGTTCTTGTGCACTGCACTTCTCTTTAATGAGATCTATCCACCTATGTAGTTTCAAGATGATACCTGAAATAGTTTTTGAGTTATGCTCCGGACAAAAATTAAGTATGAAAATCAACAAAGGGCAATAACTCCAAAAATATGATGGGCAGAGTTATGGTTCTTGTGCACTGCACTTCTCCTTAATGAGATCTATCCACCTATGAAGTCTCAAGATGATACCTGAAATAGTTTTTGAGTTATGCTCTGGACAAACTTGGTCTACCGACGGACCGACCGACAAGTGCAAAGCAATATACCCCCATTTCTTCGAAAGGGGGGCATAACAATCCCAATCATACACCCCGACCTCCTAAAAGGTCTTCTTCCAAGTCTAAACCACAATCTAAAGATAACCAAGGATCCTGTGAGATCACAGTCAAAGTAAATGATCCTGTCCCTACCTCCAACAGATTTTCGGAGCTAGAGGACATGGATGCAGATACTGAAAATCTGGAAGGTGAGGCTTCAGATTCAGAAGCCTCTATCTGGTCCACTTCCAAAGATCTTTGAAACAAGGATTTTGACGCTTGGCAATCATCCAAAGCCGAGACATCTGTAACTAAATCTTAACCAGTCTATTTTAAAATGCATTGGTTTACGGCCTCGTTTTTTACCTTAGTCTTTATACTTTCCTCATGCACTATGGATACCATAATCCAGTGGAATTGTCGAGGTCTGAAGTCAAACTTTGACGAACTTTCACTTTTAATCAATGATCACAAACCAGTTGCTGTTTGTCTGCAAGAAACCTTCCTTAAACGGGAGGATGATATCACTATCAAATATCATTCTGTTTACAACAAGATTTTTACCGAAGGTGAAAAAGCCAGAGGAGGTGTTTCTATTATTGTAAACAACAACATTCCTCACAAAGTTATCTCTTTAAATACAAACCTGCAAGCTGTTGCTGTCAGGTTATCTATACACAGTGCTGTTACACTGTGTTCTTTATATCTCCCGCCAAGCATACCTATCAATGAGACCAATCTGAATGATCTCATTTCACAACTGCCATCCCCCTATATTCTTGCTGGGGACTTTAATGGTCACAATGTTATGTGGGGTTGCAATGACACCAACCAAAGAGGTCTCCAGTTGGAGAACTTCATTTCCAACAACTCTCTGTCTTTCATGAATGATAACAAATCCAAAACCTTGCATCCAGCAACTGGATCTTACTCTTCCATTGATTTAACATTATGCAGCCCAGTCTTACTTCCCAATTTTACTTGGAAAATGACTGAGGATTTGTGTGGAAGTGATCACTTCCTCATTATCTTTTCATCTACACAACCGTCCAGCAGTGTACGACCGCAGAAATGGAAGCTTTCCAAAGCCAATTGGAATAAATTCAAAACCCTATGTGAACAGACCATTACACATGATAAATTTGGAAATTGCGATGATCCTGAAAAACGTTTCACTTCCCTATTAATTGATGCAGCTGAACAGTCCGTCCCTCAGACCTCGACAAACCCAAAACGACCTGACAAGCCTTGGTACAATGATGATTGTAAACAGGCTGTCAGAGACAGAAAACAGGCCCTTAGAAAATTTAATCTCAGGCCTACCAAAGACAATCTTAACTTATTCCGTATTTCCAGGGCAAAAGCCCGTCGTACCATTAATGAAAGTAAGCGCAAGGCCTGGAGACAATATGTCTCTAAGTTGAATAGTAGAACTACTACTAAAAAAAACTGGGATATGATTGGAAAGATCAATGGCAAAGGCCAGCCCCCTGTTAGTCACCTTGAGGTTAACAATACTTCATTGGAATCTCCCCAGGATATAGCTGATGCTCTTGCTAACACCTTTTGCAAAAAGTCTTCCTCTGCAAACTATTCAGAAAAGTTTCAGAGGAATAAAGCTAGAGAAGAAAAGAAAAAGCTTAATTTCAAGTCTTCGAATTCAGAGCATTATAATAAACTCTTCACTTTTAAAGAATTAAAATCTGCTCTGAATAAAGCTCATGATTCTTCTCCTGGCCCAGATAAAGTTCATTACCAGTTTTTAAAACACTTACCTTTTACTTCCCTCTCAGTTTTACTTGATATTTTTAATGATATCTGGCAGTCAGGTGATTTTCCTGCATCCTGGCGGGGGGCACTTGTCATTCCTATCCCAAAACCTGGAAAAGATGCTAGTAACCCGGCTAACTATCGGCCAATAGCTCTTACTAGTTGTCTCTGAAAGACCCTAGAACGTATGGTCAACGACAGGCTTGTTTGGTTTTTAGAGAAGAACAACCTCATCGTTGATGTACAGAGTGGATTTCGTCGCCAGCGCGGCACCATAGATCATCTTGTCCGCTTTGAAACCTTTGTCAGAGAAGCCTTTATTAAAAGACAGCATGTAGTATCTGTCTTTTTCGACCTTGAAAGCGCTTACGATACAACTTGGAAATACGGAATTCTGAAAGACTTGCATGACTTTGGTCTTCGAGGCCGTCTTCCTCTTTTTATTGCAGCCTTCTTGGATGAACGTCTTTTCCGCGTCCGAGTTGGTAATACTGTCTCGGGAGCCCGTGAACAGGAGATGGGTGTACCCCAAGGATGTATTCTCTCTGTTACACTTTTTAGTGTGAAAATAAACAGTATAATCAAAGCTATCTGTCCTGGTGTAGACTGTTCCCTCTATGTTGATGACTTCGTCATATGCTTCAGATCTCGAAATATGAATATTATTGAGAGACAACTTCAGCAATGTCTCAACAAATTGCAAACATGGTCTGATGAAAATGGCTTCAAATTTTCAAAGTCCAAAACTAAGTGCATGCACCTCTGTAATCTACGAGGTGTTCATCCAGATCCTGAACTTTATCTGGACAAAACTAAAATTGAAGTCGTTTCTGAGTTTAAATTTCTTGGAGTCATCTTTGACAGAAAGCTTTCTTTCCTTCCACACATCACTGCACTTAAAAAGAAGTGCAAGAAGGTTCTTAATCTTCTTAAGGTTGTGGCTTATTCTGAATGGGGAGCAGACCGTAAAGTCCTCTTGCGGCTTTATCGGTCTTTAGTTCGCTCCAAGTTGGACTATGGATCTGTTGTGTACGGATCGGCCCGTAAATCCTATCTGAAAATTCTCGATTCTATACATCACAAAGGTCTACGTCTTGTACTTGGAGCTTTCAGAACTTCTCCCGTCAATAGTCTTTATGTTGAGGCTAATGAACCTTCTCTTTCTTACAGGAGAGAAAAACTCTCACTTCAATATATTTTAAAACTTAAGTCGAATCGTTTTAATCCAACTCATAACGTTGTCTTTAAACCTGAATATAAATCTCTTTTTGAAAGGAAACCAAATGTTATTCCTCCATTTGGTATCCGCATGGAGCCCATTGTAGATAACCTTGGCATAGACACCGAGTCTATTGCCGACTATAAAATCTCTGAAATCCCTCCATGGACACTAAACAGTGCAGAATTCAGATTTGACCTTGCATCTGACAAAAAGTCTGTCACGGATAGAACTGTATTTCATGCTAGATACAACGAGATAAAGGAACATTATTTTTCTTTCAAACCCATCAATACAGATGGATCTAAAGAAGGCAATTCTGTAGCAGCCGCTGTTTATGGACAAAGGAGCTTAAAATGCCGCCTTCCAAACAACTCCTCTATCTTCTCTGCTGAAATTAAAGCAGTAGATCTTGCCCTTAATCTAGTTGAAAGTTCTAATTACAACCGTTTTATTATCTTTTCAGACTCTTTGTCAACATTACAACGACTTGAGAATCCTGTAATCTGCAGTTTACTTGAAAGGATCTCACAAATTTCTTCTAAGAATAGACCGGTGTTCTGCTGGCTTCCAAGTCATGTAGGCATCAAAGGCAATGAAAATGCCGATAGGTCTGCCAAATCTGCACTTAACCTTCCCATTTCAGATTTTAAAGTTCCACACACTGATTTTAAATCCTCCGTTTTATCACATATCCAATCTTCTTGGCAATCCCAGTGGGATGCTGATATTTTCAATAAACTGCATTCAGTTAAACCATCCCTTGGTGAATGGTATCCCGTTTACAGATCCGGTCGTCGAGAAGAAGTGATAATTGCACGACTTCGAACTGGCCATTCACGCATCACACATTCCTGGCTCTTGACAAGAGATGATGCCCCTGAATGTATACCGTGCAATGCAACCTTTTCTGTAAAACATAATTATCCTACTAGATTGCATTGACTTTCAGCCAGTTCGTTCAAAATATTTCAACGTCGATAGTTTGAAAAATATTTTTATTCTGTCAGCGTTGAATCTATTATCGCTTTCATAAAGGAGACTGGCATTTACAATAAACTGTGATATTTACTCTGGAGTTTCTTACCCATCTTTTTACAACATTCTTTACTTAATTAATATTCAGTTTGCATCTCCTTAATGGGAGGAATGGCTCTCTTGGAGACATCTTACCTCATTGGAGACAGGACCTCTTTAATGGGAGTATCTGATCCCTTTGGAGCTCCAATCTTTATCAGTTTTAACCTTATTTCCAAGGAAAAACAATATTATCAGTCTTACCTTTTAACCTAAAGCTTTGGAGTAGGCAGGGACGCCCAGCCACTCAATATTATATTTTAATGCACATTATAAATAACACATATTTTTTTCATTTGAAAACTTCTTTTTATCAAACCAGCATTGAGTTTAAACCTTTTTATCACATTCTTAAATCTTATCATTTAAAACTTTTGAGTATATGGGGATTGCCCTGTAACTCGATAATGCCCTTTATGCATTCTTCTTAATTCAGTTCTTATCATTTAAAACATTTGACTATATAGGGATTGCCCTGTAACTCGATGATGCCCTTTATGCATTAAATTTTCTTAATTCAATTCTTTTATTGTCATTCAAACTTTATTCAGTTTAAACAACTCCACGTTTATTATCTTTTAACATAGATATGCGCGCTAAATGACCAAAGTTGTCGATGCGCCATAAAACAACATTCATTCATTCAGAGCTTTACCTAAGGAACATTCCTGCCAAGTTTCATCAAGATTGGCCCAGTGGTTTGGGAAGAGGTGTTTAAAGAAATTGTGGGCGACGAACGTCGGACATTGGGCGATCAGAGAAGCTCACCATGACCAGTTCGTGCTCAAGTGAGCTAAGAAGAGCGTTTGAGGATATCACTGATATAAATGTGGCAATTTCTTTGTTCTTTGTTCCTATGTTTCAAAATTGTGACCCCCGGGACAGGGCCAGTTTTGAACCTAGGGGCATCATATGAACAATCTTGGTAGAGGTCCACTAGGAGATGCTACATACCAAATATCAACGCTCTGCACCTTCTAGTTTCAGAGAAGATTTTCCTTTTTTTTTCTTTTGGCTGCCATGGCAACCAGACTTATACCTGGAATTCAATATCTTGAACAACTTTGGTAGAGCTTTACCCAAGGAACATTCCTGCCAAGTTTCATCAAGATTGGCCCAGTGGTTTAGGAGGAGATGTTTAAAGAAATTGTGGCCGAAGGACGAAGCAAGACGGACGACGACGAACATTGGGCGATCAAAAAAGCTCACCATGAGCAGTTCGTGCTCAGGTGAGCTAAGAAGAGCGTTTGAAGATATCACTGATATAAATGGGGCAATTTCTTACAATGAATGGCTCTTAGGTTCACTTGCCCGCAGGCAATGCTTTGAAAAATGTACTCGTCTGCCGCAGAAAAAGTCCATGGTCGAACAAATCTGGAATAGGAATTCAGCATGCCTGGTTTTTGTAAGGTTTGTCACCGGTGACCCTCTTTTCTTAATACATGGTTCGATTTAAATAATGTCGGAGATATCAAGGAAAGAAGTCTTACCTTCGTTGAGTACCTGATAATATTGGAACAAAATTTACAAAAAAAACCAAAAAGTTCTTTTTTAGATTTATCCCAGTGACTTTTGATTTGATTCATTTCAGCACTTTTTCAAACTCATATTCGATACCATTGCAAAACTGAAAATATATGATAGCATCAAACCCACCAAAAAATAGGTATCGAAATGCCTGTGATAACATACTGGACCAATACGTGCATATGCAAACAAGGGCGGCAAATTGTCGCAAGATACGCCCGTCCTACCCCAAGTTGTACAGCTGGGGCATGCACCGGACAAAATTCTAGTATGAAAAACGACAAAGGGCAATAACTAAAAAATTAAGCGAGCAAGAGTTATGCACTGCACTCCCCCTTGATGAGATCTATCCACCAATGAAATTTCATAACCCTAGCTAGTACAGTTTTGGAGATATTCACCGGACAAAATTCAGGTATAAAAAATGACAAAGGGCAATAACTAAAAAATTAAGCAAGCAAGAGTTACGATTCCTTTTTACTGCACTTGCCCTTGATGAGATCTATCCACCCATGAAATTTCATAACCCTAGCTAGTATAATTTTGGAGATATTCACCAGACAAAATTCAAGTATGAAAAAAGACAAAGGGAAATAACTCAAAAATTAAGCAAGCAAGAGTTATGATTTCTAAGCACTGCACTTGCCCTTGATGAGATCTATCCACCCATGAAATTTCTTACCCTAGCTAGTATAGCTTTTGAGATATGCTCCAGACAAAATTCAAGTATGAAAAACGACAAAGGGCAATAACTCAAAAATTAAGCATGCAAGAGTTATGATTCCTGTGCATTGCACTCCCCCTTGGTGAGATCTATCCAGCCATGAAATTTCATAACCCTAGCTAGTATAGTTTTGGAGATATGCTTCAAACAAAATTCAAGTATGAAAAACAACAAAGGGCAATAACTCAGAAATGAAGCAAGCAAGAGTTATGGTTTCTGTGCACTGCACTCCCCCTTGATGAGATCTATCCACCCATGAAATTTCATAACCCTAGCTAGCATAATTTTGGAGATATGCTCCGGACAAAATTCAAGTATGAAAAACGACAAAGGGCAATAACTAAAAAATTAAGCGAGCAAGAGTTATGATTCCTGTGCACTGCACTCCCCCTTGGTGAGATCTATCAACCCATGAAATTTCATAACCCTAGCTAGCATATTTTGGAGATAAACTCCGGACAAAATTCAAGTATGAAAAACGACAAAGGGCAATAACTCAAAAATTAAGCAAGCAAGAGTTATGATTCCTGCGCACTGCACTCCCCCTTGATGAGATCTATCCACCCATGAAATTTCATAACTCTAGCTAGAATAGTTTTGGAGGTATGCTCCGGACAAAGAACTGGATGCTGCCCGCCCGCCACGGGTGATCCCATAATACGTCCCGTCTTCGACAGGCGTATAAAAAATGGGAAAAAAGTTAGAATCACAAAATAGACCTCGGTAGTCAGGTATTTCCAAAACTGAAAATTGCTTGTTTTTTCAAATCATTCCAATGGTATGTAACCGTGCTTTCAGTGCTTTGATTTTACCTATTGTGTTATTTTTAGTCATCATGTGTTTTATCAGCGGCATCGAGAGGATCCTGGGTATTATTTTGAAAAATACGGCTAGAGATTGTTTAAAAACATTTATTGTTTAAAAAAGGGTTAGGATCATATTCATTGCGGCCAGTACTTGTCGTATGTTCTGATTTTTGTTTTTTGTCGTAAATGTTGTTGATCTGAATACAATTCGTTTCGCCAGTTTCGATCGTTGAGATTTGTCTTCATTTTCAAGTCATTGCCGGTTTTTGCGGTCATCCCTTATCCTTATCCTGATCCCTTACCGCACACACTAGCATCTAATCATTGTTCTTTTACAATTCACCTGTACGGCGGAGACAATTTGAGAAGAGAGACGATAAATTGCGTGTGCAGGCAATCCCATAGATCGGTAAGTGTATGATATTGGGCTCTGTAATTAATTGGTGCTGTTGAAAACATTGTGGAAAAAGGAGCAGGTTTAGATAACTATCATTAGTCATTGTTGTATTGAGTAATATCCTAGCACTACTCTGTAGGTTCCTAAGATTGAGAGATATTTTAGTTTCAGGTGAAACAGAATGTTCGATATGTATTAAGAATGGCATTTGTACATATTTCGGATTGTATGTAGATGTAGAAGACCATTAGGATAGATTAAAAAGATACAGTTAGACCGGTTTTGTCTCATTCCTTTACCAATCAATACTAAGAACTGTTATCACACCCACTCCACTTGGTTATAGGTATACCGTATATCGTGTTTTTATTCGAGAGTGGGTCATTCTCCTGAAAATTATATTTGCTAAATATTCCACACATTCTGGAAATCCTTTCTTTGATACGAAACGGTGCCCAGGCTTGAATCTATCGATGCAAAGACAGTAACAGATCTTCAAATACACTCATTTAACCCATTACCACACAATCCCTACTTTTGACGCCCCTGAGAAAGAAGGCTTTAGAAAGCATTGTGGGAAAAGGAGAAAATGCTGGTAACCAGCATTTTCTCCTTTTCCCACAATGTTTTCTACCCTTCAAAAAACAAATTTCAAATTTTCGGTCACTTTTATTTTGTCGTCTGCAATGCTGTCGATTTGGACAAACCTACAATTTTGTCGTTTGGTAATGAGTTTAAAGCAGAAGCCTGTCATTGTAGGAGATAAGTTATAAAATGCTGGTAACTTATCGTCAAATGATACTGTAAATTGTAAATAAATGAACCGTGTAGGAAATACCTGTATTCGAATATCTGAAATTTTTTTTTACATGTTTAACTTTACCGTTGGGGTCAATGGGAAAAGGTGAAGTTTGAGATTTTGATATACCTGACTATCAAGGTAATTCTGCAGATTCTAGCTAGTTTCCCCCATTTTGCATATGCACTGATGCATCTGCGACACCAGACATATAGATAAACAATTTTGGTGGAATTGATGCTATCATAATTATATCTATAATTCTATATATCAATGAATTTGGGAAAATAGTAAAAAAAAGTGAAAAAAATGATTATGACAAAACTCGCAGAAATTCTGGGATGTGAAATAAACCTGATACACGGCTAGGACACACTAAAGGTATTGCGTTTCGATTACTCTCTTGGCCATGAAAAAATTCAAACCTTTAATGGTTGCTCCACACAGATACTTTGGAAAAACCCAGTCAGGAAGGACACCATAAATTCTGTGCTGCGGATGTAACCATACTTTAACCCATACAACATGATGAAGAAAGATGAAACCAAACAGGTCAGCATAACTATGACCCATGAAATGTTGATGAACCACCATGGAAACCTGTTTTATAGAAAACAAGAGTAAAACCTGAGGCATAAAGAATCTTTGCAGACAGCACAAATTAATGCAATGAAATGTGATCAGTTTTTTTCTCTAATGACCATTACTTTTTATTTATTTTTACTTATATAGTTTCTTGACATACAAAAGGTTGGCTATGGTTGGCTATGTTTTGAAAGCCTTCGCAGAAAAAAAAACCTGTGGCTTAGATGTTGGAATCAGTCCCGGAGCTAGTGTATTTAAGGCAGAAATGTTTGGTAAATGTTTGAATAATATGAAGTACGATGTTTGTACAATATAAAGTGTTTCAGGAGGGGATCAGTGCTTCAGTGGGGATAAAGAACCCTTAACTAATTACGCATGCATTTATATGACCCTGAGAATGAAGAGCTGAAAACAATAAACCAAAAGACGACAATACTAGTAGCTGGTTTCTGTTTTCCCCACAACATTCCTTTTTTGAAGGCGAATTCCATCCTTTGAGCAACATTATCATCTTGTCTACAACTGCTTTCAAAATGAATGATTCTAAAGTTTGTTGTCAAAATTTGAAATTTTATATCTTCTGATAGGTTTATAAATTTCTTAAGACAAGCATTCTGACCAATTTTCAAGTCAGCCGAGCAGGAAACGTGGCTTTTAGAATGTCCATAATGTATTTCTTTTACATATTGACCTAATTTTTGACACAAGGTGACCCAATTTTGACCTCACTGACCTGTTGTGCTCGGGTGGGCTAACAAACTTAGAACAGGTTCACTACGTAAAATATCAAAGTTCTCCACAAAGAATTTTAAGGTTTTCATTCTTTGTTCCTTTGTTTTGAACATGTGACCCCCGGGGCAGTGCCAGTTTTGACCCCAGGGCCATCATATAAACAAAATTGTTAGAGGTCCACGTGGAGATGCTACATACTAAATATCAAAGATCTTCGCCATCTAGTTCCAGGGACCAGTTTGGACCTCAGAGGCATCGTATGAACAAACTTGTAGGAGTTCCACTAGTAGATGCTACATAACAAATATGAAAGATCTACGCCTTCCAGTTTTATAGGGAAAATTTTAAAGTTTTCATTCTTTGTTCCTATGTATCTAACTTGTGATCCCTGGAGAGAGGCCAGTTTGATCCAAGGGTCATCATATGACCAATCTTTGTAGTAGTCCACTAGTAGATGCTACATACCAAATATCAAAGCTCTACGCCACCAAATTTTAGAATAGAAGAATTTTAAAGTTTAACTTTTCCTTTTTTGTTCACATGTTCAAACTTGTGATCCCCGGGGCGGAGCCAGTTTAGATCCAGGGCATCATATCAACGACATTGGAATAAATTCACTGGGAGATGCTACATACAAAATATCAAGGTTCTACGCCTTCCAGTTTCAGAGGAGAATTTTAAAGTTTTTATTCTCTATTCCTATATATCGAACTTGTGACCCCTGTGGCGGGGCCAGTTTTAACCCAAGAGGCATCATATGAAAAAACTTAGTACAGGTTCACAAGGAGATGCTTCATACCAAATATGAAAACTCTAAACCTTCCACTTTCAGAGAAGAAGAATTTTACAGTTTTCCATTTTTTCCAATGTTCAAACTTGTGACCCCGGGGCAGGGCCAATTTGGGGCCAAGGGGTACCGTATGAGGAAACTTGGTCCTCTAGGAGATGCTACATACTAAATATCTAAGCTCTATGCCTTTTTGTTTCAGAGGAGAAAAATTTTATAGATTTGCTATTGTTTTCCTTTTGATCCTATATATCGAACTTGTGACCACTGGGGCGGGACAAGTTTTGACCTCAGCAGCATGGTACAGGTTCACAAGGAGATGCTTCCTACCAAATATCAAAGCTCTACACCATCTAGTTCTAGTTTACGGTGGGGCCAGTTTTGAACTCAGGGGCATCATGTGAATAAACTTGGTAAAAGTCCACTAGTACTTCATGATGCTACATACCGAATATCAAAGCTCTACTCTGTAGAGTTTCAGAAAAGAAGAATTTAGAAGTTTCCCTTCTTTGTTCCCATGTTTCGAACTTTTGACGCCGGGTGCGGGGTCAGTTTTGACCCCAGGGACATCATATGAACAAACTTGGTACAGGTCTTAGGGAGATATCACATACCAAATATCAAAGTTCTATGCCTTCTAGTTTCAGAGAAGAAGATTTTCAAAGACTTGCTATTTTTTCCTTATGGTTGCCATGGCAACTAGAGTTATATGTGGCATGCAGTCTTTGAACAATTTTGGAAGAGCTCCATCCTGCCAAATTTCATCAAGATTCGCCGAGTGGTTTAGGAGGAGAAGATGTTTAAAGAAATTGTGGACGACGGACATTGGGCTATAACAAAAGCTCACCTTGAGCACGTCATGCTCAGGAGATTTAAACAAAAGGGCCAAGATGGCCCTGAGTCGCTCACCTGAATTTTTGAGGGGACCATAGCCATTTATTTTTTGAGGTATTGAAACACTGGAAACAAAATCATAATTTTGGCAAGTAATATTTAAAAGGTCACCAGTAAAAATCCTTTCAAAATCTGACGAGCAGTTTCAGAAAAGAAGAATTTTTAGGCGTTACTTAATTTCCTACAGTGCAAGTAGCCTCCATTCACCAGAGTCAGGTTTCTTGACCTATCAAAATTTTGCCAACTATTTTTGAAAAGACTCATTCAAGGAACATTTTTGTGAAATTATTTTAAACTCTGACCAGCCGTTTCAGAGAAGAATTTTCAAGAATTTCTTCATTTCCATATAGTGCAAGTAGCCCCCATTCACCGGAGCCATGTTTCTAGACGAATCAAAATTTCATGAACAGTTTTTTAAAAGCGCCACCAAAGGAACATCTCTCTGAAATTATTTAAAAATCTGACCAGCTATTCGAGAGAAGAATTTTAAAGAATTTCTTCGTTTCCCTATAGTGCAAGTAGCCCTCATTCACCAGAGCCATGTTTCTCGACGAATCAAAATTTCACTTACAATTTTTGAAAACGGTCACTCAAGAAACATCTCTGTGAAACTATTTAAAAATCTGACCAGTGGTTTTAGAGAAGAAGAATTTCTAAGAATTTCTTCATTTCCCTATAGTGCAAGTAGCCCCCATTCGTCAGAGCATTGTTTCTTGACGAATCAAAATTTCACGAACACTTTTTGAATAGGGGCACCCCAAGGAACATCTCTGTGAAACTATTTCAAAATCTGACCAGTGGTTTTAGAGGAGAAGAATTTTTAAGAATTCCTTCATTTCTGTATAGTGCAAGAAGCCCCCTTTCACCAGAGCCATGTTTCTTGAAAAATCAAAATTTCGCCAACAATTTTTGAAAAGGGTCACATCTGTGAAATTATATCAAAATCTGGCCAGCGGTTTTAGAGAAGAAGGTTTTTAAAGAATTTCCTAGAAAATTCCATTTGGTTGCCATGGCAATCAGAGTTTTTGACAGAATCAAATTCTGTGAACAACTTTTAAAGTGGAAAATTCAAGCCAAGTTTGGTCCAAATTGGCCCAGCGGTTTGAGAGGAGTTGATGTTTAAAAAATTGTTGACGATGCACGACGGATGACGCACGACGGTCGATGGACACCGAGTGATCCTAAAAGCTCCCCTTGAGCATGTTGTATATAACTGTTGTGTGGTCAATCTGGGTGAAACTGTATTTCCTAATAGTGTTTGATGTGAAAACACTGTATAGTTTTCAAAAGAAGACTCAAAACAGACTCCCAGTCAACTATTTTGCATCCTTTAAAAAAATGGACTAAATCGGCAGAATCGGGTATTGAAATACGTATTGAGTTTCAATTCTGTTCAATGGTATTGGATATATTCGACTAGATGGACACACAAACAGGCAGAAGGACAAATGCTCAGACGAATGGACAACGCTAAAATTGATGTACCCCGCATTCAGCGGGGTACAATGAAAATTAAAGTGCCCAAGTTTTACAATTTACTTACACTTTTTTTACTCCTTTTCTATTGAAAACTGGCTTTAGCTCAGTTGTCTGGCTTGATGACAATGATGCCGCCGACGAAAATGTTGAACTGCTGTTTCTTTTTATCCACTGCGTATAGATGTTTGACATAGTGATTCTTATTTCAATAAGCGCATCTCCTAATGACGATGATGAACTTAATTTATCAGTCACCCAAATTAATCTTGATTGCTTTGATGACGGTTGTACCAAAGACATGGTTCTTAGTTGCTTTAATTTGCCAAAAAATTCCTCTTGATATAAACCCTTTGTTAGGTTGTAGGGTGAATCTTCCCTCTCACTCTCTTTCAAAGACTTCCAAAACATGTTTTTTGTACAAGTCTCCAGATATTTTCCCACAATAATCTGACCATTCTTATTCCTTTCATCAGCAGGAAACATTGAGTATATTTCCCGATACAAGTTGCTTTTCACAAATCTCTTTGACCTATAGAATTTTATGTAAAACTCTGACAACCAGTCCTTAAGGGAATGGCCCAGTTGTCGTTTTCTTGCACTGTCAATGGTAAATTTCTTTACTTTTCCAGGTTTTGGTTTTACACGGATAAATAACTGTATAATGATGAAATTGACTGGAAACATGATAATGCTGCTCTCAATACCTAAAAAAAAAAGAAGAAAAAGAGGGCCATGATGTCCCTGGATCGCTCACCTGAGTTAATAGGCTAAATTTCACTCCATGTGAATAATTCAATTTCTGACCATTCGTTAAGTCAACTGAGTAAAAATGTCGCCTGTAGAGTGTCGAAAAGGAATTTTCTTAAGATGACCTAGTGACCTTCTTTATCACCAAAGGTGACCCAATTTTGAACTCGTAAAAAAAGTGTCAAGAAAATCATTCTGAAGAGTTTTTTAGTATATTGGGTAATAAATGTGACCTCTAGAGTGCAGAATGTATTTCTTTAATTTGACCTGGTGACCTAGTTCATGATCCCAGGTAAACCAAGTTCAAACTCGTAAAATATTTTAGCAAGATGAATATTCTAAATGGATTTCAGGTCATTTGAGCAATAAATGTGTCCTTTAGAAGGCCCAAAAAGTATTTTTTTTAACTTGATCTTGTTACATAGTTTATTACCCCAGCTTAAATTTTGAACTTACTGAACATGTTGTGGTCAGGTTGGGCAACAAACTAAGAACAGGATTACTACATAACAAATATTAAATTCCTACGCCTCCCAGTTTAAGAGAAGATTTTTTTAAAGTTTTCCTTTTTTGTTCCCAGTTTAAAACTTGTAACCCACGGGGTTGGGCCAGTTTTGACCCTGGGCTTTCATATGAACAAAGTTGGTAGAGGTCTACTAGGAGATGCTACATACCAAATATGAAAGCTCAACACTTACAAGTTTCAGAGAAGAAGAATTTTTAAATTTTCCTTTGTTCCTATGTTCAAATTAGTTACCCGAAGGGCAAGGGCCACAGGTTTCATATGAACAAACTTGGTAGACGTCCACAATCAGATGATACATACCAAATATCAAAACTCTGCGCCATCCAGTTTCAAAGCATTTTAAATTTTTCATTCCTTGTTCCTATGTTCAAACTTGTGACCCCGGGGGCGGGACCAGTTTTTACCCAAGAGGCATCATATGAACAAATTTGGTATAGGTCTACTGGCATATGCTACATACCAAATATCAAAGCACCATGCCTTTCAGTTTCAGAGAGAAAGAATTTTTTAAGTTTTCCTTCTTTGTTCCTACATGTATGTTTGAACTTGTGACCCCGGAGCGGGGCCAGTTTTGAGCCCAGTGCTATCATATGAATGAAATGGATTGACGTTAAGCAGGAGATCTTACATACCTAATATCAAAGCTCTACGCTTTCTGGTTCAGAGAAGTTTTTCCTTTTTGTTGCATTGCAACAAGAGTTATGGGTGAAATTCAATTCTTTAAACACCGTTGGTAGAGTTTTGTCGAAGGAACATCCTTGCCAAGTTTTTAAGGATTGGTCCAGTGGTTTATGAGAAAATGTTGAAACAAAATGTTGACAGACGACAGAAGACGGATGAAAGGGCGATTACAATAGCTCGGCTTAGCATTTCGTGCGCAGATGAGCTAAACACAAAACAAAATCTTAATTCTTGAGCACAAAATAAAGGAACAGTAACAGTAAACTAGAGGTCCTTGAAAGCCTGACATCACTCTGCTGGTAGCTACTTTGCTTTTTTTGCTAGCATGTATTATGAATTCATGACGCAAAAAGAGAAAACACACAGACACAGACACAAAAGGATGTGCGTTCTAGCAACTGGGCTTGAAGCCACTTAAACAACCCAAGTAGGAAGGTTGACTTGAACAAATTGTGAGAAAAAATTGAAGTAAAATTTCTCAAAACAAATTGTTCCAGCCAATTCTTATAAAGTTTCAAAGAGACACAGAAACAAACAATCCTATCAAATACAAAGAAATGTGAACAAGAATGTGGACTTTTTTGAGTAAACCATACTAAGTTATCAAATGGCTGCTTTTCCAAACTAATAAGTAGATTTTCTTCACTTTTAATAGAGTTCAATCCCTTGACAAACCTAGTAATCTTAGCATTTAAAAAAAAACAAAAAGGCTCAAAAATGCTGATATCATTGCCTAAACCAGAAATAGAAAATTTGAACTTTAAATAGCTACTTTTCCCATATTAATAGTCATTTTTCTTAACAAAAATCAAAAGATTCAAGCTGTTCATGGTAAAATGCAACTGTTCAAGTTAGTTTCACAACAGATCCAACCACAAAAAAGCAGACTTTATGGCGTAAACACAAAATGGAAATTTCCAACTTCAAACGGCTACTTAGAGAAATGTCAGATTTTAATCAAAATAAATAAGACTTAAGCTTTTGATAAGGTAAATGAAAATGTGTAAGTTTCATGAAAATCTAACAACAATTGCAGACTTAAACGTAAAGAAAAGAAAGAGAAGGATGATTGGAACCACGTCATGACATAAGTTTTGCTGGCTTTCGGCTAGAACAACTAATAATACTTTCATATTTTTTTTTTAACATATAACCCATATTTTTCCAATTTTTAGCTTGCCAGTATCAAGACATCAATAGATAGTGAAAATCGCAATTTAGGTTGTTTATTCTGTGCAGTCTTATTTTGATATACATTAGCTACATAGGGAACTTAAGTTATGAGAACCACTTTCAGAGGTGGTTTCCTACAACGATTTCTAAAGTGAATTCATGAGGACTGTTAACATAATTTTGTTATGGGTCAACCAACCAGGATAAATATCAATGCTGGATGTACATGTAGGTACCTACTCTTCCAGCTACTTGTATCAGCGTAAGTTCTTGGCTAAACAGGGGCATGTCCATGTAAAAACTGTTTTGAGATAGGCCTGCTCTCCTGGTTTGGGTTTGTCTTTTGATAGTCAACAACTATTCAGGGTTTTAAGAAAGTATCTTAAGTGATGATAAGAAAAAAATATCATTTTTTTTCACAACCACCTAGCAGACAACTAATTGATTATGACAACATGTGATCCATGCACAGCAAATTAAAAATGTTTAGTACATTACAACATTTGTAAGGAGGGTCATTTCTCTGCATTACACAGGCAATGTAACAAATATTTTTACCAAGTCTCAAGTCAATTTGACTTGAGACTTCAAAGTTCCATTCTGGACAAGCAAGAAACAATGTAAAAATGCAGATAATAGTGGAATTAATCAAAATCCTTGCTAGGCAGAGTTATTGTTGTTGAGCACTGTACTCGGTAATATTACAACATACATGCATACCAAGTTTGAAGTCATTCTGACTTTAAATGACAAAGTTATATTCCGGACAAGCACTAAATGCAGACTCATATGAGGTTTTATCAAAACATACATTCTGACCAATTTTCAAGTCAGCTGAGCAAGAAATGTGGCCTCTATAGTGCCCACAAAATATTTCTTTAATTCAACATAGTGACTAGTTTATGACCCACGGTGACCCAATTCTGACCTCACTGAACATGTTGTGCTCAGTTGGACTAACAAATTTACAATGGGTTCACCACTTACCAAATATCAAAGCTCTCCGAAGAATTTTAATTTTTTATGTTCCAATGTTTAAACTTTCGATCCTCGGGGCCCGGCCTGTTATTACGCCAGGGGCATCGTATGAACACACTTTGTAGAGGTGCACTAGTAGATACTACATACCAAATATCAAAACTCTACACCTTCTAGTTTCAGATGAAAAGAATTTCATAGTTTTCCTATTTTGTTCCCATGTTAAAACTTGTGACCCCTTTGGTGGGTACTGTTTAAGCCTCAGGGCATCGTATAAGCAAACAGAAGAAGAGTACTAGGAGATACTACATACCAAATATCAAAGCTCTACACCTTCCAGTTCCAGAGAAAAAGACTTTTAAAGAGTTCATTCTTCGTTCCTATGTTTCGAACTTGTAACCCCCGGGGCAGGGCCAGTTTGAACCTCAGGGCCATCTTATGAACAAACTTGGTTGAAGTCTGCTAGGAGATGCTACATACCAAATTTAAAAGCTTTTTAAAGAATTTTAAAGTTTTCCTTTTTTGTTCCCATGTTCAAACCTTGTGCTTTCCCCCCCTTCCCCCCGCCCCAGGCGGGGCCAGTTTTAACCCTAGAAGCATTGAATTAACCAATATGGTATAGGCCCATTTGGAGTTGCTACATACCAAATATCAAAGCTCTATACCTTCTAGTTCTAGGAGTTGCTACATACCAAATATCAAAGCTCTATACCTTCTAGTTCTAGGAGTTGCTACATACCAAATATCAAAGCTCTACGTCTTCCACTTTCAGAGAAGAAGATTTTCAAAGATTTTGCTATTGTTTTCCTTTTGGTTGCCATGACAACCAGAGGTATGGGTTGCATTCAATCTCTTGGACAACTTTGGTAGAGCTTAACTCAAAGAACATCCTTGTCAATTTTCATCAGGATTGGCCCTGTGGTTTAAGATATTTAAAGAGAATGTGGAGGACGCACGACGGACAGTGGGCGATCCCAAAAGGTCATCTTGAGCACTTCGTACAATTGATCTGTAACTCATAGTGGTTGACTTACACACCAAAAATCATTTCAATATCTGCCAGCATTTAAAGGAAAAGTCTGGAAACTGATTTGCCGGTGGACAGACAGAAGGACTGACAGACTGATAGCAAACCTAAAGTCCCCTTTTAGTGCTAGGTTCCCACTGTTGCGAGATCAGTCATTAGAGCCGCGATTCGCAATCCGCAGCTGGTTGTGAGACTGGGAAATTTTTCGGTTTGGATGCGAGATGATATGACCGGATATATAAGGAAACGAAATTTACCATACAAGACCTACAACGATCAGGGTTGGTATTCATCAACCATTCTTAAAAACATTCTTAGTCTTATTCTTCAAAATTTGGTCAATTTGAAAGTAAAAGAGCTTCTGACTGGCTAGACCATTTGGTTACACAGTTAGAAAATCCTGAAGAACAAGACAAAGAAAGATTTTAAGAATGGTTGGTGAATACGGACCCTGGTCTTATGCTGCAAGCAGTCCATTCCTATCCTGTAAGATTATCCTATTCTAGCCTGCGATTAAATTTTGATTCAATACGATTACTACTAGCAGGATTCTCGATGTATTACAAAGAGGTTATTACACGGCTGATGAGGTCCAGAGATAGATATAGGCCCGCCACCTTGATATCTGCCCCGAGGGCTTTAGCCCGGGTAGCGGATTTTAGGTGGCGGGCCGATATCACTCTCTGGCCCTCTTCAGCCGTTTTAAAACATTTCAAAGACAATTTGTATCACATAAGCCTCTTACCTATTATAAATTGCTTTAGAGAGAATGAAAAACTGCCTGCTTGTATTTGATCTTCAGGATCATCTGATGGTAGACCGTAGAACATGATATTTGTTAACATCATGGTCAAAAGTAGGGAAAGGCCACAGGTCAGTCGCTGCACACGGGAAAAACTGCTACGTGGAGTTTTGGAAAAAATGCTGATCCAGAGATGACTTTCTCTCAAGTAACGAGAAGAATTGAAGAAAAAGTTGTATTTTTGCTTGACTTTCATGTCTTCCTAAAAATAAGATATTGGGACAAACATTCAGTTTGGACACATCAAGGGGAAAATGCTTCTCCATTTCCAACAATGTATTCCACCTTTTTGTGGACACATCCAATTACTTGAGCCACATTTTCTTTATTGTCTGCAATATGATTTGTACAGTGTTGTCATGGAAATAACATAACTATTCACGTGATCTACATGCGTTTTATTTGTGCATTAGTCGTTTATTTTGAATCAAAAGACCATTTAACCCTTAAGCAGCTAAGCGCAATCACTAATGTTTTGTGGAAAGTGTAGATCATGCATAGAACTTGCAGTCTGACCATGAATCTACACTGTCCGACAAGAAAATAAATATTCACCAAAGCGTGATTTTTAAATAGCAATACATGTATTTTTTTCTTATTGAATTGAAAACTTCATTTCAGTAACTTAAAAGAACAAGGTTTAACATTATTTCAGCAATAGGGGCCAACAGAGGTATCCATGTTTTCCTGGAAATTCTTTTACCAGTACTTCACGCAACATTTGTTCCAAGCCACAGGCTTTCTGACACAAATATCATAAAAATAATATCAGTAGTGACAGAAGAATACACCTTAGAGCACCTATCAGAACAAAAGTTGCCTATGTTGTAGGTGTTAATCAAGATCAGGCTGCATAAAATCATGAAACTTGATCTTTGATCCATACAGTCCACTTCGCTGAAACGATGTACACAAAAGCTAACTTGATCTGCAATTATTCTTTTTTCTAGGATGAAAATGTCTAAATGGTTTATTCTGTGCTCTATGGGTTAATATACAGAAGGAATTTTGCCAAATTGTGAAGCAAACAAGTGATCCCTGAATTTCAAGATTTATGTATTACCTTCTCGGCTACTTTGCTAGTTTAGTGGCAATCACAGCCCTTGTAACCAAATAGTTTCTACATTTCTTCAGTAAATGCCTTAGCAAAACAATTGCATCATATGCGTCTGCTAACGCTTGGCTGCAAGTGCTTAATTTCAGTGCAAATTCTAAGTCAGAAGGGGGCACAAGTGTGTAAAGAATATGGCCATGATGGCCTTGGATCGCTCACCTGAATAAATCGACGAAATTTCAATCCACATGCATAAATTAATTTCTGACTAATTGTTCGGTCAATTGAAGTTAAAATGTGGCCTCTAGAGCGTCCTACTTCATCATCATATGTGACCAAATCTAGGTCTCAGCAAAAAAATATCGAGACAAACATTCTGAATAGTTTTCAGGTTAATTAAGCAAAAACTGTAGCCTCTAGGGTGCCTTCGAAATATATCTTTTAATTGATACAGTGAATTAGTTGATGACCCCTGGTAACCCTTATTTCAAGCCCATCTGATATTTCATAAAGACAATCATTCTGACCAATTAATTATTCAATTGAGCATGAAATGTTACTGCTAGAGTGCCTTAAAGGTATTTCTTTTATTTGACCTAGTAACCTAGAATGTTACCCCATGTGATGCAATTTTAAATTCAGATTAGAATTAGATTTCATTAAGAGAAAACATTTTGACCAGTTTTCTATTAAATTGAACAATAATAGCATAGCTACTGGAGTGACATAAAGGTATTTCTTTAATTTGACCTAGTGACCTAGTTTATGACTCTAGTTGACCTAAATTTAGACTCATTTGCAATTTTATGAAGACAACAAGTCAGACCAATTTTCACGCCAATTAAGCAAAAACAAGTGGCCTCTAGAGTGCCCGCAATGTATTCTTTAATTTGACAAAGTGACATAGTTTATGATCCCTGGTGACCCAATTTTAAATCCATTCGATATTTCATTAAGACATACTTTCTGACCAATTTTTCAAGTCAGTTGAGAAAGAAATATGCCCTCTAGAGTGTCGTATAAGTATTTATTTCATTTGATCTCAGACCAATATTATGACCCCTTGTGACTCATCGTAAATTTTATCAAGAGTAAAATTTTGACCAATTTTCAAATCAATGGACCAATAATTGTAACCTCTAAAGTGCCCTAAAGTTAATACTTCAATTTGACATAGTGACCTAGATTAGAACAGGTTCATTACACACCAAATATCAAAGCTCTACACCTTCAAGTTTTAGTAAAGAGGGATTTTAAAATTTTCCTCCTCTGTTCATATGTTCGAACTTGTAACCTCCAATGCTGGGCCAGTTTTGATCCCAGAAGAATCATTTGAACAACCTTATTGAAGGTCTACTAGGAAATGCTACACTCCAAATATCAAAGCTCTACACCTTCTTGTTCAAGAGAAGAATCATTCTAAAATAGTCCTTTGTTCCTATGTTAGAACTTGTTTCCCCTTGGTTGGACCAGATTTGACCCCTTGGCGGGGCCAGTTTTGGTTCCAGCGGCATCATTTGAACAATCTTTGTACAGATCTACTAGGAGATGCTACATACCAAATATTAAAGCTTTACACTTTCCAGTTTCAGAGTAAAAAAAATAAAATAGCCCTTCTTCGTTCTTAAGTTAGAACTTGTGACCCGAAGAGTTGGACCAGCTTTGATCCCAGGGGCATTATATGAAGCAGATTCCAAATACCAAAAGGTCTACCACATCCAATTTCAGGGAAGAATTTCTTTTAATGTTTTCCTTCTCTCTCCCAATGTTCGAGCTTGCAACCTCGGAGTGGGGCCAGTTTTGACCCAAGGGGCATCATATGAAGATATGAGGTAGAGGTCTACCAGGATATTCTATGTAACAAATATCAAAGCTCTACGCCATCTAGTTTTAGAGAAGAAAATTTTCAAAGATTGTTATGCCTTTTTTCCTTTTTGTTGCCATCGTTAAGGGTGGGATCCAATCTCTTGAACACCTTTGGTAGAGCTTCATTTAGGAACATCCCTGCCAAGTTTCATGAAGATTGGTCCATTGGTTTAGGAGTAGATGTTTAAAGAAAATGTGGACGACCGACATTGGGCAATCATAAAAGCTCACCTTGAGCACTTTGTGCTCAGGTGACCATAAATACTTTGATGGTCATCTGCTCCTTTTACACGAGTTCCCCTTTCGATAGTTAATAACTGGTCAATTTTTAAAGCATACATGTTTAGTAATAATAGAGATATATAGAGGATAATCAACTGGTTATTTTTGATATGAAAAATATCTCAAGAGGATGGGTTGTTAGGCATTGAAAAAACGAGTGCGCAATATAAAAAATAACCAGTTGATTATTCTATTTATTATATACCTTATTAACATTATTATCTTTAATTTTTCGTTTGAAAGTCGAAAAAATTGTAGTCGGAAAAAAAGTAGTTCCTAAATTACGGCAGGAAGTGAAACTGAATGTTGATATCGTCACTAGTGATGATATCAAAATTTATTACACTGGGAAATTCCAGGATTTCACTGCTAGGTATACGATAAAACAAAATATTAGT
Organism: Tridacna crocea; assembly: GCA_943736015.1. NCBI lineage: Eukaryota > Metazoa > Mollusca > Bivalvia > Cardiida > Cardiidae > Tridacna > Tridacna crocea. Next base: position 47,278,978 of record OX031060.1, read on the forward strand.
TTTTATACGATGACGAAACCAGGACTACGACAACAACGTCTTTTTCTCTGAAAATAGCAGAGCTATAATTTGGGGGAAAAGCTGCTTTTGGTGTTCATATATGATTGCTTGTAATGCATTGATAAACCTCTTTCCCACATCTATACATGTATTAAACCTGATTTCATGTTTGTTTTTAATTATTACAGATAAATGTTATAAAGTCTGCTGTGACTTAGTTTTAGGGCAAACCTTAACTGAATAATCTTGAGTTTAACGACCCTGAGGAAGAGGGCTTTTAAAAACAATGAAGATGGCGGTGAAATATATATTACTTTCATTTCTCCTTTTACTGTGATCTATTCTAGTCTTTGCAGACTTTATGTCCTTTGATTTATGCAAATGATATCAATAGGAATGAATAACAAATCTCATTGTCTGGTAAATAATTAATCATTTAAATCTTTAATACAGGACATCATTTAGGCTTGTTCAAATCGAAAGCATCTGCAGGAGAAGACATATAAAATCTCGGCTCAAACTTTGCTAAAATGATGTGCATCTGGTTTTGAAAAGGGTAGAGAAGGTAAACATTTCTAGGAAAAGGCAAAACTGCTGCTTATCAACATTTCTTTTCATTTCCACAAGTGTTCAAAACCCTTTTACCCGAGCATCAAATGATAAAATTGTTAGGTAAATGATGATGTAAAAAAATCCAATACATACATTAGTAGTAGCAGGAATAGTGACGCTGGTATGTCTAAAGTCACCCCGGTCAACAGCTAACCAGTCATTATAAATAAAGTTCCAGGAGGCACCAGTCTGCAAGTCCTTCACATACACTTGTGTAAGGTACCTGTACAGGTGTTAAAATCTATTACCACGAAATTGATGTTAAAACATCATAATAAGTATGTATGGTGAAGTGAACAAATAAAAAAATCAATTCATGATTTCTCAAAAAAATATTTTCTAATGAAGCCAAATTTTATAAAGCTGAGGTACTCCTTGAATAAAATATCGCTGCAAGAATTGGGGCAAATAAAGCAGAATTTGTTGAGTAAATAAGACCAAGTCACTAAATGGCTGATTTTCCTGTACTGATAGTAGAATTTTCTTCAATTAGATAATACAGATTCAAGCCCTGAATTAGACAAAAGATCTTTGTAAATTTTTACAAACTCCACTCTAAATTCTAACTTAACCAAGTAAACAGAAATGTACAATTTTAACCTAACTGTCTACTTATCCCGGTCCAAAAGTACTTTTCTTTTATTTCGATACGGTTCAAGCTATCGATGATTTGAACAAACTGTTAGGTTAATAAAAAATCCAATAAAAATGTAGACTTGAATAACATAACGAAAATAGGCAAAAACAAACAACCGAAACAGCAACACGAATTAAGTTCTTCTAGCCTTTAATACGTGCAACTAAAAATTATCCCATTATACCAATGGGGACTTTTTCCCGAGTTGTCGTGCCAAACTGTAACAGATTCTAATGAGCCCAAGCCTTTCTCTGTCGTTAACACAAACCAGTCCTCAAATCCACTTTGGAAACATTGTCTGGCACTGGTAGATAACCTTTTCTTGGAAGTGGACCCTTTCAAGCCTACAATTAGGTGACAGAAAAGCTTTTTTCCCCCTATCAAAGTATCTGTGATAAAAAGAAGTTAAAACACATTTAACACGATACAAAATGCTGGTTTTCAGACCTGCCTTTATGCAGTTGATGCAGACTTTTATGTTAATATAGCTCAAATGATAGAAATTGTCTTTGAAACGGTTTAAATCATTGTTGTAAGTTGAAAAAATGAAGGCCATCAGCTTTTAGGAGCAAAAAAAAACCCTAAACTTTTATAACAATGTCTTCAAAACTGGCCTACTGCAAGAACAATGAAATGTAGTTTGCAGTTGGTAGTTAGTTAGTAAAAAGTTCACCTAAAAGTTTTATAAAACACTCAGTTCTATATTTTTCTTCTTTTTCAAAAAAACAAATTCAAAGAGTAAATCTAAATAGTTTAAAGTTAGAGCAAATACAAAAAATTATAGTCACTTTCTCGCTTGTTTAAACTTACAGACAAATAAAGACGATGATCAATGGGGTTTCGTGCCGGTCACAAAAACCTATTACTTTTCTGGGATACATTTACTCAAATTTGTGTATTCAAGACATTTTAGTTCAAACAGTGTAGATTACTTATTTGAAACAGCACGCTTGTTGACAAAGCAACATATTAACGACCTTTTTATACCGCCAATGTCACTGCCTTTTTGGCCATGTTTTGAAAACTGAGCCTGGAAATATAAACTGTATGTTTTGTCTAGTGGCTAACAGTGAGTGCGGTTTATGTTATAGGCTGGGGTTGTATAGTATTTTTGTGGATTATGCAACTTTCTTTCGTCACAATACAATTTATAATGATAGAAAAAATGCTCATCATCTTCAATTTCATGTGATGAAAATTTCTTTACATAGTAATTCTTCTCTTGGTATACCTTCGTGTCTACCTGTTCCTATTTCTAAAGCACCAGTATGAAATTGGGAATATGCGTGGCTAAATTTTGTAGTTATCAATGCATGTTAGTAGTATTTCTTTCGTTATGATTTTTTTTAGAAATCTGTAAACATTCCTTTCGATACGAAATTTTTAGAAATCTATAAGCATTCAGTTGGCAATCAAACTTCCAGACCATTCATGTACATGTTCATCTTTGTAATTAATTTTTAAACACAGATCTTCATTTGCAAAATATCAACACTGACAACTATATCCGAACATATTTTGACACGATATCTTCTCAATTTCTCAAATTAAAATGGTTACCGCTTGTAATGCCCATATTTATGAGCATTTGGCTATGAGCAATGCTTTACAAATGTTCTTTCCAGTATTTTAACCCATTACCACACAAGCAAAATTTAGACTGGTCCAAATTGAAAGCATTTGCAGACGACAACATAAAGGTGACTGAAAAATTGAAATTTGTTCTGGGAAGGGTAGAAAACACTGTGGGAAAAGGAGAAAATGCTGGTTACCAGCATTTTCTCCTTTTCCCACAGGGTTTTCAACAGGCTTCTTTCTCAGGGGCGTCAAAAGTAGGGATTGTGTGGTAATGGGTTAAGACTTTGCGACTTATAGTCAAAATATTGTCTTGTACTTTTAAAAAACACAGGAAAATAAGCACAGTCGTCTTGTCGACTTGCACTATAGTAGTAGTGGAATTCATATTTTCACATGGAACTTCGTGCAAGCATAATTTAAGAATTTTTTAGCACTTTCTCAAGAAATAAAGCTTTTAATTTTGGCACCACAAAACACATTAGGTAAGATTTTTGAGTCAAAAGTTTTAAAAGATAAGGCAGTTGACCAAATGATAACAAGATTTGCATACAAAAATGGATAAATAACTATATTTGTAACCTACTTTTACAAAACATTTGAATGCTTATGTTAGTAATCAACCAAAGTGCAATATTTGGTAAACAGATACTGTGTAAAAATTTACAAATATCATTTTTTTGCACTCTAAAGAAAGGACAATTGAGTTGCAGTTTATTTGGGCCTTCCCACAACTTGACAGAACTATAAGACTTGACAATCCATGAACACAGTCCCTTTTTTTTTTTTTGCTATGAGTAGTATAATGGTTTCTTGGGCGTCACCAATTTTTCCTTCTTTCACACTGTTTTTGATAGCGTCAGTCATCTTTAAGTGCTTTTCAAATATTAGTGAGTGGTACTAAATCCGCCTAACGATGTTTACAGGTACTTGAAGGCTGTTTGAAGAGTGATTTGAGTGAAGACAACGTATATACATAATTCAGAAACTTCAAGATCAAGATCAGACTGCACAGAAGATGCAAGTTGATCTTTGTTGCGGATAGTGTAGATTCTGATCAGATTGCGCAGAATATGCGGCACGACCCCTTCAATTATTATCAACCTTTTGACTGGTAAGGGTGGCTCACTATACATATTTCAGAAACCCCAAGATCAAGATCAGACTGCACAGAAGATGCAAGTTGATCTTTGTTGCGGATAGTGTAGATTCCGATCAGATTGCGCAGAATATGCGGCACGACCCCTTCAATTATTATTAACCTTTTGGCTGGTAAGGGTGGCTCACTATACATAATTCAGAAACTTCAAGATCAAGATCAGACTTCACAGAAGATGCAAGTTGATCTTTGTTGCGGATAGTGTAGATTCTGATCAGATTGCCCAGAACATGCGACACGACCCCTTCAATTATCATTAACCCTTTCGGCTGGTAAGGGTGGCTCACTATACATAATTCAGAAACCCCAAGTTCAAGATCAGACTTCACAGAGCATGTAAGTTGATCTTTGTTGCGGATAGTGTAGATTCTGATCAGATTGCGCAGAACATGCGGCACAACCCCTTCAATTATTATTAACCTTTTTGGCTGGTAAGGGTGGCTGACTGACCTTTGGGCTGACAGTATAGATCAAGATCAGACTGCGCAGAACACGCTAAGGAGGTATTTGTTAAGGACAGTGTAGATCAAGATCAGACTGCACAGAACACGCTAAGGAGATATTTTAATTCCCAAATCAAAACTTTGATGGAACAGCAATATTTCGGTTATTGATGTCGAATTGAAAATTAAAGAGTAGATCAAGATCATTTCGCAGGATGTGAACAGCACGTTTAATCTCGTTCAAACGTGTCCGGTCAAGTCTCTATTTGTTGTTTATTTGCGTTATATAAATATTGCTGCGATGTCTGTACACAATTACTGAGAGTATAACCTTTCGACATGACCTTATACTGTTTTCTTATAGAATCACTCGACTTAAAGTATTCTTTCAGATACTTAAAGGTACTTGACGACTGATTGAAGATGATTCCAGGGGGGTCTAGTACTATAAAGTGAATAAACAAATTTGAAATCGTAAAGGTGGTTAGTTTAAACATATTTATTTTACATCGATTGAGAAACAAGTTCTGACAACTTATACTAATCTCTCTCGATTCTGCTTCCTGGGAGGTTAGTACGGAAAATGTCAAAACCCGCGGCCTTTCATCTATTATTAACCCTTTGGCTGGTAAACGTGACTACCTAACCATTTATGGACAGTGTAGATCAAGATCAAACGGTGTAGAACATGTAGTTTGATCTTTGTTGTGGACAGTGTAGATCAAAATCAGAACATAGAGGGCGACCCCTGCAATTGTAATCAGCCCTTTGACTGGTAAGCGTAACTCACTGACCTTTGGGCTGACAACGTAGATTAAGATCAGACTGTACAGGATATGCAGTTTGATCTTTGTTAAGGACAGTGTAGATCAAGATTAGACTACACAGAACATGCTGAGCGACCTTCTAATTATAATTAACCCTTTGTGTAGATGAAGATCAGACTGCACAGAATATTCAGTTTGATCTTTGTTGCGGTTAGTGTAGATCAAGATTAGACTGCGCAGAACATGCGGCGCGAGCCCCCCAATTATTATTAACCCTTGAGCTGTTGCGCGCGACTCACTGACCTTTTACGGGCACTGTAGATCAAAGTCGGACTGCAGAAGAACATGCGCTTTAATGTTTGTTACGGACAGTGTAGATCAAGATCAGACTACAAAGAACATGCAGCCGTCCAATTATTATTAACCCTTTAGCTGTTGCGCGCGACTCACTGACCTTTTACGGGCACTGTAGATCAAAGTCTGACTGCAGAAGAACATGCAGCCCTCCACTCATTATTAAACCTTTGGCTGCCAAGACGTCATCTACTTTAATTGTTTTTCGATAGAGCAACTCATCTTTAAGTGATTTTGAAATATAAGTGATTGGTACTTAATCCGCCTAAAAATACATTGAGGTACTTGAAGACTGATTGAAGAGTGATTCGATTGTGTCTTTAATGTGAAGACATTGTATACATATTTGAAAAACCTTATTGGTACGAAATTTTAAGCTCTAATATATAGTAAAAATATTGTGGGAAAAAAGAAGGCTGGACGAGGCATTGAAAACCGCCACCCCTCAATCATTATTAACCCTTTGGCTACTAAGCTCGACTCACTCACCTTTTACAGTCAGTATAGATCAAGATCAGACAACACAGAACATGCAGCGCGAAGCCCAATTATTATTAACCCTTGGGCTGCCAAGCACCACTCACTGACCTTTACCGGACAGTGTAGACAAGATCAGACTACACCAAACATGCAGCGCGAAGAATTATACAATTATAACTAACCCTTTGGCTGCCAAGCACCACTCACTGACCTCTAGCAGACAGTGTAGATCAGGATCAGACTGCACAGAACCTGCAGGGCGACCCCTCCTCAATATCATACAGTTAGTTTATTCCAGGACCAAATACAGAATTTTCGTAGTAACAGCTTACCCTGTGGCAAAGGGTACAACGAGCGTGTCCAGACAAGAAATGTATCATTAAAGTACACTATGAAAGAAATGAGCAAAATTCAGTGCTACATTTTATTCAATATTGTGATAGAGATATTAATGCAATAAAAACCATTGTGGGAAAAAGAGAAATTACTCAAACTTTATTCGTAAAAGACGGAACACATTTGATAACTATGATCAAATTACTCGATTTAATGTATGATTTGGAAAACACTGTGGGAAAAAGAAAACGTATTATCCTATATTTGAAACATGATTTAGGCACACTCGTAGTATCTATTTGTTAAAGTAATTGAGATTTATAGTTAGTAAACAAATTTGAAATCTTAAGGAGATGAGATCGGAAAATGACATATTTCCTTTTACGTTATGTTAGTCAACACTTAAGGTGAAAAGAGCCTTTATAAATGATGGAACAAAGTTACTTTTAATAAGAGTGGGTTTAACATCTTTTGTCAACTACATTTAATTATATACGTATAACCAGAGTTAGTGTTCTAGTATTTCTTTACGGTACAAACTTTTTATTATTATCACTAAACCACTGACTATAATATAACACTGACTAATGAACTTGTCTGGTGGTAAGGGATGAGTCCGCGACTCCGTATAACTAACTATTCGACCATGCTAATGAGACTCGGTTTTGGCGCAATTTATATGCCATACACATCCTCAAGCACACATCCACACACTATGATGAAATTAAACAAGAACATTGCCAAAAAGAAAAGTTATTTATCAAATGAGAAACATTTCATCAAAATATTTTACAAGTTTTAAAAGATAATTTCCCCATTCGCTATGTCTTCAGTTTTTTTTTTCTTATTCGAGCGGTGTAAACTAATATCAAATTGCACCATTCACTTATTATATGATTCATTCTCACTGATCAGTTACATTATGAAATGAGTTTTGTGGTAGTAAATATTGTATTGTATTTGAGTTTAACACGCTTTAACAGCATATGTCATATTACGGAGGTCAGTGGACCTATCCGCGTGTTTCATTTTCTTACACCAGTACTAACACAACTTTCTTTCCAAGCCACTGGTAACTTTCTCACATACATCAGAGGTGAGAGGCGTGAAACTCATCTATGGGATCCAACCCGCAACCTTCTGATCACGAGCCGGATACGCTATACTACCTGAGCTACCCGATCGGGTTTCTGGTAATAAGCGTTTCTGCATGTATGTATATCTTCAAACTTGTAAAGTACGTGCAAGCATGCGTTCTGTTTATGTGTCTGTGTGTTTAATAAGTTGTCTTTCTTTTGTTGGCTTTCCCAAGGTAAGCCTTTTATACTTTGAGTCAAAGAATGAAAACCAATTTGTTAGGTTTCCAAACTGTTACAACGGGGAAAAATCTTGGCATTAAATACGCTCTAATAAAGCAAACCCGTAAAAAGAGCATAAGACTTTGCAGCAATAAACTAGTTCTTTATTAATGCCTGTGCCAATGACATAGGGAAATTTTCTCTCAAAAATCAACCTATTTCCTGAAAGTGTTACGACATTATATTGTTCAATGATAGTTCTCACAATGTTTTACGTTAAGAAAATATACAATGACTGACAATATGTTTACATTTTACAATGACACGACTCGTTTTCTTGTTCATCTGTTTACATTTCACAACATCGCACCCCGATTCGTCGCTTATCCCTTTTTAGACTTTACAATGACACACCCCCTCCCTTTAACACGTTCTGGTAAAACAGAGCGTACGACTTTGCAGCAATAAACTGGTTCTTTATTGCAGGGTCACGTGTATCGTTCTTGCCAAAATATTTTCAGCAAAAAGTTTCTCACTGTGTCGGACAGAGTAGACCCAAGATCAGGCAGCACGTTCTGTGGAGTCTCGCTGGCTCTTGGATCCTCACCGGCTGTAAAACCACATAAAGCCCCGCAAAGCAGCCTTTGGATTAATGTCTAGTACCTATTTATATCATTGATTATGATGCAAAAGAGAAAAATCAAGTCGTTTCCCTTTAAATTAAAAAAGTTAAATGACTCTTACAAGATTGGACAAGACCCATCATCCCTTTAGAGTCCAGTGCCCATTTATATGTCAATGTTTTTTGACTTGAAATCGGATTAAGATAACTTATAAAAAGAGCTGGCTAATGTTTACATAAATATTATTAATAACCCTAGTAACGGATTACATTTAGCAAAAATGTAAGATATTGGTCGAAAGTTATAGAAGTTGTTCCTTTCAGCAATGAAATGATTTTTTCTTAACATCCCAACCTTCTAACAAGTAAATTCGTGTACGGATAAGTCAAATTCTAGGAAATGTAGGAAAAAGCACCAAATTTTAGGACAAGAAAGCAAAGAAATCGATATTCAACCCTTTCTTTCAATTTCTGGCAGTTTTTATTCATGAAATTTGAGAAAATCCTGACAAATGATACATGACGCTTTACTCTTTCCTTTTGACCCGCGTATTTTTCATTCAATTTCCAGCCATTTTAGAGCCAATACTACTTTCCCTTGAAAAATTGACTTTTTTATTTGCATCCATATCGAATCAATATAGCTATCATTGGAATGGCCTTGTCACACTGACTAAGAAAATGTATAGTTTTGTGGGTGTCACTTGAATGACAACGCATATACAAGGGTTAAAGCTTTGTGTGATACACGCTTTTGACATCCACTGACACTAAAATGACTCCGATCTGTATTTACTGACCGATTTTTACGTTCATGGTGTCTGTCCACGATAATTTTTCTCTTGGAATTCAAATTGGAAGTCAAAATTTACCTAAAGACCATAGTGATATCTTAATGTTGCCTGAAAGATTTTAGGTACGTTATTAATACACTAACTTTAACAAAAATGGCTAAAAATCGTTGGTTATGAACTGAATTTCGTGATCTTGATGTCTACTTGTATTAAAGTTTGCTCATTTATGAGGGTAACGAATACATTTTGGTGAGATGTCGGTTAAAAATGATGTCGTTTTCTATAAAAATTACCATCGAAGATCAGCACAAGACAAAAGAAAACTTTACCCATGTTACTATACGCACTGGCATAAGCATTAAAAGAAAAACACCACTGACTTCTGACAGAACGATACAGGTAAAATCTTTTGCAATTACCCTAGTAGTTTATGAGAAGATGTTCGAAAATTGAGACAATGTGGGCGGACACAGACACACATGCACGATAGACACTGGGCCATAACATAAGCTTGCTGACCTTTGGCAAGTGGAACTAAAACTTGCGTAGTGTAAATAATAGGTTGAATATATTCAACAAGATACTGTCAAACCAGACTGTTACTGCTACCATTAGATGAAATAAATAAAACTTACCTATATAATTTTCGCCTTCCTCACTCCATATCAAAACTTTCCTTTTATTAGAAATATCCATTTCAAACGTTCGTGAACACTGTTGGTCACTATCCACGATAATTCAATTTTGAACTCCGAATTCACCTAGAGATCAAACTGAGATAGTAATATTACCTGAAATATTTCAGATAGGTTATTAATACACTAACTCTAAACACAAATTGCTAAAATCATTGTTCATGAACCGATTTTCATGATTTTGGTGCCTATTTGTATAAACTTTTGCTCAGAAATCCATTTACGAGGGTAACAAATACATTTTTGATGAGTTGCAGGCCGGAAATGACGCCATTTTCTATAAATATTACTATAAAAAAAACACCAAAAGGCTGAAGTAGCTTAATACATGTTATAACGCCTACTGGCATTAGTGTGTGTTTAAACACGTTTCGCATTTGACTAAATTTAAATCGTCCTAGATTGGATAATAAAGTAGGCCGTCATTTATTAAGTTCATTAAGTCCTACGGTGTTCCATTTACTTTATTATCGTTAAGAACTTCAGTATGAAACTTACATTTTACACTTTCGAATCCTATCGTCGTAAAGCACTTTTATACATATAATTCAAGTGCCTCTGTAATTTTCGACAAACGAGTTATGTATAGTGTAATACAAAAGTGTTTAAACCATTCTGATACAGAGAAACGGTGTGGCAAATGTTTCAAAATGACCCAAACGTTCAATTATGACTTTGAGAATTTTACAAATGAACCGAGTAACGTGCTGAAAATGATATTTACCAGGACAAGAAATGGCGCCAGTTTGTAATAACTGCTTATCCAGTTGTCTAGTTAATAAACTGACAAACATGATTGGACACGTTATCTATTTTTAGATCATGACGAAAATGACCTGTTCTAAAATTAGACAACCAAAATGACCCAAACGTTCAATTATGACTTTGAGAATTTTACAAATGAACCGAGTATTGTGCTGAAAATGATATTTACCAGGACAAGAAATGGCATCAGTTTGTTATAACTGCTTATCCGGTTGTCTAGTTAATAAACTGACAAATATGATTGGACACGTTATCTATGTTTAGATCATGACGAAAATGACCTGTCAAGCAATCAGACACTGGTTCTAAAATTAGACAACCAATTAGATGGAAGAGGAAGTGGACTAGTCAGAAGAGACTCTGATCTTTAAAATACATTGTAACGAGTGTGTACGTCAACAAAAGTTCCCATACTGAAACATGGAAAACAACTACCAGATGGTAACAATCGCTACGTACAGGTCAATGAATGGAAAGGGGAAACTGAGAGTCAATATCAGAAAGGTGACAAACCACAAAAAAGACATAAGCTTAACTATAACGCGTTGGAAGAACCTAGTAGATCAAGTAGAACATGTTGACAAATCGCTCCAAAATAAAGTAACGTTCGATATCACATTTGGGGTAATTTTTATTACAGTGTTGGCGAAAGTAGCGTTTGTGTAGATATAAAACAGAACTGAAAGCCTACCAGGAAAGGCATCTGTTTAAGATCCAAAGAATACAATTGATTAAAACAAATTGTACCAAAAATTGGAAACGACTCACCCAAACTGGATAGTGCGGTACCCTGTTACTTGCAGAATAATCATATGTATTAGTTAGGAGCCCTTCGCTGTACAGCGTGTAACCCAAATAAATTTATAGATTCACTACCTTTTACGTTTTTGTACTTTTACACGTAAATTGCCATAGGGTCCATTTCAAAAAGTGTCACTCATTTTTCAAAAACTGTCATCCATTTTCTTAAAAGTGTTTCTCATTTTTTAAAAGGTGACACTCGTTTTTCAAAAAATGTCACTCGTTTTCTTAAAAAATGTTACTCATTTTCTGAAAAGTGTCACTTGTTTTCTGAAAGTGCTATTCCGGCTGTCAGACTAAGGTACAAAATTACAAAAATTTACGTAGTGTACCTCTGAGAAAAAAACACTCAATATGACCCTTCTAACGAGCGAGGGGGACCAGTCGCCAAATACATAAATACCTTTTTAAACCATAAACAATCGCCATAAACGAGTATTTACGTATTTATTTATTGTTGGCGACTGGCCCCCTCGCTCGTTAGAAGAGTCATATTGAGTGTTTTTTCTCAGAGGTACACTGCGTAAATTTTTGTAATTTTGTACCTTAGTCTGACAGCCGGAATAGCACTTTCAGAAAACAAGTGACACTTTTCAGAAAATGAGTAACATTTTTTAAGAAAACGAGTGACATTTTTTGAAAAACGAGTGTCACCTTTTAAAAAATGAGAAACACTTTTAAGAAAATGGATGACAGTTTTTGAAAAATGAGTGACACTTTTTGAAATGGACCCTATGGCAATTTACGTGTAAAAGTACAAAAACGTAAAAGGTAGTGAATCTATAAATTTATTTGGGTTACACGCTGTACAGCGAAGGGCTCCTAACTAATACATATGATTATTCTGCAAGTAACAGGGTACCGCACTATCCAGTTTGGGTGAGTCATTTCCAATTTTTGGTACAATTTGTTTTAATCAATTGCATTCTTTGGATCTTAAACATATGCCTTTCCTGGTAGGCTTTCAGTTCTGTTTTATATCTACACAAACGCTACTTTCGCCAACACTGTAATAAAAATTACCCCAAATGTGATATCGAACGTTACTTTATTTTGGAGCGATTTGTCAACATGTTCTACTTGATCTACTAGGTTCTTCCAACGCGTTATAGTTAAGCTTATGTCTTTTTTGTGGTTTGTCACCTTTCTGATATTGACTCTCAGTTTCCCCTTTCCATTCATTGACCTGTACGTAGCGATTGTTACCATCTGGTAGTTGTTTTCCATGTTTCAGTATGGGAACTTTTGTTGACGTACACACTCGTTACAATGTATTTTAAAGATCAGAGTCTCTTCTGACTAGTCCACTTCCTCTTCCATCTAATTGGTTGTCTAATTTTAGAACCAGTGTCTGATTGCTTGACAGGTCATTTTCGTCATGATCTAAACATAGATAACGTGTCCAATCATATTTGTCAGTTTATTAACTAGACAACCGGATAAGCAGTTATAACAAACTGATGCCATTTCTTGTCCTGGTAAATATCATTTTCAGCACAATACTCGGTTCATTTGTAAAATTCTCAAAGTCATAATTGAACGTTTGGGTCATTTTGGTTGTCTAATTTTAGAACAGGTCATTTTCGTCATGATCTAAAAATAGATAACGTGTCCAATCATGTTTGTCAGTTTATTAACTAGACAACTGGATAAGCAGTTATTACAAACTGGCGCCATTTCTTGTCCTGGTAAATATCATTTTCAGCACGTTACTCGGTTCATTTGTAAAATTCTCAAAGTCATAATTGAACGTTTGGGTCATTTTGAAACATTTGCCACACCGTTTCTCTGTATCAGAATGGTTTAAACACTTTTGTATTACACTATACATAACTCGTTTGTCGAAAATTACAGAGGCACTTGAATTATATGTATAAAAGTGCTTTACGACGATAGGATTCGAAAGTGTAAAATGTAAGTTTCATACTGAAGTTCTTAACGATAATAAAGTAAATGGAACACCGTAGGACTTAATGAACTTAATAAATGACGGCCTACTTTATTATCCAATCTAGGACGATTTAAATTTAGTCAAATGCGAAACGTGTTTAAACACACACTAATGCCAGTAGGCGTTATAACATGTATTAAGCTACTTCAGCCTTTTGGTGTTTTTTTTATAGTAATATTTATAGAAAATGGCGTCATTTCCGGCCTGCAACTCATCAAAAATGTATTTGTTACCCTCGTAAATGGATTTCTGAGCAAAAGTTTATACAAATAGGCACCAAAATCATGAAAATCGGTTCATGAACAATGATTTTAGCAATTTGTGTTTAGAGTTAGTGTATTAATAACCTATCTGAAATATTTCAGGTAATATTACTATCTCAGTTTGATCTCTAGGTGAATTCGGAGTTCAAAATTGAATTATCGTGGATAGTGACCAACAGTGTTCACGAACGTTTGAAATGGATATTTCTAATAAAAGGAAAGTTTTGATATGGAGTGAGGAAGGCGAAAATTATATAGGTAAGTTTTATTTATTTCATCTAATGGTAGCAGTAACAGTCTGGTTTGACAGTATCTTGTTGAATATATTCAACCTATTATTTACACTACGCAAGTTTTAGTTCCACTTGCCAAAGGTCAGCAAGCTTATGTTATGGCCCAGTGTCTATCGTGCATGTGTGTCTGTGTCCGCCCACATTGTCTCAATTTTCGAACATCTTCTCATAAACTACTAGGGTAATTGCAAAAGATTTTACCTGTATCGTTCTGTCAGAAGTCAGTGGTGTTTTTCTTTTAATGCTTATGCCAGTGCGTATAGTAACATGGGTAAAGTTTTCTTTTGTCTTGTGCTGATCTTCGATGGTAATTTTTATAGAAAACGACATCATTTTTAACCGACATCTCACCAAAATGTATTCGTTACCCTCATAAATGAGCAAACTTTAATACAAGTAGACATCAAGATCACGAAATTCAGTTCATAACCAACGATTTTTAGCCATTTTTGTTAAAGTTAGTGTATTAATAACGTACCTAAAATCTTTCAGGCAACATTAAGATATCACTATGGTCTTTAGGTAAATTTTGACTTCCAATTTGAATTCCAAGAGAAAAATTATCGTGGACAGACACCATGAACGTAAAAATCGGTCAGTAAATACAGATCGGAGTCATTTTAGTGTCAGTGGATGTCAAAAGCGTGTATCACACAAAGCTTTAACCCTTGTATATGCGTTGTCATTCAAGTGACACCCACAAAACTATACATTTTCTTAGTCAGTGTGACAAGGCCATTCCAATGATAGCTATATTGATTCGATATGGATGCAAATAAAAAAGTCAATTTTTCAAGGGAAAGTAGTATTGGCTCTAAAATGGCTGGAAATTGAATGAAAAATACGCGGGTCAAAAGGAAAGAGTAAAGCGTCATGTATCATTTGTCAGGATTTTCTCAAATTTCATGAATAAAAACTGCCAGAAATTGAAAGAAAGGGTTGAATATCGATTTCTTTGCTTTCTTGTCCTAAAATTTGGTGCTTTTTCCTACATTTCCTAGAATTTGACTTATCCGTACACGAATTTACTTGTTAGAAGGTTGGGATGTTAAGAAAAAATCATTTCATTGCTGAAAGGAACAACTTCTATAACTTTCGACCAATATCTTACATTTTTGCTAAATGTAATCCGTTACTAGGGTTATTAATAATATTTATGTAAACATTAGCCAGCTCTTTTTATAAGTTATCTTAATCCGATTTCAAGTCAAAAAACATTGACATATAAATGGGCACTGGACTCTAAAGGGATGATGGGTCTTGTCCAATCTTGTAAGAGTCATTTAACTTTTTTAATTTAAAGGGAAACGACTTGATTTTTCTCTTTTGCATCATAATCAATGATATAAATAGGTACTAGACATTAATCCAAAGGCTGCTTTGCGGGGCTTTATGTGGTTTTACAGCCGGTGAGGATCCAAGAGCCAGCGAGACTCCACAGAACGTGCTGCCTGATCTTGGGTCTACTCTGTCCGACACAGTGAGAAACTTTTTGCTGAAAATATTTTGGCAAGAACGATACACGTGACCCTGCAATAAAGAACCAGTTTATTGCTGCAAAGTCGTACGCTCTGTTTTACCAGAACGTGTTAAAGGGAGGGGGTGTGTCATTGTAAAGTCTAAAAAGGGATAAGCGACGAATCGGGGTGCGATGTTGTGAAATGTAAACAGATGAACAAGAAAACGAGTCGTGTCATTGTAAAATGTAAACATATTGTCAGTCATTGTATATTTTCTTAACGTAAAACATTGTGAGAACTATCATTGAACAATATAATGTCGTAACACTTTCAGGAAATAGGTTGATTTTTGAGAGAAAATTTCCCTATGTCATTGGCACAGGCATTAATAAAGAACTAGTTTATTGCTGCAAAGTCTTATGCTCTTTTTACGGGTTTGCTTTATTAGAGCGTATTTAATGCCAAGATTTTTCCCCGTTGTAACAGTTTGGAAACCTAACAAATTGGTTTTCATTCTTTGACTCAAAGTATAAAAGGCTTACCTTGGGAAAGCCAACAAAAGAAAGACAACTTATTAAACACACAGACACATAAACAGAACGCATGCTTGCACGTACTTTACAAGTTTGAAGATATACATACATGCAGAAACGCTTATTACCAGAAACCCGATCGGGTAGCTCAGGTAGTATAGCGTATCCGGCTCGTGATCAGAAGGTTGCGGGTTGGATCCCATAGATGAGTTTCACGCCTCTCACCTCTGATGTATGTGAGAAAGTTACCAGTGGCTTGGAAAGAAAGTTGTGTTAGTACTGGTGTAAGAAAATGAAACACGCGGATAGGTCCACTGACCTCCGTAATATGACATATGCTGTTAAAGCGTGTTAAACTCAAATACAATACAATATTTACTACCACAAAACTCATTTCATAATGTAACTGATCAGTGAGAATGAATCATATAATAAGTGAATGGTGCAATTTGATATTAGTTTACACCGCTCGAATAAGAAAAAAAAAACTGAAGACATAGCGAATGGGGAAATTATCTTTTAAAACTTGTAAAATATTTTGATGAAATGTTTCTCATTTGATAAATAACTTTTCTTTTTGGCAATGTTCTTGTTTAATTTCATCATAGTGTGTGGATGTGTGCTTGAGGATGTGTATGGCATATAAATTGCGCCAAAACCGAGTCTCATTAGCATGGTCGAATAGTTAGTTATACGGAGTCGCGGACTCATCCCTTACCACCAGACAAGTTCATTAGTCAGTGTTATATTATAGTCAGTGGTTTAGTGATAATAATAAAAAGTTTGTACCGTAAAGAAATACTAGAACACTAACTCTGGTTATACGTATATAATTAAATGTAGTTGACAAAAGATGTTAAACCCACTCTTATTAAAAGTAACTTTGTTCCATCATTTATAAAGGCTCTTTTCACCTTAAGTGTTGACTAACATAACGTAAAAGGAAATATGTCATTTTCCGATCTCATCTCCTTAAGATTTCAAATTTGTTTACTAACTATAAATCTCAATTACTTTAACAAATAGATACTACGAGTGTGCCTAAATCATGTTTCAAATATAGGATAATACGTTTTCTTTTTCCCACAGTGTTTTCCAAATCATACATTAAATCGAGTAATTTGATCATAGTTATCAAATGTGTTCCGTCTTTTACGAATAAAGTTTGAGTAATTTCTCTTTTTCCCACAATGGTTTTTATTGCATTAATATCTCTATCACAATATTGAATAAAATGTAGCACTGAATTTTGCTCATTTCTTTCATAGTGTACTTTAATGATACATTTCTTGTCTGGACACGCTCGTTGTACCCTTTGCCACAGGGTAAGCTGTTACTACGAAAATTCTGTATTTGGTCCTGGAATAAACTAACTGTATGATATTGAGGAGGGGTCGCCCTGCAGGTTCTGTGCAGTCTGATCCTGATCTACACTGTCTGCTAGAGGTCAGTGAGTGGTGCTTGGCAGCCAAAGGGTTAGTTATAATTGTATAATTCTTCGCGCTGCATGTTTGGTGTAGTCTGATCTTGTCTACACTGTCCGGTAAAGGTCAGTGAGTGGTGCTTGGCAGCCCAAGGGTTAATAATAATTGGGCTTCGCGCTGCATGTTCTGTGTTGTCTGATCTTGATCTATACTGACTGTAAAAGGTGAGTGAGTCGAGCTTAGTAGCCAAAGGGTTAATAATGATTGAGGGGTGGCGGTTTTCAATGCCTCGTCCAGCCTTCTTTTTTCCCACAATATTTTTACTATATATTAGAGCTTAAAATTTCGTACCAATAAGGTTTTTCAAATATGTATACAATGTCTTCACATTAAAGACACAATCGAATCACTCTTCAATCAGTCTTCAAGTACCTCAATGTATTTTTAGGCGGATTAAGTACCAATCACTTATATTTCAAAATCACTTAAAGATGAGTTGCTCTATCGAAAAACAATTAAAGTAGATGACGTCTTGGCAGCCAAAGGTTTAATAATGAGTGGAGGGCTGCATGTTCTTCTGCAGTCAGACTTTGATCTACAGTGCCCGTAAAAGGTCAGTGAGTCGCGCGCAACAGCTAAAGGGTTAATAATAATTGGACGGCTGCATGTTCTTTGTAGTCTGATCTTGATCTACACTGTCCGTAACAAACATTAAAGCGCATGTTCTTCTGCAGTCCGACTTTGATCTACAGTGCCCGTAAAAGGTCAGTGAGTCGCGCGCAACAGCTCAAGGGTTAATAATAATTGGGGGGCTCGCGCCGCATGTTCTGCGCAGTCTAATCTTGATCTACACTAACCGCAACAAAGATCAAACTGAATATTCTGTGCAGTCTGATCTTCATCTACACAAAGGGTTAATTATAATTAGAAGGTCGCTCAGCATGTTCTGTGTAGTCTAATCTTGATCTACACTGTCCTTAACAAAGATCAAACTGCATATCCTGTACAGTCTGATCTTAATCTACGTTGTCAGCCCAAAGGTCAGTGAGTTACGCTTACCAGTCAAAGGGCTGATTACAATTGCAGGGGTCGCCCTCTATGTTCTGATTTTGATCTACACTGTCCACAACAAAGATCAAACTACATGTTCTACACCGTTTGATCTTGATCTACACTGTCCATAAATGGTTAGGTAGTCACGTTTACCAGCCAAAGGGTTAATAATAGATGAAAGGCCGCGGGTTTTGACATTTTCCGTACTAACCTCCCAGGAAGCAGAATCGAGAGAGATTAGTATAAGTTGTCAGAACTTGTTTCTCAATCGATGTAAAATAAATATGTTTAAACTAACCACCTTTACGATTTCAAATTTGTTTATTCACTTTATAGTACTAGACCCCCCTGGAATCATCTTCAATCAGTCGTCAAGTACCTTTAAGTATCTGAAAGAATACTTTAAGTCGAGTGATTCTATAAGAAAACAGTATAAGGTCATGTCGAAAGGTTATACTCTCAGTAATTGTGTACAGACATCGCAGCAATATTTATATAACGCAAATAAACAACAAATAGAGACTTGACCGGACACGTTTGAACGAGATTAAACGTGCTGTTCACATCCTGCGAAATGATCTTGATCTACTCTTTAATTTTCAATTCGACATCAATAACCGAAATATTGCTGTTCCATCAAAGTTTTGATTTGGGAATTAAAATATCTCCTTAGCGTGTTCTGTGCAGTCTGATCTTGATCTACACTGTCCTTAACAAATACCTCCTTAGCGTGTTCTGCGCAGTCTGATCTTGATCTATACTGTCAGCCCAAAGGTCAGTCAGCCACCCTTACCAGCCAAAAAGGTTAATAATAATTGAAGGGGTTGTGCCGCATGTTCTGCGCAATCTGATCAGAATCTACACTATCCGCAACAAAGATCAACTTACATGCTCTGTGAAGTCTGATCTTGAACTTGGGGTTTCTGAATTATGTATAGTGAGCCACCCTTACCAGCCGAAAGGGTTAATGATAATTGAAGGGGTCGTGTCGCATGTTCTGGGCAATCTGATCAGAATCTACACTATCCGCAACAAAGATCAACTTGCATCTTCTGTGAAGTCTGATCTTGATCTTGAAGTTTCTGAATTATGTATAGTGAGCCACCCTTACCAGCCAAAAGGTTAATAATAATTGAAGGGGTCGTGCCGCATATTCTGCGCAATCTGATCGGAATCTACACTATCCGCAACAAAGATCAACTTGCATCTTCTGTGCAGTCTGATCTTGATCTTGGGGTTTCTGAAATATGTATAGTGAGCCACCCTTACCAGTCAAAAGGTTGATAATAATTGAAGGGGTCGTGCCGCATATTCTGCGCAATCTGATCAGAATCTACACTATCCGCAACAAAGATCAACTTGCATCTTCTGTGCAGTCTGATCTTGATCTTGGGGTTTCTGAATTATGTATATACGTTGTCTTCACTCAAATCACTCTTCAAACAGCCTTCAAGTACCTGTAAACATCGTTAGGCGGATTTAGTACCACTCACTAATATTTGAAAAGCACTTAAAGATGACTGACGCTATCAAAAACAGTGTGAAAGAAGGAAAAATTGGTGACGCCCAAGAAACCATTATACTACTGCTATGTCAAACAGAATACTTTAAAACATATTTCTACACAAAATTCAAATGAATATATTTTCATAATACACGTGTATATTTTATATGTATTTCTTATGTTCAAGAGAAATCTTTGAAAAAAGGCATTTTTCAGTCGGATTTAAAAAAAAAAAAGAAAGAAAGAAAAAAAAAAAAGCCAAAAGACTTTTAGAACACTTTAAGGCAAAATCACACTTTTCCGATTTAAGTGGGTAAATATATATATATGTATATTTTTTCATACAAGGACCAAATTTTAACCATGCTCAGACTACTAATATCATGTAGAGAAAATCGTTTGCAAACTTAGATCCATCGGTGTGTCGAAACTGTTACATCATTCATGGGCGCAGCCATTTTTTTGTTTTAAAATAATTGGCGCAATATTCTGATCAGAAAAGAAGCTTGAATAAAAAGTTCCATTGTATACACGTAAATGCATCAGTTTGAATGTACCTATAATGTACATGTATTCGGAATCATATTTCTTTTGTCTACTTTATTATGTTACACATAAAATAGTTGAACAGTAACAAAACATGTTTCTTGCCATTTAGCCCGTGGCAGAGATGTATGGGGAGAGCAACGAAAGACAACTCTGCTAGGAGACTGCACATATTGCAGTAGAGTTAAAAATAAATATGACCAAAAATGATGCAGATATACTACCCGAAGTATTCATAAAGAAACTGACAGAAGTCCCTGCCCGGAACCAAAATTCATAACACACAAACAAGGTAGACATTACATAAATGTTTAACCCTTATGCTGCTTAGTCGGACTCGCTGATCGTTTGCGGACAGTGTAGATGAAGATCAGATTGCACAGACTATGCAGTCTAATCTTGGATCTTCACTGCCTAATAAGGAAATATTTTTCTCTAAAACTTTAATTTGAAATAGCTCCCTTATGGCTTCTTCTATTCGCTGGGAGGCTTCATTGAATCATTTAGCTTAGTCCCACTCGCTGATTGTTTGCGGACAGTGTAGATGAAGATCAGACTGCACAGACTATGCAGTCTAATCTTGGATCTTCACTGCCTAATAAGGAAATATTTTTCTCTAAAACTTTAATTTGAAATAGCTCCTTTATGGCTTCTTCTATTCGCTGGGAGGCTTCATTGAATCATTTAGCAGAATAAGGGTTAACAATGAACCAATAACTATGTATCAGTTTCCTACCCGAAATATTCATAAAGACATTGGCTGTTGTTCCAGCCTGGTTCCACCATCCAGTCATCACACAAATAACGTAGAGATATTCCTCCGAGAGACAATTGTCATCACAATGTAAGACTCCAATCTGTGTTAAATAAAGCAAAAAAAGAGATAACATACACCATCTTAAGTCACACAGGCAAGACACCCATGAACCCATGACAACCTGATTTGCTTACTTTGCCTCTTTCTCCCCCCCTCCTGTGGGTCAATTTGTTAATTCTGTCAACAAGGATCATCTTTCAATAGTCAACTTTCATCTGAAGTATAAAAGCAGCTGAGCAACAACAACCTCTCAAAGCAGGCTCAAGGTAGGCCTTCCAAAATACGGCAAGTTTTGCTGTCCTGCCGCTCTGCTTTTCTCTTACATCAATTTCCTCTTGTCTTGCTTGCGCAGCCGACATATCATTAGGAAATAAAATGATGCAAAAATCAATGGAGGAAATAAAATTTATATATTACCTGTTCCATATCTTTCTTATCAAGTCTGTGTGCCCAGTATACCAGAGAGAAATAAATGAACCAAACAGCAACAACTGCTGTAACCACAACAGGGTTATCAAAAAAGGTTAGGAATAAGATCGTATGACCAAGGTTCACCAATACCGGTTCAACTAAGAAATCATGGCTGATATGACTCACAGAGAATGAAGACAGATGATTGCAACCACATTCTAATTGCTTGACATTTGACACTTGAAGAACCTGCAAGCAAATTGCAACAGCATAAATGGAATGTAAGCAATTTGACATTGTATAAAAGCAAAAGAATTCTAGTTACCTGCAATTTACATTTTTTTCCCGCAAATTTTTTTTTTTGTAAAAATAAAGAATTAATTGGGAAAGAGTTAAACCATCCTGTTGATGATTGAATATTTACATCATTGTTGGAAAAAGAGAAACTCCATCTTGACCTACAATGACAGCATTGTCGCACGCAGGTGTCCAAGCTTGACTGCAATTGCCTTTCACGATGGCGAAAATGCTTTTTAATGACAGAAATTTTAGAAAACGGTTAATTTCCAGTGAAATTTCTATCAAAGAAAGTGTTAAAACTGTACCAAAATGTATTTTGATCTTTGCTTGACATTTTGATTTAGGTTCCCCATTTGATGGTTGATGGGTACTCTGAGTCTGAAGTGAACATTTTACGTATAATTTAACGTAACGATAGAGAAATTATAAAATGTCAATGTTTTGGCATAATGACGACACAGATAACAGGACTATGACAATACTTAGGTGCTGGTTCTTTGCCCTCCACTAATTATCAGGTACAATGCCGGTGCTCTTAGGAATTAGGTTTCTTTTGCTTTACTGAGGATAGATTTCAAATAAAAGTTTTATTTAAGTGAATAAAATTGTCTAAAGAGCCAGTTAACAAGCTTTTGGGATTTCTACGATTAAAAGTCATAACTCGCGGTAAATGACACCATAACTTGAATCCTGTTTTATACCTGTAGTAAGACTGAGCCTGGTCCAGTATCAACCAATCAAATTTCGTTATACAAAAGCCTCGTTTAGGTCTAGTATGGTGTTGATTGGAATGTTCGTTTCAAAAAGGTAATTGATAACTGGTTTTATTCCCTGGTTGATCAATGTGGAAAGAAGTAGTCGTCTATCATGTTTATAATCGACGTGTGTTAGGAAAACTGACTGTCAATGCTTGAGATGTGGCATTTAACCCTGCAAGTAGAGTGGTTACCCAGTTGCACGGTCGTGTTCAACCTGCGGAATTGACCCTAATTTGCTCGATATCTTGATCTGTTTTATGTAAACGGATTGATTCTGGTTATAATATGTAGCATCACTGAAGAACGTATTGATTTAGCTTTGATTTTTGTACATATCATGACAAAATTGATGTAATTAGCCCTTAATTCGAACCTGGTAATATCTGACCTTGCTGATCCTGATTTTGAAAAGTGATAAGCTATAACATGTTATGGTCTAATATAGTGAAAAAGATCTTATCCTTTTCAATCAAATCTAGCTGACATATCTGAACCTTGACCAAAATAATGATCTTGAATTGTCATTAGATAATGATCATCCTTGAAAAGTAAAATTAAGCTTAAAAGGAAATATCAAAAATACAAAATAATGCCACTTCTATTTGTCGGACAGTGTAGATCCAAGATCAGACAGCAAATTTTGTGCAGTATGGTCTTAATATACAATCTGTGCAGAAGGTGGGCGAGCCGTGTTTAGTAGCCGTAGAGTTGAGTAGTTAACCAATAATAACCATCCTGATTTTAAGTGTTAAATTCAGCATTACTCAAGCTGATCTTGAAAAATAAACCAGATACTACTGATTCTGATCTTAGATGCTGAAGTATTTTTTTTTTCTTTCTGATCTCAAATAATAAACTAGAAACACATTTTTTATGTTCGACAGATGAAATACCATCTATTGCTTTATCTTTAGTGAATGGGTAAATCAACCAGAAAATGCCAATTTTGATCTAAAAGTTATGCTCTAATGAACCAAATATTGCCCTGTATGATTTTTATCTCATGTAATAATAAACTGGATACTTCCTAGTCTGACCTTTAGTTTGTGAGATTAATAAGATCTCTTATTTGTGTTGAGTACTAAGTTATGCTTGACTTTCTCATGGTTAGGAAACTTCTTAGTTTGTCAAAATTCTTAAACTTTAAACTTTTTCGTGTGAATGATGGCTTCACTTAAAAGCTCACATTTTTTAAAGAAAACACCTAGGTATTGTCATAGTTCTGTTATCTGTGTCGTCATAATGCCAAAACTTTGACATTTTAGAATTTCATCTTATCTTAGACAAGTTTGAAAATGAACCAGTTATTTCTTTTCAACTGGTAAAGCAGATATTGCTACCTTATGAAATAGTCTAAGGCCTGGCAAGCTGGATTCAATTTTTTTTCAATCCATCTGGTAGAAAAATTTCATTGGTACCAGGTGATAGTACAGCTATATAGAAGTCAAATTAGGGTGGATGCCAGAAACAAAAGTGGTGCAGATTTTTTTCAGACGCCATTTTGTTACCCCACCCACTGAAAATGCATTGAATTGAGCTTATGTGTCAAAACAACAAAATTTCAATATCTTCCAGAGTATATTGATTGCAAATAGGTCTAATTGATAGTTAAGCACATAAGCAATGGTAAAATTCAGTTACAGGAGAAGATAAAATACACTGGGTGTCCTGGTGTTACCCCACCGCCAAATTTGCATACATTTTTTGAAAATCATGAGCACCTTAATATCATTTAAGACTTTTGTGTTTCAACTTCTTGTGAAAGGGTTTGATGAGAACTAAATGCTTACTATTGTACTAAATTGCTGCATTGTATATTTGTTACGGTCTTGCTCAGCTTTTACCCCACCCACTAATGTATATTCACGGCCATCTATGAGCTATTATATAATTATGGCAGATTTTAGGAGACACGATTTTTGAAAATTAAGTTGGATTTTTTTGTTTGATAAGGTTCCTTATATCCACACTGGAAAATTGTCTACTGTGATGCATTGCTAGTTATTACACATCGACATGTATAAGTATCAAAAAAGGTTTGTACTTAGTGCCTTTATTTGAGAAAAATCAAATGAAACAATAATTGAATAGTTACACATGAAATGAAGAAAAGTCATTTGCACCAAAAATACTGTCTTGTTGACAAGTTAAGACTTTAAATGTTATTACAATTACATTTAAGTTATTTCAATTACTCTTCAGTACCCACTGTTAACTATATTCATGCTATATGCATTAAAAATATCATTGTTATGTAGGAAATAAATCTGTTACATCCTGACATTTCAACAAGAGGGACATTGGCCCGGGAGTGCTCACCTGAGACTATAGCTTTATTTCCCTCATGTTTATGTGATGAACTTAAAATTAACCTGTGACCCCAGGGGCAGGGCCAGTTTTGACCCCAAGGGCATAATATGAACAAACTTCGGAGAGGTCCACTAGGAATTGCTACATGCCAAATATCAAAGCTCTATGCCTTCTAGGTTTAGAGAAGAAGAATTTTGTAATTTTCTGTCTTTGTTCCTATGTTTGAAATTGTGACCGCCAGGGCAGGGCCAGTTTTGACCCCAGGGACATCATATGAACAAACTTGGTAGAGGTCCACTAGGAGAAGGCCACATGCCAAATATCAAAGCTCTATGCATTCTACTTTCAGAGAAGATTTTCACGGATTTTGTATTTTTTTTCCTTTTTGCGGCCATGGCAACCAGAATTGAGTGGAATTCTATTCTTTGAACAAATTTGGTAGAGCTTCACCCAAGGAACATTCTTGCCAAGTTTCATCAAGATTTGCCCTGTGATTTAGGAGAAGATGTTTAAAGAAATTGTTGACGGACGACAGATGCTGGACGCCGGTCATAGGACAATCGCAATAGCTCACCTTTAGCACTTTGTGCTAAGATGAGCTAAAAAAAAGAACCCAGAAAAACACCTACATCCACATCCACACCCACACACACATATACACATACACACACACAACGCAGTTGTACTGTCAATGCAGCAAACAAAGAAACTGATGAATGATCACTCGTACGTCACAATTATGCTGAATAAACAGCGCATTTGTTAATTTTAAGTCAGCAAGAGGATTTTAGCTCCACTGGTGGAAGGCCAGCGGGCTTATTTCATGGCCCGCTGTCCGTCGTGTGTCTGTCCGTATGTGTATTAACTTATATTTCAAACTTCCAAACTTGATGAAACTTCACAGAAATGATCCTGCCATGGCTTTCTTCAGAATTTCTTGAATGAATCTGATTCCTTCAAAACTAAAACTGAAAAATATTGAAATCTTTGAAAATGAAATCTTCTTATCTGAAAGCGTAAGGCCTAGGGCTACCAAACTTGGCATGTAGCTTTATGTTGTGAACCTCTACCAAGTTCCTTCAAATAATAGCCCTGGAGTCGAAATTGGCCCCGCCCCGAGGGTCACAAGTTTTATACGGGATTATATAGGGAAAACTTTAAAATCCTTCCTTAGGGCCGTGGGCTACCAAATTTGGAATGTATCTCTATCAACTGGGCGTCTACCAAGAGTGTCCAACTTATAGTCCTGGTGTTAAATTTGGCCCGGCCTCGGGGTCACATGTTTTACATGGGCTCATATTGGGAAAGCCTTTAAAAATCTACCAGTACATAGCCGCAAGGCCTATGACTACCAAAGTTTGGATGTAGCTTTATCTAGTGGGCCTCTACTAGAAGGGCTCAAATTATAGCCTTGGGGTTAAGTTTGTCCCCACACCAGGGGTCACAAGTTACACCTTGGCTTTTGTGTTGAAAATTTTATAAATGATCCTTTTTTTTACTAACCATAATAAAGCCTAGGGCTACCAAATTTAGCCTGTTTCATGGGTTTCATGTTATACACGGCCTTTTTTCTTTTAGGAAACTTTGAAAATCTTCTTGTTTATAACACAACATTCTCGACCTGTATTATTTGGTACGGGGGTTTATCTTGTGGACCTCCACCAGGATTCAAGTAATTATAGCTTTGTGGTCAATAATGGCTTTGCCCAGGGGTCAAGGGGTCATAACTTTCTCGTAGGATTTTATAGAAAAAAATTGTATGTCTTCAAGTTTAGAAACAATTGCCCAGAGTAGTAATATTTGGCTTTTAGCGTTTTCATGTATTAGCCAGTGGCACGATACAGTGCCGTCATGGCCCTCTTGTGTTAAGTTATATCCCATATTGCATCAGTGAACTAGAGAAACAGATGAATGAAAAAAGAAATAGGGCCCTTTTTTGACCTGGGCCTTAGCCTATTGTATGTCTTCAGGTTTTGGCCGGAGTTGTAATGTTTGGCTTGTAGTGTTTTCACTTATTACCCGGTGGAGCGATACAGGCCATCATGACCCTCTTTTTTCCCAAGTTATATCCCCTACTGCATCAGTGAATAGATTAACAGAGTAGGAGAGTAAGAATAACAAAGGAAATAAAGCATCTTAAGTAATGAAAATAGCCAAATCTTAGTGTTGGCATACTTATGGTTACAGTTGTGAATAATGAAATAACGAAATCAAAGGGTAGTGTGCAACAACAAATTCTACTGTTGCACTCATAAATAGATCATTTTTGAGGTGCTAAATGCTAAAACACCATAACTGTTCTTAATTCTGGTCCTCTATGTCTGTCCTAGTAGCTCTAGCCAAAACTGTGAAAAAATCTAGCCAGAAATATTAACACATTCAATGTGAAGACTGAAAATCAGAGATTGTTTTCAATTCATTCTGTAAGGAACATTTATTAGGTTTTTTACGGTATGTGAAATTGGTCAGACTTGATTTAATATAAGTCTTACATACATGTAAATGTGGATTTTTATGAGCATCTTAAATTCAAAAGATTTGTCAAAAAGATTGCATTATTTCATTGTTTTTTTTTTCATTATTGTGAACTTAGGAAAAGTTTAATTTTTGTTATAGGCAAATTTGGGGTAGGCGCGTTTATTAGCATATAAAAAAAATCTGCACCACTTTCAGATCTGGCATCCATGCTTAAAGTGACTCTAATAGGCTATCCTAACTCACTGTACCATTTGAATTTTTCTACCAGATGGATTGAAAAAAAAATTAAAAATAGGACCCTTTTTTGATCTGGGCCTTAGCCTAAAAGCTTGTTAGAATATTAATGTTGTCATATCTCAGAAGAGATTAGAAATGAGCTATGTTATGTAAAAAAGGTCTAGCTGAGTGACTTCAGGGCCATTATGGCTCTTTTGTCTTAACCCTTTCCCAAACAAGCCCTGGTTTTTACGTGTAACAGTAAAAGGCTTTTGAAAACACTGTGGGAAAAGGAGAAATTGCTCGTAACGAGCAATTTCTCCTTTTCCCACAGTGTTTTCTACCCTTTTTGAGAACTTACTGCCATTTTCTCAAAATCTAAAATTGTCTGTAAACTCTTTCAGTTTGGAAGAGTCCAAAATTTGTTGTTTGGGAAAGGGTTAAACTACAAAAAGAGCACTGAAATAACTAAATGGACTTACGGTTAAGACAAGCAGCAAAAGGAATGGAATTTCAATGTTGTTTGGGTCTGATCATACAAGTAGATCTAAGATAAGATTGCACATTGCGATCTTGAGGGCCATCTTCAGCATTCATCAGGCTGACAGAGTCCAGTAATAGAAAACGTATAAGAAGAATAAAGAAGATTGTACATGTACTCTACCTCACATCCATCTGTGGACCAATCAAGAAGTCGTTCATTCCAAAATAAGCAGTACAAAGAATCCAGCTGAATACTAAAGGACAGCTGAAGGTCACCGAAGCATTCTCCAACAATATTTTTACATTTTGTATCTAATTCTTCCAGTTGATTCATCATATCGTTGAAATTAATTGTTATCCCATAGTACATTTCATATGACCGATTAACAGAGAAAAAAAAATCATCTGCTGTAATGTATATCTTGAAGTCAGATATTTTATTTGGCAGAGAGTCTGGATCAGTGGCTTTCCCATAGAAAACCTGCATGGCTTTCCAATCTCTCGGATAATTAAAGCCTTTTCTTAATACTGTTAGATAGTCTGGCGGCTGGAGAGGTTGTCCATACACCCAAATATCACTTATATTCTCAGGTAAAAGTATTTCCAAAATTTTGGTTTCTGATTCATGTATAGTGACACTGACCATTAGCATTTCACTGGTATTGGTGAGAGTAAATGACTCATTAATCCTCATATAGGTTACATTAATCTGTCCAATATCAAACACATTACCTGTAAAGAAAGAGAAGAAATGTAAAGTTGAAATTATTGTTAGAGCCCATATGCATTATACAGGAATATTATTTCAACTCTTATCCATATGACAACATTTAGCTTTGTTCAGACTGAAAGTATCTGGAGATAAACATTTAGATGTGCACAATATGTGAAGTTTGCCTTTTTAAGGGTAGGAAATATTCCGCATACAGTTTGATCTTTATCCACACTGACCACATATGTAATTCAGTTCTGGTAAGTGCCTTAACGTTTAGCATTTTCAAGACTGATTGATGTTTTTAAGGGCTATGTATAAGATCTAGTATTTCAAGATTGAAAAAGTGCCGAAACTATAGGTCCAAAATAATTTTCAGCTCGTAACCAGTGCTACAAAAAGTTCTAATTTGTTGCATTTTTATCCTTATTCTTTTGGATACAAGGTCAATTTAGATAAGAAGGTAAAACCTTTTATATACGCCACCCTCTTATATTCACAATGACACTAAAAAAAGTTCTTTTTTCCCTAAATATATTGTCGAAGTTGTGTACATTTATTCTGTAGTCTTCAAATGCATTAGATTTTATGGACTCTAAAATTTTGTTAAGTGACAGCTTGGATTAATGAGATTTATATAATGAGAATTATATCATCACGGCTATTGTTGAGGATTTTACTGTTTTCATCTGAACAATCTTTGAGGTAAGTCGCATGTTGTGTAGACAGAAAAAAGGTAAGTACTTAAGCAATTTTACTATGATAATGCATAAGTCTAATGGATTTCATATAACAAAAGTAAAACTCAACAACTCTCTTGAAGTGCCTTTGGAAAAGATTGTTGGAAAAAGGAGATCTTGCCTGTAAAAAAATCAATCAGTCTTGAAAATGTTAAACATCAAGGCACCTTTCAAAACTGAATTACATATGTGGCCAGTGTGGATAAAAAATCAAAATGCATGCGGAATGTGTAATCTGGTTATTGATCTACCTTTTAGAATTCTCTGAGACATACTTAACAAAAACATTTTTGACACTGGAATTAGTCTATAATTTTTAAGAAAATCTGTGGTTGACCATTTGCGATTACTCTTTTTTTAGATAATTGAAACCTGCTTTGGAAAATTAAAGTCACTAACTGTTCTAAATTTTTGACAACTATTTTTGGACTGTTTTGAGTTTGGACCAGAAATATATCATAAATGATGTAATTTGTCTGGGCTTTAGGGTGTATGGACACTATGGTGAATTGTATTTTAGCACAGACATGTCTTTGTCGAATTGCTGACGCACAGATGATGACGGAAAGATAAGGAATAAGAAGAGCATCGTTTGACTGCAAAGGCATAGCTACAGTTGCTTTATTTGTAGAAACCCTTAGCACACAATGTATCAAAGGACATTTTCAGCAATGAAATAGGACCAAAATAAATGCAATTTCATGGATTTTTAGGTCTTTGATTGTTCAACAATGTGGAAAAAAAGATCAAAGATCAGACTTCATATTTTGTGCAGAGGTAAGAGTGTTTTTGATGGGCATTTTAAGGGTTAAGAAAAATGATTGTATCTGTGCCAAAAATATTTTGAGGATTATTTGTCTTTCCAATATTGATTTCCTTTTGGTAGGTATCAACTATGCAATTTTTAAGTAAATATTTTCAATCGTGGCAGAGACACAAGAGAATGTTAATTTTTTTCACGTCATATTAACGACGCACCTGGACTATGGCAATACCTTGATCCAAAGTTTGAAACAGGAAAGCTAAGAAGAAGCAATCACAATAGCTGGGGTAATTTATAGGCTTGACTTACTTTTTCTTGGAGTGACATACTTGACTGGATCTAGCAAGTTGTCAATTTCTAGTTCATTTCCATCTTCGTCCTTGATAGTTATAGTAAGCACAGGGGATGTGATACTTATAGAAGTGTTTTTCCACATGAAGGGATTCTTTTCTTGATAAATCATCTGAATAAAACAAGAAAAGTGACCAAAATGGTTCACTTGATGCTGCAGGATCATGAGAGACTGACAGATAAAGATAGAGAGAAGGAGCAAGTTAAGGGCAAGTTGCCTGAAGAATGATCTCAGACGCTTTATCGAAGTTCATTGAATCAAAAAGCTGGACATACATTAAGTATATGTAGAAACGCTTACCTTGGTTTAAAATTTATATCTTGGTCAAAAATGAAAACGTGTCAACAAAGAATAATGGCTTAGTGTCCAAAATTTCATAAAAATCAAAATGAAAAATTCATCTGAAACAAAAGCCTGTTTTTGTATGTTTTCAAAAAAAAGAAAAAAATGAAATTCACAAAGTTAACAGTATAAAATCCGCGAAAATCAATTGCAAAACAACATCGCTGATGCAAAGACAACTCCTAGGCTACTATACACGTCTGTGGAATATTGTTGTACCCTTCAATCATTGCCACACAGGAGCTGGATCTCAGATGATACTGCAAACATCCCTTACTGCAGCAATATTGCATTAGATCAATGACATTTACAGTTGAATTTTCAGTGCTGCCCCGGGTGTATGTTAAAACAGAACTTTAGCCCCTTACCACAAAATCTGATGTGTATTGATCCCATGAAAATATGCCTTTTGAAAACATTGTTGAAAAAAAAAAAAACTATTGACCTGTTTTTTGCCACTTGATTTTTCTCAATTTTCAAAGCAAATCCCAACGCTTGAGGCTAATTCTTTCCACAACTGCCTTGAATTTTGGCAAGTCCGAATTTTGGTAAAGATTTCATTCGAAAAGTTAAACTTACGGATTTGCAAAATATTGGAAAGTTGTATCGCATCAATATCAAAGTCACTATGTCAATGAGACAGACAGACAAACAGACAGATAGAGCAGATGATTGGTTGTATTGGGGTTTAATGACACTTTAACAGCTTTGGTCATATCATCATGGCGGTCAGTGACGCACATGTGTTTCCTGGCTTTCTCATATCAGTACTAACACTACTTTCTTTCCAAAGCCACGGACTACTTTTCTAATTTGCTTCAGTAGAGGTGTGAAAATACGCCTAAAAGAAAGTTTGCCTCAACCGGTTATCGAATTCACAACCACCAGGTTATGTGTCCAACACGCTCACCACTGAGCCATCGGGGCGGGCGATAGAGCAGTTGAACTCTTTACCAAACAGCAAAATATTATACTGGACCAAACTGAAGCATTCGCTGACAACAAATTAAATACAATCAAAATATATAATATTATTTAATCCATTAAATAAAATTATATATTTTGATTGTATTTAATTTGTTTAATATGGTTACCAGCATTTTCTTCTTTTCTTACAATATTTTTAAAGGCCTACTTTCATTGGGTTGTTAAAACTTGGGATTGTGTTGGAAAGGTTTAAGACATATCACCTGAATATAGATCTCAGAATCTTTTACGAAGCCCATGCTATCAGGAAACTTAAAGGAAGTATCGCTCACATCAGAGTCATCAGATTCTATAAGCAGTGTGGTGCCACTTATTCCAAAGCTGCTCTGCTTCTGAACCAGAAGTGCCGTAGATTCACTGGTATACAAAGATACAGGACTGTCTGTCTGCGGTAGATTTCTTAAAGCAAGATCACCAGCCTTTTCAATGGATACCATCAACTGCTTTGACATATTCAACTGCAGGAACAGAAAAAAAGAAGATAGTTGTCGCGCCGCTTGAGCGGCGGCACTATATTTTTATTCGGTTTTGTAAAGTGCCTATGGAAGCAGCCATATTGAACTTGTTCCATGCTTTGTTTTAACATCCATCTATATCTACTGTACTTTGATTACCAGATCGGGGTCCTTATTAACTTTTTATGTATTAGTGGGATATTTTTTAATAATATATTGTTCTTTCATTGTAAGATAAAAACCCGGATCGTAGACACATCAACTTTTTCCTTTCGAAAAATAATAATAAATGAAAATCCATTTCGAAAAATAAGTCACGTGATAAAAAATTATCTGTCACAAATTTTCGAAGCTGCCATTTTAAATATATTACGCTCGAAATGGTTAAAAGATATTTTCAAGCTCTTTGACCCTAGAGCACCCTATGTGGTACTTGTGACCCCAGTTATTTTTGCTCTAGTGTTGTATGGATTGTAGAAATATTGTTTTCCTCTTGCGATCTTCTTTTTAAGACCAGCTAACTGTAACTAGGTCAATGTTGGAGCGCCTGACATGACTGGTATCATAGCACCCCTCTAGTCTGTACAGATATAAAAAGAACTTCATTCAAGTCTTTATTATATCTATAAAGAGGGATTGTATGATAGCAGACATATGTGTTAGAGTGTTAGATCTAGCACAATCCGATAACAGACTTTTTCTTTCGTTAATGTATGGTAATGCATCGCCAACAAATGTTTGTTTGTGTAGAAAAATCTTACAGGGGAGACGATTTTCTCCACATAGGCAAATATTGGATGTTAAATGTGACAAAATGAGTCATATGATCAACAATGTGATTCCTACTGAGCTGTTAAACTATCACGTGATTTTCATAAACGATTTAACGCGGCCCAATGCATTGTGCCCTGTTACAGAAATAAAAGGTTTGTGGCGCCATTGATGTTCAGTATCAATATTTTCTTGTCTATTTATGTGTGTCATCAAAATTCCTTCATAAAAGGAAAAGCAATTGCTTTTTTTCATGAGTGGCTATGCCATTCGCAACTTTAACTGTCACTGAATGTGACCTAATAACCCCGCAAGCACTTTGCCAGAGACAGACAATTATTTGTACACAGACGGAAACAAGGACGAATAAAACAAGCTGATTTCAGTATAACCCCCCCCCCCTTTTCACTTTTCACTTTAGCATTTCATTTCAAGTCTAATTCCTGCTTATCATGAAAATTATGTGCATTTTTTAGCTCACCTGAGCACAACGTGCTCAAGGGGAGCTTTTAGGATCACCTGGGGTGATGTCAGTGGGTCGTGCGTCAGTGCATTGTCAAGAATTCTTTAAACATCAACTCCTCCTAAACCGCTGGGCAAATTTGGACCAAACTTGGCTGGAATGTTTCTTGGGAGGTCCTCTTTAAAAATTGTTCACAGAATTTTATTCCGTCAAAAACTCTGGTTGCCATGGCAACCAAATGGAATTTTCAAGCAAATTCTTTAAAAATCTTCTCCTCTGAAACCGCTGGTCGGATTTTGAAATAATTTCACAGATATGTTCCTTGGGTGACCCTTTTCAAAAACTGTTCGTGAAATTTTGATCCGTCAAAAAATGTGGCTCTGGTGAATGGGGGCTACTTGCACTTCTATATGGAAATAAAGGAATTCTTAAAAAATCTTCTCCTCTGAAACGGCTGGTCAGATTTTGGAATACTTTCACAAAGATGTTCTTTGGGTGACCCTTTTCAAAACTTGATCGCAAAATTTTGATCCGTCAAGGTACAAGGCTCTGGTGAATGGGGGTTACTTGCACCATACGGAAATAAGGAAATTCTTAAAAATTCTTTTTCTCTGAAATAGTTGGTCAGAATTTGAAATAATTTCACAGAAATGTTCCTTTGATGGCTCTTTCCAAAAACTGTTTGTGAAATTTTGATCCGTGAAGAAACACAGCTCTGGTGAATGGGGGCTACTTGCACTATAGGGAAATGAAGAAATTCTTAAAAATTCTTCTTCTATGAAACCGCTTGTCAGATTTTGAAATTACTTCACAGAGATGTTCTTTGGATGACCTTTTTCAAAATTTGTTGCGAAATTTCGATCCGTCAAGAAACATGACTGGTGAATGCGGGCTACTTGCACTATAGGGGAATAAAGATTTTCTTTAAAATTCTGCTTCTCTGAAACCCCTGGTCTTATTATGACATAATTTCACAGAAATGTTCCTTGGACGACCCTTTTCAAAAAATATTTGCGAAAGTTTGATCCATCAAGAAACATGGCTCTGGTGAATAGGGGCTTTTTGCACTATATTGCCATGAAGAAATTCTATAGAATTCTTCTTCTCTGAAACAGCTGATCAGATTTTGAAATAATCTCACAGAAATGTTCCTTTGGTAACCCTTTTCAAAATCTGCTCGAGAAATTTTGATCTATTAAAAAACATGGCTGTGGACTATTTACACTATACAGACATGAAGAAATTCTTAAAAATTTCTTCTTCTCTGAAATACCTGATTAGATTTTGAAAATGGCTATGGTTCTCTCAGAAATTCAGGTCAGCGATCCAGGTCCATCTTGGCCCTCTTGTTTTAAAAAAATAGATGTATTTCAAAATAAACCAGCTGTATGATGACATCAGTGATGTGGACCATGTAATAAAGTGTGACGTAAATGTCCATAAACTTATGAAAATCATAAAAGCAGGAATTACAAAGCAGTGATTTCCATTATCCTTTTAAAGAGTCTTAACTGTATATCAAAATCTTAGACTTGCCTTAACTGAAATCATTTACATATGAAAAAATAATTGACCCAAAACTTGAAACTTGTTTTAAGGAAGGAAGAAATGCTAGTAACCTGCATTTTCTCCATATCTGACAGTTTTCAAGAGCTTTCTTTATCAGAGTAATTAAAATTTGGAATTGTGAGGTTAAGGGTTAAAGAATTAAGTTGGCATAGCCTTTTAACTCTTTACCAAACAACAAAATTGTGGACTAGTCCAGATTGAAAGCATTTGCAGACAACAAAATAAATGTGAATCAAAAATTGAATTTTGCATTGGAAAGGGTAGAAAACATTGTGGGGAAAAGGAGAAAATGCTGGTTACCAGCATTTTCACCTTTTTCAACAATGTTTTCAAAGGCTTTCTTTCTTAGGGTCGTTAAAAGTAGGGATTGTGTGGTAAAGGGTTAAACTGAAAAGGCTACATTAAATCTACATCTTAACACTTTACCACATGAGAAAATTTTAGACTGGTCCAAACTGAAAGCATTTGCAGACAACAAAATAAAGGTGACTGAAAAATTGAAATTTGTTCTGGGAAGGGTAGAAAACATTGTGGGAAAAGGATAAAATGCTGGTTAACAGCATTTTCTCCTTTTCCCACAATGTTTTCCAAAGGCTTTTTTCTCAGGGGCATCAAAAGTAGGGATTGTGTGGTAATGGGTTAAACCTCCCTCTTTACCAAATAACAACATTTTAACCTTGTACAATTCGAAAGCATAATTATGCTGATGACAAATTACAATTAACCTGTGTAATGCAATTCTTCTGTAAAACGGCAGAAACCATTATGAAACTTTACATGAAACTGTGGTGATCGATTGTTGACCAATCAGTCATTGCATTTACATTTATAACTTATTTTACCCGATGTGCAGCCTTGCTGCCTACCATTTTGACTCCTAAATAAACGACTGTTAATGTTGAAGGGGTGAGATGTTATTGATTAATCCTGTGTTTTAAACGCTTGAATTTAAGAAAAACAAGCAATTTCATTGAAATGATATCACACATCGAAAAAGACATTTTTTAATACAAACATATACTAGGTGTTGTGTTTTGCATCTACATGTGGCCTTTTTGTTATTGGTACATGATAAATTATACATTAAGCTCCATTTTTCCATAGCACAGCATTTCATTACATAAAAAATATATAAGAGGTCCATAACAGGTTTATACATTAAGTATCATTTTTCCAGAACTTTGCATTTCATGAAATGAAAACAAATAAAGAAAATATACATAAAACCCCCTTTTTCCATGACACGTCATTATAAAAAAAGAAATTGTATTAAAGGACTATCAAATGGAAGACATGCATGAAGTTTAATAAATTTTTGTCAAGGACTTTAGAAGATATCCCTCTAACAATATACACCGCCACATGCTGCCATTTCAACCAGCTAGCTAGAGACTAAAGTGTTGGAATTTCTAGCATTGCCTGGTAGCTCAACGGATATATTGTGTTTCTTCTGATGTAAAAGGTTTACGAACAGACTGATGAATGGACAGACGGATGCACGATGGACTCGTTGGTCATTGGATTTGATCAAACAATAAAAATATGAGGTTTCATGAAACTATGTGCATAAGTTGGAGATACATTGAAAAAAAAAATTAAATCATACATGACGCTCCCTTTTTCCATGATACGGCAATAAATTGCAAAACCCGACAACATGCGCTAGGTCACATAATATGAGAAAATCTCATCCAAATCAGTTGAGATATGTCCAGTAATTAAAGAAATATTGGTGAAAAATGAAATATAACATGAAGCCCTTTTATTCCATGATGCAGCTATAAATCCCATTATTATTATGTGTTAGGACACAGGATTTTGTGAAAATTCCATCTAAATCTGCCAAGAAATGTGGGAAGCGTTGCGTTTACAAGAAATAGAATGAAATAAACAAGAGCTTCGCAAAGCGGCGCATATACGCCCGAAGAGGCTTGTCAGTGAAATGAGTTGAAATGACGGAAGGGCCATGAATGAAGAGTAGTTAATCTCCATGATAT
This sequence comes from Tridacna crocea, assembly GCA_943736015.1. Classification (NCBI taxonomy): domain Eukaryota; kingdom Metazoa; phylum Mollusca; class Bivalvia; order Cardiida; family Cardiidae; genus Tridacna; species Tridacna crocea. The sequence goes on from OX031060.1 coordinate 47,316,267, forward strand.
GTGAAAAATATTAAAGGGCAATAGGAAAAAAAAGAAGGGTGGCACAGTTACAAATTTTGTGAATTGCTGTTCTCCACTAGGTGTTCTATCAGTCTTGAAAGGTTGAAGATCATAGCTTTTATATTTTAGAAATTATGGCCCAGGCGAAAATTGAAAGAGAAAACTAATAAAGGGCAATAACTAAAAAAGAAGGATGGCAGAGTTATGGTTCTTGTGCAGTGCACTTCTTCATAATGTGTTTTATTAGTCTTTGAAGTTTCAAGATGATAGGTTTTAAAGTTTGGGAGTTACGGCCTGGACAAAAATTCAAAAATTCAAACTGAAAATTAACAAAGGGCAATAACTAAGAAAATAAAGATCGGAGAGTTATGGTTCATGTGCACTGCACTTCTGCATAATGGGTTCTATCAGTGTATGAAGTTGCAAGTTATTAACTTTTATAGTTTGGAAGTTATGGCCTGGTCAAAAATTCAAACTGAAAATTAACAAAGGGCAATAACTCAAAGAAAAAGTGGCAGAGTTATGGTTCATGTGCGATGCACTTCTCCTCAATATGTTCTATCAGTGTATGAAGTTCTAAGTTCAAAGCTTTTATAGTTTAGAAGTTATGGCCTGGACAAAAAATTCAAACTGAAAATTAACAAAGGGCTGTAACTCAAAAATTAAAGGTGGCAGAGTTATGGTTCATGTGCACTACACTTCTCCATAATGTGTTGTATCAGTGTATGTAGTTTCAATTTGATACCTTTTATGGTATGGAAGTTATGGCCTGGACAAAAACTCAAACTGAAAATTAAGAAAGGGCAATAACTCAAAAAATAAAAGTGGCAGAGTTATGTTTCATGTGCACTGCACTTCTCCATAATGTGTTCTATCAGTGTATGTAGTTTCAATTTGATACCTTTTATGGTATGGAAGTTATGGCCTGAACAAAACTTCAAAGTGAAAAGTTGGTTATTTCAGAAATCGAGGGCAGCTTATTTTGGAACGCAAACAGCGATCAAAATTCTAAGACCCAGGTGCACAACTAGACATCATGGAGATTCACTGTGGCAAGTTTCAAATAATTCCGATGAAAACTGTATGAGGAGTTGCACACACAAGAAATTGCTAACGGACGGACAGACGGACGGACGGACTGACGGATGGACGACCGGGGGTATAACATAATACAACCCTTCGGGCGTATAAAAAAGAAGCCCCTTTTTTCGATGACGAAGCTACAAATCGCAAAACCTTGATAATACGCGATAGGTCACATGATGAGAAACATTCTGTGAAAATTCCACTCAAATCTGTCATGAAATGTGGGAGAAGTTGCGTTCACAAGAAATGGAATGAAATTTTTTCCATGACACCGCATTACAAAAACAAAGGTATATAACTGGTGTTCAAGGTCAATCTGGGTTAAACTTTTTTTTCCTGAAATTCGTTAATGGTGGTTGATAGATGTGACAAGTTCAATGTAAAAACTCTGTACAGTTTTCAAGATAAGACTCAATACATCAAAAGGTGCTAGGGAATTTTATCCGTCGAAAAATAACAGCAAATACTGTTGGCACCTGCATGTGGTTCTCTTGTTCGACTTTTGTGTTTAAGTCACTTTTGAGCATGTGCTCTTCTTCAAGAAACTGTCCTTGGCTCATCTATCCAAAAATTTGTTTGCAGAATTCTGATTCATCAAAATCATTGCTTTGGTGATGCTTGTAGGGGTGGTGACAGATTTTGAAATGACTTTTACAGGTGACTTTTACAAAATTGCTTGGAAAAAGAATGATTTGTTTCCAAAGTTTCAATTCCTAAAAAATGGCTATGATCCTCTCTAAAATCAGGTGAGTGATCAAGGGCCATCTTGTTTCAAAATTAATAGGGTTCAAGCTATTAAAAATGTTAAAATATTGTAAGCGTTCGACAAAATTCCGACGATGATTTCTGACCTAATCCCATAACCAAGTCATTCAAAGGTTCAACTTTAAGTGGCTACTTTTTCGTTACTGATCATCAGATTCTGTTTCTAAAATCAATAGGGCTTAAGCTATTGATGGTATATACAACCTGTGCAAGTGCCACATAAATATAGATTCTACGGACTAAACAAGAAAAGATGGAGACCATGTCATGACAAATGCTTTGCTGGCTTTTAGCCAGTAGAGCTAAATAAAACCCTGAAACTATAGATTTGTTCAAGTTAAAGACATTTCAGACAAAAACATGAAAATAAGGTTTAAATGATGGAAATTACTTTTGCAGAAGAAAGCACTTTACAACTCTTATCAAAACAATCAGTTTAATTGACCCTTGGGAAGATTACTTTTACATACAAACATAATGAATCCTTTCTGATAGAACTCTAATCATTTGTGCCATATTAAAACTGTTACTTGCGAGTGGTTTAAATTTGTACCAATTTGAAAAATCACCATTTGGTAAAGATTTTTTTTTTGAGGAAATGCTTATTACCAGCATTTCCTCTCTTTCCCGTAAACTTTTAAACGACATTGTTTTCTCGGGGTTGTTCAAGCACAATTTAGTCGTTAACCCATTACCACACCATCCCTACTTTTGATGCCCCTGAGAAAGAAGCCTGTACAAAACATTGTGGGAAAAGGAGAAAATGCTGGTAATCAGCATTTTCTCCTTTTCCCACAATGTTTTCTACTCTTCAGAAAACAAATTTCAAATTTTCAGTCACTTTTATTTTGTCGTCTGCAAATGCTTTCAATTTGGACCAGTCTGAAATATTGTCGTTTGGTAATGAGTTAAAGCGTTCTGATACATACCATTTGTCCACTGTAATCCTCACTCTCGTTTTTCGAACCTTTTTCATCCACAAAATAATCCAATAAAGAGGACACACCTTTCAAAACAACTCTGCAAGGATAAGAAACAATTTTTTCACTTAATTTTTGTCTCCCTTTACAAAGCAACACTGGATTAACTTTTAATCATATGACAAATTTTTAGACTGGTCCAAATTGAAAGCATTTTATGCTCACAAGTTGATTTCTGTTTCTATTGGTTGGAAAACATTGTGAGAATATGCTGGTTAGCACTTTCTTTCTTCCCTTTACTCTCTCAGCCATGTTAGAACTGGGAGTGTGTGTTGAAGGGTTAAGCTATGTAAGAAGTCTCTGAAATAAGCTCCTGAGATATCGCTGATTCAAAATCCATTAGAAAGCTTTCATGACACTATGTTCTTTGCATTAAAGCTTTACATGTAACACAAGAGGGCCTTGGATCGCTCACCTGAATTTTTGAGAGGACCATAGCCATTTTTTTTTGAGGTATTAGATTTAAACCAGTGGAAACAAAATCATTATTTTGCCCAGCAATTTTCAAAAGGTCACCTGTAAAGGTCCTTTCAAAATCTGACCAGCAGTTTCAGAATAGAAGAATTTTTAGGAGTTTCTTAATTTCCGTCCAGTGCAAATCGGATTTTAAAATAATTTCATAGAAATGTTCCTTAAATGACCCTTTTCAAACATTGTTTGCAGAATTTTGATAGGTCAAGAAATATGGCCCTGGTGAATGGGGCATTCACTAGAGCCATGTTTCTTGACCTATCAAAATTTCGCGAACAATGTTCGAAAAGGGTCATTTAAGGAACATTTCTATAGAATTATTTTAAAATCCGACCAGCTGTTTCAGAGAAGAAGAGTTTTCAAGAATTTCTTCATGTCCGTATAGTGCAAGTAGCCCCCATTCACCAGAGTCATGTTTCTTAACGGATCAAAATTTTGCGAACACATTTTAAAAAGGGTAACCCAAGGAACATTTCTGTGAAATTATTATAAAATCTGACTACGAGTTTCAGAGAAGAATTTTCAAGAATTTCTTCATTTCCATATATTGCAAGTAGCCCCCATTCACCACAGCAATGTTTCTTGATGAATCAAAATTTCCACGAACAGTTTTTTAAAAGGGTCACCCAAGGAACATCTCTGTGAAATTATTTTAAAATCTGACAAGCCGTTCAAGAGAAGAATTCTCAAGAATTTCTTCATTTCCGTATAGTGCAAGTAGCCCCCATTCACCAGTGCCATGTTTTTTGATGGATCGAGATTTTGGGAGCAATTTTTGAGGAGTGTCATCCAAGGAACATCTCTGTGAAATTATTCTAAAATCTGGCCAGTGGTTTCAGAGAAGAAGAATTTTTAAGAATTTCTTCATTTCTGTATAGTGCAAGTAGCCCCATTCACCAGAGCGATGTTTCCTGATGGATCAAGATTTCGGAAACAATTTTTGAAAAGCGTCATCCAAGGAACATCTCTGTTAAATTACTTTAAAATCTGACCAGCGGTTTCAGAGGAGAAGATTTTTAAAACATTTCCTAGAAAATTCCATTTAGTTGCCATGGCGACCAGAGTTTTTGACAATATCAAATTGTGTGACCAATTTTTAAAGAGGACCTCCCAAGTAACATTCCAACCAAGTTTAGTGTAAATTGGCCCAGCGGCTTAGGAGAAGTTGATGTTTAAAGAATTGTTGACAACGGACGACAAACACCGGGTGATCCTAAAAGCTCTCCTTGAGCACATTGTGCTCAGGTGAGCTAAAAAGGCATGGAGACAAGGGCCATAACACACTGGAAAATCATTCAACCACAACTAAATAATAATATGCACCTCCTTGCTTTATATTGAAACTTCCTAGTATGAAGTCTGACTGAAATCCATCATGTAGTTACTGAGAAATATAGCAGACAGAAATTCATGAAAGGGTCATAACTTCTTTGAAAAATCATTCAACCATAGCCAAATTATGATAAGATGGACATCTTGGCTTCATACACATGGATCCGCGGAAATCGATATTTGACCAGTCAGGTCATTGCATTTATTTTATCCGATGTTTGCTATTTCGGCTCCCAAACAAACGACTGTTAGCGTTGGAGGAGTGTAATAGTTTTTATTCATTTTGTGTTTAAAACACTTGAACTTAAAAAAAGGTTTAAAATATGTGCTTTGCAAAATGTACCACTAATGTGAGATCACACGCAGGCTGTAGACAAGTTTGAATTATGATAATGCCTGAAAGTGACACATATGCAAGAAGTTCTGATCAGCGCTACAATACACCATGGAATAATTATTGCTTTAGTTTTTTTTTTTCTCTCTTGGAAAAAAGGTTTAAAGTGAAAACAAGAGTAAACATAGATCTATATGAAATACTAATCAAAATACAACATGTTACGTAAAAAGCTAACCTTTTTCATTATGTAGATATAGATCAGATTGCAAATAACATTCAGTTTAATCTTGGATTAAAACTATCTGCTATTTACGAATAGCATATAGAAGGAATTTCCTCACTACATATTTCTCACCAAAAGTAGAATTCAGTTTTAAAATTGAGTGTGGAAGTTCAGCTGAGGAGGCATCTTATGTTTCAAAAATAAACTTTTTACTTTGTCGTATTAACCCTTTACCCCATGAGGCATTTCTATGGTATCTCTAATTGACCCTAAATAACAGCAAGGATGAAGCTGTTTCTTATGTGTATATGACACGTTTTGATAGCATAGAAAACATTGTGGTAAAAGGTGAAATTGCTCGCACGAGCAATTTCACCTTATGCCGCAATGTTTTCCAAATGTTCCTACAAGCAATGCGAAGAAATGAGTATGTATGGAGTAAAGGGTTAAAGTAGATTAGGACACCTGACAAATGGACGAGCAAACCTATAGAGGATAAGTCCTATACGCCGTATATGGCTGGCATTTCAAATGATGTGTCAGTAAACTGGTAACTGATAAGAAGAGTGTTTGATTGCAAACCAATTTGCCATTCTAAACAACTTGGCCATCCGTTGTCTTCAGTATATCATAAGATAAACAAACTACCATCACAGATATCAACAAGTTTATTAACTGAAAGCACACTTCATACATTTTGAAATCATAAGACAAACAGTTTTCCATTAACCTAAAATTGATTCTTTTTTTCAAAGTCTAGTCATATACAATTGTTCAAAACTTACACCTCTCTGTAGAATCAGACAATGCCTGTAATTCAGTTTCTTTTTTTAGGTATGATGTTCAGACGACTCTACAAAAACTCTACGACTCTTACAAAAACAATAAGTATCTTTAATTCTATTATTTTGTGGCAAAATACAGTTTTGTTCAGGTTTTTTTCTCTCTCTTTTTTTTTTTAAATCATAATTAAAAACTTTGCTAAAACACGTCCGTTGTCCCCGTAACCCACCCTTCTTTCACATATTTTTGTGTAAATTAGTTCAAGCATCTTTAAATTTCCAACCGAGAATTCATCAATAGCAGAAGCATTCTGTCTGAAATATTTCTTTTTTTAAATTTTACTAAGAGAAACAGTCATGACAGCATGATTTAAGTAGCCTTTCTGCTATACTGTAAATGTATTTACGTTGGTTGTTCGGGAGCCATTGGCCACAGCAACCAAAAAAGTCGGATAAACTTATCACCAGGGATCCATGTATTGTAACTTCGTATCAAAATTGACTGAAATCTGTTCTGTAGTTATTGTGAAATAGCGTGAACAAAAATAACTAGAGACCTAGAGACAAACACGGTGACTCCTATATATCCCCTTACCCCAAACAATCTAATAAAGTATGATATAACCTGAACACGCGAAAAGGGGCATTCTGACATTTGCGTAAAGCGTTGTTTCGGATCAGCCTGCGCAGGCTGATCCAAAACGACACTTTCCGCTTTAATGTAATTTTCTGTTTTGAGCATGTCTACTGTAGCACAAAATCTATTGTAATTGTAAAGTGCCCTCTCGGATTAGCCTGTGCAGACTGCGCTTTACGCAAATGTCCGAATGACCCTTTTCGCGTGTTGCAAGCCATATAGTACGGTATAATAAAGTTTCTTGTAGTTGTGGACCTTACTATTCCACAAGCCCACAAGATATTTCTTTAATTTGACCTGATGACCTAGTTTATGGCCCCATGTGACCCACTTTCAAATTCGTTCGATATTGCATCAAGATAAATATTCAGACCAATTTTGATGTCAGTTCAGCAAGATGATCCCATGTAACCCCAATCCAAACTAATGCGTGATTTCATCAAAACAAATATTCTGACAAAATTTACGGTCATTTGTGCCATAAATGTGGCTTTTAGAGTGCCCACAAGGATTTCTTTAATTTGATCTTGTAACCTAGTTTATGACACCAAGTTACCCAATTTTGAACTCACTGAAAATGTTTTGGTCAGATGGGCAAACAAACTTAGAATAGGATTATTCCATGACAAATATCAAAATTCTACGCCTCCAAGTTTTAGAGAAAATGAATTTTAAAGTTTTCCTTTTTTTCCAACGTTCGAACTTGTGACCCCCAGGTCGGGGCCAGTTTTGACCCCAGGGCCATCATATGAACAACTTGGTAGAGGTCCACTAGGAGATGATACATACCTATAATCACAGTTCTACACCTTCAAGTTTCAGAAAATAAGATTTTTCAAAGTTTTCTTACAAAGAAAGTGTTCTTTGTTCAAACTTCTGACCCCCAGGGCGTGGTCAGTTTGGACACCAGGGGCATCAAATAAAGAAATTATAAAGAATCCACTAGACATGCTATATACCAAATATCAAAGCTCTACACTTTCAAGTTTCAGAGAAGAAAAACTTTAAATTTTCCTTCTTGGTCCATATGTTCGAATATGTGACCTCCGGGCTAGGGCCAGTTTTGACCCCCAGGGCATCTTATGAACAAACTTGGAAGAGGTCCACTAGGATATGGGCCTTATAGAGCTTCACCCAAGGATAATCCCTGCCAAGCTTCAGCAAGATTGACCTAGTGGTTTTAGGAGAAGATGTTTAAGAAATTGTTGATGGACAACATATGACGGATGCGGGACTAAGGGACATCAAAATAGCTCACCTCGTGCATGTTGTGCTCAGGTGAGCTAACAATGTTCCGTTCTTTTTTTTAAACAAAGAGCTACATATACTTGTATCAATCTTGGCCTATATTCATCAAACATTGTAAGATTAAATTATATATCTAAATCCTTAGCACGATTAACAGAATGAAATGGAAAAGCAAGGTCTACAACCACAAGAAACTCTATTATACCATACTATGTCTGTCATACTTTATTAAATTGTTTGGGGGGGCGTATATTGGAGTCATACTTTATTAAATTGTTTGGGGGGGGGGGGTGTATATTGGAGTCATACTTTATTAAATTGTTTGGGGGGGGGGCGCGTATATTGGAGTCATACTTTATTAAATTGTTTGGGGGGCGTATATTGGAGTCAATGTGTCTATCAGTCCACGCTATTTCTCAATAACTACAAAAAAGATATCAGTCAATTTCATAGGAAGTTTCAATATATGGATCTGTGGTGATAAGATAACCCGACATTTTTGGTTGCTGCTACCAAGGGCTCCCAAACAACCAAAGTAAATACATTTACAGTATAGCAGAAAGGTTACTTAAATCGTGCGGTCATGACTGTTTCTCTCAGTAAAAATTAAAAAAAGAAGTTTGTTTTTACCATAATTATGCTTCTGCTATTGATGAATTCTCGGTTAGAAATTTAAAGATCTCGATGCTTGAACTAATTTACACAAAGATATGTGAAAAAAGGGTGATTTACGAGGACAACAGACTTGTTTTAGCAAAGTTTTGAACTCTGATATGAAAAAAGAATCAAAAACCTTAACAAAACTCTATTTTGTCACAAAATAATGAAGTTAAAGATACTTACTGTTTTTGTAAGACTTCTGGAGTCGTCTGAACATCATACCCATATGAAAAAAGACTGAATTTCAGGCATTGTCTGATTCTACAGAGGAGGTGTAAGTTTTGAACAATTGTATATGACTAGACTTTGAAAAAAAAATCAATTTTAGGTTATGGGAAAAAGGGTTGTCTTATGATTTCAAAATGTACAAAGTGTGCTGTCAGTTAATAAACTTGTTAATATTAGTGATGGTAGTTTGTTTATCTTATGATATACTGAAGACAACGGATGGCCAAGTTGATTAGATTGGCAAATTCTGACCAATTTTGAAGTCCATTGAGCAAGAAATGAGGCCTCTAGAGTGTCCACAAGCTATTTTTTAATTTGACCTAGTGTCCCAGATTATGATCCCAGATAACCCAATTGTAAACTCATCTTAGATTTTATCAAGACAAATATTGTGATCAACTTTCAAATCAATTGACCTATAAATGTGGCCTCTAGAGTGCCCACAAGGTATTTCTCTATTGGTGCTCGGTACTTTCTATCATTAACAATAGCTGGTGCGTTTATAGATGAGAGATTGGTTACCTGTTCCTAAATCGCAGGCAAAACAATTCAGCAGAATGATGTCGGGAGGGATTTTGACCAGCAACCAGGGGGCTGTGTAGTAGAAGGGAGAGCACCCCTACTACTTAAAAGCCCCACTTTTAAACTTTTTCAACAGATTTACTCAATCTGAAAACAAGAGGGCCAAGATGGCCCTGGATCGCTCAACTGAATTTGTGAGAGGACCATAGCCTTTTTTTTGAGGTATTGAAACATTGGAAAAAAATCATTATTTTGCAAAGCAATTTTCAAAAGGTCACCTGTATAAGTCATTTCAAAATCTGACCATCAGTTTCAGAAAAGAAGAATTTCTTAATTTCGGTGTAGTGCAAGTAGCCCCCATTCACCAGAGCCGTATTTCTTGATGGATAAAAATTTCGCAAACAACTTTTTAAAAGAGTCATTCAAGGAACATTTCTGTGAATTTATTTTAAAATCTGAGCCGCCGTTTCAGAGAAGAAAAATTTTCAAAAATTTCTTCATGTCCGTATAGGGCAAGTAGACCCCATTCACCAGAGCAATATTTCTTGACGGATCAAAATTTCACGAACAAATTTTGAAAAGGGTCACCCAAGGAACATTGCTGTGAAATTATTTTAAAATCTGACTAGCCGTTTCAGAGAAGAAGAACTTTCAAGAATTTTTTCATTTGTGTATAGTGCAAGTAGCCCCTATTCACCAGTGCCATGTTTCTTGACGGATCAAAATTTTGCGAACAGTTTAAGAAAAGGGTCACCCAACGAACACTGCTTTGAAACTATTTTAAAATCTGACCAGCCAAGTCAGAGAAGAAGAATTTTCAAAAATTTCATTTGCATATAGTGCAAGAAGCCCCCATTCACCAGAACCATATTTCTTGACGGATCAAAATTTTGCAAACAGGTTTTGGAAAGGGTTATCCAAGGAATATCTCTGTGACATTATTTTAAAATCTGACAAGCCGTTTCATAGAAGAAGAATTTCTTCATGTCCGTATATTGCAAGTAGCCCCCATTTGTCAGAGCCATGTTTCTTGACGGATCAAAATTTCGCAAACTTTCAAAAGGGTCACCCAAAGAATATCCCTGAGAAATAATTTCAAAATCTGACCAGCGGTTCAGAGAAGAAGAATTTTTAAGAATGTCTTTATTTCTGTACAGTGCAAGTAGCCCCCATTCACCAGTGCCATGTTTCTTGACAAATCAAAATTTCGCGAACAGCTTTTGAAAAGGTTTACCCAAGTAACATCTCTGTGAAATTATTTCAAAATCTGGCCAGCAGTTTCAGAGAAGAAGAATTTTAAAGAATTCCTTAGAAAATTCTATTTAGTTGCCATTGCAACCAGAGTTTTTGACGGAATGAAATTCTGTGAACTGTTTTTAAAGAGGACCTCCAAAAGAACATTTCTGCAAAATTTGGTCCAAAGTGGCTTTGTGGTTTAGGAGGAGTTGATGTTTAAAGAATTGTTGACGACGCATGACGGACTTGGGGTGATCCTAAGAGCTCCCCTTGAGCACGTTGTGCTCAGGTGAGCTAACAAGAGCGGCAAATTGTCGCAAGATATGCTCAGCGCACCGCAAGCGGGAATAATAATCATAAAGGGCAGAAAGAGAAAAATAGTAGTGCAGCAGAAATCAGGTAAGTAATTAAAATAGGCATGCGTGCTTCCTCTAATGATAAGGTAACACGCATATAAAATTTCAGGTCATTCCAACATGAAAAGACAAAGTTATATTGTAGAGAAGCATGAAAAAAAATGAATAGGGAATAATTCCAAAAGGGCATAAGGTAAGGCTACAGCTTCAGTGCATTGCACTTTTAGTAACAGCAAGAAACATGTTTACCAAGTCTCTAGTCAATTTGACTTGAGGTGACAAAATTACCTTTATGACAAACAAAAAATACTACTGTAGAAATGAAGATTAAAGAGGAATTACTCAAACTCTGCGCTAGATAGTGTTACTGTTCTTGCACACTGTACTCCATTATATTACAACAAACATGCATATCAAGTTTTGGAGTCGTTCTGACTTGAGATGACCAAGTTATATTCTGGACAAGCACAAAATGCTATAAAAATGAAAATCAAACGGAAAGAGTCAGCACCAGGTAGACTTAAAATTCTTGCGCACTGCACTTCTAAATATTGCGACAAATAAGCGCACAATGTTTCAAGTCATTCATACTTAAGACGACAAAGTTATGCTCAGGACAAGAAAGAAATGAGATTAATTAACATGATGATCTAAGGGAGAATAACTCAAAATTTCTACTAGGAAGACTAATGCTCTTCTACACTGCACTAAGTAATTTTTCAACAATCATGAAAACCAATTTTAAAGATGTTCAGGCTATAAATGACAAAGTCATATGCCAGACAAGCGTAAATTGCTGTAAAAATGACAGAGGAAAATAACTCAAAAGGCAGCACAAGGTAGAGTTGTCTTTTGCTCTGCACTCCGTATATTTGCAATAAACACATATGCCAAGTTTCAAATCAATCGGACTGGAGATGACAAAGTTATGGATGATCAAAGTGAAATAACTCAAAGGCAGCACAAAGTAGAGTTATAGTTCTTTCGGACTGTACTCCATTTTATTGCAACAAACACTATTGTCAAGTTTCAAGTCAATCAGAATGGAGATGAAAAAGTTATTCCGCGGACAAAGAACTGGACGCCGCCCGCCTGTACGCCATGGCTGACGGGCGTTTAAAAACTCCTCCAGTGGCCGTCCAAAATACGGAAATCTGTAATAATACTGAAACTTTCCCCTATGTGATTACCACACAGCTGAAAATTGTTCTAAAATGTAAATAGTTGGCCCTTTACCCTACAATCTCATGTTCTAACCACCCTGCGGGAGAAGGATTCTGTAAATGGAAGAAAATGCTAGTAACCACTTACCAGCATTTTGATCTTTCTAATAGTGCCTTCTACCCTTTATAAAACAATAGCCTGGTAAACCGTACTGTCATCCTTTTCCTACAATGTTTCCTACCCCTTCTATAGTGAACTTCTATTTTTCAATTACGATGGTTTTATTGTCTGTAAATCTTTCAATTTAACGGCAAGTTTAAAATTTTGCTGTTTGTTAAAGAGTTGTGTCTTGAGTAAGTGACAAAATTTTGTACTCGATCATATTAAAGGCGTTTTCAGACAACAAATACGATATAGCTTAATGATGATTTCTGCCTCCGATATGGGCAGAAAACATTGAGGGAAAAGAACATACTGGCCACCAGCATCTTTTCCTTTCCCACGTTTTCAAAAGCCTTATCTTTACTATCATAATATTAGAGCTTGTGTTTGTGTGGTAAAGGAATAATGCTTTTGTATATATAACAAGGACAAAGAAAACAGCAGGGCTATATAATTTATATTGACATTGCCTCTATGCCTCCTTTGAAAAAATAGCCATGCTATGAAACTTTGAGTGGAAAAAGCAAGGCCATAAGGTCAAAGTAAAAGAGAAGGGTACCCTGACATGTATATTGACTCTTCTTGGTGGACTGCACCCATGTACTCTCCAAGGTAACCTGACAGTTTCGAATATAGATTGACCACACTAGTTTTCTAAATAAAGAAAAAAAAAAACCAAATGATACAGAAACGTGAGTATCATATGAATGTATATGGAATGGCCTGCAAGACGAAAGCTGCTATTTTTGTTACATGAACCATAGCTGTGCTTTGGCCCACATAACATCTTTGGTCCGACAGACCAGTTGCTTACAAAGTATTGTATTATTTGTCATAACCGACCAATTATATAACATATCAGAAGACAGCAAAATACTTTTATAGATATTCATTTGAAAAACAGATCAGATCTTACAGATTCAGATCTTTCTCAATAAAAGTGAAACAATTTTGAGAGAGAAAAACATCCTAGATCAATCACATACCACTTTTTTTTTTTAACTCTATCTTTTGTCTCATACTTCCTAATAAGTATTGTTCAATTGCATCCTTCACTTCTTTCATGGCCTCAATGTTATGTAATGGGTTAATGTTGCTAAATGATTTGATTGGATAGAGTTTTCCAGCTGGCAGAATATCTCTGTTTAAGGGATATATTCCAGTCTTACTGTGTCATAGCTCTCAGATAGGCCTTGCATCCAATCACAGACACATTATGTTGTAACTATCCAACCCATATTTTTTCTCGTGGACACTGCACATTCCCCATAACACAATCTTCTAACCCTTTCCCGAATGGCAGATTTTAGACTCTTCCAAACTCAAAGAGTTTGCAGACGATAATTTCAAAGTTGATAAAAATGACAGAAAGTTCCCCAAATGGATAGAAAACACTGTGGGAAAAGGAGAAATTGCTCGTTACGAGGAATTTCTCCTTTTCCAACAGTGTTTTCAAAAGACTTGTACTACAGACACGTAAAAACAAGGGCTTGTTTGGGAAAGGGTTAAGTTGTCAAAAAATGCCAATATCTAGTGGCTATAAAATATGAGATATGCGCTATGTGAGCAGGAAGGACAAAAAATAGTATTTGTTTTGATGCTACCAACTCAATAAATTTTGAGAAATGTGAACAGAATGATCTTCAAATATTGGAAGAAGATGCTGATTCACATTTTTATCAGTAGGATAAAATGGTCTTCTAGGTATTCCCTAAATATTTAGACCCAGATCAGCAAGAATTGCACATGACTTATCCCCTTACCAGACGACATAATTTTAGCTCTGTCAAAATTGATGGCATTTGCCGGCGACAATTTCAATGTGACTTGAATGGTGCAATTGTTTATTGATAGGGTATAAAACACTAGGAAAAAGGAGAAAATGCTGGATACAAGCATTTTTCCTTTTACCACAATGTTTTCAAAATGCTTCTTTCCAAGAGTTGTCATTGTGCTGGAAAGGGTTATTTATTTCCTGTACTTGTTCCATTTATAGAGTCAGTGTTATATTTTTCCGCTTTGAATACAAAATGTGGTGGCAGGAGATGATGGGAAGCATTGGCACATCCAATTAAAGTTCTAGACAATATCAACAGCATTTGCAAAAATGTGTGTTACTGCAGACTTAATGCTTAAAAGTAGGTTTGACATTTATAATAAATTACTATTGATAATATTTACCCCAGAGATATTGTGCAACCAGTCCACATTCTCTGTAATCATGTTGAGGACTGTAGTGGTGGTAGTTACTTTCTGAAGAGATGTTTTGTTTAAATCAGCCAACTCTGACAACATTTCCATTTTCAACTAAAATGATAGGAAAAACACAGAGGATCCTGTAAGGCTTGAACGTAGGATTCAAGGGCACCAGTCCAATACTTTAACACTGAGCTACGCAGGACCCCTTTCACTATAAAGGACCACGTAAAATTTTTGACCGCTATATTGGGGCCAAATTTGATCTTAAGGCATTATTTTGAACAATCCTGATAGAAGTGCACAATATTTAGCTGACTGAAAAACTGGTAGCTCTAGGCCTTATGGTTAGGAACCAGGACAATTTTAAATATAAACCAATGTAAAACTTGTGGGACCAATATTAACCCCAGGGTGGGATAAATATTGACCACAAGGCTACAAGGGTATCAGTAGAGGTCCATTAGATAAATTTTTTAGCTACATGCAAAACTTAGTAGCCCTTGGACATATTGCTGAGAACCAGAATTTTTTTTTTTTTTAATATAAACCTATAAAACACTTGATAACTTGAGATATAAGCCTGCTGGCCCTTGACCAGTGGAGCTAAACTAGAAGGCCCTGAAGGGCCTGAATATTCTCTACTGACAGAGAATTAAATTTTGCTTTATGCTAGTATACATTATGAATTCATGATGCAAAAAGACAAAAAACATACAAATGTGTTCTTGCAACTGGGCTTGAACCCATTAAGACAGAATAATGTAGGCATGAAACAGTGAAAAAATTGAAGTGAAATTTCTTAAATCTAAATGTTTGGAATTCAGGCAAATTTGATAGTGTTTCAAACTTTCATTATGCCTAGTATTAAATAATCCTGGTAAATTTCAAAGAAATTTGGCTAATAATGTGGACTTGCTGATCAGAAAACAATACTACCGTAAGTCATCAAATGGCTACTTTCCCTGAACAAATTACTAGATATTCAATACCTTGATGAATCTTCAAAAGAATTGGATCAACACTGTGAACTTCATTGCCTAAACAAGAATTGGAAATTTTCAACTTTGAATGCTTACATTTCCAAAACAGATTGTCAGATTTTATTTTTAATCAATAGTGTTCAAGCTGTTTATGATATAAAGCAACTGTGCAAGATTCGTGAAAATCTAACCAAAACTGCTGACCTAATCACGTAAATAAGAATTTGAAATTTTACTCTTTAATTGGCTTTTTTTCCCCAAATTGTTTATTGGATTTTTTTTCAAAAGCAATAGGGTTGAAGCTACTGATAAGATAGACAAACTGTGTGATTTTCATAAAAACCTAACAAGAAATGCAGACTTTATCACGTAAACAAAATTTGTATTTTTCAACTTGAAATGGTTTCTTTTCCCATACTGTTTGTTGATTTTATTTCAAAATCGATAGGGTTGAGGCTATTGGTGAGATAAACGAACTGTGCAAGTATCACAAAAATCTAATTACAAATACCCATTTCATCCCGTAAACGTTTAATTTGAAATGGCTACTTTTCCCATGCTGTTTGTTGGATATTTCTCAAAATCAATAGGGTTGAAGCTACTGATAAGATAAACAAACTACGTGATTTTCATTAAAATCTGACAAGAAAGACAGACTTTATTCCGTAAACATGAATTCGAAATTTTCAACTTGAAATTGCTACTTTTCCCATACTGTTTGTTTGATTTTTCTCAAAATCAATAGGGTTGAAGCTATTGATCAGTCATCAAACTGTGCAAGTGTCATGAAAATCTGACAACAAATGCAGACTTTATCGCATAAACAAGAAAAAGACTAACTGACGGATGGACAGACAGACAACAGAAACCACGCCATGACATAAGCTCTACTGGCTGAAAGCCAGTAGAGCTAAAAATTAGAAATAGAACATAAGGTAAAACAAGCATACATCTACATAATCAGATCCATTTGGTCTCGTCTCCTGTGAATTTCTCATCACACTGGCGATGCCATAGATCACACTTATATCTGTAGAAGAGAAATGCAAACTTCGTGCAATAAATATATAGGAAAGAGATAACTTTGAGGAGGTGCGGTTAAATTAGTTAGACAAATACACTCCAGACTAGTTCCTGCATAGTGCATAATGATGAGACATAATCTTATCTAATACATTTTGATGGGAAAAGTCCAAGAACCACCACCTTTGCTAAAACTGAAAATACAATTGACATTGTATACAAAGAACCTGAGACCAGGAAACATGGGGGTGGGTCATTTTTTCGAATGCCCAGCTCTACCAGTTTATTTCAAAGGACTGATCATAGTAAATGCCACATGATTCATTCCTCTCTCTAATCATACTTTCAATACTGGTTTTGTCAGAAAGCAGCAAGTAGATTAGAAAAAATATTGTGCCAAGTGCTGGTAAAAGAAATTCCAGGGAGGCACCAGCAGATATGATATAACTGAAATAATGATGAACAAGCAATTTCATTGAAATGATATCCCCCACCAAAAGAGACCTTTTTTGATACAAACATATTGGAGGTATCGTGTTTTGCATGCACATGTGGCCTTTTTGTTATTGGTCCATGATGAAATTATACATTAAGGTCCCTTCTTCCACTGCACAGCATTTCATTACATAAAAAATATATAAGAGGTCCATAAGAGGACTATACAGTAAGTGCCCTTTTTGCAGAACTCTGCATTTCATGAAAGGAAAACAAATAAAGGAAATATGCATAAAACCCCTTTTTCCGTGAGATGTCATTATATATATGAAAAACATGTATCAACAGACTATCTAATGGAAGACATGCATTAAGTTTTATCAGTTTTTGTCAACGACTTTAGAAGATATTTCCAATATACGTCTTCACATTGCTGCCATTTCAAGCAGCCAGCTAGAGACTAAAGTGTTGTAATTTCTAGCACCTGCCTGGGTATTTGAATGGATATATGGTGTCACTTGTGATCTAAAAGGATTACGAACAGACTGATGGATGGAGAGACTCATTAGTCAGTGGCTTTGATCAACCAATAAAAATATGAAGTTTCATGAAACTATGACCATAATTTGGAGAAACATTGATAAAATATAAAATTTGACATGAAGCTCCCTTTTCCCATGATATAGTGATAAATTGCAAAACCCTGACAACATGCGCTAGGTCACATGATCTGTGAAAATCTCACCCAAATCTGTTGAGATATGTCCAGTAATTAAAGAGATATTTGTGAAAATGAAATATAACATGAAGCCCCTTATTCCATGATGCAGCTACAAATCCAAAAACCTTGACAATATGCAGTAGGTCACATGATTACGTGAAAATTCCCCCCAAATCTGCCAAGAAATGTGGGAGGCATTGTGTTCACAAGAAATAGAATGAAATAAAACATGAAG
Organism: Tridacna crocea; assembly: GCA_943736015.1. Lineage (NCBI taxonomy): Eukaryota > Metazoa > Mollusca > Bivalvia > Cardiida > Cardiidae > Tridacna > Tridacna crocea. The sequence continues at coordinate 47,334,049 of OX031060.1, forward strand.
CCCCCTTTTACCATGACGCAGCTACAAATCACAAAACGTTGATAATATGCAATAGGTCACATGACGAGAAACATTCTGTGAAAATTATATTCGATTCCATCAAGAAATGTGGGAGGAGTTGCGTTCACAAGAAATGGAATGAAAAAAAAGCATTAAGCCCCCTTTTTCCATGATATCAAAGTACAAAAACAAGGGTATGTAACTGTTGTGTTGCACTGTCAATCTGGGTGATTTTTTTTCCCTTTTTTTCTAATGGTGGTTGATAGATGTGACAAGTTCAATGTAAAAACACTGTATAGTTTTCAAGACAAGACTCAAAACATCAAAAGTGTACTTAAGTGTATCTTTAACATTGGTCTTTTAAACCTTGAAAAATCAAACTGTGAAAAAATGAAAAATGAGGACATTTGTCCGTGAACTTGCATGTTCGTATGATGGGGGCTTGTTAGGTATTGGCCATTGAGCCATTAATCCCATCTGTCGTCCAAAAACGGACCTTCTTTCTAATAAGACATTGGGTCATCAATAAATAATGACTTTCAGAGGGGGTGTTACGGGAGACCACTCCTTCATGCATAGATTCGTCCCGATTTGAATACAATACCTGACCACGACTTGGAGATATGTACCATTGATGAAAGTTACTGTGTTAGAAAGATTCCCTACTGGCCGCGCAAAATGGGATCTTGTGTTTATGTTGGAAAGAAACCAGTGGCTTGAAGCTTCAGTGTGTACTGCTGTTAGAGAAATACCTAGGTAACTAGAGCAGGTTCACTTGCTAGTGCAACATTGCAACAATGATGTACAGAATTAAATACAAAACTCAAAACAGGAGGCCTTTAGTTTGACTTTTAACAAAATCAGAGAATTTCAGACTTGAACATGTTAAATGCATTACAAAAAAGAGAGTAATAGACTTTACCTTTGAAAGGCAAATGGTATTGTAGAAGAAAAAATGCTGGTTATCAACACTTTCTCCTTTTCCACTACGATTTCAAAAGCTTATAATATTGTGGCATATGTTGAAGACAAGAGCCATCATACACGGATTATTCTCCCCGAGTAGGTTTCTTCTGAGGAAAGTAAAGACTGTAAAGGTAATTGGTTGGTCGAAGGAGAATTTCCAATAAACCCCTTTTTTCCCATGACACAGCATGACATTGTAAAACCGGGAAAAACATCAGCGCAATATCCCATGAGTTTGTAGTTGACATTTCACCAAATTTGGTCCTGGGGTTGTAGAGAAATGGCTTCAGATGGACAGACAGACGGATGGACGAAGAGATGGACGGATAGATGAAGCTGTGACAAAATGCTCTGGCTTCGAGGCGCTTAAAAATGCATTCCATAATCTTATATATAAGTATATGTGTCCCATCACGCAAAAAGGGACCATCTGGGAATTCTGTACATCAATTAGTTAAAATCAGATCAAAGATGGTGCAGGCCAGTTTAAGTCTACAATTCAAGAATGATTGTGTAACAAGGTACAATGACCACTTTTCATACAGAAAATGTCGTTAAAGCGAAAAGTGTCAACCCTCGTCAGCCTGTCTAATTCGCACAGTTTGACTAGGGTTGACACTTTTCGAAGTTCCCAGAAGGTCCCTTTTTAAGTGATGGATCACACATCTATACTGGTTCTAGATGAAAAGAATTATATTTACCATCAGCAACGTAAGTCCTCCACTGTGGAATGCTCAGAATATCAAGGCTGTAATCGAGAACCTGTTAATGGAAACACTAGCTCCTTGGACAATTGATCCATGTAAATCCTTTACCAAACAATGCTGTGGTTTGAAGACCCTGAGGTGGAAGAAGTGTTTTAAACCTTTACCACACAATCCCAACTTTTTAACTCTGAGAAAGATGGCTTTTGAAACATCGTGGGAAAAGGAGAAAATGCTGGTAACCAGCATTTTCTCCTTATCCCACAATGTTTTTTACCCTTCCAAAAACAAACTTTAATTTTTGAGTCAAATTATTTTTGGCATCTACAAATACTTTCAATTTGGACCAGTCTAAAATTTTGTTGTTTAGAACCTGAAATACGTGAGCCATATTCTGGCAAAAGAGAAGCTTTGTGCTTTGCCATGATGTATTTTACCAAGCAAAACATCTCATAATTACGGAAAATCCATAAAATATATTTTTCGTTCAACAATCAACTGGGTCTGGTAGTAGAGTGAGCCCTTACCATGCAGAAAACTTACAAATGGGAAAAAGTGTTGACTGGTGTCATCCTCCGCAGGCTTACATATGTGAGTACTTTTGCAGAATGCATTATGTCCCCTATGACAGAGGTTGACTCATGTTAAGTTAAAGTTCTGTCAATTTAGATAAAGTAGGAGCATCACATTACAGGTCCAAATACTTCCCTAAAATGGCATTTTTCAGTAAAAAATTTGAATCAAACGAACAAACAAACAACAATGAACAAGCATGCCATGATGGCCCTTGGTCGTTAACCCGAGTCAATAGGCGAAATTCATGCGTAATTCATTTTCTAGTAAATTATCCGCTCAAATGAGCTTAAAATGTGGCCTCAAAGAGCATCCACAACGAATTTCCTTAAGTTGTCCTAGTGACCTAATTCTTCACCAACGTGACCCAATTTAGAACTAATAAAAAAATCAAGACAAACATTCTGAACAGTTTTAAAGTTAATTGAGCAACAAATGTGGCCTCTAGAGTGCCCACGACGGATTTTTTTAAAATTTGACCAAGTGACCTAGTTTATGACCCCTGGTGACCCAATTCCAAACTCACCTAATATTTCATCAAGACAAACATTCTGACCCATTTTCAAGTCAATTGTGCAAAACATGTAGCCTCCAGAGTGTATTTCTTTAATTTAACCTAGTGACCTAGATTATCACACTAAACCAGGTCTCAAGGTCAAAATAAAGAAATACCTTGAAGCCTCAAGACTGCCCACAAGGTATTTCTTTAATTTGACCTTAGTTTATGACCCCAGGTAACCCAAATAAAAACTTATCTGAGATTTTATCATGACAATTATTCTGACCAAATTTTAGGTCATTTGAGCAATAAATGTGGCCTCTTTAATGCTCACAAGGTATTACTTTAATATGGACTTGAGACCTAAATTATGACCCCAGGTTACCTTGTTTTGAACTGACAACACGTACGTGTGCTTAGGTCGGCTAACAAACTTGGAACAGGCTCGTTCACTACATACCAAAAAACAAAGCTCTATGCTTTCCAGTTCTAGAAAGGAAGAATTTTAATATTTTCCTTCTTTAATCCTTTGTTCAAACTTTTCACCCCCTTGGTGGGGCCAGTTTTGACCCAAGGGGCATCATATGAACAAAACTGGTGGAAGTCTTTTAGGAAATAATAGATGCCAAATATCAAAGCTCTATGCTTTTAAGTTTGAGAGATGAAGAATTTTAAAGTTTTCCCTCTTTGTTCCTATGTTTGAACTTGTGACTCCCAGAGCGGGGCCAGTTTTGACCCCAGGGGCATCATATAAACAAACTTGGTAGAGGTCCACTAGGACATACTAGATGCCAAATATCAAAGCTTCACACCAGCCACTTCAGAGGAGAATTTTTAAGTTTTCCTTCTTTGTTCTTATGTTCGAACATGTGGCTCCTGGGGTGGGGCCAGTTGTGACCCCAGGGGCATCGTGAATAAACTTGCTGAAATTCCACAAAGAGATGCTACATAGTAAATATCAAAGCTCTCCGCCTTTCACTTTCAGAGAAGAAGGTTTTCAAAGATTGTGCTATTTTCCCCTTTCTGTTGCCATGGCAACCAGAGTTAAGGATTAATTTCAATCTCGTGAACAACTTTGGTAGAGCTTTACCCAAGGAACATCCATAACAAGTTTCATTTATACTGGCCAAGCGTTTTAGAAGATGTTGAAAGAAATTGTTGACAGACTGTCAGATGAGTACCAGACAACAGATCAAAATACCTCACCATAGCACAGCCTACTCAGGTGAGCTAAACAGAGTGCTTAACCTTTTACCATACAATCAACATTTAAACAACCTAGCCATAATAGACATTTGAAAACATTTAGGGAAAAGGAGAAAATGCTGGTAACTAATAATTTCTCCTTTTTCCATACAATGTTTTGTACTCAGAAAATGAATTTTTCAATATGGCCTGCAATACGTGAAAAGGGGCATTCGGACGTATGCGTAAAGTTCGCAGTCCCCGGAGGCTAATCCGAGACGGCACATTACTACTACATTAGATTTTGTGCAACTATAGACTTGCGCAAAATAACGAAAAAGGCCGTCTCCGATTAGCCTAACCGGCCTGCACAGGCTGATCCGAAACAACGCTTTACGCAAATATCCGAATGCTCCTTTTCACGTGCTGCAAGCCATAATTGGCCTGAATACACAAGAAAAAGGGCATTCAGACATTTGAGTAAAATGTCGTTTTAGATCAGCATGCGCAGTCCGCAGAGGCTAATCCGAAACAACACCTTTTGTTTTTATGTAATATTGTGTAATGCACAAGTCTATTGTAACACAAAATCTTATATAGTCGTCAAGTGGCTTCTCAGATAAGCCTGCACGGACTGCGCAGGCTGATCCCAAACGACACTTTACGCAAATGTCCGAGTGCTACTTTTCACGTGCTGCAAGCTATATGATGTATGTCTATACTAGATTTAGAAAGAATAATATCTACAATCAGCCACATAAGTGTCAACTTACCTCTAATTGAATAGTCTGAGAAAGCACCAAAGTGTCACAGTTAAACACTTTAACTTTTAAAATAACAGGATCCCCTGGAGGTAGCGCAAAACTTTGTGATACTGGTTCCACAAATTCAACAAAGAGAAGAGCTGGTGAAAGAAGAGAAAATATACAAGAGGGCATTGATAGTTCTTAATTTGTACACATGAAAATGTCAGTATCTGGTATTGTGCTTGAGGCTTTGAGAAGCTCAGCTCTAAAATAAAAGCTATGATCTCTGATCCTTAATTTTGCCAAACTTCATATCTCTTAACCCTTCATCACCCTGAAGAAGAAGAAGGCATTTGAAAAAAAAAAAATGTTTGAAAATGGGACAGGAGGGCCATCATAGCCCTGTTTGGCTCCACTGGCTAGTATATCACAAGAGGACCATGATGGTCATATATCGCTCACCTGAGTACTAAGCAGTAAAGGTCTACAATGAAGATAATTACCAAATATTGAGGTTCAAGGGCAAATGATGATGAAACAAGAGTGGCAAATTGTCGCAAGATATGCAATCCCACCGCCAGTTGTCAAGGAGGTATATAGTTGCAAAGGGCAGGCAATGCAACAAACAATTTGACTTGAGATTCCAAAATTCCACTATGAACAAACAAAAAATACTATTAAAATGAACATTAAAGTGGAATTACTCAAAGTCTATGCTACGAAGAGTTATTGTTCTTGAACACAGTACTCGGTAATATCGCAACAAACATGCATACCAATTTTGAAGTCATTCTGACTTGATATGACAAAGCATGAAATGCAGACTCATGTGAGATTTCATCGACACAGACATTCTAACCAATTTTCAATTCAGCTTAGCAAGAAATGTGGTCTCTAGAGTGCCCACAAGAAGACTTTTTAAAGATTTCCCTCCTTATCTCTATGTGAAATCTGAGACCAATAACATAGGGCTAACTTTCACACCAGGGCCATATTTTGAAGTATTTTGGTTGAGGGCCACTAGATGATGCTACATGCAAAATATGAAAGCTCAAGCCCTTATGGTTTGGGACAAGAAGATTTTCTAAGATTTCCTTCTTTATCGCTATGTGAAATCCGAAAAACCCACAACATAGGGCCATTTTCAAAACTAAGGCCATGATCTGAGGGCCACAAGATGATGCTACATGCCAAATATGAAAGCTCTGGCCATTACCGTTTGGGAAAAAGAGATGTTTAAAGATTTTACTCTATCGCTATGTGAAATCCGAGACCCACAACATAGGGCCAATTCTTCACATCAGGGACAAAACTTGAAGTATTTTGGTAGAGGGCCACTAGATGATGCTACATGCCAAATATGAAAGCTCTGGCCATTACCATTTGGGACAAGAAGGTTTTTAAAGATTTCCTTCCTTGTCTCTATGTAAAATCCAAGACCAACAACATAGGGTTAATTTTCACACCAGGGCCATAATTTGAAGGGTTTTGGTAGAGGGCCACTAGATGATGTTGCATGCCAAATATGAAAGCTCTAGCCTTTACCGTTTGGGATGAGAAATTTTCTAAGATTTCCTTCTTTATCTCTTTGTGAAACCCGAGACCCTACAACAAAGGGCCAATTTCCACACTAGGGTCATAATTTGAAGAATTTTAGGAGAGGGCCACTAGAAGATGCTACATGCCATATATGAGAGCTCTAGCGCTTACAGTTTGGGACAAGAAGATTTTTAAAGATTTCCTTCTTTATCTCTATGTGAAATCCGAGAACCCACACCATAGGGCCATAATTTGAAGTATTTTGGTAGAGGGCCACTAGATGGTGCTACATGCCAAATATGTTAGCTTTAGCCCTTACAGTTTTGGACAAGAAGATTTTTAAAGTTTTTCACTCGGTTACCATGGCAACCAGAGTTCTTCATGGAATTCAAATTTTTGAAGTCTTTTTAAAGTGCATCATCTAGGGATCATTTCTGTAAAGTTTGATTGAAATCTGATTGTTAGTTTAGGACGAGAAGATTTCTTTCCAATTGTGAACTGACAGACGGACGGTCGGACAACAAGCAATTTCCTTGAAATGATATCCCCCGCTGAAAAAGACCTTTTTTGATACAAATGTATAAAAGGTATTGTGTTTTGCATGTACATGTGGCCTTTTTGTTACTGGTCCATGATGAAATTAAGCTCCCTTGTTCCATGGCACAGGATTTTATTACTTAAACAAGAGCGGCAAATTGTCGCAAGATACGCCCGTCTTACCCCAAGTTGTAAAGCTTGGGCATGCACTGGACAAAATTAATGTATGAAAAACGAAAAAGTGCACTAACTCAGAAATTAAACAAAGCAAGAGTTATGATTCCTGTGCACTGCACTCCCCCTTGATGAGATCTATCCACCCATGAAATTTCATAACCCTAGCTAGTATAGTTTTGGAGATACGCTCCGGACAAAATTCAAGCATGAAAAACAACAAAGGGCAATAACTCAAAAATTAAGCAAGCAAGAGTTATGATTCCTGTGCACTGCACTCCCCCATGGTGAGATCTATCCACCCATGAAATTTCATAACCCTAGCTAGTATAGTTTTGGAGATATGCTCCGGACAAAATTCAAGTATGAAAAACCAACAAAAGGCAATAACTAAAAAATTAAGCAAGCAAGAGTTATGATTCCTGTGCACTGCACTCCCCCTTGGTGAGATCTATGCACCCATGAAATTTCATAACCTTGGCTAGTATAGTTTTGGAGATATGCTCTGGACAAAATTCAAGTATGAAAAGCAACAAAGGGTAATAACTCAAAAATTAAGCAAAGCAAGAATTATGATTCCTGTGCACTGCACTCCCCCATGGTGAGATCTATCCACCCATAAAATTTCATAACCCTAGCTAGTATAGTTTTGGAGATATGCTCCGGACAAAATTCAAGTATGAAAAACAACAAAGGGCACTAACTCAAATATTAGGCAAGCAAGAGTTATGATTCCTGTGCACTGCACTCTCCCTTGATGAGATCTATCCACCCATGAAATTTCATAACCCTAGCTAGTATAGTTTTGGAGATATGCTCCAGACAAAGAACTGGACGCCGCCCGCCCGCCACGGGTGATCCCATAATACGTCCCGTCTTTGACGGGGGTATAAAAAATATAAAACAGGTCAATAACAGGATTATACATTAAGTACCCATTTCAGGATTTCATATATGTGATGAAAAAAAATGTATCAACAGACTTTCCAATGGAAAACATGCATGAAGTTTCATAAATTTTTGTCAAGGATATCCCTCTCACAATATAAGCCACCACACTGCTGCCATTTCAAGCAGGTAGCTAGAGACTAAAGTGTTGAAATTTGTAGCACCTGCCTGGGTAGCTGAATGGGTATAGGGTATTACTTGTGATCTAAAAGGTTTACGAACAGACTGATGCATGGAGAGACAAATGCACAATTGACTCATTGGTCACTGGCTTTGTTCAAGCAATAAAAATATGAAGTTCTATGAAAATATGTGCAAAAGTTGGAGATACACTGATAAAAAATTAAATTTGACATGAAGTCCCCTTTATTCCATGATACAGTGATAAATTGCGAAACCCTGACAACATGTGCTAGTTCGCATGATCTGTGAAAATCTCATCCAAATCTATTGAGATATGTCCAGTAATTGAAGAGAATCTGGTGAAAAATGAAATTATAATATGAAGCCCCCTTATTCCATGATGTAGCTACAAATCCCAAAACTTTGACAATATGCCATAGGTCACATGATTTGGTGAAAATTCCATCCAAATCTGCCAAGAAATGTGGGAGGTGTTGTGTTAGGTCACATGATAATGTGAAAATTCCATTCAAATCTGCCAAGAAATGTGGGAGGAGTTGCCTTCACAAGAAATAGAATGAAATAAAACATGAAGCCCCCTTTCTTCATGACGCAGCTACAAATCGCAAAACCTTGAGAATATGCCATAGGTAAGATGATGAGAAACATTCTCTGATTTTTTTTCCAATTCTGTCAAGAATTATGGGAGGAGTTGCATTCACAAGAAATAAAATGAAATAAAACATGAAGCCCCCTTTTTTCATGCCGCAGCTACAAATCGCAAAATGTTGACAATATGCAATAAGTCACATGACAAGAAATATTCTGTCAAAATTCCATTCAATTCCGTCAAGATATATAGAAGGAGTTGCCTTCACAAGAAATGGAATGAAATATAACATGAAACCCTCTTTTTCCATGACACCTGAAAACAAAAACAAGGGCAAATAACTGTGGTGTTGTGCGGTCAATGTAGGTGAAACTTTTTTTCCTGCATTTTCTAATGGAGGTTGACAGATGTGACAAGCTCAATGTAAAACCTTTGTATTGTTTTGAAGACAAGAGTCCAAACATTAAAAGTGTACTTAAGTGTCACTTAAATGAAACTTAAAATCGCTCTCAGCCATTTTGCATCGAATAAAAAAAAAAAAAAAAAAAGGGTCTCGGGAGAATGGGTCATTGTACATGTGTATAAAGTTTCACAAAATTCTGTCCAATGGTATTGGAGATATTTGCTGGGACGCACGGACGGACGGTCGGTCGGACGGACGGACAACGCTAAAACTATACCCCTCCGCCTATGGCGGGGGATAAAAAGATTTATAAAGTTTTCACTATAAAAGCCAATGTAAAACTTGTGACCCCAGGAGCGGGACAAACTTGACCCAAGGCTATAATTTTGCCTCTTAATAGAGGCCTACTAGATAATGCTACATGCAAAATTTGCTTTGACAAGGTATGAGTAGATTTTTATAGAATTTTTCCCCTTCTAAGCCTTTGTAAAAATTGTAACCCCTCTGAGCCGGGCCAAATTTGGCCCAAGGGCTATAATTTTGCATCCATGGTAGAAAGACACTAAATTAGAGCAATCAATAAACAGTTGAAAGGAAAATCAGAGCTGCAAAATGTCATGAGATATGCCCGTCCCACCACCAGTTGTAGACCGGGATAACAATCGTAAAGGGAAGGTAGGGGAAAATAGGAGTGCAGCATATAAATCATGTATATGATTGAAATAGGCATGAATGTCCCCTCTATTGTTAAGAAAACATGCATGTAAAATTTCCAGTCATTCCAATATGAAAGGACAAAGTTATATTGTAGCGAAGTGAAGCATGAAAAGCTGTAATAGAAAAAAAAAAAAGAGAATATTTCAAAAGTTTCATTAGGTAAGGTTGCGGCTCCAGTGCATTGCACTTTTCGTAACTGCAACAAAAATGTTTACCAAGTCTCAAGTCAATTTGATTCGTGACAAAATTCCGTGAGGTAGAGTAACAGTTCTTCCACAATGCAGTTCTAAAAATTGCAACAAATAAGCATAACACATTTCAAGTCATTCCTACTTAAAAGGACACCGTTATGCTCTGGACAAGCAAGAAACGCTATAAAAAAATGAAGATATAAGGGGAAACTACTCAAAATTCCTGCTAGGACGAGTTATAGTTATTGTGCAGAGCATTCCGTAATTTTTTAATAATCATACACTCCGTAATTTTTCAACAATCATGCATAGGGAACTTGTAGACGGACAGAGTGGAGACCCCAAAGTTATGTTCAGGACAAGCAGAAAGTGCTGTAAAAATGACAATCAAAGGGAAATAACCCACATACAGCAAGAGACAGTTATGGTTCTTTTGCAATGCACCCCATTTCATTCCAACAAACACAAATGCCAAGTTTCAAGTCAATCGGACTGTAGATGACTAAGTTATCTTCCGGACAAGCAGAAAATGCTGTAAAATGACAATCTTAGGAAAATAAGTCAAAGACAGCATGAGGTAGAGTTATGGTTCTTGTGCACTGCACTCCTTATTGTTGCAACAAACATTATATGCCAAGTTTCAAGGCAATCGGTCTGGAGACGACGGAGTTATGCTCAGGACAAAGAACTGGATGCCGCCTGTCCTCCCGCCCACTTTGATGCCTGTCCGCACGCCACGGGTGATCCCATAATACGTCCCGTCTTTGACATGCATATAACAAAAGGGCCATGATAGCCCTGTATCGCTCCACTGGCTAATAAGTAAAAACACTACAAACCAAAAATTACAATATTTGGCCAATTGGTTTCAAACTTGAGGACACACAATTTTTTTTTTTATAAAATCCTACAAGAAAGTTGTGACCCCCGGGCTAAGCCAATTTCAGGTCTAGAGATGTGCGGTTATAAACAAGAACATTTTCAAAGTTTTCTCAATAAAAGGCCCTGTAAAGCATCATACCCATAAGACAGGGTTCAATAAAGTAGGCTTACTCTTTACTATGGTTAGTAGCAAAATGACTTAGAAAGTTTTCACCACAAAAGCCCCTGTAAAACTTGTGATCCCTGGTGTGGGGACAAACTTGACCCTAAGGTTATAATTTAGGACCTCCTGGTAGAGACCCACTAGACAAAGCTACATGCAAAATTTGGTATCCCTTGGCCTTATGGCTACGGCCAAGTAAATTTTTAAAAACTTCCCAATATGAGCCCATGTTAAACTAGTGACCCCACAGGACAGGGCAAAATTTAATCCCAGGGCTATAATTTGGGCTCCTTTGGTAGACAACCACTTGATAAAGCTAGATGAAAAAGTTAGTAGCCCCAGGCCATATGGCTTGATACGACAAGATTTTTAAAGTTTTCCCTATATAAGCCCATATAAAACCTGTGACCCCTGGGGCTGGGCCAAATTTTAACCCCTGGGCTATCTTTTTGGCACTCTTGGTAGACAATCACTTGATAAAGATACATACCAAATTTTGTAGCCCTAGGCCTTATGGCTAGGTACCAGAAGGATTTTAAAGTTTTCCCTATATAAGCCCATATAAAAATTCTGACCCCAGGGCGGTGCCAATTTTGACCCCAGGGCTATTCTTTGAAGGATTTATTAGAGGTCCACTAGATAAAACTACATGCCAAATTTGGTAGCCGTAGGCCTTATGGTTTCAGAGAAGAAGATTTTTAAAGAAACTCAATATTTTTCAGTTTTGTTACCACGGCAACCAGAGGTTTGAAGGAATAAAATTCTTTCAAAGAGTTCTAAAGAAGACCATGTCAGGATTACTTCTGTGAAGTTTCATCAAAATTGGATGGGTAGTTTCAGAGAAGAAGATGTTTGAAATATAAGTTAACGCAAGGACGCACAGACGGACGACGGACATCGGGCCATGACATAAGCTCGCTGGCCTTTGGCCAGCGGAGCTAAAAATGAAACTTAACTTCGGACAAATGATTTGCATTTGTTGAAGGATGAGGTAAATTTGTCACCTGTAAAACACAGAGAAAAAAGTTATACAATAAATCTTTAGGAATTTACAAAGGCAGTAATTTGAACTATTGGAGTGATATAGAGGTAACATTGCCATAAAAACATTAGAATTACAGAAATAATCTTTTCATGGAATTGCAGCGGTAATCAAACTGTGGTCACTGCTGTATTTCGGTGCTTTATCAAGTATAATATCATCTGAATGAAAGTTAATGAAAACAATCCGCCGTTGTGATGGTGATGACACACAAGGATGGAGACCAAAGTATCTCATCAAGTACAAAACGCTTTACTGGCAATCAAGGATTTGGAAAGGTCAGTGTTGAAATTTCTATGCACAATGGCTGGGAGTCCTTGAATTATTTTAACAGTATCTGCTTTAACAATGGTAGAAACTGCTTCACTCTTATCTTTAGGCAGTAATTTATGATCTCCAGCACCGGACAAGGACGTGGTCATGATATTCAAGCTTCGTTAGCATTTCTCAACTGCAAAGGTTTCAGTGTTGCATTCAGGATGTCCTCAGAGAGGGGGAGATCCCCCATCACATTATAAAAATGGGGGAGTGAACAATTTTAGTGCACCACAGATAACAACTCATCTAAATTAACTTTATTTAGCATGAATATAACTTTGAGATTATGTAGCATAAATATTTACCACTGAAAAAAGAAAATATCAATATCATATACAAACAGGTAGTATCTGAACAATTTCATATACTTACAGTTAATTAACACTTTTGAAATAAACGTCTCTCCTTTTTTTTCCACATAGCCACTGCTGCTTTAAAGTCAAAAGATTTGCCACCCTCGATCTGAAACAGCATGAGCTGATTCACACGTTCAGGGTCTAGTCGATTCCTAAAAGTTGTATGTATGTGGTTTTGACAGCTGAACCCACACTCACAGTCAGCTGTTTGCAATGGAATGTGAAGAGATATCTTTGCCAGTTTAATAAGATTTGCGAACTGACCTCTGTGGTTTTGAGCAATGATTTTCCACAATGTCTGACTGGTTTCTTGGATACTTTTGAGAGAAAACCAAAGGTTTCAACAAAGCCCATTCAGCTTTAGTTTGTTCAGGGTCAGTTAATGGTTTGCTTAAAACAGAAGATACACTTGATTTTATTTCAGAACCAAAGTGACTGATAAGTACATCCAAGTCTTTCTGGCCATGTTGATGGAGCTCATCTGTGCTAAGGAAGGACAGTGACCTTAACCCAAGTATGCTGTAGCTATACTTGTATTATTCTTTGGGAATCTTCTGTCAATTTGTTCTTCAAGTTTAGACAGAAAACTGATCCTTGATTTTTCAAATTCTTTTTAGGCATCTCTGATGGTCCTTGTGGAATCATTAGAAAGCCTTACTCCACACACAGTTCCTTTTTCTTTCACCACTTTAAAATGGTCTGTTTTAAACAATAGCTGATAGTAACTCTTAGTGGACTTTGCTAACTTACAGGCTGAAAAAAATCCCACAATTACTGGTCTTACTGCAGAAACATCAAGATCTACCTTCTGAAATACCATATTCATAGCTGCAAGTGAGGGAATAATGTCCATTATTAGGTATAAAGTAGCTACAAATGTATAGTCACTTAGCTTATTGTACAAGAAAGTTGTTCTGGCATTGTCTTTTTGATGTTGTTTGAAGTATTTAATGAGTGATTTTCATGAGTAGTAAACAGATGAAAAGCTGTTGTAAAAAGACATCCCTCATATTTCATGGACTTCTTTCATCTTTACAACTGGTGAATCCATGACTTTTTGAATTTCTTTTAATTCTTCTGTCCGTGAGAATGATTTAGAAAAGTAATAATACAAGTCAGTCAATACTTTTTGAAAAGTGTCCTTTAAATATGGAACATCGTCTGCAGCCTTGGCAGAACAAAAATTTAACCTGTTGGCCATACAATGGACCGAAATACAATGGGGGCTCTGTTGCTTCAACCTTGTAGCCACACCTGTTTTACTTCCTGTCATTATACTTGCCCCGTCTGATCCGAATCCAATAACATTTGATAACTGTAAACCTTTTGCCTCAATAAAATCTTTCAAAGAAGTGTAAATCACATGTGCAGTAACATGTACATGCGAAAGCCTCAAATTTCCAAGATAAATAGTCTCTGAAGACAAATCATCATTAACCACTCTTCCATACACAACAAGCTTTTTTTGAACCAATATGTCAGTGCTCTCATCACACATTAATAATAAAAACTCAGTTTTTCAGTTTTTCATTTATCTTATTTTCGATCATTTCGGAAAAAAAAATGAATAAACTTTTCCGCAGTTGCACGAGATGCATACATGATAATGTAGCTTGCATTTGAGCCAACATGTAAGTCACTTAAATCTAAGCCATTTTCTTCTTGAAGTTGCAACATGCTTGTATAATTTCTAATAGAATAAATATTATTTTTTGCAATATAAAAGGCCGTTCTCATGGCTATAATAAGAGACCTTTCCTTTGATGCTACTCTCTCATGGGTGGCCGATTCGGCGTTCGTTAACTCGGATTGTTGCACACTATCCCTCATGGCCTGTGTGTGATCGTATGATTCAAGATGTCTCGCAAGTGTCGATGTCCTATAATTAGTACAACCGGCTGTAAATGGGTTTTTCTTACTTGACTTTAAACACAATACCCTTTCCATCTTCGTACATGAGCCAGGACGAAGTCTTTTTCCATGATTCTTGAAACTTGGGCTCAAACGTTTTAGGTTTTTTCGCAGCCGTGCTGCCTGGAGGCGAAGCTTCCAGCAAAGGTTCGTCCGAATTTGTCGAAGAACACGGCTTCGGGGTGCTTCTTTCATTGTCTGTCCCCGTCTTGAAAAAGTCCGTAATACGTTTAGGTGGCATAATCCAGGAGGAGTGATAAATTTGAATATATTCCGCGTTCAAATTTGGTACACAATTTTATTCCTACATGTGTTGAAATTACTACCGGGGTATTGCTCAATAGCACATATCCCAATACAAGCCAATTACGTAATCCGAAGAATTTAACAATGCCATGTATCCCTCTAGTTGATTGCGTCATACGGGAATTTCCCCAAAAAGTTATCGATTAACTGGTGTAAGTGAAATTGTAGACTGTTATGGTTATGATCTTATTTCGCTACAAAACTTATATGCAGGTTATTATTTTTGGCAGGAATCCAGTACACACAGTGTTTTCCATGTAAAATACAAATTTTGTTGCGCACAGACTATTACAGAGCGGGGGATTATATCCGTTTCTGCAGGAGTTCCCACCCGAGAAAATCTAAAATTGCGGGATTTAAAGTAAAAACAGCGGGATTTGCACGATTGCGCACCCTGGATGAAACACTGAGATTTTGCTTACTGTAAATCAGGTGCTAATGGCAAATGAATGAGCTCAAAAATTCTCTTGACTTTTTAGTTACATTTGTTTGGTGTTTTGATGTAGCAAGAATACTTCGGTTTTTTAATGAAGAGTTATTAGTTCTAAACATTCTGAAAAAAATCTGCATATGAAACAGCAAAGTAAGCTTGAATGGTTCTTATGAATAGAAGTACAAGGAAGGTATTACAATATTGAAATTACAGGATTTACTTATTTTTAAAATTCCTGTGAAATCCAAGGAGACGTATGTGTACTGTTCAGGTTTGTAACGCATGTCCTCCAAGTGTTGTTATTCACACATATCAAATTAAACACCGAAATCATTTATTCAAGTTGTGAGACACATTATTAAATAGTTTTGTATATTAAGAATTGTGGGAGTATTTCGCTGGAAAAATTGCGAATTAAAGGCATACAATTTAGGAAGAAATTGCAAAGTTGAAGGGATATTTTTGCAACACATCACAGCAGGGTCATGAAAATTGCACATGGACAACTTCAGACATATAAGAACCATATGTGTAAATTCGAAATCAGTATGTGAAAAACTCTTAGAGTATTGCCCCAGAAAAATTCATGTCTACAGACAGACGGACAGACACACAGCCATGGCAATGCCAGCATACCCCACTTCAATGTGGGGGCATGATTACGCTACATGCAAAAATTGGTAGCTCTAGGCCTAATGGCTTAGTAGCAGAAGACTGAAATAGGATGTCATATTATGGGGAAAAGCAGTAAGACCTTACTATTTGCTGTTACTTGTAAGTCACCTTCAACATCCAGGGGACATTCCCGACAGGGGAGACTACAAACTGTTTCATCACACAGGAAAGTTGCGAAATCGCAGGATTCCTGCACAAGTTTTTTTTTTTTAGTCTAATTCGTAAGTTTGCACATGAAATGTCGAAACTGTCTCGGTTACCTAGCTAACAGTGTAACGGGGTGGCTTTATTATACATTTGTTAAATGATTAACCACTATAGTGGAGCTGGGTTAAACTTAACCAGAATTTGATTCTGGTTGAAATTAACCAGACCTTTATACAATTGCTGACCAACAATTTAACCTAAACTGTCTCCTTACCAATTTTTTAACCCAGTGGTTACATTTAACTAACATTTATATAACCGGTTGCAGAAGTATAAGGATAAATGAATCCCTTCATTTGCCTTTAGCAGAGTATATTCTTCATGCATCATTTCATCAGCCTCATGTAGTGTTAGGCTCAATGAATAATTTTATCAGCTTCCAGTAGTGCAACTGTAGTGTAATCCTTGCATCTCTCCAAGTAAAATAAGGGTAAATAAATCCTTAAACGTCTCCATGCACTGTGGGCATAAATGCATCCTTTCATCAGCTTAGAGTGATGTAAGGGCATCCTTTCATCAGCTTAGAGTGATGTAAGGGTATATGAATACTGTACCTGGCTTCAGGTACTGTAATCAATAATGAATCATTTCGTAAGCTTTGCCGTGTTCAATTCATTTGATTCTTACATGAGCTAAGTAAGTAATTTAATACCATAATTACACCCAGATAATAATGATAATAAGAACAGAGAGCACCACCAGTGGATGCTAATGCTCAGCTGCGAGTGCTTGATTCTCAGTGATTTTACGTAGAAAAAAGAACAAAATTTCAAGTTTTGCACAATGATGGTACCAGGGCACCTCCAATAGCTCTTCACTTTTTTTTCCAAAAGAAGCTAAACCTTACCTTTACTCTCAAACTCTACAAAAATCTTTTTTTTCAATTGAATGTTATGGTTCTTGTAGAAATCAGTGTTATTTCCACTGTATAAGTCAAACTTCACATGGAGTGCAGTACAGTTTATATGGTATTTCGTTTCAACTGCCCTACCACCAACTTTAGGACTGATGGTACAACGTAATTCTTCTTCTTCAACAGGAAGCTTTCTCACAAAGACGTCTGTGTATAGGGAACTTTTCACTGGCTGGCTGTTTGGTAGATCATGTTGGGCTGTAACTAATGAAAAAGACAATAATGGCTGTGGTATTGCTTAACCCTTTCCCAAATGGCAAATTTTGGACTAGACCAAAGTGAAAGCATTTTGTAGATGACAAATTAATAGTCGCTAAAAAAAAAGATTTTTCTATATGATAAGGTAGAAAACATTGTGGGAAAAGGAGAAAATGCTGGTAACCAGCATTTTCTCCTTTTCCCACAATGTTTTCAAAAGGCTTTTATTCCTGACCCGTAAAAACCAGGGATTGTTCGGGAAAGGGTTAACTGGTCCATAAAGCAAGTGAGAGGTAATTGGTATGTCCATGTAGTAACATTTTCTAATCAGTAGGCAATAATCTATCTTTTTGTGCTATGGGTGAAAACTGCTGCTTTTGTGGGTAAGCATAGATAGATCATATCGCACAAGTTGTGCAGTCAGATCTGTACTGTCTGTATTTTTAATACAGTATAGGTTGTGCAGTCAAATCTATACTGTCAGGCTTTTTTTTTTAATAAGAGTAAAGATCCCGTTATCAATTATCAGTTTGTCTTGATACTTACAGGAGTATATCAAACTGCCATTTAACATGGCCCTGTCTTTGATATCAAGAGTCTTAAAGGTCTTCTCAAAGATTAATTAGCCCTGAACCTCACAATCCTTTTTTGAAAATCCTGGCACATTAGACTTTCTAAAACTTTTTTGGCAATGTAAAAAATACCAATAACAATGTTTTCTCCCTATTGTTATGAAACAAGCGTAACAAAGAAGAAAACCAGCAACAAACCTTTAACAATTAACAATACTTAATAATGACTAAGGACATAAGGCACAATAAGTTACATCTGAATGAAATTTTGACAATTTTTTTAATCTTAGAACAAGAAATAGTGTAAATCCTTCAAAATTAAGGACCATGTTCAGACTACCAAATTAAGAAATATGTTTAGACTACAAAAAGTATGTGATTTCTAGTTCCTAAACCCTAAACTAACAATAGTTTTAACCTGTTAAAAAGATATGAGCAACCTGTTTTAAAATGAAGTAATGAAATTAAATCCAACACTTTTCAATAATTCTGTGTCTTCAAAGCGAAAGTCTGACTTAAAAAAAAAATCACCCCATAAGGCACTCCTATTTATATTAGCTGGGAAAATTCTAGATTAGTCTTTTCTATAAAGATGACAACATGGATTGGTAAACAACTTGTTTACTAACAACCTGTTTCTAAAATGACCACAAAAATGCTATTTGAGCAGCATTTTGTCGTCAAGACACTGTTATCAATTTGGTAAAGTAAAAAATTGGCAAAGAGTTAAATAAAATATCCATAAAATCCAATTGAGAGTTCTTGACAATACTTTTTTCTGAGATAAAACTATAGGCCCTAAAGAGATATAAGAGGGCCACAGGCCTTAAAGTGCTCATCTGAGTATAGTTATGTATAGCTAAAGAGATCCTGGTTCTAATGATGTAAAACGCGTGCATATAAGTTACCTACTTTTTGACTAATGTGACCTACTGTTGGACTTGTTTGATATATAATTAAGATGAACATTCTGTTAATGTTTCATGAGTTTCAAACAGAAAAAATAATTTCTGGACTGCACTCAAGCTTTCTCTAAGGTTTGGCCAAGTGATATACTTTTTGATTCGACATGACCCAAATTTGAACTCGATCAAAATATCATTAAGACAAACATCCTGACCAAGCTTCATGAGTATATGGTAAAAATGTTGCCTGTAGATTCCAAACAATGTATTTCTCCAAAAGGATCCATTAACTTACTTTTTGACCAGACATTCCCCTATTTCAAACCTGTGCAGGACACTGTCAAGACAAACATTCTGACCAAGTTTAATAAATGCAAAGCTGAAAATGTAGCGTCAAGTGTGCACATAGGTTTTTATAACATTTGACCCTGTGACCTACACTTACAACGTTACATTGAGTAACTGAATGGCATTGTGCCGTCTAGAGTGCACACCAGTTTTTTCTTCTCAAATTTGGCTAAGTGACCTATTTTTTTAGCCCACATGACCAATTTTCGAATTGTCCAATATATGTTTTCAGGACAAACATCCAGGCCAAGTTTCAAGAGTATGGCGCTGAAAGCATCACCTTCAGAGTGCCTACAAGCATTCTCTAAAATACAGCCCTGTAACCTACCTTTGACCTGACATTACCCAATTTTTAAACTTGTCCGAGATATCATCAAGAGAAACATTCTGACAACGCTTAAGGAGTATCTGACTAAAATAGTGGCTTCTTGCATGCACACAAAGAATTGTTGATGTCTGGTCAATGCATAATGGACACAGCATGATCCCAAAAGCTCACTTTGAGCACTTTGTGCTCAGGTGAGCTAAAAGTGCGGGATCACAATTTTCAGCAAAATTGGATAAATGAATAAAAAGAGATCAAACTCTAAATATCATTTTGAAAAGATATTTTAATCTCGACTAGTTTCGGTTATTTCAAACCTTTATCAAGGGACATTACTGTTTATTATTAAAGGTTGTTGACATGAATGTCACATGACGTCTATGGCAACGACACCAGAAAATGGCAACAACTTTGGCACAAAAAAAATATAAATACATGTATATATGTATCTACAGCTTTAGTATATTTAACACAAACAGGATCCAAGATGATACAAAAATTACAGGAAAAATGCAAATTTACAGCTTAATATTAAAATGCCTGTAAAAACTGTTGGGTTAAAAGAAAATAAAAGCTGTATGACACCAATGCTTTGAGTTTTTCACCATTTAAGGAAAATTTTCAGATATTCAAAGCAATTTAGATGACAAACTAAGTTTGCTTAAATGACTGACTCCATCTCTGAAAGAGTAGAAAATATCATGAGAAAAGGGGAAAATGCTGGTTACCAGCAAAATTGGATGAAATCTGTTATAAGAGAAGAGTACAAAACAAGTATCGCTCCACTGGCTTTTTAACCCTTTACCATACAAATTGAAGTGTTCATGACCCTGAAAATGTGGGCTTTTGAAAACAATGAACAGTCAGGCAATACAAGCAGGTTTATTCATTGGCATGGAAGGTAAAGTTCTTGGAAAAAATAAACTGAATGATAGAATCCTTACTTAAAATTGAATATTCCACTCGTGTGAGCATAACTATTATCATAACAAGAGCGGCAAACTGTCGCAAGATACGCCCGTCTTACCCCAAGTTGTAAAGCTGGGGCATGCACCAGACTAAATTCAAGTATGAAAAATGACACAGGGCAGTAACTCAAAAATTAAGCGAGCAAGAGTTATGATTCCTGTGCACTGCACTCCCCCTTGATGAGATCTATCCACCCATGAAATTTCATAACCCTAGCTAGTATAGTTTTGGAGATATTCACCAGACAAAAATCAAGTATGAAAAACAACAAAGGGCAATAACTCAAAAATTAAGCAAGCAAGAGTTATGATACCTCTGCATTGCACTCCTCCTTGATGAGATCTATCCACCCATGAAATTTCATAACCCTAGCTAGCATAGTTTTGGAGATATGCTCCGGACAAAAATCAAGTATGAAAAACGACAAAGGGCAATAACTCAAAAATTAAGCAAGCAAGAGTTATGGTTCTTATGCACTGCACTCCCCCTTGATGAGATCTATCCTCCTATGAAATTTCATAACCGTAGCTAGTATAGTTTTGGAGATATTCACCGGACAAAATTCAAGTATGAAAAACGACAAAGGGCAATAACTCAAAAATTAAGCAAGCAAGAGTTATGATTTTTAAGCACTGCAGTCCCCCTTAGTGAGATCTATCCACCCATGAAATTTCATAACCCTAGGTAGTATACTTTTGGAGATATGCTCTGGACAAAATTCAAGTATGAAAAACGACAAAGGGCAATAACTCAAAAATTAAGCAAGCAAGAGTTATGATTTTTGTGCACTGCACTCCCCTTTGATAAGATCTATCTACCCATGAAATTTCATAACCCTAGGTAGTATATTTTGGAGATATTCACCGGACAAAATTCAAGTATGAAAAAAGGACAAAGGGCAATAACTCAAAAATTAAGCAAGCAAGAGTTATTGTTCCTGTGCACTGCACTCCCCCTTGGTGAGATCTATCCACCCAAGAAATTTCATAACCCTAGCTAGTATAGTTTTGGAGATATGCTCCGGACAAAATTCAAGTATGAAAAACGACAAAATGCAATAACTCAAAAATTAAGCAAGCAAGAGTTATTGTTCCTGTGCACTGCACTCCCCCTTGATGAGATCTATCCACCCATGAAATTTCATAACCCTAGGTAGAATAGTTTTGGAGATATGCTCCGGACAAAGAACTGGACGCCGCCCGCCCGCCCGGATGCCCACCAGCCCGCCCGTCACGGGTGATCCCATAATACGTCCCGTCTTCGACGGGCGTATAAAAATGAATCACTCATCCTGAAAACAGAATATTTTCTACCAAAAAACTTAAATTTTTAGCACCAATCATGTATCACTGCAGTTTGATAATCAATGGAGATACATAGTTACAAACTTTATCCTTTAAAAAAAGAGTTGTTTCCCTTGATTCATGTTTAAATTGAAGTGGCTGTATAGGGAAGCTCATGTTTAACTTGTGATCCCTTAGATGGAGCCAATTTTGACACCAAGCCTATAAAATGAAGAAAGTTCAAGATCCATTAGATAAAGCTACATTCCGAATTTAGTAGCCATGGGCCTTGTGTTTTCAGAGATTTTTAAAAATGTTATTTTTTTTTTTCAGTATTGTTGCCATGGCAACTAAGGTTTTTGAAGGAATCAGATTCTTTCAAGAAATTCTGAAGAGGACCATGGCAAGCTAATTTCTGTGAAGTTTCGTTATTAGATGGGTAATTTCAGAGAAGATCTTTGAAATTAAACTTAACGCATGGACGGACAGACGCAGGACAGACACCAGGCCATGACATAAGCCCGCAGGACTTCGGCCAGTGAAGCTAAAAATCAAAGGTTAATCAAATTATTTGAACCATATTGCAAAAAGGCATGCTTATCCAATATGATTAAAAATATTCCCAAGTTTTAACAATCTTGATGAAAACAGCTCTTGAAAAACATTGTGAGAAATGGAGAAAAATCCTGTAACCTGCATTTAATTAATTTTCTACGATGTTTTCCGTCCTTTGAAAGGTTTTTTACTTACTATTTAGAGAATTAACTGACATATTCTTCCTTCTCCTCTACAGACTCACTTACATGTACTTTTTTGACATTGGTTATTTTTGGGGCGGTTGTCGCCACAGAATTAACGAAAATTCCAAAATTCGAAACTAAATTCGAAAAATAAATAAGAGTTAAAAACCAAACAAATTGCCTATGTTTCTGTGATGAACATACCTAACAACCGCCATAACATTTCAGTTTACCCCATAAAAAGTAGTCCACCAAATAAGCTACTGCTTCTAACAAAGACGGCTTTAATTAATCTTACTGATCAAAGAAGTGTTAAAAGTGATTGATTTTATGCTTAAAAATACATTCTAAGAGTTAGTTAAGGTTGGCCAACTGTTATGGAATCTTGAAACATCGGCCAATGTCGGTATACTACGTACAAAAACTCGGTAAGCTGCGGCGAGTGGTCGGGCATTCACGTCATGCCGGACACATGTACGGCATGATTAAACCATCTTTAGCATCAATGATACTTTAATAAGAATATAAAATTTTTACAAGTGTTTTGTCGATTAATGTAACCGATAGATTTTTTTTTCTAAGACTTCCGCATTCTCTTGCATGGTGAAAGTAATGAACGACAACTCTGCTCGGAGATTGAGACTTCCGGTGTAGAAGTTTGTCATGCAATTTCGCGACTCTACAGTAAAGGCCGATTCACGAAAAACGGAAAGAAAGGCTGCCCAGTCTTGCCCCAAGATCAGTTTTTACTGGCTTGTGGATCGTTTGCCTGAGGCTTGTGATCATGTTGAAGTTGCCATGACAGGTTATAGTTTGAAGGTTGGCCGACGTCGGTTAATTTTGCCTTCCGTGGCCTGTTTCCTTCTCTAACGAAAACGCTGCTGGGAGAAATATAGAAAGGACTCGTTGGATATTTATATATGAAATGTGAATTTTGTCATATGATAAATAATGTGGCCAGCGATATGACCCACCACGTCAAATCAAGAGGGATGAACCTGAGTTCAGGTAAGACCTATCATATTTTCTTTTTATCTTTGTAAATTTTGTTATACCCGAGTTATTTGCTTAACCCATTAGTGATTACCACTCAATCCCTACTTTTGACGCCACTGAGAAAGAAGCCTTTATAAACCATTATGGGAAAAGGAGAAATGCTGGTTACCAGCATTTTCTCCTTTTCCCACAATGTTTTCTACCCTTCACAAAACAAATTTGAAATTTTCAGTCACATTTATTTATCGTGTGCAAATGCTTTCGATTTGGACAAACCTAACATTTTGTCATTTAGTAATGAGTGAAAGTACCAATCCATATACATGTGTCTGACTGGCTTTTTTCTGCAATGAAATATATTTTATAACTCTTTACCAGACGACAAAATTTTAGCCTGTTCCAAATTGAAAGCATTTGCATACGACAATTTTAATGTCACTCTAAAAATGGAATTTGATCTTGAAGGGATTGAAAACATTGTGGGAAAAGAAGCATTTTCTCCTTTTCCCACAATGTTTTCAAAAGGCTCCTTTCTCAGAGTTGTCAAAAGATAGATAAATAATTTCAATAATGAGACACCATTCTGGGATTGTGATTGTTTTTATATTTTGACGTTTATTGTGGACTGTACCATCTCAAGTCCACTATATGCTTTCCAGTGGCAGAGATAGAGTGCTATAATGCCTTTCATTACCTAAAAAGCTTGTAAAAGTTGTTCATAACTTGTAAATCTCAGAAAAAACACTGAAAAAATTTATCATGAGTGGTGCCCATTTTGAGTGTTTTTAGAAACGTAAAAACTCAAGTAACACATGAAATGCACAGTTTTCTCTTATGTTTGGTCATTTTGAGTGTTTTCGGGATTGTAAAAACTCAAGAAACAGATGAAATGTGGAGTTTTCTCTTATGTACAGCATTTAAATTGAAAATATTTTTGAATTTTAAATGAAGGATTATTAGATACACAAGCAACAGATATGTTTAAATCCTAATTTTGTACTCTATCTTTGAAATTATGAGAGTTCAAACTTGTACACAAAATCTGTGTGGAACTTTCTACTGGTTTTGTCTTGATCAACTCTGTTGGCGATCAGTCAAAAAGTAACATGGCCTTTGGGGACAGTTATCTGTACTAGATAGATACTATACACGTATGTAGATAAAGTACAATGTAAGCCCTCCTTTGAAGCCCCTCCATCTATTTAAAGTCTCAATCAGTAGACTTTCAGGGTGCTCCCTTTCACAGTTGGACATTGTTTGTGCTCGCCATGCTCCAGGAGACAATCAGTAAAAAACTGAAATAGCAATCAGATACAGCTATCTATACTACAGTACTCCGATGTATTAGACTATGTAATACACAATGACCCTAGTCTCCAAAACATTCATGGGTTTAAATTCTAAAAGCTAAATCAGGCCCTTGTAAATTGCAAATTCTCCTCAGAATTCCATCTACTTCTTGTTTGTGACTGTGGAACGTTGATATGAATTTTGAATTGTTCTACAACATACCAATTCAAAGGTCTGTCAGCTTAATCTAAATATGGTCACAAAACCCATTCTATGGAAAATTTGCCATTTTGGTAGAATAAAAAACACAGAAAATGTAGGGCGAAAAGCAGAAATTTCTTGTAAAAAGCAACTTCTCATTTTGCATACAATATTTTCACATGTATTTACATGCAACATTACAACAATTACAGAATTTCAGGGCAGACAGGTGGATCATATATGCTTTGTTTTCATTGTCTTTATGACCAGAGACTGAAATTTCAATTTTTTCACTGTATGGTAGGTAATTTTAATACATTGTAATGCAATGAAATGTATTTCTATAAAACGTTTTTTTTTTACAGTCATGATTGATAACCTGGTTGGACAACTTCCTGGCTACTTTTTGAAGCCACCAGTGATGCAAATATAAAGAATATGGAAGAGCAATTTGGGAGGTACAATTGAATTACTTTCTAAGGAAACCACCAACTAGCAGCTAAGCAGGCATACATGGCAAAATACAGAAGGTTTTATATTTTTAAACCTTTTTTTCATGAAAATAATACTTACTGCTCTGAGATAGGGAGGCAAAATAAAATTGAAATCTAAAATAATCAGCTGTCTTGACTTTTTGGCTATTAGGAATTGTTAAGTTGATTTTTCTAAACCCTTGAATTATGTAAATTAGGAGCATGCTGTATATTTTAACCCTTTACCACACAATTCAAAATTGTCCCTTTCAAATTGAAAGCATTTGCAGATGACAACTCAGATGTCTTATATCAGGTAAACTTTGCATAAAATTGTGTCTACTCTTGGTTATAAACACCAATTTACAACGCTACTAATACCATGACTTATTGTAACTTTTTGTTTGTACAAGTTGAAAGTTTTGCCTTCTGCACAGGAAAAATATTCCTTCATTAGCAACTTGAAATTATAGGTTCTTCTGAACTGAAAATATATTCAGGACATAATTATGACTCAGTTTTGAAATGCCATACTCATAGGCTGATGATTTTACTTTTCATGGTATTAAAGTATGGTGTGAAAAATGAGAGAGTGTCTTGCACTGAAAGTTTTAGATCAACATATCTAGTAGGTAAAGGTTTGATTGGCGTAAAATGTGTGAAATACATGTATTTCTGTGACCTTTCTGGACATAATTATGCCAAGCAATGCTGAGGATAAAAATAGAATATTAATTTATGTAAATGATTGTTACCTGGGTCAGGTTGAATGAAGTAGATAATAACTAGCATTTCATTTCAAATTGCGAAAGTCATTAATATCACATACACTCATTGAGTAATCTGGCAGTTTCACCACATGGCATAAACACAGAGATAAATATTTGTCAAAATATGGGCCATTCTCTATGAAAAAGACACTTAATGGATTTCTTTGATCTATTATACCAAGTAAGGCATCAAATGATTATGGATTTATAAACTTCATTTTGTCTAACATTCAACTGAATCATGAGGTAGACTGGTCCATGGAAATACAGAAGATATTCAAAGGGCAAACATTGTGGGCCCATATCAGCCTGGGCAGACCACACAGGCTGACCTGGGTCTATTCTTTTTGCAGTTGCTTTTTTTTTATATAGAGCATGGCTCAATTATATATGTACATATTCACAGGTATTGGCTATGAGCAACATGACATTGTGGATACCAAAAAGATTCAAGCTGCTGTTCATCGTGGCAATTCCATGCAAACCTGTCCATTTATCTGAAAGGGAGAAAGTGCAGGCGCTGGGCAGCTATCCTTTTCCCTCAGTCTTCTTGAAATGTTAACTGCTACAGAGCTGTTGAAATACCTACTTGTTTGGAAACGGGTGAAATGGTATGGAAAGACTCAAAGAGGATCAGACTAAAAAGATGTATAGAATGCTTTTTGTGCTATAATGTTTTATTAGTAATTATAGATGATACTATCTTTCTTCTAAAATATTTTTTCAAATGTTGTCATATTATGAATAAGAAGTTATCCATTTGAAACAATACTTAGACTGCAGAAAGCATTGTTATTTTTCATATTGGTATTTATATATTTTTGTAACTACAGCCGGAAACATGACAGAAAACGTAATTTGGTTGTCTGAGCAAATGCTTCTTTTTTTCACAATGCTTTCATATTAACTCATTACCACAATACTTTCAAATTAACTCATTACCAAACGACAAAATTTTAACTTTGTCCAAATCAAAAGCATTTGCAGATGACAAAATAAAAGTGACTGAAAATTTGAAATCTGTTTTGTGAAGGGCAGAAAACATTGTGGAAAAAGGAGAAAATGCTGGTCACCAGCATTTTCTTCTTTTCCCACAATGTTTTCTAAAGGCTTCTTTCTCAGGGGTATCAAAAGAAGGGATTGTGTGGTAATGGATTAAATATTTCCAAGTGGACATGAACTGTTTTTAGTCATTTAACTCATTACCAAACGACAAAATTTTAGGCTTGTCCAAATCAAAAGCATTTGCAGACGACAAAATAAATGTAATTCAAAATTTGAAATTTGTTTTTCGAAGAGTGGAAAACATTGTGGGAAAAGGAGAAAATGCTGGTTACCAGCATTTTCTCCTTTTTCCACAATGTTTTCAAAGGCTTCTTCCTCAGGGTCATCAAAAGTAGGGATTGTGTGGTAATGGGTTAATCTATGGTTACCAGAGTATTCCAGTCATACTCAAGTGTGATTGATTGGAGGCTTTGCTGTGCAAAAAGTGTTCATGAATGTTTGTGCCTAATAATTAAGAATTCTTTAACTCATTTAACAATTACAAACCTATGACTTTCCCAAATTTAAAGCATTTGCAAGTGACAAATACTTATTGTATGGTAATTGGTTAAGCTGCAGTAGTATTCCCCAGGGTTGCTTGCTATATTTTCCATTATGAACATTTATGCAAAGTAATTTGAAAATTCTCAAATGGTTGAACAACAGCTTTGATGAGACTCTTGACATTTTGATCTTCTTGACTGTGTATAAAAAAAATAATTATTTAATCTTACATCTTGTTGTTAATCTAAAGACCAGTTTCTGGTCTTTGTCAATTTTAGATTTCTATGTGTCTTAATATGACTAGGAACTTTCAGCCTGTCATTTTTATGCAAAAAAGTTTGTCTTAGTTGAGAGTTATCTGCCAGTAGCTACTTTTGCCTACCATGTATGCTGGGAAATCAGCTTTGCATGGGTGTCTTGTTTAAAGCTTTCTGCAGGATTACTGATATTGTGCACAAAGATTTGTATGTTAACCCATTACTACACAATCCCTACTTTTGACAACCCTGAGAAAGATATCCTTAGAAAACATTGTGGGATAAGGAGAAAATGCTGGTAACAAAACAAATTTCAAATTTTCAGTCACATTTATTTTGTCGTGTGCAAATGGTTTCAATTTGGACAAACCTAAAATTTTGTCATGTGGTACTGAGTTAAACAGTGTTAAAAACATTTTACTTTGTATTTCTTCTGAGTGATTTCAGTATGCATCTTTTCTTGACCGAAATGCTTGTGTACCACAGTGAAATGGACAAAATCCTGTCACTTAACTGGTTTCACTTGACTGGTTTAAATTGTAAATATATATCTCTAAGCACTAATTAAGATTAACTTATCAATAAATACTTAACAGAGATACTAAGTGGTGTGTTTTGAGCTTAAGAATTGAAGATTGATTTTAGGTAACATTTTTATATATTTTTATGGAAACGTCAATGACAAATACCTCTATGTATATTGCATGATACATGTACCGAGGCTAATGAAGCAATTGGTTTTCCAAACTCAACAATACAATGTTTCCTTAAATGTACATAGGATAAAATTTTTGCTGATTAGTAAACAAGGGTAACATGAAGAACTATGTTCTTGTGAAGATTTTCCAAATCATCTGTCTCAAGATTTCTAGGGGAAGACAATGACCAAAAAAAAAAATTACTTAGAATATGCAGTGTTT
The DNA here is from genome assembly GCA_943736015.1 of Tridacna crocea. Classification (NCBI taxonomy): domain Eukaryota; kingdom Metazoa; phylum Mollusca; class Bivalvia; order Cardiida; family Cardiidae; genus Tridacna; species Tridacna crocea. The sequence continues at coordinate 47,362,965 of OX031060.1, forward strand.
TTTGTTAGTGTTTACATTCTTTTCAAACAGAATGATTCAATGAGCATAGACTCAGTACATGTATTATTGACCACTTCGAAAAGAATCTCTCAAGATTATTTAGTTAAAACATTGACAAAAATGCAATTTTGCTAGAAGTATGCAGTTGCTTTTTGTTAGTGTCAGACATATCTGTTAAAACAGAAAGATTGTGCTTAGATTCAGTAGATGCATTATTGATTACATGGAAAAATACATCAAGATTATTAAGGTGGAAACATTTACAAAAATGCAGTTTTGCTTGAAATATGGCGTTGCTTTTTGTTACTATTGACATATCTTTAAAACAGAATGACTGAGCTTAGATTCAGTAAATGGGTTATTGATTACCAAAAAGCAAAAGTGTCTAATTCTTGTCTTGTTATAAGTTTTAATCAAAGAGGGAAGCTACAGCAAGCTGCTGTTATTCTTAAAATGCTTCGATTAGGTCAAGCAGATCACATACTCAGCAGCTTTTGCAGATATTTGCAAATCAGTCTGTATATATTTGATTGTGTGTGATCTTGGTCTACATTGATGCCTTTACCAAATTGTAAAGCTTAAATAAAAAGCTGCGTTTTTGCCAAAACTTCTAAAATTATAGGTGATAAAATATTTCAGGTGAAAACATGGACAGAAATGCAGTTTAGCATGGAATATGCAGTTGCTGTTTGTTGTTCACGTTGACATAATGTTACCTGATAGTAAAAAGCATAGATCGGAGAACAGAAAAAAACTACTAAGACCTATAGTTTGTTTTGACATATTTTTGTAATTACAAGGCTCAGAGTTGGTCTTGAGTACTTAAAGGTGGCCCTTCAGATTTTGGGTCGAAAATTTTACAAAGATGAAAAAAAATCATCCTTATACTCCCATGGCCTTTTAATTTGCCTTCATAAAACCCCAAAAGTCGAAAACCATCCGATAACACGAGAAATTAGAGATTTATTATGGACCGGTATGACAGCAACGGGAGACACGTTCTATTTTTAGATTATCAATTCTCTCATTTAAATACAGGAAAACACAAACAAAGTTTCAAACATCCGTCCGGAGAAGAAATTATGGAAAATAATTATTACATGTTTATTGTGTAATGGAATTTAAGCGTTATCAGTCACGTGCCAGTCATTTGACATTCCCACAATGCTTTATTGATTTTTGGCGCGAAATCTAAAAATAGCCTAAGAGGCTACGTAGCCCTTTAAGGGAATACCACCCCAAAATTTTTTTTTTTATAATTTTAGGATTCTTAATTATTGATGATTTGTATTGTTTTTTCATATAAATTTCAATGGTATATATATTTTTCAATTTGCTTTGATGTAAAATTTCTAAATACCTACCTTTAAAATCAATGGGTATTTACTGTTGTATTCCTTATCTGTATATATACAGATTATTTAATTTACTAACAACATGATGATTATTTAGTAGTTAGTTAATGCCATTTGATTGGTAGATCAGGGACATACTGTTTTAAAGTTGTTCAGTCTTAAAGCTGGATATTTTGTTAAGTAGCTCTTTTACATGTCAACAGGCTGTTGCAAGACTATTGTAGGCGAATAATTAATCTTTTACCAAACAATAAAAGTTTAGACGGTCCAAATTCAAAGCACTTGCAGACAACAAAATAAATGTTGCTAAATAATTGAAATTTGTTTCCAGCAGGGTAGAAAATATTATGAGGAAATGAGAGAATGCTGGTTACTGGCATATTTTCCATTCTCACGATGGGATTTTTTACACTTACAGTAGTTTTGTTCATTAAGTACCTCCATGTATATTTCATGATGCATGTTATCAGGCTAATGAAACAATTTGTTATCCAAACTCAACGATACAATGTTTACTTGAATGTACATCAATAAAATTTTTGCTGATAACTTAATATGCGTATCGTGAAGAACTATATTCTTTTGAAGAATTTCACAATCATCTGTCTCAAGATTAAGATGGAAACATTGACAAAAAATCAAATTTGCTTGGAATATGCAATTGTTTTTTATTTATGTCGATACATTTTTAGCTCTTTACCACACAATCCCGACCTTTAAAGATGTTAACAAAGAAGCCTTTTGAAAACATTGCTGGAAAAGGAGAAAATGCTGGTAAAATGCTACCCTTTCCAAAACAAAGTTTTATTTTTGAGTCACATTTATTTTGTTGTCTGCAAAGTATTTCAACATGGACTGGTTTAAAATGTTGTCGTTTAGTAAAGAGTTAAGCAGAATGATGAAGTGTAGATTCAGTAAATGCATTACTGATTACCTCAAAAAATATGTCGAGATTATTCAGGTGCACACAAAAATGCAATTTTGGTAGAAATATGCAGTTGCTATTTGCTAGTTTTGATATCTGTTTAAACTGAATGAATGAGTGTAGATTTAGTATATTAGTAATTGATTACCTCGAAAAAATATCTCAAGATTATTAGGACTAAGTGAAAATATGGACAAAAGTGCAATTTTGCTTGGAATATGCAGTTGTTTTTTGTTAGTGTTGACACATCTGATTAAACAGAATGATTAAGCTGAGAGCTCCATCAGTCTGTCTATCTTTCCACCTCGAATCTTCACCCAGGCTTTCAAACTATAAAAGCTATCAACTTGAAACTTCATATACGGACAGAACACATTATAGAGAAGTGCAGTGTATAAGAACCAAAACTGCCATTCATGTTTTTTGTGTTATTGCCCTTTGCTGATATTCACATGGAATTTTTGTCCAGTCCAGGCCATAACTTCCTAGCTATTGAAGCTCAAAACATATATTCCCCCCCCCACATTATGATTGGGCGGTATAAAAGGAGTCAGCTTGTCTGTCTGACAAAAAACTCAACATCAACCAGACAACCGCCACAACAGTGCCTTCAGCGCTTTGATTATTTCAACTTGCCTGATGAAATTATAGCATAGGAGATATTGGAACATTCCATTTTTGCAAAAGCTATTTGAGACCTACCTTACACAATATACCACATGAAAGCACAAGGCTGCCTATAGATAAATACACGGTCACCTATTGAATTAATATGATTTTGACTAGTAAAAAAAAATTGTTACCGAATTACTCATACAATACCTCAATATCATTCTATGAACACCAAGAAAGCAACAAAATATACCCATGTTTTTGTAACTTTTTGAAGTTCATGTCACCATGAGTTCCAATTCAACTAACCAGCTATACCGCTGACAAATGAATCAAAGAAATATTTCAAAGGCAAACAAACTGTGCAGAATGTATTATTATACTGCAAAGACGTTTTCGTGATCTGACTGGCTAATATGCCCCTAACATATATGCCATGTGCACTTGCGAATACTACATAAAAGCAGTTTCCTCTTTGGGATCCCCGTATACATATTACTTCTTCAAAACAACATGCAAAACGGCTGTGCCGAGCGACTGATACAAGCCGCCTACAAAGTACCAATAAAAGAAAAAAATATGAAAGCACTGATGCCACAATATAACTGAAAAAAATGAATACTGTTTTAAACACAATACAAGTATATATACACACACCTTGCCATATAGCTTAACTCTTTACCACACAATCCCTACTTTTAACGACCCTGAAGAAGAAAGCCTTTGAAAACATTGAGGGAAAAGGAGAAAATGCTGGTGACCAGCATTTTCTCCTTTTCCCTCAATGTTTTCTACCCTTTCCAAATGAAATTTTTGTCGTCTGCAGATGTTTTCAATTTTGTCGTTTGGTAATGAGTTAAACAGACAGAACACAAGGATAAAATGTGATGAAAGTTATACATGTACCTGCTGCTGCATGATCAATGCTCTGGTTTCTGGCTTACAGAGAACAATACAAATGGTCAAAAGTAAATTTGAATTTTTGTTCCCTTCTAGGTGTCTGTAAAAACATACTGGTTAAGTGTGACATATATATTAATGTTTTAGTACATTTTTTTAAAGAAATCTATACTCCTACTTACCAGTTACAATAAGAGTGAGTATCTCTGAGGTCATTCCATTTCGAAGATTATCACAATTTAAAGAATTACAGATCACTTCCAAAGTGCTGTTAGTCCCCTCCAAAATAGTTGTTGGCTCTGAACAGATATGCTCTCTTAACATCCAGTCATATGTGATGTCATAATATCCGTCACAGTTCTGACAGCCTCCTTCAACAATACCCTCTAACACATATGGCTGACATTTTCTATTAAACAAAAATTAACTGGTTGCCGTTCTCTATTAAACAAAAGTTAACCTTTTACAAAATATACAACCCCAAGTTTTAGGAACCCTTAGGAAGAAAGCTTTTAAAAAATTGTGGTCAAAAGTCTACCCTCTCATAGTCGACACTATCATTTAAGCCACATTTAGGTTTTCATTCGTAAATATTTTCAATTTAGACTAGTGTTACGGGAGACCACAACTTCATGCATGGCTTCATCACGGTTTAAATACAATACTTAACAATTGCGCAAGGGATAATTCTCTTTGGCTCAGTGGTTATGGTGTTGGCCTTTCATACAGGTGTACTAAATTCAGATCCTACCCGGTTCCTGTATTTCTGGGAAACAAGACAATTCCCCAACAACACAGTTCCCCTAAACAAGTTTTTGAGACAGATTTTGAGACAGTTCCCCAGTTTTGTTCAATGTCAAATGTTAACTATCAAGATAATAAATGACTGATAATGAAATTTATGTAGAAATGATCTTATATGACTTGTTGAGTTGTTTGTATCTGTGACCGACATTTTGGTCATCATGAGATTGTATTTAATTATCTGTGACGGCCTTGTGAAAAGTCAGTAATTTTCTTTAAACTCAGCTTTATTAAATAGGTTTCATATGAAAACTTTTCCATAAGATTTCACAGTTATGTTCCTTGGGTGACCCTTTTCAAAGTGTGTTTGTAAAATTTTGATCTGTCGAAAAATATGGCTGGAGTGAGGGGGGGCTTCTTAGCACTTATGGACTTAAAAAATTCTTTGAAATTCTCCTTTTTTTAAACCACCTGTCAGATTTTGAAATAATTTCACAGAAATGTCTCGTGGGTGACCCTTTTGAAAACTTGTTTGCAAAATTTTGATATGTCAAGAAACATAGCTACGGTAGGTGGAAGCTATTTGAACTACATGGACATTAAGAAATTCTGAAACCACTAGTCAGATTTTAAGTTATTGCACAGAAATTAATATTATACCCATTAATAAGCTTATCTGTTTTCAAAGAACACATTGAGGTATTGACAAAGCCCTGTTGTGGTCATCTGCGTTGTTGTTGTTGTGCAAAAACTTGGACATTTTGTTTTATCTCAGTTTGCACTCAACATGTATGCTTGAAACTCGCATTAATCATGAAGTTGTAGAAAGGCATAGCCAAAATTATGACCCTTTTGTGATTTGGAATTTTAACTTACTATTCAGCAACCAACAACCGATCATTGGCACCTTCATGATGTGCTATTTTTCAACTTAATATTCATAGCCACTATCGGGTATGTGCTCTTGTTCAAGAAATGGTCTTTCGGTTCGGGTACCTATCCTAAAAGTTATTGCAGAACTCTGATTCATCAAAAACATGGCTGTGGTGATGATTGTAGGTGGTGACAGAATTCGATTAAATTTTTGCAGGTGACTGTTTCACAATTGTTTGGCAAAATACTGATTTTATTTCCAAACTTGCAATACTTTAAAAAAAAGTTGGTTATGGTCCTCTTAAAAATTCAGGTGAGGGATCCAGGGCCCTCTTGGCCTTCTTGTCTTAATCAAAATTGTCAATAAAAATGTTATGCAGGATTTGAGAAAAGTGTCGGAGAAATGTCGTCAAAAGTGTCGGGAAACTGTCTCGAAAACTTGTGTCGGGGAACTGTCCTGTTGGAGAACTGTCGTGATACCGTATTTCTGCCATGCATATGTTAATTTGTTTCTTTGATACAGATTATTTTCATAACATGGGGAGCTTGTGTGGAACTGGCATTTGAGCAATTAATCCCATTTGTTTTCCAAAATTAAACTTTCTGTAAGGTGTTACGGGAGACCACTCCATCATGCATGGCTTCATCTCTTAATACCTAATAACTGTGTTAGGGAGAGTTTTCTCTTTGGCTCAGTGGTTATGGTGTTGGCCCTCGGGGTTCGAATCCTGCCTGTTCCCTGTATTTCTGCTATACATTTGTTGTTGGTTTTTTTTACTGTTACAGGAGACCACTCCCTCATGCATAGCTTCGTCCCAATTAAAATACAATACCTAACCACTGAGTTGGCGAGATTTCTCTTTTGCTTAGTGGTTATGATATTGGTCTTTTAAACCTCAAAAAACGAGGATATTTGTCATGTGTTCGAATCCCACCTGAGGCGGTTTGTATTTCAGCTATGCATTTGTTCATTTGTTTCTTTGTTACAGACTTTGTTCAGAAGAGTTTGTTACAGATTTTGTTTGTAAGACTAGTTCAAAGTTTTACTGTGTCGGAAGGATTAACCTTCATGATTTCCCATCGCAAAACATAGGATGGCTAGCTTTGTCTATTACACAAACAGATAATCTTGTATCCCCTCTAAAAATAAACTCGAGTAAATGTAGTTTACATTATATAACAAAATTTAAACTTTGTGTTAATTTCCAACAAAATCTTTCCATACATATTGCCTACTTCATTTAATCTGATCCTGACCTTTATGCTGAATATCAGTATGCAAACAAATCATACCCAACCTATCATTTGTGAACTTATTCATACATGGCAAGTTACCTCTATACACATGCAAGAACATATTGACATATCATACAAAATATTTCTCTGACTATACGGGAAATATACCAAAGGCCGCCCAGCGTGATGGCCAGATTAAAAAAAGAACTTCAATTAATGAAACTAAAGTTGACCTGGGTCAGGTTAACCCATTACCATACAATCCCTACTTTAGACACCCCTGAGAAAGAAGCCTTTAGAAAACATTTTGGGAAAAGGAGAAAATGCTGGTAACCAGCATTTTCTCCTTTTCCCACAATGTTTTCTACCATTCACAAAACAAATTTCAAATTTGCAGTCACTTTTATTTTGTCGTCTGCAAATGCTTTCGATTTGGACCTGTCCAAAATTTTCTCGTGTGGTAATGAGTTAATAGAAGAGAGTTCACACGGTTTAATTTTAAACTAAAATTTCCCCTCACACAAATTGTCTTCCAATCAGTAAGTTGACATTGTCTGTTAAACAAAGTTTAAATTTAAATACTTCCCCTGACAAAACTCTTCAATATATATGTATTTGGCTAAAATCTTTTATCAAAAAATTTTAACCTCTATCGCCAAGCTCTGGTAGTTCAGTCTGTAGCGTTCAGCACTTGAGAACTGGAGGTCACCCGTTCGAACCCCGGCTTGGCCAATTTCTTATCGAAATCTGGTGATAGTCATTGCGACAGGATTCATTCCTCTCTCACATATGACCATTGGACCGTTGCACTGGCGCGGCTATGATATAACTGCAATCATGTTGAAAACAATGTTAAACATCAATCATCATCGATCATTAAACCTCTATCATTTCCTTTTCCAATGCACTAGATACATATGGCTGACGTCAAACATTATATCTCAACATCAAACTTTATACTAAACAACAAAATTTTATAGACTTCCAAAGTTGAAACCTTCTATAGAGAGTATAAAAACTTTGACTCAAAAACTAGAAACACACCTTTGGAAGGGTAGATAAATACTGTGAGAAAAGAACAAGGTTACAAGTCTTTTCTCCTTTTCCCTTTTTGTTTTAGATGGGTTTCTTCCTTAGGATTGTTAACAAGAGGGCCATGATGGTCCTGAAATCACTCACCCGAGTCTTTTGACCAAACATGAACCATCTAGTTTCCCAGTGACCTAGTTTTTTATCAGACAATACCCATCATCAAGTACTTTTGAAATATCAAAAAGACAAACATTCTGACCAAGTTTCATGAGTATTGGACTGAAAATGTGGCCTCCTCCAGCGTACAAAAGGTTTTTCTAAGATTTCACCAACTGACCTAGTTTTGGACCCGACAATTACCCATTATCAAACTCTTTTAAGACATCAACAAAACAACATTCTGACCAAGTCTGAAGAAATGTAGCCTCTAGAGTGTACACAAGGTTTTTCTAATATTTGACCCATTGGCCTAATTTTTAACTCCAGATGACCACTTTCAAACCCATTCAAGGTATCACCAGGGCAAATATTATGAACAAGTTTTAGGAGTATCAGACTGAAAATGTGTCCTCCAGAGCATACAAAAGGTGTTGATAACATTTGACCTATTGACCCAGTTTTTGACCCAACATGACCCATTTTCAAACTCATCCAAGATATTATATAGGCAAACATTCTAGCTTATTTTCAAGTGTTGGACTGAAAATGTGGCATCCAGAGCATATACAAAGTTTTTCTAAGATTTGACCTGGTGACCTAGTTTTTAACCCCCAATGACCCATTTTCAAACTCGTCTAATATATATCATCAAGGCAAACATTCTGACCAATTTACATGAGTTTTGGACTGAAAATGTGGCCTCTAGAGCCTACAAAAGGTTGTTCTAAGATTTGACATGGTGACCTAGTTTTTGACTCCACATGACCTATTTTCAAACTAATCCAAGATATCATAAAGGCAAATATTCTGAACAACTTTCAAGAGTTTTGGACTGAAAATGTGGCCTCTAGAGCCTACACAAGGTTTTTCTAAGATTTGACCTAGTGACCTACTTTTTGATCCCACATGACCCATTTTCGAACTTGTCCGAGATATCAAGACAAACATTCTGACCAACTTTCAAGAGTTTTGGACTGAAAATGTGGCCTCTAGAGCTTACACAAGTTTTTCTTAAATTTGACCTAGTGACCTAGTTTTTGACCCCACATGACCCATTTTTTAATCTTGTCCGAGATATCATCCAGACAAACATCCTGACTAATTTTCATGGGTATCTAACTGAAAATGTGGCCTTTAGAGTTTACACAAGATTTTTCTAAGATTTGACCTAGTGACCTAGTTTTTGATCCGGCATGACCCATTTTCAAAGTCATCCTAGATTTTATAAAGCCAAACATCCTGACCAACTTCCATGAGTATCGGACTGAAAATGTTGCCGCTAGAGCGTACACAAAGTGTTTTTAAGATTTGACCTACTGACCTAGTTTTTGACCCATCATGACCCATTTTCAAACTTGTCCAAAATATCATCCAGGCAAACATCCTGACCAACTTTCGTGAGTATCAGACTGAAAATGTGGCCTCTAGAGCATACACAAGGTTTTTCTAAGATTTGACCTAGTGACCTAGTTTTTGACCCCACATGACCCATTTTCAGACTTTTCCAAGATATCATCAAGACAAACATCCTGAAGAACTTCCAAGAGTTTTCTACTGAAAGTGTGGCCTCCAGAGTGCACAAAAGGTTTTTCTAAGATTTGATCTAATGACCTAGTTTCTGACCTGACATAACCCATTTTTAAACTCGTTTGAGATATCATCCAAGCAAAAATCCTGACCAACTTTCATAAGTATCGGACTGAAATATGGCCTCTAGAGCGTACACAAGGTTTTGCTAAAATTTGACCTAGTGACCTAGTTTTTGACCTGACATGACCCATCTTTAAACTTGTCCGAGATATCATCAAGACAAACATTTTGAAGAATTTCCAAGAGTTTTGGACTGGAAATGTGGCCTCTCGAGCGTACACATGGTTTTTCTAAGATTTGACCTTGTGACCTAGTTTCTGACCTGACATGACCCATTTTTGAAGTCGTCCAAGATATCATCCAGGCAAATATCCTGACCAACTTTCATGAGTACCGGACTAATAATGTGGCTTCTAGAGCGTACACAAGGTTTTTCTACAATTTGACCTAGTGACGTAGTTTTTGACCCCGTATGACCCATTTTTGATCTCGTCTGAGATGTCATCGAGACAAACATCCTGATTGACTTTCATGAGTATTGGACAGACAATGTGGCCTCTAGAGCATACACAAGGTTTTTCTAAGATTTGACCTAGTGACCTAGTTTTTGACCTGAAATGACCCATTTTCGAACTCCTTAGAGATTTCATCGAGGCAAACATCCTGACCAACTTTCATGAGTATCAGACTGAAAATGTGGCCTCTAGAGCGTACACAAGGTAAAAATTGACGACGGACGAAGGACAACGGACACAGCACTATCACAAAAGCTCACTAGTGCTCAGGTGAGCTAAAAACTGTTGTGTAGTTAGGGTTGAAAAAAAAAGAACATAAACACTTAAACTATTTTCAACTGTAACCATCATTTTCTCCTTTACCCACAACGTTTTCTACCCTATACGAGACAGTCCCAATACCACATTTGTTATCTGCAAATGCCAAAATGTTGTCCTTTGGTTAAGAGTTATGTTTGTATTTATTCAAAGACTCACCCAAATGTTGGTTTGAGGGGCTCTGCTGCATGTACACATCCTAAAAAACAATTTAAAGGGCAATAATTCCTACAGCACTCAATCAATAATACTGAGGAATACAGGTGTTAATCGTTGGAGCATGGAATAAACCTATCAGACGTTTTCATTGTAGAAATATGTCACCAATAATTGGGGTTTCCCTGTTACTATTGTTTACAGTATTTAAGCAAAAGAGTTGATGCTCGAATACACCTCACACATGTCAGATATTTAACTCATTTCATATTACAATAACCATATACAATTGTTATTACAAAAGCCTCTTGCAAGCTTTATCACTTAACGTAGAAGAATCCTAATAGAAAACAGCTATTTCCACAATAATATAATCCTACAAAATTTGCTATGATTAAAATAGTGTTGTCTTACTGCTTTAACCAAGCCACTTTTCCCTTATTGTCTAAAAATCTAAACCACTATATTTTCATTACAAAGAGAGGTAGTAATTACCTCCATTTTCCGAAACTAACAAACGTATCTACAAATAATTTCAAGAGAGGCATAAAGAAATTTCTGGTCGGTTAAAAATGTGCAAAGAATTATACCTGTATATATCCGTATTTATCAACTTATCAAGAAAACTTTATGCAATGTAGCACTAGAGATATTAGGAGTCTACTACCTTAACAGTATCAAAAGAATTACAGCTCGGTACTCACAAAATCGGGAATACACACATGGCAATTTCCATAAAGAAACCTTATATGCTTCTCTAAAGTCATTTAACTCCTTACTACAGAGTCCCAAATTTTAACATCATGGGGAAAGAGGCCTTTTGAAAACCTTCTAGGGAAAAAGGAAAGACAAAGCTGGTTATCCGCACCTTTTTCTTTTTCTACAATGCTTGCTACTCTTTTAAAGACAAAAAATAGCATTTGAGTGGTATTTTTTTGTTGTCTGCAAATGTTTTCAGTTTGGTTGAGTACCAAATGTTTGTCCTCAAGTTAAAATGATGTCGCATAATAATGACCACAAAAAACACTTACTCAAACATGCATAATATTTACAAATTAGTGATGATACTGCTTCACGGAAAACGAAGGGAAGTTATGTTATGAATAAGAAAATCACACATTTTTATCTATGCTAACTCTGCCATATGACTAAATCTTAGCTTTGTCAAAATTCAAATCTTTTAGAGACACAACTGATGTATAACCCAATTTTGCTTCATCAGTAATTACTATTACTGATAATGGGCATTGTACGTACAGAATTGTTTGCAAATTATTTGATGGTATACTTGTGATAAATTAGGCAAACAGGAGGGCCAAGATGGCCCTAGACAGTTTACCTGAATGTTTTAGAGGACCATAACCTATTTTTTTTCTTTAAATATTTCAACTTTTTAAACAAAATCATTATTTTGCCTAGCATTCAAAATCAGTCACAACCCCTACAATCATCAACACAGTCATGCTTTTTATGAATCAGAATTTTGGAAATAAATTTGGGGATAGGTCACCGGAGGACCATTTCTTGCACATGCTTCATAGTGGCTGAAAATATTAAGTCAAACAAAAGCACAACATGCGGTGCCAGCGATCGGCTATTGGGCGCTTGATAGTAAGACAAAATTCTAAAAAAAAAAAAAGATGCATAATTTGGACAAAATTATTTTAGAATTATCTGTCATTGTTGAATGGGATTTTCTTTTACTAGTGAACAATTATTCCAGGTTTTACGTACATGGGTTGAGTGGAAGCCGAGATATAACAACTTGTGAAAGTTTTTTTTTTTTCACAATTACAATGCAGACGACGACAATATGGCTATGAAAATACCTCAGTGTTTCCTTGGAAGAAAAGAAATAAGCTAAAAAAGGGGCATACTGTAAGGATCATTTCTGTGAAATTATTTCAAAATCTGACCAGTGGTTTCAGAGAAGAATTTTTAAGAATTTCTTCATGCCCATATAAGGCAAATAGCCCCTACCACCACAACCATGCTTCTTGATGGATCAAAATTTTCCGAACACATTTTCAAAAGAGGTCCAACAAACATTTCTGTGAAATTATTTAAAAATCTGACTAGTGAAGAAGAAGAGTTTTAAAGTATTTCTTTAAGTCCATACAAGGCCAAGAGTCCGCCCCCTTTTCAGCATGGCCGTGTTGACAGATCAAGATTTTGCGACGGTTGCGAACAGTTTTGAAAGAGTCAGATAAACAGAAAATTTCATTTTGTTGCCATGACAACAAAAGTTTTGATGGAATCAAATTCTGTGAAGAGTGTTCAAAAAGGAGCTCCAAAGTAACATTCCAGCCAAGTTTAGTACAAACCGACCCAGCGTCTAAGGAGAAGATGTTTAAAGAATCGTTGACACTGCACAACACAAACAGCCTTGTCCCCCACCACGGTCATGTTTATGGACGGATCAAAATTTCGCAAACAGTTTTTGAAAAAGGTCTCTGAGGAACATTACCGTGAAATTATTTCAGATTTTGACCTGCGATTTTAGAGGAAAAATTTTTTAAAGAATGGAATGAGGCTCCACCACCATAGCAATGTTTTTCAACGAACAGAAATTTTCCGGACAAATTTTGAAAAGGGTCACCCAAGGAAAATTTCTGTGAAATTCTTTCCAACTTTGTCCAGCGCAGTCTCACACGGGTAGGAAACTTCATATTCAGAGCCAATGGCTCCGACGAGAAAATGTTGTGTTGGTCTTCCGTTTCTGAAGATGTCAGCTGAAAAACAATCCCAAAACAGGTAGGCATGTCAATATTTGTAATTATGTGTTTTTATGTCTTTGAAATTCAAAACAAGAGGACCAAGATGACCCTGGATCACTCACCTGAATTTTTGAGATGACCATAGCCTATTTCTTTTTTGAGGTATTGAAACATTGGAACCATATATATAATTTTGCTATGCAAATTTCAAAAGGTCACCTGTAAAATTCATTTCGAAATCTGACCATCAGTTTCAAAAAGAAGAATTTTTAAGAATTCTTCATTTCTGTATAAGAGCAAGTATCCCCCATCCACGAGAGCCATGTTTCTTGACAGATCAAAATTTACAAATAAGTTTTCAAAAGGGTCACCCAAGGAACATTTCGGAATTTTTTTTTTTTTAAATCTGACCAGGGGTTCCAGAGAAAGAGAATTTTCAAGAATTTCATCATGTCCATATAGTGCAAGTAGCTCACATTCACAAGAGCAAGGATCACCCAAGGAACATCCCTGTCAAATTATTTTAAAATCCGACTAGGGGTTTCAGAGAAGAAGAATTTTCAAGAATTTCTTCATTTCCTTATAGTGCAAGTAGCCCCCCATTCACCAGAGCCATGTTTCTTGACGGATCAAAATTTTGTGAACATTTTTTGAAAAGGGTCACCCAATGATCATCTCTGCGAAATCATTTCAAAATCTGTCCAGCCGTTTCAGAGAAGAAGAATTTTTAAGAACTTCTTCATTTCCCTATTATGGAAGTAGCCTCCATTCACCAGAGCCATGTTTCTTGACCAATCAAAATTTCGCGAAAATTGTTTGAAAAGGGTCACCCAAGGAATATCCCTGAGAAATTATTTCAAAATCTGACCATCGGTTTCAGAGAAGATAAATTTTTAAGAATTTCCTCATTTCCCTATAGTGCAAGTAGCCCCCATTCACCAGAGCCACAATTTTTGACGGATCAAAATTTCAGGAACAATTTTTGAAAAGGGTCACCCAAGGAACATATCTGTGAATAATTTCAAAATCCAACCAGCGGTTTCAGAGAAGAAGATTTTTAAAGAATTCCTTGACATCCCCAACTTTCAGCTGCAGGTCGAACAAGAGTTACTCTCTTTGGAACTTATCGATTATCTGGTCCGAAAGGATTTCCGATAACGGCCTGTCATATAGAATTCAGAAGGGAAAAGTTTTCGATCGACTAAAACACATTTTTCTTCTAAAATGATTAAAATCTATAACGTCTTGAAGTATTCTGTAATATCTCTACTTTACTTCAATATAATTTTAATTCCTGTAGCAAAATGGGAAGTTGCGTCCATTTTGACTTAAAGTTACTGACCCATTCTTCTTCTTATTTCTATAGAAAGGTTTTAGAAATTTGCTCTTGCGCCGTTTTTGACGCTAAATAACATAAAAATGAATTGCAAAAAAAAAAATCTATAACGTCTTGAAGTATTCTCTGTTTTGTTGTGATTATGATCTAAGTATCCGTTTACATTTGTTAAATTGAGATCTTGCGTCCATTTCAGTTTAAAAACGACACTATCGTTAATTTTTGTATAAAAATGCTGTATCGAGCTAAGTGAGATTTTAAGACTGGGTGAAAAGATTTAGCAACGGATAAAGGGAAGATAAGAACTGATGACATGATAACCTTCTCTATATTGTTTTGTTAAACCTGGATTCTTTTTTTACACATTGTCCAAATATATAATGACTGTATTTATCATTTTTATACATGAACGTGTATATTATTTGCATCAGTGAAAACTTTTAAGAGATTTATTAAAACCATTATCTTCCCAGTTTCGTCTTTTTTAATTCTTTCTCGGAAAATAATTTCAATTTAGTTAGCATAAATTTCATTACATTGCATTTTTATTTATTTATTTATTTATTTTTTTGTCTTTATTTCTAAATAAGATTGAATTTGTTGTACTATTGGATCATTATAATAATTATGCAATCAATAGACCAGTAACAAACTGTACAAAACAAGCAGTTTGATCCTGGGCCGAATTTGTATTTTATGTGTCGAAATTCTTTTGGCTTAAAAAAATTGACGTTGCAATATCAATATGTGACTGAAATCAGCAGAAAACAATTTGCGGTTTGGGAGTATTGATGTGACAGAATCCAGGTTAAAAAGCCAGAGGTAAAAAAGCCATCACATCGACAGCACACTCCCGAATTTTAACGGTCCTGCATAAAGCCTTTTGTAAACATTGTGAGAAAAGGAGAAATACCAATATCCAGCATTGTTTCCTTTTCCTACAATGTTTTCTACTCTTTTAAAGTGAAGAATATCAATTGAGCTACATTTGATTTATTTTCTGAAATTGCTTTTTTAAAAAGTTGGTGAAGTCAAAAAGTTCTCCATATGGGAAAAAGTTTTAAATTATTGACTTTTGAAAACACATGAGAGAGAGAAAATACATGTGATCAGATTGAAAATAGCGAGGAAATTTGAATATGTGAGCTGTCGCCATAAAATACTTTTGAAAATGCATTAATCATCACACATTTGCAAGTACAAAGCTAAAGAGAGAAGGCGGCAAATTGGACTTTCTTATACAAAAATCTTGTTAAACTTGACTTTAAATTCTTATAAATAATCTCATAAAAAAGTCTGATCTTAGTTTAAACATTTAGTTTTAATTTATTCAATATAATAACATCATTCATTTAGAACAATATATTGCGAAAAGGACTGAAACGAAAGCATCAAAGCTTATATAGTTCCTCTCCCTAAAGAAGTCTGATTTTTTTCCTGATACTTTCTTTCCCCGTATCAATGTATCAATGTGTACCATTACGTAACACCAATCAAGATACCCGATAGGCGTCTTATCTAACAGTGAGACTCGGTCATCATCGGAGAACACCGGCACAATGCAAACGATCAGGGAAAAAGAAAAAAATACGATAGTTGCTTTAAAAAAGTGTAAAAAGGGATAAAAATGTATTTTCTAAATGACTGAAAACTACGCCATATTAAAGAACAATAAATAAGCTTTCTGACTTCCCTGAAAATAATTTTGATTTTCCAACAATATTGTGCAGGCTGATTTATGTTTACCGTGTACTCACTAAACCACTGACTTCTAAAAAATGACGAAATTATTTTAAACTGAACTGACCTATTGAACATAAAGGTTAAAAAGTACAATTTGTATTCGGTTGTTTTGTTTATGATAGATCAGACGATACCCGTGTGGTCTGATCTACCACCACACTTTCCCCAGCCTAATATACATGTACGTACATGTATTTGTGGCGATGCTACATGTATGCAAAACAATTACGATACAATACCGTCTGCTGACTATGTAATAGCTCTATGCTACAGGTTGGAGATTAATGTTTTCATAAACATCGTAACAAGAGAAGCCTCTTCATAATATCCTTAAGGTAAGACCTGTGTAATGAAAAGCTATTTCCACTAAAATATCATCCTGCAAAATTAGCTATAATTAAAAATGAGTATTTTTGAACTACTTTCACCTTTTCATTTTTTCCTTCTTTGAATTATCATTTATAAATCTAAAACCACTATATTCTCAATTTAAAAAGAGATAATAATTACCTCCCTTTTCAGAAAACTAACAAAAGTATCAAAAAATTATTTCAAGATAGACATAACGGAATTTCTGATCCGTTAGAAATGTGCAAAAATATTATTTCTGCATAAATCCTTATTTATCCTTTTTTATCAACCAATAAGAATTTTCACCGGAAGTGCATTACACAGGTCTTACCTTAACTTTGTGGGTAGCTATTGAAAAATATATCCAACCGAAGTATTTTTACTATTGTACCATTTTTGTTGATAAATCAATAAAAATATCACAGATTGAATTAAAAATTATGATGAAAAAATCAGAGATAAAATTCCAAAGATGCAGTAAACATATGTGCATGCTGTTACATTTCGAGCGTTCGTGTCGTGCTCCTTTCCCGGCTCATCATAAGAAACTTGTACTGCGGATATTTTTCTTTTTTTTAAACTCTTCAGGAACTGGCAATGTATGACTGCCCCAATATTTAAAACGGTTGTAGACAACACAATAAATATGGCTCAAATTATTCAATTTGTATCAATTAAGGCATGACAATATTGCTTGAAAAAGAGCAAATGCTGGTCAAAAGCATTTCTATAGCTGACCATAATTTTTCAAACGCGTGCCTTCGGTAAAATTTGAGGTAGATCAAATTGTAAGACCTGAAAGGAAAACAAATCCTACAAGTTTTGGTACCCCAGTAATTTACGACCCCAGATATCCCGCAGAGTTGTTTTCCAATAAATTGAAACCCTCTACCCACCCGAAGCGCGAAATTCGGGTTATGAGTGCAAAGGGTTTGGACAGATCGCCAGTCAATATATCATTCCGTATGTGATCGATTTCACGGCCAACAGGGATCAAACTCCCATAATTTAATTGGCTTACATAGCGGTCACATAACAGTTACCGGGTTTGATTTGCATGATAAAGTTGGCCATGTTTCTGTATAGCGCAAGTAGCCCCCATTCACCAGAGCCACATTTTTTGACGGATCAAAATTTTGCGAACAGTTTTTGAAAAGGGTCATCCAAGGAACATATCTGTGAAATAATTTCAAAATCCGACCAGCGGTTTCAGAGTAGAAGATTTTTAAAGAATTCATTGATTTCTGTATAGTGCAAGTAGCCCCCATTCACCAGAGCCACATTTTTTTACGGATCAAAATTTCAGGAACAAATTTTGAAAAGGGTCACCCAAGGGACATATCTGTGAAATAATTTCAAAATCCGACCAGCGGTTTCAGAGGAGAAGATTTTTAAAGAATTCCTTCATTTCTGTATAGCGCAAGTAGCCCCCCATTCACCAGAGCCATAACTTTTGACGGATCAAAATTTCACGAACAATTTTTGAAAAGGGTCACCAAAGGAACATATCTGAGAAATAATTTTAAAATCCGACCAGTGGTTTCAGACGCGAAGATTTTTAAAGAATTTGCTAAAAAATTCCATTTGGTTGCCATGGCAACCAGAGTTTTTGACGGAATCAAATTCTGTAAACAATTTTTAAAGAGGACCTCCCAAGGAACATTCCTGCCAAGGTTGGTCATAATTGGCCCAGCGGTTTAGGAGGAGTTGATGTTTAAAAAATTGTTGACGACGCACGACGGACAGCCAGTGACCCTAAAAGCTCCCCTTGAGCACGTTGTGCTCAGGTGAGCTAAAAAGGAGAATGTCATTCGATGCTCTGGTCTTTCAATGTGTTTTCTGCAGAACGGAAAGTTGGAACAGGTGTACGATGTTGTCTGAATCATTTGTCGCGTGGGCTGACTGTAGTCAAAATAATACATCTCGGAGATAAATTCAGTCTGTTATTGCCATTTAACTGGCAAGTAAGAGAGGGTCTTACTGTCCAAAAACCGTGAATTAATGTCCTGAAAAGTTACATTCACTGCTGGTCAAAAATTCAAAAGAAAAGCCCAAGAATTGGTAGCTTGAATGTATCATATATTTACTTCACTGAAGAGAAAATTTCACCGGAAAGTTTTTCAACAAGAAAAAGTGATTGTTAGTAAAATAAAGTTAATAGTTCAGAAAAAAACTTATTTACATTTATTTTTAATGGTTTGTCTATTATGCATCCATGCAGTGAGGGCAAAGAAAGGTATCCCCCCTTCTCAGGAATCTTACTTTAGAGCAGTACTGCAAATGAGTCCAATGGAAACAACTGTCGCACTGTGCCCACTTGATAAAAATTAGGTTGTAACAATCCCTGGCCTCCTTCGGATAGAACAAATTACACACACAGCGCTTATCTTCCTCTGCAACCGATTCATCACTGGAACATGTATCTTCTGGTGTATTTAAGTCAATAGGGCCACCTTTTTTTTGATGAAACTCCAGATGTGCTTGGTTGGTGACTTTTTTGTGTCACTCTAGGCTTGCTTTTTTCAACAGTTTTTGAAGTGACTTGTTTTGATGTAATCGTCCGAGTCTTCTTGATTTTACCATCCTGCTTAAACGATTGTGAGGTCTTTTTATTTGATTGAGTTTCAAGATAATCTTTGTTTGTTTTCTTCATCAAACTACCAGTAACTAAGAATGGTGGTACAAATTTCTTTTTAGGTTTCTTTACAGCTTTAGTAATCTTTTTCGCATCAAAGAAGGCCTCAATTTTTATCCTTTGTACACTCATTGGTAGGTTGGATGACAGAGGGGGAAAAGGGTATACTGCTGTTTGTATGAGAAGGGGGGATAGGACTGTCTCTTGTAAGGGTATTGGAGTTTGGAGTAAGGTCATTTCTGGGTTTAAATACTGGGGGCTCTTGGGAGATTTCTGGGGCATTTGGGGTTTCAGGTGTTTCTGAGTGGTAAATAACTGCAGGTGCCAACTGTGAAGAAGGAAATACTTGGCTGTTGAAAGGGTAAATGCCTGATTTACGAAAACCTGACATGTTTTCTGGACACAGTGCTTTCAAGTAGGGTCTTGATGTCAGCTTGGCAACCTCATATCTAGTGATATTAATTCCTGGGTTTTGATGTAGGTAAGACTGGCATTCCCTATAATAATGACATTTTAAAGGGCCAAAGACACCAACATCTAGTGGTTGGGTAAGGTGGCTGGTGTGCGGTGGAAGTACAAAAAGAATAACCCGTTTTCTACTAGCCCACTCAGTCAAAGTCAGCAACAAATGCGACCTATGGCCATCATACAGAAGTAAAGTGGGCTCACAAACATTGCCTTGTTTAGTGCCTGCGTGTTTTGCAAAGTGACCCATTACATATTTTTCAAATATTTTTCCGTTGGACCAACCGGAATCTGACATCATTCCATCTGAACCGACTGGGGCACCCGCAAGAAGCTCATCTGTCCATCTCTTTCCTGGGAACACATAGAATGGCGGTATGTGATTTCCCAGGGCATTAGCTCCTGCGATTATTGTAACATTTGCAGATCTAGGAGAGGTTATAGCTTGAGGATCTGTGTTTTTTGAGCACACAATTTTGGGGGGTGAATGTTCAGTGCTGATTCCAGTCTCATCAACGTTATAAATACGCTCAGGTGCATTGAAGAGGTCATTCTCCTTTAGAACAGTCTCGAGCTCCATGAAATACTTGATAATTGTTTCTTTGTTTGCACCTATTGCCCTCACAGTATGGAGTTTTTGTGGTTTGACCATTTTCATATCTGGCCAACGCTTTAAAAAACCATAAAACCAGTGATCACTTAATCCATCCTTTGCCCTAACTGTTTTTCCAAGGGGCCTTGCAAAGTCAGCTGCCATGAATTGAATATTCCCTTTACTGTAACCATAGCCAATATCTGCCATGTATGACATGTGCTCAACCATTTTACTCTCTTCTAAATTAGTAAAAATTCTCTCTGGTCCCATATGAGCATCTAGTGGCTCTTTTCCCCGTGTACGATCACGTAAGGTGGATTCCGGGACACTGTACATTCGAGAAGCCCTGTAGACAGATGTTCCACCTTTTATGGCTTCAAAAGCTCTAAGAAGGTTAGCTTTATCATATGGCTTGCCCCTCTTTGCTTTGGTTTCATCCTGAAATCATTAAATATACTTTTAAAGTCCCAATGAAAATGAAACTAGATATTGTCACAGTATGTGACTTAATACATCCACCAGCGCCTTGACAGTAATAACAGGCTCAAGGGGAGATAAATTCTCAACTATAACATGCTGACATTTCAAACTTGCTTTTTGCAAATCTTCAATAAATGATCAATGTATGTGCCAAAGTTTAATACAATTGCATCAAAACTGCAGGAGTTAGTGACACAAAATCAATAGTATTTTGTAGTATACACAGACGGACAAACAGACAGACACAGGGGCGGACAGACTGAAACACGGGCGGACGGACAAATGGACAGACAGGGTGATTCAAGTATACCCCCAAAAACATTTGTTTTGCGGGGGTATAAAAATGACAAACCGTAAAATACCTTACATAGCACTAAATGTGATGTGCATTGTAGCCCATTAAAATAACATATTTCAAACTAAAATTCATTAGCTGTTCAAAAAAATATTCAATTTAATCCCATATCTGCTCTTATTTGAGATTTATAAAGTGTTCATTTTTTCAATGTTAAAAAAAAATACAAACAACACATGATCAAATAAAAATTGCACTGTGGCACTTATTGGCTTCCGTAGATTTTTTTTTGCGGAAGGAGTCAAGGCCGTTCATGTGACTTTTATTTGTTTACAGTTTTGTGCAGCCGAACCGTATCGGACAGAATTCGATGGGATTTGTATTTTTTCAAAGGGAAAACGGGGTTTATTTTTCTATGCAGTCTTCAAGTAAGTGATTAAGGTACTAAATTAGCATATCTATATTGTTTTTTTAATTGTTTACTTACCAATAAACGAAACATTCCTCTTTTTTGCTGTTTGACAGATCGGCGCAGTCTCCCGTGACGGTTTTGCATCCACAAACAACCGAAAGGTGCCACTAGTGTTTGTTTACACCGGAAAATACCGTTACCGCGAGGATATGACGCCCGTGAGCATATGACGTGACAGTATATATATAGTTCTAAAGTTCAGCTTTTATTTGACTCGTTACCGTTTTCTTTAATATTCAGTTAACACAAAATTACCGGAAGAATATACAAATACACATCATTGCATCAAACAACCGTTTAGCTTTCTACAAAAATATATAAAAGCTTAGTTTTGAATGTGGTAAATGTATAGCTATGCTTGTTGAAAATGGACCACCGAGCTATAAAGGGAGATAATTTGAGCCATGTTATGTGAAAAGGGAGCCTCATGCATGTCCAGAAAAGCATAAACGTAGATAAGCATGCGCAGACTGACCTCGGCGAACATTTTTAATCAATTTAATGATTGTCAAAGGACCGGTGTACCTCATGAATCTGTCAGTCGTTAGACAAATTGGGCTGTATGGATCAAAGACCATCTACTGCCATGCTTGTTATCATGCATCAACCATGTACCAGGAACATGCATTAACTCATTACCACACGAGAAAATTTTGGACTAGCATTTTCTCCTTTTCCCACAGTGTTTTCAAAAGGCTTCTTTCTCAGGGGCGTCAAAAGTAGGGATTGTGTGGTAATGGGTTAAGCTCCCTTCTAGCCAAAGCATGGCTCATATGTGTTCACAACTGATTAGTAACCAACTCTCCCAAACAGTGACTGTGTTTATGAAATTGTCTTGGACCAATTCTACTGAACTTACCGACACAAAAC
Organism: Tridacna crocea; assembly: GCA_943736015.1. Lineage (NCBI taxonomy): Eukaryota > Metazoa > Mollusca > Bivalvia > Cardiida > Cardiidae > Tridacna > Tridacna crocea. Next base: position 47,385,339 of record OX031060.1, read on the forward strand.
TGTCCCTGTATTTCCCATGTCCCGTTCACAGAACAAATCATTGAGGTCATATTCTTCTTAAAGCCAGTGTTACAAGTATAGTTTATGCAGTCACTATCTACCTTTCTGTCACACGCAACATCCATTTCTCCATTGGCTATTGTAATTTCTGGGCACAAGAATTCTTTGAAAAGAAAACAAACTTTATTATCAGAGCTACAGAAAATAACTCACCCTAAGTTCAAAAGTATAGCTTTGCTAGAACTAATGCTATGATACTATGTTGCACATTGAAAAGTTAGGGTAAATTCAATCATTCACCAAACATTCTTACCCTGAGGAAAGCTCTTTAGAAAAAAATATGGTTTGTATTACTCAAATAAATTGAACTGAAATTGACCCCTAAACAAAGAATTATGAAAGAGTAAAATTGGTCTGTATGGAAATTCTGTGAACGGTGAATGTCAGGTTTTACTGTGCCGAAGTCAAAACAAGAAGCGTTGCGGATGGCACAGATCAAGATCAAAGTGCACAGAAAGAGCATCTTAGATCTGTGTCACCCGCCACGTATCACAAATTGAAACCAACAAAATAATGTTTATTTCAGGTATTTTAAGTAATCTTTGAAGACACAATAAATCTATAAGCAGCCTAAAGAGTAGAAAAACGTACACATAGTTCCTTATGCAGACATCAGCCGAAGCGAAGCCTGGGTAATAATTCAAGCGTATAATACATGTATATGGCAAATTAGGTCATTTATTTCATGTCAATTTATTCGAGTAATAGGGAAAATAAGACAATGAAAAAACTAGCATGTCTTCCATTCCCATAACTCCTACCCTTTAAAGTAATACAAAATTGTATCATTTGAGAAACTTGAAAATACTTTTAAGTTGGACAACCTTAAAAAATCTACTGTCTGGCAAAGAATTTGATGCTTTTCTTGAAACAAGAGGGCCATTGACAAGACTATAGCTTATGAGTGAAATTAAATTCTTTGAACGACTTTGGTAAAGCTTCACCCAAGAAACATCCCTGCCAAGTTTCATCAAGATTGGCCCAGTGGGTAAGGAGATGTTTAAATAAATTGTTGACGGACGAAAGACACGCGACACAGGGCAATCAAATATCAAAGTTCTACACCTTCCAGTTTCAAAGAAGAATTTACATTTTCCTTTTTTTGTCCTATATTCGAAGTTGTGGTCCCTGGGGCTGGCTCGAATTTGTGACCCCCGGGGTGGGGCCAGTTTTAACCCCAGGGGCATATTTTGATTAAACCTGGTAGAGGTCTACTAGGAGATGCCACATACCAAATATCAAAGCTCTACGACTTCAAATTTCAGAGGAGAAGATCCTTTAATGTTTTCCTTCTTTGTTCCTATTCTCAAACTTGTGACCCCCAGTGTGGAGCCAGTTTCGACCCGAGGGGAATAATTTGAACAAACTTGGTAGAGGTCCACTATGACATGCCACATACCAAATATAAAAGCTCTACGCCTTCAAGTTTCGAGAGTAAAAGATTTTTAAAGTTTTCCTTCTTTGTTCCTATGCTCAAACTTGACACCCGCGGCTGGGCCAGTTTTGACCCCAGGGATATAATTTGAACAAACTTGGTAGAGGTCCACTAGGAGATGCCATACACCAAATACCTAAGCTCTATGCCTTCAAGTTTCAGAGGAGAAGATTTTCTAAGTTCTTCTTTGTTCCTATGCTCAAACTTGTGACCCCCGGGGTGGGGCCAGTTTTGACCTTAGTGACATAATTTGAACAAACTTGGTAGAAGTCCACTAGGAGATGCCATACACCAAATACCTAAGCTCTATGCCTTGAAGTTTCAGAGGAGAAGATTTTCTAAGTTCTTCTTTGTTCCTATGCTCAAACTTGTGACCCCCGGGGTGGGGCCAGTTTTGACCTTAGGGACATAATTTGAACAAACTTGGTAGAAGTCCACTAGGGGATGCCATATACCAAATACCAAAGCTCTACGCCTTCAAGTTTCAGAGGAGAAGATTCTTAAAGTTTTCCTTCTTTGTTCCTATGCTCAAACTTGTAACCCCGGTGTGGGGCCAGTTCTGAACATTTAAGCAAACTTGGTAGAGGTCCACTAGGAGATCCCACATACCAAATATCAAAGCTCTACGCCTTCTAGTTTCAGAGAAGAAGATTTTCAAAGATTTCGTTTTTTCTTTGGTTTTTTTCTTGTTGCTATGGAAACCAGAGTTATAGGTGGAATTAAATTTTTTGAACAATTTTGGTAGAGCATCACCAAAGAAACATTCCTGCCAAGTTTTATGAAGATTGGCCCGGGGGGTTTAGGAGAAGATGTTTAAAGGGTTTAAAGAAATTGTTGAAGGACGACGGATATTGGGCGATCACAATAGCTCACCTTTAGCACTTTGTGCTAAGGTGAGCTAAGGACAAATCCATACAAGATTACATTACTAACAGTTTCCTCTTTTGCTACAATGTTTTTAAAAGCTATTTTTGTCAAGCTTGTAAAAAGATAGGACTGCCAAGAAAGAATTAGCAAGAACCTAGAACTAGAATTAGCATAATCAACATAATGAAAAATACAGCAAGGTCTACATGAACATGAAATTAATGATGACTAGAGTATACACTACCAATTTTCTGCAGTTACATAATCATTTATTGGTAATGGTACAGTGAAATCCCAACTTGACAAAAAAGCCAGATTTTCAGATTTGTTAGTCAAGGGGGTGACAAAAACCCTTGTCTGAAAAAAAAAACTGAAGTAATCATGTATGACACATTACAAACTTTAGATAAACATATATACCTGTACAGATAGCTGCATTAAGCAGTCCTTCCTTTCCCCACTCGCCCTCTCTAACGCAAGTGACCACTGGTAAATGCTTGTTTGGCATATACCCTCTGTTACAGGTATAGTTACAGACATTCAAATACCTTGTATTACATGTTCCACTCAGAACTCCATTATCGACATAATCTGGACAAACTATCTCTGAAGAAGAAAAGCACACACCATTTAGATATATTGGATGTTACATAATTGGGGGTAGCAAAAAAAAAAGCGTCACTCACCTGAATTTTTGAGGGGACCATAGCCATTTTTTTTGATGTATTGGAACTTTCAAAAATAATTAATTACTTTGCAAAGCAATTCTGAAAATGTCACCGGTAAAAGATATTTCAAAATCTATCACCACTCTTACAATCATCACAGCAAAGATTTTGATGTCAGAATAGAGCAAGGTCTACATGAACATGAAATTAATTATGACTAGAGTATACACTACCAATTTTCTGCAGTTACATAATCATTTATTGGTAATGGTACAGTGAAATTCCCAACTTGACAAAAAAGCCAGATTTTCAGATTTGTTAGTCAAGGGGGTGACAAAAACCCCTTGTCTGAAAAAACCTGAAGTAATCATGTATGACACATTACAAACTTTAGATAAACATATATACCTGTACAGATAGCTGCATTAAGCAGTCCTTCCTTTCCCCACTCTCCCTCTCTAACGCAAGTGACCACTGGTAAATGCTTGTTTGGCATATACCCTCTGTTACAGGTATAGTTACAGACATTCAAATACCTTGTATTACATGTTCCACTCAGAACTCCATTATCGATAGAATCTGGACAAACTACCTCTGAAGAAGAAAAGCACACGCCAGTTAGATATATTGGATGTTACATAGTTGGGGGTAGCAAAAAAAGGCATCACTCACCAGAATTTTTGAGAGGACCATAGCCATTTTTTTTTTAGTATTGGAACTTTCAAAAATAATTAATTACTTTGCACAGCAATTCTAAAACCTGTAAAAGACATTTCAAAACCTATCACCACTCCTACAATCATCACAGCGAAGATTTTGATGTCAGAATAGAGCAAGGTCTACATAAACATGAAATTAATTATGACTAGAGTATACACTACCAATTTTCTGCAGTTACATAATCATTTATTGGTAATGGTACAGTGAAATCCCCAACTTGACAAAAAAGCCAGATTTTCAGATTTGTTGGTCAAGGGGGTGACAAAAACCCCTTGTCTAAAACAAGAGGGCCAAGATGGCCCTGGATCCCTCACCTGAATTTTTGAGAGGACCATAGCCTTTTTTTTTGAAGGTATTGATACACTGGAAGCAAAATCATTATTTTGCCAAGCAATTTTTAAAAGGTCACCTGTACAAGTCCTCTCAAAATCTGACCAGCAGTTTCAAAAAAGAAGAATTTTTAGAAGTTTCTTAATTTCCGTACAGTGCAAGTAGCCCCCATTCACTAGAGCCATGTTTCTTGACCTATCAAAATTTCGCGGACAAATTTTGAAAAAGGCCATTCAAGGAATTTTTCCATGAACTAATTTTCAAATTTGACCAGCCGTTTCAGAGAAGAAGAATTTTCAAGAATTTCTTCATTTCCATATAGTGCAAGTAGCCCCCATTCACCAGAGCAATGTTTCTCAACGAATCAAACTTTCACGAACAATTTTTGAAAAGGGTCACCCAAGGAATATCTCTGTGAAAATTTTCCAAAATCTGACCAGCCGTTTCAGAGAAGAAGAATTTAAAAGAATTTCTTCATTGCCCTATAGTGCAAGTAGCCCTCATTCACCAGAGCCATGTTTCTTGATGAATCAAAATTTCGCGAACACTTTTTGAAAAGGGTCACCCAAGGAACATCTCTGTGAAATTATTTTAAAATCTGACCAGCCGTTCGAGAGAAGAAGAATTTTTAAGAATTTCTTCATTTCTTTAAGTAGCCCCTATTCACCAGAGCCATGTTTCTTGACGGATCAAAATTTTTCGCAAACAAGTTTTGAAAAGGGTCATCCAAGGAACATTTTTGTGAAATTATTTTAAAATCTGACCAGCGGTAACAGAGAAGAAGAATTTTTAAGAATTTCTTCATTTCTGTATAGTGCAAGAAGCCCCCATTCACCAGAGCCATGTTTCTTGACGGATCAAAATTTCGCGAACAATTTTTGAAAAGGGTCATCCAAGGAACATCTGTGTGGAATTATTTTAAAATCTGGCCAGTGGTTTCAGAGAAGAAGAATTTTTAAGAATTTCTTCATTTCTGTATAGTGCAAGAACCCCCCATTCACCAGAGCCATGTTTCTTGATGGATTGAAATTTTGCAAACAGTTTTTGAAAAGGGTCACCCAAGGAACATCTCTGTGAAATTATTTTAAAATCTGGCCATCGGTTTCAGAGAAGAAGATTTTTAAAGAATTTCCTAAAAAATTCTATTTCGTTGCCATGGCAACCAGAATTTTTGACGGAATCAAATTCTGTGAAAAATTTTTAAAGAGGACCTCCCAAGGAACATTCCAGCCAAGTTTGGTCCAAATTGACCCAGCGGTTTAGGAGGAGTTGATGTTTAAAGAATTGTTGATGACGCACGACAGACGATGCACGACGGACGACGCACGACGGACACCGGGTGATCCTAAAAGCTCCCCTTGAGCACGTTGTGCTCAGGTGAGCTAAAAAAAAAAACTGAAGTAATCATGTATGACACATTACAAACTTTAGATTAACATAATACCTGTACAGATAGCTGCATTAAGCAGTCCTTCCTTTCCCCACTCTCCCTCTCTAACGCAAGTGACCACTGGTAAATGCTTGTTTGGCATATACCCTCTGTTACAGGTATAGTTACAGACATTCAAATACCTTGTATTACATGTTCCACTCAGAACTCCATTATCGACAGAATCTGGACAAACTATCTCTGAAGAAGAAAAGCACACGCCAGTTAGATATATTGGATGTTACATAATTGGGGGTAGCAAAAAAAGGCGTCACTCACCAGAATTTTTGAGAGGACCATAGCCATTTTTTGAGGTATTGGAACTTTCAAAAATAATTAATTACTTTGCAAAGCAATTCTGAAAATGTCACCTGTAAAAAACATGAAATTAATGATAACTAGAGTATACACTACCAACTTTCTGCAGTTACATAATCATTTATTGGTAATGGTACAGTGAAATCCCCAACTTGACCCAAGGAACATATCTGTGAAATTATTTCAAAATCTGACCAGCTGTTCATGAGAAGAAGAATTCCTCTTCATGTCCCAGTAGTGCAAATAGCCCCCACCATCAGGGCCATGTTTTTTGACAGATCACAATTTTGTGAACAACTTTTGAACATTCACCCAAGAAAATGTCTGTGAAATTATTAAATTTGATCAGATGTTTCAGAGAAGAAAATTTTTTAAGAATTTCTTCATAGCCGTATAGTGCAAGTATACCCCTTCTGCCCCCCCCCCCTTCCCCCAATTATGCAGCCGTGTATTCTGACTGCTCAAAATTTTGTGGACAATCTTTTAAAGGTTGGTATTTCGGTTTTTCATAGCACACTAAATTAAAAAATACATGTACATGTGTATATATACCGCTGAAATTTATATAAAAAAACAAAAGAAAGCATCAATAATTAAGAATCATAATATTACAAAAAAAACTTTTTCGAGGTGGTATTCCCTTACATGGAATTATTTTCCATAATGTCTTCTTCGGACGCTATGTTTGAAGCTTCGTCTGTGTATTTCCGGTCTGTAAATGAGCAAGTTACTAATGTAAAATTAGCCCGTGTTTCCCGTCTGTGTTGACCTGGGCTGTAGTAAATCTCTAATTTCTCCAGTTGTCGGATGGTTTTCGATTAATGGGATTTTATAAATGAAAATTAAAGGGCTTTGGGAGTATAAAGGTTATTTATTTCTATTTTTGTATAATTTTTGTCCCAAAATTTGAAAGGCCGCCTTTAAAAGGGTCGTCACAGGAACATCTCTGTGAAATTATTTCAAAATCTCGCCAACGGTTCCAGAGAAGATTTTTTAAGAATTTCTACATGGTTGTATAATGCTATTAACACCCAGTCACTAGAGCCAAATTTCTTGATGGATCAAACTTTTGCCAGCAACTTTTGAAAAGGGTTACCCATGGAACATCTCTGTGAATTTTTTCAAAATCTGACCATATGTTTCGGAGAAGAAGATTTTTTTAAGAATTCCTCCACAATTTATTATGTGTATAGTGCAAGTAGCCCCCAGTCACCTGAGCCATGTTTCTCGAAGGATCAAAAATTCGTGAACACTTTTTTGAAAAGGGTCACCAAAGGAAAATCTCTATGAAATTATTACAAAATCTTAGTTATTTAGAATTTTCTCTGAAAATCAATCAACTGCAGCAAAGCAGTGACAACCAAATACAGCAAAGAACAAGAGCTCTAGATGATTTTTTTCCCCACCATGAAATGGGGGGGGGGGAGCTATAGAGTTACCGGTGTCCGTGGGTGTGTGTGGGTGTTGGTCTATGTGGGTGCGTTAGTGTGTTTGTCCCATTCTTGTCTGGAAGAGGTTTTAGAGAAGAGGATTTTTAAAAGATTTCTTAGAAAATTCCATTTGGTTGCTATGGCAACAAATTCTGGAATCAAATTCTGTTAAGTTTTTAAAGAGGATCACCCAAGGAACATTGCAGCCAAGTTTGGTCAGCGGCTAAGGAGAAGATGTTTAAAGAAATTGGTGACGACGGACCCCTAAAAGCCCCCTGTGAGCATGTTGCGCTCAGGTGAACTGAAAATACACAAAGCCCAGGTAAAGTTGAAAAAGACATTAGAAGATCCAGAGAATATTACAATAAACTAGAAATAGGTGTGTCAGAGACAAGGATACCCTAAATGGTATTGGTCACAGATATGTCATATGAGTGAATCAATAGCCATTACAGAAAATTGTTGTTTTTGATAACAGCTTAGACAGGGTTAAAAAGGTTTGTTTTATATATATAGCCAAGCAGATTAAAGATTATTTATACCTGATAACAAAATTGAGGACAGGTCCAAGTTTAAAGCAATATGCAGATAATAAATTATATGGTTTGTATTGCATATGATTGAAAACTTTGTGTGAAAAAGAAAAAAAAATCTGGTTTTCAGCATCAACTCCTTTATATTCAGCATTTTCCTTAATCTTTCAACTGAGGGTTACTTATACTCAAGGATTATGAAGAACTTAACTTGGGGAGTGAGAAATATACCAATAACAAGCAATTTCATTGCAATGATATCCACCGCCGAATAAGACCTTTTTTGATACAAACGTATAAGAGGTATTGTGTTTTGCATGTACATGTGGCCTTTTTGTTATTGGTCCATGATGAAATTATACATTAAGCTTCATTGTTCCATGGCACAGGATTTCATTACATAGAAAAATATAAAAGAGGTCCATAACAGGATTATACATAAAGTACCCTTTTTGCAGAACTTGGCATTTCATAAAATGAAAACAAATAAAGGAAATATACATATATCCTCCTTTTCCATGACATGTCATATACAATGACATGTCATGGAAAAAGGGGGTTTTATGTATATTTTCTTTAGTTGTTTTCATTTCAGGATTTCATATATGTGGTGAAAAAAAAAATGTATCAACGGACTATCCAATGGAAAATATGCATGAAGTATCAATTTTTGTCAAGGACTTTAGAAGATATCCCTCTCACAATATAAGCGGCCACACTGCTGCCATTTCAAGCAGGTAGCTAGAGACTAAAGTGTTGAAATTTGTAGCACCTGCCTGGGTAGCTGAATGGATGTATTGTATTGTGATAAAAGGTTTACAAACAGACTGATGCATGGAGAGACGAATGTTCAATTGACTCATTGATCACTGGCTTTGATCAACCAATAAAAATATGAAGTTCTATGAAAATATGTGCAAAAGTTGGAGATACACTGATAAAAAATTAAATTTGACATGAAGTGCCCTTTTTTCCATGATACAGTGATAAATTGCAAAACCCTGACAACATGTGCTAGGTCGCATGATCTATGAAAATCTCGTCCAAATCTGTTGAGATATGTCCAGTAATTAGAGATACAGGTGAAAAATGAAATTACAACATGAAGCCCCCTTATTCCATGATGCAGCTACAAATCCAAAAACCTTGACAATATACATGATCATGTGAAAGTTCCATTGAAATCTGCCAAGAAATGTGGGAGGCGTTGTGTTAGGTCACATGATAATGTAAAAATTCCATTCAAATCTGCCAACAAATGTGGGAGGAGTTGCCTTCACAAGAAATATAATGAAATAAAACATGAAGCCCCCTTTTTTCATGACGCAGCCACAAATTGCAAAAACCTTGAGAATATGTGATAGGTCAGATGATAAGAAACATTCTGTGAAAATTCTATTCAATTCTGTCAAGAAATATGGGACGAGTTGCATTCACAAGAAATAAAATGAAATAAAACATGAAGCACCCTTTTTTTCATGACGCAGCAACACATCGTAAAACCTTGTGAATATGCGATAGGTCAAATGATGAGAAACATTCTGTGAAAATTCATTTCAATTCTGTCAAGAAATGTGGAAAGAGTTGCATTCACAAGAAATAAAATTAAATAATACATGAAGCCCCCTTTTTTCAAGACGCAGCTACAAATCGTAAAATGTTGACAATATGCAATAGGTCACATGACAAGAAATATTCTGTCAAAATTCTATTCTATTCTGTCAAAGAAATGTGGAAGAAGTTGCATTCACAAGAAATGGAATAAAATATAACCTGACACCCCCTTTTTCCATGACACCTTATTACACAAACAAGGGCAAATATCTGTGGTGTTGCACCGTCAATGTAGGTGAAACATTTCTTCCTGCATTTCCTAATGGAGGTTGACATATGTGACAAATTCAATGTAAAAACTTTGTATGGTTTTGAATACAAGACTCTAAACATCAAAAGTGTACTTAAGTGTAACTTAAGTGAACTTAAAATCGCTCTCAGCCCGCCATTTGCGTCGAATAAACAAAAAAACTGTCACAGGAGAATGGGTCATTGTACATGTGTATAAAGTTTCACCAAATTTTCGTCCAATGGTATTGGAGATATTTGCCGCGACGGACGGACGGACATCGCTAAAACTATATCCCTCCACCTACGGTCGGGGATAATAATTACTTTGTTCGACTTCCTCTATGGGACAGGAATAAATTGGATCAAATATTATCACACCAGACTATAACTAAAGGGTAGGTAGCAGCCTCAATATTCTTTAGCATAGTTCTTTGGATGAGTCTTTTTAAAAACCAAAACTGTATCTTCATATCACAATTCTGCTGAACAGGATTTAAAACTGGGTTAAACAGTCAATTTAAACATTTGACCTTCAACTGTGACCTTGACCTTTGGCATATCAAAACACACTTTTTCGCATGACAATTGTACTTGTTACGGAGAACAAGTGAGCGAACCGTTTTGAAATCCAATCATAAATGCAGAAGTTACGCTCCAGACAAAGTCAATTTAAACGCTTGACTTTCAATTGTGACCTTGACCTTGGCGTATCAAAACAAACTTTTTTGCATGATAGTAGTACTTGTTCTCCCTAACAAGTACTAGTATTATGCAAAAAAAGTTTGTTTTGATACGCCAAGGTCAAGGTCACAATTGAAGGTCAAATGTTTAAATTGACTTTTTTGAAATCCATTTATTAATGTAGGAGTTATGCTCTGGACAAGCTAAATCTACACATTTGACCTTCAACTGTGACCTTGACTTAGGGCGTATCTGAACAAACTTTTCGCATGACACTAGAACTTCTTTAGGAGAACAATTGTGCAAAATTATTTTGAAATCCATTGATAAATGTAGAAGTTATGCTCCCGACAAGGACAATTTAAACATTTGACCTTCAAATGTGACCTTGACCTTGGGCATATTGAAACAAATTTTTCGCAGGACACTAGCACTTCTTAATGAAATCAAGTGTGTGAAGTTTTATTTCAAATCAATTTTTAAATGTAGAAGTTATGCTCGGGACAAGGTCAATTTGAACATTTAACCTTCAACTGTGAAATTGACCTTATCGAAACAAACATTTGCAAGACACCAGTACTAGCCTTGTTTAGGAGAACAAGTGTGCGAACTTTTTGAAATCCATTGATAAATGTAGAAGTTATGCTCCTGACAAGAATGGGACAAACACACTAACGCACCCACATAGACCAACACCCACCCACACCCACGGACACAGGTAACTCTATAGCTTTCCCCCCCCCCCCATTTCATAGGGGGGGGGAATAAAAATCATCTAGAGCTCTTGTTCTTTGCTGTATTTGGTTGTCACTGCTTTCCTGCAATTGTTTGATTTTCAGTGCAAATTCTAAGTAACTGTGTCAAAAATAGTTGAATAGCTACCTGCTCTTCCTTATGCGATCCGCTCAAACCATTTACTTACTGTTCATGAACCACTAACTTATCGGTTATTTTTTTTATTATTAGGTACTATAAAACACATAGAACCAGTCATGAAAATCAAAGCTATTTGAAAAGAAAGAAATTCAATAAGTTCAAAAATTTTGTAACAATTCTGCTTAAAGGAGGGGTGTCCATAAGGCTGTTTTCATTGCCACTACCGACTTCCTTCTAACTTGGTACACTGAAACCTACACATGTTAGCTGTAATATAATGCAATATTAAGTCAATTGGTAAAATTTGTAAGATGTGTGCTCGTTCAAAGTGGGTGGGGTGATTCTGACCCAAAGAGGGATGTATTAGGAAATCTATAATATTTTTATGGTAACTCAGAGCTGAACGTTAACAATTTCATGTTTTCTTAACCCTTTCCCAAAGAACAAATTTTGGACCCTTCAAAACCAAAAGAGTTTGCAGACGACAATTTTAGATTTAGAGAAAATTGCTGAAAGTTCTCAAAAAGGGTAGAAAACACTGTGGGAAAGGCAGAAATTGCTCGTTACGAGCAATTTCTCCTTTTCCCATAGTGTTTTCAAAGACTTTTATTGCAGACACGTAAAAACCAGGGCTTGTTTGGGAAAGGGTTAAACAATATCAAATATAACGCTTTTGTAAAATTCTTTTAATAACTCTGTTTTTGGAAGGCGAGATTTTCATTCTCGCCTTCATGTCAACTTGCTGAAAATGCCTCAGAACAGCATTATCAAAAAGCCTTTCAAATAGTTCGATACTTCTCGAGTACATTAGAAGAAAATAATGTCAAGACCATTGTAAATTTAATCAGAACAGCAAGAAGAAACTTCAAGTTTCTAGAAGGAATGAAATCGAATTCGTAAAAAGCGTCGTTTTTGACAAATGCAAAATACTTTGGATCAGTTCATTGATATAATCACGTTGCTACAGCAACAAATAAACCATAGCTATTATAAGCCAATCGAAAGCTACTAACATGACGTCATTCGGACCTACTTCCACTTCACAACGCATAAACAACTAACCAGTGGGAACGTAGATCTAAATTTACTATCCCAGAACTAACCAATCGGATAGCTTCTTTGAATGACGTACCGCTGATAGACCCCTTTCCTCTGTTGGCAACCTTATTCTGTCTTTGTGAGAAGTAAAATTTCAATGAAATAAATTCCTTTGAATCATCAAGTGTTTAAACAAAATTTTCTCTTTCAAAGAAATATTTTTCTTTTATCAAAGTTGTGCTTGACTTTATGATTAATGACTAGGTTATTGTTACGCATCGGCGTGGCCGAGTTTTGATTCCGGAGACCCGTGAAAAGAAACGGGTAAATCAGTTGAAATCACAATAGATGTGTCATTTCGAAGTAGTTCTGGTCAGTATGATGTACCGATGTATAGCCTGGGTTACAGGCTGATCACCTCTTTTCCTTATATATGAGTATGATCGGATTTTACTACTTCAAAAATGACAATAACATGATCTGTATCCGTTTTAACATGCAAAGAATTTTAACTTCTTCTTTTGGTCGTCACGTTGCTTAACGTTCTGCAATTATTCATAAATATTTAACCCTTTACCGCTCACTTGAAACGACTCTGAAAATCAAGCTTTTAAAAACATCGAGAGGAGAGGGGAAATTACAATCGGAAACCGGCATTTTTTTTTTTTTTTCATTTTACCACAATGTTTCTACTCTATCAAGAACAAATATCGTCGCTAATTTGGGCCACCCTGAATTTTTCATCTGCATGAATCAGTGCTTTCAATTTCAACTTAGTCTGAAATTTTTTTGTCAGGTAAAGAATAAACGCTTATCGCAATGAATTATCATAATCACTTACCTCCGTCATTATTAGAACTGAAATCTTTACCTTATATATTCCCATTTATTTCCCTCGAAAGAATTTCCTTCAACTATACACTTTTTTCCAAAACTGAATAACACACTGATAAAATTAACTTGACAGGGAGAATCCCACTGTCCTAGAGTACATCGGACGTGTTCATGATTTTCTAAGAACACGGACCAAGGGCCTGTATCTGTGTAACTGTGCACGATATATTTTTGTCGAACAAAGGATTAGGGTGTATCTCACTATTGACGGGTTGGTAATAATTTTGCTTTCATGTTTGCCAACAAGCTGAACGTACATTACGGTTACGCGGGATTAATGAAAGACAAGCGTTAATGTCAATGAACCCTTAAATCGTTTTTTACGCCTGTCTCTTTTGAAGACAAGGCAGACGATTCTATAGTCTGCACAGAATATGCAATGTTATGTCGGCCATGATTAGCTATATTGTAATAACCCGACCAAAACAGCCCAGAGTGAGATTGCAATAATTAAGCATTTTTCCCGAGATGTAAAATGCTGTTTTTATCAATCCAGCACTCTAGTATAAGGGTTAACAGAGCCATAGATTACAAGAATCGTATAAACGAAGAACACCTTCCGACGTTCCTTATAGGACCTAAGAAGTCAACCGTCAAATGATGTTGGTTGGTTATCCTTGATAGGATGGTAAACATTGCGCAAAACGGAGAAAATGTTCGTTGCCAGTATTTTCTCATGTTCCTGCATGCTTTCAAAATACCTTTCCCTTTCTAAAAAGCCCCATTCTTTAAGGTCATTAATACCCAGCACATGTATTGTAATCTAAATGTTAAATCTCCGTTTTGAACATGGAAAGTCGTTTGTTTTGAAAGTCTTTTTCAGTCTTGATAAAGTATATTTCAAATAAAATGGTAAACAAATAAAAAAAAAGCCTTTTAACTGAACGACACTGAAATTTTGACAACCTCAAGGGAAAAAAAGTTTCAAAATACTTTTGGAAAAGGAAAAAAACGCTAGCCACCAGTATTTTCTCTTTTTACCACTATGTTTTGTACTTTTTCCCAGCCAAACGGCACATTTTCAGCTACTCTTAACTTATTATCTGCTAATTGCTTTAATGTAGACGGCCCTGATTTTTTGTTATTTTCTGAAGGGTTTTGTAAAGGGCTACTAAGATGGAAAACATTTCAGGAAAGTCAAACAAAAGGTTGATTATCATTATTTGCTACTTTTCCTACAATGCTTTGAAAAGCCTTTTCTTCAACATTGTTGAAAGTCAGTATTGTGATCTAAAAGGCTGAATCTCAGTTTCTATACTCTAAAATATACCTTTCTAAAAACTCTTTGCTCTCTCAATAAAATTATCCATGGAATGAAATGGTAAAGACTTTCAAGAAATTAATCATCTCATTACAGAGTTACAGTTTTAAATCTATCAAAATTGATTGGATTTTCAAGCAAAAACTATTCTTTAATCCTTTACCATACCCTATCAAGTACAGTTTAACAACCCTGAGAAAGAGGCCATTTAAGAACTTAATTTTGAAAAGGAGAAACTTTCTTGACTCTTTACACGAAGAAAACAAGAGCGGCAAATTGTCGCAAGATACGCCCGTCTTACCCCAAGTTGTAAAGCTGGGGCATGCACCTGACAAAATTCAAGTATGAAAAAAGACAAAGAGCAATAACTCAAAAATTAAGCGAGCAAAAGTTATGATTCCTGTGCACTGCACTCCCCCTTGGTGAGATCTATCCACCCATGAAATTTCATAACCCTAGCTAGTATAGTTTTGGAGATATGCTCCGGACAAAATTCAAGTATGAAAAACGACAAAGGGCAATAACTAAAAAATTAAGCAAGCAAGAGTTATGGTTCCTGTGCACTGCACTCCCCCTTGGTGAGAATTATCCACCCATGAAATTTCATAACCCTAGCTAGTATAGTTTTGGAGATATGCTCCGGACAAAATTCATGTATGAAAAACGACAAACGGCAATAACTCAAAAATTAAGCAAGCAAGAGTTATGCTTCCTGTGCACTGCACTCCCCCTTGATGAGATCTATCCACCCATGAAATTTCATAACCCTAGCTAGCATAGTTTTGGAGATATTCACCGGGCAAAATTCAAGTATGAAAAACGACAAAGGGCAATAACTCAAAACTTAAGCAAGCAAGAGTTATGGTTTCTGTGCACTGCACTTCCCCTTGATGAGATCCATCCACCCATGAAATTTCATAACCCTAGCCAGCATAGTTTTGGAGATATGATCCGGACAAAATTCAAATATGAAAAACAACAAAGGGCAATAACTCAAAAATTAAGCGAGCAAGTGTTATGGCTTCTGTGCACTGCACTCCCCCTTGATGAGATCTATCCACCCATGAAATTTCATAACCCTAGCTAGAATAGTTTTGGAGATATGCTCCGGACAAAGAACTGGACGCCGCCCGCCTGCCACGGGTGATCCCATAATACGTCCCGTCTTTGAAGGGCTTATAAAAATACAGACTTTCCAAAATTGAATGCATTTTCAGGTAGCAACTTTTTGATCTGGCACCATTGATGGAACGTGTATGAAATAGGATGGAAGACATTTTAGGAAAAGGAAAAAATGTCAATTAGCACCGTATTCTCAATTTCAGACCAAAAAGTTCTCAAGCCTTCTCCATAGACCTTTTTAACTCATTATTAGGGTAATAGAGGGTTACAGCTAAGTTTCTATACAACGTAAAAACATATACGGGTAACAGCAAATTAAAACTCTTTGCTATCACATAAAACTTTTCCTTCAAATGAAATGGAAAGGAGTTTTAGAAAAGTCCATTCGTTTTAATTTTTTTCAACATATTTTCACAAGCCTTCTTCAAGTTTGTTAAAACTCAGGATGGTAAACTGGTCTTCATTGCACAGGAACACTGCACAACTCTTTAGACTTTGCTGTATCAGAAGAGGCGATTTAAGTACAGGAAAATGTATTTCAATATGTTATGCCTATATTCTAAACTCGCCTTCTAACAGTACTTTCAGTACTTTGATTACACAATAGACTGACATGCTTTTCTTTTCAATTCTCCAACTTTACGAAAAACAACAACATCGGCTTATATATGGAGGGGTTCCAGTGATATTTTACAGTTGTGCAGTATATTAAATGGTAATTGTAAAATTATGACGAAAACTTCTTACAGATAACAGGCTGACCCCAGAGCTATAATTTGGGCATTCATGGTAGAAGTCTACTAGATGAAGATACACATTTGGCTGGCAGCTCTAGGCTAGGAAGAAAAAGATTTTCAAAGTTTTCCCAATGTAAAGCCATGTAAAGCTTGTAATCCCCAGAATAGGGCCAATTTTGTGAGCCCATGTAAAAGTCATGACCCCTGGGGCAGAGCCAATTTTGATCCCAGACCTTTAGTATGAGGAATCTGGGCAAATGTCTATTAGATAAAGCTAAAATGAAAATATTATGCAGTTCTTTAACATAATTAATTTGATAAATCAGTGTAACAAAAATCCCCATCCAATATCAGACCTTCCTAGCAGCCAAAGCAAAACCCCAAACGCGTTTTCAGCAGCATGTCAACTATGCTACCTACTTGAAGAATTCAAACAGATGTAATAAACCAATAAAAACAAGGTATTTTGTTAAAACGATATCCCCTACTGCTTGATGGAATTGTTTTACGCCACTTTCAACATTCTTTCAGTCATGTCACAGCAGTTCACATATTGTTCCATCAATACTATGCTAAGGCGGTAAAGTGCCTTGCCCAAGGACCTTCCCGTTATAAAAAAACCTGGCTCAAAGTCCGGGCCTCCAGGTCACGAATCCTAAACTTTATCACTGAGCCATACAAACGATCACTTTGTTATTGGAACACACAAATGAAATTCATCATTTTTCATCAAGTATTCTAAAAGATGTCTGTCAGGACAGGCAAACAGACGTAAAGATAGGCAACACGAAAACTATATCCACTTGCCTTTGGCAGGGGATAATAAACAAATTGACATAAACATATACAGACAGTGGCCACAAATATTTATCAAATTCCAAGTCTCCATTGACTCATATCTTTAAATTCCCTTTTGGTAAAAACAGGAGACTATCAATGTGATAGTTACATGTAAATGAACATAAAGTAAATTTGACACTGAAATACATGTACATGTATGTATTTTAGACTTGCCACAAAAATAATACAGTTTACAAGTGATAAATGATTCTGAAGAGCTTTAATGAATTACAATATTTTGATATAATTTTTTTATTAATTAATAATAAATGTTTCTGAAAAAACATTTAATTATAATATTGCATTATAAAAGGGTAGCCGCTTACGCGTAATCCATGTTTCTTGAAGAATGTTTTTAAAGCATATAAATACCTCCCATTCTGCCAGAACAGTTTACCCTCTAACTGCATTATCAAGAGCAACACAAGTAATTTTTCTTGCACAATGAAAAACCCATGTAGGTCAAAGGAATTTCTGAATTTGATGACATATATGTAGCTACTGATTCTTGCAAAACAAACCTTCGCAAGGTTCAATATTCCACAAAATTATGTTAGTGTCATTCATGTCAGGCTCATTTGTACATATGACATTTGTAAAGGTAGGAGCCTTCAGCCTGTAACCATGCAAACAGTCAAATTCACACACATTACCACTAACTCGAGGGCATGAATTCGTGTCATTCACAACTGCCGTTTTCATGACGACTGGACATCTAGGAACTGTTCATGATAAAAGAAAAACTGAAAAAAGTTGTGACTTAACTCTTCATGAAGTAACAAATATTATACAGACATGACCCTAAGCATTTGCCGACAAATGCGGGTAAAATATTAGAATGAAAAGACTGAAAACATAGTGGTAAAAGGAAACAAGAGCGGCAAACTGTCGCAAGATACACCCGTCTTACCCCAAGTTGTAAAACTGGGGCATGCACCAGACTAAATTCAAGTATGAAAAACGACAAAGGGCAATAACTCAAATATTAAGCGAGCAAGAGTTATGATTCCTGTGCACTGCACTCCCCCTTGATGAGATCTATCCACCCATGAAATTTCATAACCCTAGCTAGTATAATTTTGGAGATATTCACCAGACAAAAATCAAGTATGAAAAACAACAAAGGGCAATAACTCAAAAATTAAGCAAGCAAGAGTTATGATTTCTATGCACTGCACTCCCCCTTGATAAGATCTATCCACCCATGAAATTTCATAACCCTAGGTAGTATAGTTTTGGAGATATTCACCGGACAAAATTCAAGTATGAAAAAAGGACAAAGGGCAATAACTCAAAAATTAAGCAAGCAAGAGTTATGCTTCCTGTGCACTGCACTCCCACTTAGTGAATTCTATTCACCCAAGAAATTTCATAACCCTAGCTAGTATAGTTTTGGAGATATGCTCCGGACAAAATTCAAGTATGAAAAACGACAAAGGGCAATAACTAAAAAATTAAGCAAGCAAAAGTTATGGTTCCTCTGCACTGCACTCCCCCTTGGTGAGATCTATCCACCCATGAAATTTCATAAACCTAGCTAGTATAGTTTTGGAGATATGCTCCGGACAAAATTCAAGTATGAAAAACGACAAAGGGCAATAACTCAAAAATTAAGCAAGCAAGAGTTATGCTTCCTGTGCACTGCACTCCCCCTTGATGAGATCTATCCACCCATGAAATTTCATAAACCTACGTAGAATAGTTTTGGAGATATGCTCCGGACAAAGAACTGGACGCTGCCCGCCCGGACGCCCGCCCGCCCGTCACGGGTGATCCCATAATACGTCCCGTCTTCGACGGGCGTATAAAAATGCTGGTTAACATATTTTTTCCTGTTCAAATGATGCTTAGACAGAGCCTGATGACTCAGAGACATTACAATATAGAATTGTTTGATAGACAGTCAGCTCTTCAATAGAGAAGACATGTGGTAAAATATTATGCAAATCTTTATAAGTGCTCAATGTGATGGGGGAATCTGCTAACCCAAACAAGATAGACATCTAAAGATTGCATTTTGTATATAAACAATTTCTGTTTTAGATAGATGTATAAAGTTTTGATGGAATGAAAACGAAAATGAGGAAGTCTGATATTTGATGGGACATCCTTTTCTGGACAACAGAGAATGTAAATATCTTGGGATTAATTGTAGTGCTGCAAGACTTATTCTATGCTTCCAAGGCGGGAAGCTCTGTCAGTAATATGCAAGGCTTGAAAACAGGAGGAACGGGTCGCTCTGGTTCAGTTCCAAGCTCGGCTGATTCCTTTTCAAGGACTGATCAGAGCTCTAGATAAGGAGGAGTAATGGTTTTCTAAATCTATTATTTCTCTTCAAAATCCTACGTTGTGGGTACGCATTAGAACTCATCTCGATGAGATGAATCTAATGGGTACCCACAAAAAAGTGTTTAGGGGAGAACAATTGATATTTCAATTTCAAAATCAAAATCACTCCCTCTATCAGAAGGTCTGGATTTATTACAATTCAGCTAAACTTGTTTGAAAGCCATGTCAGCAGAAAAGCAGCCAGTGAATTGATAGGAGTGGCGTGTGAAGAACTGGTGAATAACACTCAAGAAGCTTTGTGTTTAAGTGCATTACAACTAATGTACATGTAATAAAACCTGTACAAGAAAAATCTTCGCTTTTGCTACCCCAATCAGTACACTTGAAAGCATTGTTGGTAAAGAGCAAATTGCAGTTACAAGAATGTTTTTAAATCAAGTGGTGTTATCTACCCTGTCAGAGACAAACACAATCAATTTTGCAAGCTTTGATTCTACAAATGCCTTCACTATTTATGTCTAAAACTTCTTGTAAAGAAGTAGAACATTTTATAGAAATAAGCTGTTTACCATTTTCACAATGTTTCAGGTCACTTAGAAGGTTGTATCCGGTTTCACATGCACAAACATGCCCTACTGCGGTTGGTAAACAAAAATGGCTGCAGTTTTGATTGTTGACTGAACATTCTGGATGCCCTAAAAACACGAACTCATCAGGTAGTGATATGAATGTGTTAAAAACCGCATTTCAGAACTGAGAAAAGAGACTCATTAGGACCTGGTATTCCTCTACATGCTGCTAATGAGAACTAGTGTTAGGCCATCGGTTTAACCCATTACTACTCAATTCCTACTTTTGAATCCCCTGAGACAGAAGCCTTTAGAAAACATTGTGGGAAAAGGAGAAAATGCTGGTAACCAGCGTTTTCTCCTTTTCCCATAATGTTTTCTACCCTTCACAAAACCAATTTCAAATTTTCTGTCACTTTTATTTTGTCGTCTGCAAATGCTTTCAATTTGGACCAGTCTAAATATTGTCGTTTGGTAATGGGTTAAAATGACAACCGACTATGGCTTTATTATCATAAGAGCAAACCAAGTAGCTATTAGCTAAGGCCTGGTAGCTCAGTCAGTACTGTGCAAGACTTGAGAACTAGTGGCTTGGGTTACTGGCTCGGCAAAGTTCTTTCAGAGGATTGATAAAAGTCAATGCAACAAATTTCTTTCATCTCCCACTGCCGAACATCGTTTCAACAATGGTTCTGTAGGATGGCAGTCAGTGGCTTGAGAAGAAAATTGTGTGGAGTACAGGTAAATAGGGCTCCATGAAATCATGGATAGGAGTACTAGCTGACTAGATATAACTGAATTAATGTTGAAAAAAGGAGTTAAACACCAAACAATCAATCAACTAGCTATTTGTTGTACAACTGGTTTCTCTATTTAACTAAGAATGCCTTCCTGCAATAAATACTGTGAAAATTTGATACTAACGTTTATAAAGATGTCAATTTAAGATGTACATGTAAATTAAGCTTTGTACTTGAAAAATAAATGGAAATATAAATATTAAATTCCTTGCTTTATTGAAAAAAAAACCCTTTCTTTTGGGCCTTTAATCTTAATTAACGAACCAGTTAACATGGAGTTAAACACCAAAAAATCAATCAACTAGCTATTTGTTGTACAACTGGTTTCTCTGTTTAACTATGAATTCTTTCCTGCAATAAGTACTGTGAAAATTTGATACTAACGTTTATAAAGATGTCAATTTAAGATGTACATGTAAGTTAAGCTTTGTACTTGAAAAATAAATGGAAATATTAATATTAAATTCCTTGCAATATTGGAAAAAAAACCCTTTCTTTTGGGCCTTTAATCTTAATTAACGAACCAGTTAACCCCCCCCCCCCCCCACCCCCCGGTCAGATATTTGTGTAGATTGACAGTTTCCATTCATTTTTAATAATGCCTCTGATTGGAGAATGCCATACTGACATTTGTAGTGTCATGTGTTTTAACGTTTTCTTTGGCGATCTTTCATGTCTATTCATTTCAGAGAATCAGTATCCCATAACCTGATGTGAGTTTAGAATGACAGTTAATTCAAAATCTGTCACTTTACACTAAATAAGAGGCTGGACGCCATTACTACGTTTTCATGAATGACTCGCTGGCTTGATTACCTGTGATAAAAAAAGCCGTGTGTGTCCCTCCCATTTGATGCCTATCATGTTTATTAAAGCCAGTATTTCTGCCGGATACATGCAAGCTAATATATCAAGCTCTAGACTGTAATTTCAAGCGCCAGATTGACATTAAGGGCAGACATTTTCGAGCATCAAAGATGGGACATTTCAAAACTCCAGTTTCAAAATCCATAGCCAGAGATCAAATGAGAACCCTCCCGAGTCTGAGTTTTCTGGCCATTTTCCCCCAATTTTCATGCCTGTCGTGCACCATGTCAAATCCAGGAGTGTGATTAATCATTTACCACAAACTGCAAAACGCCCACAATTGCCATAGGGTAATATATAAATTACGTTGATACAAAATTGTAGTTGATCACTTAGTTAAAGTAAGCTTGAAAGAGAATGACTGATTGGCGTTCGACTGATTAATTGAATTATGGTTTTAATACTATTTTAAAAAAATAAGTAATATCAAAGCTATCAATGCACATACCCGTGTGTTTCTGTGCTTTCCTACACCAGTATTAAGGTAGTGTCCCGTAACAGAAAACAGCTATTTCCACTATAATACTATCTTACATAATTTACTACGTTTAAAAATGATGATTATTGTACTACTTTGACTGTGCCTCTTTTTCCTTCTTAGAATTATCATTTATAAATCTAAAAGCACTATATTCTCAATACAAAGGTAAATAATAATCATCCTCCCTTTTCTGGAAACTAACAAAAGTATTAACAAATAATTTCAAGATAGACATCAAAGGAATTTCTAGTTGGTTAAAAATGTGTAAAAGTATTATAATTATTATCTGTATAAATCCGTATTTGTCAACTATCAAGAAATTTTATGCCATGCTGCACTAGAAGTATTATTCGTCTACTACCTTAAGGCAACTTTTATTCCAGGTCACTGAATACTTTCCCACATGTATCAGAGGTGATAGGCCAAAATCACCAGAAAGGAAGTTTGCCACACCCAGGATAAAACTGACAACCACTAGGACACAAATCCTATACGCAAACCACAAAGTTCTAAAAAGAGAATTCTACTTGAAAATAACAGCTGTGTCACTTCAAAGTTTCTGAAAACTTCTCCTTTCAGAGCTTGGACCATTACTTCGTTACTATCATACAAATATTAACACGCAGGCTGCTATTCATGAAAAATTAACCTAAAGAATTTGAATGCTTTGAACAAATTATTTCGCTTAAATGATATCTTCCGGCGTAAAAGACCTTTTTTAATACAGAAATTTATAAGGTTTACATGTGTTTTGCATCTTTCCATGGCTTTATAGTTATTGGCCCTCTTTTTTCATGACATGGCATTTCTTACAATAAAAGCAAATGTTTACTGTCTTTGGCTTACGATAAACAACAAAAGTATTGAAGTTTCATAAAATTTTGTCCTGTAGATAGATTTCGTCCAGAAGGGAAAAATACAATACTGCTCTTTCATCTTGACAAAACATATAATCGAAGAAGCAAAAAAAAACAACAATATTGGTAGACTGTCATATGGAACACACATCTGAAGTTTCACCGATTTTTGCCAAGGATCTGGAGTGAAAGAGATATTGATCCCAAATGGAAATAGACATGAAACCACATCTTTTTAAATTTACTGCATGAAGCTGTGCAGCAAGAAAGGAGTGATCTTCTACAACACACCCTCTCTTAAACGTAATCATTTTGATGACAGAAAGCCTGACTAGGCAGTAGTTTTTTTCTTTTCAGACAACAAATTGCTCAACTATCCAGCTATGAAATTATAACAGCTGAGTTATATTCCATAGAAAACTTAAGACTCAAAAACTGACAAAGGGGTGTAACTCCAAAATAATAGTACTGGCTTTCTTAACCCTTTACTCCACAGATACTCATTTCTACGCATTGCTTGTAGGAGCCTTTGGAAAACACTGAGGCAAAAGGTGAAATTGCTCGTCACGAGCAATTTCACCTTTTGTCACAATGCTTTCTATGCTATCAAAAGGTTCATATACACATACGAACCGACTTCATCCTTGCTGTTATTTAGGGTCAATTAGAGATATCATAGAAACACCTTATGTGGTAAAGGGTTAATAAAATCTGCATAACTTCTGAAGTCTCACAATATCTTTCATAATTTTTAGATGTGCTCCTTACATAATCTTAGTATGGAAAACTAGAGCTGTCACTGAATGTGACTTAATACCTCCGCCAACCCTTTGACAGAAACGGGCAATTACTAGTATTTTGTACACAGACGTACACACAGACACACACATGGACAGACAGGCCGATTCCAGTAAACCCCAAGAAACATTTGTTTTGCGAGGGTATGATAATAAAGGGCAATAATTCCTAATATTAAGGAACTGGAAATTATCGTTCTTGTTCAGTGCCCTTCTCACCAATGTCATTAATTATCATGAGAAAATTCATTTCTATATCTCTTGAAGTGGTTAAGTTATGCTTATGACAGAATTGAATTAAGCAAATATAACAAAGGTCGATAACTCCTAAATTATTCATCTAAGAGTTATGTTATTGAACACTGCACTTCTTCTCAATGGGATCTATGCAATTGTTTGTTAGTTTTTTAATTGTAATCATCATAATTCAACAAGGGACAAAAAGGGTAATAACTCCTAAATCATGGCACTAAAGATTGTGGTTCTTGAACACTGCACTTCTCCTTAATGTCATCTATCAATCTGTGAAGTTTTATCTAAATATCTCACGCAGATTTTTCAGTAATACTCTGGAAAAAAAATAATGATAGAAATAACAAAAGGAAATAACTTGAACTGCACTTCTCCTTAATGTTTTCACCCTTTTTAGTTTTGAGTTATGTGAAGGATAAAATTAAAAATTGTTAACATCTAAAAAGTCTTACTTGGGACAATTTTATCTGTTACGCCTGCGATGTAAATATCGAAACTTGTCAAGCGTCTCCATGATGGACCAACGAATGAGAAATCTGAAGTATTGTCTGCTTTCAACTTGGCGATCTGCCTGAAAAACCAAAGATTTCTTTCCAGTTCACCCTGTGACTTTTGACAATACAATCACATATTTGAAAAACACACAGAAAGATGGCTTTCAAAAACATTGGGGAAACAATTATAGTTCTGGCTAGAAGAATACTTCCCTTGTGGCCTATACAGTCCACAAAAGGTACATGTAATTGTTGATAACTACATGAGAGACAAGGAAAGAATATCACAAGGCAAGACAAAACTGACACGGCTTGATAAAAAAGGCCCACTTTATGTATAAGTAAGCCAGAACAAGGAAAGCTAAAATAATATTTCAGCATTTCAGTGATATATATACTGCGCCAGGTGTCGGCTGCAAAATTGTGAGCTCTGTATTTTATGCCAAAACCGAGCTGAAAGCTATTTCATAGACATGTACAAATCAACATGAGGGTATATAAATGTGCGTTTGTTGGATATATCGTCGGTGTACTTCCAAAACCTCATAACTACAGCTTGTTACAAGCTGTAGTTACCAGGTTTTGGAAGTACACCGACGATCTTACAATTTGGATTTGAAATTCCAAAATAGATATAATCATAGTCCAAAATATTGGATTATGCCCCCAGCAATGGAATATGAACACATATCAAGGGTTATACAGTATAGCAGTAATGACTTGTATAAACTACGGAGATCAACACTCACTGGAAGACCTCTCTTATAATGACCAGGTTGAAACAGGTATTCTGAGATTTAGACAGTCTTGAGGCAAATTTCAACGGTTAAATGAGCATGGGATATAAATGAAGGGGTCAAACTTCATAATCTGCAGACATTGCCCGAAGCAATTAGTACTGTTATTTCTCTACAACGAACACAATCTAAGTGTGAAAGGCCAACTATGACTTGTAATATTTTAAAGATTAAGACTTGCAACAAACCACTGAATTACACAAAAGGAATATCCTATATAAAGATTGGCAGTTTAAATGCATGATCAGTGAAAAATAAAACTTTATCAATATGCAATTACATTATGTCCAATAAATTCGACATTGTTGCTATAACAGAAACATGGCTTGGGACACAAGTTGATAAGGCTTGCATCGGTGAACTATTACCAAATGGTTATCAGATCAGTCATGTCCTTCGCACTGGTAGACGTGGAGGGGATGTAGCCATTATACATTCTAATGCTGTTGACCTTCGTATCGTAGAGTCAAGTCGGAAAAAAATATTCTCCAATTTCGAATATATGGACTGCAGTCTTGTTATAAATGGATACTCTTTGCGATTGGTTGTAATATATAGACCTCCACCCACACGCCTGATTGATCTTAGTAACAGCGATTTTCTTGACAATGAATGGCCAACATTCTTAGCAAAGTATACAACAATTAATAGTAATATCATAATAGACATGTGTAACCCGAGATAGAAATAGGAGTTGAAGTCGAACTTCGGAACTTTTTCAGGCGTTATCTCAAAATTGACATATACCTTCATTATCCATTTTCGAATGCGACCAAATGCCTTTCATTATTACAAAGAAGAAACTAATTATTCGTTTTGTTTTTCAAGAATAACACAGGAATCTTTAAAATAAAGGGTTCGACGATTGCTTTTGAAGGCCCAATGAATAAAAGTGAAAACTATTAGGTTCTGACAGTGTGGCTGCAGATGTGGCGACAGTATTTTATTTGCCTCGAAAATTAAGCCACTCGTCACAATTCGGCCGATTCCGTAATATAATTATCAGGCTAATTGCATCTGTATCAAGGGAGTTTGCAGTTAAAACATATTGCCAGTCTTATTATTTCAAACATTGCGGCGCCCATAGAAATTTATTAGCAACGGCAACAACAGCCACCTCGATAAACAAGCAACCTTGCACCGAAAAATGCCAACGAAATTGATAGACCGTGTAAGAAAATAAATGAACAATCTGAAGAACATTTAGAAGGTTACCACAGGAAATTGTGACTTGTGTTTTGTTTTTTAAATAGAGTGTTAGGTTTTTGTGAACGGTAAAAAAGTGTATTTCCGGCGAAGACATGTACCATGTGTAGATGCATATCAAGCTACGCGATACAGCCGTGAGACGTGATGAGAGGATCACTCTTTAGGTTTGCAGTGTAAAGAAAGGAATTGTAGAAAAAATAGGAAATACGTATATGATTTAAGTCCATCAATGAAACACAAATGACAATAACTGCAAGAGGACGAAATTCACCGTTTTCACTGATACCACGCTAAGAGCCGTTTTAAATATTATTTCATCATGGCTGTAAAGTTTTTCAGCCGTTCATTTCGCGGCAACCTTGATGCATCAATGTTTTCTTGCTTCAGCAGACTCGCCTCTAAAAATAAAGTGACAGTTGAAGTAAAGAGAGAGAGGGGGCTCTTTTTTCATGTTTTTGTCCGGTCAGGTTAGTGCCTGTTTGGTTCACCAGTATCTTCCTTAGAAGATGGCTGAAGAGGGCCTCAAGTCTGGTGCTCCTCTATCTGCCCCAATTTAATTGATTGAGCTGATTATCCGACACACGGTTGAATTGCAGGCCCAGTCGCCTGCCGATCTGATGGTTGAGCCACCGGGGTTAAGGCTACTTCTGTTTTGAATCTCTGGAGAGAATCAGAGGGTAGATGAACCACACCTGCTGTTTATGCAAAAATCATGCGCAGCTCGTGACAGTCATGATTTTCGTTGACTTTTCTTTAGGCTATGTCAGAACCTGATTGAATGAGGGTCTGAAGGGAATGTCAGAAAAAGGTGATAGCAGATTGCCGGATCGTAGGACAACTTTAGAGAGAGTAACGAAAATCTAGGCAGATCTTCATAAGAATTGCTAAAGTTTTGTGCGAAATCGCTAAGCAGGTAAATAAACCTACCGAAACCACATTGAAGCGCTGAAAATCGTTGTAATGCAAAAAAAAAACAATGCAATAAATCATGGAGGTCGTGGATACCGTGTCTGACCGTAAACGCAGCATAAGCAGTTCGAAATCTGACCCCTGTTTTGGTTGCAGGGGCGAATCTATTTTGCATGGCTTGATTGAAAGACGTTCAAACCGCCTTCAACATAATTTAGGTCATATCACAGCTAGCGACATCTCACATATTCCGCATGTATTTCCTTAGTTTCACCAGGACCAAGCTTGGGCTCAAAGGTGTCTCGCCCGAGGACATTCCCACGAAAAAACAGTGGGTCCAGTGAGGCACGTACTCGGGGTCTCCAGGTTACAAAACCAACACTTTACGACTGAGCCAGGAAGGACTACAGCGAAGTCTTTAAAAACCCCGCCAACCTGTCAGTTATGAATAATAAACTATTTAGTGTTTATTCTTATTCATTAGCGGTGGTAACCCTTAATTTTAATCGTCCTCACAGGTTAGAGATACGAAAAGTTGTCGTAAAAATGATTTCTTTTTAAATCATTTTCTTGTAAGTGTTCATGAAAGGTATTTGACTATACTGAATAATGGATAATAATGGTATATGTCAATTTTGAGACAACCCCTGATAAAGTTACGAAGTCCGATCACGGCGGGGAATCACGTGACACAACACCACAACAATGACCGTTATTTGAAAAAATTCCCCAACTTCAGGTTAGAAAATCGTCAATAATTCCATTAATACGTGACCGCTTGGAATTTGGTTTGAAGCAGAGAAGGCGGAAGGACTCCGGGGATTTGCTTGATGTGTTAGATTTTTTAAACAACACCTGATAAAAAAGTTATTGACGAGCAAACAAATTATCCAGGGTAAAAAATTTGTTTGCTCGTCAATAACTTTTTTATCAGGTGTTGTTTAAAAAATCTAACACATCAAGCAAATCCCCGGAGTCCTTCCGCCTTCTCTGCTTCAAACCAAATTCCAATCGGTCATGTATTAATGAATTTATTGACGATTTTCTTACCTGAAGTCGGGGAATTTTTTCAAATAACGGTCATTGTTTTGTTGTTGTGTCACGTGATTCCCCGCCGTGTCCGATGTCGAACTCCGATCTCCACCTCGGGTTACACTTGTGTAATAGACAAGTGTAACCCGAGGTGGAGATCGGAGTTCGACATCGGACTTCGTAACTTTATCAGGGGTTGTCTCAAAATTGACATATACCATTATTAACCATTATTCAGTATAGTCAAATACCTTTCATGAACACTTACAAGAAAATGATTCGAAAAGACAACATTTTTAGAAGAACTTTTCGTATCTCTAACCTGTGGGAACTATTAAGATTAAGGGTTACGACCGCTAATGAATATGCATAAACAATAAATAGTTTTGTTATTCATAACTGACAGTTTGGCGCGGGTTTACAGACTTCGCTTGGGTCCTTTCTGGCTCAGTCGTAAAGTGTTGGTTTCGTAACCTGGAGGCTCCGAGTTCGAGCCTCACTGGACCCACTGTTTTTTCGTGGGAATGTCCTTGGGCGGGACATCTTTGAGCCCGAACTTGGTCCTGATGAAACCAAGGAAATAGATGAATATGTGAACTGTCGCCCTGACTTAGATTATGTTGAAAGCGGTTTAAATGTCTTTCAATCAATCAGTGCAAAATAGATTCGCCCCTGCAACAACAACAATAGTCAGATTTCTAACTGCTTATGCTGCGTTTACGGTCAGACACGATATCCACGACCTCCATGATTTATTGCATTGTTTTTGCATTACAACGATTTTCAGCGCTTTCGTGCGTTTTCGGTATGTTTATTTACCTGCTTAGCGATTTCGCACAAAACTTTAGAAATTCTTATCAAGATCTGCCAGGTTTTTCGTTACTCTCTCTAAAGTTGTCCTACGACTACGCCAATCTGCTATCACGTTTTTCTTACATTCCCTTCTGACCCCTCATTCAATCAAGTTCTGTCACGGCTTAAAGAAAATACAAGGAAAATCATGACTCTCTCGAGTTGTGCATGATTTTGGCATAAACAGCAGGCATGCTACATGTACCCTGTCATTCTTGTCAGAGATTTAAAATAAAAGTAGCCTCAAGCATGGCTCAACCATCAGATCGGCAGGTGGCTGGGCCTACAATTCAACCGTTAGTTGGATAATCAGCTCAATCAATTAAGTTGCAGCAGATAGAGGAGCACCAGACTTGAGGCCTTATTCAGCCATCTTCGAAGGAACATACTGGTGAACCACACAGGCACTAACGTGACCGGACAAGAAAGAGCTCCCTCTCCTCTACTTTGACAGAAAAGTCATTAACAATATAACAGATTATTGCAGTTTCAACTGTCACTTGATTTTTAGAGGCGAGTCTGCTGAAGCAAGAAAACATTGATGCATCAAGGCTGCCGCGAAATGAACGGCTAAAAAACTTTACAGCCCTGATGAAATAAGGTAAAACTGCTCTTAGTGTGACATCAGTGGAGACGATGAATTTCGTCCAATTGTAGTTATTTTCATTTGTGTTTCATTGATGAATTAAATCGTATATCTCCTAGTTTCCTACAATTCCTTTCTTTTCACATGCTTCAAACCTAGACGGATCCTCTCATCACGTCTCAAGGCTGTATCACGTAGCTTGATATGAACCCACACATGATACATGTTTTCGGCGGAAAAACACTGTTTTACCGTTCTTTAAACCGTAACACTCTATTTAAAAAAGAAAACACTAGTCACAATTTCTTGTGGTAACCTTCTAAATGCATTTCAGATTGCTCATTTATTTTCTTACTCGGTCTATCAATTTCGTTGGCATTTTTCGGTGCCAGGATGCCTGCTTATCGAGGTGGCTATTATTGCCGTTGGTAATAAATTTGTATGGGCCCCGCAATGTTTGAAATAATGAGACTAGCAGTATTTTAACGCAAACTCCCTTGATACAGATGCAATTAGCCTGGTAGTGATGTTACGGAATCGGCCGAATTGTGACGAGTGGCTTAATTTCGAGGCAAATAAAATATACTGTCGCCACATCTGCAACCACACAGTCAGAACCTAATATTTTTCATTATTATTCATTGGGCCTTAAACAGCAATCGTCGAACCCTTTATTTTAAAGATTCCTGTGTTATTCTTGAATAAAAATCAACGAATAATTAGTTTCTGCTATGAAATAATGAAAGGCATTTGGCCGCATTCGAAAATGGATAATGAAGGTGTATGTCAATTTTGAGACATCCCCTGAAAAAGTTCCGAAGTCCGACTTCAACTCCTATCTCCATCTCGGGTTACACATGTCTAATAATAGGAGATTTGAATTTCCATATGGACATTCCTACAGATCGTGATACTGCAAAGCTCATTAGTGTTCTTCAATCGTGCGGACTAACACAGTATGTTTCCGAACCAACACACATAAATGGTCACACTTTGGATGTTATCATCACCAGGGATCCCCAGCATATTCTATCAAACATAGCAGTTACTGATCCGGGGCTTTCTGGCCATACCGGTACTGCTTTATGTGATCATAACGCGTTGGAATTCAACCTACAGGCAACAAGACCAACTCCAATTAGTAAAACTGTTTCGTATAGGTGACTTAGCTTTATCAACATTGATTCTTTTAAGCAAGATATCTCTGACTCGGAAATATTACGTTGTGCTTTGCAATCAAACGATGTTGATACTTTACTGGATGCAAACAACGGGTCACAAACAATGTTACTTTACTCTCCGATACATCTACACAAGCCCTAGTTCAGAAATTTAGTGACTTTTTCGTCAACAAAGTTGAGACTGTACGAAATGAAATTAATTCCAATGCATCATCAAAATCACTATCTGAAGCGTCCGAAGAGGAACAATCATCGTCATCATCTAATATTCTGACAGAATTTCGGCCAGTTACAATCGATGAAGTAAAACACATCATACTTCAATCTCCGAACAAAAACCGTGAGTTAGATCCAATTCCTACATGGCTTCTTAACCCTTTCCCAAACGACAAATTTTGGACTCTTCCAAACTGAAAGAGTTTGCAGACGACAATTTTAGATTTTGAGAAAATGGCAGCAAGTTCTCAAAAAGGGCAGAAAACACTGTGGGAAAAGGTGAACTTGCTCGTTACGAGCAATTTCTCCTTTTCACACGGTGTTTTCAAGAGACTTTTACTGCAGACACGTAACAAGAGCTTCGCAAAGCGGCGCATATATGCCCGAAGGGGCTTGTCAGTGAAATGAGGTGAAATGACGGAAGGGCCATGAATAAAGAGTAGTTTATCTCCATGATATGTGAAAAATAGTAAATGGAAATAGCTAAAAAATGAAGGGTGGCACAGTTACAAATCTTGTGAATTGCTGTTCTCCACAAGGTGTTCTATCAGTCTTGAAAGGTTCAAGATCATAGCTTTTATATTTTAGAAATTATGGCCCAGATGAAAATAAAAAGAGAAAACTAACAAAGGGCAATAACTAAAAAAGAAGGATGGCAGAGTTATGGTTCTTGTGCAGTGCACTTCTTCATAATGTGTTGTATTAGTCTTTCAAGTTTCAAGATGATAGGTTTTAAAATTTGGGAGTTATGGCCTGGACAAAAATTCAAAGAGAAAACAAAGGGCAATAACTAAAAAAAAAAAAGGTCGCAGAGTTATGGTTCTTGTGCACTGCACTTCTCCATAATGTGTTCTATGAGCGCATGAAGTTGCAAGTTATTAGCTTTTATAGTTTGGAAGTTATGGCCTGGACAAAAATTCAAACTGAAAATTAACAAAGGGCAATAACTCAGAAAATAAAAGTGGCAGAGTTATGGTTCATGTGCACTGCACTTCTCCATAATGGGTTCTATCAGCGTATGAAGTTGCAAGTTATTATCTTTTATAGTTTGGAAGTTATGGCCTGGACAAAAATTCGAACTGAAAATTAACAAAGGGCAATAACTCAAAAAATAAAAGTGGCAGAGTTATGTTTCATGTACACTGCACTTCTCCATAATGTGTTTTATCCCTGTATGTAGTTTCAATTTGATACCTTTTATGGTATGGAAGTTATGGCCTGAACACAAAGTCAAAGTGAAAAGTTGGTTATTTCAGAAATCAAGGGCAGATAATTTTGGAACGCAAACAGCGATCAAAATTCTAAGACCCAGGTGCACAACTAGACATCATGGAGATTCGTTTTGGCAAGTTTCAAATAATTCCAATGAAAACTGTAGGAGGAGTTGCACACACAAGAAATTGCTAACGGACGGATGGATGGACGGACAGACAGACGGACAGACGGACGACCGGGGGTATAACATAATACGACCCTTCGGGCGTATAAAAACCACGGCTTGTTTGGGAAAGGGTTAAATTGTGCATTGATGATCTTGTTGAACTCATTACAAAACTAATAAATTCATCATTGGAGACCTCATAATTATGTGCCTAGACTGTTCAATAGTTCACATGTAAAACCTATGTTAAAGAAACCCGGTCTGGACAAAAATGAACTGAAGAACTATTGACCCGTTTCGAATTTACCTTTCGTCTCAAAAGTGCTTAGGTCGTGGACCATCAAATAGAACAACACTTATCCGAAAATAGGCTACATGAATTGCACCAGTCCGCCTATAGAAAATTTCATTCGACCAAAACAGCTCTACTTAAAGTTCAAAATGACATATTGAAATCACTAGACATGGGCAATATCATTATCCTTGTACTGCTTGATCTGTCAGCGGCTTTGATACAATAGACCACGGCATTCTTCTTCGTCGTTTAGAACAGCATTTCCATATCTCCGGTAAACCGCTTGCCTGGATGAAGTCATACTTAACGGACCGTCATCAATCTGTCTATATAAACGGTGTTTTATCAGACCCAGTGCTAATGAAATACAGTGTAACTCAGGGTTCCGTGCTTAGGCCCAAGAACTACGGTATGCATACAAAGCCAGTCGGTACGATCTGCAGAAGGCATGATCTTGGTCATAATTTCTACACAAATGATTTGCAGCTCTATCTTTCGTTTAAACCCAATGACAGTGTTTCTAGAGATGAAGCTGTCAGACACGTTGAGTTGTGTTTGAACGATATCATTCACTGGATGAACCACAACATGCTCAAGCTCAATGCTGATAAAACTGAACTGATAGTCTTTACGCCAAAACATCATCTGAACCAAATCGATATATCAATTAAAGGTGGTAGTTCCGAGGTGAAATCTGTAATGTCTGTCAGAAATCTTGGTGCCTTTTTTGACTCTCAAATGAACATGGAATCACATGTAAATAGTGTTTGTAGATCCTGTTATTCCCAGCTTTGTCACTTTGGACATATCAGACAATATTTGAATAGTGACGGTACTAAGTCTCTTGTCAATTCTTTGGTTACGTCAAGGTTAGATTACTGCAACTCTTTACTTTTTGGACTACCCCCCCCCCCCAAAAAAAAAAAAAAAAATCCCAAATAAGCTGCAGATAGTCCAAAATACGTCAGCTCGTATTATCACCAGAACACCGAGACGCCATCATATCACACCAGTCCTGAAGGAGTTACATTGGATACCTGTACAACACAGGATTCAATTCAAGATATTGACTTAGACGTTTAAAGCTCTCCAAGGACAAGCCCCAGATTACATCGCATCACTTTTAGACGTATACAAACCAAACCGTGAACTTAGATCCGGGTTAAATGGCACAACTCTTGTATTACCAAAAAGCTGTATTAAAACGTATGGAGATCGTAGTTTCATGAATGTTGCTCCTTCATTGTGGAATTCTCTGCCATCCGAAGTAAGAAGTTGTTCTACAATTTCATCTTTTTAGAAGTCCTTAAAGACTCATTTATTTTTACAGATTTATGGAAATTGAACAATCTTTACTGTGTAAAACGTCTTTCTTTTACGGTTTATTACTTATCCAATGAATACATCTTGTTCCAAGTATTTCTTAGCTATCAAACTCTTTTTTTTTTAATATTTCTCAATGTGTTGCTTTTACATGGTTTATTTATGTCATATTCTGTTCACATGTACAGTTGTATGTTTTAGTTGAGATTAATTTTGTAAAGAGCTTTTGAATGTACACCTGTATGATAAAAGCGCTATATAAATGTGGTATTTAATAATAATAATTTCATGCGATGCTACACTTTGTTAGGTTGCTTTTTAATTGAAAGATCCAAACTGAAATATGGGTATAACTGTCAAAAAGGGAGGGATTTTCACCTTTCTTGCATGGGTTTCCCTTTTTTTCATCCTTTGTGTATCTCCCAAATTTATAGTCAAGAACACTACCATTTATGATACCAGAAGATTTTAAGGTTTTGCAGGCGACTGAAGACAACATAGGGTTGTCAAAATGTTTTGAATAACATATCAAAACTTAAGTCTACCAGATCAG
The DNA here is from genome assembly GCA_943736015.1 of Tridacna crocea. Taxonomy (NCBI): domain Eukaryota; kingdom Metazoa; phylum Mollusca; class Bivalvia; order Cardiida; family Cardiidae; genus Tridacna; species Tridacna crocea. The sequence continues at coordinate 47,420,163 of OX031060.1, forward strand.
GCCAGGGGTCAAGGGGGCTGCCTAGGCCCCCGTTTTAGGAAACGCCCTGGTAGGGCTGAATTGAATTTTAGCATTTCTTCACATCTTGAAATTCTTCCGTCTTAGCCTTTGCCAAAATACAATGAAATCATGGAACTTTTTTAATGAAATTTATAAATTATAATATATCCCCAAACTTTTTTAACAAGTGGATTATTTAGAGAAAACTTCTGCCATTCTATATAAAATACAATTGAAAGAATTTTTACATTCGAGTGTTATTTAAAAATTATCTACTTGTAGATTCTATTTTTGTCATTGATTTAACTTATTGTCTTTCATCTTTGTTGTTATGCATATTCTCATCCCGACGTTGTATAGAGAAGAGCAATTCGGGATCATCCTTGAGGTTATAAAATATAGATGCACTCGGTCAAGCTTTACAGCAGCCAAGATCTAGCCGGGTAAGAAATATATAGGTGCTGTTATATGCCTTGAAACAAGTTGTATATTTCTGCAATTTATTCTTATTATTTTGCATCTTCTTGCAAAAAAATCAAGCAATCTTTAAATTTCTGACAACATACCTGGGTCATAACATTCCATTGTTCCGCTGAAATTCAGCAAATTCACCAGCTTTCCAGGGTTTAGACACTTCTTTTTTTTTTTAATCCAGCAGGAACCCCTAACTTTATTATTTTGGTACACTCCTGATCATCAGGGATTCCTCCGAAGCTACACAGAACCAACAATTTGTTTTTACTATTTCATTTAAATTTTTATTTAATTTTTAATAATATTAGATTCATCAGCATTTTATATTCTTGGTTTTGTAGAATGGCTACATCACAAGTCAATAGATCGTATTCTGCTCCCCATGCAGATCACGCAACTCCTACCAAGAAATTTCGGACTTTTCTGTGCGATACAACGAAAATGACTAAATTATTTTTCTAGACAAGCATAGCGAGAAAATCAGCAACAGACCTTTAACAAGTAGCAATACTTATACTTATAAATGAGTTAGGTTTGAATTAAATTTCCACAACTTTAAATCTTACAACAAATACAGAATAAGTCTCTAAAAATCAAGAACTACAGAAAGAGTGAAATTTCTGGTTCCTAAAACCTTGATTAATGATAATTTTAACTTGCAAATAGATATAAGCAATGAGTTTACGATAGAGCTAATTCCGACATACAGATCTATATGCGAATTTAAATCCAACACTTTTCACTAATTCAGTATCCTCAAAGCCAAACGTTTAACACAAAATCCTAATCTACCAAGTAAATTTTCACTCCTATTTGTATTACCTTGGAAAATTCAAGATTAGTCTCTTCTAGAAGGATGGCAACATGGATAAGTCAACATCAAGTTTACTAATACCCCCATTCCACTAGGCCACGATCCACGGCGCTCTCAAGGAGCGCTGTGGATCGCCAAGAACGCTAACGGATCTCTAACGAATCACCAAGATCGCCATCAGTCTAATCTCTTGCACAAAGATTCGTGGCGATCTGTTCAGGACTCTGTTACATCGCTTAAATCGCTATCAAAAAACAACTTGAACGTAAACATCGTAACCAGAGCGCTGTCGGATCGCTCAAGAGCGCAAATGTTCTCCCAGTATGCCGGTCATTGCGCTCCTATATGATCCGAAAGCGACCTATAGAGATGTAGTAGCGCCCCGTTGAGATTAAGTGGTGTGATATGATCACGCGCGCTCCCATACTATCAAGTGGGGATATGATAACGTCTGTTACGATCAAGTGGTGATGGGATAGTGCTCCACTACGATCAAGTGGCGATATGATGGCGCTCCGATCGCGCTTTTGGAGGACTATATAAAAGAATGTCTGTCTCGGTAATCATCATTTCAGGATAGATTGTTAGTGTAATGGTAAAATGCCGGACTTTCAATCCTGAGGCCCGAGGTTCGATACCCAGCCCAACCAGGACCTTTCTGAGACACCTTGTGTTTCCCATCCAACTAGAGCTGAACTGGTTTGGAACCAGAGGTAGCCTCGCGTGTGTCGGTGCTTTACACCGGGCACGTTAAGGAACAAAGGAGATCTATTTGAAGAAGAGCTCGGGGCTTGTGCGCAGATCTCTTTGTACTTAGAGACATCAGGATTGAATATTTATGTCATAGTATATCTTTTGATAATATATTAATAATTTTGCTGATTCTCTGCCAGACGGGAAAAACTTCAACTTGTGTTGATTTATCCCAAGTGCATAGAAATACCGGAATGGCCCGGAACGTACCGAAATGGAATGGAAATGACCTTTCTGCCGATTTTGATTGACAGGTGTTCAAACGTCTTATCGAACAATGAAAACGCAGCATTGGGCGTCATGTAAACAACAAGAGGGCCATGATGGCCCTGAAATCGCTCACCTGAGTCTATTTACCAAACATGAACCATCTAGTTTCCCAGTGACGAAGTTTTTATCAGACATTATCCATCATTAAATACTTTTGAGATATCAATAAGACAAACATTCTGACCAAGTTTCATGAGTATTGAACTGAAAATGTGGCCTCTACAGCGCACAAAAGGTTTTTCTAAGATTTCACCAAGTGACCTAGTTTTGGACCCAACAATTACCCATTATCAAACTCTTTTGAGACATCGCCAAAACAAACATTCTGACCAAGTCTGAAGAGTATCAGGCAGAAAATGTAGCCTCTAGAGTGTACACAAGGTTTTTCTAATATTTGACCCATTGACCTAGTTTTTGACTCCACATGACCCATTTTCAAACTCATTTAAGGTATCACCAGGACAAATATTATGAACAAGTTTTAGGAGTATCAGACTGAAAATATGTCCTCCAGAGCATACAAAAGGTGTTTATAACACTTGACCTATTGACCCAGTTTTTGACCCACCATGACCCATTTTCAAACTCATCAAAGAAATTATAAAGGCAAACATTCTAGCTAATTTTCAAGTGTTGGACTGAAAATGTGGCATCCAGAGCATATACAAGGTTTTTCTAAGATTTGACCTGGTGACCTAGTTTTAACCCCCAATGACCCATTTTCAAACTCATCTATCATCAAGGCAAATATTCTGACCAACTTACAAGAGTTTTGGACTGAAATTGTGACCTCTAGAGCCTACAAAAGGTTTTTCTAACATTTGACCTGGTGACCTAGTTTTTGACTCCACATAACCCATTTTCAAACTAGTCCAAGATATCATAAAGGCAAATATTCTGACCAACTTTCAAGAGTTTTGGACTGAAAATGTGGCCCCTACAGCCCACACAAGGTTTTTCTAAGATTTGATTAAGTGACCTAGTTTTTGACCCGACATGAACCATTTTCGAACTTGTCCGAGATATCATCAAGACAAACATTCTGACCAACTTTCAAGAGTTTTGGACTGAAAATTTGGCCTCTAGAGCGTACACAAGGTTTTTCTAAGATTTGACCTAGTGACCTAGTTTTTGACTCGACATGACCCATTTTCAAACTCGTCTAAGATATCATCCAGGCATACATCCTGACCAACTTTCATGAGTATACGACTGAAAATGTGGCCTCTAGAGTATACACAAGGTTTTTCTATAATTTGACCTAGTGACCTAGTTTTTGACCCGACATGACCCATTTTAGTACTCGTCCGAGATATCATCCAGGTACACATCCTGACCAACTTTCATGAGTATCAAACTGAAAATGTGGCTTCTAAACGGTCTATAATGAAGGTTATCATCTGTTCTCCTTCTCTGACAGCGTTTGCTACTGTTCAATAGGCAAAGAACATTATATGCAATAATATATAATTGCGGATTAAATTTGTAATTGGTTTGATTTCGAACAGTCTACAATTTTGTTGGTTGGTTAAGAGTGAAAGGAAGTCCTTAATATACATTTTTGGCTGTTTGAGATGATAAAAAGTTTACTAATAAAACTTGTTTCATTTGTGAACAATCTTACCTTTTTGATACATAAAGCAGAATTGATACGTCAAAGTTTAGTTCGCCAACTGTTAAAACCCATCCTGATAGTAGGCTTTTGGTGACTTTTTATTTTATGAAAAGTCTTGCTTTTGTCCATACAAACTGTATGTTAGAAGCACATGTGGAAAACCTGTAAACTTTCCTCGGGTACAAGTTTTGGTAGAGACTTTTCACAGGACAGAGGGATAATATCAAACCTTGTATTCAATCACTAGAATTGATATTGCAACAGTGTTTAATTGTCCAAACAAAATTCAAAAAATAATAACAAATGTGATATTTTTCTTGTAAAAGAGAAAACTCTTCTTGTGCGAAATCATTATTGTGTTGCTAATTCATTGATATTGCATTTTTATGCTCCCCGAAGGGCGAGCATATAGTTGCTGCTTCGTCTGTCCGTCCGTCCGTCCTAAGCCATTTCTCCACAACCCCTGGACCAAATTGGATAAAACTTCATGTATGAAGTCTTTAGGGTAAGGCGCCGATGTACTTTGCCTGTTTTTTCCATTTGACCTCGTGTCATGGAAAAAAGGGGCTTAATGCAAAATTGCATTTTTTATTAATATCTCATTCAGTTTTTGTCAAAATTTCATGAAACTTCATGGTTATATTGTTTATGGAAAGATTCAGCATGTGCCCTTGCTATTTTTAATCTAGACCTTTTTTAAGTTGACGTTCCGTCACGGAAAAAGGCGGTTTCTTGCAAAATCCCAATTTTTACTAATGTCTCATTCAGTTTTGGTCAAAATTTCATTAAACTTCATGGTTATATTGTTTTTTCAAAGTTTCACCATGTGCTCTTGTTTCTTTATCTATGTGTTTTTATAATTTGACCCTCTGTCATGGAAAAAGGGGGTTTCTTGTAAAATACCAAGGAAAAAGGGGCCTTAATGCAAAATTGCAATTTTTACTAATATCTCGTTCAGTTTTTGTCAAAATTTCGTGAAACTTCATGGTTATATCTTGTTTTACAAGTTTCAACATGTGCCCTTGTTATTTTCAATCTATGAATTATCAATGCGCATCAAATACCTCTTTCCTGGTTTCTCAATTTGAGGCTACATCACGGAAAAAGGGCACTTCATGGAAAAAATTGTTTTTCACTTGTAACTCCTACATCTGTGTCAAAACTTTGTGAAATTTCAAATCAAGTTTGTGTTGGCTATCTCTAAGATAGTAATTTTAGGATAAAAGAAGTAAATTTATATCAATTTTATATATTTTATGACAAGCACTTGTTCAGGGAGCATAACCCGTCTCTGACGGCTCTTGTTTGAAAAGGAAATCTTCACGATAAAAATACAAGTTTTTATTCTATCAAGAAACTTAAGATTTTTTTCCCCGGTTGTTTCAATGGGAACGTTGAGACATTTTCATGGCGCCGTCTTTATTTTCGTGCAAAAAAAAAAATACAAGTTATAGTATTACTGTAAATATGTCATTACTGAAGCCATTTACACCGGATATGAGATAGTTGCCAATTATTATACACACTTCGAACTTAGGCGAGTTCTCAGCTATTATAACGGGAATCCATACAACATGGACTAAGTTACCAATTATACATTTTGCCCGAAATCTAACCTAAAAAAACTACAGCCCAGCACTGACGTTCACATGCGGTCCTCCATCCTCCCTTTTCAAAAGATTTAAAAAACAAGAGGGCCAAGATGGCCCTGGATCGCTCACCTGAATTCTTTAGAGGACCATAGCCAATTTTTTTCAAAATCTACCAGTAATCAACCATTTCAGAGAAGAATTTCTTAAAATTTCTTCAGGTCTGTATTGTGTAAATATCCAACACCCATCAGAGCCATGTTTCTTGATGGATCAAATTTCTCGAGCAATTTTTAAAAGGGTCAGCTAAGAAACATTTCTGTGAAACTACTTCAAAATCTGATAAGCTGTATCTGAGAAAAAGAATTTTAAGGATTTTCTTTATGGCCAAATAGTGCAAGTAGCCCCCATTCACCACAGTCATGTTTCTTGACAAATCAGCGTTTTGCAAACAGTTCTTGAACAGAGTTAACAAAGGAACACTTCTATGAAACTATTTCAAAATCTGATCTGCCGTTTCAGAGATGAATTTTAAAGAATTTCTTCATGACAATATAGTGCAAGTAGCCGACATTCACCAGAGCCATGTTTATTGACGGGTCAAATTTTCGTGAGCATTTTTGACTAGGGTCACCAAAGGAACATTGCAGTGAATTTATTTCAAAATCTGACAAGCGGTTTCAGAGAAGAAGAATTTTTAGGATTCTTTCATTTCCATATAGAGCAAGTAGCCCCCGTTCACCAGAGCTATGATTCTCGACGGATCAAAATTTCACGAACAAGTTTTGAAAATGGTCACCCAAGGAACATTTCTGTCAAATTATTTCAAAACCTTACCAGCGTTTCAGAGAAGATGAATTTTAAAGAATTCCTTCATTTCTGTATAGTGCAAGTAGCCCCCATTTACCAGAGCGAGTCTTGACGGATCAAAATTTCACGAACAAATTTTGAAAAAGGTTATCCAAGGAACATCTCTGTGAAATTATTTCAAATCTTACCAGCCGTTTCAAGGAAGAAGAATTTTTAAGAATTTCTTCATTTCCGTATAGTGCAAGTAGCCCCCATTGACAGATCAAAATTTCGCGAACAATTTTTAAAAATGGTCACTCAAGGAACATCTCTGTGAAATTATTTCAAAATCTCACCAGCGGTTTCAGAGAAGAATTTCAAAGAATTCCTTCATTTCTGTATCGTGCAAGTAGCCCCCATTCATCAGAGCCACGTTTCTTGACCGATCAAAATTTCATGAACTATTTTTGAAAAAGATCACCCAAGAAACATCTTCGTGAAACTATTTTAAAATGTGAGCAGCAGTTTCTTCAGAGAAGATTTTCAAAGAATTTCCTAGAAAATTCCATTTGGTTGCCATGGCAAACAGAGTTTTTGATGGAATCAAATTCTGTGAACAATTTTCAAAGAGGACCTCCCAAGAAACATTCCATCCAAGTTTGGTCCAAATTGCCCCCAGCGGTTTAGGAGTAGTTGATGTTTAAAGAATTGTTGACGACGCAGGACGCACGATGGACACCGGGTGATCTTAAAAGCTCCCCTTTAGCACGTTGTGCCCAGGTGAACTAAACAAGAGGACCATGACAGTCCTATATCGCTCACCTGAGTACTAAGCTGGAAAGGTCTACGATGAAGACAATTACCAAATATTGAGGTTCATGGGCAAATGATAACGAAACAAGTGCAGCAAATTCTCGTAAGATATGCAATTTCACCGGCAGTTGTCAACGATTTATAAAATTTGCAAAGGGCAGGCAATGTAACAAACATGTTTACTAAGTCTAAAGTCAATTTGACTCGAGACTTCAAAATTCCACTCTACACAAGCAAAAAAATACTGTCAAAATGAAAATCAAAGTGGCATAGGTAGAGTTATTGTTCTTGCACACAGTACTTGATAATATTGCAACAAACATGCATAGCAATTTTGAAGTCCTTCTGACTTGAGATGACAAAGTTATCCTCTGGACACGCAATAAATGCAAACAAACTAATTTGAGATTTTGTCGAGACAAACAATCTAACCAATTTTCAATTCAGCTTAGCGAGAAATGTAGTCTCTAGAGTGCTCACAAGATTTTTTTAAAGACTTCCCTATTTATCTCTATGTGAAATCTGAGACCAACAACATAGGGCTAACTTCCATACCAGGGCCATAATTTGAAGTATTTTGGTAGAGGGCCACTAGATGATGCTACATGCCCTTACGGTTTGGGACAAGAAGGTTTTCTAAGATTTCCTTCTTGTACGCTTTGTGAAATCTTAGACCCAACAACATAGGGCCAATTTCTGCCCTAGAGCTATAAGTTGAAGTATTTTAGTAGAGGGCCACTACATGATGCTACATGCCATATATGAGAGACCTAGCACTTATGATTTGAGACAAGAACAGTTTGAAAGATTTGCTTCTTTATCTCTATGTGAAATCCGAGAACCAACAACACAGGGGCCATAATTTGAAGTATTTTGGTGGAGGGCCACTAGATGATGCTACATGCCAAATATGAAGGCTCTTGCCCTTACCGTTTGGGACAAGAATTTTTTAAAGTTTTTTTCACTCGGTTGCCTTGGAACCTTTGAATCTTCAAAGTATTCTTCAAAGTATTCTGAAAGTGCATCACCTGGGGATCATTTCTGTGAAGTTTGGTTCGAATATGATTGTTAGTTTAGGAGGGGAAGACTTTTTTTGTTATTGTGAACGGACAGACGGACGGACAGACGGACATTGACCGATCACAACAGCTCACCTGGAGCACTTCGTGCTCAAGGTGAGCTAAAAGAGGGAATGGGGGGGGTATGACACTGAGAGGTGGTGGGTGGATGCATATACATGCTAGATCCTCATTCTGCATCAAACAAGAATTGCACATAGCATTCTTTTCAAGCGCCAAGTGCATTATATATAGTTCAAATCCATGGCAATACAAGTAGTAGTTGTGAAAACAAGTTGCAATGATTTTTAGCTCCACTGTCCGAAGGCCAGCGGGCTTATGTCATGGCCCGGTGTCTGTCGTGCGTCCGTCAATCTGTGTGTGCGTTAACTTTTATTTCAAACATCTTCTTCTCTGAAACCACCCATCCAATTTTGATGAAACTTCACAGGAATGATTCTGCCATAGTCCTCTTCAGAATTCCTTGAAAGAATTTTATTCCTTCAAAAACTTTGGTTGCCATGGCAACAAAACTGAAAAATTTTGAAAATTTTTAAAAATCTTCTTCTCTAAAACCATGAGGCCTAGGGCTACCAAATTTGGCATGTAGCTTTATCTAGTAAATTTCTACCAACTTCCTTCAAATAATAGCCCTGGGGTCAAAATTGGTCCCGCCCCGGGGGTCACAAGTTTTACATGGGATCATATTGGGAAAACTTTAAAATCCTTCTTGTACCTAGCCATAGGGACTTGGGCTACCAAATTTGGCATGTATCTTCATCATGTGTTTGTCTATCAAGAGTGCCCAAATTATAGCCCTGGGGTCAAATTTGGCCCCGTCCCGGGGGTCACAAGTTTTGTATGGGCTTATATTGGGAAAACTTTAAAATCCTTCTGGTACCTAGCCATAGGGCCTAGGGCTACCAGATTTGGCATGTATCAATACAATACAATACACTATTTTATTTAAGTATTTAGGCCACTGGCCCATAAACGGTAACATATCATATCAATTATTAACAGAGTGATGTTGGATATATGTAACAAATTCACGATTAAAGTTATAGTTAACAGTTATATAAAGATTTAGTTATCTTAAATTAGAGGTCTTAATATGTTGAAGTGTAAAAACTTTTGAAAACATTTGTTGGAAGACCTTATCTCATCTATAGATTATTCTATTAACTTAGACAATTACCATAAAATAATATTAATTTCAAATTTCACGCTCATGTGGTTTAAGCTTTTGAAAACATTGTGCAAGATAATTGTATATACATTTAACCAAGACATTTACTAAATATAATATCAATGTAACATTTTAATCTTTTGAAAACATTGTGCCAACACTTAATATTCACTCAAATTATGATAACAGGAAAATTTGTTAGTTGGGTTTATCTGTCAACCCATCATAGTTACAATATGATATATAAACTTTTAGCATATCCAAACATTTGATAAACATTGTGACAAACAATTGAATTGCTCCTGCAATTCAAAGACTATAAAGACACTACTTCAAAACAATCGTATATTTTAACGTCTCGATGGGGTGCATTTGAAAACATTGAAAGAAAAGATAGAATAGCGAAAAAAAATGACATTTTGACAAACACAATACATCAAAATAACTTCGACGGGCATAGCACTAATAAAAACGCAAATGAAAAATGAATGATTAGGTTTAATTATCTAACCATTACCTTTAGAACACGATATTTAATTTTCATCCCATATGAAAACTTTTTGAAAAAGAAAAAGAAACAAAAAAAGAATATTGTGACAAAAGACAGCATTACTCCTACAATTTAAGAAACTTTAAAATCACTACTCCAGCAATCCTGTTTTTCAACAACTCAGATCGAGTTCATTTTAAAACACTGTGGAAAAAGTATAGAAGCTAGTAATCAGCATGTTTTTCCTTTCACATTGTGTCCTCTACTCATCTAATGAAATTCGTTAATTACAGAGATAGTTTCAGATAAGATTAAGTATATGCTAAAAACAATTTTGATATAACCCTTTAACATAAATGCACAGTCGCCAAAAGCAGTAATACTCAGTATTGAAGCAAAATTTATATAAACTATATTTTAAAAGTACAATAATGACTACTATAATTGAATGAAAATCAGATCATATATGAGGAAGTAACATCATTCTTATGCTCTATGCCCTATGTGAGTTCGTTTAAAATTTCTTTTCGCAAAGCAAAGGATTCCTCTGTATCTTTCTTATTTAGTTTTAGAATAACGTAAAACGTGCTAAGGTTTCTATTTCTTAACCAGTATGGCCTAAAGTATTTTATTCTGAGTTCTTCATATACAGAACAATGAAAAAAAAATGGAACTCATCCTCTACAATATAAATATCTTCAGATTTACATATAGAACAAAATCTACACTCTCTATCAATTGACAAATGCCTACCCTTTTCAATCATCAAATCATGTGCCGAACACCTGAAATTCGCCAAAGTTTTCTGGAGTATATAAGAAAGGCCAGTATTGAGATAAAATTCTGGATCTAGCAGCGTTTTGAAATATTTATAGTGTAAAGTTTTAGAAGAAACGTCAATTTCACTATACCACTTTTGAGTAAAACAATCTATTATTCTTTTTTTTAATATACGCAAAAACTCCTTATCATCACCTACATCATGAAAAATCCAGACATGACCAAATCCATACGAAAATAATAAGTTCCTTATATGTGTTGTCCAATTTGTTCTACCTGCTTCGTCTAGTTACAATAACATATAATAACATTATTTTGGGTACCTAATATTGTTCATACGAATAATACTTAACCAGTAATTAACACAATTGTGGACGTAGGTCGTACATAAAGGTAATCAACCACACTCTCCAATCGCTAACACATCACATGTATTTGGGGATAAAAAACATAATCTCTTACATAACTGGATATGAATCTTTTCAATTTCTCAATACATTGATATCCCCAAAGCTGAGATCCATAGCACAATACTGGTTTTACAAATGCATCAAATATTTTAAACATATCCCTGGTTGAAATGGTCCCAAAACAAAAAGAATAATTGATTACTTTTTGAGATTGTAAAGATAACATCAAATGTGTTTTTGACCATGTCATACCTCTTGTGAGATAAACACCAAAATATTTGTAGAAAGGTACTATTTCTATCATATTCTGATCGTAAAACCATTTTTCTGTTTTTTTTTTAACCACCCCTCCATTTCTAAGCACCATAATTTTATTTTTTCTAAATATATTTCTAGCCTGACCCCTTTAGTAAATTGTTGAATCCTATTAATTTGTCGTTGAACCATGTCTGCAAAACTTGATGCGTCGTCGGCGAACAGCCAAGAGTGACTTCCCCTCGAATGGTTGTTTATTTTTTCGTCGGGGAAGAAGAAAATATTTAAACAGCAGCTTGACAAGGTTCTGGGTGTAAAAAAGTGTAGACAGGTGATAATCGAAATCATCAAGCTACAGATATTTGTAAGAGATATACTTTTTTGACATTTAGCCGAGAAGTTATACCATTATTTAATTTTGATGTAGAGGGCTCATATTTGTAGAGTGGTCAGTCAAGTGTAACGAGCACGTTCAATATTATCAGTCAGCAGGAGGGTTACGCTGGAGGAGAGTAATCGCCAGATACATGATCAACCTACCATAAACGAATGGTTCCCACCTTCCCTGCTATTTCAATCTTCACATATTTCTGAGCAGCAACAAACAAGATCAAGATCAAAACCAAGGCAACGAATTCGAATATTGCAATGAAAATACTACTTGATATCCAAAGAAGCATGAAAAGGCTGGATAAAAAGTTTGATAAAATGGAAAAGAGCATAGAGGGTCTCAAAAAAGAAAATGGTGAACTAAAGGCACAAAATGATGTATCATTATCAAGTAGTTGTCTACCAACAATGCCCAAATTGTAGCCCTGTGGTCAAATTTGGCTCTGCTACAGGGTCACAAGTTTTATATGGGCTTATATTGGGAAAACTTTAACAATTGTCTCATACAAAGCCATAAGGCCTAGGGCTACTCAATTTGGCACCTAGCTTTATCAGATGGTTGTCTACCAAAGCTGCCCAAATTATAGCAATAGGATTAAATTTGGCCCCATCCTGGGGGTCACAAGTTTTACATTGGCTCATGTTGGGATTTTTTTAAAAATCTACTTGCACCTAGAAATAAAGCCTAGGGCTACCAAATTTTGCATGTAGCTTTATCTAGTGGGTCTCTACTGGGAGGGCCCAAATTATAGCCTTTGGGTCAAGTTTGTCTCCACACCAGGGGTCACAAGGTTTACATGGGTTTTTGTGGTGAAAACTACATAAGTTATCTTGTTACTAACCATGATAAAGACTTAGCTACTAAATTTACCCCTATCTCATGGGTCTCATGTTTTACAGGGCCTGAGAAAACTTTGAAAATCTTCTTGTGTTTATAAACACATATTCTAGACCTGTATCATTTGGTATGGGGCTTCATCATGTGGACCTCCACCAGGATTCAAGTATTTTTAGCTTTGCGGTCAAAATTGGATTGTCCCGGGGGCCATAACTTTCTCTTAAGATTTTATAGAAAAAAAAAAAAAAAAAAAAAAAATATGTCCTCAAGTTAGAAACCAATTGACAAAATATTGTAATGTTTCGCTTGTAGTGTTTTTACTTATTAGCCATAGGAGCGATACAAGGCCATCATGGCCCTCTTGTCATTATTACAAAGTAAGAAAATAAAATGAAATACAACAAGAGGGCCAAGATGGCCCTGGTTCGCTCACCTGAATTTTTGAGAGGACCATAGCCATTTCTTTTAGAGGTACTGAAACACTGGAAACAAAATCATCATTTTGCCAAGCAATTTTCAAAAGGTCACTTGTAGAAGTCGTTTCAAAATCTGACCAGCAGTTTCAGAAAAGAAGAATTTTTATGAGTTTCTCAATTTCCGTATCGTACAAGTAGCTCCCATTCACCAGAGCCATGTTTTTTTACCCATCAAAATTTTTCACACAAGTTTTGAAAAGGAACATTTCTGTGAAATTATTTCAAAATCTGACCAGCCATTTCAGAGAAGAAGAATTTTAAAGAATTTCTTCATGTCCGTATAGTGCAAGTAGCCCCCATTCACCAGAGCCTTGTTTCTTGACGGATCAAAATTTCGCAGACATTTTTTGAAAACGGTCACCCACGGAACATTGCTGTGAAATTATCTTAAAATCTGACCAGCGGTTTCTGATCAGAAGAATCATCAAGAATTTCTTCATTTTCCATATGGTGCAAAAAGCTCCCATTCACCAGAGCCATGTTTCTTCACGGATCAAAATTTCGGGAACAGTTTTTGAAAAAGGTGACTAAAGAAACATTGCTATGAAATTATTTCAAATTCTGATCAGCGGTTTCAGAGAAGAATAATTTTCAAAAATTTCTTCATTCCCATATAGTGCAAGAAGCCCAATTCAACAGAGCCATGTTTCTTGACGAATCAAAATTTCGCGAAAATTTTTTAACAAGAGGACCATGATGGTCCTATATCGCTCAACCAAGCTGTAAAATCAATTTTGTGACTCCTGGGTAGGGGCCAGTTTTGACCCCCAGGGGCATCCTAAGAAAAAACTTAGAGAGGTCCACTAGGAGATGCTACATACCAAATATCAAAGCTCTACGCCTTCTAGGTCAGTAGAGCTTTGATACCTCAGAAAGTAAAAAATTTAAAGTTTTCTTTCTTTTTTCCTATGTTTCAAACTTGTGACCCCCGGGGCAGGACCACTTCTGATCCAAGGGGCATCATATGAATAATCTTGGTAGAGGTTCACTAGGAGATGCTACATACCAAATATCAAAGCTCTACACCTTCTAGTTTCAGAGAATAAAAAAATTAAAGTTTTCCTTCTTTATTTCTATGTTTCAAACTTGTGACCCCTGGGCATGGCCAGTTTTGACCCCAAGGACATTATATATAACAATCTGGGTAGAGGTTCACTAGGAGATGCTACATACCAAATATCAAAGCTCTGCACCACCTAGTTTCAGAGAAGAGGAATTTTAAAGTTTTCTTTCTTTGGTCCTAAGTTTCAAACTTGTGACCCCCAGAGAGGAGCCAGTTTTGACCCCAGGGACATCATATGAACACTCTTGGTAGAGGTCAACTAGCAGATGCTACATACCAAATATCAAAACTCTGCACAGTCTAGTTTCAGAGAAGAAGAATTTTAAAATTTTCCTTCTTTATTCCTAAGCTTCAAATTTGTGACCCCCGGGGCAGGGCCAGTTTTGACCCAAGGGGCATCATATGAATACTCTTGGTAGAGGTCCACTAGGAGATGCTACATACCAAATGTCAAAGCTCTGCGCCTTCTAGTTTGAGAGAATTTTTTTTCAGAGTTTTCCTTCTTTGTTCCTTAGTTTTTAATTTGTGACCCCCAGGGCAGGGCCAGTTTTGACTCAAGGGGCATCATATGAACAATCTTGGTAGAAGTCCACTAGGAGATGCTATATACCAAATATCAAAGCTCTACGACTTCTATTTTCAGAGAAGATGATTTTTTAAAGTTTTCCTTCTTTGTTCCTATATTTCTAACTTGTGACCCCCAGGGTGGGGCCAGTTTTGACCCCAGGGACGTCATATGAACAATCTAGGTAGAGGTCCACTAGGAGATGCTACATACCAAATATCAAAGCTCTACACCCTCTATTTTCAGAGAAGAAAATTTTTAAAGTTTTTCTTCTTTGTTCCTAAGTTTCAAACTTGTGACCCTGGGGCGAAACCAGTTTTGAACCAAGCGACATCATATGAACAATCTTGGTAGAGGTCAACTAGGAGATGGTACATACCAAATATCAAAGGTCTGCGCCTTCTAGTTTCAGAGAAGAAGATTTTTAAAGTTTTCCTTCTTTGTTTCTATGTTTCAAACTTGTGACCCCCGGGGCGGGACCAGTTGTGACCCAAGCGGCACCATATGAACAATCTTGGTAGAAGTCCACTAGAAGATGCTACATACCAAATATCAAAGCTCTATGCCTTCTAATTTTAAAAAAAATTTTCAAAGATTTTGCTTTTTTTTTCCTTTTGGTTGCCATGGCAACCTGAGTTATGGCTGGAATTCAATCTCTTGAACAACTTTGGTAGAGCTTCACCCAAGGAACATCCCTGCCAAGTTTTATCAAGATTGGCCCAGTGGTTCAGGAGAATATGTTTAAAGAAATTGTGGTTGACGGACGACGGACATTGGGCGATCAGAAAAGATCACCATGAGCACTTTATGCTCAGGTGAGCTAAAAAGGGTCACCCAAGACACATCTCTGTGAAATTATTTCAAAATCTGACCAGCTGTTCGATTGAAGAAGAATTTTTTAGAATTTCTTCTTTTCCCTACGGTTCATGTATGAGAGCTCTAGCCCTTACGGTTTGGGACAAGAAGATTTTTGGGCGATCAGAAAAGCTCACCATGAGCACTTTATGCTCAGGTGAGCTAAAAAGGGTCACCCAAGACACATCTCTGTGAAATTATTTCAAAATCTGACCAGCTGTGCGATTGAAGAAGAATTTTTTAGAATTTCTTCTTTTCCCTTCGGTTCAAGTATGAGAGCTCTAGCCCTTACGGTTTGGGACAAGAAGATTTTTAAAGATTTCCTTCTTTATCTCTATGTGAAATCCGAGAACCCACAACATAGGGCTATTTTCAACACTAGGGCCATAATTTGAATTGTTTTGGCAGAGGATCACTAGATGATGCTACATACAAAATATGAAAGCTTTAGCCCTTACAGTTTTGGACGAGAAGATTTTTAAAGGTTTTTTCTCTCGGTTGCCATGGCAACCAGGGTTTTACATGGAATTCAAATCTTCTATTTGTCAGAGAAGGAGAACTGATAATAACCTTCATTATAGACTGTTTGATGGCAAAACGGAACACGAAAGGGGTCATCCGTCTTGAATTCTGGCCTTAATAAAGGAGGTCAGTGGCATAAAACAGTTAAGTCAATATCTAGAATGGTTATCATCGACCAGGAAAGAACAACTGTCTGCAGAGTGCAGAAACCCTTGAATATATTATCATGATGTTGTAAATATACAAATTTCATCCATAATGACAAAACTAAATTCTGTGAGATTTAGACCCGTACCGAGCAAAAATTCTTGCTCGTTAGCATAATCGATAAGATTCTGCCGACATTAAGTCAAATGTACTAACCAAAAGACGGATCAAACATTTAACACAGTAACATTAGATAAACGTAAAACTTGACATAAAGACAAATCATGCCTTTCACTCCTCTGAGATAAATGTAATTGTGACACTCTGAAAAAAGTATTTCCCTCATAAAAGAGGTCCATTTCTTGTAGCCTTGTTTGTTCAAAGTTTCTCTTTTCCTTTTCATAAGTATTCTCCGGCTTTCGAATTTTCTTTTTACAAATGAATGAAGTGTTGCTACATCAGTTTACATGGTATCTTCAAATCAATTCCGGTCCATTACCGTCCCTTCCGGTATTTCCATGCACCGGAGATACATCAACACAAGAACTCTCCTACTTCTACAAATGTTACGGCTGACAAGTTATTTTACACACTATACATAAATAAACACCATACGGCGTTATTCAACCTTGAATCTTAATTTCGCTACGTCCATCTAAACCAAATGGTGTTCTCACGATGTCTACCTAAAAGTAAACAAGGCTGTTAAATGCGGCATTGATTTGAAAATGGACTAAAATGTGGCATCTTCAGCCTACACAAGGTTTTCCTAAGACCTGATCCAGTGACCAACTTTTCCTCAAACAACGCCCATTTTTAAATTCGTATGAGATATCAACAAGGCAAACCCTCTGACCAAGTTTCAGGAGTATTGGACTCAAAATGTTGCTTCTACATTGAGCAATACGTTTTTCCAAGATTTGACCTTCTGACCAAGTTTTTGACCTGACATGACTCATTTTCACTCTTCCATGATGTCACAAAGACATACATTCCGACCAACTTTCAAGAGTATCAGACTCAAATATGGAATATAGAGTGTACACAAGTTTTTTTTTTATTTTTACCTTACTTGAACCATTTTCACACTTTGCAGGGATATCATCGAGGTTAACATTTTAAGCAACTTTCAACGGAGTTGATGGGACCCATTTTCACTTTTTAAAGATATAATCAAGCCAAACATTTTGACCAACGTTCAGCAGTATAGGACAGAAAATGTGGCCTCTAGAGCATACAAAAGTTGTTTTTTTTTTCAAGGATTCGACCTATTGACCTAGTTTTAGACCCTAGATGACTCATTTTCAAACTTGTTAAAGAAATCAGCAATACGAAAATTCTGACCAGGTAACAAAAGTATTGAACTAAATATCTGGCCTCTAGAGAGTCCACAAGGTTTTTCTAAGATTTGACCTGGTGACCTAATTTTTATCTGACATGACCCATTTTTCGTCAGAGATTTCACCAATGAGAACATTCTGACCAAGCCACACGAGTATCAGACTGAAAATGTGGCATCTAGAACATACACATGGTTTATCTAAGATTTTACCTAGTGACCTGTTTATTGATCTTACATGACTCTTTTTCATGGTGAGTCGACTGAGATATTTTGAAACAAACATTCTAACCAATTCTCAGAAACACTAAACAAAAAATTAACTTAGGCTACTCTAAACTACGTCCTAGTAAGCTAGTTTTTGACCTGACATGGATTATTTTATGTCATTTCCATTATGTCATCAAAACAAACACGCTGAACAAGTTACATGAGTAATAGACTGAAAATGTGGCCTCTTGAGCGAACACAAGGAAAAAGTTGATGACAGGAAACAAACGACAATCGACGGACTTCCGACTAGAGTTCACACTAGACTTCAAACAGAATTTTTCTGAGATTCGGCCCAATGACTTACTTTTGGACCAAACATGTCCCAGTTTCAAACTTATCCATACCAGATTTCAAACTTACAAAACATATAATGACAACCATTCTGACAGACTGCCAAGAGGATCAGGCTAACACTATGGCCTCTAGAGTGCATTCTTGAATTTTTCTTCGATTTGTCCCTGTGAGCTACTTTTTGATCCAACACGACCCACAGTTAAAGTTGTTAGAGATACCATCAGGACAAACATCCTGATTGAGTTTCTTAAGTATCAGGCTGAAATTTTAGCCTCTGTAGTGCACACAAATATTTTCAAAGAATTGCCCTGGGAATCTTATATTGACCACAAATGACCCAATTTTAAAATAAATTGTTCAAAATTTTATAAAGGCAAATATTCTGACAAAGTTTCATCAGAATCTAACTGAAAATGTGGCCTATAAGGTGCATAGATGGCAAATGTTGGCTTTAGCGTGATAGACACATCAAACTCACAAAAGCTCACACTTGAGCACTATTTTGCTCAGTTCAGCTAAAGAAACAAAAAAGTATAATGGCAGACTATAGTATGGAACACACATATAAAGCTTCATCAGAATTCGTCAAGGACTTTAAAAATCAAGTGAAGAGAACATTCTGAAAAGACGAGAAAAATGTTAATTACTAGCATTTTCTTCTTTTCCCTCTTAAGTCAAAAAGCCTTTGACTTCAGGGTTGTGAAATCATTAAAATGTTTGGTAAAGCTTTTTTTTTTTGGTACATAAATCATATCAACTGATAGGACAGCCATAAGGAAGGGAAACACACCATAATATAAGGTCTTGTCTGGGACTATTTAAGCCAAAAGTTAAAACTACTTACTGTCTATAATAGGAAGTATAATACAAATACCCTTCTATCATAACCATATCTTGTAATTGCAAATTACGGGTATCCCGATATACTGTACGACGGTGGCGTCCATCGAGATCACAGGAATATATCATACTTGAATAGTCACACCAATACAAAAGAGAATCTGTAACATAACAAACATAAAAGAAATATTCCCTGCTGTGAGGGTGTGATAATTGACTGCATGCTTAAAAGGGTTCTTGTCAAAATTTCATTGATTATGTGGTTATAATAATGATATTTATCAACAGTATTTCAGTTGTATCATAGCAGCTAGTGCACCTAACTATGCTTTCCTGGAGTTTCTGTTAACAGCACTTCAAACAATATATTTTTCTAAAGCAATTGTCTACTTTACCAATTTAATATCATGTCTGTAAAAGTACTTCTGTGGCCTATAAAAAGTAAACTGAAAAGGATTTTCAAAATAATGAAGAACGAACTGGGTTCAAAGAAAGTGGTAAGCAAGAGGGTAATGGTGGTCCTATATCAGTCAACCCATTCAAGTTGTACAATGAAATGCTAGGTATCTTAAGGTATAAAATATAAGGAAACATAAGATAGTTTGCCTTTGTCTGCTCGGCTTATCAATTTGAGCAATTTTTAAAACAACCAGCTACGAGGTGAGGTTGTTTGACAACATTTCAATGTAAAGCTCTGGATTTATTAAGCGGATGCAGTCCTGGTTGTAATATTGTAAACATGTGAGTGTTAATGATCTACTTTTTTTCCTCTTTTTTTCCAAAGTGACCCGTCTTTAACACTGTCCATAATATAATCAAGACAAACATTCTAAACATTTTTCATGGGTATTATATTGAAAATCATCTAGAGCTATAACGTGTCAAAGTGTAAAAAGAAGAACAATTTGCATTCTTCAATACGGACCCAGATTGACTCACGAAAATATGTGTAAATACCGGTTGTTTAAGTCGCCGGTTCTAGCCAAACAAATATCACAGTACAAGGTATAAACATACAATTATCATTTTTCGTAAAAGGGGAAGTAACTTTAATACATATAAATGTATCTTGAAACAACAAAAGGGCCAAGATGGTCCTGGATCGCTCACCTGAATTTTTGAGAGGACCATAGCCATTCATTTTTTTTTTTTTTTTTTAAGGTATTGCAACACTGGAAACAAAATCATTATTTTGCCAAGCAATTTTCTAAAGGTAACATGTAAAAGTCCTTTCAAAATCTGACCAGCAGCTTCAGAAAAGAAGATTTTTAAGAGTTTATTAATTTCCGCATAGTGCAAGTAGCCCCCATTCACCAGAGCCATGCTTCTTGACATATCAAAATTTGCTAACAGTTTTTGAAAAGGGTCACCCAAAGAACATCCCTGTGAAATTATTCCAAATTCTGACCAGCGGTTAGAAGAATTTTTAAGAGTTTCTTAATTTCCGCATAGTGCAAGTAGCTACAATTCACCAGATCCATGTTTCTTGACGAATCAAAATTTCACAAATAGGTTTTAAAAAGGGTCACCCGAGGAATAACTCTGTGAAATTATTTCAAAATCTGACCAGAGAAGAAGTTTTTTCTTAAGATTTTCTTCATTTCCCTATAGTGCGAGTAGCCCCCATTCACCGGGCCATGTTTCTTGACGGTAAAAAATTTCACGAACAACTTTTGAAAAGGGTCGCCCAAAAAACATTCCTGTGAAATTATCACAAAATCTGACCAGTGGTTTCAGAGATTAAGTTTGTTAAGAATTTCTTCATTTCTATAAAGCGCAAGTAGCCCCTATTCACCGTAGCCATGTTTCTTGACAGATCAAAATTTTGCGAACTGTTTTTGAAAAAGGTCACCCAAAGAACATCTCTGTTAAATTATTTTAAAATCTGGCCGTGGGTTCAGAGAAGAAGATTTTAAAAGAATTTCTTAGAAAAGTTCATTTGGTTGCCACAGCAACCAGAGTTTTTGATGGAATCAAATTCTGTCAACAAGTTTTAAAGAAGACATCTCGAGGAACATTCTAGCCAAGTTGGGTCCAAATTGGCCCAGCGGTTTAGGAGTTGATGTTGTTAACGACGGACGACGGTCGACGGATACTGGTTGGTCCTAGAAGGTCCCATTTAGCACATTGTGTTCAGGTGAGCTAAAAATACATTTTATCAATTCAAAACATGTCAGAGATAAAAAAGAATGAAGTCAAAGTTTGTTGAGAAAGAGTGCTAGAATTACCCACCTTTGATGATAAGTAAATCTACCTACGGTGTTCATTAAAGGGCAAATTAACAAGTTTCTGATATGATTAATTTTCAAATCTACATTTATCAAATGGTAACCTGGTAATGTTGTAATTTGGCAAAAAATTTAGTAAAAGTACTTTTTTTGAATTCTAATCTTTGCTTATTACCGTAGTTTTTCTTGCATCGCTTACATCCCTTACTTATTGTAGCGCAACTTGATCTGTGACGTCATAGGAGCATTTGTTTCAATATGGACCTTATTTAAGATAGTGAACAGAGCGATATTGAAGATGAAGAAATACACGATTCTAGGCCGGTAAGGCCGTACATATACCACCCAATTTTTAATGAAACTCAATAAGTTTCTGATGATGAGGATAAAAGTAATATTTTGCCCACTAATGGCGAAAACGACGATGTTGTGCTGTACTTTTGAACAGCGTGTTTTGAGTATTGATAGCGTCGGACATCCGGGCATCATAGTTGATCACGTGATAGCAACAAGGGCGGAGGTGAAAGCAAACGCCAACTTGAATATACCCGTATAGTAATTCATGACATTTTAGAAATGAAATTCACCGTAAAAACGATGAAAATACCAGAAATCGGCCGTGTCGGTAGTTGTATCCAGTATCACTTTCGAAGAGGCAAAAACTGTCAAGTTATCAATTTTTCCGGTATCCTACAGAAAAAAGAGTTATAGCTCAAGCGCTGTCTCCTTTTGGTTTTCATAGAAACTTTCGTGTGCAGACTACATTATTAACACCGAGAAAGAAATAATTATTTCTAGCAAACTGCCTTTGACTTATAAGACAAGAATTTAAAAAAGAAAATGAAAAGCAAACTGTAGTTAAATCGGGAATCAATAAAATGCATTTGAAAACAAAAAAAGTTTTCTGAACTCGAAAATGAGAATGAACTTACCCTGTGTTAAAAAAAGTTGATTATTCCAAATCCTGTTTACCGTATTTACAAATGATCAAGTGAAAATCAAACAGGGCCGACACATTTTTATGACACATTTTTTTGTGTTTAGCATAGACTATGTGTCACCCATTACTGCAGTGATATACCCAGATCAAACGAACACCCGGTTAACCCTTTACCAGCTTTAAAACGAAAACAGCTTTAGCACATATTTCTCGCTAAAAATGAAACATACACTACCATTTTTAGATGGAAAGAGAGGTTTAAAATTTGAACAGACCTTCGTCGTTACAATAGTCATCGATTAAGAGTGATGTAAAATAAAAATGTAACTAAGAAGATATGATATCTTCTTCGGCAAGAATTTGATCAAGAAACTCAAACTTAATAGTGTTTCAACTTTCAAACTTTGCACACAATAAAACTCTTTTTTCTTATTACAGAAATTTATCACCACCCTAATCCTTTTCAAAGGAAAAAAAAAAAAAAAAGACTTACCCAAATTGTAAATATTGACACCCTTTAGTTAAAATATATCGAACCTTGATTGTAAGCCCTATACTTTTCCAACTTAGCAATGTCTGACATGTGCTGAACAATCAGACTGTCTATGGCAATTTTTATAAAATTAATTTATCCTTTACGGAACGACAAAATTTTGACATGTCCAAGTTAAAAGCATGTGAAGATAACAAAAATAAGTGTGGCTCAAAACTGGAATTTCGTTTAAAAAGGGTAGAAGACAATGTAACAGGAGACAATGTTTGTAACTAGAATGTTCTCCTTTTCCCACGACGTTTTCCAAAGGATTTTTTCTCTGGGTCTCTAAAAGTCTAGTTTGAACAATGAGAGTAATGGCTTATTTGACTAAAAATCTTAGTAAACTGCAAAACTTGAGACCTATCAAAATCCATAGCATTTGAAGGCGAAAGTTCAGACGTGGGTCAAATTGTTGAAATTGCTTTTGAAAAAGTAGAAAATATCATGGGAAAAGGAGAAAATGCTGGTTCAAAGCATTTCACATTGTTTTGTTCAAGCACCCTACGTTTCCAGGGTTGTTAAAACTCGGTATCGTTTGGTAGAGGGTTAAGAATCTTTCTGGTGTCTTGAAAGAAACAGGGACAGTCCATTTACTTAAATTACAGCACTAAAAGCATACTTATGAATATTAAGAAAATTACGATCCTAAAAAAAAAACGAACTTTTTATGTTGTGCATAACTTAGTCATGTTCCAAAACAGCTTCAGTTCAAATTTTTAATTATCCATCCCCATCCACAAAATATTTATAATCCAGTTCTCAAAAGTTTTTAAGAAATAATCTGTACATGTCATATGAATTTTCACAAAAAGGGTGAAGGGTGTTCCGTGTGCCTTTGATCTCGGTATCGCACTGCAGGGTGGACGACCCAAAAGCTGTAACGTAATTGCTTGGTGGAAATAAAAAAAATAATGCATACATGTCACATTACACTGTTTATGTCTGCTACTGATCTTCACTCACCCTTATGGTGACCATTTGTGTTTAAAATTTGGAATTTTTCGCAGGTTACAGAGGGTAAGTTCATTCTTCAATCTAACATATATATATCAAAACTAGAATTTTCGAACGAGACATACCAAAGCGATATACAATTTGTCTTTGAAAGAAGGGCAATATTGTGGAAAAAAGAAAGGATGCTGATTCGTATTTTCCTTTTACTGCAATATTTTCAGATTTCTCTCTCTCCATGGTCGGAAAAACATTGGATTTTTTTTTTTTTTGTAATGGGTAACATCTTAAAGTCTGTCTCGAGGCAACGTTTTAAAAACAGTTTTATCAGACTACTCTTTTTTTTTTTCGCGCAAATATTAGAAAATTAAAATAATCACCATCAAATACCAAGATATTTTACAGGAATGGTAATTTTTCATGACGATACTTGAGAGGTTTATTAGCTTATCAGCCTTTGAAAATTCAGAAAATAGCTCTGGTCAGAGAGAGAGAGAGAGAGAGAAAGAGAGAAAATCCTTGGGAACCATGGAATTCTCCAACCGTTCTTTAAATCTGGTGAACAACATATGTTTACACTTATTTTTAGGCTCGGACATGAAGCAGACTAAGAAAAAATGAACATTTATTTCTATGTCTGAAGGGTCTAGACCCACTATATATTAAATGGTAGGTCTATTTGTGTAGGCGCATTTAATGAAAATCGTCTCAAAGAAAAATTGACAACTAGCCATATGTTTTCTAAAGTATATTCCTAATAGTTATCGTAACAGTAAAAGCTTTGATTCGTGAAAAACGTAGTTTTTCTCAACAAAAAAAAAAAAATGCAAACAGCATTAAAATATATGGTTGCTATGTTATCGATTCCCTCTGAAAATGGCGACCGATCGTTGCTAGGGAATGTGACGTTACGCCGATGTACCCTAACAGGGCAAATGTCGCTTACAGAAATATTATTCTATACATGATAAAATTAAGTGTATGGCATAAGTTTTGTTTCACGTGAAGCATTTTCAGTAAACTAACGGACGGAATTAATAGTAATAATAAAAAGGACGGCTTCAAGACAGTTCCACGACTAGACAGTACCCCACCACTTTTAAAGACATTTCTCCGACACTTTAGTTTCATGTCAAATAACCTTTTTCTTGACTTTTACGATTAAAAATCGTAAGATGTTAGTTCTAACTATTTGTTGATGGATCCTATATTTGTACCTTGTAAAGAATTCTGTAAACATTGAGAGGTACAAATTTGTTCTCTCATGGGTGAAGGGTTACACAATCGCGATTTTCATGAGAATAAGAATACATGTAGTTTGAAATGCCAAGCGTGAAATTTCATAAAAGAATATGTTCCGAGATTATTAAGAAAATTCTCCGAATTATTTTGAAAACTATTTAAGTCGTATTTCATACCATGATACAGAAATACATGAACATCAGAGAGAGGTAGAGGGGATCTACCTGTGTGAAATACTTTTTCGCTGTTTACCTTTAACACATGATCCATTCCATGCAAAAATTTATCATACACATTATTATATGTTCCAAAAAGACCTTCTCTGTGAAAGTCTTAAACTCTGAATTGTAAGCTGTGGGAAAGGAAAGTGTAAATTTGTACAGTTCTTGTTTGTTTTCTGCAAATTGTTTCAATTTGGGTAAGTCTCAAATCTGTCTATTAGGGACTGAACGGTTAATACTGATATTCCGGTCAAACTGCAGTACAGACGACTTCAGATTCAAAGTAAAAACATACAGCTGGTAACTGTCAATGGATCTTTTATCCACAATATTTTCTATTTTTAACTCTTTACCATACGACAAAGTATTAAACAGGTCCAAACTAAAACCGCTTGCAGACAACAAAATAAAGTTATGCATTTCAAAAATTGAAATTTGTTTCCAGCAGAGTAAAACACTGTGTTAAAAGGAGAATATGCTGGTTACTAGAATTATCTCCTTTTCTAACAATATTTTTAAAAGTCTTCTGTCTTCGGGGTCGTAAAAACCGGGGATTGATTGGTAAAGGGTTAAATCAGGGATCTTATATACATATAAGATCCCTGGTTAAATATAGATCCAACACATTGGGCACAAGTTCTGGTTAAGTTCACAGGAAGCAGCATCCAAAGAGATTAGTACGAGTTCAGTTGTATGAACTTGTTTCTCAAGAGATTTGAGACTTACCCAAATACAAAAGTCATGTTTTAATTGTTACCAAACATCAAATTTATTGACTCAACAGAATTGAAAGCAATTGGAGTCAATAAATCAAATTTAACTTACAGGTTTGGACTTGTTTTTGATGGGGTAAAAACATGGTAGAAAAAGGAGAAAATGCTGGTCAGCAGCATTTTCTCTTTTACCTCTTTTACAATGTTTTCGAAAGTTTTTTCTATCTTCACAAGGGTCGTAAAAACAAAGGATTTCTCTCATTTGCCTGTCTAGAATATAGAGAGGAACAGGGAAATATCCACAAATCAGAATTGTAAAGATACAATTGAAAATTTGTTCAAAATGATTGTAAAGTGTCAAATCATTTTAAGAGTGAAATGTCGAAGAGAAGTAGTGTATGGTATAAAAGCTGTAACATGGGTTTACTGTCTCAAACAATCATTAGTGATCGACCTAAATTTTTGTCCATTCAGAGAGGAGTATTTGTGGAAATTTTCTACCTCTTAAAAGTCCATAAAATTTTGTCTGTTTGAAATAAAGACAGCCGTTCCACACGTATGAATTCTACTGGCTCCTCCCACATCTACGTAAAATTAATTGAAGCTCCTCCCAACCATTTAAACCACGATTTGAAATTTATTGCAACACAACCTCAAACCTTTACCAAGTTATCCTCTATGTTATCGGTGAAAGTTTGATTTTAGAAATCATTGCAGAAAAAGGGGAAATTGCAAAAGAGGAATTGAGTAATAAAACAAAATCTGATTTTTCTTCTCTATAATTTTACCCCCAATAAATTTTACACCCAAATGGACAACCCAAGTAGCTTTTGCGTACTTTAACGATCAATCTGCAGAGAACGTGTAGTCTGATCATGAACTGAAACATTGTGCTAAACAGCGCAATGTTAAAATTTATGGTCTGTTTACACGTTATCCGTTCTGTATTATGACAAAAATTTGATTACAAAGAAATGACATTTGAAAATCTCGCAAAAAAACCAACGAAGATTATCTACAGAAAAAGCCAACTGATTATCTTTTAGAAAAGTTCAACTAGTCATTTTGTTTTCTTCTAAAAATAACCCTAAGTAGTACTTTCCAGCAAGTACAGGTATAAAGGAAAGTCCGAAAATGCTTGCCATGCACTCTTTACAAGATACCAAAACTTTCGGCTCTGGCACATTAAAACAGCCCTGCCACGTATGGTAAGTGTATCTGACTCGTAACCTGGAGGTTATGGGTTCGATTCCTGGTTGCGACAAAATCTCTTTGCGGTAAACTTTTGCATCTCACCTCTGATGCATGTGAGAAAATTAGTCAGTAGCTTTGGAAAGAAAGTTGTGCTAGTACTGGTGTGTGAAAAAGCCAGGGAACAGAAGCGGTGTAAAATAACAATCATTAATAAATTAACCAATTATTCAATCTCTTTAAATGTCGACCTCATTTGATTAAATGTCGACCTCATTTGATAACAATTGATAACGGGGAACAACAACAATTGAGATGGTAGACTGTTTACAAATGTCATACCTAGATTATGTTATATATCCAAGGACAACGCATTTATAAATGAAAAGTAGATACATATGTGATACCTAAAATGTTGACATTGAAAAATCAACATACATGTATACTAAAATTAATAGTGTTTTGCATGTACCCTAAAGAACGAAATCTACCTATAAACATGCGAACTTGTATTATTTGAAAAAAGAAAAAAAAGGACTGCAATCATAAATCATATCATTTACCTGTTTTTACAAGTTCTTGTGTGGCCAATTGCAACTATTGCGTACATGATATATCCTTGAAAATTTTGTGTAAGTCATTTCCTAAGAAAAGGTCAAAACTTGGTTTAGTTTCTTCCATTGTAAAGACAGCAATGCCATGCACTTTTCTTTCGCAAAATTTGGGCTTGGAGACACGCATAACATGAGGGTACTGTGCATGAGGAAATCCATGTGATAGTGTTGTTTTCACGTGTTTCGGGCGTGTCTTTACAATAAAATTAAACAATGAAATTTGATGAAAGTCATGTTTCTTGATATACTTATGTCATGTGGGCGTATTTATAGGGTCATGCGGTAATGAAGGCATGTCTTTGCATAATATCTAGGACAAACTTTATAGAGAATGCAGTCTTTATAAAATGATTTATATAAAAACCCAGTCGATCACTAAGTTGGTAGGAGCACAAAAAAGAGAATTCTTCGAGAAAATACAAGCTACGGCGCAGAGCGCCTTCGCTTTTATTTTCTCGAAGAATTCTCTTTTTTGTGCTCTAACCATTACTTACAGTCAGTTTCAAACGTCAGCAAGATATCACAAGACAAACATTCTGACAAATTTTCAGAATCATCAGACTGTGTATCTGTATGTTCGCTAGAGTGCACAAAAGATTTGATCTCAGATCTGTCCCAACAACCTCCCTTTTTTTTTTTCAGTTTTTAACAAATGTGACTAATTCATACTATTCAGATAGTTTAAGGCAAACATTTTGACCATGTTTCTTTAGTATCTGGTCGAACATGTGGCCGCTAGATTGCAAGGCTTTTGTAAGGTTTGTGCAGCTTACTCCTTGACCCTACATGACTCAATTTGGAATGTCATAAATATTATCAACGTAACACTGACAAATTCTCCCGAGTTTCCGACTGAAAAAGTGGCCTCTAGTGGCACATAAGGTAATTGGTGACGCAAAGACAGACACAAACACAGCGGGATCCCAAAAGCTCATTGAGTAATTTATACTCAAGAAGCTAAATAAGAGGGCTATTGGCACTGGAACGCTCACCTTAGACTATAGCTTATGAGTGAAATTCAATTCTCTGAACAACTTTGTAAAGCTTCACCCAAGAAACATCCCTGCCAAGTTTCATCAAGATTGGCCCAGTGGTTTAGGGGAAGATGTTAAAGAAATTGTTGACGGATGACAGACGCTAGACGACAGATGCCGGACATAGGGCAACCAAATATCAAAGCTCTAGACCTTCCAATTTTCCTGCTTTGTCCTATGTTTGAACTTGTGATCCCCGGGGCGGGGCCAGTTTTGACCAAAGCAGCATCCTTGGAACGAACTTGGTAGAAGTCCACTCAAAGATGCTACATACCAAATATCAAAGCTCTACACCATCCCGTTTAAGAGAAAAAGAAATTTAAAGTTTTCCTACTTTGGTCCCATGTTCCAACCTGTGACCTCCGGGGCAAGGTCAGTTTTGACCCCAGGGACATCATATGACCAAACTTTGTAGAAGTCAACTAGAAAATTCTACACACCAAATATCAAAGCTCAAGTTTCAGAGAAGAAGATTTCTAAAGTTTTCCTTCTTTGTTGCTACATGTATGTTCGAACCTGTGACCCCCGGGACAGGGCCAGTTTGACCCCAAGGGCACAATATAAACAAACTTGGTAGAGGTCCACTAGGAATTGTTACATGCCAAATATCATAGCTCTATGCCTTCCCCTTTAAGAGAAGAAGAATTTTAAAATTTTCTTTCTTTGTTCTTTGTGACCCCTAGGGCAAGGCCAGTTTTGACCCCAAGGGTATCATATCAATAAACTTGGTAGAGGTCCACTAGAACATGCTATAAACTAAATATCAAAGCTCTACACCATCAAGTATCAGACAAGAAAATTTTTTAAAGTTTTCCTACTTTTTTCCTGTGTTCGAACTTATGATCCCCATGGCAGGGCCACTTTTGATCATATGAACAAACTTGGTAGGAGTTTACTAGGAGATGCTATATACCAAATATCAAAGCTCTACACCACCTAGTTTCAGAGGAGAAGAATTTTAAAATTTTCCTTCTTTGTTCCTATGCTCAACTTGTGACCCCCGGGTAGGGGCCAGTTTTGACCCCAGAGGCATCATTTGAACAAAATTGGTAGAGGTCCATTAGGAGATGTCATATACCAAGTATCAAAGCTTTACGCCATCTAGTATCAGAGGAGAAGAATTTTAATGGTTTCCTTCCTTTTTACTATGCTCAAACTTGTGACTCCCACGGTGGCAACAGTTTTGACCCCCAGGGGCATCATTTGAACAAACTAAGTTGAGGTCTACTAGGAGATGCAACAGACCAAATATCAAAGCTCTACGCTTTCTAGTTTCTGAGAAGAAAATGTTTTTTAAGTTTTCATTCTTTGTTCCATTGCTCAAACTTGTGACCCCCGAGGTGGGGCCAGTTTTGATCCCAGGTGCATAATTTAAACAAAACTTGGTAGAGGTCCACTAGGAGATGCCACATATCAAAATATTAACGCTCTATGCCTTCAAGTTTCAGAGAAGAAGATTTTAAAAATTTCCTTCTTTGTTTCTATGCTCAAACTTATGACCCCCGGTGTGTGGCCACTTCTGACCCTAAGGGCATAATTTGAACAAACTTGGTAGAGGTCCATTAGGACATACCACATACCAAACATCAAAGTTCTACGCCTTCTAGTTTCATAGAAAATTTGCAAAGATTTTTCTTTTTTTCCTTTTTGTTGCCATGACAACTAATTATGGGTGGAATTCAATTCTTTGAACAGTTTTGGTAGACCTTCACCCAAGAAACATTCCTGCCAACTTTTATCAAGATTGGCCCAGTGGTTTAGGAGAAGAAAATGTTTTAAGACATTGTTGACGGACGACGGACATCGGGCGATCACAATAGCTCACCTTTAGCACTTTGTGCTCAGGTGAGCTAAAAAAATTGGGAAAAGGAGAAAATGCTCGTTACCCTCATAGTCTCCTCCTTTAACAACATCCTTTAAAGAATTTTTCATCCAGGTTGTTCAAAATCAGCATGGTGTTGTAAAGGATTAAGAACTAAAACAAGAGGGCCAAGATGACCCCGGATCGCTCACCTGAATTTTTGAAAAGACCATAACCAATTCGTGAGGTATTGAAACTCTGAAAAAAAATCATTATTTTGCCAAGCAATTTTCAAAAGGTCACCTGTAAAAGTCTTTTCAAAATCTGACCAGCAGTTTCAGAATAGAAGAATTTTTAGGAATTACTTAATTTCCGTATAGTGCAAGAAGCCCCCATTCACCACAGCCATGTTTCTTGACCTATAAAAATTTCACAAACACTTTCTGAAAGGGGTCATTCAAGGAACATTTCTGGGAAATTATTTTAAAATCTGGCCTGTCGTTTCAGAGGAAAGGAATTTTCAAGAATTTCTTTATATCCATGTAGTGCAAGTAGTCCCCATTCACCAGAGCTATGTTTCTTGACCGATCAAAATTTCACTATTAAATTTTGAAAAGGGTTACCCAAGGAACATTGTTGTGAAATTATTTTAAATTTGACACCAGGTTTCAGAGAAGAAGAAATTTCACGAATTTTTATTTCAATGTAGTGCAAGTAGCCCCCATTCACCAGAGCAATGTTTCTTGGCAAATAAAAATTTCACGAACAATTTTTTTAAAAGGGTCATCCAGGGAACATCTCTGTGAAATTATTTCAAAATCTGACAAGCCTTTCGAGAGAAGAAGTTCTTCATTTCTGTATAGTGCAAGTAGCCCCCGTTCACCAGAGCCATGTTTCTCTACGGATCAATATTTCCCGAACACTTTTGCAAAGGGTTACCCAAGGAACATCTCTGTCAAATTATTTTAAAATCTGGCCAGCAGTTTCATCAGAGAAGATTTTTTAAAGAATATCTTCCATTTGGTTGCCATGGCAACCAGAGTTTTTGATGGAATCAAATTCTGTGAACACTGTTTAAAGAGGACCTCCCAAGGAACATTCCAGCCAAGTTTGGTCCAAATTCGCCCAGCGGTTTAGGACAAGTTGATGTTTAAAGAACTGTGGACGACGGACACCAGGTGATCCTAAACGCTCCCCTTGAGCATGTTGTGCTCAGGTGAGCTAAAAATAAGAGGTAACAATTTTTACTTACCATCGTAGTCTATCAGTAGTGCCGTGAGTTTTGATGCACTAAGGTGAAAAATTAGAGTCAAGTTAGCTCCATTCATTTCCATTCGGTAGAGAGCACGTCTACTTCCTTCGGTCATATAAAATATTAACCTAAAATACACCAAAGAATTGAAGACTTTGTACCTATACCAAACATTTCCAAGTGTTTCTACTACCAGATATTCTATTAGATTTGACAAAAATCCCACAGTATTTGCACATGAGAATATGAATAAAATAATGGGTTTTGTCTTATGAAGAGGGCGATGATGGTCATAAACTCGCTCACTTGAGTCTTTTGATTTTTCACGGCCCATTTTCGACCTCTTTCGAAGTATTATGACAAACAGTCTACCAGGCTTTCATAAAAATGGCTTCTAGGTTGTGAAAATTTGGCCCTTACACACGTCAAACTTTTTCTAGAATTTCCCTCAGTAACCTATTAATATAGTAACCTAGGCACACATTGCACATTTTTCGATTGTAGATAGACGTATTCTCGAAACAAAGATTCTTGCTATCTTTCATAAGTAATAGACAAAAGTACGGCCTCCTGAGTAAATACAAGCTTTCTCAAAGATTTAACATGGTGACCTAGTTTTTATCCAATCTGATCCATTTTCAAGTTCATCTCATTGATTAACAAGAAAGAACATTCTAACAAATTATCCTAGGTAAATATTGACTCAAAAATTACACAAGCTCTTTCAAAGATTTGACCTGACGATCTAGGTTTTTTTTTTTTTATCTACGGTAATCAATTTTCAAAATCACTCAACATATCATCAAGACAAACATTCTGACCAAGCTTCATGAGTATTGCATTGCAAATTTTGCCTCCAGAGTGTACACTATGCTTTTCTAAGATTTGACATTGTCACCTAGCTTTTGAACCAACATAAGCCGTTTTCAATCTCATCTAAGAAACTATCAAGACAAATATTCTGACCAAGTTTCATGTATTGCAATGAAAGAATTACCTCTAGAGTGAACAAAAGGTTTTTAGTGTTTGATTTTTTTTTTTACCTGGTGATCTAGGTTTTGACTCGATATGTCCCATTTTCAGATTCGTCTGAGAAATCATTAAGACAAACATTCTGACAAACTTTCAAGAATTATGGACTGAGAATATGGCCTCTAGAAGGTAAACAAGTTTTTCTGAGATACAGGTACACATTTTATTTAGTAATACGGTCTCTGGCCTATGATACATGCATTTTTATGTACCAACTTTTTACAGACTACGTTAATGACCCGCATTTACCAAATCAAACAATATGACATCAGGCCCTACCTGTTTTATTACATTAGAATTTTCATTTGACAAAAGTAAATAACTTTTCAATTGTTGGCTAGCTATTATACCAAGAAAATAGATAATCAGTCCTGATCTCAGCAATGCAGGAAATTCATCTCCCACAATGGTTATGTTTCTTTCAGAAAAGCAAAATATACAAACTCGTGCCCCTCTATTGACTTTAAAATGATGTCCATATTCAAAAATTATGTCTGGAGCTGCAGAAACAAGCAAGAGCGCGTTTATATATAGATAGCATATCTAGCTCGAGATATCTAAATTTTAACAAGTAATTTCGTTGAAATGATATTCCCCGCTGAAAAAGATTTTTTTTAATACAAACATACTAGTATTAGAAGTATTGTGTTTTGCATGTACATGTTGCCTTTTTGTTATAGGTCCATAATGAAATTTTACATTAAGCTCCCTTGTTCCATGGCACAGCATTTGATTACATAAAAAATATGAAAGAGGTCTTACATAAAAAATATGTATAAGAGGTCCATAATAGGATTATACATGAAGTACCCTTTTTGCAATTTTCAAAAGGTCATCTGTAAAATTAATTTCGAAATCTGACCATCAGTTTCAAAAGGAAGAAGTTTTAAGAATTCTTCATTTCTGTATAAGAGCAAGTATCCCCCATCCACGAGAGCCATGTTTCTTGACGGATCAAAATTTACGAACAAGTTTTCAAAAGGGTCACCCAAGGAACATTTCGTAAATTTTTTTTTTTAATCTGACCAGGGGTTTCAGAGAAAAAGAAATTTTCAAGAATTTCATCATGTCCATATAGTGCAAGTAGCTCCCATTCACAAGAGCAAGGATCACCCAAGGAACATCCCTGTCAAATTATTTTAAAATCTGACTAGGGGTTTCAGAGAAGAAGAATTTTCAAGAATTTCTTCATTTCCATATTGTGCAAGAAGCCCCCATTCACCAGAGCCATGTTTCTTGACGGATCAAACTTTTGTGAACAGTTTTTGAAAAGGGTCACCCAAGGATCATCTCTGTGAAATCATTTCAAAAATCTGTCCAGCCGTTTCAGAGAAAAAGAATTTTTAAGAATTTCTTCACTTCCCTACAGTGCAAGTAGCCCCCATTCACCAGAGCCATGTTTCTTGACCAATCAAAATTTCGCGAAAAGTATTTGAAAAGGGTCACACAAGGAACATCCCTGAGAAATTATTTCAAAATCTGACCATCAGTTTCTGAGAAGAAAGGTTTTTAAGAATTTCCTCATTTCCCTATAGTGCAAGTAGCCCCCATTCACCAGAGCCATGTTTCTTGACCAATCAAAATTTTGCAAACAGTTTTTGAAAAGGGTCACCCAAGGAACAACACTGTGAAATTATTTCAAAATCCGACCAGCGGTTTCAGAGGAGAAGATTTTTAAAGAATTCCTTGATTTCTGTATAGTGCAAGTAGCCCCCATTCCCCAGAGCCACAATTTTTGACGGTTCAAAATTTTACGAACAATTTTTGAAAAGGGTCACACTAGGAACATATCTGTGAAATAATTTCAAAGTCTGACCAGCGATTTCAGAGAAGATTTTTTAAGAACTCCTTCATTTCTGTATTGTGCAAGAAGCCCCCATTCACCAGAGCCACATTTTTTGACGGATCAAAATTTCACGAACACTTTTTGAAAAGGGTTACCCAAAGAAAATTCTGTGAAATTATTTTAAAATCCAACCAGCGGTTTCAGAGGAGAAGATTTTTAAAGAATTCCTTGATTTCTGTATAGTGGAAGTAGCCCCCATTCACCAGAGCCACAAATTTTGACGGTTCAAAATTTTACGAACAATTTATGAATAGGGTCACCCAAGGAACAAATCTGTGAAATTATTTTTAAATTCTGACCAGCGATTTCAGAGAAGAAGATTTTTTAAGAACTCCTTCATTTCTGTATAGTACAAGAAGCCCCCATTCACCAAGCCACATTTTTTGACGGATCAAAATTTCACGAACAAGTTTTGAAAAGGGTCACCCAAGGAACAACTCTGTGAAATTATTTCAAAATCCGACCAGCGGTTTCAGAGGAGAAGATTTTTAAAGAATTCCTTGATTTTTGTATAGTGCAAGTAGCCCCCATTCACCAGAGCCACAATTTTTGACGGATCAAAATTTTACAAACAGTTTTTAAAAAGGGTCACCCAAGGAACATATCTGTGAAATAATTTCAAAATCCGACCAGCGGTTTCAGAGGAGAAGATTTTTAAAGAATTTGCTAAAAAATTCCATTTGGTTGCCATGGCAACCAGAGTTTTGACGGAATCAAATTCTGTGAACAATTTTTAACGAGGACCTCCCAAGGAACATTCCTGCCAAGTTAGGTCCAAATTGGCCCAGCGGTTTAGGAGGAGTTGATGTTTACAGAATTGTTGACGACGCATCACGCACGACGGATGACGCACGACGGACACCCAGTGACCCTAAAAGCTCCCCTTGAGCACGTTGTGCTCAGGTGAGCTAAAAAAAACCCTTTTTCCATGACAAGTCATTATAAATATGTGAAAAACAAGAGGGCCATGATGGCCCTGAAATCGCTCACCTGAGTCTATTGACCAAACATGAACCATCTAGTTTCTCAGTGACCTAGTTTTTTATCAGACAGCACCCATCATCAAACACTTTTGAGATATCAATAGGACAAACATTCTGACCAAGTTTCATGAGTATTGGACTGAAAATGTGGCCTCTACAGCGTACAAAAGGTTTTTCTAAGATTTCACCTAGTGACCTAGTTTTGGACCCGACAATTACCCATTATCAAACTCTTTTGAGACATTACCAATACAAACATTCTGACCAAGTCTGAAGCGTATCAGGCAGCCTCTAGAGCGTACACAAGGTTTTTCTATTATTTGACCCATTGACCCAGTTTTTGACTCCACATGACCCATTTTCAAACTCATTCAAGGTAAACATCCTGACCAACTTTCATGAGTATCAGACTGAAAATGTTGCCTCTAGAGCGTACACAAGGTAAAAGTTGACGACGGACGACGCACGATGGACGACGGACACAGCACTATCACAATAGCTCACCCTGAGCACTTTGTGCTCAGGTGAGCTAAAAATGTATCAACAGATTATCCAATGGAAGGTATGCATGAAGTTTCATAAATTTTTGTCCAGGACTTTAGAAGATATCCCTCTCAAAATATACACCGCCACACTGCTGCCATTTCAAGCTGCTTGCTAGAGACTAAAGAGTTGAAATTTCTAGCATCTGCCTAGGTAGCTGAATAGATATATGGTGTTACTTGTGATCTAAAAGGTTTACGAACAGACTGATGGATGGAGAGACCTATGCACAATGTTATCATTGGCCACTGGCTTTGATCAACAATATAAATATGAAGTTTCATGAAAATATGTCCAAAAGTTGGAGATACATTGATGAAAAATTAAACTTGGTATGAAGCCCCCTTTTTCCATAATACAGTGATAAATTTCTAAACCCTGACAACTTGCGCTAGGTCACAAATCTCACAGAAATCTGTTGAGATATGTCCAGTAATTAAAGATATGCTGGTGAAAACGAAATGTAACATGAAGCCCCCTTATTCCATGATGCAGCTACAAATCCCAAAACCTTGACAATATGCGGTAGGTCACATGATTCTGGGAAAATTCCATCCAAATCTGCCGAAACATGTGGGAGGTGTTTCGTTAGGTCACAGTCATGATTATGTAAAAATTCCGTCCAAATCTGCCAAGAAATGTGGGAGGAGTTGCCTTCACAAGAAATAGAATGAAATAAAACATGAAACCCCCTTTTTTGCATGACGCAGCTACAAATCGCAAAACCTTGAGAAATTGCGATAGGTCACATGACAGCAAACATTCTGTGAAAATTCTATTCAATTTTGTCTAGAAATAGGGGAGGAGTTGTGTTCACAAGAAATAGAATGAAAAAAAAAACAAGAGCCGTCAGAGACGGGTTATGCTCCCCGAACAAGTGCTTGTCATAAAATATAAGAAATCGATATAAATTCACTTCTTTTATCCTAGAAGAACCTGTTCATGCCCCCCAGAATTTGAAGTGAAAACGCAATTACTATCTTCGAGATAGCCAACACAAACTTGTAGAAGACAATAAGCCCAATAAGCCCCCTTTAAGCCCCCTTTTCCCATAAGACAATATTGGATCATTGCAATAAATACAACGGGTGTGTGGTTTGTGGCATTTTTGAATAATAATTAAAAATTCGAAATTTCATAAAATTTTGAGCAGTCATGTATTAAATATTACATAAAACAATTTTTTACATGAAGCCCCCTTTTTCCGAGACACAGCCTGAAATTGAGAAAAAGGAAGAGAGGTACCTGGGCAACGTTCCAACAAGTTCAGATTTGAAATTTCACAAAGTTTTGAGCACTGATAAAGGAAAACCTAGTGAAAAACAATTTTTTCCATGAAGTCCCCTTTTTCCGTGATGCAGCCTTAATTTGAGAAACCAGGAAAGACGTATTTGTGCATTAATAATTCATAGGTTGCAAAAAGAAAGGGCACATGTTGAAACTTGTAAAACAAGATATAACCATGAAATGTTGACAAAAACTGAACAAGATATTAGTAAAAATTGCAATTTTGCATTAGGGCCCCTTTTTCATTTTACAAGAAACCCCCTTTTTCCATGACAAAGGGTCAAATTGAAAAACACATAGATAAAGAAACAAGAGCACATGGTGAAACTTTGAAAAAACAATATAACCATGAAGTTAAATGAAATTTTGACCAAAACTGAATGAAATATTAGTAAAAATTGGAATTTTGCAAGAAGCCCCCTTTTTCCATGACAGAACATCAACTTAAAAAACGCCCAGATTAAAAATAGCAAGTACACATGCTAAAACTATCCATAAACAATATAACCATGAAGTTTCATGATATTCTGACAAAAATTGAATGAGATATTGGTAAAAATTGCTCTTTTGCATTAAGCCCCTTTTTTCCATGACACGGGGTCAAATTGGTCCAAGGGTTGTGGAGAAATCGCTTCGGTCGGACGGACGGACGGACGGACGGACGGACAGACGGACAGACGAAGCGGCGACTATATGCTCGCCCTTCGGGGAGCATAAAAAAAACATGAAGCCCCCCCTTTTTTCATGACACAGCTACAAATCGCAAAACTTTGACAATATGCAATAGGTCACATGACAAGAAACATTCTGTGAAAAGTCTATTCAATTCCGTCAAGAAATGTGGGAGGAGTTGCATTCAAAAGAAATGGAATAAAATATAACATAAAGTCCCCTTTTTCCATGACACCTTATTTCAAAAACAAGAGTATACAACTGCGGTGTTGCACAGTCAATGTAGGTGAAACTTTTTTTCCTGCATTTCTTAATGGTGGTTGATAGATGTGATAAGTTCAATGTAAAAACTTCTTATAGTTTGGAAGAAAAGACTCCAAACATCAAAAGTGTACTTAAGTGTAACTTAAGTGGAACTCCCAGTCGGCCATTTTGCATCGAATCAAAAACAAACAAAAAAATGTCTCAGCAGAATGGGTTATTGTACACAAGTATAATGTTTCACGGAATTCCGTCCAATGGTATTGGAGAGATTTGCCGGGACGGACACACAGGCGGGCAGACAGACAGACTGAGAGACGGACAACGCTAAAACTATATCCCTCCGCCTTCGGCTGGAGATAATAAAAATCACATCTTGTAGAATTAGAAATGTCACTATGCCGCATTTGAGAACAATCGTTCTACCTCTACTTATAGTATTTTTTTACGTCCTCAACTTCTTAAGACATCCATACTACATGTACACCATGCATAAGAAAATAGACATTCTTGAACCGTAGTGCCCAAATTTGCTCTTCCACTATCTAGTCTAAGGCCTGGCAAGCTGGATTCAATGTTTTTTCAATCTGTCTGGTAGAAAAAATTCATTGGTACCAGGTGATAGTAAAGCTATATAGAAGTCAAATTAGGGTGGATGCCAGAAACAAAAGTGGTGCGGATTTTTTTCGGACGACATTTTGTTACCCCACCCACTGAAAATCCACTGAATTGAGCTTATGTGTATAAACCACAAAATTTCAGTATCTTCCAGAGTATATTGATTGCAAATAGGTCTAATTGACAGTTAAGCACATAAGCAATGAAAAAAATCCAGTTATAGGAGAAGATAAATTACACTGGGTGTCCTTGTGTTACCCCACCCACCAAATTTGCATACATTTTTTGAAAATCATGAGCAACTTGATATCATTTAAGACTTTCGTGTTTCAACTTCTTGTGTAAGGGTTTAATGAGAACTTAATGGTTACTATTGTACTACACTGCCGCATTGTATATTTGTCACGGTCTTGCTTATCTTTTACCCCACCCACAAATGTATATACACGGCCATCTGTGAGCTATTATATAATTATGGTAGATTTTAGGAGACACGATTGTTG
Organism: Tridacna crocea; assembly: GCA_943736015.1. Lineage (NCBI taxonomy): Eukaryota > Metazoa > Mollusca > Bivalvia > Cardiida > Cardiidae > Tridacna > Tridacna crocea. The sequence continues at coordinate 47,459,531 of OX031060.1, forward strand.
AAAATAAAGTTGGATTTTTTTGTCTGTTAAGGTTCCTTATATCCACACTGGATTATTGTCTACTGTGATGCAATGCTAGTCATAACACATCGACATGTCCTTCATGTAACAAAGTTGTAAATTAAAAGAAATTCCATTCTAATTTAGAAAAATAAATATTTTCTGGTTCAGATTGTAATATTTCACTACGAATCATCTGTATAACACATACTTGTTTTACATTAATTGAGTATTTTGGAACAAAATTTTGGAACGTTATATGTCGGAGAAGATCAGTGTTTTGCAACTATTTTAATATCTTGAAAAAGTTGTATAGATCTAGTAAATGATTCCTAGCTGTTTGTACTAAAAATGTAACTGTATTTTCCGTTTCGTTCCCAGAATTTGAGAGAAATCAAACGAAACAATAATTGAATAGTTATACATGAAATGAAGAGAAGTCACTTGTTGACAAGTTAAGGCTTAAAATGTTATTACAATTACATTTAAGTTATTTCAATTACTCTTCTGTACCCACTGTTAACTATATTCATGCTATATGCATTAAAATATCATTATTATGTAGGAAATAAATCTGTTACATCATGATATTTCAACAAGCCAGGGACATTTGCCCTGGTGTGCTCACCTGAGACTATAGCTTTAGTTCCCTCATGTTTATGTGATGAACTTTAAACTAACCTGTGACCCCAGGGGCAGGGCCAGTTTTGACCCTAAGGGCATAAAATGAACAAACTTGGGAGAGGTCCTCTAGGAATTGGTACATGCCAAATATCTAAGCTCTATGCCTTCTAGTTTTAGAGAAGAATAATTTTATAATTTTCTGTCTTTGTTCCTGTTTGAACTTATGACCCCCAGGGCAGGGCCAGTTTTGACCCCAGGGGCATCATTTGAACAAACTTGGTGGAGGTCCACTAGAAGATGCTACATATCAAATATCAAAGCTCTATGCCATCAAGTTTCAGAGAAGAAAATTTGTAAAGTTTTCCTCCTGTGTTTCTGTGTTCGAACTTATGACCCCCGGGGCAGGGCCACTTTTGAACCCAAGAGCATTATATGAACAAACTTGGTAGAGGTCCACTAGGAGATGATACATTCCAAATATCAAAGCTCTATGCCTTTTACTTTGTGAGGAGAAGAATATTAAACTTTTCATTCTTTGTTCCTATGTTTGAACTTTGAACAAACTTGGTAGAGGTCCACTAGATAATGTTATATACCAAATGTCAAAGATCTACACCATCAAGTTTCAGAGAAGAAAATTTTTAAAATTTTCCTTCTTTGTTCCTACGCTTTAACTTGTGACCCCAGGTGTGGGGCCAGTTTTTACCCCAGGGGCATTATCCAAACAAACTTGGTAGAGGTCCACTAGGAGATGGCCACATACCAAATATCAAAGCTGTATGCCTTCTACTCTCAGAGAAGATTTCCAAAGATCTTTTTTTTTTTTTTTTTTCCTTTTTGCGGCCATGTATGAATTATGAGTGGAATTCTATTCTTTGAACAATTTTAGTAGAGCTTCACCCGAGGAATATCCCTGCCAAGTTTCGTCAAGATTTGCAGTGATTTAGGACAACATGTTTAAAGAAATTGTTGACGGACGACAGACGCTGGACGCCGGACATAGGACGATCACAATAGCTCACCTTTAGCACTTTGTGCTAAGGTGAGCTAAACAAAGGACCCAGAAAAACACTCGCATCTATACCCACACACAGATCAACACACATATACACATACACACATAACGCAGCTGTACTGTCAATGCAGCAAACAAAGAAACTGATGATTAATCATACGTCACAATTACGTTGAATGAATAGAGCATTTGTTAATTTTAAGTCATCAAGAGGATTTCAGCTCCACTGGTCAAAGGCCAGTGGGCTTACTTCATGGCCCGCTGTCCGTCGTGTGTCTGTCCGTGCGTGCATTAACTTTTATTTCAAACATCTCCTCTGACACTACCCATCCAAACTTGATGAAAATTCACAGAAATGATCCTGCCATGGCTTTCTTCAGAATTTCTTGAAAGAATCTGATTCGTTCAAAAACTTTGTTTGCCATGGCAACAAAACTGAAAAATATTGAAATCTTTGAAAATCTTCTTATCTGAAAGCATACGGCCTATGGCTACCAAACTTGGCATGTAGCTTTATGTCCTGAACCTTAACCAAGTTCCTTCAGAAAATAATCCTGGAGTCGAAATTGGCCCTACCCCTAGGGTCACAAGTTTTATACAGGATTATATAGGGAAACTTTAAAATCATTCTTTAGGGCCATGGGCATGTATTTGGCATATATCTTTATCAACTGGGCGTCTATCAAGAGTGCCCAATTTATAGTCCTGGGATCAAATTTGGCCCTGCGCCCGGGTCACAAGTTTTACATGGGCTTATATTGGGAAAGCCTTTAAAAATCTATTTGTATATAGCCGCAAGGCCTAGGACTACCAAATTTTGAATGTAGCTTAATCTAGTGGGCCTCTACCAGAAGGGCTCAAATTATAGCCTGGGGGTTAAGTTTGTCCCCAAAACAGGGCTACCAAATTTAGCCCTGTTTCATGGGTCTCATGTTTTTCATGGCCTTTTTTCTTTTAGGAAACTTTGAAAATCTTCTTGTTCATAACACAACATTCCAGACCTGTATTATTTGGTACAGGGGTTTATCTTGAGGACCTCCACCAGGATTCAAGTAATTATAGCTTTGTGGTCAATAATGGCTTTGCCCAGGGGTCAAGGGGTCATAACTTTCACGTAGGATTTTATAGAAAAAAATGTATGTCTTGAAGTTCAAAACCAATTGCCCAGAGTAGTAATATTTGGCTTGTAGTGTTTTCACTTATTAGCCAGTGGCACGATACAGGGTCGTTATGGCCCTCTTGTTTTAAGTTATATCGCCTATTGCATCAGTGAACCAGAGAAACAGATGGATGAAAAAAAATGGGGCCCTTTTTTGACCTCGGCCTTATTGTATGTCTTCAAGTTTGAAACCATCTGGCTGGAGTTGTAATGTTTGGCTTGTAGTGTTTTCACTTATTAGCCAGTGGAGTGATACAGGGCCATAATGACCCTCTTGCTTCAAGTCATATCCCCTATTGCATCAGTGAAATAGATGAACAGAGTAGGAGAGTAAGAATAACAAAGGAAATAAAGCAGCTTAAGTAATGAAAATAGCCAAATCTTAGTGTTGGCATACTTATGGTTGTAGTTGTGAATATATAATGAAATAACGAAATCAAAGGTTAGCGTGCAAGAACAAATTATACTGTTGCATCATAAATAGATCATTTTTGAGGTGCTAAATGCTAAAACTCCATAACTGTTCTTAAATCTGGTCCTCTATGTCTGTCCTAGTAGCTCTAGCCAAAAATGTGAAAAAATCTAGCCAGAAATATTGTCACATTAAATGTGATGACTGAAATTCAGAAATTGTTTTCAATTCATTCTGCTAGGAACATTTATTAGGTGTTTTACGGTATGTGAAATTGGTCAGACTTGATTTAATAAAAGTCTTACATACATGTAAATGTGGATTTTTTAATGAGCATCTTAAATTCAAAAAGATTGCATTGTTTCATTGTTTTTTCCATTATTGTGAACATAGGAAAAGTTTAATTTTTGTTATAGGCAAATTTGGGGTAGGCGCGTTTATTAGCATATAAAAAAATCTGCACCACTTTCAGATCTAGCATCCATGCTTAAAGTGACTCTAATAGGCTATCCTAACTCACTGTACCATTTGAATTTTTCTACCAGATGGATTGAAAAAAAAATTTAAAAAAGGGCCCTTTTTTGATCTGGGCCTTAGCCTACAAAGAAATTTAAACAAAGGTTGTTCCAAATTGGTTTAGCAGTGTAAGAGGAGAATATGTCTAAACAATTGTCGACACTGCGACACTGCATGATGACCCACCTCTTCCCCCCCCCCCCTCCCCCCATTTCCAAGGCCGTGCTTTTCGACGGATCAAAATTTCGCGAAACATTTCTGTTAACAATTTCTAAGATGACCTCTGTAGGAACATTTGATCCAAATTAGCTAAGGAGGAGAAGATATTTGAAAAATCGATGCATGACGAAGTGTGATCCTGAGAGCTCTCCTCGAGCATGTTTTGCTCATTTGAGCTAAAAGATTCTTCAAAATGTAACAAAAATGAAATCTAAATTTTGACACAAAGTTGTGTCAAACAATTATCAATGAAAAAAGGACGCACATGATCTAGAATTTGTGTGCAGGCCATTTCAAGAGGATCACCGTGAAAATAAATCCATTCCTTGAATTCTATTCGAAGTATTGACGTGATTTTATGTCTGTTTACATGTTGTTATTTCACATCATATTAAAAAAAAACAAGAGCCATCAGAGACGGGTTATGCTCCCCGAACAAGTGCTTGTCATAAAATATAAGAAATTGATATTAATTCACTTCTTTTATCCTTGCCCCTTTTTTCCATGACAGAACGTCAACTTAAAAAACGCCCAGATTAAAAATAGCAAGGGCACATGCTAAAACTATCCATAAACAATATAACCATGAAGTTTCATGATATTCTCACAAAAAATGAATGAGATGTTGGTAAAAATTGCAATTTTGCATTAAGCCCCTTTTTTCCGTGACACGGGGTCAAATTGAAAATCCGGGAAAGTATATCGGCACCTTACCCTAAGGAGTTCATATATGAAGTTTTATCCAATTTGGTCCAAGGGTTGTGGAGAAATCGCTTCGGACGGACGGACAGACGAACGCACAGACGAAGCGGCGACAATATGCTCGTCCTTCGGGGAGCATAAAAATATCCATATATTAGATATTAGATTTGATATTATCATACGAATGACTTCATCATACATATTTTTTGTTTTGTTTGCATTGCAATTGTTTTACTAGGAAGTTGGTAGGTATATGTAACAGTTAAAAGCCAATATTTGACCGAGCATTGTGCATGTCTGTTTGGCCAACTAAATATTGATGATACTAAGCAGAATATCCAAATCTGTGTGAGTTTCCATAGGACAGCAACTGTTGTGCTTGCTTGTAATAAGTAGCCACTTAAGGGTCGGGTACAGATTTTTTTTTTGTTTCATTGTAGGGGCGTTATTTGCTGTTTAATGAGGCAACTGCATTTTGTATCTCGAGGAAAACACACACAAAAAAATCTGTACTCAACCTGTTAGTGGCTATTTATTAAAAGCAAGCACAGCTGCAAAATGCCCTATTACATCCTAAATAACGCCCGAAGGGCGTTATATCTAGCCATGTAATTAGGCAATTGCACTTTATACCTCATTGAAAACACACAAAATAAAAAACTCAATAATTGCACTCATTGTGTAAAATCATTTTTTGATTAGTCAGAATCGGATTATGTGATGAAAATACCGTCATAACATTTTTCGATTGACGAAATGGGACTACTTGTTTTTTTTTCCAAATTTCATGTAAGTACTTTATGTGCTATTCTTAGTTTCATCTCCGAATCAGTCGAAAGTAAAAAGATTGATATCTTTTTCTTAAAAAGAAAAATGCAAAAAGCAAATGTACGGTTAAACCTGGACATACTGATGAATGTTTATCTTTATTTGCACCCTAAACATAAAATACACTGTGCCATCAGCGAGTCTAGTATTTGAATAGTCAATGTCATCAGTTACAGCATTCAATACGTCAGCGGTCGATTTCTTTGAAATTAAGTTAAATTCAGTGCACTGTGTACACAGAAAATTTACTTTTGCATAAATGAAGTTGATTTCTTGTTTCATGACAGAAATAGTCTTAGTTTGTTTATTGCAAGGACTGAGTATGAAAAATGCTTAACAGATAACTACTGATCAGAAAAAAGTTGTCGTAGATTTGATAGAAAGTGTAGTGAAAAGAGTATTACAGAAAGGATTGAAAGAAGTGAATACAGTGCGTCAAGTCTGATAGGGACGATATTTGAAACGAACCTTGAACTCGGAAACAAAATAAAAATGAGGAATTAAGAGCTTATCAGGCAAGATCTTTCTATCTTTATTCAGGAAATCATATAGGACATGCATGTGACTCATTTCTTCTTAGTTTTAACCCTTTCCAAAACAATCGCTGGTTTTTAAGGGTCAGGAATTGAAGCCTTTTGAAAACATTGTGGGAAAAGGAGAAAATGCTGGTTACTTGCATTTTCTCCTTTTCCCACAATGTTTTCTACCCTAAAATATAGAAAAATCATCTTTTTAGCAACTGTTAATTTGTCATTTGCAAAATGCTTTCAATTTAGTTTGGTCCAAAGTTTGCTGTTTGGGAAAGGGTTAAAATGTGGTCAACATACTTTTTTTTAAGCTTTAATTGCCATGTCTGTCGGTATGTGAGGGGCGTGGCCATCCCCCAACATACCTTACATATCATTATTAGTAAATAATTTGTTAGTAGTACATATTTACAAATATCGTTGTTTCATGTAATACATTTTAAAATGTTTTCCATTTTTACAATTTCCCCATTCCAGAATTTCAAGTTAACCAGTATGTAATTGATGTGCCAAAATACTGATCGAGTTGCGACAACAAAGCTTTTTTTTAATATGTGGTGCAAAAGTGTACGGGTATGTGTGTGTGTGTGCATGCATGCATGGGTGGGTTGATATGCTTGTTTACTCGCTAAAATGGACTAGAATAAAATGAAAAGTCTTGTGTCTTTAAATCTTACTTTTTAATTGTTGATTTTTTTTTTTTTTTTCGTGTTTTCTATGGTTTTGTCTTAATCGGCTCATGGGAGGTTTTGTATGATATGTTCTACAAAAATCATGATATTTTCTCCTTTTTCAAACATTTTAGTATTTCTATAGATGTCTAAATTTGTGATGAGGTGGTTCCTTAATCCATTTATTGAAGGTTTATATAGTTTATTTGTGCAAAAATAGATATATTTTTTTTATTTCCAAAAGAAGTATATCTAATTTATTATTTGTTATGTTTGAGCCCAAAAGAAAAAATAGAGCTGTTAATTTGCACAAATTTGTGGTTAACATACTTGACAAAACATTCTTTGTGAAGTTTCTGCTAAAAAGGAAAAGTGTCCCAGGAAACTTACAGCCTCAATTAGGACCAGTGCTCGTTGGGCTTTAATATGGACACATCTAATATTGTCAATTCAGCCAAGAAAACATTCAGTGCACAATTCAGTACTCATACCTTCTGACTTTCCTGTTCTTGACCGCATTTATCATTATATGTTTACTACAATGTCTGTTAATTGCTGCCTTATACATAAACAGGGCCACTCTTTCATGCAGGGCTTCATCCCAATCTAAATACAATACCTAACAATAGCGTTAAGTGATATAACACTTTAGTTCAGTGGTTATCGTATTGGTCTTTTAAACCTTGAAGAACGAGGATTTGTCCTTGTGGATTAAAATCCCACCAGATGCGGTTTGTATGCCACCTATGCATCTGCTGCAATCTGCCATGTTTATAAGAGGGGGGCTCGTCCGGGATTTAGCCATTGACCCAATTTGTTGTCTAGAAACGGACTTTCTGTCGGGGCTTCGAGTCATCAATAAATGATGACTTTAAGAGGGGGATGTTACGGGAGACAAGTCCTTCATGCATGGACTTGCCTCAATTCAAATACAGTATCTTGAACTGCGTTAAGGAGAAATCTTGGCTAAGTGGTTATGGTTTGGTCTTTTAAACTTCGGAAAAAGAGGATATTTGTTAGCAGAGGTTCGAATCCCGCCAGATGCAGTTTGTATTTCAGCTATGCATTTGTTGTGAACTTTCATGTTTGTAAGAATACTTAAGTTTGTTTTGTTTGCAGTTGTTTAAATCCACAATCATGTTTTTTTTTTCCGTTTTAATGGTGTTTGTTTTTATGTGCTTTCTAGTATTTTTATGTTAGATGAAAAAGTGTAAACATCCTTGGCTTGAATATTTGCGACGATGATTAAATAGTTGTCTGCAATTGGATTTGTAAATGAACTATATTCTGTAAGAAATCAATCAGGAAACAACATTTGATGGCGATAGCTTCAAGATGATTGATTTATGTGATTTGACCATTACACATGCTATACTATGTTACATATTCTGTAAAAACTACATGAACACTGTACATTATATAATAAGGTATACAAACCCTTTTGGTGGATGTACTGCAATAGCTCTTGGTATATAAGGTGAATAACGAAGTGTTAATTCTCTGCCTTTCATATCAAAGACACCAACAAAACCATAGTGACCTTTAGCAATATCGGCAGGGTGCATTGCACGAGCTGTATAGTACAAAAGTCTAGAAGTGGGATCGTATGCAATTCCTTTAATGGAAGCATTTGCTAAAATGAAAAGTATAAGAGAATTATTTATCACAAAGTTGCTGTACTGTAATTTAACTTTAATAACAACCACAATATTGATTAAACACAGAACAAATGTAACACTGTCAGACTTAATCCAAAATAAAGCCTTTAAATCATTTTTATTGAAGGCACAATCTTCTTTCTAGTGTTGTTTACCGTTCAATAAATAAAGCATAGTTGTGATTTATGATGCAGAATGAATAATCCACGAGGGCAATAACCCGAGTGGTTTATTCAATGAGCCTCATAACTCACAGCGTGATTTATTGAACGATAAACCACAATATAGAAAGAAGATTATTTCCATTCTTAAATGACCAACTCTTAATCAAAGGAAAACAAGTTCATACTAAAAGTAAAAATCCGGATGAAGATAACATTCTATTGAATAACTTCTAACTTACTTTTTACGGAATGTCGGCGCTGTACACAGAATGACGTCACTCTATATGGAATAATACAGACTTTACCATGCTTTCTTCCACAGTAATTACAGTGCCGAAATCACGGGTTATGTTAGAATACATCTTCCTACATACATGTATGTGGACCATTTCGCCTTTCATGGCATATCATTATAGAATTCATTGTATATTTATGTTATATAATTCATATGACGTATGAACTATGTTTTTTGACCTGCCCTCTATGATGTCATCTTCTGATGTTTCACTTCACAATATTCACCTTTTTTGTAGTTTGCCTGTCTCCTTTTCATTCTGGTTTCTCAAACACCACGATATATGAAGTGCAACATGCGAAAAGGGTCATTTGGACATTTGCGTAAAGTGTCGTCTCGGATCTGCCTGCGCAGTCCGCAGAGGCTAATCCGAAACGAAACTTTCCGATTTTATTTGATTTGCTGTTTTCCGCAAGTCTACTGTAGCACAAAATCTAATGTAGTCGTAAAGTGTCATCCCGGATTAGCCTGCGCAGACGACACTTTACGCAAATGTCCGAATGCACCTTTTCGCGTGTTGCACTCCATATCTAATCTGCTGGTTCACTCCACTGTTCACAAGAACAATAGGGCCAATGGGCCATTAGCCCTAAGGTGCTCACCTAAGTAAAGTCATCTAGGATTAATAAAGATGGAGAGATCCTACTTGTGATGGTATAAACACGTAAGTGTTACTAACATACTTTTTGTTAAAAGTGTCCTGTTGGTAAATCTATCATTCAATTGTGAATTTCCAGTTTTACCGCACTATCTGTGTATACAGATGGGTTTTTTATTGCACAGCAGAAATTTATAACTTCTTGGAATGCAACAATGGGTGTTTTGTATTTGGATGGTCTTTTAAGTCTTTTATAATTTCAGCATCGTACTTAAATGAAAATTGTAATCAAAAAGTTGGTCATAAGGGCAAATCTTGGAACAACCTTGTATGGACTGTAGAGTCCGCGTTTTCAGACCGAAAAGTTACAGAGAAACCTGTTCTTACAAGCTGCGATAAGTTAACCCTGCAGTAAATGACCACATGTAATCACCCCACACATTTCCTCTGTTATAAGCAAACTCCCCCATCGTTTCCGACTAGCAACCGTGCAAAATGCAACTTTGGGGACAAATATAAGTCTATAAGCAGCCATTGCTTTTTATGCCAACCTTACAAAACTTTGTCAGACTTCTCTTATGTTTGCACCAGCGACAAAGCAATTCACACATATCTTACACTTTAACTCATCTACTTTCATTCTGGCCAAGTTTTACAAGTACCAGATTGAAAATGTGACCTCTAAATCACAGACACTAAGTTTTTCTAATACATGTATTTCGCCCAGTTACCGACTCTTTGACCTCACATAACCTAATTTAAAACTTGTCTGAGACATTATCTAGACAAATATTCAAAGTTAAATGAATATTAATATAGCAGATAATGGGTTTTCCCAAGATTTGACCATGTGACTCGTTTTTTTTTTTTTACCCCGCATAAGCGAATTTCAAAATTGTTTGAGATACTATCAAGAATAAATGAGTGAATGAATATTGTTTCATGGTGCACTGACAGCTTTGGTCATTTATCATGTATGTCTGTATCTAAAATGATGATTGAAGTTGATTTTCTTTTTACTCTAAATGAAATTTAACAAAACAGAAAGGAAACAATTAAACAGTTTAGTTTAGCAGGTTTATATGTGATCTTGGTACATATAAAATACATTATTGGGTGACAGGCTAATTCCTATCAACTCAAAAATGGCAAAGTACGGATCGTGATAAAAATATTGAACAAAATTTTGAAATGATAGTGAAATGAAAAAGGATTATGTAAGATATGGCTAAAAATAACACTGAGTGCCTGGGTGTCCCTGCCTACACTTTTAAATGAAAAAGTTAATAATGTGAATAGTAGGTTCAGGGATATGAAAACTTAAGATAGTGGGGCCTCCAATGGGATCAAAATACTCCCATTAAACAGGTTCTGACTCCAATGAGATAAGATGCACAAATGCAGTGTTTCTACCTGCTTCATTTTTTTTAGTCCTTTGTGAGCTGAGCCTCTTCCCTAATTTTGGGAGTCATACAAAAAACTTGTAATCTTTTAAATTTCTTTTTAAACCTATTTAAATTCACCTTTTTGGACCTTTTCCTATGACTCCTCCAACTTAGTCTTACAAAACTTTAATGTTTGTTGCTTTTAATAATATTCTAGCTCACCTGATCTAGCTGTATCCATCGTGCATTATCAGTCTTTCGTCGACTTTTACGTTGTGTATGCTCTAGAGACCATATTTTCAGTCAGATACTCATGAAACTTGGTAAAAACAGTTGTCTTTATTTTAACCCTGATAGGTTTGGAAATAGGTCATGTTGGATAAAAAAAACTAGGTCACTATTTATTAATCTTAGTAAAAACTTCTGTACGCTTTGGAGGCCAGTTTTCAGTCAAATACACATGAAACTTGATCAGAACGTTTGTCTTGATTTCAATCCACAATTCTTGAAATTAATCAAAATTTTTGTCTTAATAATATCTCCGACAACTCCAAAAATGGGTCATATCAGGTCAAAACTAGGTCACTGGATCAAATCTCAGAAAAACCTTGTGTATGGTCGAGGGGCCATATTTTCTATCCAAAAACCCTCGAACTAATGGCCACATTTTCTATCCAAATTCTTGATCTAAGCTCACATTTTTTGCTTTGATGATATCTCAGCTGACTTTCAAAATGGGTCATGTTTAGTCAAAAGCTAGGTCACTACGTTAAATCTTTGAAAAATATTGTGTATGCTGTAGAGACCACATTTTCAGTCCAAAACTTTTAAAAGTTGGTTAGAATGTTGGTATTGATTATATCTCGAAATAGCTCAAAATTGGGTCATATCGATTCGAAAACTGTGTCAAATTCTAGTACAACCCTGTGTTCACTCTAAAGGCCACTTTTCCGTCCAAAATTCATGAAAGTTGGTTAAAACCTTTGTGCTGATAATCTAAGATGAAAATAGTTAATGTCAGATCAAAATCTAGGTGAATACATGCAAGTCAGATCTTTGAAAAACCTTGTTAAAACTCTAGAGGCCACATTATTGGTCCAGAACATTTGAAAGTTGGTCAGTATATTTGTTTTGATAATATCTTGTGTCAGATGAAAATTGGTTGTGTTTGGTAAAAACTAGGTCACTAGGTCAAATCTAAAAGAACCAGTGAACGCTCTAGAGGGCGTATTTTTCGTTCAGTGCTCGTGGAACTTGATAAAATGTGTGTCTTGATGTTTGCTGGACGAATTTACAAACAGGCTATGACAGTTTAAAAACTAATTCACTTTTCAAACTAGAGCCGTCACTAAATGTGATCATACCCCTCACCAGCTCCTTGTCACAAAATTGCTCTTTGTAACAGAATACAGAATGGTTCTGAATATGAACTTTGAAGTCACTGGTTTTTATGCTTTGGAAGTTATGCCCCTGGTAAACATTAACTATCTAGAGGGCCAAGATGGCCCTGGATCGCTCACCTGAATTTTTGAGAGGAACATAGCCTCTTTTTTTAGGTATTGAAACATTGGAAAAAATCCTTTTTTTGCCAACCAATTTCAAAAGGTCACCTATAAAAGTCATTTCAAAATCTGACCATCAGTTTCAGAAAAGAATGATTTTTAAGAATTTCTTAAGTTCGGTGTAGTGCAAGTAGCCCCCATTCGCCAGAGCAATGTTTCTTGATGGATCAAAATTTCGCAATAGAAAAAACTGTTCCTTGAATGAAACATTTCTGTGAATTTATTTTAAAATCTAACCAGCCATTTCAGAGAGGAAGAATTTTCAAGAATTCCTTCATGTCTGTATAGTGCAAGTAGACCCCAATCACCAGAGCAATGTTTCTTGACGGATCAAAATTATGAACGAATTATGAAAAGGGTCACCCAAGGAACATCTCTGTGACATTATTTTAAAAACTGACCAAGTGTCAGAAAAGAAGAATCTTCATTCCCGTTCTTCATGTCCGAAAAGTACAAGTAGACCCGATTCACCAGAGCCATGTTTCTGGACGGATCAAAATTTCGCGAACAATTTTTAAAAAGGGTCACCCAACGAACATTGCTGTGAAATTATTTTAAAATCTGACCAGCCGTTTCAGAGAAGATATTTGCAAGAATTTATTTACTTCCTGATAGTGCAAGAAGCCCCCAATGTTTCTTGACCAACCAAAATTTCGCAAACAATTTTTGAAAAGGGTCACTCAAAGGACATCTCTGAAATTATTTCAAAATCTGACCACCCGTTTCGGAGAAGAAAATTTTCAAGAATTTCCTCATCTCCGCATAATGCAAGTAGCCCCAATTCGCCAGCGGCATGTTTCTTGACGGATCAAAATTTCACGAACAACTTTTGAAAAGGGTCACCCAAAGAACATCCTTGAGAAATTATTTCAAAATCTGACCAGTGGTTTCGGAGAAGAAGAATTTTTAAGAATTTCTTCATTTCTGTATAGTGCAAGTAGCCCCCATTCACTAGAGCCGTGTTTCTTAACGGATCAAGATTTCGAGAACAGTTTTTAAAAAGGGTCACCCAAGGAACATCTCTGTGAAATTATTTTAGAATCTGGCCGGCGGTTTCAGAGAAGAAGATTTTTAAAAAATTTCTTAGAAAATTCCATTTGGTTGCCATGACGTAATCAAATTATGTGAACAGTATTTTAAGATGACCTCCCAAGGAACATTCCAGTGGTTTCCAGTGGTTTAGGAGGGGGTTGATGTTTAAAGAATTGTTGATGACGCACGATGGACATCGGGTGATCCTAAAAGCTCCCCTTGTGCACGTTGTGCTCTGGTGAGCTAAAAATTATAATATACAAGGGACTCTTGTAATAATGGGTATAGAGTAATGGTTTTTGTGGCATTTGTCTCTATTAGTTTCATTTCTTCATAGCCCTCTCTGGCGCAATGATATGCACAAAATTTGTCTTCTATACACTTTGGTTCCGGGGTTGTTCATTCCAAAACCAGTTCGTCCCTGGGCTTTTTTGCTCCATAATTGCACGCTACTCATTTGATCGTGCGTGAATATTTTCAGGTAGAAAACTTAATTGTAATGTTGACGGCCTAAGGCATATCAAAATCATAGTATCCAGGTGTAAAATCAATTAAATTCAATATATTTACATGGCTTCTCTATCTACCCATCATGCATCCTTCTGTCAAGGGACGTTACTCCTGACTCATCTTGACAGATCAAAGGGAGATCACCGATTCACAAATGATGCAAACTTAGGCACCACTAATCTCCCAAAGAGACATATTAATTGACCTTTCTGCCGATTTTAATTGACAGGTCTTCCAACGATTGTAGACATGAGATAATTTGATCGGGTATATTTGATTATCAAAACAGCTATTGTGTTATCAGTCGATTAAAATGTGTGAAATGTTTAAAAAAAGGCGTAGTTATGGAAAGCTTTAAAATTCTTCTTCTCTGAAACTTAAGGCGTAGAACTTTGATATTTAGCATCTAGCATCTCCTATAGGACCTTTACCAGTTTCGTTCATATGATGCCAAGGGGTCAAAACTGGCCCCGACCCAGAGGTCACAAGTTAAAACATAAGAACCAAGAAGGAAAACTTTAAAATTCTCCTTCTCTAAAACTGGAAGGTGTTGAGCTTTTATATTTGGTATGTAGCATCTCCTAGTGGACCTCTAGCCACTTTGTTCAACTGATGTTGCTGGGATTAAAACTGGCTCCGCTGTTTCGAACAAAGGAACACAATTTTTTGAAGTCTCCTTTTCTAAAACTGGAAAGCATAGAGCTTTGTTATTTGGTATGTAGTGAACCTGTTCAAATCTTGAAAGCACATCTGAGCATAATTTGTTTACTAGGTTCAAAATTGGGTCACCTGGGGTTATAAACTAGGTCTCAAGGTCAAATTAATTAAATGCCCATGATTTTTACTCAACTGACTTGAAAATTAATCAGAATGTTTATCTTGATAAAATTTAGGATGACATCAAAATTTGGTCACCTGGGATCATAATATAGGTCACAAGGTCAAATTAAAGAAATACCTTGTGGGCAGTCTAGAGGCTACATTTCCTGCTCAATTGACTTGAAAACTGTTCAGAATGTTAGTCTTGATATTTTTCAATGTGTTCTAAATTGGGTCAGTGGGGTGATAAATTAGGTCAACTTAAGGAAATTAGGAAATTGATCAGAATGTTTGCCTTGATGAAATGTTGAGATCAACTTTAGGAAATTCCTTGTGGACATTCTAGAGGCCATATTCTATGCTCAAGTGACCGGACAGAAATTGAATTACGCACGAGGAGTAAATTTCGCCTATTGACTCAGGTGCGCGACCCAGGTCCATGATGGCTCTCTTGTTTTCGAATTATTATCAGCGTTCTCAACACTTTGATTCTAAAGCGCACTTTGCTTTGTGTGATCTAACTGTACATGAAGTATGAAGTTACTAGCTTCTGTACTTGGCAAGTTATACCCCAATTAATATCCCAAGTTAAAATTCATAAAAGGGGTTAACTCTTAAAACAGTGGAAACAGATCATTGGTCTTTGTATAATGCAGGTCTTATAAATGTGGCCTATCTCTATATAAAGATTGAAGTTACTAGCTTTTTGACTTATGAAGTTATGCTGTGGACAGAAATAAAACGCTAGCTTAAACGTGTTTTATTTTTTTTACATCGATTGAGAAACAAGTTCTAACAACTTATACTAATCTTTCTCGATTCTGCCCTGGGTACTACATTAGTATTCACTCCGAATCGGTGGGGCAATGAAAAATCCAAAAGCTGATACCCACTCCGGGGTATCAAACTCAGTACCTTATGGTTATGAGGCCGACGCTCTACCTCACAGTCACAGACACCACACACTAAAATTTACAAAGGGTAATAATAATAATAAAAAAACATTTGGAATAGCGTTACAGTTATTGTACACTGCACTCCTCCCTAATGTGATTAAACTGAATGTGAACTTTAAGTTATTAGCTTCAATACATTGGAAGTTATGACCTGGACAAAAATCTTAAATTTTACAAAGGGCAATAAATCAACTATAAGGCCCTGAAGGGCCTTAAATTGCTCTACTGGCAGAGACTTTGCTTTTATGCTAGCATACATTATAAATTCATGATGCAGAAAGACAAAAAACAGAACAGTCCGTTCTTGCAACTGGGCTTGAACCCATTAAGACAGCATTATGTAGGCATCGTGAATTGAACAGTGAAACAAGAGGGCCATGATGGTCCTGTATCGCTCCACTGGCTAATTCGTAAAAACATTACAAGCCAAACATTACATTATTTGGCCAACTGGTTTCAAACTTGAGGACATACAAGATTTTTTCCGTAAAATCCTACGAGAAAGTTGTGACCCCTGGGCAAACCCAACTTTGACAGCAAAGCTATTATAACTTGAATCCTGGTGGAGGTCTATAAGATAAAGCCCCATACCAAATAATACAGGTCTAGAATGTGTGATTATAAACAAGAAGATTTTTAAAGTTTTTTCAATAAAAGGTCCTGTTAAACAAAACCTATGAGACAGGGCTAAATTGAGTGGCCATACTCTTTATTATGCTTAGTAACAAGATGACATAGAAAGTTTTCACCATAAAAGCCCATGTAAAACTTGTCACCCCTGGTGTTGGGACAAACCTGACCCTAAGGCTATAATTTGGGCCCTCCTGGTAGAAGCCCACTAGATAAAGCTACATGCAAAATTTGGCAGCCCTAGGCCTTATGGCTAGGTACAAGTAAATTTTTAAAAAAATCTAATATGAGCCCATGTAAAACTTGTGACCCCCAGGACGAGGCCAAATTCTATCCCAGGGCTACGATTTGGGCACCTTTGGTAGACAACAACTTGATAAAGCTAGATGCAAAATTGAGTAGCCCTAGGCCTTATGGCTTGGTATGAGATTTTTCCTATATAAGCCCATATAAAACTTGTGACCCTTGGGCACTCTGGGTAGAGGTCTACTAGAAATACTGTAGCTACATGCCAAATTTGGTAGCCCTAGGCCCTATGGCTAGGTACCCGAAAGATTTTAAAGTTTTCCCTATATAAGCCCATATGGAGCAGGGCAAATTTTGACCCTAGGGCTATCATTTTACCAAGAGGGCCAAGATGGCCCTGGATCGCTTACCTGAATTTTTGAGATGACCATTGCCTATTTTTTGTCTGGGGTATTGAAACATTGGAACCAAGATTATTATTTTGCCAAGCAATTTTTAAAAAGTCACATGTAAAAGTCACATCAAAATCTGACCATGAGTTTCAGAAAGAAGAATTTTTAAGAAGTCATTTTTTCCATATTTGCAAGTAGCCCCCTTTCACGAGAGCCATGTTTCTTGATGGATCAAAATTTTACGAACAGGTTTTGAAAGGGGTCACCAAAGGAACATTGTTGAGTACTTCTTTTAAAATCTGAACAAGGTTCAAGAATTTCTTCATTTCTGTATAGTGTAAGTAGCCCCCATTCACAAGAGCCATGTTTCTTGACAGATCAAAATTTCACGAACAGTTTTTGAAAAGGGTCACCAAAGAAACATCTCTGTGAAATTATTTCAAAATCTTACCATTCGTTTCAGAGAATAATAATTTTCAAGAATTTCTTCATTTCCATATAGTGCAAGTAGTCCCCATTCACCAGAGCCATGTTTCTTGACGTATCAAAATTTCGTGAAAAGATTTTGAAAAGGGTAACCCAAGGAACATCTCTGTAAAATTATTTCAAAATCTGACCAGCGGTTTCAGGAGAAGAATTTTCAAAAATTTCTTCATTACCATATAGTGCAAGTAGCCCCCATTTACAAGAACCATGTTTCTTGACTAATCAAAGTTTCGGGATCAATTTTTGAAAAGGGTCACCCAAGGAACATCTCTGTAATTATTTCAAAATCTGACGAGCGGTTTCAGAGGAGAAGAATTTTCAAGAATTTCTTCATTACCATATAGTGCAAGTAGTCCCCATTCACCAGAGCCATGTTTTCAGGACGGATCATAATTTTGCGAACAATTTTCGAAAAGGGTCACCTAAGGACCTTCTCTGAAAAATTATTTCAAAATCTGTCCTGCCATTTCAGAGAAGATGACCTTTATGCATTAAATTTTCTTAATTCAATTCTTTTATTGTCATTCAAACTTTATTCAGTTTAAACAACTCCACGTTTATTATCTTTTAACAGACTGTAGATACATGTATGCGCGCTAAATGACCGAAGTTGTCGATGCGCCATAAAACAACATTCATTCATTCATTCATTTCAGAGAAGAAGAATTTTCACAAATTTCTTCATTTCTCTATAGTGCAAGTAGCCCCCATTTACCAGAGCCATGTTTCTTGACCAATCAAAATTTTGCGAACACTTTTTGAAAAGGGTCACGCAAAGAACATCCTTGAGAAATTATTTCAAAATCTGACCAGTGGTTTCGGAGAAGAAGAATTTTTAAGGATTATTTCATTTCCCTATAGTGCAAGTAGCCTCCATTCACCAGAGCCACGTTTCTTGACGGATCAAAATTTCACGAACAATTTTTGAAAAGGGTCACCCAAGGAACATCACTGTAAAATTATTTTAAAAAGTGAAAAAAAAAG
The DNA here is from genome assembly GCA_943736015.1 of Tridacna crocea. Lineage (NCBI taxonomy): Eukaryota > Metazoa > Mollusca > Bivalvia > Cardiida > Cardiidae > Tridacna > Tridacna crocea. Next base: position 47,477,921 of record OX031060.1, read on the forward strand.
TTAAAAAGTTCTCATTTACTACAGAGTTCTTTTTCTAAAATAAAAAAAATGATTTGACCAAAATCAAGATGCATATTTTGTTTGTTAATCTTTAAAAGCAATGCTCTTTTGCATAAAATCTAGATTATTAAGTATGTATAATAGCAGGAAACCTCAATTGTACAGGGAGTTGAAAAAATACCAGTTTTTCTCTTGAAACATAATTAAATGGTTTGAAAAAAATTAAAGCATTAATAGTCAGTCAACTTTTCATAACGCCAGACCTTGGAGAATTATACAGAAAAGTGTTTTTTATGAGTGTTTTATATTCCTCAAAGAAGCCAGTTTGACCCCTTCAATCTAATAATAGAAGGAAATAGTTCTGACCTATAATGTGCTTAGGTCCATGAAAGTTACTGATACCCTCTAGGTTGAGCACTTGTTGGATCAATTTGGTACTGCTGTTGAAAACAGCCAAGTGCTGCTCTATTTTAAGGAAAGCACAGGATAGGTCATCGGTGCTTTATCACAGCAAGGCCAGTTTATGGAGGTTAAAGTTTTGCTTTGGTTCTTACTATTCAGAATATTTGTTTTTGTCATGTGAGAGGAGTTTTAGTACTAATATTTTATGTAGAAAGAGTTTGAAGAATCACTTAAAACTAAATGGAATGTATCAAACTGATCCCTGGAAAATCATTATTTTAGTCTTATCAAAATGAAACTGTTGCATCTTGAATGATATTTTTCCAGACCTCGTGGCAGAGTTACACACACATGACACAGATTTGCCTACTGAAAAGTCAGATCAACAGTTAAAGTCTGGTAACTTTTAGGTGGTAATTTCGTTTCTATCAGATTTGGCTTACTCCTATGAAGAACATTTCTATTGAAAAGGGACTCCTGGTTGATTGAAAGACAGAATTTCAACTTTGTGTCCTCACTATAGGTGTCAACATTGACATTAGTCATTGCAGCATCAACTGTGTAAATATCAGAACTCATACACAATTTGTCAGGACTCGAAAGACAACTTTCTCTGTGTCAGCTTTGTCAAGATGACAAATCATTTATTAAAGATCAGTTGTCTTACTCATCCTAGATGCCATTTTTTTAAATTAAAGGTGGCCCTTCAGATTTTGGGAAGAAAAATTTACAAAAATACAAAAAATCATCCTTATACTCCCAAAGCCTTGTAATTTTCATTCATAAAACCCCAGAGTTTGAAAACTATCCGACAACAAGAGAAATTAGAGATTTACTACAGCCCAGGTCGACACCAACGGGAAACGCATTCTATTTTTACATAAGCAAGTCGCCCATTTACATACCGGAAATATACAGACAAAGCTATAAACATAGTGTCCGATGAAGACATCATGAAAAATAACTACATGTTTGTTATGAAATTTAAGTGACATTGGCCACATGCAAATCACCTAACATTCCCACAATGCTATTTTTAATTTTTGGCCGGAAATCTAAAAATAGCTTAAGAGGCTATGTCAGCCTTTTAAGGGAATACTATCAAAGAAATTTTTTTTGTAATTTTATGAGTCTTAATTATTGATGATTTGTATTGTATTTTCAGATAAATTTCAGTGATATATATATTTTTTAATTTGGTGTGATGTGAAAAATCAAAATACCCACCTTTAAACTCTCAATCCAATAATTATGAAGATTATTTGCTTAGTCAAGTGTCTGGAAAACATCTGGGCTATGGTCATAACTTTTATTAGAATCTTCATGAGTCTTTGTCAACAAGTACACAATAATGTTACAAGACCATCACCTGAAGTTCCTATAGCAGCCAAAAGAACACAATGCTGGACCAGCAGGTGTTAAAATGCATTTAAATTCAAATCATAACTATTAAAAAGTATGTAAATTATTATGAAGATGATAAGTCACTGACAGAAAAAATGAAATCTGAAACCAGGTGAAAATTTGCCAGGTTTGATGTGCAAGTTACCATTATTAGCAAAAAAATTAAATCTAAAACTTGGTTGATATTTTCCAGGTCGGTCTTTTTGGGGTTTACTTTTTACCCAATCTAAAAATAAACACTTCTTCCAGCAACTATTTACAGTCCAAACAGTATTGGATTGTCATCTTAACAATTATGTCAATACTTTTTTTAAAATAATTTCCATACTATTAAATTCAAATGCATTTAACCTACCTTTTTACTTCTGATACCTATACAGCCTTTAAAAGGGAGCTAAATGGTTTTCATGGCATAAATCAAAATACCATGTAAATCATCAATAAATACACTAGACACATTTCTTTTTTAATCATACTGAAATTGTAGACTCATGTAACATTCACTGAATAGGTGGTTCTTGATTGATTTTTCTTGCTTTCTTTTCAGTGTTTTAGAATAAAAAGTGGTGATTATAGATTTGGTGAATGAGAAAACGAAATTAATGGTCCTAAGAAAGCATATTGTAAATCAGAAATATATATTTTATGTTTGTAGATGTAATTATCGACAATAAGTATCAATTTATACATGTAACTTTTCTCAATTTCAAACTCTTGTATTTTTCTTTGTACCATTTACTAGATAAAAAAAAAAAAATCTTGTATTTTTCTTTGTGCAGTTTACTAGATAAAATTGCACAAATTGGCTTCTCCTCTCATTAAAAATTCCTGATAATCTTCTGGAATGGTTTTTACTAGCTGCACTGGCCGAAGGCCAGTGGGCTTATGTCATGGCCTGGTGTCAGTCATACGCTTGTCTGTGCATGCATTAACTTTTATTTCAAACATCTTCTCCGAGACTACCCATCCAATTTTGAGGAAACTTCACATAAATGATCTTTCGATGGTCCCTTCAGTATTCCTTGAAAGAGTTTGATTCCTTCAAAAACTCTGGTTGCCATAGCAAAACTAGAGGCGCTTGAGCGCCTGTAACACTCCACAGGCCTGATTTTTCTGTAACGGTGAAGAGAAGTTTTTAACAATTAATAAATTGAATTTTTAAAAAAATTACATGACATTCTTTATAAATTTGTATGGGATGGCCCAGCTAAAATAAAACATTCAGTAATGATCAAAGATTATGTGGAGGGGGGATTAAGAATGATAGATATTAAAAATTTTATTACAACTATGAAATTAAAATGGATGAAGAAAATAGTTGCCAACAGTAAAAATGATTGCTACAAATTTATAACCAACATATTTGATCCAGAGACAGTTTTTAACTTTGGTACTTTATACTGCAAAAAAATTCTAGGCACAATAAAAAATGAATTTTGGATAGATGTTTTAAAATCATTCATGGTATTTAGCTCTAAATGTAAGTTTACAAAATCGTCGAAAATAATGACCATGCCTCTTTTTTATAACGAGAACATTGTGATAGACTCTAAGTATATCTACAACGCAAACTTATACAAATGTGGTATAAGATATGTTAAAGACATTTTGAGAAACGACGGATGTTTTAAAAGTTTAAATGAAATCAAAACCGTAACCATGAATAGAATAAATTTTTTAAACTAGTATAGTATTGTAAATTCAGTTAAAGCTTTCTTTTCACATCAGGATATTCCATTTCCAGTTACACATACAATTTTGAATGAATGTCATAATCCTTCAATTAACAGGTTTTTTTTTTTTTTTCATATAATAACTGAAAACGACATAAACAAACATGTTTATAATACTCTTATAAAAAACGATGAAACACCAACAAGTAGGAACAAATGGTCTACATGTTCTAATATTATATAGTGATTGCCTGGGGATTGGGTAACAAAACAATCAGCCGGTCCTGTCCTTGTCGTGTCCTGTTTCCCTTTCGGTTCCCCTGCTATTCTGTTTTGATAAGAGTATAGAATACACAACCTAAAGATATTTGAAGTGTGGGGAAAATTAACCTTCCTTTCATTTTGTACCTAATTATTTATTACCAAAAAGAGCTTTAATTGTGTAACAGTGTTAAGAGGAGGTCAGATGGTAGTAGTTTGTTTTCTTAAATTCTTTGTGTGTGGGTGGGTGGGTGTACCTGTATAGCTATACTTGTGAGGACTCGTGTATGAAAACACACCAACAGAGTGAGGACATTTTTCAATCTGAGGACTGACATGTTGATATGGATCTATATTGTTAAAACTACAATGTCCTCCAAATTATGTGTTTAACAGGATGAGTTACATACTTTTTACACATTTTACTAATATCATATGATGAGCAATGTGTAAAAGTTAACCAATGAAAGCTCAATTGTATTGACCAATCACAGGAAGGTTTGTCTACTTCCGGTCTGATTTGGTCCTCAAGTTGTCGTGTTTATTAAAATGAGCACAAATCCATTACAGAATTACTTCCCTTTGTAATTTTCTCAGCCCCCCCCCATGCATGTTTAGAAGCCTTTAGGATAGAGGGCACCCTAAAAGAAATTCATGTAACATCGCCTTTAATTGCCCAAATCCTACGAATTCAGATAAGACGGGTAATCCATCATCGATTGGCAGGTTTCCTACTCCTATTCAACTACTGTCGAAACTAGGTAATCGAAAATGGTGCCCTATTGAATTACCGAATTACAGCAAATTAGCCACACAGAACTACACTTGGTTCTTCTTTTGCTAAATATGTGAAATGAAAATTTTAAGCCATTCACAGAAACTCGATCAACAAAATGCCAAAATTATTATTCTTTTGGGGGAAAGGGGGGGGGAAGAGAAAGAGAGGAGAGAGAATTACATATCTCCTTATCAGATAGTTTTGGTCGAGTTACATATCTCCTTATCAGATAGTTTTGGTCGAAAATCAGTCTGCATTTTATGCGCAGTCTGATCTTGATCTGCACTGTCTGCAGGTCCTTAAGTCGCACTGTTGAGCCTTACATACATTTAAATATCATGATGGATATGATGACTTACACAAAAAATAATAACCCATTAGGCCAGAATTTTTTTATAAGTTGATTTACGGGATCTTTTTTTGAAATTTAGGGTCGGGGGGACGAAAAAAAATAAAATAAAAAGCTCTAAAAAAGTTCAGTCGATAAAAAAATATAAAAAAAAGAAGATTTTTCTTTTCATTATTTTTTTTTTCCTACCAATACCGCAAGAAACTAAAAATATGACTAGTGAAGTAAACCAACAGTCTGTATTATAGTTACATCTTTCAAGTTACCATAATTTTCCTAAAAATCTATTCTGGATACCTTAAAAACTGTATTGACTACCTTTAATAGTGCCATGCCACAGATCAATGAGGTCCAAAGACACATTCAGAATTCAGCAAACATTGAAGATTCTGATCGAATTTGCTCCTTTATGAGAAGTCTGATCTGGCTCTACGACGCCTGCTGCCAAATGAATTCTTAAAACTTTAAGGCTCTTTATGATTGTCTGACAAGAAAAGAAACAGAAAGTCGCTCTTTCACAAACCACAACATTAGCTAAGAAGTTCTGAAGTTCCAATAAATTTAGCACAATTTTACAGAAACAGTTCTGGAAATTCATTGCAGTGAATCTACAAAAAACAGACATTTTTTTTCTCATAATGTTTTTCTAAGTCGCCTCTATTGAGGTCGTTATGAAGTTGGCATTGTTTGAGCTCCCAAAACAAAACAAAAATAATTGAGCTATCACTAAATGTGACCAGCTCCTTGTCACTAAACAGCTCTTTGTCACAGAATGCAGAATGGTTTAGTACAAAAGAGTTTAAAAAAATTATATATTACAAAGGGCTATAACTCTGAAAACAGTGGGAAAAGATTTATGGTTCTTGCACAGTGCACTTTACTTTGATGTGATTCAAAATCATATGAAGTTTGAAGTGACTAGCTTTTGTACTTTGCAAGTTATGCCCCATTTTAAAAATCCAAAGTTACAATTAACAAAGGGCAATAAGTCTAAATGTAGCAGGAACAGAGTTATAGTTTTGAAAACTGCACTTCTTGTTAATGTGGTCCATCTGTATATGAAGTTTGAAGGCACTTGGAAAGTTATGCCCCAGACAAAAATCCAAATTAAAATTTACAAAGGGAAATAAATGTGAAAATAGTGGGAATATAGTTATGGTACTGGTAAAGTGCTCTTTGCTTTATGGTGATCTAATTATATATGAGGTTTGAAGTCACTAGATTTTGTACTTTGGAAATTAAGCCCCAGATAAAAATCCAAAGTTAAATATACAAAAAGATATAACCATTAAAATAGTGGGAAAAGTTATGCTTCTTGTACACTGCACTTCTCTTTAATGTGGCCGATCTGTACATGAAGTTTTTAGTTGCTAGCTGTTTTATTTTGGAAGTTAAGCCTCGAACAAAAATCCAAAGTTTGAAGTCACTAGCTGTTCTACTTTGAAAGTTATGCCAAGCTTTTTGTGACACATGGATGGACAGACATGGTGACTCCAGTATACATCCCCCATACTTTGTTTATGGGGGGTATAAGCATGATAAAAACACATATTATATAATGTAGTTAAATTTGTTTGAATCTAGAAGCAGACTTGTGCTGCAAGTAGACAGTATCCCTTTCTTGAACCTAACAAAAGAAAGTATGTGATGAGAGAATTTCTGTATGCCTTCCATGGAAGAAAAGAAGTTGAACCTAACTATCCCTTTTGGATATGATTTGCTATATCAAAGAAAGACAATTAGTAAGGATTTCTATCCTGGCGTATTTGTTGACTCAAAAGAACATTATCAAACCATTTTGTTTTTGATTGCCTATGACCCCACTGATGCAGAGTTACACTTAACTCAAAACTCTAACATTTCTCATCAGATTGCAATTAGTGTCCAGACTGGTAAGAAGAGAAAAAAAAGAAACTTCTTTATGCCTGTGATGGGGACCACAATCTTGATTCAAAAACATGATAATGACTTGTTAAAGTTTAAAAGAAAGTTAACAAGATCTATAGAGATGTAATCTATTAGTCATTAACCCTTTACCACATAACAAAATTTTAGACCCATCCAAATTGGGAGCATTTGCAGACAACAATTTCAGTATGGCTAAAATAGTAACATTTCTTTTTGATAGAGTAGAAAGCATTGTGGGAAAAGGAGAAAATACTGGTTACCAGCATTTTCTCCTTTTCCCTCAATGTTTTCAAAAGGCTTCTTCCTCACGGTCGTGAAAACCAGGGATTGTTTGGGAAAGGGTTAATTAAACTAGCTGATAAGGAGTAAAAGGTGTAGAGTATTCTAAAAATAGAACACTCCACTGCATATTTTGCTCGAGTTGCCGACATGAGGAAGGCAAAAGATCGTCTTCAAGATTTTTCTAATCCTTCACTTTACCATTATAATTATTTAAAATATGTTTGGAAAAAATATCTCCAGCTGTAAGAAGTGGTAATTCAAGTTTATTTTATGACTATTCATGTTTTGAGAATCAGTAATGATCGATAGTGTGACGTCATTTAAACAAATATGCAGACGCTTTACCTGTGGGAAAAAAAGTGTGATTTTCGTAGGATAAAGGGGTGGATTTAGCAAGTTAGTAACAGGTAAGGATCGTAACACTCTGCTGTCTTGTCCAAATTGATAAAGTTAATTAGTGATAACCTGTCATCCTTTGTCTTAGATTGCGGATATTTCATGAATATAGGCCTGGTCGGGACTGTTTGTTAGGCGAAGTCTTTTCGCTGTGAAAGCTTGATGATGCAAATTTGAGTCATTGAAGACGATTTTTTCACCCTGTACCATACTTCCTCAAGTTCCTGCTTCAGTCTTTCTCCACTTATCTCGTGAGTTGAGATAAAAATGTCAATAAACAAGAGCCGTCAGAGACGGGTTATGCTCCCCGAACAAGTGCTTGTCATAAAATATAAGAAATTGATATAAATTCACTTCTTTTATTCTAGAAGAACCTGTTCATGCCCCCGAAAATTTGAAGTGAAAAGGCAATTACTATCTTAGAGATAGCCAACATAAACTTGTAGAGGACAAAAAGCCCAATAAGCCCCCTTTAAGCCTCCTTTTCCCATAAGACAGTATTGGATCATTTCAATAAATACAACTGGTGTGTGGTTTGTGGCATTTTTGAATAATAATTAAAAATTCGAAATTTCATAAAATTTTGAGCAGTCATGTATTAAATATTACATAAAACTTTTTTTTGCATGAAGCCCCCTTTTTCCGAGAAGCAGCCTGAAATTGAGAAAAAGGAAGAGAGGTACCTGGGCAACGTTCCAACAAGTTCAGATTTGAAATTTCACAAAGGTTTGAGCCCTGATAAAGGAGAACCTAGTGAAAAACAATTTTTTCCATGAAGTCCCCTTTTTCCGTGATGCAGCCTTAATTTGAGAAACCAGGAAAGACGTATTTGCGCATTAATAATTCATAGATTGCAAAAACAAAGGGCACATGTTGAAACTTGTAAAACAAGATATAACCATGAAATGTTAACAAAAACTGAACAAGATATTAGTAGAAATGTTGACAAAAACTGAACAAGATATTAGTAAAAATTGGAATTTTGCATTAGGGCCCCTTTTTCATTTTACAAGAAACCCCCTTTTTCCATGACAGAGGGTCAAATTGAAAAAACACATAGATAAAGAAACAAGAGCACATGGTGAAACTCTTAAAAAACAATATAACCATGAAGTTTAATGAAATTTTGACCAAAACAGAATGAAATATTAGTAAAAATTGGAATCTTGCAAGAAGCCCCCTTTTTCCATGACAAAACGTCAACTTAAAAAATTCCCAGATTAAAAATAGCAAGTGCACATGCTAAGACTTTCCATAAACAATATAACCATGAAGTTTCATGATATTCTGACAAAAACTGAATGAGATATTGGTAAAAATTGCAATTTTGCATTAAGCCTCTTTTTTCCATGACACGGGGTCAAATTGAAAATCCGGGAAAAGTATATCGGCGCATTACCCCAAGGAGTTCATATATGAAGTTTCATCCAATTTGGTCCAAGGGTTGTGGAGAAATCGCTTCGGACGGACGGACGGACAGACGGACGGACGGAAGGACGGACGGACGGATGGACGGACAGACGAAGCGGCGACTATATGCTCGCCCTTCGGGGAGCATAAAAATCCTTTCGACACTTATTTTCGCCAGTTAAAGAAAAACTACAACTGGCGAAAATGGCGATAAGCAGCGTGGGTCCCGCTGCTGCATGTTATTGATCTTCGTATCGGAAGGTTATATAGGAGACAAGACAGGTACCAGTTTAAAAGTTTGGGTTGACGTTCGCCTTAAAAACAGATTTTTTTTTTACGAAACGAATAATGGTTAGGGTCGGCGAAAAAATTTTTAAAAAATCTTTTAGAACCTTCTTATATTTTTTTTTCTGGTTTTGGGAAAATTGCAGTCGGCGGGTTTGTAAATCAACTAATAAAAAAATTCTCGCCTTACCAAACAACAATATTTTAGACTTGTCCAAATTGAAAGCATTTGCATTTGAAAAAATAAAAGTGACTGAAAATTTGAAATTTGTTTTGTGAAGGGCAGAAAACATTGTGGGAAAAGGACAAAATGCTGGATACCAGCAATTTCTCCTTTTCCCACAATGTTTTCTAAAGGCTTCTTTCTCATGGGCGTCAGAAGTAGGGATTGTGTGGTAATTGGTTAACCTATGTTTTTCTGGTATAATTCGGTAACATGTACTGTAATTTGGTATGATTCAGAAGAAAAGTGTTTTTGTGTTAACCCATTAGCAGGTTAGCATTAACCCATTATTACAGATTTGTGTACATTTTTATAAACACATCAACTTGAGGACCAAAACAGACTGGAAGTAGACATGCCTTCCTGTGATTGGTCAATACAATATGAGCTTTCACTGGTAAATTTTTACGCATTTCTTATCATGTGACATTAGTAAAATGTGTAAAAAGTGTGTAACTCATCTGTTAAACACATCATTTTGAGGATATCATAATTTTAACAGTATAGACCATATCGCCATAAGAATGGATTTAAAGCAATGTCATTCTGAGGATCTAAGTGTAAGTCCTTAGATTGAAAAATGTCCTCCCTCTGTTGGTGTCTTTTCATACCTAAGTCCTCACAAGTCACAACTATAGCTATACAAGTACACCCACACACACACACACCCACACCCACACACACGCACGCAAATGTGTTCTTCAAATCTGACTTGAATCAATTAAGATATAATAAGTAGGCATGGTGAATTGAATAAGCAGTGAAAACAAAATTCATGAAGTGCAGTGTTTGGAATCCAGCCAATTTGTTAAGAATTCGGAATGTCTTTTATTAATCAATCCTTGCAAATTGCAAAGTAATGTGACTAGAAATGATAACTTACTTTAGGAAAAGATAATAAGTCGTCAAATGGCTGCTTTTCCTGAACGGTTTTCGAGATTTTCTTTACTTTTAATACCCTTGATGAACCAAACAATCTTTGCAAGTTTCCAAGGAATTGCATCAACACTGTGAACTTCATTGCCTCAATAAAAGAGGAAATTTCATCTTTGAATGGCAATTTTTTTTTTTTTTTTTTTTTTCAATTTTGAATGGCTACTTTTCCTATACTGATTGTCATGTTTGAAATAAAAAAAAAAATGGGAAAAAAAAATAGTTCACTGGATAAAACCTTGTGTACATTCTTTTTGAGACCACATTTTCAATTCAGTACTCATTAAGGTTGTAAGAATGTGTGTCTTGATTATATCTCCTATATATTCAACTAGATGGCCCTGAAGGGCCTGAATATGCTCTACTGGCAGAGAGTTTGCTTTTAAACAAAGCATACATAGGAGTTCATTACGCAAAAAGACAAAAAAGTTGACATTTTCAACTCAAAATGGCTACTTTTCCATTACTGTTTGTTGAATTTTTTCAAACTCAAAAGGGTTAAAAAGCTATTGATGGGATAAACAAGCTGAAAAATTCATAAAAGTCTGATCACAAATAAATACTTTATCATGTAAACAGGCAATGTAATTGTTCAATTTGAAATGGCTACTTTTCCCATTCTGTTTGTCAGATTTTTTTCAAAATCGATAGGCTTAAAGCTATTGATGAGATAAACAAACTGTGTAAGTTTCATAGAAATCTGACCAAAAAAGAATACTTTATCGCGTAAACAAGAAATGAAAATTTTCAACTTGAAATGGCTACTTTTCCCATACTGTACATTGGATTTTTTTCAAAATCAATAGGGTTGAAGTTATTGATAAGATAAAGAAACTCTGCAAGTTTCATGGAAATCTGACAAAAAATACAGACTTTATCGCGTAAACAATAAATGGAAATTTTAAACTTGAAATGGCTACTTTTCCCATAATGTTTGTCGGATTTTTTTCAAAATCAATAGGGTTAAAGCTATTGATGAGATAAACAAACTGTGTAAGTTTCACAGAAATCTGACTAAAAATGAAGACTTTATTGCGTTAACAAGAAATGAAAGTTTTCAACTTGAAATGGCTACTTTTCCTATACTGTTCGTTGAATTTTTTTCAAAATCAATAGGGTGGAAGCTATTGATAAGATAAAGAAACTCTGCAAGTTTCATGGAAATCTGACAAAAAATACAGACTTTATCGCGTAACAAGAAATGGAAATTTTAAACTTGAAATGGCTACTTTTCCCATACTGTTTGTCGGATTTTTTTCAAAATCAATAGGGTTAAAGCTATCGATGAGATAAACAAACTGTGTAAGTTTCACGAAAATCTGACCAGAAATGAAGACTTTATCGCGTAAACAAGAAAAAGACTAACGGACGGACGGACGGACAGACAGACGGACGGACGGACGGACGACGGAAACCACGCCATGACATAAGCTCTGCTGGCTGAAAGCCAGTAGAGCTAAAAATGGATCATTTTGGGTCAGGAACTGGGATATCCAACACAGCACAACCACAAAAGCTAATCACTGGTACTCAAGTGAGGTAAAAGGATCATGTTACCTGTGTCAAATATATCTTCAGGGTTATTCACCCTTTTAGTATGGTTTCCTTCTTCACAACTAGCAGAATTTGAAGTAGATATCATAAGTAATGACAAATAACAGACAACCACACAAAAACAGACAAGTGCATGACAATTATCTGCTGTTTTCTTAAGATAAACAAGCTGAATAATTTACTTGAGGTCATTAGGTACCACAATGGCACTCCTGTCAAGTTAAGAGCTATTCCAACTCTGTAAATATCTGACGTCACATATGCATGATTCATGTCATAGTTGTAATCGAAAGCAAGGTCTTGTTTATCACTCGCACTTCCACCAAATCTACAACATAAAAATAAATGTATACATTATAATATCCCCTACAGATCCTTTTACTGCTTTGATTGCCTATACAAGTGTAGATCAAGATCAGACTACATACAACATGGACCAAATGTTAGCTTTGGAGAATCAAATTTTGCCAAAAAAGTTGTCCATTGAGATTTTTTCAAAGAAAGTGATGAAAGAAATCTTTTTGTGGCAATATATTTAAATAATGTAGATTTATGAAATGGACAATGCAAATCAGGTCTTTTTGACAGATATCGCAAAGAAAACTATTTTCAAATGTTGTAAAAGGCTTAATGGTTTTGCTTGTCCACTAACAGATATATTTTATTTAATAGTCCAAAATTTTAACATTTGTTCAAATTTGTCCATTTTTTCTTGGCCAGAAAAAACAACAACATTTTTCCCCTGGATAGAAACACAAGAAATTCTCATGGGAATTCAAATCATAAAGTGATGAATCGACTGTCGAAAGTCTGTTCCTCATTTTTCGTATGATTTGTCCTTAAAATAACATTGATGGGCGTCATAGCATTCCTTTAGCTTGATTAAAGGGTTAAATAAGTACAACAACACAATGTTTATGTGATGTACACCGCTTCTGCATTTGCCTTCTTCAGTACTGTACATAATAAAATAAATTGATATATACAAGCGTGACATCGTGAATGTCATGTTACACAGAAAATTGCAGGAAAAAGTAAAAATGCCCATAAAAAAGCATGCAATTTAGCGTAAATGTGTAAGACATATTATTAAGCATACCTTAGATTCACAGCATTGTCAATACAAGTGTGCACAGACGTGCTGTCTGTAATGAATCTATAATGCACAAAAAACGTAATAAATGAAGGAGAGCGTGTAAACGGATAGTAAGTTTACTTTGATTCCTACATAAACTAGAAGGCACTGAAGGGCCTGGAATCACTCTACTGGCAGTGATTTTGCTTTTGTGCTAGCATGCATTATGAATTTATGATGAAAAAAGAAAACTAGTAAAATCAGTATGAAGGAAAGCACTTATAAACAAGAAATGGAAATTTTCAAATATGAATTGCTACTATTCCCAGACCGATTGTCAGATTTTTCTTCAAAATCAACAGGGTTGAAGATGAGACAAAGCAACTGGGCAAGTTTCATACAAGAGGGCCAAAATGGCCCTGGATTCCTCACCTGAATTTTTGAGAGGACCATAGCCTTTCTTTCTTTCTTTTTTTTTTTTTTTTTTTTTAAGGTATTGAAACACTGGAAACAAAATCATCATTTTGACAAGCACTTTTTCAAAGGTCACCTGTAAAAGTCCTTTCAAAATCTGACCAGTAGTTTCAGAGAAGAATTTTCAAGAATTTCTTCATTTCCATATACATGTAGTGCAAGTAGGCCCCATTCACCACAGCAATGTTTCTCGACGAATCAAACTTTCACGAACAATTTTTGAAAAGGGTCATCAAAGGAATATCTGTGAAAATTTTCCAAAATCTGAAAGCCGTTTCAGAGAAGAAGAAATTTTAAGAATTTCTTCATTGCCCTATAGTGCAAGTAGCCCCCATTCACCAGATCCATGTTTCTTGATGAATTAAAATTTCACGAACAGTTTTTGAAAAGGGTCACCCAAGGAACATCTCTGTGAAATTATTTCAAAATCTGACCAGCCGATCGAGAGAAGAAGAATTTTTAAGAATTTCATTTCCCTATAGCGCAAGTAGACCCCATTCCCCAGAGCCAATTTTCTTGACCTATCAAAATTTCACAAACAATTTTTGGAAAGGGTCATCCAAGGAACATCTCTGTGAAATTATTTCAAAATCTGACCAGCGGTTTCAGTGAAAAAGAATTTTAAAGAATTTCTTCATTTCTGAATAGTGCAAGAAGCCCCCATTCACCAGAGCCATGTTTCTTGACGAATCAAAATTTCGCGAACAATTTTCAAAAAGGGTCATCCAAGGAACATCTCTGTGAAATTATTTTAAAATCTGGCCAGCGGTTTCTGAGAAGAAGAATTTTTAAGAATTTCTTCATTTCTGTATAGTGCAAGAAGCCCCCATTCACCAGAGCCATGTTTCTTGACGGATCAAAATTTCGCGAACACTTTTTGGAAAGGGTCACCCAAGGAACATCTCTGTGAAATTATTTTCAAATCTGGCAAGCAGTTTCTGAGAAGAAGGATTTTTAAGAATTTCTTCATTTCTGTATAGTGCAAGAAGCCCCCATTCACCAGAGCCATGTTTCTGGACGGATCAAAATTTCGCGACCACTTTTCGAAAAGGGTCATCCAAGGAACATCTCTGTGAAATCATTTTAAAATCTGGCCAGCGGTTTCTGAGAGGAAGAATTTCTAAGAATTTCTTCATTTCTGTATAGTGCAAGAAGCCCCCATTCACCAGAGCCATGTTTCTTGACGGATCAAAATTTCGCGAACATTTTTTGAAAAGGGTCACCCAAGAAACATTTCTGTGAAATTATTTTAAAATCTGGCCAGTGGTTTTAAAGAAGATTTTTAAAGAATTTCCTAAAAAATTCCATTTCGTTGCCATGGCAACCAGAGTTTTTGACGGAATCAAATTATGTGAAAGGATTTTAAAGAGGACCTCCCAAGGAACATTCCAGCCAAGTTTGGTCCAAATTGGCCCAGCGGTTTAGGAGGAGTTGATGTTTGAAAAATTGCTGACAACGTCAAAGGTAAACAGGGTTAAAGCTATTGGTGAGATACACAAAGTGAAAAATTCACAAAAATCTCATCACAAATAAATACTTTATCATGTAAACAAGCAATGAAAACGTTCGACTTGAAATGGCTACTTTTCCCGTACTGTTTGTTGGATTTTTTCAAAATCTACAGGGCTCAAGCTATTGATGATATAAACAAACAATGCAAGTTTCATGAAAATCTTACCTCAAATGGAGACTGTATTGCAAAAACAAGGAAAGAAAGTTATCAACTTTAAAAGGCTACTTTTCCCATACTGTATGTCAGATTCTTTTCAAAACTCTACAAGTTTCACAGAAATCTGACCACAAAGACAGACTTTATTGCATAAACAATAAATGAAAATTTTCAATGTGATATGGCTACTTTTCCCATACAGTTCGTCAGATTTCTTCTTTTTCAAAATCAGTAGGGTTAAAGCTATTGATGAGGTAAACAAACCGTACAAGTTTCACGAAAATCTGACCAAAAATGCAGACTTTATCGTGTAAAAAATAACAAGAGGACCATGATGGTCTTATATGGCTCACCTGAGTACCAAACAGCAAAGTTCTAAAATAAAGATAAATACCAAATATCAAGGTTCAAGACCAAATGATAATGAAACAAAAGCAGCAAATTGTCGCAATTTGACTCTAGACTTCCATGTTCCATTCCAGACAAGCAAGAAACACTGTAAAAATGAGAATCAAAGTGCAATTACTCAAAATTTGGGCTAGGTAGAGTTATTGTTCTTGCACAGTATACTCCGTAGTATTGCAAAAAACATGCATACCATGTTTGAAGTCGCTCTGACTTGAGATGACAACAAAGTTATATTCCGGATGGCACAAAATGCTGTAAAAATAACATCCAAAAGGAAATAAGTCAAAGACAGCACGAGTTAGAGTTACAATTCTTTGCACTACACTTCCAAATATTGCAACAAATTCTAAACAATCATAGTTTTTCAACAATCATGTATATCAAATTTGAAGATGTTCAGCTGTAGATGACAAAGTTATATACCAGAGAAGCAAACAATGCCGTGAAAATGACATTCAAAGGGAAATAACTCATTGACAGTATGAGGTAGAGTTATGGTTCTTTCACACCGCACTCTATATTATTGCAACAAACACAAATGCCAAGTTTCAAATCAATCAGACTAGAGATGACAAAGTTTGCTCCAGACTAAGAACTATTCTAAAGTACTTTCTAATTCAAGGGCAAATAACTCCACTTGTTCTTGTCTGATTACATCCATAATTGTGCTCATTCGAGATCTTTGAGTATTATATATTTTGACCAAATTTGGTACTGATAGTCCGGCAGCCAAGGACTCGAACCTGGATCTGCGGTATATAGAATATGTTTTGTGTGATATTGGTAGGTGATACCTTCCTGATTATGAATCCGCTTGGCGGCGCATCGCCGCACTTGGAGAAATCAATATATTCAAGATGACGACCAAAATGGCTGCCATCATATAGAGAATGTCGTTTTTTAGGTGATCACTTATAAAAAGGTGCAAAATATTGCACGAAAGACGCTCTTTTCAACTAATTCAATGTCTCAAAATCTCTAGAAAGAATTGTGTTTTACTCAAAAGTGGTTTTGACCATCATAAATAAGTTTTCCGAGAGAAAAATGGCGGCCATTTTGGATAAGCCGGGGAAATAACATAGATACACCCCTAAAATGGATGAATTATGGACATTCACCTTTCTTTTTGGATTAAAGGTTGTCCATTTAGGTGTAAATAATGAAACAGTAAGCAAAATTTAATATTTGATTTTTTTTATTTTCTTATTTGTAACAGTACATGAACCAAAATCAAAGTACTAATGGCGCCGTATGTCAAATTCAAAGTACTGAAAGTCCCAGCACCTAATCAAGGTTTTCACCAAGGCATCTTTTTTCAAATGAATTTTTTAAACATAAATGGCTCAAGAGAGATTGCTTCTTCCCTCTTTTCCCAGCCGTAATCGCCCGGATCCGTCTTTTGGGGATCAACAGCATGTTTCCAAACACGAGTTTGAAAATGAACTCGACTAGTATTTTCAACAAAGGATTCCGTGGTGCAGTGGGACGTGATAGTGCAATTCCTATCTCCAGTTGATAACTGCTCAAATTCTTTATGCAACCCATCCTCGTATACATTAGCCTCGCCCGGGTGACTCAGACACGCGTGTCAGACTCGTGACCTGGAGGTTGTGTGTTCGATACCCCGTTGAGGAGAACTTTCTTTCCAGCGTATTTTCGCCTCCCACCTCTGCTGAAACATATATGAGAAAAATAGTCGGTGGCTTTGGAAAGAAAGTTGTGTTAGTGCTGGTGTGAGAAAGCCAGGAAACATATCTGCATCACCGACCGCCATATGACCTTAACTGTTAAAGTGGCGTTAAAACCCAATACAACCAACCAACCAACCAACCAACCAATTAATCTCGTATATCCTACTACATTCAATAATTGTTTGAATGCGCGACGGGCTATTGCTGGATAAATTTGCAGATTTAGGACAGCAGCATTTATCCGCTTTTGAAAAATAGCATTCAGCCATTTTTAGCTCACCTGAGCACAACGTGCTCAAGGGGAGCTTTTAGGGTCACTGGGTGTCCGTCGTGCGTCATGCGTCGTCTGTCGTGCGTCGTCAACAATTCTTTAAACATCAACTCCTCCTAAACCGCTGGCCCAATTTGGACCAAACTTGGCAGGAATGTTCCTTGGGAGGTCCTCTTTAAAACTTGTTCACAGAATTTGATTCCGTCAAAAACTCTGGTTGCCATGGCAACCAAATGGAATTTTTTAGCAAATTCTTTAAAAATCTTCTCCTCTGAAACTGCTGGTTGGATTTTGAAATAATTTCACAGATATGTTCCTTGGGTGACCCTTTTCAAAAATTGTTCATGAAATTTTGATCCGTCAAAAATTGTGACTCTGGTGAATGGGGGCTACTTGCACTATACAGAAATCAAGGAATTCTTTAAAAATCTTCTCCTCTGAAACCGCTGGTCGGATTTTGAAATAATTTCACAGATATGTTCCTTGGGTGACCCTTTTCAAAAATTGTTCGCGAAATTTTGATCCGTCAAGAAACATGGCTCTGGTGAATGGGGGCTACTTGCACTATACAGAAATCAAGGAATTCTTTAAAAATCTTCTCTGAAACGGCTGGTCGGATTTTGAAATAATTTCATAGATATGTTCCTTGGGTGACCCTTTTCAAAAATTGTTCGTGAAATTTTGATCCGTCAAAAAATGTGGCTCTGGTGAATGGGGCTACTTGCACTATACAGAAATCAAGGAATTATTAAAAAATCTTCTTCTCTGAAACCGCTGGTCAGATTTTGAAATAATTTCACAGAATTGTTCCTTGGGTGACCTTTTTCAAAAGTTGTTCGCGAAATTTTGATCCGTCAAGAAACATGGCCCTGGTGAATGGAGGCTACTTGCACTACAGGGAAATGAGGAAATTCTTCTGAAACCGCTGGTCAGATTTTGAAATAATTTCTCAGGGATGTTCCTTGGGTTACATCATGGCTGTGGCAAAACAGATTTTGAAATGATTTCACAGAGATGATCCTTGGGTGACCCTTTTCAAAAAGTGTTCACAAAATTTTGATCCGTCAAGAAACATGGCTCTGGTGAATGGGGGCTACTTGCACTATAATTATGGAAATGAAGAAATTCTTGAAAATTCTTTTTCTCTGAAACCCCTAGTCAGATTTTAAAATAATTTGACAGAGATGTTCCTTGGGTGATCCTTGCTCTTGTGAATGGGAGCTACTTGCACTATATGGACATGATGAAATTCTTGAAAATTCTCTTTCTCTGAAACCCCTGGTCAGATTTTAAAAGAAATTTTCAGAAATGTTCCTTTGGTGACCCTTTTCAAAACTTGTTCGTAAATTTTGATCCATCAAGAAACATGGCTCTCGTGGATGGGGGATACTTGTTCTTATACAGAAATGAATAATTCTTAAAAATTCTTCTTTTTGAAAATGATGGTCAGATTTCGAAATGAATTTTACAGGTGACCTTTTGAAAATTGCTTAGCAAAATTATAAATTTGGTTCCAATGTTTCAATACCTCAAAAAAAAAAAAAAAAAAAAATAGACTATGGTCATCTCAAAAAATCAGGTGGGGGATCCAGGGCCATCTTGGCCCTCTTGTTCAGGTAGTGATGAATACACTAGAATAATATATAGGTGCTAACAGATCTACAGTTATATATACTAAGTTGTTTCTAACTTGTAACCCATGTAAACTTGAGGGAAAATAAATATGTTTAAACTAGTTATAATTATTATACTAGCGGAAAAAAATCGTGTGCATTGCAAATCACAAACATAAGTTAACCGAATTAAAAAGGGGAATTGTTGTAAATCTGTTGAAATTAAGTAAGGCCTAAAAAAAAAAAGAGTTTGTTTCGGGTAACCCGACCCTACCTGGAGATTTTGCCCCAACCCTTTTTTTTTTTTTTTTTTCCGATAAGAAAAAATCGGCCTTTTATCTTGTGTCACAGAACACATCTGTCATGTACTACTACATACATACAGTGTTAAAATTCATTATTGAAGATGAGAAGATGCTTTAATTAATTATTAAAGATGAGAAGATAGTTTGAAGTCCCTCTGATCGGACGATGCCACGCTGATCATTGTAGTGTCATGGGTTTTCGCGTTTTTTCGGCGATCTATTTTTTCGTGACAATTTAGTTTTTTAGAAGTATTACTACATGATTTGACATCAGTTTGTCATTTTGAATTGCAGATAACTTGAAAATATGTCACTTTACACTAGATAAGAGGATTAACACCGTCATTACCCTGTCATAAATGACTCTCCACCTTCATGATCATGCGCGTGTCGTTCGCATTTTATACTGATGTGTTTACGTGTTTAGCCCATATTTCTGCTGGATGCACGAAAGCTAGGTTATATGAAGCTCTAGACCATAAATTCCTGCGTCATATACTTTGCAGCGTCAAAGACATGTCATTTCAATTTTCCAGCGCCAAAACCCGCACAATTGTCAACTTCGGAAGACCGTTGCCGATCTGCGATTACCGATTTGTAAAGAACAAACACAATTTAAACTGAGCCATCTTTCGCTAGCAAATACTCAAATTGCAGCCAGAATTCGTCCGCTAAACCAAACGACCTTGTTAATGCTTTATTTTATTTTACAATCCTAGTGACAAATATGTTACAGGCGGCAAACCGATCAAAACACAGTCTCAACTCTTGGGTACGAACATAATGAAATCATATGATCACCTTAGAACGTTCCGAATTGGCATCTATATTTAAAACGGGGAAAACCCTACGCTAGAGTGAGTGACTGTCAACATTTCGCTGCAAATCATTCCCCAAATTGCAGTTTTATAAATTTCATCGTTATTAGGGCTGTTGGCTTTTTTTACGTTCATGTAGGTATACAGCAGAGGCAATGAAAAACTGTGAAATTTTCTTATTTCATACGTGAACCACATACATTTATACGTGATTGCACACACTCTGCACACGACGTAAATGTATCGTCAAGTATCGATACAATGAGTAAGAATCGTGATACACTATCGCCAGCAAAAATATCACGATGTTCTGATGCATCGATGATATCGCCCCAGCTCTAACTTTTACTTTTGATTTTCACTTTTCTTAATCGATTGAGAAATAATTCTGGAATCGACTGTAGTCGGTTCCGGAACTTGCTCGGTCCCAAAACTTGAAATCTGGTTTTTAGCGCTTGGTTTTGTGACAAATATCAATCAAACTCTTGGATTCAACATAGTGGATAAATAACACGAAAATTGGCCGGTAAAAAGACATATTTTTTTGTCCACGGATGTCTTGACAAAACTTGACGAATCGGCAAGCTTCTCATTTGATCCCTGTCCCCGGGGTTTTAAAATTTGGAATTTCGAAATGATCTTTGACGCTGAAAAATATCTGCCTAAATGTCAATCTGACACCTGAAGTTATCGTCTAGAGCTTCATTTAACCTAGCTTGCACGCCACCGGTAGAATATGGGCTAAACACGATCAGTATAAAATGCGAAGGACACGCAGACGATAATGAAGCTGGCGAGTCATTTATGACAAAGTAACAAAGGCGTTAATCCTCTTATCTAGTGTAAAGTGACGCATTTTAAGGTTACCTAATATTCAAACTGACTTAATGATGTCAAATCATGTAGTGATACTTCTCCAAAAATTGATTGATACGAAAAAATAGATCGACAAAAAAAACGTGAAAACCCATGACACTACCGTGATCAACGTGGCATCGTCCGATCAGATGGACTTCAAACCATCTTCTCATATTTAATAATTAATTCAAACAGTAAATTTACACAAATCTATGATTAAAACAATAAGTGGAAGCTAAAATTCTGTTCGTTAGTGGAAAAAAATGTTTTATGAAATGAAATTAATAGATTTATAGCAGACGGGGTGGAGGTGAGGGAGGAGAGAAAGGGTCGTCTGCAAATGCTTGAAATATGTCTGCTTCTTTCTAACTTGATTGGAAATAAAAATATATGGAACAAAATAACAAAATGAATGATATTGAATAAAGTAGAACATCTAATGTTAAAATGTGTCTGATCTATATGAAATTGAGGGGCAGCAGCACTCCTCCCAATTTTCTTGACGGATTTGGATAAGATTTCACAATGTTTCTCATTTCTTCTTCTTTGTGACCTAACACATATTGTCAAGGTTATGAGGTTTGCAATTCATAGCTGCGTCATGAAAAAAAAGGAGCTTCAAGTTATCTTTTATTTTTTACCAATATTTCTAATTTATACTGGACAGTGGACACAGGATCGTCTGCAAATGCTTGAAATATGTCTGATTCTTCTTCAGATGATTGGAAATTAAAATATAAGGAACAAATAACAAAATGAATGATACTGAATTAAGCAAAACATTTAATGTTAAAATGTGTCTGACCTAAATGAAATTGCGGGGCATCAGCACCCCTCCAACACTTCTTGACGGAAATGAAATTGGGGGGCATCAGCACCCCTCCCACACCTCTTGACGGATTTGGATAAAATTTCAGTGTTTCTCATCTCTTTTTCTTTGTGACATAGCACATATTGTCAAGGTTTTTAAGTTTGCAATTCATAGCTGCATCATGGAAAAGGGGGCTTCATGTTATATTTCATTTTTCACTGATACTTGAATTATATTTCTAATTAATATTGGACATATTTGAACGGATTTGGATGAAATTTTCTCAGATTATGTAACCTAGCACATACTGTCAAGGTTTTATAATTTATAACACTGTCATGGAAAAAGGGGGCTTCATGTGAAATATAAATTGCATCTGTCCTTTCGTACGTCCATTTCTTGTGAACGCAACTCTTCTCACATTTCTAGACGGATTTGGATGAAATTTTTACAGAATGTTTCTCATCATGTGACCCAGCGCAGATTGTCAAGGATGTGTGTGTCATGGATAAAGGGGTCTTCATTTTATATTTTTTATCATCTCTAATTACTGGGTGTATCTCAACAGATATGGGTGATATCTAACAGATTGTTTGACCTTGTGCAAATTGTCAGAGTTTTAGAATTTATTGCTGTGTCATGGAAAAGGGGGGGCTTCATGTCAAATGTAAATTTTCATCTTTGTACTTCAAGCTACTGGACAAAATTTCATGAAACTTCATGTTTTTATTGCTTAATCAAAGCCAATGACCATTGAGTCTGTTGTGCATGCGTCTCTCCATCCATCAGACCATCGGTAAACCTTTTAGATTATAAGTAGCTCAATATATCCATTGAGCTATCCAGGCAGGTGCTAGAAATTCCAAAACTTTAGTCTGTTAAAGCTAGCTGCTTGAAATAGCAACTTGTGGTGGCGTATATTGTGATGACAGCACTCTTATTTCACTTTTTAACTATAAAAGACAACAAAAGTGGACACTTGTAATTTTACAGTTGTGTCAGGAATGTGTGTTCTAGATAAAAAAAGAAACATGCACATCCTTTGTTAACCCAACTTTTCTACAGTTAAATCAGTAAGTTATGTAGTCACTTTAAAGTGTTCTGGAGGGGGAGGGTATTAAACATAAAAACAAACGAAACATTCTAGTATTCATCAGTCTATTTGGAAACTTGGAAATAAATATTTTAACTTTTTCAGGTGTTTTAGCTTTTTACCACACAATCCACACTTTTAACAGCCTTTAAAAAAAACTTTTGAAAACATTGTGGGAAAAGGAGAAAATGCTATAAATCATTCTCTTTGTTTGCCATAATGTTTTCTACCCTTCCCAAAACAAATTTCAGTTTGTGAGTAGCATTTGTTTTGTCGTCTGCAAATACTTCTAAAAATTTCAATTAAGAAAAGAGTTAAACAAAAGTTGACAGCACTTAATGGGGGAAGGGGTGGGGGTAGGGGAGTGTACCGGTATTATAAGTATTATGTAAATGAACATAGAATTTGAGCATTTAACACACAATAAGAAAATTAATGACAAACTTGAGGTCTTTTGAAGACATATTATAAATGAGAAATGGACTCGGAGCTGGTAGCTACCGTTTTCTCTTTTTTCCTTAAGGTTTTTTTCCCATTTTCAAAAGCAAATACCACCTTTTGATCCTTATTAAATATGTTTTCTACAAATGCTTAGGTTCGGACAAGTCTACATTTTTCCATGTTGTTGAGATTTTAAGCGCTTTCAAAATGCTTGGGAACGGAGGGAGGTGTTAAAAAAAAATAATTAAAAAAAAATTTTTTTGCCCCTACCCTACCTAACATTTTTGGAGACGTTACCCTAAACAAACCATTTTTTTTACGCCTAATGCATGTATGTGTCCATTAAACTTCATAATTATAAATGCTTTGTATTTAAGCCGTTTGGGTTCATTGTCTTCAGTTTATGCATCCAAAAAGTTCCTGTACAAAGTCAATCCATACCATTTTTTACAATATCAATGGGCATGAAAGTGAAATCTTCAGTCCTATGATTATTCACATTCAAATGAGATGCTATTGAAGAAGACAATGCTGGATCTATGAAATTATCAATATGGAATCTGTGACTTTTCATACGTCTTGAGACAGGCTGTTTCTTTGTCCTACAGACTGTGTTTGACATTGACTACATGTTATCAGGATTTTAGTGTTACAGTTGGTATTGTGCCTCATAGTACATGTTTCACCAGTACTAGTGCTAACTAGAGCTATCACTCAACGTGATCATACCCCCCACCAGCTCCTTGCCACCAAACAGGTCTTTGTCACAGAATGCAGAATGGTTGAGTACAAAAGTAAGAGTTGAACAAGAGTGGCAAATTGTCACAAGATATGCATGTCTTACCCCAAGTTGTTAAACTGGGGCATGCACTGGACAAAATTCAAGTATGAAAAACGACAAAGGAAAATAACTCAAAAATTAAGTGAGCAAGAGTTATGATTCCTGTGCACTGCATTTTCCCTTGATGAGATCTATCCATCCATGAAATTTCATAACCCTAGCTAGTATAGTTTTGGAGATATTCACCGGACCAAATTCAAGTATTAAAAACGACAAAGGGCAATAACTCAAAATAAAGTGAGCAAGAGTTATGATTCCTGTGCACTGCACTCACCCTTGGTGAGATCTATCCACCCATAAAATTTCATAACCCTATCTAGTATAGTTTTGGAGATACGCTCCGGACAAAATTCAAGTATGAAAAACGACAAAGGGCAATAACTCAAAAATTAAGCAAGCAAGAGTTATGATTCCTGTGCACTGCACTCCATCTTGGTGAGATCTATCCACCCATGAAATTTCATAACCCTGGCTAGTATAGTTTTGGAGATATGCTTTGGACAAAATTCAAGTATAAAAAAAACAAAGGGCAATAACTCAATAATTAAGCGAGCAAGAGTTATAATTCCTGTGCACTGCACTCCCCCTCGATGAGATCTATCCACCCATGAAATTTCATAACCCTACCTAGTATAGTTTTGGAGATACCCTCCGAACAAAATTCAAGTATGAAAAACGACAAAGTGCAATAACTCAAAAATTAAGCAAGCAAGAGTTATGATTCCTGTGCAATCCACTCCCCCTTGTTGAGATCTATCCACCCATGAAATTTCATAACCCCGGCTAGTACAGTTTTGGAGATATGCTTCGGACAAAATTCAAGTATAAAAAAAACAACAAAGGGCAATAACTCAAAAATTAAGCGAGCAAGAGTTATAATTCCTGTGCACTGCACTCCCCCTTAATGAGATCTATCCACCCATGAAATTTCATAGCCCTAGCTAGTATAGTTTTGGAGATATGCTCCGGACAAAATTAAAGTATGAAAAAGAAATCTGTCCAGAATCATCAAAGGGCCATAACTCCATGAAACCTTAATAAACCATAACCAAAGTACGACATGCACATCTCTGGTTGATACTGAGTCTATTTGTGTAGTTTGAACCAAATCTGTCCAATAGTTGATGAGAAAAAGAGCGGACAAGAAATTTCATGAAAGGGCCATAACTCAGTGAAAAATCAATGAACCATAACTAACATTTCATATGCACATCTCTGCTTGATACTGAGTTTACCTGTGAAGTTTGAATAAAATTCGTCCAGTAGTTTATGAGAAATAGAGCGGACAAAAAGCTACAGACCGACGGACGGACGGACGGACTGACCGACCGACCAACGAACCAACCGACCGACAAGCTGACTCCTATATACCCCCCAAACAGAGTTTTGGGGGGTATAATAAATGTCTCTGATATTGCTGTACTATTACAATGTGAACAACATATATTGATACAACTTGATTTGAGATTTGAATTCTGCAAATCTATTGCTTTTTACGTCTGAAAACAATAAGAAATCATACAAATTTTTAGGGCGATTAAAAGCCACAACAGGTTTAGATGTGCAGAAAGTTTTCTTTACAGTCATTTTTGGAAAGCTTTAGTAAAATCCAATCTTTGTGAATAATTCTACCTATTTCGGGAATAGAAGGGTTGTATTCGACAGTGAAGAGAATCACAGATGCAGTTGTTTTTGGCTTTTCTTCTAGCGTCTCTTATTTGGAGAGATTGGCTACCTTGATCAAACAATTATCAAATAAATCGCTGGGATATCCGCTCTCCATGAAGGAACTTTTCGAACGTAACAAAGAGGATTTGAAATTAGCGTCATTTGAAATAAATATGCTTTGACATTTGATTGGCTGGATGAAATACCATCTTTGCATGACTTTGGAGACAAGAGGTGTAGTCCAGGGTCTATATTAATCAACCATTCTTAAGAACATTCTTAGTCTTATTCTTCAGAATTTTTTCAATGTGAAAGTAACAAAACTTCTGATTGGCTAAACCATTTGGTTTGGGCAATTTGAAGTTCTGTTACTTTCACAGTTAGAAAATCTTGAAGAATAAGACAAAGAATGGTCTCAAGAATGGTTGGTGAATACGGGCCCAGGTATTGATGACTGTTGGTTGGCATTTCGTATACGTCTGTTTCTTTAGTTAAAGAACTACTTTATATTACTTGAACATTCTAGAAATAGTATTGACTGCTTGGATTTAGAACAAGAAAAATTTACATTAGGGTGGAAACTATTAATATCCGAGATAAAGGACTGCAGTTCTCTGTAAGAGTGATCCCATATCATAAAGATGTCATCCCAAAACCAAAACCATACCAAAGGTGTGAACACCCTTGATTTTAAGAAATCTGTTACAAATTTCCCCATAAACAATGATGTATATCAAGGTGCCATGGAACTTCCCATTGCCGTTCGCAACTTTAGACGATAATGCTTTCCATCAAATTTGAAATGTTTTTTTTTTTTTTTTTCATGCAGTAACTGCATTAATTGTTCAATTTAAACAGTTCTTTCCATCAGTTTCCAAAATAGACTTACATGCTCAGATTCCATCTTAATAAGGGATGTTAGTGTATAAGGATTGCACATCAAAAGAAACAAGATAAGAATCTTTACTGCTGAATTTGATGTCCCCTACCTTTTTGTCGAAGTCTGTCGTATCCTTTATGTACGATGATAAACTGGTAACATTAGGTTGAAGTATTGAATCTAAAAAAATTTGGAAATATTTTTTGTCACAGAATTACAAGTAGAAACTGTCGGTGTTCCTGGGTATCTGATTGGCAATTTTTTGTTAGCATCTTTATGGATTTTTTGAAGGACATAGAATACTGGACTTCATGTGTGTGTATGTGTGTATCTATGTTCATGTGTAAGGTGTCATTTGGGGACACACATGTGTATAGGACCTTCCAAGTGGGGATGCACGACAACTGGGGACGTTCCCATTTGGAAAAGTCTCAGAAAATAGCATTAATCCATTATTTTGAGCTTCCTCTATGTTTTTTTTTTTTATCAAAATATGGGAAACTAACCAATATCCCCATTTAGCAATGTTTGGTCAGACCAGAGTGTAAGACCCCTTTAGAAGCTAAAAAGGGCAGAATATACATGTGTCCCCATTTGTTGTTTTTTATACAGACCGCTGGATGGGGAGGTTTGTCAAGTCCGACCAAGCATTGCAAAATTCGGACTTGGATGATTATGCTACTTCTTGATCCAAAAACATGTATGAAACTCAAAATAATAGATTAATGCCATTTTTATGACTTTCCCAAATAGGCACGTCCCCATTTGACGTATGTCGGCATTTGGAAGGTCCCATACAAATGCATGTGTATCCCCGATTAACAACTTTCAGACATATTGACACTCTTGATCACAAATTGTAGATCAAAATAGGACCATGTAAAACGCATTGATAAAAATGAAAACAAGAGGGCCATTGAGACCCTGGATCGCTCACCTGAATCAATGAGATGACCATAGCCTTTTTTTTTGAGGTATTGAAACATTGGAACCAACATTGTAATTTTGCCAAGCGATTTTCAAAAGGTCACCTGTAAAAGTCATTTTTAAATCTGACCATCAGTTTCAGAAAGAAGAATTTTGAATTCTTCATTTCTGTATAAGACCAAGAAGCACCAATCCACGAGTCATGTTTCTTGATGGATCAAAATTTAAAAACAAGTTTCGAAAAGGGTAACCCAAGGAACATTGCTGAAAAAATCTTTTAAAATCTGACCAGGGTTTTCAGAGAAAGAGAATTTTCAAGAATTTCATCATGTCCATGTAGTGCAAGTAGCCCCCATTCACAAGAACCATGTTTCTTGACGAATCAAAATTATATGAACAATTTTTGAAAAGGGTCACAAAAGGAACATCTCTGTCAAATTATTTTAAAATCTGATCATCGGTTTCAGAGGAGAAGAATTTTCAAGAATTTCTCCATTTCCATATAGTGCAAGTAGCCCCCATTCACCACAACCATGTTTCTTGACGGAACTAAATTTTGTGTACTTTTTTTGAAAAGGGTCATTCATGGAACATCTCTGTGAAATAATTTCAAAATCTGTCCACACGTTTCAGAGAAGAAGAATTTTAAAGAATT
Source organism: Tridacna crocea (assembly GCA_943736015.1). NCBI lineage: Eukaryota > Metazoa > Mollusca > Bivalvia > Cardiida > Cardiidae > Tridacna > Tridacna crocea. Next base: position 47,506,277 of record OX031060.1, read on the forward strand.
TCTTCATTTCCCCATAGTGCAAGTAGCCTCCATTCACCAGAGCCATGTTTCTTGACCGATCAAAATTTCGTGAAAAGTTTTGAAAAGGGTCACCCAAAGAACATCCCTGAGAAATTATTTCAAAATCCGACCAGAGGTTTCAGAGGAGAATTTTTAATAATTTCTTCATTTCTGTATAGTGCAAGAAGCCCCGATTCACAAGAGCCATGTGTCTTGACCGATCAAGATTTCGCGTACAATTTTTGAAAAGGGTCACCCAAGGAACATCTCTGTGAAATTATTTCAAAATCTGTCCACACGTTTCAGAGAAGAATTTTCAAGAATTTCTTCATTTCCCTATAATGCAAGTAGCCCCCATTCACCAGAGCCATGTTTCTTGACCAATCAAAATTTTGCGAACATTTTTCAAAAAGGGCCACCCAAAGAACATCCCTGACAATTGTTTTCAAAATCTGACCAGCGGTTTCAGAGAAGAAGAATTTTTAAGAATTTCTTCACTTCTGTATAGTGCAAACATGTAGCCCCCATTCACCAGAGCCATGTTTCTTGACGGATCAAAATTTCACGAACAATTTTTGAAAAAGGTCACCCAAGGAACATCTCTGTGAAATTATTTATCTGACCAGCGGTTTCAAATTAAAGATTTTTGAAGAATTTCTTAGAAAATTCCGTTTGGTTGCCATGACAACCAGAGTTTTAACGGAATCAAATTCTGTGAACACTTTTTAAGGAGGACCTCCCAAGGAACATTCCTGCCAGGTTTGGTCTAAATTGGCCAAGCGGTTTAGGAGTTGATGTTTAAATAATTGTTGGCGATGCACGATAGACGACGGACATTGGGTGATCCTAAAAGCTCCCCTTGAGCACGTTGTTATCAGGTGAGCTAAAAAATATCGTGATATATTCAATCTTTGTCGGAGTTTTTAGGCCAGGGAATCCCTCTCAGGGATTGCCTTGCCTATACCGATCGTAAGCTGCCTTTTCAGACAAAATGTTGAACGGTTTGTCCACTCTATATCGCTGAGTCCGCCAAAACAACTAGTTCCCCAAGTATATACAGAAATTGCTTATCACACGGTGTGAATGCTTTCTTTTCCTCAAAGCTCATTATCTCCCTCTAGATGGCATTCTATAAATACTCATCTATCTAATTTGAGCATCCTGGGTACCGAACCGAACCACTTTCCTACGCGACAAACGTTACTTTGAATTTCAAACTAAAACAAACGTTTATTCAATAAAACGCTACCTTGTGTAATTCACTCAGCTATGATCAGCTATGATCAGTCTAGAGAAATCTGGAACTAAAGCAAGTCTCATTTCTCCTCAAACGTATTGATAAAAGCTATTTTCTACATTACTACTTTATAGAGTGTAATATTTCAGTCAGCCCGCTTTTGGGGCTAGTGATGCGTCATATAAGACAGTCGAATCTTCGAAGAATATGACATGCGCAGAAAACGCTCAAAGCTTTCACCTGCAAAATACCATGGAATTGCAAGCGTATTAGGACCCTTTAATAACTGACTAGTGTGTGATTTTTATCCCGTTTTTGTCATTAACACTGACCTAATAAAAGGGTAAACTAATAAACTTAGCTTTATCCAGCAGCTGTGTATCCTACGCGCTATATACGGTTAATTTCTCTAATGCTTTCTCTTGCACTCCGGATCATTCACATTCATGTATGGTGAGAGTAACGAACAACAACTCTGCTCGGAGATTGTCTATAACATTCTGCTGACATTTGAACATATGTGTCACAAAACGAGTCTCCGCTAAAATGTGATAGTAAATAAAGCAAACTACATATAGAATATTGGCCCGTGTTATGTTTATCACTTTTTCCTATGTGTTATGTTTATCATTTTTTCTTATGTATATCGACGAAATCTATGGTACTTAAGCAGAATGCTGTAGAAATCGGACCCCCGAGAAATCGTCCCCAAACTGCTTGGCCCCTGTTATGTTTATCACTCCGGAGAAATCGTCCCCTTGGGACAATTTCTTTGGTGAAATCGTCCCCAAATAGAATTTTAGAGAAATTGACCCCAACATCAAATTTCATCCATATTTCTTTTAAGTTGTGTATAAAAATATTTTTGAAAGTTCGTTGTCTGAAGTATGAACATTATGGGTGTTAGTTACCTTTATCCAAGAGTTATTTGGTAGTTTTGTCATTGTTTATACTGCCTATTTCACACTGATAGGATGTATTTCACACCTTTTACACCTATCACAAATAGATTACACCTGTGTGATTCTTACAATACGTCTTTGATTGACTTTCTCTTGCACTTCGGATCATTCACATTCATGTATGGTGAGAGTAACGAACAACAACTCTGCTCGGAGATTGTCTATAACATTCTGTTGACATTTGAACATATGCGTCACAAAACGAGTCTCCGCTAAAATGTGATTGTAAATAAAGCAAACTACATATAGAATATTGGCCCGTGTTATGTTTATCACTTTTTCTTATGTGTTATGTTTATCATTTTTTCTTATGTATATCGACGAAATCTATAATACTTCAGCGGAATGCTGGAGAAATCGGACCCCCGAGAAATCGTCCCCAAACTGCTTGGCCTCTGTTATGTTTATCACTCCGGAGAAATCGTCCCCTTGGGACAATTTCTTTGGTGAAATCGTCTCCAAATAAAATTTTAGAGAAATTAACCCCAACATCAAATTTCATTCATATTTTTTTTCAAGTTGTGTATAAAAATATTTTTGAAAGTTCGTTGTCTGAAGTATGTACATTATGGGTATTAGTTACCTTTATCCAAGAGTTATTTGGTAGTTTTGTCACTGTTTATACCGCCTATTTCACACTGATAGTATGTATTTCACACCTTTTACACCTATCACAAATAGATTACACCTGTGTAATTCTTACAGTACGTCTTTGATTGACTTTGATTTGAAACCAAATAAATCCTTATAGTTTTTTTCTGTAGTCGTTCGCTTGTCATTTAATGTATTTTTTTATCTCTCTCTACTAGTGTCATATGACATACCTGTGACCAATACCATTTAGCAGGGGTATCAGTGTCTCTGACACACCTATTTCTAGTGTTCACTAGGGCTTCTGTGCATCCGAATATTTCCGTTCCATAACTTCTACAATTGTGGATGGATTTCAAAACAATTTGGCACAATTGACCTCCATCACGAATTGATGTGCCATTTGAAGCATCTGTTCAAGTTGGTTCAAGATCAAGGCCACACTGAAGGACAATTTTTCATCCGAACCATGACTCCTACATTTTTGGATAGATTCCAAAATAAATTAGCATAATGCAGTTTTCTCCATCAAGAGCAAAAGTTCCCTTTGAAACATTTATTCAGGCCCAGGGTATAGGTCACGCTTGAGGATCAAGTCTTCGTAGGCTTGACACAAGTTGTCCTTAGACAACGATTATGAATAGGGATTAACGTCTTTATACATGTATTATGTAGATATTAGTATCGAAGCTCAAGTCACTGTGACTTGTCCGTTAAATAGGTAAACCAAGCCTAATCGTTTTCCCAAAACAATCCAACCTTTTCACAGTATTTAACTGAGAAAATATTTTGGCTAAAAGAGAATTTGCTTGTAACAAGCAATTAATTCCAATTTCCCCAAAATCTTACTTTTCAATATACACGAAGAACTACTTTGGATTTTCATCTACAACTTCCTTCAAATATGACCAGTTCAAAATTTCGTCGACTTGTGGAAGGTAGAGACAACATGACCAACTGCCATATCACTCCAATCTTTATTATTCATTACATTTTACATTGATATTTATCTTACATGTATTTTCATTGAAATCAATAAAAATAAATATGTTCTAGCATCATAAATGTAAAAAATAACGTTATTCAGGACTACAAGACATCACATGTCTCAGATACATGTAATTTAGATAACCAAATTTGGTATTGCACCAATTGAATTGTTCAATTTTGACTTTGGATTGTTTACAGCACAACAAATTACTAAGTATTCTAAGCCATTATCAAGCACCCCATAACTGTGAGCACATGCCTAGCTCTGGCTTAATTAGTTTCTGGCTGGTGCTTTCTTGTATCAGTTCAAAATTTCCTGTTAAAAGCAAGAATTCCAGGGGCCTAGTGGAATCCGCTTGTATTCCTGTCCGTCTACCTGTTTGTTTTAATTTAAATTGACCTCTTGTGTTGTTTGGTATCCTCAATTGCCTGGCCTTCAGTACTATCAGTACTTTGATATTACATTTGTATCATAAATGTCGATTTTTAGGCCAGGGAATCCCTCTCAAGGGATTCCCTTGCCTATAGCGATCGTAAGCTGCCTTTTCAGACAAAAATGTTGGACGGGGTGTCCACTCTATATCGCTGAGTCCACCAAAACAACTAGTTTCCCAAGTATACACAGAGATTACTTATCACACGGTGTGAATGCTTTCCTTTCCTCAAAGCTTTCATCTGCAAAATGCCATGGAATTGCAAGGGTATTACGACCCTTTAATAACTGACGAGTGTGTGTTTTTTATCCCGTTTTTGTCATTAACACTGACCTAATAAATGCGTAACCTCATAAACTTAGGTTTATCCGGCAGTTCTGTATTCCTAGGCGCTATATACGGTTAATATCTATAAGGCTTTCTGTTTCACTCCTGATCATTCACATTCATGTATGGTGAGAGTAATGAACGACAACTCTGCTTGGAAATTATCTATAACGTTGTGTTGACATTTGAACATAATTATGTGTCACAAAATGAGTCTCCGCTAAAATGCGATTGTAAATAAGGCAAACTACATATAAAATATTGGCCCATGTTATGTTTATCATTTTTTCTCATGTATATCGACGAAATCTAGAGTACTTCAGCGGAATGTTGGAGAAATCGGCCCCTGGAGATATCGTCCCCAAACTGCTTGGCCCGTTTTATGTTTATCATTCCGGAGAAATCATCCCCTGGAGATGATTTCTTTGGTGAAATCGTCTGCAAATAAAATTTTAGAAAAATCGACCCCAACATCAAATTTCATCCTTATTGTTAATCAAGTTGTCTATAAAATATTTTTGAAAGTTCATTGTCTTTAGTATTTACATTATGTGTATTAATTACCTTTATCCAACAGTTATTTGGTAGTTTCGTCATTGTTTATACTGCCAATTTCACACTGATAGGATGTATTTCATACCTTTTACACCTGTCACAAATAGATTACACCTGTGTGATTCTTAACAAGAGGGCCAAGATGGCCCTGGATCGCTCACCTGAATTTTTGAGATGACCATAGCCTATTTTTTATTTGAGGTATTGAAACATTGGAACCATATATATAATTTTGCTGAGCAATTTTCAAAAGGTCACCTGTAAAATTCATTTCGAAATCTGACCATCAGTTTCAAAAAGAAGAATTTTTCTTCAGCGAGTATCCCCCATCCACGAGAGCCATGTTTCTTGACGGATCAAAATTTACAAACAAGTTTTCAAAAGGGTCACCTAAGGAACATTTCAGATTGATTTTTTTTTTAAATCTGACCAGGGCTTTCAGAGAAAGAGAATTTTCTAGAATTTTATCATGTCCATATAGTGCAAGTAGCTCCCATTCACAAGAGCAAGGATCACCCAAGGAACATCCCTGTCAAATTATTTTAAAATCCGACAAGGGGTTTCAGAGAAGAAGAATTTTCGAGAATTTCTTCATTTCCTTATAGTGCAAGTAGCCCCCATTCACCAGAGCCATGTTTCTTGACCAATCAAAATTTTGTGAACAATTTTTGAAAAGGGTCACCCAAGGACCATCTCTGAAATCATTTCAAAATCTGTCCAGCCGTTTCAGAGAAGAAGAATTTTTAACAATTTCTTCATTTCCCTATAGTGCAAGTAGCCCCCATTCACAAGAGCAATGTTTCTTGACCAATCAAAATTTCGTGAAAAGTGTTTAAAAAAAAGAGTCACCCAGTGAACATCCCTGAGAAATTATTTCAAATTCTGACCATCGGTTTCAGAGAAGAAAAATTTTTAAGAATTTCCTCATTTCCCTATAGTGCAAGTAGCTCCCATTCACCAGAGCCATGTTTCTTGACAAATCAAAATTTCACGAACAATATTTGGAAAGGTCACCCAAGGAACAACTCTGTGAAATTATTTCAAAATCTGACCAGCGGTTTCAGAGAAGAAGATTTTTTAAGAATTCCTTCATTTCTGTATAGTGCAAGTAGCCCCCATTCACCAGAGCCATTTTTCTTGACCAATCAAAATTTCGCGAACAATTTTTGAAAATGGTCACCCAAGGAACATATCTGTGAAATAATTTCAAAATCCGACCAGCGGTTTCAGAGAAGATTTTTAAAGAATTCCTTGATTTCTGCTAGTGCAAGAAGCCCCCATTCACCAGAACCACAATTTTTGACGGATCAAAATTTCACGAACAAGTTTTGAAAAGGGTCACCCAAGGAACATATCTGTGACATAATTTCAAAATCCGACCAGTGGTTTCAGAGGAGAAGATTTTTAAAGAATTCCTTCATTTCTGTATAGCGCAAGTAGCCCCCATTCATCAGAGCCATGATTTTTTGACGGATCAAAATTTCACGAACATTTTTTGAAAAGGGTCACCCAAGGAACATATCTGTGAAATAATTTCAAAATCCGACCAGTGGTTTCAGAGGAGAAGATTTTTAAAGAATTTGCTAAAAAAATCCATTTGGTTGCCATGGCAACCAGAGTTTTTGACGGAATCTAATTCTGTGAACATTTTTTAAAGAGGACCTCCCAAGGAACATTCCTGCAAAGTTTGGTCCAAATAGGCCCAGCCGTTTAAGAGGAGTTGATGTTTAAAACAAGAGCGGCAAATTGTCGCAAGATACGCCCGTCTTACCCCAAGTTGTAAAGCTGGGGCATGCACCAGACTAAATTCGAGTATGAAAAATGACAAAGGGCAGTAACTCAAAAATTAAGCCAGCAAGAGTTATGATTCCTGTGCACTGCACTCCCCCTTGATGAGATCTATCCACCCATGAAATTTCATAACCCTAGCTAGTATAGTTTTGGAGATTTTCACCGGACAAAAATGAAGTACAAAAAATGACAAGGGGCAATAACCCAAAAATTAAGCAAGCAAGAGTTATGATTTTTGTGCACTGCACTCCCCCTTGATGAGATCTATCCACCCATGAAATTTCATAACTCTAGCTAGTATAGTTTTGGAGATATGCTCCGGACAAAATTCAAGTATGAAAAACAACAAAGGGCAGTAACTCAAAAATTAAGCAAGCAAGAGTTATGATTCCTGTTCGCTGCACTCCCCCTTGGTGTGATCTATCCGTCCATGAAATTTCATAACCCTAGCTACTATAGTTTGGGAAATATGCTCCAGACAAAATTCAAGTATGAAAAAGGACAAAGGGCAATATCTCAAAAATTAAGCAAGCAAGAGTTATGGTTCCTGTGCACTGCACTCCCCCTTGGTGAGATCTATCCGTCCATGAAATTTCATAACCCTAGCTAGTATAGTTTTGGAGATATGCTCCGGACAAAATTCAAGTATGAAAAATGACAAAGGGCAATAACTCAAAAATTAAGCAAGCAAGAGTTATGGTTTTTGCGCACTGCACTCCCCCTTGATGAGATCTATCCACCCATGAAATTTCATAACCCTAGGTAGAATAGTTTTGGAGATATGCTCCGGACAAAGAACTGGACGCCGCCCGCCAGCCCGCCCGCCCGCCACGGGTGATCCCATAATATGTCCCGTCTTCGACGGGCGTATAAAAATAGTTGACGACGCACGACACATGACGGACGACGCACGACGGATGACAGACAGCCAGTGACCCTAAAAGCTCCCCTTGAGCACGTTGTGCTCATGTGAGCTAAAAAGTCATTCAAGGAATATTTCTGTGAAAAAAATTTCAAATCTGACCAGCCGTTTCAGAGAAGAAGAACTTTCAAGAATTTCTTCATTTCCATATAGTGCAAGTATCCCCCATTCACTAGAGCCATGTTTCTCGACGAATCAAACTTTCACCAACAATTTTTCGAAAAGGATCACCCAAGGAATATCTCTGTGAAATTATTTTAAAATCTGACCAGCCGTTCCAGAGAAAAAGAGTTTTTAAGAATTTCCTCATTGCCCTATAGTGCAAGTAGCCCCATTCACCAGAGTCATGTTCCTTGACGGACCAAAATTTCGCGAACAGTTTTTGAAAAGGGTCACCCGAGGAACATCTTTGTGAAATTATTTTAAAATCTGACCAGCCGTTTCAGAGAAGAATTTTTAAGAATTCCTTCATTTCTGTATAGTGCAAGAAGCCCCCATTCACCAGAGCCATGTTTCTTGACGGATCAAAATTTCACAAACAATTTTTGAAAAAGGTCAACCAAAGAACATCTCTGTGAAAGTATTTCAAAATCTGACCAGCCGTTTCAGAGAAGAATTCTTAAGAATTCCTTCATTTCTGTATAGTGCAAGAAGCCCCCATTCACCAGAGCCATGTTTCTTGACGGATCAAAATTTCGCGAACAATTTTTGAAAAGAGTCACCCAAGGAACATCTCTATGAAATTATTTTAAAATCTGACCAGCCGTTTCAGAGAAGAAGAATTTTTAAGAATTCCTTCATTTCTGTATAGTGCAAGAAGCCCCCATTCACCAGAGCCATGTTTCTTGACGGATCAAAATTTCACGAACGATTTTTGAAAAAGGGTCACCCAAGGAATATCTCTGTGAAATTATTTTAAAATCTGACAAGCCCTTTCAGAGAAGAATTTTTAAGAATTCCTTCATTTCTGTATAGTGCAAGTAGCCCCAATTCACCAGAGCCATGTTTCTTGATGGATCAAAATTTCGCGAGCGATTTTTGAAAAGGGTCACCCAAGGAACATCTCTGTGAAATTATTTTAAAATCTGACCAGCCGTTTCAGAGAAGAAGAATTTTTAAGAATTCATTCATTTCTGTATAGTGCAAGAAGCCCCCATTCACCAGAGCCATGTTTCTTGACGGATCAAAATTTCGTTAACACTTTTTGAAAAGGGTCACCAAAAGAACATCCCTGAAAAATTATTTCAAAATCTGACCAGCCGTTTCAGAGAAGAAGAATTTTTAAGAATTCCTTCATTTCTGTATAGTGCAAGAAGCCCCTATTCACCAGAGCCATGTTTCTTGACGGATCAAAATTTCGGGAACAATTTTTGAAAAGGGTCACCCAAGGAACATCTCTGTGAAATTATTTCAAAATCTGGCCAGCGGTTTCAGAGAAGAAGATTTTTAAAGAATTTCCTAAAAAAAATTCCTTTTCGTTGCCATGGGAGTTTTTGACGGAATCAAAGTCTGCGAACAAGTTTTAAAGAGGACCTCCCAAGGAACATTCCAGTCAAGTTTGGTCCAAATTGACCCAGCGGTTTAGGAGGAGTTGATGTTTAAAGAATTGTTGACGACACTCGACGGACACTGGGTGACCCTAAAAGCTCCCCTTGAGCATGTTGTGCTCAGGTGAGCTAAAAATACATCTTTGATTGACTTTGATTTGAAACCAAATAAATGCTTATAATTTTTTTCTGTAGTCGTTCGCTTGTCATTTAACTCATTACCAAACAACACTATTTTAGGCTTGTCCAAATCAACAGCAATTGCAGATGACAAAATAAAAGTGGCTGAAAAATTGAATTTTGTTTTATGAAGGGTAGAAAACATTGTGGGAAAAGGAGAAAATGCTGGTTACCAGCATTTTCTCCTTTTCCCACAATGTTTTCTAATGAACTTTTTCTCAGGGGCGTCAAAAGTAGGGACTGAGTGGTAAAGAATTAATGTATTTTTTTTTTTATCTCTCTCTACTAGTGTCATATGACATACCTGTGACCAATTTTAAAGTTTAATAAATACCATTTAGCAGGGGCATCAGTGCCTCTGACACGGGGTACAAACAAAACCCCCTAAGACAAAACCCCCATGGACAAACCCCCCCAGGACAAAACCACCATACCCTTAACTGAAAAGTGGACAAAACCCCCATGGTTTTAAAATGATTCTTTTTGTACAATCATTTTAAAGTGGAATAAAATTTACTGCTTTAAATATTTGTGGGGTTTGTAAAAAATAATGTTTTTGTATAAGTTAAATTGATTTGAAAAGAATTTTACTGTCTTAAAATTGTGCTTTATGATCAAAAATGTGTTGTTTTATTTTCTTAAATTTTGCTTTATGACCAAAAAAGTGTTTTTTTCTTAATACATTCATAATAAATTCATAATAAATTGTAAATACAATCATAAATGAAAAAAAAAAAATTTATATATTAATCAAAGGATTTTTTTTCTTATTTGGTGCTTTTATGTTCAAATCTACTACTAAACATTAGTAAATATGACAGGTGTAAACTTGCAAATCACCTGTCTTGCCCAAGTCTGCATAGGTGTTGATATATCAATAGAAATTATCAACAAACTTGAGGTACAAATTAAAATAAGATAATATATAAATCATTTTTTGCCTTTCATGTTTGTTTTTTTTCCTCAAATCAAAGAGACTTCTTTTGAATACTTTAAAACTGTTTGCAAATTATGTTTTCTCAAATTTATATGCTTTTTATATATTATGGGGGTTTTGTCCTAGAGGGCTTTTATCCTATGGGGGTTTTGTCCTGGGGGTTTTGTCCATGGGGGTTTTTATCCTAGGTGGTTTTGTCCTAGGGGGTTTTGTCCTACACTCCTCTGACACACCTATTTCTAGTGTTCACTAGGGCTTGTGTGCATCCAAATATTTCCGGTCTATAACTTCTACAATTGTGGATGGATTTCAAAATAATTTGACACAATTGACCTCCATCACGAATAGATAAGCCATTTGAAACATCTGTTCAAGCAGGTTCAAGATCAAGGCCACATTGAAGGACAATTTTTCGTCCAAACCATAGCTCCTACATTTTTGGATAGATTCCGATAAATCTCCATCATGAGTAGAAGTTCCCTTTGAAACATTTATTCAGGCCCAAGGTCTAGGTCAAGCTTGAGAGTCAAGTGTTCGCGGGCTTGACAAAAGTTGTCCTTGGACAACAATTATGAATTAGAATTCTATTAGGAGCCTAATAGTTTTCCAAAAACAATCCAACCTTTTCTCAGTATTTTATTGAGAAAATAATTTTGCTTGTAACAAGCAATTCCTCCAAATTTCCCCAAAATCTTAATTTTCAATATACAAGAAGAACTACTTTGGATTTTCATCTACAGCTTCCTTCAAATATGACCAATTCAAAATTTTGTCGACTTGTGGAAGGTAGAGGCAACATGACCAACTGCCATATCATTCCAATCTGTTTTGTTTATTACATTTTACATTGATATTTATCTTACATGTATTTTCATTGAAATCAATAAAAATAAATATGTTCTTGCATCATAAATGTAAAAAATAACGTCATTCAGGACTACAATCTGTCACATGTCTCAGATAATTTAGATAACCGAAGTTGGTATTGCACCAATTGAATAGTTCAATTTTGACTTGGGATTGTTTACAAGCACGACAAATTACTAAGTATTCTAAGCCATTATCAAGCACCACATAACTGTGAGCACATGCCTAGCTCTGGCTTAATTAGTTTCTGGCTGGTGCTTTCTAGTGCTTTTTAGTTCAAAATTTCCTGTTAAAACCAAGAATTCCAGGGGCTTAGTGGAATCCGCTAATAACCCTGTCCGTTACCACTTGTATTAATTGAAATTGACCTCTTGTGTTGTTTCGTATCCTCAATTCAGTACTATCAGTACTTTGATTTAAATATCAATTGAAGATCGAGATCAGTCTGTACATAAAAACATGCCGAATAATCCTAATTACCACTGCAACATTTTTTATGTTCCCCGAAAAATTTCGGGGGAGCATATAGTCGCCACGCAATGCATACGTCCGTTCGTCCATCTGAAGCCATTTCTCCACAACCCCTGTACGAAATTTAATGAAACTTCATATATGAACTCCTTGGGACAATACGCAAATACCTCTTTCCGGGTTTTTCAATTTGAGGCTGCGTCACTGAACAAGAGGACCATGATGGTCCTATATTGCTCACCTGAGTACTAAGCTGTAAAATCGAACTTGTGACCCCTGGGCAGGGCCAGTTTTGACCCCAGGAGCATCCTAAGAAAAAAGACTTGCTAGAGGTCCACTAGGAGATGCTACTTACAAAATATCAAGGCTCTCCACCTTCTAGTTTCAGAGAAGTAGAACTTTAAAGTTTTCCTTCTTTGTTCCTATGTTTCGAACTTGTGACCCCTGGGGTAGGGCAAGTTTTGACCCATGGGGCATTGTATGAAGGAACTTTGTAGAAGTTCACTAAGAGATGCTACATACCAAATATCAAAGCTCTATGCAATCTAGTTTCAGAGAAGAATAATATTGAAGTTTTCCTTCTGTATTTCTATGTTTTAAACTTGTGACCCCGGGGCGGGGCCAGTTTTGACCCCAGGGGCAACAAATGTACAATCTTGGTAGAGGTTCACTAGGAGATGCCACATACCAAATATCAAAGCTCTTATAGTTTCAGAGAAAAAGAATATTGAAGTTTTCCTTCTTTGTTCCTGTATTTCGAACTTGTGACCCACGGGGTAGGGCCAGTTTTAACCCCAGGGTCATCATTTGAACAAACATTGTAGAAGTCCACAAGGACATCCTACTTACCAAATATAAAAGCTCTACATCTTCTAGTTTACGAGAAGAAGAATTTTAAAGTTTTCCTTCTTTATTTCTGTTTTAAACTTGTGACCCCCGGGACAGGACAAGTGTTGACCCCAGGGGCAACAAATGTACAGTCTTGGTAGAGGTTCACTAGGAGTTGCCACATAACAAATATCAAAGCCTTGCACCTTCTAGTTTCAGAGAAGAAGAATTTTAAAGTTTTCCTTCTTTGTTCCTATGTTTCAAACTTGTGACCCCCAGGGCAGGGCCAGTTTTGACCCCAGGGACACAATATGAACAATCTTGGTACAGGTTCACTAGGACATGCTACATACTAAATATCAAAGCTCTGCACCCACTAGTTTCAGGGAATAAGAATTTTAAAGTTTTCCTTCTTTTTTCCTATGTTTCAAACTTGTGACCCCCAGGGCGGGGCCAGTTTTAGTCCCAGGGACATCATATGAACAATCTTGGTAGAGGTCCACTAGGAGATGCTACATACTAAATATCAAAGCTCTGCACCCACTAGTTTCAGAAGATTTTTAAAGTTTTCCTTCTTTGTTCCTATGTTTCAAACTTATGACCCCCTGGGCGGGGCCAGTTTTGACCCTAGGGGCATCATATGAACATTCTTGGTAGACGTCCACTAGGAGATGCTACATACCAAATATCAAAGCTCTAGGCCTTCTAATTTCAGAGAAGAAGATTTTCAAAGATTTTTCTATTTTTTTTTTCCTTTTGGTTGCCATGGCAACCAGAATGACACATGGAATTCAATCTCTTGAACAACTTTGGTAGAGCTTCACCCAAAGAACATCCCTGCCAAGTTTCATCAAGATTTGCCCAGTGGTTTAGGAGGAGATGTTTAAATAAATTGTGGAAGATGGACGACGCACGACGGATGACGGACGCCGGACATAGGGCAATCACAAAAGCTCACCATGAGCACTTTGTGCTCAGGTGAGCTAAAAAGGCGGCTTCATGTAAACAACAGGGCCAAGATGGCCCTTGATTGCTCACCTGAATTTTTGAGACGACCATAGCCCTTTTTTTGAGGTATTGAAACCAAAATTATAATTTTGCCGAGCAATTTTCAAAAAGTCACCTGTAAAAGTCATTTCGAAATTTGACCATCAGTTTCAAAAGAAGAATTTTTAAGAATTCTTCATTTCTGTAAAAGAGCAAGTAGCCCCAATCCATGAGTGAAATGTTTCTTGATTAATCCAAATTTACGAACAAGTTTTGAAAAGAGTCACCCAAGGAACATTTCTGAAAAATTCTTTTAAAATCTGACCATGGGTTTCTGAGAGTGAGAATTTTTATGAATTTCATCATGTCCATATAGTGCAAGTAGCCCCCATTCACAAGAGCTGTGTTTCTTGACGGATCAAAATTTTTTGAATTGCTTTTGAAAAGCGGTACCCAATGAACATCCCTGAGAAATTATTTCAAAATCTGACCAGCGGTTTAAGAGAAAAGAATTTTAAAGAATTTCTTCATTTCCCTACAGTGCAAGTAGCCCCCATTCACCAGAGCCATGTTTCTTGACGGATCAATATTATAAGATCCCTAAATATTATATGAACAATTTTTGAAAAGGGTCACCCAAGGAACATCTCTGTCAAATTATTTTAAAATCTGACAAGGGGTTTCGGAGAAAAAGAATTTTCAAGAATTTCTTCATTTCCATATAGTGCAAGTAGCCCCCATTCACCAGAGCCATGTTTCGTGACGTATCAAAATTTTTTGAACAGCTTTTGAAAAGGGGTACCCAAGGAACATCCTTGAGAAATTATTTCGAAATCTGACCAGCGGTTTCAGAGAAAAGAATTTTAAAGAATTTCTTCATTTCCCTACAGTGCAAGTAGCCCCCATTCACCAGAGCTATGTTTCTTGACGGATCAAAATTTCCTGGAAATTTTTGAAAAGGGTCACCGAAGGAACAACTCTGTGAAATTATTTCAAAATCTGTCAACACGTTTCAGACAAGAAGAATTTTCAAGAATTTCTTCATTTCCCTATTATGCAAATAGCCCCCTTACACCAGAGCCATGTTTCTTGACCAATCAAAATTTCCATAACAATTTTTTGAAAAGGGGTACCCAAGGAACATCCCTGAGAAATTATTTCAAAATCTGACCTGCAGTTTCAGAGAAGAAGAATTTTTAAGAATTTCTTCATTTCTGTATGGTGCAAGTAGCCCCCATTCACCAGAGCCATGTTTCTTGACAGATCAAAATTTCACAAATAAGTTTTGAAAAGGGTCATTCAAGGAACAACTCTGTAAAATTATTTTAAAATCTGACCTGCAGTTTCAGAGATTTTTAAAGAATTTCTTAGAAAATTTCGTTTCGTTTCCAGCAACCAGAGTTTTTGACAGAATGAAATTCTGTGAACAGTTTTTAAAGAGGACCTCCCAAGGAACATTCCTGCCAAGTTTGGTCTAAATTGGCCTAACGGTTTCGGAGGAATTGATGTTTAAAGAGTTGTTGATGACACACGATGCATGACGGACGACGGGCGACGGACATGGGGTGATCCTAAAAGCTCCCCTTGAGCATGTTGTGCTTAGGTGAGCTAAAAATCTGTCCGAAGCCATTTCTCCACAATCCCTGGACCAAATTTTATAAAACTTCATATTTCTATTTGGAACAGTGCGCAAATACCTCTTTCTGGGTTTGTCAATTTGAGGCTGCGTCAAGGAAACAAAAGGACCATGATGGTCCTAAATTGCTCACCTGAGTATATTTGTAACTTATAAGGTTAATCAAGGGCAGGCTATCAATTCTTTCCAAATAAGGCATACCCTGGGGTTTGTCACAAAAAGATGTTTAAAGATTTTCTTCTTTGTCTTTGGCCAGTGGAGCTAAAAACTGCTGCTTATCATCAATTTTTCTCCTCACAGTGTCTTGTCCCCTTTTTGACTTGTAGTTTAAGCCATTACCAGACGACAAAATTTTAGACCGTTCCAAATTGAAACAAATTGCAGATGACATTTTAAAATGTATTTAAAATGAAAAATAAGTGATCTATATGGTAGAAAAGATTGTGAGAAAGGAGAAATTGCTTGTTACAAACAATTTCTCCTTTTTAGATAGAATTGATTTTAAAAGATTTCCTTCTATGATTCTATGTGAAATTGTGTGCACAAGGACAGAGCCCAAAAATGACCCCCCAGGGGATATTTTTAATTATTTTTATAAAGGGTCACTAGATGATTCTACATGCAAAATATGAATGCTCTATCTATCCCTTATGGTTTGTCACAAGTAGATTTTTAAAAGATTTCCTTCTTTGTTTCTATGTAAAATAGGGTGCACCGGGCAGAGCCCAAATATGACCGCAGAGGGATAATTCTAAAAAAAAATTGGTAGAAGATTATCAGATTATGCTACATAGCAAATATGAATGCTCTAGCCATTACAGTTTGTCAGAAAGATTTATTAAAGGTTTCCTTCTCTGTTTCTATGTAAAATAGGGTGTGCCCAGCCAATGCCCAAATATGATCCAAGGGGAATAATTTTAACAATTTTGATAAGGGGTCACCAAATGATGCTTCAAACAAAATATGAATGCTCTTGGCATTATGGTTTGTCACAAGAAGATTTTTAAAGATTTTAAAATAGGGTGCACCTGGACAGAGCCAAAATATGACCGCACAGGAATAATTTAAATAATTTTGGTAGAGGATAATCAGATAATTCTACATACTAAATAGGAATGCTCTAGCCATTATGGTTTGTCAGAAGAAGATTTTTTAAAGATTTCCTTCTTTGTTTCTATGTAAAATAGGGTGCAGAGGGATAATTTTAATACTTTTGGTAGAAGATCATCAGATAATGCTACATACCAAATATGAATGCTCTAGCCATTATAATTTGTCAGAAGAAGACTTTTAAAGATTTCCTTCTTTGTTTCTATGTAAAATAGAGTGCACCCGGGCAAAGCCCAAATATGACCCCAGGAAATAATTTTAACAATTTCGGTAAGGGGTCACCCAATGATGCTTCAAACAAGATATGAACGCTCCCGGCCTTATGGTTTGTCACAAGAAGATTTTTAAAGATTTTAAAATAGGGTGCACCAGAGCAGAGCCCAAATATGACCGCAGAAGGATAATTTTAACAATTTTGGTAGAAGATCATCAGATAATGCTACATACTAAATAGGAATGTTCTAGCCATTATGATTATCAGAAGAAATTTTAAAGATTTCCTTCTTTGTTTCTATGTAAAATAGAGTGCGCCCGGGCAAAGCCCAAATATGACTCCATGGGAATGATTTTTACAATTTTGGTAAGGGGTCACCCAATGATGTTTCAAACAAAATATGAATGCTCCCAGTCTTATGTTTTGTCACAAGAAGATTTTTAAAGATTTCAAAATAGGGTGCGCCAGGGCAGAGCCCAAATCTGACCGCAGAGGAATAATTTTAACAAGTTTGGTAGAAGATCATCAGATAATGCTACATACCAAATATGAATGCTCTAGCCATTATGGTTTGTCAGAAAAAGATTTTTTAAAGATTTCCTTCTTTGTCACTATGTAAAATAGGGTGCGCCTGGGCAAAGCCCAAATATGACCCCAGGGGAATCATTTTAACAATTTTGGAAAAGGGTCACCCAATGATGCTTCATACAAAATATGAGTGCTCCTGGCCTTGTGGTTTGTCACAAGAAGATTTTTAAAGATTTTAAAATAGGGTGCGCCAGAGCAGAGCCCAAAATGTGCCTAAAGAGGAATAATTTTAACAATTTTGGTAGAAGATCATCAGATAATGCTACATACCAAATATGAATGCTCTAGCCATTATGGTTTGTCAGAAGAAGATTTTAAAGATTTCCTTCTTTGTTTCTATGTAAAATAGGGTACGCCTGGGCAAAGCCCAAATATGACCCCAGGGGAATCATTTTAACAATTTTGGTAAAGGGTCAACCAATGATGCTTCATACAAAATATGAATGCTCCCGGCCTTATGGTTTGTCACAAGATTTTTAAAGATTTTTTCCATTTTCAGCCATTTTGTTGCCATGGCAACCAGAGTTTTTGATGGAATTAAATTCTTTTAACAATTTTTGTAGAGCTTCACCCAAGAAACATACCTGCCAAGTTTTATTAAGATTGGCCATCTGGTTTTGGAGAAGATTTTTAAAGAAATTGTTAATGGACGGATGGACAGATTGACGGACGGACGGACAACGCTAAAACCATAACCCTCTGCCTACGGCAGGGGATAATAATTGATGATATATCTACCAGGAGAAATATGAGTGAACACAAATTGGAATAGAGCTTGACAAACGAATGGGTAAAGTGACAGCAAAATTCTTTTGGGGAGTATAGTAACTGGTATGTGAAATTTTGACCAGCAAGATAATGGAGAAAAACTGACTCTAACTCTACCATGAAGCCCCTTTTTCCCCTAAAGCGTCTTGAAACATGGAAAAATTACATTTTCTATTAATCAATAAGATCTATAAGATTATGAATTTTGACATTAATAGCTGTAATATTTTTGGAGTAATAGCCATCACAAACTTGTAGAGGACACTAAGCCTCCTTTAAGCCCCCTTTTCCTTTAAGACAATATTGCATAATTGGAATAAATACAAAGGGTGTGTGGTTCGTGGCATTTTTGAATAATAATTCAAATTCGAAATTTCATGAAATTTTGAGCGGTAATGCAGGAGATATTATATAAAACGATTTTTTATATGAAGCCCCCTTTTCAGTGATGCAGTCTGAAATTGAGAAACCAGGGAAGAGGTATCTGGGAAATAGTCCAAGTTCAGATTTGAAATTTCATGAACTTTTGAGCACAAATGTAGGAGATATTGGCAAAAAAACAATTTTATACATGAAGACTCCTTTTTCCATGACGCAGCCTGAAATTCAGAAACCAGAGAAAGGATATCTGGGCAATGCTCCAACAAGTTCAGATTTGAAAATTTATGAACTTTTGAGCACTAATGTTGGAGATATTAGAGAACAACATTATTTTACATGAAGCCCCCTTTTTTCCGTAATGCATCTCACAAATTGAGAAACCAGGAAAGAGGTATCTGGGCAATGTTCCATTGAGGTCAGATTTGAAATTTCACAAAGTTTTCAGCACTGATGTAGGAGTGAAAACAATTTTTCATATGAAGCCCCTTTTTTCCGTGACACAGCCTCAAATTGAAAAACTGAGAAAGAGGCATTTGCACATTGTTCCAAGGAGTTCAGATTATGAAGTTTAATAAATTTTGGGCAAGGGGTTGTGGAGAAATGGCTTTGGACGGATTTTTTACATGAAGCCCCCTTTTTCTGTGATGCAGCCTCAAATTGAGAAAATGGGAAAAAGGTATTTGTGCATTGTTCCACGAAGTTCAGATCAGACGTTTCATAAAATTTGGTCCAAGGGTTGTGGAAAAATGGCTTTGGACAGATGGCATACGAACGATATTAGGGAAAAAACACTTTTTTACATGAAGCCCTCTTTTTCCGTGAGGCAGCCTCAAATTGAGAAACCGGGAAAATGGTATTGTGTATTGTTCCAAGGAGTTCAGATATGAAGTTTCATAAAATTTGGTCCAGGCGTTGTGGAGAAATGAATCCGGACAGATTTTATACATGAAGCCGCCTTTTTCCATGATGCAGCCTCAAATTGAGAAACCGGGAAAGGCATACTTGCCCATTTTTCCAAGGAGTTCAGATATGAAGTGTCATAAAATTTGGTCGAAGGGTTGTGGAGAAATGGCTTCAAACGAATGGACGTACGCACAGAGTGGTGACTATATTTTCCCTTGAAATGTTTCGGGGAGCATAATAAATGAAAAACCACCAGCTTGACCTAGTGTGTGGTTGCAATTTCCAACGACCATTTGGCATTTCACAACTGTACAGACTCCCAAGTGACATACAATTTCAAACACTCTACACTTCCGGTCCTACACTGTGTTGATGGTAGTCATTGTGGCAGGATTTATTCATCTCCCACAGCTGACCATTGTCTCAACTATGGGAAAGTAGCCAGTGGCTTGGGAAGAATATTATAATGAGAACTGGTAAAAGAAACTCCAGGATAGCATGGATAGATGCACTGGCCGCTGCGATATAACTGAAATAATGTTGAAAATGGTGCTAAACAACATACAATTAATCAACCAATTATAATTTGATATGATAAGGCTGATAAGAAGAAACTATGTAACTTACCCAGGTGGCAAATCTAGTAGAATTTCATAATAATTTGTTGGGTCATCCAATGACACCTGGTAATTTTTTTTATCTAAGATGCCTTGACTGAGCAGCATAAATCTGTCATTAAGTAGTCCTGTACGGGGTAAAAAAAGAATATCAACCAAACAACACCGTAACATTTAGGCTATGTGGATGGAATGAATGAATGTTGTTTTATGGCGCATCAAGAGCCTAGATCATTTAGCACTTAAAAGATATAAGTAGAATTTTTCAACTGAAAAATGTTTGAATAAACAAGCGATTTCGTTGAAATGATATAATAATCCCCCGCCGAAAAAGACCGTTTTTGATATAAACATATTACAGGTATTATGTTTTGCATGTACATGTGGCCTTTTTGTTATTGGTCCGTGATGAAATGACACATTAAGCTCTGTTTTTCCATGCGACAGCATTTCACGACATGAAAACAAACAAGAGATGTTTGTAAAACATGTATGCCGCCCTAATGGCATCCAATTCTAAATATAACTTTATAATGTAATTATAAAGTGTTGAGTTCAAAGTGTAAAAACGAACAAAAGGGTAATTACTAAAAAATTATTAATGATAAATTAACAATTCTTGGGCACTGCACTTCCCATTTATGTGAACTATCAACTTTTAAAGTTTCATGATTTTACCTCACATACTTTTTGAGTTATGCTCCGGAAAAACATTAAGTACGAAAATCAACAAAGAGCAATAACTGCAAGAATATAATGGGCAGAGTTATGGTTCTTGTGCAATGCACTTCTCCTGAATAAGATCTATCCACATAAAAAGTTTCATGATGAAACCTGAAATACTTTTTTAGTTTTGCTCCGGACAAAAATCAAGTATGAAAATCAACAAAGGGCAATAACTCAAAAAATATGATGGGCAGAGTTATGGTTTTTGTGCACTGCACTTCTCCTTAAAAAGATTAATCCACCTATGAGGTTTCAAGGTGATACCTGAAATACTTTTGAGATATGCTCCGGACAAAAATTAATAATGAAAATCAACAAAGGGCAATAACTCAAAAAATATGATGGGCAGAGTTATGGTACTTGTGCACTGCACTTCTCCTTAATGAGATCTATCCACCAATGAGGTTTCAAGATGATACCTGAAATACTTTTAGAGTTATGCTCCGGACAAAAATTAAGAATGAAAATCAACAAAGGGCAATAACTCCAATAATATGATGGGCAGAGTTATGGTACTTGTGCACTGCACTTCTCCTTAATGAGATCTATCCACCTATGTTGTTTCAAGATGATACCTGAAATATTTTTTGAGTTATGCTCCGGACAAAAATCAAGTATGAAAATCAGCAAAGGGCAATAACTCCAAAAATATGATGGGCAGAGTTATGGCTCTAGTGCACTGCACTTCTCCTTAATAAGATTAATCCACCTGAGGTTTCAAGGTGATACCTGAAATACTTTTTGAGTTAAGCTCTGGATAAAAATTAAGTATGAAAACCAAGGTTCTGGATTCATTCCCAGCCTTGGGATGCTATTTAACAGAACTGTTACAGATTTATGTATTCAGTATTCAGAATGCATAATGGTTTGTCCAAAAGGCATATATTAGACCCTCAAATTCTGTATCATACAAAGTCAAATTGTGAGAACTTTTGAGGGTTCTTCCTTTGTTAGCCCTCAACCACACAATCAGCCCTACGTTTCATGAGTTTTGAGTTAAAGGGCCTATGAAAACAATGTTGGATAGCAAAACATCAGTATTTCTTTCCTTTTTTCTTCCAGATTTTTTTTACCCTTTACCAATACAAACCACATAATCTGAGCCAGATGTAAGGGCATGTTTGTCCATACTCAAAAAAGGGAGCTGTTTAGTTTTATGCCACAAATCATTTTTTTGTAAAAGGCCAATAAATACCACATGTGTATTTCATTTCATATAAAGTGTATGGTTAGATTAAGTAAAATGATGCAAGTTTGGGCATTGTACCATAGCAATAGGTCACTCTGTTTCCTTTTCTTTTTGTAACACCAGGTATGGTGTCTTGATAATGATTTAAAGATGAATCCTTGTTAATGGTGCTTGTTATTGATTACATATGTACCCTTCTCACAAGGCTTTCCCGAATTGCGGCATGAAATCTAACATGTAATACCAAAGAGGCTATGTAGCCCATTAAGTAAATACATGTACCATTTTTAGCTCCACTGGCCGAAGGGCTGCATGCTTATGTCATGGCCCGGTGTCGTCGTGCGTCTGTTCATCTGTCCATCAGTGTGTTTGTGCGTTAACTTTTATTTCAAACATCTTCTCTGAAACTACCCATCCAAATTTGATGAAACTTCACAGAAATTATCCTGCTTTAGTCTTCTATAGAATTTCTTGAAAGAATTTGATTCCTTCAAAAACTCTGGTTGCCATGGCAACATAACTGAAAAATATAACATTTTTAAACATCTTCTTCTCTGACACCACAAGGCCCAGGACTACTGAATTTAGCATGTAGCTTTATCTAATGGATCTTTAACAAGTGTCTTCATATTATAGGCCTGGGGTCAAAATTGGCTCCATTACAGAGATCACAAGTTTAACACGGGCTTCAATATACATGTACAGTCACTTCAGTTTAAACATTAATCAAGGGAAGTTGCTCTTGTTATAAAAGATAAAGTTTGTTACTATCTATCTCCCTTGATTATCAAACTGCAGTGATGATTTGTGCTAGAATTTCTTTTTTTTTTTGATAGAAAATATTCTGTTTTCAGGGAGATTGAACACACTACATGGTTAATTAAGGTCAATCACAGTTAACCACAGTCAACTATGTTCAAACTACTGTCACAGTATGGTTACAACATTGTAGTTAACCGTAACAAATTTTTGAACATGTTTAAATATTTTGCACTCACTATGGGCAAATTGTAAGTTCAAACTACGTTCATTACTACATTTACAGCTAACTATCTGTAACAACATTCAATATGTTTAACTATGGCCATCTATGGTCATTTCCCACTGCAGTAAACTAAGGTGTGACTATGACTTAACTTTTAGCTGGTACACCCCAACTTCACTTTATTTTGAAATACGATATACAGACCTTCAGATGCCTTTTAAAGTCCAAAATACAATACATGTACATCATAAAAACACAGGGTTCGAAATTCCCACATATTTACTTACAAAATGCAAAAGCCAGAATTGGAAAATGCGTGTTGAAATTTCAAGTACTTGCAAAAAAATGCGAGTGCAAATTATTGAAGAACAGTTACCAAATGTACTAAATTTTATATGTGAATACAAAATAAAAAGGGGTAGTTCTTTTTGTTCTGGATAAACATCGGTCATATCGCACTGAGAACACCCTTCGACGGATGTCGATAATCTTACATGTCGCCATTGAAGCTCCGAGTTGCCGTTCGTTACCCGATTCTATTACGTCATACTACTCTCGTGCTCATATGAGAGATGCGCACCTACCGTGACCAAATACACCAGTGCGCTTTTAGAAATCGTCTGGTGCAGACATATTTCTATATTTGACTGTAGGAGCTACAGTCCGTGACCATAATAGTCTCTAAGCGTATTTCTTTATCAACTTGATAAATATTTAAATTCAGTTACGAAGTAACTAAATTGAATACAGTTACGTGGTAGCTTAAATGCTTATTACGTCCTTGACGAATAAAGCAGAATTACATTACTTCACTTTCTGTTCGAGATTACTTCACGTGAGGCACGTGGTTGGCATAAACAATATGGCGGAAACCATGTTGAAGAAGCATGTACCGATTGAAAAGAAGGCTGATAATGTCACTGAGAATGGAGCTTCGTCGAAGCCAGTTAGTAGTTCTCAACAGGAAAATAAAGAGCCTTACAAAAAGACCGAGAAATTGTTGGTGAAGTCGGCCAACACTAGTAAAACGGCGACTACTGGGGCCGCAGGTTCCCGTGGAACGAATGATATTAATAAAGAAATTGGTTTGATTTTGAAAGAACTCAACTCGAATGTTTTACAACAAGGCGAGCAGATAAAAAAGCTTTCAGACAGAGTTGACTTCCTGTATGATGATTCGAATTATGACCCCTACTATGAAAACTATGATGACGAGTACGAAGGTACCAGTTGTCTAGAGCACACCAGTCCCCATTGTGACGAAAATGATTCAGAGGACTGTCCTCCTTCTAAAAAGGCTAAAACAACATTTAAGGGATTGTCAGATAAATTCCTTTTGGCTGAGAAGGTAGATAATGAGGTGAATGAAGATTTGGCTCAAATTGTGAATTCTTCATTTAGAAGCGGGGTCTCGGATGAAAGAGTTGCTGAAATCACTAAAGATGTTTACAGGCCAAATAACTGTGATTCCTTGACTAAAGCAAGGGTAAATCCGGGTATCTGGAGATTGTTGAAACCTCAAACTCAGACAGATGATGCTAAGATGCAAGCCATACAGAATCTTATGATCAAAGCATCGATCAATTTTGTGAAGTTACTTGACAAAAATAGTGAGGACTTTGACTCGGAATCACTTGAATGGGGCACAAATGCTCTTGCTTTGCTTGGACAGTGCAACAAGCTTGTTAATAACAAAAGGAAAGAGTCCCACAAGCATGATTTGGACCCCAAATTCTATCCCTTGACATCTGCTAGTTTACCATATACTGATTATCTATATGGAGATGAGACTGATGTGAACCGTAACATCAAAGATATTCAAGACATGAGCATAATAGGGAAAGTTGTCCGCAATCCTCGTGGTAGAGGAAACAGAGGTGGTCCTTACTTACGAGGCAACCGAGGTACCCGTCGTGGTAGAGCCCGAGGATACTACCATTATCTGGGTGGTGACAGTTCTGTTAGCAGTACCGTCGCAAAAAACATGAGAGAGGGGCAAAAGAAATAAACAAGGTGAGCCCAGTTTTTGAAGCTGGTAGGCTTAGATTTCACTTGGAAAATTGGAGAAATTTTACTCAAGATGAAAATATTTTGGACATTATTCAGGGTTGTCCAATTGAATTTATTGATGGATTGAATCCTATTCAGTCTCGATGTCCACCGTCAAAATTTGGTACTGTTGAGGATTTAATTGTTCAAAATGAAATTAAAAAACTTTTAGATATGAAAGTCATAAAAATCGTTGAGCATGACAGCAATGAATTTATTTCTCCAATTTTCCTTGTACCCAAAAAGAATCTAGGTGAATACAGAATGATTCTGAATTTGAAAAATCTCAATGAGAGCATACCCTATAAGCATTTTAAAATGGATACTTTCAAGTCCGTTTTAAAGATTATCAAACCTAGATGTTATATGGCATCAACTGATTTACACCATGCCTATTATTCTGTATTCATTTCAGAACAAGATCAAGTGAAATTACGTTTTGAGAAGTCCGGTACTTTGTATCAGTATCAATGTTTACCAAATGGTATTGCTTTTGCCCCTAGAATTTTTACAAAGATTATGAAACCAATTTACTCTTCATTGCGAATTCAAGGGTATACTAATTCTGGGTTTATTGATGATTCTATTCTTATAGGAGATACATTTAAAGAATGTGAACAAAATGTAGAACAAACACAAATTGCTATGACAAGTGTAGGTTTCATGATACATGAAGAGAAGTCTGTATTGATTCCAACTCAGAAATTAACTTTTTTGGGTATTACCGTAACAATATAGATTCTGAAAAAATGATTGTTACACTTCCAGAAAGTAAAGTGTTGACCTTGGTTCAATAATGTTAACAATTATGTATAAAATCAAAAGAGACCATTAGATCTGTCGCTAGAGTTCTTGGACTTATGGTTTCAAGCTTTTCTGCTATTGAATTTGGCCCTCTGTTTTATAGAACAACAGAGAGAGAAAAAATTAAAGCTTTAAAAATTTCTAAAGGTAATCACTCTGCAAAAATGCATATATCAACAGAAAGGAAGACTGAATTGAAATGGTGGATAAATAATTTACATCTGCAGAAACGTGTAATTGATCATGGTTATCCTGATCTTGTGATTACCACAGATGCATCATCCTTAGGATGGGCTGGAATCTGTAATGATAAGGAAACTGGTGGTAGATGGACAATTGAAGAGTCTGGTAGGCATATTAATTGCCTAGAATTACTAGCTATTAAGTTAGCAGTCAAAGCTTTTTGCAAAGAAATGAACAAAATCCATGTAAAAATTCTTTCAGATAATTCTTGTGCTATTTCATACATTAACAATATGGGTGGATGTAAATCCATAGAATGTGATCTACTTGCTCATGATCTTTGGGTATGGTGCATGGAAAAGGACATATGGTTGTCTGCATATCATATCCCAGGGAAAGAAAACATTTCTGATGTTGGGTCTAGACATTTCAATGACAATATTGAATGGCAGCAAACAAATTTTTGATAATGGACAAACAAATTTTTGATAAAATTTGTTGTATCTGGGGAATCCCAGATCTCGATTTATTTGCTTCTAGAGTCAATAAACAGTTACCAAAATATGTGTCATGGAAACCTGATTCGGAGGCTGTCTTCATTGATGCATTTTCACATGACTGGTGTTCAAATTACATGTACATATTTTGTCCTTTCAGTTTGATTGGGAGAGCTCTAGTGAAGTTAAGAAAAGACCAAGGAGAGTGCATAATGATTCTTCCACTCTGGCCAACCCAGAATTGGTGGAACAATTTCCTGGAACTTCTCATAGACTATCCAGTAGTGATTCCAGTGACACAGAGTACTCTGTTTCTGACATCAACCAAAAAAGAACATCCACTCTCAGGGAAACTGAATCTAGTGGCATCTCGATTATCAGGAAAAGCCTACAAGACAGACATATTTCGCAAAAAGTTGCCAATGTCATCATTTCATCATGGAAGCCATCAACACAAAAGCAGTATTCTGCACTAGTCAATATATTTAGTATCTGAAAACAGTATGGGAAAAGGACAAATTTTCAAGTGGAATCAGACCATCAGACTGTCCAGTGTTTTTGAAATTCTCAATGATCTACATTCTTTTCATAGAGGACTTTTATAAAAGAAAATGCTCAAACTAGAATTTGGATATGAACAGAGGGATTTAAAACGCCTCTCTCTTGAAGATGTTCACTGCAGTTTAGGATCTATGGAGAAAAACTTTTAAAGGAAAGTGTTCAAATTGGAAATGAAAAATCACAAGTACTAGTGAAACCTTGGAAACACAATCATAAATGAGTGAACTGTCAGTGATGTAAACTGAAATAATGTTGAAAGTGGTGTGTAACACTATTCAACTGACCAAACAACAATCAACATGAATTAACTTATTTCAAGTACTATTAATATGGTAATCTTGTGACAGAAGGAAATAAAAAGCATGACATGCTCTAGGAATTAGTCTAAATTGTTTTGACACAGATCTGCCAAATCCAAAAATTTTCTATAGGTAATAGATCATCTCTCATCTTATATTGACTAATATGAATTTGTGGTCTGGATTGATATACCAGATCCGTGAAAAAGACTAACAACAAAGTCTGGACCATCATGATAAGTTTGGTACAGCAAAAATGATCTGGAGATGAGGACATTATAGTAAATACCCTAATGACATTTCCAGTATACCTTTTTATTTTCAGCATAAAAATCAAAATTTCTAATCTGACTCTTTAGAAGGATTTTTATCACAAGCAGTTCCTATCGTTGTTGCGCACTCATCTGTGGTATATACTTGGATGTTTCTTGAAGTGTTTTCAATGGAGGCAGTATGGTTTCCCCTTAATTTTTGTATTTTCTGCAAGTAGAGCTGGAGGTATTGAATTTAAATTGAATCTATTTAGACAGTACCGCAACATGGTTACCATAAAACTGGTTTTAGTTTCGTGGGATTGAAACCATTGTCAATGCAAAAAAGAACGACTGTCATACCTTCCTCTGCTTTTGACAAAAATGTGAAATCGAGAAGGCTATTCAACCCCCCCCCCTCCCTCTTTTTAGGTAAAGATTTATTCTAGGTGTAACAAAAGCAACCAAAAGATGCCATGTCTTATATTCTAAAGTAAAAGGAGCTGAGCATCCATTTATGAAATGAGACATAACTGAAACCCTGATGGAGTTGCATTTCTTCAAGGTAAAAAGAAGACATGCATACATGTAGATTCAGCAGGATTAGATTTGACGAGGACTTATCCTTTTGTTCATGGGCCCTTGAAAAATTCTTATTTCTTTGGTGCTGCAAAAATTCCTGTTTTTTGTAAGCTAATCACTTTCCATATTTACAGCATAAATCACATTTAATGTTACTGACAAAGAGAATATATGCTGAAGTCATTTTTTTAAAAATGTCTCCATACCTGCAACTATTTTCAGGTAAAATGCCATCTCAGAGGCAGAAGGCTTTAGAAAGTATTGCTGGTGAAGGTAATATTGCTGAAAAACAGCAATTACCCCTTCCCACAGTAGATCTATTTTTCTAACCATTCAATTGTACCAAACAGCAAAATTTTGGACAGGTCTCAACTAAAAGCATTTTTCAGATAACATAAAACATGGCTCAAAAACTAAAATTTGCCTTATGGAGGCTAGAAAACATTGCGCAGCAAGGAGAAAATGCTTCTAGGGCCATCTCCCTAATGGTTGTAAAAACTCAGGATTGTATAGTAAAGAGTTAACAGAAAACCTAAAATTATGTTTATGTTAAAGAATTTATATTTAGGTTGCTTAAAAAGACTGTTTTCCTGATAAATGGTTTCCATATTTAATATTTTTTACTGTTATCTAAGTTGACAATATGAAGATAACATGTAGAATATTTTGTGGAAGGAGCAACTTGAGATTAATGGAATGCTCCTTCTTTCACAATGTTTTTAGATCAGGTCTGTAGTATATTACTCAGATTTGCTAAACAAATGGTCTTTCACCAGAAAATTGATGAAATACATGATAAACACACATAGAAAATGAATAAAGATTTGATCATAAATTCAAAGTCGACCTGCTTTTAAGTTTCTCCTTTCAGCTTTCATACACCTCAGAAATCGTCAATAAAGATGCTTCAGCATTACTATGTCATGATATTGATTTGATGTCATCTGTGACATCATTATGTGGAAGTAACTCATCAAAACCTGCATATTGATTTCAAATGTTCTCCAGGCAAAAGGGTTGTAACTCATGTTGTAAATGAGTTACAACCATTTTGCGTGAAGAAAATTTGTGAATCTGAGATACAACCTTTTGACTTTTTAGATTTTCTCTGTCGATAGTAGGATTTTTTGGAAAATATTTTTAGGGATGATGTATTAATGCATTTACATGACAAAAATGTAAAAAAGTCATTTTTGACAAAAAAGGGAGTTACAACCGTTTTGCGTTAAACCCGCGCAGTTATTATCTTTAAAAATGCTATGAAACTAGCAATGCTCATTGCCTTAACTAACGCCACTAGAGCTCAAACATTGCAGTTAATGACACTGAAAGACCTAAAGAAAGGTTCAGATTATTTCGTTGTACAGTTAAGTGGGTGTTTAAAACAGTGCAGACCAGGTAGGCCTGTACCATTCATATTTTTGAAAAGTTATACTCCAGATAGGAGATTATGTGTTGTAGATACTTTGCGGGAGTACCTAAATAGAACTAGAAAACTGCGGAAGAATGAAGGTTCCCTTTTCATAAGTTATTTAAAGCCACATGCTGCAGTGACTTCTAGTACAATAAGCAGATGGTTAAAGACTATGATGAGTTCATCTGGTATTGATGTATCGGTTTTTAAGCCACAAAGTGTAAGAGCTGCCTCTACCTCAAAGGCTAAAGCCACTTCGATTCCAATACAGGATATCATGAAAATTGCTGGATGGAAAAATGCACAAACATTTGCTCAGTACTATCATAAAGATATTCAGCAAAGAGAGATTTCTTATGCTTCAACCATCTTGTCAAATTGATTAGAAAAGAAAAAGAATTCTTGTACATGTAAGTAGTGCACTATATTCCTTCTTTCTGGTCATCAACAACCAAAAAATGCAATGGCTTTGAAGTCTCATATGAGCACGAGAGTAGTATGACGTAATAGAATCCCCCAAACAAACGAGACTTACCTGAAAGTTGATGTTTGGTTGAGATTCTATGTAGTCATACTTCTACTCGAGGGATCATATGCCCACCCTGATATTCCTATATGATCCCTCCCAGGGTTTACGAAGTACACCCGTAGTGAGTAGTAACCAGCAAATCATTCGGTTCAATTGATGTTACTTATTCCTAGCATTTGTTGGTTGCTGTTATTAAGCTTTGAATCACTGGTGTATTTGGTCACGATAGGCGCGCATCTCTCATATGATCCCTCGAGTAGAAGTATGACTACATAGAATCTCAACCAAACATCAACTTTCAGGTAAGTCTCGTTTGTTTGGGGGAGTTTCATGAGGCAAGTGCGTTCGTCTGCACTCACAGCCGATACTGAGGTTTTGCGTTTTTTTATACTGAAAAAATGGTAGGCGAATTCAATCTCTGATTTGAAACAAAATCATTTGTCAATCTTTCATGAAAAGATAGATTATTACGCACAACTACAGTGTTTACCGTATATCATCGACTCTGGAACTTTGTACCAGCTGAAGCGATGACAAGCAAATACTGGCCATGTCCAGGGTAAGAAAATTCTTAATTTTGAGGCTCTGTCGCGGTATTAATGAGAATGCCAGCATTTATGGAACATATTTATGTTTGAAATACACAACAAGAAATTCCGTAAAAATGATTTTAATGTCACTTTTTATTGTAAAATGTCATCGTCAAAACCAACTTGTTATTTTACAAACGATGGTAACAAATTTCAATCCATGATTATCCATAAACATTCCAGTCACTGCTGCATGTATGTTATCAATAGTTTTGTCCAAACAATAATGGATCTCGATAAAAACATGATAAAACTCGGAAGGCTTGAGTACGGCAACTTGCGACAATGTAAAAAATACTGGATGGCGTCTTGCTAGCTAACTGTACGGCGATTTATTTTGAAAAGAATAAAATTTAACGCTGTAGCGCGAAAGGGTATTATTACTATAATGTTATTAATCAAGTGAGTTCGTATTGGTCCAGTTACAGGTCCCAGGTTAACCGTATTGGCCGAAGGCCGATGGCCAATACCGCTGGCCGAGGCTCTGGTGAATGGGGGCCTCTTGCAATATACGGAAATGAAGGACTTTTTAAAAATTCTTCTTCTCTGAAACCGCGGGTCAGATTTTGAAATAATTCCACAGAAATGTTCCTTTGGTGATCCTTTTAAAAACAAGTTCGTGAAATTTTGATTCGTTGAGAAACATGGCTCTGGGGAATGGGGGCTACTTGCACTATACGGAAATGAAGAAATTGTTAAAGATTCTTTTTCTCTGAAATCGCTGGTCAGATTTTGAAATAATTTCACAGAGATGTTCTTTGGGTGGCCCATTTCAAATGCTGTTTGCATTTTTTTTTATCCGTCCAGCAGAGACATAGCTCTGTTTAACGGGGGCTACTTGCACTATAGAGTAAGAAGAAATTCTTAAAAATTATTGTTCTCTGAAATGGCTGGTCAAAACAAAATAATTTCATAGGAATTATCCTTGGATGACCCTTTTCAAAAAATGTTTGTGAAATTTTGATCCTTAAAAAAAAAAAAAAAAAAACAGCCATTTGTTGGTACCTGCAGGTGGTGCTCTTTTTTTATTTATATTATTAGTCGCTATCGAGCATGTGTTATTCTTCAAGAAATTGTCCTAGGGTGGTCTATCCAAAAATTTGTTTGCAAAATTCTGATTCATCAAATCATTGCTGTGGAGATGATTGTAGGGGTAGTGACATATATTTTGAAATGACTTTCAATGACCTTTTCAGAATCGCTTGGAAGTTCAATACCTCCCCCCAACCCCCACACCCACCCCCCAAAAAAGGGCTATGGTTTCTCTCAAAAACTCAGCTGAGCAATTCAGAGCCATCTTGGCCCTCTTGAAGACTTGGGACAATACCCGCAAATGAAGGGCATTAGAACCTGCAACGTGATAAAAGAATGCGTCAAAATTGACTCATATCCTGCATCGTACGTGTGTAAGTTGCTGTACAGTTAATTTAATAAAATTTTCATGTTGCCGTACACCGACCAATCAAGTCGCCGTACTTCCCAGGATTATTGTTTTCGACAATAATTCAATCAAATCTTGATTGTTGCATATGAAACTTATACCGAAGTCAATTTTAAATGTCCAGAATATTCTGATGTTAAAAACAAAGGGTAAAAAGCTTTGTAACAACGAAAACCAAACGATTTTCGATGAGATATAGTTTTTTGAGCAGTACCAGCTAGTAGGATTTCGCTGTTTTTTGCAGCATGCAAGAATACTATTTTCGATCCACAAACAGGGACAACAGTTAGACATCTCTAAACACCGATGCATATACTTTCAAGGGAAGACACTCATTAAAAAACACTCTAAGAAACGATTTATTTGACCCACTCCATGCGATCACTGCCTTTTGTATAAATAAGCTGGTACCAAGTTCCGGAGTCGATGATACAGGGTGGTGTTGCATCCAGGAATTCTGCCGATAGGGGGAGATCCCCCATGGAATTTTCAAAATATGGTGGGGGGGGAGTAAAAATTTTGGGGGGTGGGTGAAAGAAAATTAGGTATACGCAAAATATGTATTTTTTCTGGTCAATTTCCTTTTTTGAATGGAAATGAATACTGTCTTTCACTTTCAAGGGCTGATAGGATATTTGCTAGATCTCTATTTCTACGGCCGACGGGGGAGGGTTGATGCCTATTGGGTTGATCTTACCTTATTTCTTACACAAAACATTATAGATTCTCATTCTTGATTGATAATGCGCATCTATAGTTGTACACATCATTTTTGTTCACGATTACGATATATCCTTGGTAGTAAGTCTGAATCTGGGGCCGAACAAACTTAAGTTTATTCCCCCGCTGTTTTCACTCAATTCTTTCCATAATATTATCGTATGAACCATCGGCATCGGCAACAGAACCAATGAAAGTCTTTGACATGTTTCCTTTCGGCGGAATACATAACAAATAGGAAGTTTAAAAGCGCTAGGTTCTTCAATTTGTCAGCATTATGAAAGTAAACATTCAATGCGCATGCGTAGATATATTGTTTCCCCGCTTAAATAGAAACGTCACTACGAAATTGGAAACCCCCTGGAACCGTCTACCATAAAGGAAGCTTTATCCGACTTCCAATTATTTTATTGAAATAACTTGAAACCGGACCTGACTTTTTAGCTCACCTGAGCACGAAGTGCTCATGGTGAGCTATTTTGATCGTGCTGTGTCCGTCGTCCGTCGTGCATCGTCCGTCGTCAACTTTTTACCTTGTGTACGCTCTAGAGGCCACAGTTTTGGTCGGATACTCATGAAAGTTGGTCAGGATGTTTGTCTTGATGAAATCTCGGACGAGTTCGAAAATGGGTCATGTGGGGTCAAAAACTAGGTCACTAGGTCAAATCTTACAAAAACCTTGTGTACGCTCTAGAGGCCGCATTTTAAGTCGGATACTCATGAAATTTGGTCAGGATCTTTGTCTCCATGATATCTCGGACAACTTCGAAAATGGGGCACGTGGGGTCAAAAACTAGGTCACTAGGTCAAATCTTAGAAAAACCTTGAGTACGCTCTAGAGGCCGCATTTTGACTTGGATACTCATGAAAGTTGGTCAGGGTGTTTGTCTCGATAATATCTCAGACGAGTTCGAAAATGGGTCACGTGGGGTCAAAAACTAGGTCACAAGGTCAAATCTTAGAAAAACCTTGTGTACACTATAGAGGCCGCATTTTCAGTCGGATACTCATGAAAGTTGGTCAGGATGTTTGTCTGGATAATATCTCGGACGAGTTCGAAAATGGGTCACGTGGGGTCAAAAACTAGGTCACCAGGACAAATCTTAGAAAAACCTTGTGTACGCTCTAGAGGCCACATTTTCAGTCGGATACTCATGAAAGTTGGTCAGGATGTTTGTCTTGATGATATCTCGGACGGGTTTGAAAGTGGGTCATGTGGGGTCAAAAACTAGGTCACCAGGTTAAATCTTAGAAAAACCTTGTGTACGCTCTAGAGACCACATTTTCAGTCGAATACTCATGAAAAATGGTCAAAATGTTTGTCTGGATGATATCTCGGACGATTTAGAAAGTGGGTCACGTGGGGTCAAAAACTAGGTCACCAGGTCAAATCTTAGAAAAACATTTTGTACGCTCTAGAGGCCACATTTTCAGTCAGATACTCATGAAAGTTGGTCAGGATGTTTGTCTGGATGATATCTCGGACGAGTTTGAAAATGGGTCACGTGGGGTCAAAAACTAGGTCACTAGGTCAAATCTTAGAAAAACCTTTTGTACGCTCTAGAGGCCACATTTTTAGTCGGATACTCATGAAAGTTGGTCAGGATGTTTGTCTCGACGATATCTCAGACGAGTTCGAAAATGGGTCACGTGGGGTCAAAAACTAGGTCACTAGGTCAAATCTTAGAAAAACCTTTTGCACGGTCTAGAGGCCACATTTTCAGTTGGATACTCATGAAAGTTGGTCAGGATGTTTGTCTGGATGATATCTCGGACGAGTTTGAAAATGGGTCACGTGGGGTCAAAAACTAGGTCACTAGGTCAAATCTTATAAAAACCTTTTGTACACTCTAGAGGCCACATTTTCAGTCCAAAACTCTTGTAAGTTGGTCAGAATGTTTGTCTTGATGATATCTCAGACAGGTTTGAAAATGGGTCATTGGGGGTTAAAAACTAGGCCACCAGGTCAAATCTTAGAAAAACCGTGTATATGCCACATTTTCAGTCCAACACTCTTGAAAATTAGTCAGAATGTTTGCCTTTATAATATCTTGGATGAGTTTGAAAATGGGTCATGTTGGGTCAAAAACTGGGTCAATAGGTCAAATGCTATAAACACCTTTTGTATGCTCTGGAGGACACATTTTCAGTCTGATACTCCTAAAACTTGTTCATAATATTTGTCCTGGTGATACCTTGAATGAGTTTGAAAATGGGTCATGTGGAGTCAAAAACTAGGTCAATGGGTCAAATATTAGAAAAACCTTGTGTACACTCCAGAGGCTACATTTTCTGCCTGATACTCTTCAGACTTGGTCAGAATGTTTGTTTTGGTGATGTCTCAAAAGAGTTTGATAATGGGTATTTGTCGGGTCCAAAACTAGGTCACTTGATGAAATCTTAGAAAAACCTTTTGTACACTGTAGAGGCCACATTTTCAGTCCAATACTCATGAAACTTGGCCAGAATGTTTGTCTTATTGATATCTCAAAAGAGTTTGATGATGGGTAATGTCTGATAAAAAACTAGGTCACTGGGAAACTAGATGGTGCATGTTTGGTCAATAAACTCAGGTGAGCGATTTCAGGGCCATCATGGCCCTCTTGTTAATTTCTCTTTTTATGCACGCAGCTGTGTCTTCTTTTTGCGGGAGTTACACCGATATTGCACAGTTGCTCCCCCATCACATTCACAGAATTGCGTGACGGCAAAAAATAAAGCATGAATCCCGCAATCGCGCGGCCTGGATGCAACACTGCAACTAGCAACAAGAAGCAAGTCGGATGTGGTGGACTCGCTAAACCAGTTACCGGACACGCAGATATTCGGATGTTTTTCACGTCTGTTTTTCATTTACAAAATCGTCTACCAGTGTAAGTTTAGTAGAAATATAACCTCGCATTAGAACAAAAATTCAACTGAAATTGAATTGATTGTTAAATGAGGGTTTTAATGTCAATTAACCTTCCTTTTGTTTGGTTGTTGTCTCGGGTTGACAGGTTACGTAACAGAATAAAATTGAACAGTTTGTACCAGCCATTCGTTCTTTACAATGGTAGGCAAGCTGAGCTTCAAAAACAAAAATGTGAGTCCAGTTTTGATTTTGCAAGTGGAAATAAAAGCTGCTTGCTAAAATTTGCAAGTGGATAAAAAAATTAAATTCGAACCCTGAAAACATGTCAAATTGTTGCATCAAATTATTACTGTAATTAATCACAAAATAAAATCGCTGCATAGCACACTTGGTGGAACAACTTTGACCCCCACTGTCCTTAATTACTCTACTAATTACTTGCATAGTATGTACATGTATTACATGTCATAATTTTTGTAACATTTTCATCACATCTAATCATAGCTTGAAACAGTTCAACAAATCCGCTTTTCAGGACTTTCAGTCCTTTGATTTATTTTAATTATGATTTAGACCAATAGTCTAGTCAAATTAATGAAAAAAAGGGCTTAACCCAAAACTAATTACAACACCAGCCATTCTTTGATTTTTACGAGGGTTTACCCTTCCTAAACAATATATAAAAAGTAGGACGAAATCAGAAAATATGAAATTCGAGTTTTTCGTGCGTTTTGTTTCCAGCTGCAACTTTGTGTACAAATAGTAGCTTGTGTGTAAATTTTTTATTCTTTGAACTGTTTTGAGCTTTCTATATTGCATGTAACATTTTCTGATAACTCTGGTGGTGAATTATCTAGTTATTTGAAATATTGTTCTTTCTTCTGTCTGGTTTTTACTTAAAATAATGATAGAGGCAATATCAACTTACCCCACCCACACTACTTTTTGTATTAGATTTTCAGGGTCAATTTTATTTTTTTTTTTTGGGGGAGGGGGGGGGGAGGGGTATTAAAAGCCTACACATTCTTTCAATGGCTGCCATTCGATAAAGTCTGGCACAATGTCTTGTGATGGAATCGTGAATGCCGAATCTGGGTGTTATCATAGATTTTGTGAAACAACAAAACCGTTTTTAAATAAACTTGAATGTTTGGTTAAATGACTTTTTATGCAACAATCAGCTTGGTTTCAGTCATACCACTGTGACATTTCACATATTGGTGTATTTCTTTGGTTTCACCAGTAATAGGCTTGGGATCTGAAGTGTCCTGCCAAACAACACTCACTAAAAACTTAGGAATAAACTTAAATCATATTGTTTTAAGTTTAGAAAACTGTATTAGGATGTTTTTGACAAGATGCAGGTAATAATTCAATCTATGATAATTAAAAAATTTACAACATCTTTTTGGTCTTATATACTTACCCTATTGCTTTTTCTATACGTAAGCAAACCTTGAACCACAATTTTAATAAAAGATAACATACCTCTATCAACTGCAGGGACATATTAAGTCAATTAAAGGTTACACATAAGTACTCCCATAGCTGTATTCAAGCAAAGCTGTCATATGAACCAATGATTGTAAGTCTTACAACTTAGATTTGTAACCCACACATACAAAGTTCCAACCTTATAAAGTTTCAGTATTCAACCATATGTTCTTTTTCTTATTTTGAATTCCAGCAACAATTTCTTATCAAATTCGTTGCCAAATTCGTTGCCAAGGAGAAACTTAAAGCTCTAATAATTTCAGACAGAGACATCATGCAACCAGCTAAATCTAGTTCTTTGATGATAATGAAGTACGATAGATATCAGTGAATTATGGACTCGGACAGGTTGCAGTTTGATCCAGTACTATTTCTTCGCGTGTTTACAAATAAAAGAATCGTTGGATAATGTTCAACCAAGTTTGGAAACAAGCAGTTTAGAATGCTAGGTGGTATTGGGATGGGTGGCCTTCTCACAATCGAATGACGTCTGCGTGGTGAATATGTTAGCTGATGTCCGTACGTGAACCAGGAGGCACTGAGACCATCTAGGTGACTTCAGTCTATCAGTAGTTTTATATCGACTACTAATGATAAAATTGCCAGCAAAGAAGAACAAGGTAAAGCCAATGGCAAGACTGCATTAAGAAAAGGATTTGCCAAGAAGCGCAGATTCTTGTCCAGTTTAAACCAGGCGCCAACCTTTCGAGAACCTCAAGAATCTTATCCAGTTTCAGGTGAAGTTATGACTTGGAATCTACTTATGACTCCCACATTAGCGCAAGGCTTTCACTTAAACAGAGCTTTATTCGTGGGTTTATCCAGCTTTCCCAATGTAAACTGCTAAGGCAACAAGCATGTTTCTTCTTTGCGTGGTGAATATGTTAGCTGATCTCCGTACGTGAACCAGGAGGCACTGAGACCATCTAGGTGACTTCAGTCTATCAGTAGTTTTATATTGACTACTAATGATAAAATTGCCAGCAAAGAAGAACAAGGTAAAGCCAATGGCAAGACTGCAGTAAGAAAAGGATTTGCCAAGAAGCGCAGATTCTTGGCCAGTTTAAACCAGGCGCCAACCTTTCGAGAACCTCAAGAATCTTATCCAGTTTCAGGTGAAGTTATGACTTGGAATCTACTTATGACTCCCACATTAGAGCAAGGCTTTCACTTAAACAGAGCTTTATTCGTGGGCTTCTCCAGCTTTCCCAATGTAAACTGCTAAGGCAACAAGCATGTTTCTTCTTTGCTGAAGAAACGCTCCACACAGCCTCCGTTTCAAAAGAATGTTTCTTCTGATTATAATGCAAACAAAATCCCGACAATAGAGAATTTGGAATCTCAACTTTCATTAGTTACATGCAAGCCGGGCGGCTCCAGTCAGACAAAACTTCTACTACCTGCTGACTGCACAGAAATCGCAAATACCCTGACAATAAGTAAAAGGCAGTGCCTATTTGAAAAGACACCCGGATGACGTGAGTTTTGTTGTTGTTGTTGCCGTTAACTATTAAGTTGTACCTTAACATCCAACAAACTCCGTCTACTGACAAAATTTTCAGCTGCTCTTGTTCATTTGCAACTGCCGATGGGCTGGTGCAATCCCATTCTGCCCCGATTCCGTATAAAGGGGCACTGTCCGTTGGCAGTTCTTAATTTGTGACCGTGCCTTTAGAAACGGTCCATGAACCATGTTCACTCTCTCTTTGGAAATAGGAAAATGCTATGTACATGTATATTGGATTCTGATGGATTATATACATGACTGTATACGAGGAAGGTCAGTGCAAGTTTAGATCCTCGGCCCTCTGTCCTGTGAGCTGGACAGAGAGTGGAGGATCTGAACTCGGACAGGGGTGTTCTGCGGAATTTCAGAATGGTTACAAAATGGCTGAATTTTTTACGTTATCACCATGAATGGCAGGTGGAGATGATGGGAAAAAATCCTGAAAAATTAAATTATCCATGTAGGGTTCACTTAACTTTAGGCCCCTGAAGAAGAGTAGAATTCACAAGTCCAGTATTTCTACAATTTTTTTTTTTTTTATCATACAATGCTAAAATATAAAAAGATTTATATATTATTTTGATGATAATTTTATATGCAACATAACTGGAAATATCCCTAGTGTATCTCTGTGGAACTCTGTACTTAATATCTGTAAAAAGTAAGACAGTATCTGCTAACGTATCCATTGGTAGGAAGAATACTAAAAGAGGTCTCTTGCAATATTGTCTTACACGGATACGTAGCCTATGATTTATTGTAAATCTAGTTTTCATGCTAATTTGCAAATGCAAGTTGGAATGTCACATGATCATTAGCTTGCAACAAATATGCGGAATGGCAGTCAAATGAGTATATTATTTTCGGACCGCAAAACTACCTTCTCGCTTCTTCAACACCAAATTTATATCACTTAACGTAGTGGATCCTTAATAGAAACAGCTATTTCCACTATATTGTTATCCAACAGAATTTGCTATTATTAAAAATGAGTATTATTGAACTACTTTCACTGAGCCACTTTTTTCATTTTTGTCCTTCCTGGAATTATCGTTTATAAATCTAAAAGCACTCTATTCTCATTAGTAAGAGATGTGATAATTACCTCCCTTTTCTGAAGACTAACAAAAGTATCAACAGATATAAAGATAGACATCCAAGGAATTTCTGGTCGGGTAAAAATGCGCAAAAGTATTATATCTATATAAATCTGCCTTTATCAACAGTCAAGAAATTTTATGCCATGCTGCACTATAAGTATTACGGGTCCTCTACATGTACCTTAACAAAGTGTTGCCGACAAGTTTCTGTACATTCAAAGAGAAAAATATGGTCTGGAGTACTAATCAGTATTTCAACAAACAAAAATTTATTCAGCAAACATAAACAGGGTTTTCCCTTGGCCACAAAAATAGGGGGTCATTGTGACCCCCTAGTCAAAAATAATGGGGGTCATTTTGGAATTTGTGGGGGTCACAACAAAATGTAATTCGCTAAATCGCTTAAACAAAAGCTACTATTTGTGAAAGTATGTATTTATTTTTGGAAGGCGAGATTTTCATTCTTGCCTTCATATGTCAACACTCAGCAGCTTGCTGAAAATGCCTCTGAACAGCATTATCAAAACGCCTTTCAAATAGTTCGATACTTCTCGAGTACATTAGAACAAAATAGTGTCAAGACCATTGTAAATTTAATCAGACCAGCAAAAAGAACCTTCAAGTTTCTAGAAGGAATGAAATCGAGTTCGTAAAAAGCATCGTTTTTGACAAATGCAAAATACTTTGGATCAGTTCATTGATATAATCACGTTGCTACAGCAACGAATAAACAATAACTATTATAAGCCAATCGAAAGCCACTAACATGACGTCATTCGGACCTACTTCCACTTCACAACGCATAAACAACTAACCAGTGGGATCGTACATGTAAATTTACTATCCCAGAACTAACCAATCGGATAGCTTCTTTGAATGACGTACCGCTGATAGACCCCTTTCCTCTATTGGCAACCTTATTCTGTCTTTGTGAGAAGTAAAATTTCAATGAAAAAAATTCCTTTGATTCATCAAGTGTTTAAACAAAATTTTCCCTTTCAAAGAAATATTTTTCTTTTATCAAAGTTGTGCTTGACTTTATGATTAATGACTAGGTTATTGTTACGCATCGGCGTGGCCGAGTTTTGATTCCGGAGACCCGTGAAAAGAAAAAGGTAAATCAGTTGAAATCACAATAGATGTGTCATTTCGAAGTAATCCTGGTCAGTATGATGTACCGATGTATAGCCTGGGTTCCAGGCTGATCACTTCTTTCCTTATAATACGAGTATGATCGAATTTTACTACGTCAGAAATGACAATAACATGATCTGTAACCGTTTTAACATGCAAAGAATTTTAACTTCTTCTTTTGGTCGTCACGTTGGTTAACGTTCAGCAATTATTCATAAATATTTAACCCTTTACCGCTCACTTGAAACGACTCTGAAAATCAAGCTTTTAAAAACATCGAGAGGAGAGGGAAAATTACAATCGGAATCGGCATTTTTTTTTTTTTTTTTTCATTTTATCACAATGTTTCTACCCTATCAAGAACAAATTTCGTCGCTAATTTGGGCCACCCTGAATTTGTCATCTGCATGAATCAGTGTTTTCAATGTCAACTTAGTCTGAAATTTCTTTGTCAGGTAAAGAATAAACGCTTATCGCAATTAATTGTTATCATAATCACTTACCTCTGTCATTATTAGAACTGAAATCTTTACCTTATATATTCCCATTTATTTTCCTCGAAAGAATTTCCTTCAACTATACACTTTTTTCCAAAACTGAATGACACAATGATGAAATTAACTTGACAGGGAGAATCCCCACTCTCCTAGAGTGCATCGGACGTGTTCATGATTTTCTAAGAACATGGACCAAGGGCCTGTGTCTGTGTAACTGTACACGATATATTTTTGTCGAATAAAGGAATAGGGTGTATCTCAATATTGACGTGTTGGCAATCACCTTGCTTCATGTTTGCCGACATGCTGAACGTACATTCCGGTTACACGGGATTAATGAAAGACAAGCGTTAATGTCAATGAACCCTTAGATCGTTTATTATGCCTGTCTCTTTTGAAGACAAGGCAGACGATTCTATGGTCTGCACAGAATATGCAATCTTATGTCGGATTAGCTATATTGTAATAACCTGACCAAAACAGCCCAGGGTGAGATTGCAATAATTAAGCATTTTTCCCCCGAGATGTAAAATGCCATTTTCATCAATCTAGCACTCTAGTATAAGGGTTAACAGAGCCATAGATTACAAGAATCGTATAAACGAAGAACGCCTTCCGACGTTCCTTACAGGACCTAAGAAGTCAACCGTCAAATGATGTTGGTCGGTTATCCTTGATAGGATGGTAAACATTGCGCAAAACGGAGAAAATGTTCGTTGCCAGTATTTTCTCATGTTCCTGCATGCTTTCAAAATACCCTTCCCTTTATAAAAAGCCCCATTCTTTAAGGTCATTATCAAATGTTAAATCTCTGTTTTGAACATTGAAAGTCGTTTGTTTTGAAAGTCTTTTTCAATCTTTATAAAGTATATTTCAAATAAAATGGTAAACAAATACAAGAAAAGCCTTTTAACTGAACGACACTGAAATTTTGACAACCTCAAGGGAAAAAAAAGTTTCAAAATACTTTTGGAAAGGGAAAAAACGATAGTCACGAGTATTTTCTCTTTTTACCACTATGTTTTGTACTTTTTCCCAGCCAAACGGCACATTTTCAGCTGCTTTTAACTTATTATCTGCTAATTGTTTTAATGTAGAAGGCCCAAATTTTTTGTTATTTTCTGAAGGGTTTAGTAAAGGGTTACTAAGATGGAAAACATTGTAGGAAAGTCAAACAAATTGTTGATTATCATTATTTGCTTCTTTTCCTACAATTCTTTGAAAAGCCTCTTCTTCAACATTGTTGAAAGTCAGTATTGTGATCTAAAAGGCTGAATCTCAGTTCCTATACTCTAAAATGTACCTTTCTAAAAACTCTTTGCTCTCTCAATAAAATTATCCATGGAGTAAAATGGTAAAGACTTTCAAGAAATTAATCATCTCATTACAGAGTTAGTTTTAGATCTATCAAAATTGATTGCATTTTCAAGCAAAAACTATTCTTTAATCCTTTATCATACCCTATCAAGTACAGTTTTAACAACCTGAGAAAGAGGCCATTTAAAAACTTAAATTTGAAAAGGAGAAACTTTCTTGACTCTTTACACGAAGAAAAAAAAATCAGACTTTCCAAAATTGAATGCATTTTCAGGCAGAGAATAATCTAGCTGCGCGTCCCGCGTCCCTGACACACAAAAATTGCTTGAGACGCACAAAGCTAGGTTATATAAAGTTCTAGACGATAATTTTATGCCTCAGACTGACATTTAGGCAGATATCTTTCACCATCAATGACCAGTCATTTCAAATTTCCAAATGTCAAAACCCGGGCTCAGGGAAGCTTGCCGAGTTGTCAACTTTTGTCAAGACATTCATGGACAAAGATTTGTTTCTCATTTTTCAGCCAATTTTCGTGTTTGTTATCCTCTATGTTTAATCCAAGATTGTGATTAATAAGAATCATGAAACCAAGCGCTAAAAACCAGAACTCAAGTTTTTGCACCAAGCCAGGTTAGCAACCGACTACAATCGATTCCGGGATTTCTCAATCAATTATCGAAATCGGAAGCCAAAACCAACTGACTTTCGACTATAGTCGATCATCGGCCCACCACTAGGTGAATGGTTAATAAATTCCAATTCTCTGATAGGATAGAAAATATTGTGAAAGGATAGAAAATATTGTGGAAAATGAGAAACTTCATGTTCCGAGTGCTTCCTTTTTTTTTTTCACAATGTTTTCAAAAGACAAGTCTACCATTGAAACAAGGGGATTGTTTGCGAAATGGTTAAACTGTTCCATATCATAGACATATGTTAATTTGTTTATAAAGTTACTAAAACCTTTCGGTTTTTTGTCTGTTATTTACATCTGCAAAAAAAGTTCTTAAATCATGAAATGTTTGCTAACAAACCTTAGTGGGACTCGGTATTTTTAAAGCTGGACTCATTGGTTTTGGTCTGGGACTCATTGATTTCACACTTGCGAGTCCCAGGACTCATTGTTAGCAAAATCTAGATTTTTTGCTGTTCAGGTAGCAACTTTTTGATCTGGCACCATTGATGAAACCTGTATGAAATAGGATTGAAGACATTTTAGGAAAAGGAAAAAATGTCAATTAGCACCGTATTCTCCTTTTCAGACCAAAAGTTCTCAAGCCTTCTTCCTAGACCTTTTAAGCTCATTATTGGGCTAATAGAGGGTTAGATCTAAGTTTCTATACAACGTAAAAACATATACGGGTTACAGCGAATTAAAACTCTTTGCTATCACATTAAACTTTTCTTTTAAATGAAATGGAAAGGAGTTTCAGAAAAGTCCATTCGTTTTAATTTTTTTCAACATATTTTCACAAGCCTTCTTCAAGTTTGTTAAAACTCAGGATGGTAAACTGGTCTTCATTGCACAGGAACATTGCACAACTCTACAGACTTTGCTGTATCAGGAGAGGCGATTTAAGT
This sequence comes from Tridacna crocea, assembly GCA_943736015.1. Classification (NCBI taxonomy): domain Eukaryota; kingdom Metazoa; phylum Mollusca; class Bivalvia; order Cardiida; family Cardiidae; genus Tridacna; species Tridacna crocea. The sequence goes on from OX031060.1 coordinate 47,550,427, forward strand.
ACAGGAAAATGTATTGCAATATGTTATGCCTATATTCTAAACTCACCTTCTAACAGTACTTTCAGTACTTTGATTATGTGTAGCCTCTCACTATGGTTTAGGGTTATATTGTTTTTATCACTGGAATCGACCATTTCGTTGGCGAAGAAAGCTTGTCGGCCAGAGTAGAAAGTCTCTGTTATTTTTCTTGATAAAGTTTATCTATTTCGGCCGAAAATAAACTATTTTCACCAATTAGATAAATGACCGAATCTTGTTTTGACACGCGTGTCGCGATCATGCCGCTGTTTTCAACGAATAACAAAGTGTATCTCTAGCTAATTTACAGTAAACCCTCGAGACCTTGAAATGTTGTTCTGGGTGCTCTCACCAGCCGCTGTGTTGTCTGATCTTCTTCCTTGCAGACAGCAAGAATGACGATTTTGACAGAGCCGAATTGTTTTCATTTGAGATCGACTGGTTTAGTTTAGACCCGTTTAAGACTGACGGTATATTAGTAAAATCGATACACAGTCCAGTATTTCGTCCCATTTTCCCTTCGTACTTAAGATTTTTCATCTGCTCACGATGCAACAGTGTCAGAAGTATACACGATAATTATTACCTCTTAATTTTTTTGTGCGTCCACCATGAGGCATTACTGAAAAAAATGAGGGTCATTTTCCTTAAAAGTGCATCAAAACTCACAAAATCGTGCGTCAAGGAAAACCCTGCATAAATTCACTGAGGTATGAGAATTCACTAATACACTAATTCAATAATACTATGGTGTCTATATTAACAAAACAGTATTTTTTTCCGGTGGCTTAACTGGTATACCTGTCCTGATCTATTAATAAAGTATACTGCTCTAACCGACGCCATGAACAGAAAACCCATCAAGCACTTAGCAGATACTTGTGCATAATAAACATAAACATCCTGTATTGTGATCAAAGTGGCGTTCTGTAATTTCAGTTTTACTTTGTTTTGTGTTCGCCTTGAAATAACCTGCAATTTAAATTTTACTAGACAAATTTACAATTCAAACAGTAAAGTGTACTTATCCGAAAGGACGGGCTTAGCATTTTTTCTACTTGCCCGAAGCCAAATGTTACTTGTCAATACGAGTGGACGAGTGGAATTTTACATCCCTGTTTGGACATTTGAAAAACTTTTCAAGTCTGGCTAGGCTAAAACAAAATATACTTGAACCTGGCCATATCAAGGAAAGAATATAGCTGAATTTATTCTTGAAGATCTGAGAGAGGAAAATTTACCTGCAGTATGATGGACATGACATATCAGCAGCAAAATGGCCAACCCTGCAATTAAATAAAGAAGTCAGTCATAAGATTTCCCAGCCATGCATAATTATTTTTGAGGACTCCCAATCATCATTAAAAGGGGATTTATTCCTCAATCACCACTGATCGTTGTTTCAGCTATGGTTATGAAGGAATGCTAGTTCCAGAGCTCTAGATAAGAGGGAGTGATGGCATTCTAAATCCATAATTTCTCTCCGAAACCCTATGTTGTGTGTACTCATTAGAATGAGTATGAGTACAATGAGACAATTCTAATGAATACCCACAATATAGGGTTTAGTGGAGTATAATTAATCACAGGAATTTGACATTCTATAACCAAAATAAATGATAAAACATGAAAAAAAAATCTCCCCTATATAATATAAACACAAGGAACGCAACGTCTCGATTGCTGGCGCTAGCACCCGACAGCCTTTCCCAACCAAAATCACCCACGAAACAAACATTGATCATAATCTCATTTAGCCTAGCGATAGACAAGACAATAATGTAAATGCGTCATCCGGCGATACCTCAGTAGACACCTTTCAACCGGAGATATCCGTCAAGTTTTACAGCTCTATCAGGACATTTTGATTCGTCCGGGACTCCATTCGCTGACGTCACAAGAAGTGCAAGGAAGCGTATTTTCGTATTACTTATTACTATTATTTTTTTCGTTTTTAAGATATTTATGGACATCAAATGATACTAAAGATTCTAGAAAAATCTTTAGTATCATGTGATGTCCATAAGTATCTTAAAATCGAAAAAAATAATAGAATAAGTAATACGAAAATACGCTACCTGCTACTTTCTGTGACGTCAGCGAATGGAGTCCCGGATAAATCAAAATGTCCTGATAGAGCTGTAAAACTTGACGGATATCTCCGGTTGAAAGGTGTCTACTGAGGTATCGCCGGATGACGCAGGTACATTATTGTCTTGTCTATCGCTAGGCTAAATGAGATTATGATCAATGTTTGTTTCGTGGGTGATTTTGGTTGGGAAAGGCTGTCGGGTGCTAGCGCCAGCAATCGAGACGTTGCGTTCCTTGTGTTTATATTATATAGGGGAGATTTTTTTTTTTTTCATGTTTTATCATTTATTTTGGTTATAGAATGTCAAATTCCTGTGAATTAATATTTTCAATTTTGAAATCAAAACCACTTCCTCTATCTGGAGCTCTGTACAACCAGTGGCTGGGTAAAAATACTGTGTCAAGTTTTAGTGAACCTTTTACCAAACATTCACAGGTTTTCACAACCCTGAGAAAGAAGCCTTCTGAAAACATTGTGGAAAAAGGAGTAAGTGCTGGTAACCAGTATCTCTTCCTTTTTCCACAATGTTTTCTACCATACCCAAAATAAATTACTTTTTTTTTTTCAATTTAATTTTGTCATCTGCAAATGCTTCCAATTTGGACTCAGGGCTTTATCCAGGCATTTTGGGAAAAGGCCCCTGGCCAAATTGGGAAAAAAAATTATCGACAAAAAGTCTGATTGGGAAAATAAGATTAGGAAATAGCTTAACATAAAAAGATTGTCAATACATTTAACCTTACAATTAGGCCAGAAAAAAAATAGCTGTGTTTCAGGTGACCCGACCGAACCTACCAAACTGCCGCCAACCCAAAAACTTTCTAATTGGTTTGTAGCCAATAATACGCAAAATGCAAACTGACCTCTATTCTGTACAGTTCCGCCCACCAGTTCGTTATTCATTCTGATTTTCAATCTTTTTTGCAGAATTTCTTCAGTAAAATTTAATTGGCTATTACCAGTAACAAACATATACGTTATTACATTTGTGCTCCCTGACAGCGGGTCAAAAGCGGTGTGTTTGTTTCTCGCATTTTTCTACTCCGTTTATGCGTGCCTAGACGGCCGTTGTCAGTATTTCTGTGATGTTTAAGATTTGGAAAATTTCGAAGTCAGATCAGTATATGGAATAAGTAACAGCTTCATCTTTTGAAACAAATAAAAAGCGTGCAAATGAATACATTCGAGTGTGAATTAGGCCTAAAATCAGTACCATACTCGCTTCAACCTTGGTAGCAGAACGACTACCTAAAAACAAGTGCACCAGGGAAGATCGTGATTTCTAAAATGGCATCAGCTATCCTGCCAGTGGTTGTCAGGAAATGCCTACATTTTGGCAGCATATATAAATTACCTGCATATAACAACAAAACCCTTTCTCCTTTTCCCACAATGTTTTCTACACTTCCCAAAATAAATTTCAATTTTATTTTTCAGCCACATTTATTTTATCGGCTGCAAATCCTTTCAATTTGGACCTGTCTAAAGTTTTGTCGTTTGGTAATGAGCTTTAGAAAAAACTTGATTGCTTCAATGTTTACAAAGGTTTCCTCGGGATTTTAAACTTTCGGGATTGTTTGGTAAAGGGTTAAGGGTCTTTACTATGCTTATTTAAGAGACGGTTTTGGATATGATTGATCGCTTGTTGCCGTTTAAAGGTGGGTATTTAGAAATTTCACATCAACCAAATTAAAATGTATGTATGTCTTTGAAATTTATATGAAAAAACAATACAACTCATCAGTACTTAAGAATCATAAAATTACAAGAAAAAATTTTGGGGGGTGGTATTCCCTTAAAAGGCTACGTAGCCACTTAAGCTATTTTTAGATTTCCCGCCAAAATAAAAAAGCATTGTGGGAATGTTAAGTGACTCGCACGTGACTAATGACTATTAAATTCCATAGCATAACAAGCATGTAATTATTTTCCATAATGTCTAGAACTTCGGATTCTATGTTTGAAGCATCATCTGTATATTTCCGGTATGTAAATGAGCAAGTTGCTCATGTAAAAATAGACAGTGTTTCCCTTCGGTGTCGACCTGGGCTGTAGTAAATCTCTAATTTATCTAGTTGTCAGATGGTTTTCGACTACTGGGGTTTAATGAATGAAAATTATAAAGCTTTGGGAGTATAAGGACGAGTTTTTTGTATTTTTGTAAAATTTTCCTCCCAATATCTGAAGGGCCACCTTTAACACGGTTTTTCAACAGTAGATCTATTTCATTTATATCGCAGTGGCCAGTGCACCTGTCTTTGCTCTCCTTGAATTTTTTTTAACCAGACAGAAAAAGAAGAGTGTTTTTCCTCATATCTTGTGTAAAGTGACAGATTTTTAAGTTACTTGCTATTCAAACTGACTAACCGATGTCAAATCATGTAGTAATACTTCTCCAAAAATTAAATATCACGAAAAAATAGATTGCTAAAAAAGCGTGAAAACCCATGACACTACATTGAGCAGCGTGGCATCATCCGATCAGGGGGACTTAAGACTATCTTCTCATCTGTAATAATGAATTTAAACAGTGAATTTAAACAAATCTCTGTATAAAGCAGTAATTGGAAGTTATATTTCCGTTCATGAGTGAAAAGAATGTTTTATGAAATGAAAATATAGATCTATAGCAGACGGGAGTGGTCCGGTCTGCAGACGCTTGACTTTTTTTTTAGTTTGGAAATTAAAATATATGGAAAAAATAAATTGGTATTCAAATTTGTACTCCCAATTTTTAAGCTAGGACTCCCATAATCATAGAAGTCGAGTCCCAAGGACGCCCAAAAGGAACTGTCAGACTAAAACCTAGAGCTGGGGCAATATCATCGATGCATCGGTGCATCGTGATATTTTTGCTGGCGATAGTATATCACGATACTAACTCATTGTATCGATACTTGGCGATACATTTGTACGTCATGTGCACAGAGTGTGTGCGATCACTATAAATGTACATTAATCATGTATAAAATTGAAAATTACGCGCAGATTTTCTCTGCTATACATATAAGAACGTACAAAAACTCATCCTAGAGACAATGACATTCATAAAACTTTGTAATTTGGGGAACAATTTGCAGCGAAATGATTACAGTCACTTACTCTAGCGTAGGGTTGTCCCATTTTTAAATATAGATGCTAATTCGGAACGTTCTTGTTGTGTTTGAGTCTTGTAATGTATCTGCAAAGGTTCTCTATTGAGAATAACTGAAATAACACAAGCGTGCTTACTACAGAAACTTTAATACAAGAACTAAAGAAAGTTGTCCAGCAGACGAACGCTACATACATAATGCGCATGCTCAAAGATATACTATAGTCTTTATCAAACAATCGTAGATGTAGTTATTAAATATATATAGAACATTTCCCTTCTTTTTTAAAAAACATAAAGGTAAGACTAGGGTTAAAAAAATCTTTCTCAATGGAAATAAGAAAAGTCGTCTGCTGGCAATATCATAAAGCATCTCGGATTACATAGCGGTATGTGTTTCTCATTCATACAAGTAATTAACACTATCTACATCAAGTCGTCCACTCCTCGCCAGTATAACGCCTGTTTTCCTTTACAACCCTGCCAGATCGTGTTACATATGACTTATCCTGATAACTGGATGGGCTTGTTTCATGCTGTACGGAGGTGCTTGGGGAACTTTCATTTTGCAAAATGTTCAAATCAAATGGGCAAATATCTGATACATCTTCATTTGTTTGGTTTAAATGAAGACGATTTCTCCTGTAAGTACTACCATCCCTCGTTTGTACAAGATATGATCTTTCACCTAACTTTTTCAGGACTTTTGCTGGTTTCCAAATTTTTCCAAGTTGAATGCGCACTGCGTCATTTATGCGTAAGGGTTTTAATACCTTCGAGGATTTGTCATATTCTTGTTTTTGTTTACCTTTTGACCTATTTACCGAAATGCGGACTTGGTCTGGTTGCAGCGCTTTACTCGTAATTGGAACAAACGATTTTGTTCTACGACCAAGCAATAATTGTGCAGGGGAATATCCACAATCTACTGGCGTGTTTCTGTACTCCAGAAAAAGTACATAGGGACTTTCTTTATCGTCCTTTGCCTTTTTCATAAGCTTTTTAGCTATCCCTACACCCTTTTCCGCCAAACCGTTTCCTCTTGGATAACGCGGTGACGAAGTTTGGTGTTCAAATAGCCAAGTTTTCGAGAAATCGCGAAATTCGGTACTTACAAATTGCGGTCCGTTGTCTGTGATAAGAATATCGCAGATACCGTTTCGCGACATATGAACCATGAGTTTTCGAATGACAGTCGAAGATTTCATGTCTGGTAGTAAGTCTACTTCAAAAAACCTGCTGTAATAATCTATCGTCAATAGGTAGTTTTGTTCATCAAAATGAAATATGTCTGCACCTAGCTTTTGATATGGTCTGTCTGGAAATTCTGACGGAATCATAGGTTCTTTTGCATTTGAATTTCTATGTGTAAGACATACTGGACAGTTCAAAACGTAATCGGTGACTTGTTTGACCATGCCTGGCCAAAATAAACTGTCTTTAGCACGTTCAACAGATTTGGTAACGCCCAAATGACCTTTATGGATTTGTGAAAGGGTCTCATTTCGCAAAGAGGCGGGAACAATTATTCTCTGACCTCGGAAAATTAGGCCGTCCTCAACTGATAACTCGTCCCGATGATTAAAATAATCCAGGACTCTCGGATCACATTTAGAACGCATTTCAGGCCAGCCTTCAATTATAGTCCGTTTCAATGCTCGCATTTGCATGTCACTTTCAATGCCTGACTTTATTTTGTCTAGTCGTTTGTCTGTAACGAACAATTGCTTTCGTATCACGTGAACGTGTAAATCAAGACCTTCGATCATCTTCTGATCTGTTGCATTGCGTGATTGACGAGAAAGGTAGTCACTGACTGGAATGTCTTTTCCACTCACATGACGTACCAAAATGTTGTACTTCTGTAACTGAAGCAACATTCTTTGAAGGCGCGGAGGGGCTGCAGCAAGTGGTTTTTTCATAATTGATTCAATTGGCTTATGGTCACAATGAACTATGATATCTCTACCATACGTAAACTGGTGGAACCTTTTGCAGCCATACAAAATAGCAAGTAATTCCTTCTCTATCTGTGCGTACATGCATTCGCTCTTGGTCAGACTCTTTGAGGCGTAGGCGATTGGTCGGCCATCTTGAAAGATGCAGCACCCTAACCCAGATTTAGACGCATCAGTTTCAAGAACTAGTTCTTTATTAGGGTCATAATATCCTAAAACAGGTACATCAGTGATTAACTGTTTGACCTTGTTGAATGCCCTAGTTTGAGTCTCGTCCCAAATGAAATCTGATTCTTTTTTCAACAATAACCTAAGAGGATTTGTCACCTCAGCAAGATTTGGGGCAAATTTTGCAAGATAGTTAACCATCCCTAGGAATGTTTGAAGTTTCTCGCGGCTGTCTGGGACTGGTAATTGCAAAATAGCCTCGATTTTGCTCGGATCAGGTTTCAACCCTGTACTACTAATGATATGTCCAAAGAAAGGAACTTCGGTTACGCCGATTGTACATTTGTCGGGATTGAAGCAAATACCTTTTTCGCGGGCTCTGTTTAACGCATTTCTTAGATTTTGGTCATGCTCAGTTCTTGTCTGTCCGTACACCAGAGTATCATCTACAATGGCCTGAATACCTGGCAAGCTTCTGGTATTCTACGTGGAGGATTGACAGTCGGTGTCACATTGTCCTTCAGGTGTAAATGACATTTACCTGGAATTGTTCCTATACCTTTGAAAAGGTCACTGTACTCACGTAATACGGAGTCTTTTGTCAAGTGTTCATTTGCGTCATTATCTACAGAATATGTCAGTTTAATTAGTCCTAGGTCAATTGATGTTTTTGTACCTATCAATGGCGGAGACTTAGTGTGTACAATGTAGAAGCGTGCAGATAATTGCGAATCACGATATCGACAATTCAAACTGATCATACCTTTCGCATTAAGCATTTCTCCAGAATACGAAATTAATTTGCAATCTGGAGGTTTTAGGGAATGTTTAATACCTAACAGCTGAAATTGTGTGAATGGAATGATATTTGCACTACTGCCCGTATCAATTTTGAACATCACTTTAGACATTTTCGGACCAATTTGTAAGTTTACAAGCATCTGATCATCACTGGCAGAGTGTGTAAAAAGAGAAGAGGCGCTTACCATGTCTACGGAATATCCTCTGCATTCATCATCACTTTCATTCACAAAATCAACAGATTTAGTTTTGCAAACTTTAGCGAAATGGTTCAGTTTGTTGCATTTATTGCATTTTTCACCCTTTGCTGGACACACAGCTTTTGAATCGTGGTTATAACCACAACGACCACAAGTCCATTGTGTACGTTTCTTCTGGTCTGATCGTTGTCTCTGTGCCTTTTTGATGCATTTCGTGGACTTCTTGACCGCGTCAACATTGTTTCCTGCTTGAGAGGTTCCCATCGAGTGTAATTGTTGTTGACAGTATTCAAAGTTTTGAACGATTTGAATAGCCTTGTCCATCGTGAGCTTATCACCTTCATTTATCAATTTTTCACGAACCTTGGGATCTGAACATCCGAACACAATCCTATCGCGGATCATGTCTTCAGTTATGTCCGTGTTCTCGTTCATTCGAAAATTACACTCCCGGGCTCGAATACGTAACCTTGTCACAAAGGCATCAATATTGTCCGATCCTTGAACTTCGTTGTTGAAACGAAATCGGGCAAAAATGGGATTCAGTTTCGGTTGGACATGTCTTTTAAAACGGTCGTAGTACGTTTTCAGCTTCTTGGAATCTTCCTCCGAAATCCCAGTCCATGTTTTATAGATCTGGCGTCCTTGCTCTCCAACCCAGAGTAGCAAGTATGATACTTTCTCCTGCTCTGACTTTTCTTTCAAAGGTCCAGAAAATATCAGTTCTACATGAGTTTGGAATTTTTCCCATTCATCAGGTATATTCGTAGAGTCCCAATTGATTTTCGGGTGTGGAATTCCACTTAAATCCATTTGTACGACCAGGTATTCTCACTTTATTATTTTACTTCGTGTTTTTTTACTTCTGACACCATGTTGTGTTTGAGTCTTGTAATGTATCTGCAAAGGTTCTCTATTGAGAATAACTGAAATAACACAAGCGTGCTTACTACAGAAACTTTAATACAAGAACTAAAGAAAGTTGTCCAGCAGACGAACGCTACATACATAATGCGCATGCTCAAAGATATACTATAGTCTTTATCAAACAATCGTAGATGTAGTTATTAAATATATATAGAACAGTTCTAAGCCTTATCATATGATTCTATATTGTTCGTGTCCAAAAAGTTGAGGTTGTGTTTTGATTGGGTTGCCGCCTTACTATTTTTGGCACAAGGACTGATAAATAAATTAAAGCATCCACAAGGTCATTTGATTTTGCGGACGAATATTAGCTGCAATTTGATTATTTGTTAACGAAAGATGATTCAGTTTGAATTGTTTGTTCCTTTTAAATAACAAATGAATGGGCTGCGGAGCAGCAACTGTCTTCCGAAGGTGACAATAGTGTGGGTTTTGAATTGATGCTTGGAAATTTGAAACAATGTCTGTGACGATGAAAAGTATCTCCCTAATTGTCAATATGACGCATGAAGTTATGGTCTAGAGCTTCATAAAACCTAGCTTTCATGCAACCGTCAGAAATATGGGCTAAACATGATCAGTATAAGATGCGAAGGACACGCGCATGATCACGAAGACAGCGAGTCATTTATGGCAACGTAATAAAGGTATTAATCCTCTTATCTAGTATAAAGTGACATATTTCAAAGTTACCTGCCATTCAAAATGAGAAAATGATGTCAAATCATGTAGTAATACCTATTCAAAAATTAATTGTCATGAAAAAAATAGATCGCCAAAAAAGCGTGAAAACCCATGACACTGCAATGATCAGTGTGGCATCGTCCAATCAGAGGGACTTCAAACTATCTACTCGTCTTTAATAATGAAGTTAAACAGTGAATTTACACAAATCAATGAATAAAACAATAAGTTGAAGCTAAAATTCTGTTCATGAGTGAAAAAAAAAAAATTGTTTTAAGAAATAAAGATGATATACTCGGGGGGTCGTCTGTAAATGCTTGAAATATGTCTATTTTTTTTTAATTGGCTAGGAAATTAAAATTAGGGGACCAAAATAAATGATATTGAATAAAGCAAAACATCTAAATGGTAGTGCATTTCGATTGATTTTTGAAGTGCAAAACACAACATCCTTATAAACTTAATATCATGTAGACAAATTGTAACAGAATTTAATGCAAAAAAAAGGCACTCTTAGTTAAATGGAGACACCAAATGTACAACCGATAAGTAGATGTGCTCTTTGGATTACAAAACAATAATCATTTGTGATTTTAACCTGATTGCCAAACACTACCAATTTGATAGATTTTGTACAGGAATTGGACCAGTTCGATGGTACATGTATCTCGTTTACCTGCTTGTTTATTTTGCCAAAAGTGTTTGCACAGTTTGAGAAAAGGTTCTTAAACTGAAGAGCTTATAACTGTGAACATGTAGATCTTTCTATAAAAACTTGTTTGCGCATACCACATGAAAACAGTTTCTCCTATATTAGGCTGTCATTTAGTAAATCTGGTCCAATCAAGTATCGTGATATTGTATCATGATACTGTGTCTGGTATCGCGATAGTATCGCGATACATTTTTCTTGGCGATACCCAGCTCTACTAAAACCCTGCCTTAAGTCTAGATGACAAATCCTTAGATTTCACTATGTTATACAAATAGCAGACAGTAAATTTGAATTTGTATCAGAATGATTGAAAACATAAATAGAACATGAGAAAATACTGATTACCAGGATGTTTTCTATTGTCTTTTCTCAGAGGCTCTTTAAAAACGAGATTTTATAGATAAGTTTTAATTTAAAAAAAACTTTTTACCTACCGACCGACCCTTTTTTTCTTTCAAGGGTCACCTGAAACACAGCTATTTTTCTTTCTGGCCTTAACTACTGAATCAATACTGTGTTTTCCCAAAACTTCTTTCTGTTTGGATGGATGTGCTGTCTTAAAGGTGGGTATTTAGAATTTTCACATCTAACCAAATTAAAAAATATACATATCACTGAAATTTATACGAAAAAACAATACAAATGACCAATAATTAAGAACCATAAAATTACCCCCAAAATTGTTTTTTGATGGTATTCCCTTAAAAGGCTACGTAGCCTCTTAAGGTATTTTTAGATTTCGCGCCAAAAATAAAGAAAAGCATTGTGGGAATGTAAAGTGACTGGCACGTGACTAATGACGCTTAAATTCCATAACATACCATATAGGTAATTATTTTCCATAATTTCTTCTTCGGACGCTATGTTTGAAGCGTCATTTGTGTATTTCCAGTATGTAAATGAGCAAGTTGCTCATCTAAAAATAGACCATGGTTCCTGTCGGTGTTGACCTGGGCCGTAGTAAATCTCTAATGTCTCTTGTTGTTGGATGGTTTTCGACTACTGGGGTTTAATGAATGAAAATTAAAAGGCATTGAGAGTATAAGGATGATTTTATTGTATTTTTGTATAAATTTCATCCCAAATTCTGAAGGGCCACCTTTAAGTCTTTCATACTAGTTCCAGTCTATAAGCTATAAGACTATCTATCTATCTATTTGCAACCAGAAACCGGCATTTTTGTTTCAAAGAAATCTTATTTTTCTTTTATCAAAGTTGTGCTTGACTTTATGATTAATGACTAGGTTATTGTTACGCGTCGGCGTGGCCGAGTTTTGATTCCGGAGACCCGTGAAAAGAAAAAGATAAATCAGCTGAAATCACAATATGTGTCATTTCGAAGTAGTTCTTGTCAGTATAAAGTACCGATGTATAGCCTGTGTTCCAGTCTGATCGCGTCTTTCCTTATATACGAGTATGATCGGATTTTACTGCATCAAAAATGACAATAACATGATCTGTAACCGTTTTAACACGCTAAAATTTTTTAACTTCTTCTATTGGTTGTCACGTTGCTTAACGTTCAGCAAGTATTTATAAATATTTAACCCTTTACCACACACTTGAAACGACTCAGAAAATGAAGCTTTCAAAAACATAGAGAGGAAAGGGGAAATTGCAACCGGCATTTTTAGCTCCACTGGCCGAAGGCCAGCGAGCTATTGTCATGGCGTTGTATCCGTCGTGCGTCCGTCCGTACATCCGTTCGTCCGTGCGTGGGACCGTAAACCTTTTCTTTAAAAAACTTCTCAGATACTATTGACTGGATTTTTACCAAATTTCACAAGAATGTTCCTTAGGTGGTCCTCTTTCAAATTCCTTCAAATAACTGTGTTCCTTGAATAATTCTGGTTGCCATGGCAACCAAAGTAAAAAACCTTTAAAATTCTTCTCCTCCCAAACTGCTAATTGGATAGCATTATTTTTTTGCAGGAATGTTCCTTAGATGGAGGTCTACAGAATTCCTTAAAGAAAAAAAATAAGATCCGTCAAAAGACATGGCTTTTATAGGAGACTCATTTTCCTTTTATGGTATAAAGTAAAATCTTTGAAAAATTTCTTCTCTCAAAGTATTTGTTTTGATTTCATTGTTGTATTGCAGGTTAGTTCCTATGGTGGTAAGTCTTGACCATACAACCCTGACTTTTAACGACCCTAAAGAAGAAGTCTTTGGAAAACATTCTTGGAAAAGGAGAAAATGCTGGTAATCAGCATTTTCTCCTTTTCCAAGAGTGTTTTCTACTCTATCAAAGAGAGAAATCATCATTTCATCAATGTTTAATTTGTTGTCTGCAAATGCTTTCAGTTTGGTCACATCCCAAATTTTGTCATTTGGTAAAGAGTTAAAGATGGTTGCTTTACATGATCTATAATCCTTTTCATATAAAAGGAGAGAACCTCTGCACTTTGATTAGTTCTGGTAAAGGTTTGTTGACCTACTGGTGACCTGGTACAAAGAGGGACAGGGCTTTACTGTAGACTGGTGTCAGTCTGTTAAATAGAGCCTTTTCAATAAAAAATCAAAGCACTGAAGGCACTGTTGTGGCGGTTGTCTGGTTGATCTTGAGTTTTTGGTCAGACAGACAAGCTGACTCCTTTTATACCGCCCAATCATAATGTGGGGGATATAAGTTTTGAGCTTCAACAGCTAGGAAGTTATGGCCTGGACTGGACAAAAATTCCATCTGAATATCAACAAATGGCAATAACACAAAAAACATGAATGGCAGTTTTGGTTCTTATGCACTGCACTTCTCCATAATGTGTTCTGCCAATGTATGAAGTTTCAAGTTGATAGCTTTTATAGTTTGAAAGCCCGGGTGAAAAATTCGAGGTGAAACGATAGACAAACTGATGGACAAGGTGACCCCAGCATTACCCCCTAAAACTTTGCTTGCTGTGGGTATTACAAAACAGGTAAAACAGTTTTGCTTATCACCTGGTACATGTATTTATTTAAATGTAAACTATACAGTAACAAATGTCAGAAATATTACCCCCATGACTATAATTTTTTTTTCAAGTTCAACTTCACCGAGCACAAAACTTCAAATAATAATAAAAATAAAGAAAAAAAAAAAACAACAGAAAATTAGACATTATTCTTTCCAGTTAATCAATAACACATTCACTGGACCTAAGCTCAGTCATTCTGTTTAACCAGATGTGTCAACACCAACAAAAAACAACTACATATTCTAAGCAAAATTGCATATTTGTCCATATTTTCATTTAGGCCTAATAATCTTGGATATTTCTTCGAGGTAATCATGCATATTCCTACCAAAATTGCATTTTTGTCAATGTGTTCACCTGAATAATCCTGAACATATTTTTTAAGGTAATCAGTCACGCATTTATTGAGTCTAAACTTCATCATTCTGCTCAACTCTTTACTAAACGACAAAATTTTAAACCAGTCTGTGTTGAAATACTTTGCAGACAACAAAATAAATGTGACTTAAATATTCAACTTTTTTTTTGGAAAGGGTAGCATTTTACCAGCATTTTCTCCTTTTCCAGCAATGTTTTCAAAAGGCTTCTTTGTTAACATCTTTAAATGTCGGGATTGTGTGGTAAAGAGTTAAAAAATGTATCGACACAAATAAAAAACAACTGTATATTACAAGCAAATTTGATTTTTTGTCAATGTTTCCATCTTAAACTTGAGACAGATGATTGTGAAATTCTTCACAAGAACATAGTTCTTCACGATATGCATATTAAGTCATCAGCAAAGATTTTACTGATGTACATCCAAGTAAACATTGTGTCGTTGAGTTTGGAAAACAAATTGTTTCATTAGCCTGATAACATGTATCATGAAATATACATGGAGGTGCTTACTGAACAAAACTACTGTAAGTGTAAACAATCCCTGGTTTTTACAACCTTGAAATAGAAGTCTTTTGAAAGCATTTTGAGACTGGAGAATAAGCCGGTAACCAGCATTTTCTCATTTCCCCACAATGTTTTCTACCCTGCTGGAAACGAATTTCAATTATTTAGCAACATTTACTTTGTTGTCTGCAAGTGCTTTGAATTTGGACCATCTAAACTTTTGTTGTTTGGTAAAGGATTAATTATTCGCCTACAATGGTCGTGCAATAACCTGTTGGCATGTAAAAGAGCTACTAAACAAAATATCCAGCTTTAAGACTGAACAACTTTAAAACAGTATGTCCCTGATCTATCGACCAAATGGCATTAACTAACTACTCAATGATCATCATGCTGTTAGTAAATTAAATAATCTGTATATACACATAAGGAATACAATAGTAAATACCCATTGACTTAAAGTACTCAAGACCAACTCTGAGCCTTGTAATTACACAAATCTGTCAAAACAAACTACAGGTCTCAGTAGTTTTTTTTTTTTGTTCTCCGATCTATGCTTTTTACTATCAGGTGACATATGTCAACGTGAACAACAAAAAGTAACAGCATATTCCATGCTAAACTGCATTTCTGTCCATGTTTTCACCTGAATACTTTTATCACCTACAATTTTACAAGTTTTGGCAAGAACGCAGCTTTTTATTTATGCTTTCCAATTTGGTAAAGACATCAATGTAGACTAAAATCTCACACGATCAAATATGTACAGACTAATTTTCAAATATCTGCAGAAGTTGCTGAATATGTGATCTGCTTGACCTAATCGAAGCATTTTAAGAATAACATCAGCTCGCTGAAGCTTCCCTCTTTGATTAAAACTTATAACAAGACAAAAATTAGACACTATTGTTTTCTGGTAATCAATGACCCATTTACTGAATCTAAGCTCAGTCATTCTGTTTAAAAGATATGTCAACAGTAACAAAAAGCAATTGCATATTTCAAGCAAAATTGCATTTTTGTAAATGTTTCCACCTTGATAATCCTGATATATTTTTCCATGTAATCAATAATGCA
Source organism: Tridacna crocea (assembly GCA_943736015.1). Taxonomy (NCBI): domain Eukaryota; kingdom Metazoa; phylum Mollusca; class Bivalvia; order Cardiida; family Cardiidae; genus Tridacna; species Tridacna crocea. The sequence continues at coordinate 47,566,001 of OX031060.1, forward strand.
TCTACTGAATCTAGGCCCAGTCTTTCTGTTTTAACAGATATGTCTGACACTAACAAAAAGCAACTGCATACTTTTAGCAAAATTGCATTTTTGTCAATGTTTTCAGTAAATAATCTTGAGAGATTTTTTTCGAGGTGGTCAACAATGCATGTACTGAGTCTATGCTCATTAAAACATTCTGTTTGAAACAAAAGTAAACACTAACAAAAACACGCATATTCCAAGTAATTTTTTTTTGTCATTGTCTTCACCTAGAAATCTTGAGACATATGATTTGAAAAATCTTCACAATAATATAGTTCTTCACGTTACCCTTGTTTAGTTATCAGCAAAAATTTAATCCTATGTACATTTAAGGAAACATTGTATTGTTGAGTTTGGAATGAATGAATGAATAGTGTTTTATGGCCCGTCGACAACTTAGGTCATATTGGGCGCACTTACTTAGTAAACAATAATGCGAGGTGAAAATAACATACATGTGCAACAACATAAGACAAACATGATAAATGAGGAATGGATGAAACACAAAATGGTGCCCCTTTTGTCGCCTTTTACGACATGCATGCTGTCACTTTTGTTCCGCCAGATGAAATGGCAGATGTGACGATCGCGGGACTGCAGTGGTTTATTCTTATACCCCCGATTAAACCACACGGGGTCCCACAGGCCAATTGATTCCCATTCCAAACCCTATTTACATCAAGAAAAAAAATATAGGATTTGGAATAAGAACTACCCAGCCTGCTGCAATCCTACGAATTACGAGGAAAGCAGCCGTTTGTCTCTAATTTTAGTCGCCTTCTACGACATGCCATAGAGAAAGGCCGAGGTCCTATTCTATAAAGTAAAAAAACCCCGGGACCCCACGGGGATGTTGAGTTTGGAAAACCAGTTGCTTCATTAGCCTCAGTACATGTATCATGAAATATACATAGAGATATTTGTCTCTGACGTTTCCACAAAAATATATAAAAACTGTTACCTAAAATCAATCTTCAATTCTTAAGTTCAAAACACACCACTTAGTATCTCCGTAAACTATTTATTGATAAGTTAATCTTAATTAGTGCTTAGAGATTTATATCTACAATTTAAACCAGTCAAGTGAAACCACAGGATTTTGTCCATTTCACTGTGGTACACAAGCATTTCGGTCAAGAAAAGATGCATACTGAAATCACTCAGAAGAAACACAAAGTAAAATGTTTTTAAGACTGTTTAACTCATTACCACACGACAAAATTTTAGGTTTGTCCAAATTGAAACCATTTGCACACAACGAAATAAATGTGACTGAAAATTTGAAATTTTTGTTACCAGCATTTTCTCCTTATCCCACAATGTTTTCAAAAAGATTTCTTTTCCAGGGTTGTCAAAAGTAGGGATTGTGTAGTAATGGGTTAACATACAAATCTTGGTGCACAATATCAGTAATGCTGCAGAAAGCTTTTAACAAGACACCCATGCAAAGCTGATTTCCCAGCATACATGGTAGGCAAAAGTAATTACTGGCAGATAACTCTCAACTGAGACAAACTTTTTTGCATAACAATGACAGGCTGAAAGTTCCTAGTCATATTAAGACACAGAGAAATCTAAAATTAACAAAGACCAGAAACTGGCCTTTAGATTAATAACAATATGTAAGATTCAATAATTATTTTTTTCATACACGGTCAAGGAGATCAAAATGTCAGGAGTCTCATCAAAGCTGTTGTTCAACCATTTGAGAATTTTCAAATGACTTTGCATAAATGTTCATAATGGAAAATATAGCAAGCAACCCTGGGGAATACTACTGTAGCTTAACCGATTACCATACAATAAGTATTTGTCAGCTGCAAATGCTCTAAATTTGGGAAAGTCATAGGTTTGTAATTGTTAAATGAGTCAAAGAATTCTTAATTATTGGGCACAAACATTCATGAACACTTTTTGCACAGCAAAGCCTCCAATGAATCACACTGGAGTATGATTCGAATACTCTGGTAACCATAGATTAACCCATTACCACACAATCCCTACTTTTAACGACCCTGAAGAAAGAAGCCTTAGAAAACATTGTGGGAAAAGGAGAAAATGCTGCTAACCAGCATTTTCTCCTTTTCTCACAATGTTTTCTACCCCTCTCAAAACAAATTTCATATTTTCAGTCACTTTTATTTTGTCGTCTGCAAATACTTTTGATTTTGACAAGTCTAAAATATTATCGTTTGGTAAGGAGTTAAATGACTGAAAACAGTTCATGTCCACTTGAAAATATCTAACCCATTACCACACAATCCTTACTTTTGACACCCCTGAAAGAAGCCTTTTGAAAACATTGTGGGAAAAGGAGGTAACCAACATTTTCTCCTTTTCCCACAGTGTTTTCTGCCCTTCGCAAAACAGATTTGAAATTTTCAGTCAATTTTATTTTGTCATCTGCAAATGCTTTCGATTTGGACAAAGTTAAAATTTTGTCGTTTGGTAATGAGTTAATATGAAAGCATTGTGAAAAAAAGAAGCATTTCTCAGACAACCAAATCATGTTTCCTGTCATGTTTCCGGCTTTAGTTACAAAAATATAAAAATACAACAAAAGTGGGACTTACCAATATGAAAAATAACAATGCTTACTGCAGTCTAAGTATTGTTTCAAATGGATAACTTCTTATTCATAATATGACAACATTTGAAAAAATACTTAGAAGAAAGACAATATCATCTATAAATACTAATAAAACACTATTGTACAAAAAGCATTCTATACATCTTTTTAGTCTGATTTTGGTATGGTCTTTCTGGTCTGATTCTCTTTCTATACCATTTCACCTGTTTCCAAACAGCAGCTTGAATCTGTTTGGTATCCACAATGTCATGTTGATCATAGCCAATACCTGTGAATATGTACATATATTATTGAGCCATGCTCTATAAAAAAAAAAAGGAGCTGCAACTGCAAAAAGAATAGACCCAGGTCAGCCTGTGTAGTCTGCCCAGGCTGACATGGGCCCACAATGTTTGCCGTTTGAATATCTTCTGTATTTCCATGGACCAGTCTACTTCATGATTCAGTTGAATGTTAGACAAAATGGAGTTTATAGATCCATAATTATTTGATGCCTTGCTTGGTATAATAGATCAAAGAAATGCATTAAATCTCTTTTTCATAGAGCATGGCCCATATTTTTACAAATATTTATCTTTTTGTGTTTATGCCATGTGGTGAAACAGTGCCAGATTACTAAATGAGTGTATGTGATATGAATGATTTTCACAATTTGAAATGAAATGCTCATTATTATCTACTTCATTTAACCTGACCCAGGTAACAATCATTTACATAAATCAATATTCTATTTTTATCCTCAGCATTGCTCGGCATAATTATTATGTCCAGAATGGTCAAGGAAATATTTCACACAGTTTACGCAAATCAAACCTTTACCTACTAGATATGTTGATCTAAAACTTTCAGTGCAGGACACTTTCTCATTTTTCACACCATATTTTAATACCATGAAAAGTAAAATCATCAGCCTATGAGTATGGCATTTCAAGTTATGTCCTGCATATATTTCCAGTTCAGAAGAACCTATAATTTCAAGTTGATAATGAATGAATATTTTTCTTGTGCATAGGGCAAAACCTATTTTCGACTTGTACAAACAAAAAGTTACAATAAGTCATGCTATTAGTCACTTTGGAAATAGGTGTTTATAACCAAGAGTAGTCACAATTTTAAGCAAAGTTTACCTGATATAAGACATCTGAATTGTCATCTGCAAATGCTTTCAATTTGAAAAAGACAATTTCGAATTGTGTGGTAAAGGGTTAAAAAATACAGCATGCATCTAATTTACATAATTCAAGGGTTTAGAAAAATGAATCTAATAATTCCTAATAGCCAAAAAATCAAGACAGCTGATCATTTTGAATTTCAATTTCATTTTGCCTCCCTATCTCAGAGCATTAATTATTATTTTCATGAAAAAAAAAGGTTTAAAAATATAAAACCTTCAGTATTTTGCCATGTATGCCTGCTTAGCTGCTATCTGGGTTGATTTCCTTAATTCAATTGCACCTCCCAAATTGCTCTTCCATATTCTTTATATTTGCATCACTAGTGGCTTCAAAAAGCAGTCAGGAAGTTGTCCAACCAGGTTATCAATCATGGCTTTAAAAAAAATGTTTTATAGAAATACAGTTCATTGCATTACAATGTATTAGAATTACCTACCATACAGTGAAAAAATTCAAATTTCAGTCTTTGGTCATAAAGACAATGAAAGTAACAAATTATATATGATCCACCAGTCTGCCCAGAAATTCTGTAATTGTTCTATGTTACTTGTAAACACTTGTGAAAATATTCCACCAAAATTGCAAATTTTCCATAGAAATGGGTTTTGTTGCCATTTTCAAATGTAGCTGGCAGACCTTTGAATTGGTATGTTGTTTCAGTCACAAACAAGAAGTAGATGGAATTCTGAGGAGAATTTGCAATTTACAAGGGCCCGATTTAGGTTTTAAAATTTATTTTTTATTTAATTTATCCAATCAAACTGATCCTGCGACTTCAATAAAACAATTGCCACAGTACATATTTTCTATATTTTGATGTTTCCCCACCCAAAATGTTTTGTAACAAGACCCTCTTTAACCCATTACCACACAATCCCTACTTTTGACGCCCCTGAGAAAGAAGCCTTTTGAAAACACTATAGGAAAAGGAGAAAATGCTGGTAACCAGCATTTTCTCCTTTTTCCACAGTGTTTTCATCCTTCCCAAAACAAATTTCAATTTTTCAGTCACCTTTATTTTGTCGTCTGCAAATGCTTTCAATTTGAACCAGTGTAAGATTTTGTCCTTTGGTAATGAGTTAACTATAACCAGAAGACAAAATTTTTATAACTGGTCATAATCGAAAGATGTTGCAGACAACATAATAAATCTTCAAATTAGTAAAACTTGTATCAAAAAGGGTAGAAATTATTGTGTAAAACGAAGAAAATGCAGGATACTATTATTTTCTTCTTTTCCCACAATGTTTTTCATAGCTTTTTTTCTTTAGTGACCTTAAATGCAGGAATGAATGGTAATTGTTAAAAACTTCTCTTCACCGTAACAGAAAAATCAGGCCCGAGTTAATTAGGTAAAATTTGGTAAAGAGTAGAGAAATATATTTTATTGCAGAAAAAGTGAGTCAGACACATGTACATGGATTGGTACTTTCACTCATTACCAAACGACAAAATGTTAGGTTTGTCCAATTGTTAAGTATTTGCACATGACAAAATAAATGTGACTGAAAATTTCAAATTTTTTTTGTGAAGGGCAGAAAACATTGTGGGAAAAAGAGAAAATACTGGTAACCAGCATTTTCTCCTCTTTCCATAATGGTTTCTAAAGGCTTCTTTCTCAGTGGCGTCAAAAGTAGGGATTGTGTGGTAATGGGTTAAGCAAATAACTCAGGTATAACAAAATTTACAGAGATAAAAAGGAAATATGATAGATCTTAATTACCTGAACTCAGTTCCATTCCTCTTGACGTGGTGGGTCATATGGGTCACACTATTTATCATAACAAAATTCACATTCAACAGATAAAATATCCACCGTGTCCTTTCTATATTTCTCCAAACAACGCTGTCGTAAGAGAAGGAAACAGGCCAGAGAAGGCAAAATTGACACGCCCTCATTGTTTTCGAAAGAACATCGAATTTAACCTATGTCGGCCAACCTTCAAACAATAACCTGTCGAGGCAACTTCAACATGATCACAAGCCTCAGGCAAACGATCCACAAGCATAGTTATGCCAGTCAAAACTGATCTCGGGGTAAGACTGGGCAGCCTTTCTTTCTGTTTTGCGTGAATCGGCCTTAATTGTAGAGTCGCGAAATTGCATGACAAACTTCTGCACCGGAAGTCTCAATCTCCGAGCAGAGTTGTCGTTCGTTACTCTCACCATGCGAGAGAGTGCGGAAGTCTTAGAAAAAAAAATTGTTTCTTTTTTTTTTTTATTTTAGATCTATCGGTTACATTAATCGACAAAACACCGATAAAATATTTATATTCTTCATAAAGTATCATTGTATATTAAAACAAAATAATGCTAAAGATGATTTAATCATGTCCGGCGGTAATTGACGTGAATGCCCGACCATTCTCTGCAGCTTACCGAGGCAATTCGATTGTTAAAAGTACGTAGTATTCCGACATTAGCCGATGTTTCAGAATGCAATAACAGTTGGCCAACCTTAACTGTCTCTTAGAATGCATTTTTAAGCATAAAATCAATCACTATCAACACTTCTTTAATCAGTAAAATTAGTTTAAGCCGTCTTCTTTAGAAGCAGTAGCTTATTTGGTGGACTACTTTTTATGGAGTTAACTGAAATTTTATGGCGGTTATTAGGTATGTTCATAACCGAATCATAGGCAATGAGTTTGGTTTTAGACTTATTTATTTTTCGAATTTTGTTTCGAATTTTGGATTTTTTTTTTCAAATTTTGGAATTTTCGTTGACTCTGTGGCGACAACCGCCACAAAAAACCATCAAGTAAAACTGAAAACTCTGTGTTCTAAATCCTCTGAATGTCTGATTTAATTGTTAAAAACTTCTCTTCACTGTTACAGAAAAATCAGGCCTGTGGAGTGATACAGGCACTCAAGCGCCTCTAGTTTTTTCATTTTACCACACTGTTTCTACCCTATCAAGATTAAAGTTTGTTGCTAATCTGGGCCTCCCTGAATTTGTCATCTGCATGAATCAGTGCTTTCAATTTCAACTTAGTCTGAAATTTGTTTGTCAGGAAAAGAACAAACTCTTATCGCAATGAATTATTATCATAATCACTTACCTCCGTCATTATTAACACTGAAATCTTTACGTTATATATCCCATTTATTTTCCTCAAAAAAAATTCCTTCAACTATACACTTTTTTCCAAAACTGAATAACACAATGATAAAATTATTTTGACACGGAGAATCCCACTGTCCTAGAGTGCATTGGACGTGTTCATGATTTTCTAAGAACACGGACCAAGGGCCTGTATCTGTATAAACTGTACACTATAAATTTTTGTCGAACAAAGGAAAAGGGTTTATCTCAATATTGAGAAGTTGGCAATCATTTTGCTTTCATGTTAACCCACAAGCTGAACGTACATTCCGGTTACGCAGGATTAATGAAAGACAAGCGTTAATGTCAATGAACCCTTAAATCGCTTATTGCGCCTGTCTCTTTTGAAGATAAGGCAGATGATTCTATAGTCTACACAGAATATGCAATCTCATATCGGATTAGCTATATTGTAATAACCCAACCAAAACAGCCCTGGCTGGAGTTGCAATAATTAAGCATTTCTCCTGAGATGTAAAATGCCATTTTCATCAATCCAGCACTCTGGTATAAGGGTTAACAGAGCCATAGATTACAAGAATCGTATAAACGAAGAACACCTTCCTACGTTCCTTATAGGACCCAAGAAGTCAAACGTCAAATAATGTTGGTTGGTTATCCTTAATAGAGATGTACAAGCCGACACTGAATACGGACATTTGACAAGATATACGGAGTTTAGACAAGGGATTCTTCTCAAAATCTACGAGACTATCGATAAAGGTAATTCGCTATTTAAGAGACGCTCGCTGTCAATCGTCTGCTTTTGCAAGGTACCTTTAAAAGACCACGATAAAATTTCACTTCTCAGAGAATCAAAACGATGTCTATAATATTTCTATGTGGAATTGTAACATATGTAACACACTGAGTTACGTTTGGCCATAACTCTTCTTTGGATCGTATTGTGGACTTTAGTTTACTACTCTTTGGTCTATTGCAATACAAGTAAACTACCCAAACTACCCAAACATGAACAAAAAACATGAACTAGTTCCTTTGGTAAAACCCTTCATGGTTTCTTAAGTCAATTGTTCCTCCATTCTAGATCTAATCACTTCAGTATGATGGTACCACAACATTCTGTCCTGATCTTAACATTCTCTCAGTAGATCTTAGCTAAACAAATATTTACATTAAAAAAAACGATTGTGCATCGCAGACCTCATCTTTAGGGTAATAAAACACCCCTAAAACCGGTATTCATTGTCAACGATAATTTGGGTATGAAGGCAGTGATAATTTCTATGGCCAAAATAAAACTGTTGTTGGTTTTGAACTGGTCGGTATATTTCATGGCTTGTTCCATCTATTGCCCCAACAGCAGAATGTATTTCATGCCAATTTTCCTTCAGTTCTCTCCTTTCTGCAATAGAGGACCATTGTATAGGCCTATACATCGACAAAGTGGAGGAAAAAGAGAAAATGTTGCAACTAGCTTTTTATCCCTTCCACATAATATTTTCTTTCCAATCAAAGGCAGGAAACATAAATTTAGCAACACTTAATTTGCTGTATTCAAGTGCTTTCGATTTGGTCCAGTCCAAAATTTTGTGGTATGGTAAGGTTTTAAATGATGCTGTGTTTTCATTTGCTTTCGTTTTTTATCATGTCAATTGTACATGCTACTTTGATTAAAGTCATTAAAGTCTCTCAGAGGATCTTGCTACTTCATGATTTAAATTCATTATTTTTTGGCCCCAAACCAGTGCATAAAAACTCGTCGGTATTCACTTTACTATGGGTTTGTTATATCTTTTTGACTTAAATATAAAATTTGACATCTACATTAATTTGCGAGCAAAATAAATATTTGTTGAACGACTGTAAAATAAACATGTTAAAATGACTAATTTCTTAAAGGTTTGCTTCATCTAAGTATCCAACCCACAATTATCTGGGAGGGGGGGTTAATGCATTTCCATTATCCATGGTACCAAATAAGTCATCATATAGTTATGGGTACATGACATCTACCTTTTTTAACAACCTTTTTTAACAACCTACTGAATAATGAGGTTGACTGGTACTTTGACATACAAAACTGATCAATAGCCAAAATTTTCTGCCAAGGTCGGCGTGATACTTTTCGCAGATGTACTAAGCCCCCTTTTGCCAGAACATCCCTGAATGATATTTTGGTTTCATATGCAAGAGCTTGCATACTCTTGTCACAAATGTGCCAGGAAAACGGCTTTCAGGGAGCCTCCGCATGAACATGGCCACATTTTGGAGCAATCGTAAATCACTCTTTATTTATACCAATATCAATGCCAAGAAGTAAATCAAAAGCCAGAGGGAAAATTGACGAAAGTCTCCTGAACTATTCTTTTTCAATTTATGCGACATTTAACAATATAAAATCTTATTTACCCATTACACGAGTCGTCGACGCCTGAGCAGTGAGATACGTGCCAATGGTTTTACAATGATTAGATGGTATTTTAGCACTCAGAAAACCTACGACAGGCTTAAAGTTTCACCTCAGGTTAGGCTATGCAGTCCAAAAAAGGATAATACGTATTGGTCGATACTTATCCCTCGGATGCTCGAAGGCATAGATCATGAATGGCTTTTGAAAACATTGCGGGAAAAGGACTAAATGCTAGTGACAAACATTTTTCACCTTTTCCCACAATGTTTTCTACATGTACCTAATCAAAGACAGAAACCTCCACTTAAGCTACATTTAATTAGTCGTCTGCAATTGTTTTTATTTGGTCTGGTAAAAAAAAGGCAATTTAGTAAAGAGTTAATTGTAAAAAAAACCTAGCCTGTGTTCCAGCCCATTTTTGTTTTCTCTTTTATATTCGGACTTTACTCTGTCAGTAATACAGTGTCATTTTTTGACAAATTTACGTCGAAATGTAAAGATGGGAAAATGATCGGAATGAAATCCTGGGCGAGTAAAAACCATACAGGTACGACAGAAAAACGGTAGACACCGATAGAGTAATTAGCGGATTACATTTATCGATAATCTCCTAGCTTCAGAGATGACCCCCGCTCTGAAATACCGTACTCCGTGCTTTTATTCCTTACTCGGTGTTGGCTTGTACATCTCTAATAGGATGGTAAACGTTGGGCAAAACGGAGAAAATGTTCGTTGCCAGTATTTTGTCATGTTCCTGCAAGCTTTCAAAATGCCCTTCCCTTTCTAAAAAGCCCCATTCTTTAGGTCATTAAAACTCAGGACATGTATTGTAAACTTAAAGTTAAATCTCCGTTTTGAACATTGAAAGTTGTTTTGAAACTCTTTCAGTCTTGATAAAGTATATTTCAAATAACATGGTAAACAAATAAAAAAAAAAAAACTTTTAACTGAGCGACAAAATTTTGACAACCTCAAGAGAAAAAAAGTTTCAAAATACTTCTGGAAAAGGAGAAAATGCTAGTCACTAAAATTTTCTCTTTTTACCACTATGTTTTGTACTTTTTCCCAGCTAAACGGCACATTTTCAGCTGCTCTTAACTTATTATCTGCTAATTGCTTTAATGTAGACAACCCTATCTTTTTGTTATTTTCTGAAGGGTTTTGTAAAGGGTTACTAAGATGGAAAACATTGTGGGGAAGTCAAACAAAAGGTTGATTACAATTGTTTGCTACTTTTCCTACAATGCTTTGAAAAGCCTCTTCTTCAACATTGTTGAAAGTCAGTATTGTGATCTAAAAGGCTGAATCTCAGTTTCTATACTCTAAAGTGTACCTTTTTAAAAACTCTTTGCTCTCTCAATAAAATTATCCATGGAATAAAATGGTAAAGACTTTGAAGAAATTAATCATCTCATTACAGAGTTACAGTTTTAGACGAATCAAAATTCATTGCATTTTCAAGCAAAAACTATTCTTTAATCCTTTACCATACCCTATCAAGTACAGTTTTAACAACCCTGAGAAAGAAACAATTTAAAAACTTAATTTTGAAAAGGAGAAACTTTCTTGACTCTTTACACGAAGAAAAAATATCAGATTTTCCGAAATTGAATGCATTTTCTGGAAGCAACTTTTTGATCTGGCACCATTGATGGAACCTGTATGAAATAGTATGGAAGACATTTTAGGAAAAGGAAAAAAATGTCAAATAGCACCTTATTCTCCTTTTCAGACCAAAAGTTCTCAAGGCTTCTTCCTAGACTTTTTAAATTCATTATTGGGCCAATAGAGGGTTAGATCTAAGTTTCTACACAACGTAAAATCATATATGGGTAATGGTAAATTAAATCTCTTTGCTATCACACAAAACTTTTCCTTCAAATGAAATGGAAAGGAGTTTCAGAAAAGTCCATCCGTTTTAATTTTTTTCAACATATTTTCACAAACCTTCTTCAAGTTTGTTAAAACTCAGGATGGTAAACTGGTCTTGATTGCACAGGAACATTGCACAGGAACATTGCACAACTCTATCGACTTTGCTGTATTTGGACAGGCGATTTAAGTACATGAAAATGTATTGCAATATGTTATGCCTATATTCTAAATTCGCCTTCTAACAGTACTTTCAGTACTTTGATTTTCTATGGTGCTAACTAAAGGTGAAATTAGAAAATTATTCGGTAATTTATTCTATACTCTGTTATTTTTTTTTTTATTATTTTTTCTTGATCGGACCATAACTACCGTGAACCAACAAACCGCAAGGCTACGAAGTGACTCGTACAAAATGATTATGATACAAAACGTCTGTAATTCAATGAAAAAAAAAAGAAGCACTAGAGTCTACTAGAGCAATGTCGGGTATTGTCGGCCAGAGGCAGTTATCGTCAATTCTTTTTGTCCTTTAATTCCATGAAAGATGAACAAATTTCATTTTTATGATGTAAAATATGACATCAATATTTCATCTAATCACAGTGCTGAAAGTAAACAGTACTCTGTAAGTCCCAAAGAATCAGTAAAAGTTTACAGTTGGGTCTTTATCAGATAAATGGAAAAAATAACTTCCATCACTTTTTTCCCCAGGAAGTACAATTCTAACAGAAAATAATGAAAATTTAGTGCATATTTATGTAGTTCCCATGATCGATAGATATTAAAAATAATATAGAATTAAAAGTGTTGGTCATTATTACAAAGTGTGATTTTTGATTAAAAAAGTCATCATATTTCGGCTCCCCAAAAATGATGTGTTGGGTATATGTCAAAGCCTATCGAGGTGGCGTCCTGTTGAAATTCTCAGTAGCGTGTTCATAATATTTTCAAACTAGAATGATTTTTCTGGATTATTCTATGTTTATTTGACGTTTTTACGTAATTAGTTATATATAATTCAGTTACCAAAAACGTATAACGCCGGTTACGCTGTCAGTCAAAAACGTGATTTTTTTGTTTGATCTGAGACAAGGAACTCGTCTCAAATCTGGACAGATTTATTATATCCGTTTCAAAAGCAGTTGTTAAACTGCCGATTAACAGCACTTGCTGATTGAAAGAGCTTTCGTTGTTCAAAATAAGACCGATTTTTTACAACTACGGTATCTGTCGGTCAACTTCGTAACCTCCAATCAAATCATCTTATCACGTAATGCAAAAGATTACTCAAGTAAATTTAGCGCTGAACGAACCTGTATCAATACTATCTACAGGACTACGTCATCAATTTTTGTGATTGAGCTTTCTTGTCGATGACGACAAGGTAAGTGGTCTGTCGGTCAACGTCTTTTCCCCTTGTTACCTCCGTCACATATTCAAAATATTATGTTCTTGTTGTCGCTCGATATCCAATGGTTTCTTATGCCTATTCTTTCGATAACATTGTTCAGATAAGGCTCAAATTTTGAGAAGAGGTAACACATTTTAGACAAGTTCGATCGGCAGTTACGTTTTGACCGTCCGGCGTCTGATGCAGTGTAAGATTCGACTCGATTGTGTTGCCCTGGTATGTCAGAGATAACTGCCGAACAGATATCATTTGGTTCTAGCAACAAAATAGTTGTTCTCTCAATGATAATTATTCATTTTATTCACTTTTTAAGTAAGTTGTTGGTTGAATCAAATTAATTGATATCTGCCTAAATCATTCCCCACCTGCAAAATTTTTGAAATGCCAGTTACATTCTGACATTACCGGTATTCTGTTTGTATGGAAGTAACAGTTGACTTGGAAAAGTTGTCAATAGGAATATCTAGTCAAATTTTATTTTCATGAACAAAACAAGTTCTTATTATGAAGAAATATCCAACAGCATTAAAATTCCCAGAATTAATTTATTATTTGTCATTGATTTTTTTTTTTTTGCTTTGGTGCAAAATCAAGTTGATCTGACTGTGCAGCCTTATAATATTACATTTCCTTTTTATCTTTTCAGCTGATGAAAACTTGTAGAATGAAGTGGATACCAAAGTTTCCAAGGCTGATATTTTTGTTTTGTACTCTGGAACTTGTGGCAGAAAATAAATTAATGTATTCCATGTTTATCTTGCCTTGTCTTTTATTAAAAAGTAAGACATACCGGACAACTTTGATACTGTTCATAAATTCATACACTCTATCATACTGTTAAATCTTAATTTTGATTCACACTTTCTTTTCAATATATAGGATCTGGTATGTTTTATCCCTGTATCAGAATATGAGGGGTCCTGTGTGTCTCAGTGGTAAAATGTAGGACTTGATACCTGGATCCACTGGGTTTTTCTTGGGAATGTCATTTGACAAGACACTTTAACCCATTACCACACAATCCCTACTTTTGATGCCCCTCAGAAAGAAGCCTTTAGAAAATATTGTAGGAAAAGGAGAAAATGGTAACGTCTCCAAAAATGTTAGGTAGGGTAGGGGCAAAAATTTTTTTTTATCATTATTATTTTTTTAATATCCCCCTCCCACCCCAAGCATTTTGAAAGCGCTTAAAATCTCAACTAAAATGAAAAAATGTAGACTTGTCCAAACCTAAGCATTTGTAGAAAACATATTTAATAAGGATCAAAAGGTGGTATTTGCTTTTGAAAATGGAAAAAAAGAACCTTAAGGAAAAAAGAGAAAATGGTAGCTACCAGCTCCGAGTCCATTTCTCATTATGTGTTCAAAAGACCTCATGTCTGTCACTAATTTTCTTATTGTGTGTTAAATGCTCAAATTCTATGTTCATTTACAGAATGCATATAATACTTCTATATTTGCATCTTTCCCCCACTCCCCTACCCCCACCCCCATTAAGTGCTGTCAACTTTTGTTTAACTTTTTTCTTAATTGAAATTTTTACAAGTATTTGCAGACGACAAAACAAATGTTACTCACAAACTGAAATTTGTTTTGGGAAGGGTAGAAAACATTATGGCAAACAAAGAGAATGATTTATAGCATTTTCTCCTTTTCCCACAATGTTTTCAAAAGTTTTTTTAAAGGTTGTTATTGTGTGGTAAAAAGCTAAAAAGCATGAAAAAGTTAAAATATTTATTTCCAAGTTTCTAAATAGACTGATGAATACTAGAATGTTTCGTTTGTTTTTATATTTAATACCCTCCCCCTCCAGAACACTTTAAAGTGACTATATAACTTACTGATTTAACTGTAGAAAAGTTAGGTTAACAAAGGATGTGCATATTTCTTTTTTTATCTAGAGCACACATTCCTGACACAACTGTAAAATTACAAGTGTCCACTTTTGTTGTCTTTTAGAGTTAAAATGTGAAACAAGAGTGCTGTCATCACAATATACGCCACCACAAGTTGCTATTTCAAGCAGCTAGCTTTAACAGACTAAAGTTTTGGAATTTCTAGCACCTGCCTGGGTAGCTCAATGGATATATTGAGCTACTTTTAATCTAAAAGGTTTACGGATGGTCTGATGGGTGGAGAGACGCATGCACAACAGACTCAATGGTCATTGGCTTTGATTAAGCAATAAAAGCATGAAGTTTCATGAAATTTTGTCAAAGAGCTTGAGGTACAAAAATGAAAATTTGACATGGAGCCCCCTTTTTCCATGACACAGCAATAAATTCTAAAACTCTGACAATATGCACAAAGTCAAACAATCTGTGAGATATCACCCATATCTGTTGAGATACACCCAGTAATTAGAGAGATTGGTAAAAATTAAATATAAAATGAAGACCCCTTTATCCATGACACACACATCCTTGACAATCTGCGCTGGGTCACATGATGAGAAACATTCTGTAAAAATTTCATCCAAATCCGTCTAGAAATGTGAGAGGAGTTGCGTTCACAAGAAGTGGACGTACGAAAGGACAGATGCAATTTAAATTTTACATGAAGCCCCCTTTTTCCATGACATGTTATAAATTAAACAAGAGCCGTCAGAGACGGGTTATGCTCCCCGAACAAGTGCTTGTCATAAAATATAAGAAATTGATATAAATTCACTTCTTTTATCATTGAAGAACCTGTTCATGCCCCCAAAAATTTGAAGTAAAAAGGCAATTACTATCTTAGAGATAGCCAATACAAACTTGTAACGGACAATAAGCCCAATAAGCCCCCTTTAAGCCCCATTTTCCCATAAGACAATATTGGATCATTGCAATAAATACAACGGGTGTGTGGTTTGTGGCATTTTTGAATAATAATTCAAAATTCGAAATTTCATAAAATTTTGAGCAGTCATGTATAAAATATTACAGAATACAATTTTTTACATGAAGCCCCCTTTTTCTTTGACGCAGCCTGAAATTGAGAAAAAGGAAGAGAGGTACCTGGGCAACGTTCCAACAAGTTCAGATTTTAAATTTCACAAAGTTTTGAGCACTGATAAAGGAGAACCTAGTGAAAAACAATTTTTTCCACGAAGTCCCCTTTTCCGTGATGCAGCCTTATTTTGAGAAACCAGGAAAGACATATTTGCGCATTAATAATTCATAGATTGCAAAAACAAAGGGCACATGTTGAAACTTGTAAAACAAGATATAGCCATGAAATGTTGACAAAAACTGAACAAGATATTAGTAAAAATTGCAATTTTGCATTAGGGCCCCTTTCTCATTTTACAAGAAACCCCCTTTTTCCATGACAGAGGGTCAAATTGAAAAACACATAGATAAAGAAACAAGAGCACATGGTGAAACTTTGAAAAAACAATATAACCATGAAGTTTAATGAAATTTTGACCAAAACTAAATGAAATACAAGTAAAAATTGGAATTTTGCAAGAAGCCCCCTTTTTCCATGACAGAACGTCAACTTAAAAAACGCCCAGATTAAAAATAGCAAGGGCAGATGCTAAAACTTTCCATAAACAATATAACCATGAAGTTTCATGATATTCTGACAAAAACTGAATGAGATATTGGTAAAAATTGCAATTATGCATTAAGCCCCTTTTTTCCAATACACTGGGTCAAATTGAAAATCCGGGAAAAAGATATCGGCGCCTTACCCTAAGGGGTTCATATGTGAAGTTTTATCCAATTTGGTCCAAGGGTTGTGGAGAAATCGCTTCGGACGGACGGACGGAAGGACGGACGGAAGGACGGACAGACGAAGCTGCGACTATATGCTCGCCCTTCGGGGAGCATAAAAACCTTGACAGTATATGCTAGGTTACATGATCTGAGAATATTTCATCCAAATCCATTCAAATATGTCCAATATTAATTAGAAATATAATTCAAGTATCAGTGAAAAATGAAATATAACATGAAGCCCCCTTTTCCATGATGCAGCTATGAATTGCAAACTTAAAAACCTTGACAATATGTGCTAGGTCACAAAGAAGAAGAGATGAGAAACATTGTGAAATATTATCCAAATCCGTCAAGAAGTATTGGAGGGGTGCTTCTGCCCCTCAATTTCATTTAGATCAGACACATTTTAACATTAGATGTTTTGCTTAATTCAGTATCATTCATTTTGTTATTTTGTTCCTTATATTTTAATTTCCAATCATCTTAAGAAGAATCAAACATTTCAAGCATTTGCGGACGACCCTATGTGTCCACTGTCCAGTATGAATTAGAAATATTGGTGAAAAATGAAATGTAACATGAAGCCCCCTTTTTTCATGACGCAGCTATGAATTGCAAACCTCATAACCTTCACAATATGTGTTAGGTCACAAGAAGAAGAGATGAGAAACATTGTGAAATTTTATCCAAATCTGTCAAGAAAATTGGGAGGAGTGCTGCTGCCCCTCAATTTCATATAGATCAGACACATTTTAACATTAGATGTTCTACTTTATTCAATATCATTCATTTTGTCCCATATATTTTTATTTCCAATCAAGTTAGAAAGAAGCAGATATATTTCAAGCATTTGCAGACGACCCTTTCTCTCCTCCCTCACCCCCACCCCGTCTGCTATACATCTATTATTTTCATTTCATAAAACATTTTTTTTCCACTCACGAACAGAATTTTAGCTTCCACTTATTGTTTTAATCATAGATTTGTGTAAATTCACTGTTTGAATTAATTATTAAATATGAGGAGATGGTTTGAAGTCCATCTGGTCGGACGATGCCACGCTGATCATGATAGTGTCATGGGTTTTCACGTTTTTTTGTCGATCTATTTTTTCGTAACAATCAATTTTTGGAGAAGTATTACTACATAATTTCACATCATTAAGTCAGTTTGAATATTAGGTAACCTTAAAATCCGTCACTTTACACTAGATAAGAGGATTAACGCCTTTCTTACTTTGTCATAAATGACTCGCCAGCTTCATTGTCGTCCGCGTGTCTTTCGAATTTTATACTGATCGTGTTTAGCACATATTCTACCCGTGGCGTGCAAGCTAGGTTAAATGAAGCTCTAGACAATAATTTCAGGTGTCAGATTGACATTTAGGCAGATATTTTTCAGCGTCAAAGATCATTTCAAAATTCCAAATTTTAAAACCTGGGCACAGGGATCAAATGAGAAGCTTGCTGATTCGTCAAGTTTTGTCAAGACATCCGTGGACAAAAAATCATGTCTTTTTACCGGCCAATTTTTTCATGTTATTTATCCACTATGTTGAATCCAAGAGTTTGATTGATATTAGTCACGAAACCAAGCGCTAAAAACCAGATTTCAAGTTTTGGGAGCGAGCGAGTTACGGAACCGACTAGAATTTCTCAATCGTTTAAGAAAAGTGAAAATCAAAAGTAAAAGTTGGAGCTGCGGCTATATCATCGACGCATCAGAACATCGTGATATTTTTGCTGGCGATAGTATATCGCGATTCTTACTCGTCGTATCGATACTTGGCGATACATTTACGTCGTGTGCAGAGTGTGTGCAATTACGTATAAATGTATGTGGTTCACATATGAAATAAGAAAATTTCACACAGTTTTTCATTGCCTCTGCTGTATACGTATACATGAACGTAAAAAAAACAACAGCCCTAATAACGATGAAATTTATAAAACTTTGCAATTTGGGGAATGATTTGCAGCAAAATGTTGACAGTCACTTACTCTAGCTTAGGGTTTTCCCCGTTTTAAATATAGATGCCAATTTGGAACGTTCTAAGGTGATCATATGATTTTATTATGTTCGTACCCAAAAAGTTGAGACTGTGTTTTGATCGGTTTGCCGCCTGTAACATTTTTGTCACAAGGATTGTAAAATAAGATAAAGCATTAACAAGGTCGTTTGGTTTAGTGGACGAATTCTGGCTGCAATTTGAGTATTTGCTAGCGAAAGATGGCTCAGTTTAAATTGTCTTTGTTCTTTACAAATCGGTAATCGCAGATCGGCAACGGTCTTCCGAAGTTGACAATTGTGGGTTTTGGCGCTGGAAAATTGAAATGACATGTCTTTGACGCTGCAAAGTATCTGACGCAGGAATTTATGGTCTAGAGCTTCATATAACCTAGCTTTCGTGCATCCAGCAGAAATATGGGCTAAACACGTAAACACATCAGTATAAAATGCGAATGACACGCGCATGATCAGAAGCTGGAGAGTCATTTATGACAGGGTAATAACGGCCCGTGTTAATCCTCTTATCTAGTGTAAAGTGACATATTTTCAAGTTACCTGCAATTCAAAATGACAAACTGCTGTCAAATCATGTAGTAATACTTCTAAAAAACTTAATTGTCATGAAAAAATAGATCGCCGAAAAAACGCGAAAACCCATGACACTTTAATGATCAGCGTGGCATCGTCCGATCAGAGGGACTTCAAACTATCTTCTCATCTTTAATAATTAATTAAAGCATCTTCTCATGTTCAATAATGAATTTTAACACTGTATGTATGTAGTAGTACATGACAGATGTGTTCTGTGACACAGTAAGATAAAAGGCCAATTTTTTCTCATCGGAAGAAAAAAAGAAATAGGGTCGGGGCTAAATCTCTAGGTAGGGTCGGGTTACCCGAAACAAACTCTTCTTTTTTTTAGGCCTAACAAGCATTTTCTCCTTTTCCCACAATGTGTTCTACCCTTCACAAAACAAATTTCAAATTTTCCGTCACTTTTATTTTGTCGTCCTCAAATGCTTTCAATTTGGACAAGGCTAAAATTTTGTCGTCTGGTAATGGGTCAAAGCCCCAGCCTTGTAGCATTGCAACCCATGAAATGCACTAATTATGTGAGGTGTTGTCATATGGCTTAAAATGTTGAAAGCAGCATACAGCACCATTCAGTCAAGTACTATCAAGTATGTTTGCCCAAGTACAAGGGTTTGTTAACACATCTTCAGGTTTTACTTGATGTGATAGATTGACCAAATTACTGAACAGAAGAAATTTCCACCAATGACAGATTTTCTACCTAAAGTTTCACTTGTTCCAGTATTTCAGGTACACTGAGCATAGGCCAGCTGGCTTATGTCATGGCCTGATGTCTGTCATGTATCCCTCTGTCCGTACCCTTTTCAGCGTATACTTCAACGTTTTGTCTTAAATATCGTCTTCTCTGAAACTACCCATCCAATTTTGATGGAACTTCATAGAAATGTTCCTACCATAGGCCTATTAAAAATTCTAGGAAAAAATCCTTGAAAAACTCTGGTTGCCATGGTAACAGAAATGAAAAATATTGAATTTGTTCAAAAATCTTCTTGTCTTAAACCGTAAGGCCTAAGGCTATTACTCTTCAGCTATTTAATTTTTTGTACATGGCAGACTCAAAGTCCATCAGTCTCTTGAAATATGAACAAGAGCGGCAAATTGTCGCAAGATACGCCCGTCTTACCCCAAGTTGTAAAGCTGGGGCATGCACCGGACAAAATTCAAGTATGAAAAACAACAAAGGGCAATAACCCAAAATTTAAGCAAGCAAGAGTTGTGATTCCTGTGCACTGCACTCCCCCTCAATGAGATCTATCCACCCATGAAATTTCATAACCCTAACTAGTATAGTTTTGGAGATAAGCTCCGGACAAAAATCAAGTATGAAAAACGACAAAGGGCAATAACTCAAAAATTAAGCAAGCAAGAGTTATGATTCCTGTGCACTGCACTCCCCCTCGGTGAGATCTATCCACCCATGAAATTTCATAACCCTAGCTAGTATAGTTCTGGAGATATTCAGCAGACAAAATTGAAGTATAAAAAACGGCAAAGGGCAATAACTCAAAAATTAAGCGAGCAAGAGTTATGATTCTTGTGCACTGCACTCTCCCTCGATGAGATCTATCCACCCATAAAATTTCATAACCCTAGCTATCATAGTTTTGGAGATATGCTCCGGACAAAATTCAAGTATGAAAAACAACCAAGGGCAATAACTCAAAAATTAAGCGAGCAAGAGTTATGATTCCTGTGCACTGCACTCTCCCTCGATGAGATCTATCCACCCATGAAATTTCATAACCCTAGCTAGTATAGTTTTGGAGATATGCTCCGGACAAAATTCAAGTATGAAAAACAACAAAGGGCAATAACTCAAAAATTAAGCAAGCAAGAGTTATGATTCCTGTGCACTGCACTCCCCCTCGATGAGATCTATCCACCCATGAAATTTCATAACCCTAGCTAGTATAGTTTTGGAGATATGCTCCGGACAAAATTCAAGTATGAAAAACAACAAAGGGCAATAACTCAAAAGTTAAGCAAGCAAGAGTTATGATTCCTGTGCACTGCACTCCCCCTCGATGAGATCTATCCACCCATGAAATTTCATAACCCTCGGTCGTATAGTTTTGGAGATATGCTCCGGACAAAATTCAAGTATGAAAAACAACAAAGGGCAATAACTCAAAAGTTAAGCGAGCAAGAGTTATGATTCCTGTGCACTGCACTTCCCCTCGATGAGATCTATCCACCCATGAAATTTCATAACCCTAGCTAGTATAGTTTTGGAGATATGCTCCGGACAAAGAACTGGACGCCGCCCGCCCGCCCGCCCGCCCGACACGGGTGATCCCATAATACGTCCCGTCTTCGACGGGCGTATAAAAAGGACAAGATAAATGGATATGGGTAGAATATCAAGTCATGTGTGACATCCGTCACCTTTCTTCATTAGTCAATCTGTCAAATGTAGCATCCAAACACATTTATATCAATAAAAGGTTAAATTATGAAATGTATTACAACTATTGCATACTATAAGGCAGTCAACCTTAAATAGTAGAAATTTCACTTTTACCAACTTCATAATTAATGCCCTTTCCACAAAGCTGACTTGGTGAAAATGTAAAATGCATTGGAAAAATCAGTAACATCCGTCACTTTAAAATAAGTCTCATAAAGGAGAGATAAGAATCCCTCCTTAGCCAAATATTTGTTTAAAAGAAATACCACTTCTATAACTATTTAATTAAAAGCTTATGTATACAAATAACAAAACTTACAATGTCATATAATTCACATAATATATTGACAAGGTAACTTCCATCACATTTGATAGGCCATAATTAATCGTTCATAACTTTAATAAAAAATCACAAAATATCTTTTTTTGCCAATTTATGAAACTTTAGTGAATATTTTACCTGTATAAAGCAAAAAAAAAAATGCCAAAATAAGATTTAGAAAATTTAAGTGTGATGGAGGTCATTTTTTCCATTTATCTGATAAAGGCCCAGTTATAAAATTTCCCAACGTTAACATCTACAATAAGGAGGGTGGTGGTTTTTTTCAGCGTGAAGGGCAAACTGAAACGTTCTCGATTGCTTAAATACGAGTTTCAGATATAAAATAGTGTTTGCATCACAAAATTGAGCGTGTTTTGCTCACCCTAAAGCAGCTTATTCATGTGTCGATGACTGGCAATGCTAATTTGTGTGATCGGTAATTATCGACAGATTAAGACATGAATAAAAGAAATAAGAATTAATATGTTTTATGTAACAACAATTCCTTTTTATCTTTCGGGTTACAGCTATGTCCAGACAAATTTTGGCTTGAAAACTCCAAAACGAGGTCAATACTTGTCAAATAACCTGACATAAGCCATAGAAATGGTGCGCAGTGGTGCAATGTCCAGACATCTTAGTCCATGATATTACCAATGTGTATCTGTTCGGCCTTCTTTTGCGGTTGTTCTTATGTTATGCATCAAGTTTTGCTTTAATTGCTTTATATTAGATCTAATTCGGCGACGACTAATGAATAAAACCCATAATGATGATTTTTATGTTAAATTCTTGAAAATTAAATACCATGTCGATAATAGACAAAGCCTGACGATATCACCCGACATACCCTTATGTAATGTTGGCGCTGTTTGCTACCATGGGTTGGATCCAGAGGGGGGGACCGGGGGTCCGGACCCCCCCCTGGAATTTTGGCAAAAATGTGGTTATCAGATTCGTGAAATGGTACTGGTTTGATATCGCACAACATTTATGTAAAATACAGTCATAAATTAAAAGACCTCTTAATGGTTAGAACTGGAAACGTTGACTTTCCTTGTAAACGGCTTACATCCACTGAAGTCTGGAAATCAAAGTATCATATAATAAGACGAGTCTGTTTTCGTGTTTTCACCCCCCCCCCCCCCCCCGAGAAATATGTCTGGATCCGCGCATGGCTATAATACGCAACTTTACACCATTATATTCTACGTGTAGATCAGTAGACGTTGTCTGTGCATGTCATATTCTTCGAAGATTCGACTGTCTTATATGACGCATCACTACTAGCCCCAAAAGCGGGCTGACTGTACGCTCTATAAAGTAGCAATGTTTAAAATAGCTTTTACGTATCAATACGTTTGAGCAGAAATGAGACCTGCATTAGCAACAGATTTCTCTAAACAGATGATCATAGTTTATTGGGTAAACCTTGTTTTTGTTTCAAATTCAAAGTAACGGTTGTCACGTAGGAAAGTGGTTCGGTTCTGTACCCAGGATGCCCATATCAGATAGATGAGTATTTATAGAATGCCATCTAGCGGGAGATAATGGATCAGTAGAGTATCCGCAAAATAAACCATTGATAACTTCAGTTTGTATCTAAAGTGGCTGTTATCGACACCACACTTTCCAATCTCTTAAAGCACAGGAATTTGACATTCTATAACCAAAATAAATGATAAAACATGAAAAAAAAAATCTCCCTATAAAAACACAAGGAATGCAACGTCTGGATTGCTGGCGCTAGCATCCGTTTTTAAGATATTTATGGACATCATTTGATACTAAAGATTCTAGAAAAATCTTTAGTATCATGTGATGTCCATAAGTATCTTAAAAACGAAAAAAATAATAGTAATAAGTAATACGAAAATACGCTTCCTGGCTCTTTTTGTGACGTCGGCGGATGGAGTCTCGGACGAATCAAAATTTTCGAATAGAGTTGTAAAACATGACGGATATCTCTGGTTGAAAGGTGTCTACTGATGTATCGCCGGATGTCGCAGGTACATTATTGTGTTGTCTATCGCTAGGCTAAATTAGATTATGATCAATGTTTGTTTCGTGGGTGATTTTGGTTGGGAAAGGCTGTCGGGTGCTAGCGCCAGCAATCGAGACGTTGTATTCCTTGTGTTTATACGGGCGAAAGACCGCCTATAGGTTACACGAATGAATAAAACTTAAAATCATCAAATTTCAGAATTCAAAATACAAACCCGTAAGACTTTTTCGGCCATTTTGAATTTCTGTTGATTTTTTTGTCCACTGGTGGTGAGCTTCCGGTCACCAGACTGGACTGTATCAGAATTTCTTTACAAGAGCAAAGAACATTCATTTATTGACAAATTTCAAGAACTCAGCCAGCATATGTTATGAATTTTTCTAATAACAAAATTAAACATAAATCACACAGATTTTGGGAAATATTTTAATAAACGCGTCTTTGGAGTATATTTCTTTCTTACGAAAAAAAGGGGGAGGAAAAATGACGTGTTCTATGTCACACGCACTGAGTTTGTAACCATACAGATCGACTGTATCTGTACTTCAACTTCCTTGACAACCAGAAGTTTGGTTTATTACAAGATGAATTCCACACAGTCAGACAAAATCCATAAGATTAAATTTAATTATTTTGTTGATAAAATTTCTTTAAAAGTTATCTATCTACAAGGTTTCCCTTTCGTTCGCATATCATTACAAAAATTCTGGGAAAAGAATATCAATAGTTTCAATGACGTATGAACTACGCAGCGCTTAAAATGACATCATCTTCTGATGTCGGCCTTGATCCTTTTCGTCCTCTTGCAGTTTGCCCTATTCGTATTCACTTTGGTTTCTAAAACTACGTCTTGTCTATTTCAACACTTTGTTCATGAGAATAATTTAAACAAGAGCGGCAAATTGTCGCAAGATACGCCCGTCTTACCCCAAGTTGTAAAGCTGGGGCATGCACCTGACAAAATTCAAGTATGAAAAACAACAAAGGGCAATAACTCAAAAATTAAGCAAGCATGAGTTGTGATTCCTGTGCACTGCACTCCCCCTCAATGAGATCTATCCACCCATGAAATTTCATAACCCTAGCTAGTATAGTTTTGGAGATATGCTCTGGACAAAAATCAAGTATGAAAAATGACAAAGGGCAATAACTCAAAAATTAAGCAAGCAAGAGTTATGATTCCTGTGCACTGCACTCCCCCTCGGTGAGATCTATCCAGCCATGAAATTTCATAACCCTAGCTAGAATAGTTCTGGAGATATTCAGCGGACAAAATTCAAGTATAAAAAATGGCAAAGGGCAATAACTCAAAAATTAAGCAAGCAAGAGTTATGATTCTTGTGCACTGCACTCTCCCTCGATGAGATCTATCCACCCATAAAATTTCATAACCCTAGCTAGTATAGTTTTGGAGATATGCTCCGGACAAAATTCAAGTATGAAAAACAACAAAGGGCAATAACTCAAAAATTAAGCAAGCAAGAGTTATGATTCCTGTGCACTGCACTCCCCCTCAATGAGATCTATCCACCCATGAAATTTCATAACCCTAGCTAGTATAGTTTTGGAGATATGCTCCGGACAAAATTCAAGTATGAAAAACAACAAAGGGCAATAACTCAAAAGTTAAGCAAGCAAGAGTTATGATTCCTGTGCACAGCACTCCCCCTCGATGAGATCTATCCACCCATGAAATTTCATAACCCTAGCTTGTATAGTTTTGGAGATATGCTCCGGACAAAGAACTGGACGCCGCCCGCCCGCCCGGACGCCCGGACGCCCGCCCGGCTCGGGTGATCCCATAATACGGCCCGTCTTTGACGGGTGTATAAAAAATTGTTCTTTAATGAAGAAAAAGAGTGCTTTAAATTGTGAGAAAGATGGCAAGACCACAGATAGATCTATATATTTTTGGGTACAACATAGATGTAGGGAATTGGATAAAGATATTTTAGGAGATTTGAGATAGGAAGATTGCTTGTGGCATTTTATGGCTTGGTAAGGCCTTTTATTGGGTAAATGGATGGACGGGTGGATGTATGATTCTAATATGAGAGAAGATTGTATAGTGTTAAAGGCTGTGTTAAGCATCATTCAGTTATTGTCAAGTGCCCTAATTCTGTGACTTGTCTTTGAACCGATGATTTTTGTTCACATATCATAAAGCACAATGTTTGATGACGTCATATGACAGGGATCATTCTGGGCTGCGAAATCGCGAGATTCTCTCATTAAAGATGCAAAAATCCCATTTCTAAACCTAAATTGAAACAAAATCTCGCATACCGATTTTTGGCAGATGATAGGGATAGAACTCGAGTGTCAGTCCTTACATAGTGGAAATCCGCACAATAAACTAGTCTATACACTGGTTCCCCACGTCGCAAAACAACGATGACACCGCTCCTTCTTTGGATCCCTCGATACAAAAAAAAAAAACACTCAAATTTAACCCTTTCCCAAACAATCCCTGGTTTTTACGGGTCTGGAATAGTAGCCTTTTGAAAACATTGTGGGAAAAGGAGAAAATGCTGGTAACCAGCATTTTCTCCTTTTCCCAAAATGTTTTCTACCCTATAATAGACAGAAATCATCTTTTCAGCAAGAGTTGAATTGTCGTCTGTAAATGCTTTCAATTTGGTCTAGTCCAAAAGTTTGTCGTTTGGGAAAGGGTTAACAAAAAGTGGCTTAAATTACATGGGTGGTAGCGATTGATTATTCATGAATTTGATTAAAGATCTACACTGAGGGTGTGGCAGAGCCAGATGTCAAGACTTATTTTGAAAAAATGTTGACACACTGGTTTTTAGTTGTAAGACTTGTGAAAACAATGTGGGGAAAGTAGAAATTGCTCAAAGTGAGCAGTTTATCCTTTTCCAACATTGTTTTCTCTCATTTCAGAGGAAGTAATCACTTTTAAAATAGTGTCTTATAAAGAGGTTTGGATTTGTCATTTGGAGAACAGTTAGATTCCTGAAAATTGAAACATAAGAAATCTCATTAAAATTTTAAATCTCTCATAATTTTTTAGCAAATGGAACATTTTCTCTCATATACAAGTCCAACGAGAATGATCCCTGATATGGTATTTCGGCTGGTAATGCTTACCAATATTTGAACATTTTATTGCTCTTAAATTTCAGCCAAATACCACACAAATACATGTAAAAGTCAATTGTTTTATCTAAAAGAAATTGACTTCATTTTTCTTATTTCTAAATACACTGTAGTGTTCTTTCTCTCTTTCTCAAAAAATGCAAAGATCTATGTACAACTTTCTACTGTAAAACTACCGAGCTACCGGAATTAGGTCAAGGCATGTTTGCTTTAGAAGGCCGACGGCATGCTGTGTTATTTGTGCACATTGGCCATGGAAATTGTTATCGAAGTTAATCTTTGTTATGAAAGTATTCAGAAATAATTTATTCATGAAAGGAAGTAATTTCTAGCTCATGTTCTTTTTTACGTTTTAATTCCATAATGTTGTTTCCTTGTAATCATGGAATACGGACACTCGAGGCTATATTGGGGCGGCCAGTGTACCTATCTATGCTTTCATAGTATTTCTTTCACAAGTACTCAAAATATTCTTTCCAAGCCTATGGCTTCGAAACAATTGTTAGCATTGAGAGAGGAATGAATCTTGTCACGGTGAATATTATCAATCCAAAGGAAAAGAATTGCCGCCTCCCTGTTCTCAAGTCCTGTACGCTATTGACTGAGCTACCAAGAGAAGAAAAAGGGATAGATAGATGAGTATAAAGCATCCTCGGATACCCCGGGGTCTCCCTATTTGCTACGCTACATCAACCCTGGGACAATTGACTAATAAAACTTTGAATCAGCCGCCGAAAATCGATACGAAACGTCATAGCGTACAGTCCACTCGCCCATCACAAAATGATGATGGAACCAATGAAAAGCCAGCATTCGGCCAGCGGTAAAGCGAGGAAAATTCAATTAATTGTCCCAGGGGTCGATGTAGCGTAGCAAATAGGGAGACCCCGGGGTATCCGAGGATGAGTATAAAGATATATAGATGGATAAGAAGGTTTTTAAAAAGTATTGGTATCAATATATGCAGCTAACTAAATCTAAGAAATAATCCAAGTTGTCAAAATTATGTTGATCTAGATCTACTCCGAGTTTAGATCGCATTAAAGTAATTCAGAAGTATACAAGCAAAATCATTATATACACTCTTATAATTGGTAAGCAGAGCTAGAGAAAGAAAATGTATACACATGTACATATTCTTACACTATCAGAAGTGCAAAGGGGGCTGATGTTGAATGTACATCCTGGACCTTGCTTGAAGGAGTCATGTAGCCTACATCATACAGGTCCTCACTCTCTGAGCAGGTCGCCCTGCACAGTGAGTGTGGTTAGCATATCTGACTCATGACCTGGTGGTTGCGAATTCAAAACCTAGTTGATGCAGTCTTTCTTTCTGGCGTATTTCCGCCGCTCACCTCTGTTGACGCATGTGAGAAAAGTAGTCAGTGGCTTTTGAAAGAAAGCTGTGTTAGTACTGGTGTGAGAAAGCTAGGAAACACATGTGCATCACCGACCCCGTCACCGCCATGATATGACCATAGCTGTTAAAGTGCGTTAAACCCCAGTACAACCAACCAACCAATCTGAGCTGGTCAGGATGACCAGTGTGCAAAGCTCAGTTGGTAGAGTGCAGCAGTCGTGAAGGTGATATTTTGGGTCAATATTGAGGGTGCAGTTTGATTCCCACAGCTGTCATCTAAAATTACTGATATTCTTTTGGATGAAACTGAGGTACTCTGCGATGTTGCTATACACTAAGCATGATAAAGAACCAGGTATAAATTAGGAAGGGTTCATCCTGTATCTGCACTGTCCACCATACAAATACAAACAGCCTTTGGCGTGGGGGTAGTGCACCATAAATGCAAATTGAATCAATCAAATGGTACCGGCTGAGAAGGTGAAAGTACTTTTTAGTAGTACCTGGTGAGCATGTAAGCATCCTTTTATTTTTTTTCCAAGGAGCCGATTGTGATGGCTTTCAGCCTGTTACTGACCTGGTTTTAACTCTTATAACCCACAAGGACCTGTATGCCCGTCTGATTTTATTTTCAGACACACAACTAATTTTTTGAGGAACTTCTCCAAGATATTTAGATCTTTGATTTGAACCTTTCATGGCTTTTCAAAGGTTGCCAAGCAGGAGAAAGAGACAATTTCTTGCAATTTTACTTTTCATCATTTCTCTACATATTGAATCCCTAGAGAGTTTTGACAATATTCATATTCAAGTGCCTAAAATTTATGCTTTCTAAATTACTTGCTAAAGATATTTCTTGTTTATCTATGAACAATGTATAGAGCTAGATGTTAGATCCCTTTTTTTGCGTATAGGTTTTCACACCCCTTTGTAGCGAAATGAAAGCGACCAGAAATAATTTATTTCTTACTGTACACAGAGCCATAAAAATACAAGTATTTCTATGTTCTATCCGCCACTTTCAAGACTACTTCAGTTATTTACCAGCCATTGCACCTATCCCTGCTTTCCTAGTGTGCCTTTAATCAGGATTACACTAACTTTTTTCCAGCCCAGTGGCTGCTTTCCGACTCTACATTTACCCGATGACAGGTCGCAATGATTATCATTGGTTCTTGGAAAAAAAACTAGTCCAGCTGGGATTAGCGACTCCTGATAATTTGGGACCAAATTAATTCTTCGCTGGTTAACTCTTTATCACACAATCCAGAGTTCAAACTGGGCTGAAGGAAAAGGATTCTGAGTATATTGCGGGAAAAGGATAAAATACCAGGAAAATGTTACCATGTTGAGAACTTTTGTTATCCTCCGAGTATGCTTTTTCTCGCTACACAATTATCATGCACCGTTGATCGCCGACCGAATATGTCATCTACACAAATAACAATGATGTCATATGATAATTTTAGCGTCTCCATCCAATGCTCTTTCGCTTCATGTCATTATGTGGAAAGCAAGGAATCTTCCAGTAAATTCTTGATCAAATTGTATAATCAGTGTCATTTTGGTACATATTTCTTAACCCCAAAAAATTGTAGGTGAAAGTGACGTATTTTTTTCGTTTTCTTTCATCCAACTTGACTGAAAGTTTTCATGTGTCTTTGTTTACATCTGGGCTACAAGGTCACGTGACTATCCCTTGATTATGAATAAATTATCTAGGAAGTATGGAGGTCCAAACAGACCATACTTGTTATATAAAACAGAAAAAATGAGAACTGTATGCCCTAGACACATTTAAAATTCTGTTGCAGTATCTTAGCGACTTAGAGCAAAAGATCTTTTTTATTGCCCTTGATATGGTGTTCCATGTGCATCTGTTGAAGAGTAAACTCTATAAAGTATTTCAAAAAACAAATTTGTAAATATGTTCATTTCTTTGACTCAAAAACTGTTAGCTATTTTTGAGATATCTTTTTGTTCAATTTTTCAACAGTTTTAAACTTAAAACTTATAGATTTCACCACTTATAAACTCTGCTTCGAATTGATAAGTAAGTTAGAATTATGACCTGCTTGGTCCTCCATACAGAACTCAATTTTGAAAGTGTGTGACTATTGATGACGTAGAGGGCAAACCACCACATTTGTATCGGACTTTCGAATTGACAACTACAGTGAATGACAAACGACTTCTTAACTTCCCATTGGTAAAAAAGAATGGATTAAAGTAAATGAGGATAAGAATATGAATTTTATTTTGTTCGACCTTCTTGCTTTTAAAAAATAAGCTGCGAAACGTTAGGTGCGTGATTATTGCTTACACTGGGATATATTTATATTACTGTCAAATTTGTTGTCTGCAGATAAAATATCCTCCGAGTATGCTTTTTCACGCTACACAATAATCACGCACCCTAGATCGCCGACCGAATACATGGAATCCACAAATACCCATGATGTCATACGATAATTTTAGCGTCTCCATCCAAAGATCTTTCGCTACGTGTCATTATGTGGAAAGCAAGGAATCTTTCGATAAGTTCTTGATCAAATTGTATAATCAGTGTCATTTTGATACATATTTCTTAACCCCAAAAATTTGAAGGTGAAAGTGACTTATTTTTTTTCGTTTTCTGTCATCCAACTCGACTGAGAGTTTTCATGTGTTTTTGTTTACATCTGGGCTACGAGGTCACTTGACTATCACATGATAATGAATAAATTATCTAGAAATTATGGAGGTCCAAACAGACCATACTTGTTATATAAAACAGAAAAAATGAGAACTGTATGCACTAGACACATTTAAAATTCTGTTGCAGCATCTAGCGACTTGGAGTAAAAGATCTTTTTTATTGCACTTGCCATAGTCATCCATGTGCATCTGTTGAAGAATAAACTGTTCAAAATATTTCAAAAACCAAATTTGTAAATATGTTCATTTCTTTGACTCAAAAACTTTTAGTTATTTTGAGATATATTTTTCTTCGATTTTTTTCAACAGTTTCAGACTTAAAACTTATAGATTTCACTACTTATAAACTCTGCTTCAAATTGATAAGTAAGTTAGAATTATGACCAACTTGGTCCTCCACACAGAACTCAATTTTGAAAGTGCGTGACTATTGATGACGTAGAGGGCAAACAACCGTATTTGTATCGGACTTTCGGATTGACAACTACAGCGAATGACAAACGATTTCTTAAATTCTCATTGGTAAAAGAGAATGGTTTAAAGTAAATGAAGATAAGAATATGAACTTTTTTTT
This sequence comes from Tridacna crocea, assembly GCA_943736015.1. NCBI lineage: Eukaryota > Metazoa > Mollusca > Bivalvia > Cardiida > Cardiidae > Tridacna > Tridacna crocea. The sequence goes on from OX031060.1 coordinate 47,597,349, forward strand.
GTTCGACCTTCTTGCTTTTTAAAAATAAGCCACGAAACGTTAGGTGCGTGATTATTGCTTACACTGGGATATGTCTATTGCCATTGAAAATGTGTTGGGCAGGGTCAAACAAATATAGATCTATCAGCACTGTACCAATTATGTTTTCATATGTCTGAGGAAAAAATTTTCTTTCGCACGTTTCTAGGCTTTGCCTATTTTCATATTATTATACAGGTTAGATTTTTTTTTTCATATTTTAACATTTATTTTGGTTAAAGAATGTCAAATTCCTGTGCTTAAACTAAAATGTCGATAATACTCGCCGTTGCTCTAGCTAGGTTGAACTTCATTCACAAAATTAAATCCAACTTACTCATTTGCATTTTCGCTTCCTCACTGGCCATTATATCTAGGAATAGAGTGATTCGCTTGCATCTTTCAAATAGTATACTGAGATTTGTTGTTTTTTTTTTCACGTCAATTTTTTGGCGGTAAAAAATTGTAAAGCAAGATACGTCTCAAATACGAAAAAGACTCCTTATCGCGAAAAGGACTCTTTATCGCGAAAAGGACTTCCTTTTAAGAAAAAGTTGGCTACTGTTTGCGAAAAAGGCTGTACAAGTTGACTCCTTCTTGCCAAAAAAATCTTCGCAAAAAAAGAATTTTCCCTACACAAAAAAAAAACTCCATAAATTTGGAAAGATTTGGTATGGTGTTGTCTTTCTTTTTTTCTTTATATCATTTCAAACTTTAGATACCGCGACAGACAGCTAAAACCAAAACTTTGACCCATTATTGATTTAGAAAATGCGAAAAAAAGTTATCTCAAGCAAACACATTTCCACTAGTTGAATTTCAATGTTCGGAATGTTCTCCATGACCGAAAATCGAAATTACGGGGGTACGTCCAAAATCCGAAAAGGACTCCTTTTGGCGAAAAGATTTTAAGATTTTACGAGAAGGAGTCATAGGAGTTAGTCCTTTTTGCGAAAAGGACTTTACAGTTCAAGAAAGAGAACCCTTACCAAATTAGGATTTTTTTTTGTACTTTCTTTTCAACATCATCACAATTATATAAATGTACCTATCTGTGCTTTCCCAGAGTTTTTAAAAGGGGCGTTTTAACCCTTTCCCAAACGACAAAGTTTTAGACTCGTCCAGACGGAAAGCAACAACAAACAAAACACAAGTTTATGTAACTGAAAAAAATGAAGTTTGTTTTGGGAGGGATAGAAAACATTGAAGGAAAAGGGAAAAAATGGTCACTGGTTTGGATCCTCATTTTGCTATTTTTATCCAATGATTGATGATCATTTACTGTAACAAAAATGATTCCTCTCTCACCGCAGATCTTTCATTTGTTTATTTTTTCTTGATAACGCTTGTCTGGAAAAGCAGCCACTGCATTGGTAGGGCTAACTTATTGTGCGAAAAATTATTAACTCCGGGAAAGCATGGCTAAGTGCACTGGTCGCTGTAATAGAAGCAGCCACTACATTGGTAGGACTAACTTATTGTGCGAAAAATTACTAACTCCGGGAAAGCATGGCTAAGTGCACTGGCCGCTGTAATAGAATTGAAATTATGTTGAAAGCACCATATAAAAAATAATTCTTTATTTGAGAAGTAGTCTTTTGTAGAATTTAAAGTCCTTTTCACGAAACGGACAGACCCCTTTGACCCCTTTTCGCGTTGTCTATTTAAAGTCCTTTTTGCGTAAAGGAGTCCTTTTCGTATTTTAGACGTACCGAAATTACGGTTAAAGTTCTACGTTCAAACTATGGTCACAGTCACTCTCTTGCACTCCGGATCATTCACATTCACCTCTGTAGTGGGCTCAAAAAGTAGACCGTCATTACGCATTATCTCCCGCTAGATGGCATTCTATAAATAGATCTATCTATTTTGGGCATCTTGGGTACAGAACCAAACCACTTTCCTACGCGACAACCGTTACTTTGAATTTCAACTAAAATAAACGTTTACTCAATAAAACGCTACCTCGTGCAATTCACTCAGCTATGATCAGCTGTCTAAAGAAATCTGGAGCTAAAGCAGGTCTCACTTCTCAAACGTACGTATTGATAAAAGCTGTTTTCTACATTACTACTTTATAGAGCGTAATCTTAGAGTCAGCCCGCTTTTGGGGCTAGTGATCATTATCTCCCGCTAGATGGCATTCTTTAAATACTCATCTATCTGATCAGGGATCATATATGTGTATATAGAATCCCTGATCTGATTGGGCATCCTGGGTACAAAACCGAACCACTTTCCTACTCGACAGTTGTTACTTTGAATTTCGAACTAAAATAAATGTTTACTCATTAAAACGCTACCTCGTGCAATTCACTCAGCTATGATCAGCAGTTTGGAATAATCTGGAGCTAAAGCAGGTCTCATTTCTCTTCAAACGTATTGATAAAAGCTATTTTCTACATTGCTACTTTATAGAGTGTAATATTTTATTACAGTCTGCCCGCTTTAGGGGCTAGTGGTGCGTCATATAAGACAAACGAATCTGCGAAGAATATGATATGCGCAGACAACAGGCTAGTGATGCGTCATATTAAGACAGTCGAATATTCGAAGAATATGACATGCGCAGACAACGGTCATTATGTGATACTTTCGTCACATGACCATAATTCAAAATGGCGACACAAACGCCGATGAAAGAAAGACCAATATCGATCACTTTGTGTGCTGCTCAAACAGCATACGCCCAATCAGACTAAGTGGTAGGAAATGTGGAAAACAGGGATTTTCAGAAAAGCTTAATTGTCTATTAAAAGACCATAACTTGTTTTTTTTTTAGCTCACTTGAGCACAATGTGCTCAAGGGGAGCTTTTAGGATCACCGGGTGTCCGTCGTCCGTCGTGCGTCGTCCGTCGTGCATCGTCAACAATTCTTTAAACATCAACTCCACCTAAACCGCTGGGCCAATAGCACAGTATATAAACGAACTGTACCCAAACCGGATATTGCGAGTAAATTCTATGAATCGATTGGTGAAAACAGATGGGTGCCTTTGAATAATTGTGATCGACAGGTTGTTGTGACTTTCACGCAACTTGTAAACATTTGCATCATTGAATGAAAGTATGTATCTTTCAAATAAATGTAACATTTGCCATCTTTGGCCGTGTAATTGCTGATAAAGTGCAATACTCGACTTCACTTGTTTTGCTCACATACTATACATGCTGTTTTCACAAGGCAATTTATGTATAAATCCGTCTATTTATCCGATACCCATTTGTAAAGTTTTGTTTCTAAATGTATGCTCTTCACAAAACCACCAATATATGCTGACATGATTTGTTATAATTACCTAAAAATGTATGGAAATTCCGCATGGCGAACGGTTTGATACTGTACCCTTCTTGCAAATATCAAGTAAATGATCTGTACATTACCTAGCAGGGATGTAAAAATTTTTCTTTATCTACTAGTCCTGTAGGACGAGTGGGTAGCAAAAGTTACTCGTCCTTATGACATTATCACTCGTCCGCACTTGCGGACTTGAATGACCATTTTTATTGCATATATGCTCTTTTCTCAAAGATGTGTGAGCCTTACTGGTATTTTCATTCTTTCAAAGAGACAAATAAAGCAATGACTTAATTCTGGCACATTAATCATTTCTGGGCAAGGGAAAGTAGACTTAACTCATTTGTCATGGCAACATCACCATAAAAATATATTTCAGTTAAATTTTCTGCTTTATTCAATACCATTCATTTCTTTTTTCATATATTCTAACTTCCGAACAAGTTAAAAAAGAATCGGACATATTTCTAGCATTTGCAGACGAAGCCACCTTCTTCCCCCTCCCCGTCAGCTATAGATCTATATTTTCATAAAAGATTTTTTTTTCACACACGAATGGAAATTTAGCTTCCATTTATTGCTTTATTCAGAGATTTGTGTAAGTTCACTGTTTAAATTCATTATTAAAGATAAAAAGATAGTTTGAAGTCCCCCTGATCGGACGATGCAACGCTGCTCATTGTAGTGTCATGGGTTTTCACGCTTTTTTGACGATCTATTTTTTCGTGACAATTAATTTTTGGAGAAGTACTACTACATGATTTGACATCAGTTAGTCAGTTTAAATAGAATGTAACCTAAAAATCTGCTACTTTACTCTGGATAAGAGAAATAAACACTTTTGTTACTCTGTCATGAATGACTCGCCAGCTTCACTGTATCATGCATGTGTCTTTTGCATTTTATTCTGATCCTCTTTAGCCCATATTTCTGCCCGGATGCGTGCAATCTAGGTTATATGAAGCTCTAGGCGATAATTTCATTTGTCATATTGACATTTAGGTAAATATTTTTCATTGTCAAAGACCGGTCATTTCAAATTTCCAAGTGCCACAACCCAGACTCAGGGATAAAATGAGAAGCGAGCTGAGTTGTCAAGTTTTGTCAAGACATCGTTGGACACAAATTTCTTTCTCATTTTTCTACCAAATTTTCATCTTTGTTATCCACTAATCTATGTTTAATCGAAGAGTGTAATTAATCATAGTCACAAAACCAAGAATTCAAGTTTAGGAACCAAGCGAGTTCAGGAACCAACTTCAATCGATTCCGTCATTTCTCAATCAATTATATCGGGAGTCGGAAGCCGAAACCAACTGACTTTCGATTATAGACTGTCAACGGTCCACCACTAAGGACTCTAAGCGACGCTGTGAACAGAAAACCAGTCAAGCACTCAACAGATGCGCGTGCATAATAAACATAAACATCCTGTATCGTGATCGAAGAGACGCTCTGAGATTTCAGTTTTACTTTCGTTTTGTGTTCGCCGTGAATCAACCTGCAATTTCAATTTTACGAGACAAATTTATTTTCAATAGTTTTAAAAGCTACTCGTCCAACAGGACGAGCTTGGCGTTTTTTCTACTCGCCCGAGGCCAAATGTTACTCGTCAATACGAGCGGACGAGTGGAATTTTACATCCCTGACCTAGGAGTTGGCTGAACGAATTCTTGCGAGTACCGTACGGGGATTTCCATTGCTTTATACCTACACAAGAGCGAAGCATCCGTTACGCACGTTACAAGAGTGCTCGGTACAAACTTTGTTTCGCAATTTATTCCTTAGATTGTCATTTCAATGCAGTTGTACTGAAGAATCTTTCAAATTTTGTGGCAAAAGGTTTAACTCCTCGTTACAAGCAATTTTACCCTTTGCCACGACGCGTTGTACGCTGTATAAAATCTAATATACATATCACAATTACAAAATATTACCTGTGATTAAATGTGAATCATTTGTAGGAGGTATACGCTCGAAATGACAAGACTTTGTCTCATTGGAAAAAAAACCAAGAGCTTCGCACAGCAGTCAGAGCAGTGCATATACGCCCGAAGGGGCTTGTCAGTGAAATGGGTTAAAATCTAGAACCCTACAGAGATCCAAATTTTGGCAGTTAAAAATTTTTCCACGATTAACACGATTGCCGGAACTATCGTAACCATCGCATCAGATCGTAAGATATCGCAACAAATCGCAACAGACCGTATCTCATCGTGTTTCCAAATCGTGGTGATCGGGGTCGAGAAAAATAGCGCGATCTTTTGCGATGTGTTGCGATCTCCAACAATGTGTTACGATCTGTCACGATTCAGAATATTCTGTCGGGCCCGATTGCCCACGACTTGATGCGAGTGACTCACGAGAGGATACGAGCTGATGCGAGTAAATACGACAAGACACGACTAGTTACGCATTTGTGACGGACGCCCAAGATCTGTTGCGAGTTATCGCGACCATATATACATCGGGCATGATTGATTTATTTCATTGCTCCATCTACAATAGAAGCGTAACATCTAACGTCATATGTCTTAGTATTTTTGAAACTTTCTGAGGTATGCCACCGCAGCTGCTATTCTTCTTCTTCGATGGCGGTAATATAAGCAAACATTAACAATGCAAATGTCACATTCTCATCATCCACAAGTCTGGCCATCGTCAATGGTATTGAATGTTCAGAGGTTCAATCAACAATGAGGTCACCGATCAATCAGGTTGCTGATATACCAGTCGCGGTCTCATCGTGCCTCAATCGTGATCGAAATCGCTCTAAGCATCCATCCAACAATCGTAACACATCGCAACAGAGCGCATCAGTCCTTGATGCTCGTATGAGAACGCATCGGCACGTATCGTGTCGTAACAGATCGTGGACACTTATCGTTATGACCGCGTCAAATCGCAATGGAATCGCGAACTCAATCGTGATACTCCTATCAGATCGTATGTGATCGTGTCTATCCTGGACACAGATCGTATCACCAGAAATTGACCAATCGTAACCAAATCGCATCTAAGCGTAACAAATCGTATCAGAACGCATGAAATCGCACCAACTCGTATCTAATCGTTAAATTCCAGCAAAGTTACACGATTCGCTGCGATTGGCCAATCGTGATGATCGTAACAGATCGTGCTCTAGTGTGAACGCAGCATTACGACACTTTCAGCATATAAAAAAGTCAAAGTGCTGTCAGCACTGTAATCGGTCTACACTGAATAATCTCTCACCTTGCCATTCGACCCCTCTTTTACCCACCATGTGTACAACTTTATCCTCGTACAACCACATATGAAATACGCTGTTTTATATTATAAAAGTGGAACAATGATTTTGTTCTTTTGTCATTCTCAGTGTAATTTCTAAACACCATTTGTTGTACATTTTGTTGAAGGATTACTTGTCACAAGGACTATGTGTTACATTTTGTTTGGGTCTTTAGTTCTAGTCATGCAGAGGGTACTGCACAGCCGTCTTTTATTACAGCAGGATAGGGGTGAAGCGGTATTTTATTTCCATAACTTAGTGTTGAAGTCGGTGATCAAGGCGGACCAAAATAAAAGACAGTATCAAATATGAAACTCGGGGAGATATGTAACAGCTGCGACAGGTCATTGAACATCTATTCGTGTGGCAGTAAACAGTCACTGAAGATCGGGCTTTTGAGAGAAAAGCAGCCAAACATAATAGTATAAAAAGACTCAGTTTTATTCTGTTTCCTTTTCATGGGTTACAGGTGGCCCTTCAGATTTTGGGACAAAAATTTTACAAAAATACCAAAAGAAATCTTTATTCTCTCAAAGCCGTATAGTGTTCATTCATAAAACCCCAGTTGTCGAAAACCATCCGACAACAAGAGAAATTAGAGATTTACTACAGCCCAGGTCGACACCGACGGGACACAGTGTCTATTTTTACAACTTGCTCATTTACATACCGGGAATACACAGACGAAGCTTCAAACATAGCGTCCGAAGAAGACATTATGGAAAATAAATACATGTTTGTTATCTTATGGAATTCAAGCGACATTAGGCACGTGCCAGTCATTTAACATTCCCACAATGCTTTTTTTTTTTAGCCTAATGGGCAACGTAGCCTTTTAACCCTTTCCCAAATGACAAAATTATAGACTGGTACAAATTCAAAGCATTTGCAGACGACAAAATGAACGTAACTCAAAAATTGAAATTTGTTTCCACCGGGGTATAAAACATTGTGGGAAAAAGAGAAAGTGCTGGTTACCAGCGTTTTCTCCTTTTCCCGCAATGTTTTCAGAAGGCTTTTTTCTCAGGGTCGTAAAAACCAGGGATTGTTTGGGAAAGAGTTAAGGGAATATCACCTCCCTTTTTTTTTGTAATATTATGATTCTTAATTTTTAATGATTTGTATTGTTTTTTTTCATATAAATCTCAGTGATATATATATATATATTATTTAATTTTGTGTGATGTGAAAATTCTAAATATCCACCTTTAAAGGTGGCCCTTCAGATTTTGAGACAAAAATTTTACAAAAGTGCAAAAAATCATCCTTATACTCCAAAAGCCTTTTAATTTGCATTCATAAAGCTCCAGTAGTCGAAAATCATCCGACAATACGAGAAATTTTGAGATTTACTTCAGCCCAGGTTTACTCCAACGGGAGACACATTCTATTTTTAAATGACCAATTCGCTCATTTACATAGAGGAATACGCTACGAAGTTTCAAACATAGCGTCCGAATAAGACATTATGGAAAATAATTATTACATCTTTGTTATGTAATGGAATTCAAGCTTTATTAGTCACGTGCCAGTCACTTGACATTCCCACAATGCTTTATTGATTTTGGGCGCGATATCTAAAAATACCTTAAGATGCTACGTAGCCTTTTAAAGGAATACCATATTTTTTTTGTAATTTTATGAGTCTTAATTATCGATGATTTGTATTATTTTTTTTCATATAAATTTCAGTGCTATATACTCTTTTTAATTTGGTGAGATGTAAAAATTCTAAATACCCACCTTTAAGGAACAGAACGAATTCATGAAATAAAATTTCACAATTCATATTCATCTGCTAATAGATAAAAAGAGGAATTCATCAGTCTGCTAATAGATAAAAAGAGGAATTACCCTTTCCTGGTACAATATACAGGCATTATACCGTAAAACGCCCCTCTGCTCTGCAGTCAATGCTAATATGTGGCATTGATTTTTTTAATTAAAAGAAGAAATTTAAAGAAATTTTCCGCTTCATTCCGTTTGTAACCATGGGTTCATTTGTACATAGTCATCACTGTATCTTCATTTTTAAACTTGCATAACTTCACTAACTGTATGTTTTAACATTTGTCATGTCAGTGAGCGTGCATTGAACGAATAGTAATCCCTGTTTTCACGAGTAAGAATGAGAGAGTACTGATCAGCGTGCAAGCGTGCGTATCCGTTCCCGCCTTTCTATTTTCCCTCTCACTAACAATCCATCATTCGGTCACCAGCTCTCGCAAGAGACAGTTGTACATTAGTTTAGTCAACACGTCCGAGTCATCTTTTTCTCTGATTGCAAAGTCATAGAATTGTTTTCATCTCCACTGCTCCGGTAAGTTTACTTCTTTAGCTGCAGATAAACCATGTAGAATCTATATCTAAATTGTGCCATAAGAATAGTTTTATATATTTGTTATTTACTAGTATCTTGCAGGTTTTCCTTCTGTATTTATAATCCAGAATCAAGTAAACATCATTAACATCACCCGGCATATTGCTGTTATTTATACCCCGGTTGACACGTTGAAAAATATTGTTTTGATGTAAACGAAATGAATCCACAAACAAGTTGCAATAGACGATTTGCCAATTAAATTTGATATAAGCGATATTTCCGTTTTATCGTAAGCGGCGCACCGGAAGTATCACGTGACACCTGACAGTCAAAGCATTTTTTCGATAACAAATGCCGTATGTCCCGTTCACAAATCCTTTAAATTTGGGCAATTCATCACTGAAAAAAAGTGACATAGTAAGAAATCTATATGAAATCAATTCTAACACAATTTATTCATATTTCATGACATTGCTTTTGAAAAAAAATAATTAGGAATAGACAAAGTACGCATTTTATGAGATCGTATTGAAATAAAGAGCATGTAGAAAGTAAGAATGAACTTGCCCTCTGTAACCTGTATAAAATTCACAATCCCGTCCACTAATGATCACCAAACGGGTAAATAAATATGAAACAAAAGCTAAGAAGGGTCAATTTAATGTGACACGTGTGTGTTAATCTGTAAGAAGTAAGTACATTACAGCTGTTCTAAAGGTCTTCCGCCCTGTCCAGCACAGTGCGATACCGAGATCAAAGGAACACCGAGTTAACCCTTCACTCATTATTTTTTTTTTGTATAAAACTTCATTAGACGCATATTTTTAAATACATATACTCAAAATGAAGCTTCAATAATTATTTTGTGAAGAAGGTATGGAAAATTTGAAGCCACGTTTCTTTCGTTCATGATCTATAATATAAAGTTATTCGTCAATAGGAACATGCCTGAAAGCGCAACAAAGACGTTTGATAATAGTGCTATAATATCAGTAAATGGACTGTCCCTTTCTTTCTGAAGACACTGGACAGCTATTAAACTTTTACCAAAGTATTCCGAGTTATGGGGATCCGGAAAAAAAGGGGGCAGACGTGCTGATTTTGCTCATTTTATGTTATTTGTCTCACTTTCTCAACCTTATCACATACCTCCCCCTCCCCCCCCCCCCAAAAAAAAAAAGAAAAAAAGTAATCAATATACAGTTCAGGGACATCTGTGAAAAATGAATTTTCAAAGTGTGAGAGAAAATATTGTGGGAAACAAGAGGGCCAAGATGGCCCTGGATCGCTCACCTGAATTTTTGAGATGGCCATAGCCTATTTTTTCATTTTTTTTTTTATGGTATTGAAACATTGGAACCAAATCTATAATTTTGCCAATCAATTTTCAAAAGGTCACCTGTAAAAGTCATTTCGAAATCAATTGCAAAAAGAAGAATTTTTAAGAATTCTTCATTTCTGTAAAAGAGCAAGTAGCCCCCATCCACCAAAGCCATGGTTCTTGATGGATCAAAATTTACGAACAAGTTTTGAAAAGGGTAACCCAAGGAACATTCCGAAAAATTTCTTTTAAAATCTGACCAGGGGTTTCAGAGAAAGAGAATTTTCAAGAATTTCATCATGTCCGCCGTGCAAGTAGCCCCCATTCACAAAAACCATGTTTCTTGACCAATCAAAATTATGTGCAGTTTTTGAAAAAGGTCACCCAAAGAACATCTCTGTCAAATTATTTTGAAATCTGACCAGGGGTTTCAGAGAAAAAGAGTTTTCAAGATTTTTTTCATTTCCATATAGTGCAAGTAGCCCCCATTCACCAGACCCATGTTTCTTGACAAATCAAAATTTCGTGAAAAACTTTTGAAAAGGGTCACCCAAGGATCATCTCTGTGAAATCATTTCAAAATCTGTCCAGCCGTTTCAGGGAAGAAGAATTTTAAAGAATTTCTTCATTTCCCTAAAGTGCAAGTAGCCCCAATTCACCAGAGCCATGTTTCCTGACCGATCAGAATTTCGCGAACACTGTTTGAAAAGGGTCATCCAAGGAACATCCGTGAGAAATTATTTCAAAATCTGAGCAGCGGTTTCAGAGAAGAAGATTTTGCAAGAATTTCTGCATTTCCCTATAATGCAAGTAGCCCCCATTCACCAGAGCCATGTTTCTTGACCAATCAAAATTTTGCGAACAGTTTTTGAAAAGGGTCACCCAAGGAACAACTCTGTAAAATTATTTCAAAATCTGACCAGCGGTTTCAGAGAAGATTTTTTTAAAGAATTCCTTCATTTCTGTATAGTGCAAGTAGCCCCCATTCACCAGAGCCACTTTTTTTGACGGATCAAAATTTCACGAACAATTTTTCAAAATGGTCACCCAAGGAACATCTCTGTGAAATTATTTCAAAATCCAACTGGCGGTTTCAGAGGAGAAGATTTTTTTAAGAATTCCTTCATTTCTGTATAGTGCAAGTAGCCCCCATTCACCAGAGCCATGTTTCTTGACCAATCAAAATTTTGCGAACACTTTTTGAAAAGGGTCACCCAAGGAACAACTCTGTAAAATTATTTCAAAATCTGACCAGCGGTTTCAGAGAAGAAGATTTTTTAGCTCACCTGAGCACAACGTGCTCAGGGGGAGCTTTTAGGGTCACTGGGTGTCCGTCGTGCGTCGTGCGTCGTTCTTTAAACATCAACTCCTCCTAATCCGCTGGGCCAATTTGGACCAAACTTGGCAGGAATGTTCCTTTGGAGGTCCTCTTTAAAAAGTGTTCACAGAATTTGATTCCGTCAAAAACTCTGGTTGCCATGGCAACCAAATGGAATTTTTTTAGCAAATTCTTTAAAAAATCTTCTTCTCTGAAACCGCTTGTCGGATTTTGAACTTATTTCACAGATATATTTCCTTGGGTGACCCTTTTCAAAAACAGTTCGTGAAATTTTGATCCGTCAAAAATTGTGGCTCTGGTGAATGAGGGCTACTTGCACTATACAGAAATGAAGGAATTCTTAAAAAATCTTCTTCTCTGAAACCGCTGGTCAGATTTTGAAATAATTTCACAGAGTTGTTCCTTGGGTGACCCTTTTCAAAAATTGTTCGCGAAATTTTGATTGGTCAAGAAACATGACTCTGGTGAATGGGGGCTACTTGCACTATAGGGAAATGAGGAAATTCTTAAAAAATTTTCTTCTCTGAAACCGCTGGTCAGATTTTGACATAATTTCTCAGGGATGTTCCTTGGGTGACCCTTTTCAAAAGGTGTTTGCGAAATTTTGATTGGTCATGAAACATGGCTCTGGTGAATGGGGGCTACTTGCACTTTAGGGAAATGAAGAAATTTTTTAAAATTGTTCTTCTCTGAAACGGCTGGACAGAATTTGAAATGATTTCACAGAGATGATCCTTGGGTGACCCTTTTCAAAATTTGTTCACAAAATTTTGATCCGTCAAGAAACATGGCTCTGGTAAATGGGGGCTACTTGCACTATATGGAAATGAAGAAATTCTCGAAAATTCTTCTTCTCTGAAACCCCTAGTCAGATTTTAAAATAATTTGACAGAGATGTTCCTTGGGTGATCCTTGCTCTTGTGAATTGGGGCTACTTGCACTATATGGACATGATGAAATTCTTGAAAATTCTCTTTCTCTGAAACCCCTGGTCAGATTTTAAAAGAAATTTTCCGAAATGTTCCTTGGGTGACCCTTTTCAAAACTTGTTCGTAAATTTTGATCCATCAAGAAACATGGCTCTCGTGGATGGGGGATACTTGCTCTTATACAGAAATGAAGAATTCTTAAAAATTCTTCTTTTTGAAACTGATGGTCAGATTTCGAAATGAATTTCACAGGTGACCTTTTGAAAATTGCTTTGCAAAATTATAAATTTGGTTCCAATGTTTCAATACCTCAAAAAAAAAAAAAAAAAAGGCTATGGTCATCTCAAAAATGCAGGTGAGCGATCCATGGCCATCTTGCCCTCTTGTTTAAGATTTTTTTCATTTCTGTATAGTGCAAGTAGCCCCCATTCACCAGACCAAATTTTTTGACGGATCAAAATTTCACGAACACTTTTTGAAAAGGGTCACCCAAGGAAAATCTCTGTGGAATTATTTCAAAATCCGACCAGCGGTTTCAGAGGAGAAGATTTTTAAAGAATTTGCTAAAAAATTCCATTTGGTTGCCATGGCAAGCAGAGTTTTTGATGGAATCAAATTCTGTGAAAATTTTTTAAAGAGGACCTCCCAAGAAACATTCCTGCCACGTTTGGTCCAGATTGGCCCAGCGGTTTAGGAGGAGTTGATGTTTAAAGAATTGTTGACGACGCACGACGGACGACGGACACCGGGTGATCCTAAAAGCTCCCCTTGAGCACGTTGTGCTCACGTGAGCTAAAAAGGAAGGGATTGCAACAAGCACTTTCTTCTGTCCCAACAATATTCTTTTACTTATTCAAGGACAATTACAACCATTTGGCATTTTTTTATTCGATCGTCTACATATGCTAAGTATCTGGACGAGTCCAAGGTGTTGACGTCGGGTGAAAACATTCACGGAAACTATTTAACCTTTTACCAGACGACAAAATTTTAGACTGAACAAAGTTGAAAGCACTTGCAGATGACAAAATACGTTACTCAAAAATTGACATTCGATTCCAGCAGGGTATGAAACATTGTGGGAAAAGGAGAAAAATGCTTGTTACCAGCATTTTCTCTTTATCCCACAATGTTTTCAAAAGGCTTCTTTCTCACGGTCATAAAATCCAGGAATGTTTGGTAAAAGGTTAAAACCCTATACCACATAACCCAAGCTTTTTACGACCCTGAGAAATATTGCTTTTGAAAATGTTGTTAAATAGGGATAAAGTTCTGGTAACCAACTTTTTCTCCTTTTTCTTTGCTATCCAAAATAGCGAAAAAAGGGCGAAAAATAACATTTATATAACTGCAATAGACCTTCCCTATTTTTATGTCTGATTGGTCAACTAATGTTTGCCGAATTCCGTAGCTAAGTTTGTAACGTACAGGCTCGAAATCCAGGGGTTGGTGGTTTGAATTGCGTAAACTATTAAAGTGATAGTAATTCTTTTTTTAAAAAAATCGTTCCAGTATCTGCAAATAGGCAGACACAGTCTTTTTACCCAAAACTGGGACATTACACAGTTTGAATTTACGGGATTCATTTTCAGTGGGCAAATACGTGCTACACTTGTTTTCACTGAAAAGCTAGTAAAGGGTTAGCTGGGTGTTCTTTTGATCTCGGTATTTCACCGTCAAAGTGGGTGCATCTATTTGAAAAGCTGTTATGCTCTTCTTAGGCACCGACTAACACACACGTGTCATAATTGTTTATTACGTTCAGTCTGACGTTGATCACATGTAAAGGTTTGGAATTGTTTAAATCTGTTACAGGGGGTAAGTCTGTTCTAATCATTGGCCCCTTCAATTTTTTGTTTTCAAATGCATTATTATGTAACCTGATTTAACTATTCTCAGTTTAAATGTATATGTGCACTCATTTCTTTCGGAATGGGAGGGGGGCTTGATTTTCAAGTTATTAAACCTTATCCTACTAAATAATAATATGACACAAATTTTAAAGTCGATAGTAAAATCCCAAATATTATTTCAAAGGAATATCTCCAGGTAAAATATCTCCGTGTCGGACAGTGTAGATCTTGGATCAGACTGCACGTTTTTCGGAGTCTGATCTTGATCTAAATTATCTGCAAAAAGTCGTTGAGTCGCGCTTCGCAGCATAAGGGTTAATGCTGTCTGCATACAAAAAGTTCTATCAACATCCCGACAGGAGACAGCGCTGCTTATGATCTCTGAAGTTTACCGAATGATTGACAAAACGAGTTCTTTTTTTGTGTGTGTCTTCGAAAAAGATAATTGATTAAACTACTGGCATGGCCGATTTAGGATTTTTGTTGTCTTATTTATCACGTTTAGGGTGAATTCCATTTAAAAAATATGACCTTTTCACTATTCGGTATATTCAAAATTGGGAAAGATTGTCCGGTGGAAAGTACTCGCAAGGGAAGTAACTGGTGGTGACGCGTCAGTAATGGAATTTGGCAGATGGTCTAATTTTGTGACACACAATTTTGATTTTCATGGGTTTTCGCGATTTATGGCGGGCGTTTTACGGTAAATATGCCCAATATAGAAATACCAACAACAACGCTGTGTGTGTGTGTGTGGGTGTGGGTGTGGGTGTGTGTGTGTATATATATATACACACACACACACACACACACCCCACACACACACCCACACACACACACCCATATATGTGTGTGTGTGTGGGGGTGTGTGTGTGGAAAAATCAAATGGTTCCGATTCAAGGATATTACATATATATATATATATCTCTCTCTCCTTTGGTCAGCGTTTCGGCATTGAAGCCTTTTATTAGGACATATTAAAAAATACTGACGGAAATGACGTTTAGATGTAGCTATACGACGATCACGTGATGTTTGTTCGAATCAGAGTAGGCATTTAAATTTCTAAAGTATCTCAAAAATGAAAATAGTATTATTAAAAGGCCGATGATATTTACCCGACAGTCGTGTACACACTGAAGAAAATTCATACTGCGAGGCCGACTGTCGTGTACTCAATGAAGGAAAACTCGTTGGGTGCCCGACGGTCGTGCCCGGACTGATGAAATTTCGTCTTGGGGACACGATTACGTGCCCGCTATTTCCGATTTCTTCATTCAGTACACGACGCGGTCGTGTACGCACTGAAGAATAGGGTCCGAAAGTCTCGTCACGTGACCGCGAGAGTTCATCACTTCCGGGATCGACCGTAAATTTATTGCCTTTACATCACAGTATGTTGAGAGATACACGAAGCAATTACGAATGATGAAGTAAGATTTAAGAAGTCCGAGCAATTTGAAAATTTCGGTAGTCGATCAGAGAACGATATGTGACTATGAATACGCCACAGTAAAGAAGAGACCGTGTTCAGCGCAGGTAAACAGGTTGATGGTTCAACCTACTTTCGGTTTCGTATTCAATAGAATCATGCTTTTTTGACAGAGTTAAATCAAAAAAGGTGAATCACGTTTCTTTCACAAAACTACAGCTGTGTGAAGGCATAAAATGAAAGCAAAAGTACGACACAAGACGTTTTAAAGCAGATATTTATAGATCTATTTGTAATCCGCAATTTGCCGAGGGTGATCGTGCAGCGAGATCTACGTTGAGCCGCTGTTAATTTCAGCCTTAGGTAATATTAAAGTATTTTCAAGACAGCCACTCAAGTATTATTTCTTTAAATATCAAATATAAGAGAGATCAAATTCAAGATCAGACTGCATGTTCATTGCAGTCTGATCTAGATCGACACTTTGTTGAAAAGTATGTAATTATCTTCTTAGCACAAGACAGAATCTTTGACTGATCCAAATTAAAAGGATTTGCAGATGACAATTAATGCCGTATAGAATAAAGATCTAGTACTCAAATGATGGAAATTTATTTGAGAGGGTAGAAAATATTATTGGAAAAGGAAAAAAATGCTGGTTACCAGCATTTAATCCTTTTCCTACAATGTTTTCATAAGGCTTCCTCCGGGTCTTTAAAAATCAGGATTGTGTTGTAAAGGATTAATTGTGCTTCAAAAGCCAAGGGTCATTTAAGAAAAATGCAGTATGCTTGTTCACCATGCACACTGAATATTACCTTTGTGCATAGTACTTTGGAAAGATACCCATGACCAACTGCACTAACTGGCACATGAATGAAATGTTTAACCCTTTCTGTACAGAAAACAGTTTATGAAAACAATATGGAAATAAGTGAAAATGCTGGTAACCAGACCAGCATGTCTTCTTTTTCTTAGGGTATTATCAACCATTCCATAAATAAATTTCAACTTTATAGCCACTCTTACATATTTGTCTGCTAGTGCTTTCAATTTGTACAAGTCATTTACCCTAGTGCTTTCAAGGAAGAAGCCTTTTGATAACATTGTTGGTAAAGGAGAAAATGCTGGTAACCATCATTTCCTCCCTTTTCCACAATGTTTTCTACTCATTCAAAGACAAATTCCATTCTTCCAGCCCCATTTAAATTGTTGTTTCCTAATGTTTTCAATTGGAAAAGTTTAGGATCTGTCCTGTGATAAAGAATTAAGCAATTTTTGCTCTAGTTAGCTGAAAACTTGTATTAAGAAATACTATACATGTATTTACAAACGTCTCTTCCTAATATACTTTCAGAGCTTTCTCCGGCTAGAAGAATGACACCAAAAAAGGAACCATGATTCCAAGACAACTGCACCTTACAGGGACCACATGTTATGCAATATGGTTCTCATATATGTATAATTGGACATGCAGTCATTTAAACATTTAATTAAAGAAAAATAGTGCTGTATAGTATTAATTTTCTATGTTTACCATCTTTGCACGGCAAAGAAGTTCATGCTAGTATTTACCGGTACTGCTCAATAGTGAAAAGGGTATTAAAATCCTAACCGAGAAATGACACTAAATTAAAATAGCATTGCAGTAGACTGCTTTTGAAAATATTGTGATCAAATATGTTGCTCACAGTCAGCAATATCTATTTGCCATAATGTTTTCATCTCATTCTTTCAATTATTTTTCTCCATTTGCCTCAGATTTTATCTAGTGTTAAAAGTAAAGTAAGGTTTCATGACTTTGTTAAATAAAGGACAAGCAATATTCTTGTTTATGTTTAGAACAAAATCCTTAATGCTCCTTGAAGAGTGAAAGCAATATACATGTAGTAAAATTCAGTCATTGACATTGTGTGGAAAAAGAAATTTCGTTACATACAAGTCTTATTAGCTGCACAAAATTAATGGTCCTTTGAAAACATTGTGAGAAATGGCAAATTAAGAAACAATTTTGCATTTTTTAACAATATTTTTTTCTGAAGCAGAAATTTGCTTCATCAAGGGACCCAAATAACATGAGAATAATGCAAAAGTGTTTTGTTACTACAAATGTAATAAAGATAAATATCTACAAAACTTTTAAGATTTCTCATGTTTATTTTGTTTAATCTTTACCAACTGATAAAACTCTGCACTTCTTCAAATTCAAAGCATTTGCAGACAATTGATTGATTTTGACTCACATTTTGCAATTTACCTATTAAAAGGTAGAAAACATTGTGTTGAAAGTAAAAATTATTAGTTGTCTTTTCACACAATGTCTCCTAAAGTATTTTTCTGCAGGGTTGTTAAAACTCAGGACTTTTTGGTAAAGACTTACAAGTCACCAAAAATAATAAAATTGCTTCTGAATCATATTTGGAGCACAAAACTTCAGAAGCATCCTTGTGAATGTGAAAAAAATTAATCAAGGAGTAAAGCTTGAGTATTCGTTAAATCATGTCAAAATCAGACATTACTTATTTTGACCAATTTGTCCTTAGGTAAAAATGTTTTCAAAATTGGTCTGCTGCAAGACATAAAAAGTTATCTACAGGAGACAGACCACTGACCCCTTTATCTACTGGTATAAAATTACTGGGCTGTCTCTGGTCCAACAACACTTGCAAGGATGAATTAAACAAGGGCTATATAAGAAGACATGCAACCATTTTAATCTTTTAACATTTAACAAAATTTTCATCATGTCTATTTTGAAAGCAAAGTTGGAGGATGAAAAATTTTAGCCTAAATGAAAGGAAACGTGAGAAATGTATAAAAAGCTGATGACCAGCTTTTTTCTCATCTTCCTTCAATGTTTTCAAAAGCCCTCTGCTTCAGGGTAATGAGGAACAAAATTGTTTGGTAAAGGGTTAACTCACAGAACAAAATTTCGAGTGGGTCAAGCCGAGAGGATTAGCAGGTGATATGCAAATGAACTGTTGAAATTTGTTTTTGAATGGGTGCAAAACACCGCAGAAAAAATGATTTCCAATATTTTCTCTTTTTCTCATATTTATTGTCCTGGCTTCCCTCCCCCTGGCTGTTTTGACACAAGCTTTTTTGATAAAGAGCCAACAAGATGCCTATTCTTCTAAGTAGAAGAAAATGCCCTGCAAATCATAACTTGTGTAGTACATCCTGTTGCATCTGCTGTCATTTGGACAGTCATGAATTAATCTTCTGTTTTATTGGTTTGGCATTTCCAATGAGTCTAAAGTAGGTGATGTTTCATGTGGCACTGTACAGATGTTTTGGACAGTTATTGTGTTTGTTAGGATTTCATGGCCTATTTGCCCTCCTGCAAAAAAAACAGGCTAAAGCAATGTATTCAAATAGACTTTCTGCAGAATAGATCATTTCATCATTAGAAACATTACACTTGTAAAGGCTACATCAAAATAGGCAAGCACAAGTACTGATTCTGAGTATTCAAATAGTCCACAATTCCTTGTTATAACCCTCTAAGTGCCTTTGACCACTTTAGTTGCTTTTGTGATCAATCATACAATCATGACTAGACTTTAGATAGTCTGCAGTCTGGTCTCTGATCTACATTGATCGCTTTACTAAGACTGTCCAGACGAGGGCAACTTCAGCATTATTCTCACGATCTTATTTATAGAATGTTCACTCGTCTTTGATTTATTCCGTGCTCTTTAAAGGGTTAAGCTCATATACCTAGTTTTGAACTAGAAATGATGAATTTAACTGAAAATAATCCCAGATAAGATGCCAAAATAGGTTTTGAAGCCAATAATTCACGACCAGTTTAGAATGGCTGCTTAAGGCAATTCAATGAATAAAATGAGGCCGAATAATTCCAACTGTCATTACCGGCAACATTCAATATGGTGCAAAGGAGACTTGGGTGCGAAACTGCAGTGGTGCGAAACGTATCAAAAACGCTTTATGTTTCTAAACGCCCCTGAAGACGCGATATGAGTGCATTTCTAGAATGAAATGCTAAAAAAACATTATTCTATTGCCATAACTAGGTTAGTTTGACCTTCTGAGATCAGAAATCGACCGAGTACATGTCCATTGCAAGGATGTACGAAAACTGGGTTACGGATTTTCGCTTATTTCCACGGCCTGTATTTAAATCACAAAATTATTTCTAAACAATATTTTAACCCTTACCAACATCTATCATCTCCAGTTTTTCCTCTCCAAACCCATTTTTGAGAATTTGAATAATATACACATCGGTGTTGCGTCACGAATGTCGGTACATGCATAAGCAAAATAGTGGAAAAAATCTCAATATAGCGACCAGTGCCCCCGGAAGTGCATTTCATCCAAACGAGACTTGCAGACCCTATTGGACTCTTACGTACACGTGTAAATGGGTTGGGCCAAAACGCAGACTCTTACGTGAATCGGCAGGGCGTAGACAGTCTCATTGGAGGACACGGCAGTAGTCATTTATACAGCGTGTTACAGAACAAATGCACAAGCGTAGCTGGCATCCTTTTTATACGTCCGAAGGCTCGTATTACCTTATACTGTACACCCGGTCGTCCGTCCGTCCGTTTGGAATTTCTTGTGTGCGCAACTCCTCCTACACTTTCAATCGGAATTAGATCTATTTGAAATTTGCCACAATGGTATCCAGTCGTTTTGGCACCCTGTCATTTCTACACCCAGTCAGTTCGAAACTTTTTGGTCAATTCGACCCACATTTTTGTTTTTGCAACAAATGGTCGTTTCGGGTGACAGATGTTTCGGTAACACACGAGTTCGGTAACATAGACTTATAGAGTAAAACAATTGGATGTTTCGGTAACAAAGCAATTATATTGTATTTATGTTCTGTGACGTTCTGTACACCTAATGTATGGCTTTGTTTTGTTCACACCTTTTACTTTTACACTTTTCACCCATTGATAGATAGGTTCCAACCTTTTATTTTTTTCCATTCTCTACCCTTTTTCGCTTCGGCCTAATAGGCATTTCCACATGCTCAATACATACAGCATGAAATGGGGGTACATAACAAAAATATCATTTATGAAACATAATGGAAATTACAAATCAAGGTTTGAAATAACGAAGGTTTGACAAAAATACAGCCATGCGTCGGGTGTAAAGAATGTCACATATATGATTGCTTTGTTACCGAAACATCCAATTGATTTACGCTATAAGTCTATATGTTACCGAACTCGTCTGCTACCAAACATCCGTAAATCGTCGTTTCGACCCCGTTCATTTTCCTCGTCCCGAATATTGAGCAAAAAAAAAATGTGTTTTTTTTTTGCACAGTATGTTGTAAATATTTCAACATTTTTTTTTTGTGAAAAGTGCCTCTTCGCCGATGTTTATGTTTACATTTTTGTTCTACTATTGCAGATACATTATCATCTTGATACATACAGCGGTGGAATTGTATTTGCGGATATTGGTAATTGAAGAAGATAGAAATGTATTACTATGTGTTCTAAGAACAGAATCTCTATGTACTTTTATGTTTTTTCATGTTGCTTGAATAAATGCTAATTATGAAACAAAATGTTTGTTAGTTGGAATTAATTGTTTCTTTTGATTTGTTTGAATTTGATAATTGTATTTCGCAAATTATACCCACTGATAGATTATTTGCTTCAATTGTATACCGTTGTCAACAGTTTCTTTAAAAAATGTAATTTATTTAAAAACAGATAAAAAGTATTGGTAATTCATTTGAGTAGGCCTACATGTATTCAAAGAGTTATCTAGATAGGGGTATCCCAAAAAGTATTTAAAGCAGATGCAATTGAAATTCAGCTACATACACTAAATGTGCTGTTGGAAATAACTATATAGACTACTTAAATTTGCAGTGACAAGAATATGTTAATAGTTGTTTTGTGTGTGTTTGTTTTTGGAGTTTAATGAATAATTTGGAGTTTTTAAAGGAAGTAGGAGTGTGGTCGGGAGGAGAAAACAGGCGGTTTCGTGCGGATACATGTATGAGATGGCAGCATCCAACATGTGACACAGGTCGATCAAAAATTACTTTGTAGAAATTTTTATTTTTTCCCTCCACTGAAATAAACTACAGAAATCAATATCTGACTTCACGAACCAAACCGTCCGAGCTTTCATCTACTGCACAATTAATCTCCCTTACCCCTTTACCACACAATCCCAAGTTGTAATGACCTTCAGTTACAAGCCTTTTGGACATATTGTAAAAGTGCGCACACGACGGTCGGGTAAATACGCCACATTCGTACAGGAGCGTTAGGGGACAGAACTCATTTCATAGCCATCCACAGCTGAAGAAAGCAAGATGGCCGTTTTTCATATGCACCGCACTTTTCCACAATTTGTTCTATCAGTGTATGTAGTTTCTAGTCAATACCTCTAAAGGTTTCAGGCTTTTTCGTCACCACCTTTTCAGTCTTATTGGAACAAATTCTCTATGAGCCCTCTAAAATGAATTATTTTACGCATAAAACTACTTTAAATAAAACTTGTTTATGCTTTGTTTTCTCTCTCGAAGTCGTATCTTGAGTAGAATAGAAACTTTGTTAATGATTCAAGACATGAACACAGTATGTCTCAGCACCGCCTGTTGCCTAGGCTAGCGGCCTTTCAACACAAAATACATTGTAAATCCGTATCAAATCTGGCTTGATTCCAAGCATTTAGATCGATCTAGTTTTGATCGATTGCACTTCTTTTTTTTTCAATGTTTGTTTATCATGCTGCTTATGCTGTCTTACTGGATTCAACTTTTTACATCATGAATTCATAATGCATGCTAGCAAAAAAGCCAAATTCCTACCAATAGAGTAATTTCAGGCCCTCAGGAACCTCTAGTTGGATAAATGGATTGAGGGGGTGGATGTATGAATTTATGGTATTTAACACTGTCTTTAACATAGTTTCAATTACACCAGTAATTTTACGAGAAACTCGAATTTTTTCTGCAGAAGTTTTCAGTTTAGAAGAGAGTAGAATGTGTCGTTTGCAAGAGTGCTACTGCCAGCTAAATTTTATAAAATTCAGGTGAAAAGTTGGCTATTTCAGAAGTCAAGGTAGATAATTTCAGAATACAAACAGCGATCCAAATTTTGAGAGTCACATGCACAACTTGACATCATGGGGATTCATTGTGGCAAGTTTGAGGTAGATCTAATTCCGATGGAAATTGTAGGAGGAGTTGCGCACACAAATAATTGCTAACGGACAGACGGACGACCGGGTGTATAACATAATACGACCCTTCGGGCATAACACCCTGTATAAATGACTATTGCTCCACTGAGACGGGTTACACTGTGCCGGTTCACATACCAGTCTGCGTTTTGGTCCAACCCAATTAATACGTGTACGTAACGTCCCGTTTCTTCACATTATCTCCCGCTAGATGGCATTCTATAAATACTCATCTATCTGATATTGGCATCCTGGGTACAGAACCGAACCACTTTCCTACGCGACAACCGTTACTTTGAATTTAAAAGAAAAAAAAAAAGGTATACCCAATAAAACGCTACCTCGTGCAATTTACTCAACTAGATCTATGATCACCAGTTTAGAGTAATCTGTTGCTAAAGCAGGTCTCATTTCTCCTCAAACGTATTGGTACGTAAAGGCTATTTTCAACATTGCTACTCTACAGAGCGTAATATTTACAGTCAGCCCGCTTTCGGGGCTAGTAGTGATGTGTCATATAGGACAGTCGAATCTTCGAAGAATATGACATGCGCAGACAACGCGTTTCTTCAGTGCGTACACGACGCAGTCGTGTACTGAATGAAGAAATCGGAAATAGCGCGCACGTAATCGTGCCCCTAAGACGAAATTTCATCAGTCCGGGCACGACCGTCGGGCACCCAACGAGTTTTCCTTCATTGAGTACACGACAGTCGGGCACCCAAGAAGTTTTCCTTCATTGAGTACACGACAGTCGTTCTCGCAATATGAATTTTCTTCAGTGCGTACACGACGGTCGGGTAAATAGTCACTTTCTTATTAAAAATGGAACATACAATGGAATACACAGGGAATTCAGGTTATGAAAATCACGTGATTTAAATGAAACTGTAAATGAATATCGTATTTCATAGATCTTATGATCCCTGATCGTACAGACAGAAGAAAAAAGTAAAGTGTTGCAACAAAACATGACAAAGTGCATTCTTATTCCGATTCAACGCCAGCCATTATAGAGGATAGTTGATAAGAAACTGATTACAGTTGCTGTTGATCTGGATTATTCAAAACATACAAAAAGAAGCAAATTCATTTCATTGTTTGACATTAGGTTTGCTTACAAAATACACCTTCTTTGAGAGAGAGAGAGAGAAAGAGAGGGGGGCGATGTGAAGTGAGAGAGACGGAGAGTGAGGTCACCGTATTGTTTAACATGCAGTTACTTTATTTTTTGACTCTTGTGGGATTTTCATGGCACTGTTTTTTCTTAAAATCAAATTTAAATATGCTTATGGGATGCTCAGTGTTTGATGATCGTCATCATACTTTCAGATAGGCCAGGCTGAAGTCCTTTCCAGCTACCCACTGTCAAAGTCATGTACGCAAGCGATTAAGCTAATGTTGCTCGTCTCTGATTTGCTTTAGTTAATGAGTGAATATTGCCTCAATGTTTTCCAAAGGGTAGTTTCAAACAATGACAAGAAAAAGTTGATGCAAAGCATCAAAGTCGCCGCAAAAAAAAAAAATGTTTAATGCTTCAAGAAAGCCAGGACAAGTGAGTAATTGTCAGTTTTCATCAGCAGATTTTTTAACAAATTATGAAATTGATGTGAATGTGAACCTACATGTATATCAAAACTTGTCTTCTGTTACAGTATCTAATACCCTAGCACAGTGCTCTCTTAACTCTTTTCCAAACGACAAATATCAGACTCTTACAAATTCAAAGCGTTGGCAGATGACAATTTAACCCTTTACCTGATATGCCCATTTTAGGCATTTCTGTTTCAGCAGCAAATAAAGATATGATGTCAAAAATATGGACAATTGAGGATACAAATATCTGATTGAGTGGAAAACATTGTAGGAAAAGGAGAAATTGCTCGTTACGAGCAATTTCTCCCTTTTCCCACAATGTTTTCAAAAGGTGTATGTTGTTGATACGTCAAAATGAGTATCTATGGAGTAAAGGGTTAAAAAGCTGCAAAAATGGTGGAAAATTCGCTAGTAGTGGGGAAAAAGTATTTAATAAAGAAGAAATTGCTTATAACGAGCAATTTCTCCTTATCCAACATGTTTTTCCAAAAGAATTTGACAACACATGTGATAACCCGTGTTTGTTTGGGAAAGTGTTGAAAGCAGAGCTAATTTACTAAAATGTTGCTGTCCTAGGAAAGTATGGTTCAAGAGGACGTAACTTTGCAAGGCATACTTTCAATTTAAACAAGTCCAAGACTACTGTTTTTTGAACAGTGTTAATAAAGAATCATGGTTTTGCATCGCGCTTTATGGACAACACAGCGAAAAAGGGCCTCTCTCCAGATTTTTTTTCCACAAATTAAATTCATGCAGTGCTCGTTGAGAAATAACAAGAGCCGTCAGAGACGGGTTATGCTCCCCGAACAAGTGCTTGTCATAAAATATAAGAAATTGATATAAATTCACTTCTTTTATCCTAGAAGAACCTGTTCATGCCCCCCAAAATTTGAAGTGAAAAGGCAATTACTATCTTAGAGATAGCCAACATAAACTTGTAGAGGACAATAAGCCCCCTTTAAGCCTCCTTTTCCCATAAGACAGTATTGGACCATTGCAATAAATACAACGGGTGTGTGGTTTGTGGCATTTTTTAATAATACATGTAATTAAAAATTCGAAATTTCATAAAATTTTGAGCAGTCATGTATTAAATATTACATAAAACAATTTTTTACATGAAGCCCCCTTTTTCCGAGACGCAGCCTGATATTGAGTAAAAGGAAGAGAGGTACCTGGGCAACGTTCCAACAAGTTCAGATTTGAAATTTCATAAAGGTTTGAGCACTGATAAAGGAGAACCTAGTGAAAAACAATTTTTTCCATGAAGTCCCCTTTTTCCGTGACGCAGCCTTAATTTGAGAAACCAGGAAAGACGTAT
Source organism: Tridacna crocea (assembly GCA_943736015.1). NCBI lineage: Eukaryota > Metazoa > Mollusca > Bivalvia > Cardiida > Cardiidae > Tridacna > Tridacna crocea. Next base: position 47,623,238 of record OX031060.1, read on the forward strand.
TTGCGCATTAATAATTCATAGATTGCAAAAACAAAGGGCACATGTTGAAACTTGTAAAACAAGATATAACCATGAAATGTTGACAAAAACTGAACAAGATATTAGTAAAAATTACAATTTTGCATTAGGGCCCCTTTTTCATTTTACAAGAAACCCCCTTTTTCCATGACAGAGGGTCAAATTGAAAAACACATAGATAAAGAAACAAGAGCACATGGTGAAACTCTTAAAAAACAATATAACCATGAAGTTTAATGAAATTTTGACCAAAACTGAATGAAATATTAGTAAAAATTGGAATCTTGCAAGAAGCCCCCTTTTTCCATGACAGAACATCAACTTAAAAAATGCCCAGATTAAAAATAGCAAGAGCACATGCTAGGACTTTCCATAAACAATATAACCATGAAGTTTCATGATATTCTGACAAAAACTGAATGAGATACTGGTAAAAATTGCAATTTTGCATTAAGCCCCTTTTTTCCATGACACGGGGTCAAATTGAAAATCCGGGAAAAGTATATCGGCGCATTACCCCAAGGAGTTCATATATAAAGTTTCATCCAATTTGGTCCAAGGGTTGTAGAGAAATCACTTCGGACGGACGGACGGACGGACGGAAGGACGGACGGACGGAAGGACGGACGGACGGACGGACGGACGGACAGACGGACGGACAGACGAAGCGGCGACTATATGCTCGCCCTTCGGGGAGCATAAAAACTAAACTTAGAACTAACCAGTAATGGTCAGATACAATCATAACCATCATACCCGTTCTTCGGCGGAATTTAGCACAATTTCAGCGATGTACAATTTTAGCAGAGGTCATTCAACAAAAAAAAAAACCACACAAATAGTAGGAAAAACTATCTTCTAAAGAATCAAAATGATAATTAAACCTGTGTACGAAGTTTGTACGAAATGACCAAAATAGCAAGTATAAGTAGGTACGAAGTGACCAAAATCGTACGACATGACCTAGGTACGAAATAAACAAGGTACGAAATGACTGGAAAACTGTATAGCCTTGACCAATGGAAACAAGGCATTTATGTGGACGAGTCCATTTCTCACGAATAGCGAAAATAAAAAATAATAATTGGGCGGATTTTTTTATGTTGTAAGTATTAACAGAACAAAAATAGTATCGTATTGTAATTTCGTAGTTTAAGAATGAATCAAAAAGCCAGTTTAAGGCGAAGTAGAAAGACTCCTTGTTAACCTAACACCCCTATAAAAATGAAATTCCCACTATCCATGTGCTAACTTGAATCAAAGTACTGAAAGTACTGTTAGAAGGCGAGTTTAGAATAAAGGCATAACATATTGCAATACATTTTCATGTACTTAAATCGCCTCTCCTGATACAGCAAAGTCTATAGAGTCGTGCAATGTTCCTGTGCAATGAAGACCAGTTTACCATCCTGAGTTTTAACAAACTTGAAGAAGGCTTGTGAAAATATGTTGAAAAAAATTAAAACGAATGGACTTTTCTGAAACTCCTTTCCATTTCATTTGAAGGAAAAGTTTTATGTGATAGCAAAGAGTTTAAATTTGTTGTTACCCGTATATGTTCTTACGTTGTATAGAAACTTAGATGTTACCCTTTATTACCCCAATAATGAGTTTAAAAGGTCAAGGAAGAAGGTTTGAGAACTTTTGGTCCGAAATTGAGAATACGGTGCTATTTGACATTTTTTTCCCTTTCCTAAAATGTCTTCCATCCTATTTCATACAGGTTCCATCAGTGGTGCCAGATCAAAAAGTTGCTACCTGAAAATGCATTCAATTTTGGAAAGTCTAATTTTTTTTCTTCGTGTAAAGAGTCAAGAAAGTTTCTCCTTTTCAAAATTAAGTTTTTAAATGGCCTCTTTCTCAGGGTTGTTAAAACTGTACTTGATAGGGTATGGTAAAGGATTAAAGAATAGTTTTTGCTTGAAAATGCAATCAATTTTGATAGATCTAAAACTATAACTCTGTAATGAGATGATTAATTTCTTGAAAGTCTTTACCATTTTATTCCATGGATAATTTTATTGAGAGAGCAAAGAGTTTTTAGAAAGGTACATTATAGAAACTGAGATTCAGCCTTTTAGATCACAATACTGACTTTCAACAATGTTGAAGAAGAGGCTTTTCAAAGCATTGTAGGAAAAGTAGCAAATAATGATAATCAACCTTTTGTTTGACTTTCCTACAATGTTTTCCATCTTAGTAACCCTTTACAAAACCCTTCAGAGAATAAAAAAAAATTAGGGCCGTCTACATTAAAGCAATTAGCAGATAATAAGTTAAGAGCAGCTGAAAATGTGCCGTTTGGCTGGGAAAAAGTACAAAACATAGTGGTAAAAAGAGAAAATACTGGTGACTAGCGTTTTCTCCTTTTCCAAAAGTATTTTGAAACTTTTTTCCCTTGTGGTTGTCAAAATTTCAGTGTCGTTCAGTTAAAAGGCTTTTTTTTTTTAACTTGTTTACCATTTTATTTGAAATATACTTTATCAAGACTGAAAAAGACTTTCAAAACAAACGACTTTCAATGTTCAAAACGGAGATTTAACATTTAGATTACAATACATGTGCTGGGTTTTAATGACCTTAAAGAATGGAGTGTTAGAAAGGGAAAGGTATTTTGAAAGCATGCAGGAACATGAGAAAATACTGGCAATGAACATTTTCTCCGTTTTGCGAAATGTTTACCATCCTATCAAGGATAACCAACCAACATCATTTGACGATTGACTTCTTGGGTCCAATAAGGAACGTCGGATGGTGTTCTTCGTTTATACGATTCTTGTAATCCATGACTCTGTTAACCCTTACACTAGAGAGCTGGATTGATGAAAATGGCGTTTTACATCTCAGGAAAAATGCTTAATTATTGCAATCTCACCCTGGGTTGTTTTGGTCTGGTTATTACAATATAGCTAATCCGACATAAGATTGCATATTCTGTGCAGACTATAGAATCGTCTGCCTTGTCTTCAAAAGAGACAGACGTAAAAAACGATTTAAGGGTTCATTGACATTAACGCTTGTCTTTCATTAATCCCGCGTAACCGGAATGTATACGTTCAGCTTGTCGGCAAACATGAAAGCAAAATGATTGCCAACCCGTCAATATTGAGATACACCCAATTCCTTTGTTCGACAAAAATATATCATGCACAGTTACACAGATACAGGCCCTTGGTCCGTGTTCTTAGAAAATCATGAACACGTCCGATGCACTCTAGGACAGTGGGATTCTCCCTGTCAAGTTAATTTTATCATTGTGTTATTCAGTTTTGGAAAAAAGTGTATAGTTGAAGGAAATTCTTTCGAGGAAAATAAATGGGAATATAATTATGAGGTAAAGATTTCAGTTCTAATAATGACGGAGGTAAGTGATTATGATAACAATTCATTTCGATAAGCGTTTATTCTTTACCTGACAAAGAAATTTCAGACTAAGTTGAAATTGAAAGCACTGATTCATACAGATGACAAATTCAGGGTGGCCCAAATTAGCGACGATATTTGTTCTTGATAGGGTAGAAACATTGTGGTAAAATGAAAAAAAAAAAAAAAAAATTGCCGGTTTCCGATTGTAATTTCCCCTCTCCTTTCTATGTTTTTAAAAGCTTGATTTTCAGAGTCGTTTCAAGTGAGCGGTAAAGGGTTAAATATTTATGAATAATTGCTGAACGTTAAGCAACGTGCATATGACGACCAAAAGAAGAAGTTAAAATTCTTTGCATGTTAAAACGGATACAGATCATGTTATTGCCATTTTTGACGTAGTAAAATCCGATCATACTCGTATATAAGGAAAGAGGTGATCAGCTTGTAACCCAGGCTATACATCGGTACATCATACTGACCAGAACTACTTCGAAATGACACATCTATTGTGATTTCAACTGATTTACCCTTTTCTTTTCACGGGTCTCCGGAATCAAAACTTGGCCACGCCGATGTGTAACAATAACTTAGTCATTAATCATAAAGTCAAGCACAACTTTGATAAAAGAAAAATATTTCTTTGAACTTGATGATTCAAAGGAATTTATTTCATTGAAATTTCACTTCTCACAAAGACAGAATAAGGTTGCCAACAGAGGAAAAGGGTCTATCAGCGGTACGTCATTCAAAGAAGCTATCAGATTGGTTAGTTCTGGGATAGTACATTTACATGTACGATCCCACTGGTTAGTTGTTTATGCGTTGTGAAGTGGAAGTAGGTCCGAATGACGTCATGTTAGTAGCTTTCGATTGGCTTATAATAGTTATGGTTTATTCGTTGCTGTAGCAACATGATTATATCAATGAACTGATCCAAAGTATTTTGCATTTGTCAAATACAATGCTTTTTACGAATTCGATTTCATTCCTTCTAGAAACTTGAAGTTTCTTCTTGCTGTTCTGATTAAATTTACAATGGTCTCGACATTATTTTGTTCTAATGTACTTGAGAAGTATCGAACTATTTGAAAGGCGTTTTGATAATGCTGTTCAGAGGCATTTTCAGCAAGCTGCCGAGCGTTGACATATGAAGGCGTGAATGTAAATCTCGCCTTCCAAAAACTATTAAAAATATAGTCGCGCGCTTCTGCGCGGCGACTAATAACACAGGTTATTCTTCCGATTATATGTTAAATTATTACTGAGAAAAAAAGTATCTTTCCCCCGTTTGTAGGCCTTGTCTGCTTTCATATAAGAAATAGGAATGCTATTAGCTTTGACATTGAACCAATTTAACAAAATCAACAAATAAATTAAATATTTATACGGGGGTCACATGGGCCGGAAATTTATACCTAATTTTACCTGTTGAGCCGGAGAATGCACATAACCCCCCCATTTCCTAAGCCCACCCACCTTCCTTCGCTAGTTGTTAGTTAGACAACCCCGATTTGGTCGTCGGCTTCGTCGGGATGTCTGGGTTTGTTAGCATGTCGCGATCTTTGGCTCGTCCGGTGATGATGCAGGCCAGGGCAAAGGATACCGCTGCTGGAAAAGTTGCAATTCGACAAATGTAATACAAATTAATGTTCTTTTCTATGATTGTTAGCTTTCATGTTCCACTCGACTTCAAGGACAAAAGGGGGAGGGGGAAATGTTGTTTAGTCAAGAAAAATATTGGCTTACTATAAATCTACAGACCCTACAGAGTTTGGGTACACTATCTCAAAATTGGTATGCTGAAATATTTATCTATCTTATAGAAGATCTGCAAATCAAAATTCTAATTTCAGGGAATATTCTGGTTGGACATATATACCAGTATGAGAGAAAATGTTCCATTTGCTCAAAAATTATGAGAGATTTAAAATTTTAATGAGAATTTTTATGTTTCATTTTTCAGGAATCGAACTCTTCTCCAAACGACAAATCCAAACCTCTTTAAGACACTATTTTAAAAGTGACTGCTTTCTCTGAAATGAGAGAAAACAATGTTGGAAAAGGATTACCTTCAGTCTGAAGGTGTCTGTTCCGATGCTATTTTTGTGACTGGTCTTCGCAAACACCTTCATATCAGCCGTTTGCGAAGACCAGGCACAAAAATAGCATCGAAGCAGACACCTTCAGACTGAAGGTAGAAAAGGATAAATTGCTCAATTTGAGCAATTTCTCCTTTTCCCACATTGTTTTCATAAGTTTTACAACTAAAAACCAGTGTGTCAACATTTTTTCAAAATAAGCCTTGACTTCTGGCTCTGCCACAACCTCAATGCAGATCTACATCCAAAAACAAACACACACAAAACAACTATTAACATATTCTTGTCGCTGCAAGTTGTAGTCTATATAGTTATTTTCAAAAGCACATATCGAAGGGTCAACGCAAAACTATTCTAACTCACTTTTTGTCAAAAATTGTTTTTTTGCATTTATTGGATTGAAATGGTACGGTACACGTTATGTTAAAATATTGTAGTAATACTCCAAGTAGTTTTGGAGATATTCAATTTTTTAAAAGATATTCTATCTCCAAATCAGGATACTCTTGGTGCAAAACTATTCTAACTCAAGTTAGCATAGTTTTGCGCTAAAATCCAACATGAAAATTTCAAATTCAAAGTGCAAGACTATTCTATCTTGAATTTTAGGTTTTGATTACATCTTAAATCTTGCTTCTGATTTCATAATACTTTTCTTAAACTGTGTAGCTATTCTATCTGACATTTATCTAAGCCTTTAGTGTGAAAGATTTAACAAATTTAATGGAGAAAAGTTGTACACTTAGATACTCTTTGCTTTGACTTAAATTTATCTAACAAGTGGCCATTTTGCATTACTATAAGATTGATTTTATGATCAACATTAAGTAAAGATCCTGTACTAGATGTATTTGACTCCTTTTTATTCATCTTGCTAATCAACTCACCATACAATCAATGTTAAATGTTACACCAGTAATTTCAACATAAACTTTAGGCATTGAACAAGATTCTTTGCTGTTTGGTTTTGCTTTCTGTAATCCTGATGTACATCCTATATCAAAGATCATTGCAGTCACCTGTATGCTGCCTTTGATTATTGTGTTTATTTGAAGTCTCATTTATTATAAAATGGGTCTTGAACATCACTTAGACGCGTGGAAAACTACTAAATCTTAGGTTGTCAAAATGTGGCACAAGCAATGGAAAGATGGATATGTCGGCCACTCTCTTATTTGGTTATAAAGGAATCAGTTTGTGAGTACATTGTCTCGGATCAAACTTTCTGCATGTGCAGACTTAGTCTTTGCATTTTCACACCATGCTGTAATTTCATAATTAAGTATATGAGCAGTCATTGATTCTGTTCTGCAGCTAGTTAATGATGTCTAACTATATTCATTAAACTGATGCCACTGAAATCGCTGTATACATTTATTAATTTTTTATTTAAAACCTTTGAGACATTCGATTTGATGGTCTTTATAGATTGAAAGAATTTGCTTATAATTATATGAATATTAAAACACAGAAATATTCTCAAGAAAATCACCAAAGAAATACTAATATCTGCTTTATTCACTTTCTGGTATATCTTACAAATATATTAACTCTTAAAAATGTTATAGCCAAAGTTACTTGAAATGGTTAAATTTGATGCCAGTCACATAATTATATTTCAAATAATATATACATAACCTTTGTGGCTGAATTTAGAATCTCTAATAGTGCAAAACAACTCAAAAGGTCTATGAGGACCAAAGCTTACCACTGTTTAAGCTTCCTGTATTCTCTTTTATTACAAAATATAATTTTCAAAAGAAAGTTAAAGTATCCAATATGGACAGGTACTTTTCAGTCCTTTCCATCAGATTATGTTGGAAAAAGCAATCACCAAAAAATTACCTGAGGTGAAACCTGTATCCAAAATGATGTAAATTTGTATAAAAGAAACCTGGCACACTGACTAGCACAGTTTTGGGCTTAATCAGTACTGGCATCCTTTTTAGATACTAATATAGAAAAATTCAGTAAGATAGAAAACCTGGATGGTAATGCATCAATTGGCTGAGTTTACAGGAGCTAATTTGAAAATAGAGCTATTTTCAAAAATCATGGGCAGCATTTCAATCTGTTGTTTCATAATGATGGTATCTATAGGTTTCAAAAACTCAACCTAAGTATAGTCGACTGCCGAAGATGGCCCCATTATAATTAGTTAAACATGTGATCAACAAAAGGCGGAGGCTGGAAGGTGCTAATTTTTTACCTAATTAATGGGACACAGTTTGAGCAATTTTGAACATCTGACATTTGACAATGATACATACACATATTACACTGTAAGTCTATACTTTATGATTCCATGAAAAGAAACGAGACTACAGCAAATCTAGAACATAGGACTCTCATGTTAGGACTGTTCTTGAATTACCATACATCATACTTGTGACTGAAAGCATTTGCAGATGACCAATTAAATATGGTTCTCTTGATGGGATATGTCTATAAAAGGCTGGAATACTGTATTGGAAAAGTAGATGATTGTTCTAAATTATGAAAATGTTTGGTAAAGGACTACTCAAGACATGCAACATACTGCTACATATGGGTAGTTTCAAAAAAAATGAGGCAAAAGTGTGAAATTAGGGGTCAGAAATAAAACTGATTTAATTCACATATTTTTTGTGTCACTTTATAGGAAACACATTGAATTTCAAGATTTTTTGAGGTTGTTAGGTATATTATGAACAGTATTTCTTTTATTGAATTTTTATTCCAACAATTGATGGAAAAATATCGCAATAAATGAACATTTAATAATACTATTTACATGTTTCTAAGATCATAATATCTGTCATGAATGAATTGATACAGTGACTATAGTCATTATACTACATAATGAAACACAAAAAAACTTCGGTACACCTGTAATGTGAGAAAAAGTCAGTATTTTGTTTGCGATTTATGCAGAAAAATCCAGATCTGACTCAATAAGTTCTTACTACATAGTCTCTTTTCACTGCAAGTGCATGACATTTTTTGTAATAAATAACCAAATGCTATTCAATATGCAATAAAAAACTCTGCATCTATATCATTATTGGTTACAAAAATATGGAGCGTCAAAATTTTGCTTAAAATTGAAAGAAAATGTTACACTCCTGTTAGAATTTAGTTCTATAAAAAAAAAACATTCGTACTGCTGCATCTATAGGCCATAATTTAACTTTATAATGTTAAACAGATACGGAATTGAATTGAGGACAGGAAATTTGAAGATTCTTTGCTTATTTATAAAAATATTTTACAAAGAGATGCCTTTTTTGTTCATATTAAGATCTGTTTACTATTTCAAAGCAATTGTTGTCCATAACATCGTAACAAAATTGATGAAAATATAACACATTATGACTTAGAACTTTTATCATGTCATATCAGATAAACCTAACACATCTTAATAGCAATATTGCATTTAACATATGCATAATAATTATTGCAGAAATATGTTACACTCCTGTAAAAAATACTTTAGATCATATTTCATCTTCCTGAGTGATCACATAGAATATCATCACAACCATTTGATAAATTTAAGGAATACCAATTGTTTTAAATGAACATCAGCTTAATATCATTGAATACTATACAGTATTAGAGTTAAACTTTATTATCAGATTAAACTTTTTTCAAATACTTTGTTTCTTGAACAAAGTTAAACATAGAAAAATAAAACAGCTGGAGACTATTATAAGCTCAAGCTCATTTAACCAAACCTTGATATCACCAAACAAGTATATAGCAAGTAGGAACAATATTCAACTGCAACAACATAAACAAAACTGCAGGTCAAAAATATAGAACAAGATGTTACACTCCTGTTCAGTTAATAAGTTCTTCATCCTAAACCCACTAATTTATCAATTATCTTAATGCTCTTATCTTATCTTTGTAAGCCTAATTTTCTGCTTTCATTTTCAGATCTTGTAATTTTGCTTGATATTTTGGGTCGTTCTTAAGCTTCTAATGGTATTTTCTTACTCTATCTTGTGAAGATTTTGGTTTAGGGTCACTGTTTGAGACATTAGGTGACATACATTTAGAACTTAATGCTCTTTTAATTGGAGGCAATGTCACATAACTTTTCCATGATAAGTGTAACTTAACACTGTTCATATATTATCTGTAAGTGAAATACAAAACCCATAATTTTTAGAATCGTATTTTTTACAGGAGTGTAACACTTTCCGCATCTCTTCATAAACCCCCCTGGTTATTAACCTTAACTTTTCTAGCTCTTCCAATTCTAATTTCAGAGTGATGCTATGTAGAGGTATATTAAAAGATAGCAATAATGGCAATAATGACTTTCGTGTTTTATTTTCTAAATTTAGTAACATCTACAAAATGAAGATTTTGTTTTTAAAATGACATGTTGAATTGGAAATTTAATAGATGTAAACACATTAAACTTAATCTTAATTTGAAAAAAAAAACCTATTCCCTCTGCATATGTTGAAACTTCAATGAATCAAAGTAATAAAATGAAGTTTTCGAAGCTAAAAGGAAGTTACATCTCAAAATTGAATTTACTGTTACACTCCTGTTTTCACTTATGATCACATGTGACAAAAATGTGGCTCCTGGCACTAAAACTTTCTTCTCTGATAATATTCATGACATATTCTTTCTTGAAAAATAGCCAGAGAAAGTCAATATGCTTGTTAAAAATGTTAGAGAAATGGATTTGTGTAAAAGGTGTTACACTCCTGTTAAACATGGGTTGTGATAAATATGAAATAGCCAAATGAATTTTATGACATGCACATAAATGAAGACTACAACTACAAAAGCCAAACATGTTAGTTAACTAGTTTCTAGCATAAAATTGTATATAAATTTAGTATTTCATGCAAAGTTCTACAAGTCAATCCAAGGTATGGCTTATTTTCAAGAAAAATTTGCAGATGAGTCATGCCTAACAAATGAGTATTTCTTACAATATATATCTTCCAAGATGAAACTAATATGTTAAGAGTTGACATTAGATATCAAATTTTGTTCTGGTAAAAGATTAAACACTTTTAATGGGGTGGTTTTGTAATAGTACATTTCTGAAAAAAGACTTTTAAAAAAAATTCACACAAAAAGTGTTACACTCCTGTTTATTTTACTTGTTTTTCTTACACTATTTGCATATCATTCATTCAAAGTGAAACATATTTTACAATTAATTGAAGAATAAAGAAACACAAATTTTAGGACTCAAATTTTCTATAAATGTTGTGTTATTTCATAGTAAGAAGTAAATTTTGATAAACCCTCAATTTTTTTTGAAACTACCCATATATGTGTCAAAGCTGTAGGTCTGGTGGTTAGTGACAAGGTACCCAAGTTTTTAAGTACTGAACTCAGGACCAGGCCATCCCTGGAATTACTTTGGACAATATGATTTGAGGACTGTAAAATGATATTACAGGACTTATGTGAATTATCTAGGCTTCTTGGTTTCAGCAAAGTGTTAGAATAACTTTCGCCAAAAAGAACACTTATTCAAAATGTGATGCTCTCCCCATGGACACACTTTGGACAAAACTCAAATAATACTATTTGATAATACTAGTATTACAATATAAACTCAAAAACCAGTTCAATATTTTTTATGGTTTCAGAAAAGAAAATAATTTATAAACTCTTTCTAAAACATATGATCATAGGGCAGGGCCATGTCTACCCCCCAAAGACTCACTTTGAACTGTGTAGGGTACCACAAGCATTTGCAATATACAAAACATTGAACATCTAGGCTTTTTGGTTCAAGACAAGGGCATCTTTAAATTTCTCTTTGTGTGTCTATAATTTATCCCCTCCCTTCAAAAAAAAGGTAAATTTGAATTTGATTCTGATCATTTGACCAAGCTTTATACTATCACTGGTGCTTTTTATGTTGATTATGTTCAGGTGGCACTGGTCAGACCTTTTTAGAAATCTATTGCTCCAAAATATAAGGGAGATAATGGAATTTGATTCCTGATCTTTGAAAATAATGACAAACAACTAACTTTGGGTGATACTGAAGTTTGAGCAGTTTTTATGTTACACTTGAGACCGTAATCATCTTGTTATGAGAATGTTTCCGATTTCTGAAATCTGTAAAAGGAAAGAACAAAAAGCCACCATGTTAAATTCTCACAATGTGGATACAGAAAAGCAAAAGCTTTACAAGGAAGAGCTCAGAACATTCTGTATAAATCATAAAGATTTGAATGATATTGTTTTACAGTATAACAATTATATAGCCCTGATTAAAACATTCACTTGGTGCAGTGTCTCAGAATGATCTCATCTGTTGTGAATCCAAAAAAGCAATTTAAAACAGCTTTATGATAACCAGCAACCTATTATTAGTGGGAAATATAATTATTTAATATCCATCCGCAAAAAAGGTCATTCAAAGAGTCCACCAAGGTCGGTATTCACCAATCATTCTTCAGAATGTTTTGAGTCTTATTCTTCAGAATTCCATCAGTGTGAAAGTAACAGAACTTCTGATCTGGTTTAGCCAATCAGAAGTTCTGCTTCTTTCACAGTCAGTAAATCTTGAAGAATAAGACTAAGAAGGTTCTTAAGAATGGCTGGTGAATACTGACCCTGGTATTTCATTTTCTTTGATATCAGTAAGATGACTATGGTACAATTTGACAATTGATACAGGTGGAACATCTTTTACTGCTCACAATTATACACACAAGATTTACCAAGTTTGGCTCTAAAACAAAGAATTTAATCTTTGTGTCATCTGTGTATCATAATAGGTAACAATCATGGGAGGTGATCATGATTCCAAAATCTGACTGGCTCAGTGGATATCAACTTTGTATCAAAAGTACATAATATTTTAAGAAAACTACTAGACCTATATGACAAAGTATATTTCTCGCTGCCATTCCAGATATTTTATTTTTAAACTGTTCTGATTAGAGTGCTTTGAAAAAATCTATTTCTTTTAATGTTTCAAATAAGGCATGTATGTGTTCCATTCATGAAAATGGTAGGTTTTATAATTTTACAGTAAAGACAGACTCCGCATATATGCAGGATTGTCATATCACCTCAAACATCAAAGTATAGACATATTTTAAGTGATCAGAAAAGTAGCCAAGAACTACTGAAAATTTAAGTTGGAATAGTTTTGCCTTCACCCTTTTTGGGTTTTTATTTGTTTTTGTATTGCAAAACTATTCCAACTTAAGATAGAATAGTTTTGCAAAACAAATCCCATAACATTTTTCGTGATTTCAAGCGCAAAACTATTCTAAGGTGAAAAATTTGCCATAAAATCAAAAATTTTTTTTTTAATTAAAACTTTTAAGTATTTGTTGTTTCCAATGTGCTTTCAGATATGTTGGTGGATAAAATGGTTGAAAAAAGCCAATACAAGAGAAATGAATCAGTTTTTTCCTTCTCCTGAAAAATTTGTCAAAACACAGTTAGAATAGTTTTGCGTTGAGCCCTCGATATAGTATCCTCCGAGTATGCTTTTTCACGCTACACAATAATCACGCACCGCTGATCGCCGACCAAATACGACATCTACACAAATACCCATGATGTCATACGATAATTTTAGTGTCTCCATCCGATGATCTTTCGCTAGCTGTAATAATGTGGAAAGCAAGGAATCTTCCAATAAGTTCTTGAACAAATTGTATAATCAGTGTCATTTTGGTACATATTTCTTAACCCCAAAAATTTGAACGTGAAAGTGACATATTTTTTTCGTTTTCAGTCATCCAACTCGACTGACAGTTGTGGTATGTTTTTGTTTACATCTGAGCTACGAGGTCACATGGGTATCACATAACTATAAATAAATTATGTAGGAAGTATGGAGGTCCAAACAGACCATACTTCGTATATAAAACAGAAAAAATGAGAACTGTATGCACTGGACACATTTAAAATTCTGTTGCAGCATGTAGTGACTTAGAGTAAAAGATCTTTTTTTATTGCCCTTGCCATAGTGTTCCATGTGCACCTGTTGAGGAGTAAACTCTATAAAGTATTTAAAAAACAAAATTTGTAAATATGTTCATTTCTTTGACTCAAAAACTGTTCGCTATTTTGAGATATCTTTTTGTTCAATTTTTCAACAGTTTCAAACTTAAAACTTATAGATTTCACCCCTTACAAACTCTGTTTCAAATTGATAAGTAAGTTAGAATTATGACCCGTTTTGTCCTCCATACAGAACTCAATTTTGAAAGTGCTTGACTATTGATGACGTAGAGGACAAGCCGCCATATTTGTATTGGACTTTCGGATTGACGACCACAGTGAATGACAAGCGCCTTCTTACATTCTCAATGGTAAAAAAGAATAGACTAAAGTTAATATACAGTAGATAAGAATATGGATTTTATTTGTTCGACCTTCTTGCTTTTTAAAAAATAAGCCGCGAAACTTTAGGTGCGTGATTATTTCTTACACTGGGCTATATGTAGCTGAATTTTAATTGCATCTGCTTTAAATACTTTTTGGGATACCCCTATCTAGATAACTCTTTGAAATTGAATACATGTACTCAAATGAATTACCAATACTTCTTATCTGTTTTTTGAATAAATTACATTTTTAGCTCCACTGGCCGAAGGCCAGCGGGCTTATGTCATGGCCTGTTGTCCATCGTGCGTCCGTCCGTGCGTTAACTTTTTCTTTAAACATCTTCTTCTCTGAAACTACCCATCCAATTTTGATGAAACTTCACAGAAATTGTCCTGTCATTGTCCTCTTCAGAATTTCTTGAAAGAATTTAATTCCTTCAAACACTCTTGATGCCATGGCAAAAAAAATGAAAAATTTTGAAAATCTTTGAAAATCTTCTTGTCTGAAAATGAACGCCTAGGGCTACCAAATTTGGCATGTAGCTTTATCTAGTGGACCTCTACCAAGTTTCTTCAAATTATAGCCCTGGGGTCGAAATTGGCCCCGCCATGGGGGTCACAAGTTTTACATGGGCTTATTTAGGGAGAACATTAAAATTTCTCCTCTACCTAGGCATAGGGCCTAGGGCTACCAAATTTGGCATGTAGTTTTATCTAGTGGACCTCTACCAACAGTGTCCAACTTATAGCCCTGGGGTCAAAATTGGCCCTGCCCCGGGGGTAACAAGTTTTACATGGGCTTATATAGCGAGAACTTTAAAATTCTTCTTCCACCTAGCCATAGGGCCTAGGGCTACCAAATTTGGCATGTAGCTTTATCTAGTGGACCTCTACCAAGGGTGTCCAAATTATAGCCTGGGGGTCAAATTTGGCCCCGCCCCGGGGGATAACAAATTTTACATGGGCTTATATAGGGAAAACTTTAATAATCTTCTCGCACCTAGCTATAAGGGCTAGGGCTATCAAATTTTGCATGTAGCTTTATCTAGGGGGTCTCTACCTAGGGGTCTCTACCAAATTATAGCCCTAGGGTCAAACTTAGACAGTCCTAGGGGTCACAAGTTTTACATGGGCTTATATAGGGAAACTTTAATAATCTACTCGTACATAGCCATAAGGCCTAGGGCTACCAAATTTTGCGTGTAGCTTTATCTTATGGGCCTCTACCAAGACGTCCCAAATTTTAACTTTGGGGGACAAGTTTGACCCCACCCCAGGGGTCACAAGTTTTACATTGGCTTTTATAGTGAAAACTTGATAAATTGCTCATGGGTCACATTATGTTTTACAGGGCTTTTTATTGGGCAAGATTAAAAAATCTTCTTGTTTATAATCACACATTCTAGTTTCATATTGTAGGTCTGGGGTCAAAATTGGCTCCATTCCAGGGATCACAAGTTTAACATGGGCTTCAAAATATAGTCACTTCAATTTAAACATTAATCAAGGGAAATAACTCTTTTAATGAAAGATAAAGTTTGGTACTATTTACCTCCCATGATTATCAAAATGCATTTATACATGATTGGTGCTAGACATTATTCTATCATTCAGCTTATTTTTCCAAGGATTAATTCCAACTAACAAACATTTTGTTTCATAATTAGCATTTATTCAAGCAACATGAAAAAACATAAAAGTACATAGAGATTCTGTTCTTAGAACACATAGTAATACATTTCTATCTTCTTCAATTACCAATATCCGCAAATACAATTCCACCGCTGTATGTATCAAGATGATAATGTATCTGCAATAGTAGAACAAAAATGTAAACATAAATATCGGCGAAGAGGCACTTTTCACTATATACTGCAAAAAAATAATAATATTGAAATACAGTAGATTCCGCTTATTTGCAAGTCCTATTTGTCAGAGAAAATATTGCGAATAAGCGGTCGGCCCGATAATCCGATGGCTCTTTTCAGACCGGAAGTCAAACCAGAGTTGCAGACGATCGTTTCGTTCTGTTGACAGACGTTCAGCTCTTGCATCCCGATCAATTGAATTATGTTCATGATTTTTTTAAATATATGTATTTCAAACTAAACAAGTTTAAAAAAATCGTTTGTTTGCTTATTTACCTATCAAGTGCACGAAGCACAAGAAACGATCCTGGGTGTTAGCCATGGTGGTGCTTCGTTTGACATAAAATTTAACACAATTTTTTTGTCAACACAGGTTTCGACGCATATCTCCAGTTTCCGGTTGTCTAACATTTACTCCATGTGTACATGTACATTCTTACACAACATGATCGTGTACTGTGCACCTGTATAAACCCCGACTCGCCACCTGTTAGGTTGAATGGGTGGGTAAATTTTGGTTGACGTCATAGACTGATTGCCGTCCAGACGATTCTATGTTAACGCATCAAAATAGGCCATACCATTCAAAGCAGACCGAGATAAGAAACGGTTTTCTGTGTTTTTCACAGTTTACATTTGGTACACCTTACTTTCACGCCTGTAGTCAAATTGTTTGTTACAAATTGGATTATCGACGAGACACTAACAAACAGTTAAGTTTTTTTTCCCCCCAGTGTGTAATTATCTGATCGGTGATAGGTTATTTTGATCGGTCTTTCTTGTAACGGGTAAAGTGCCGAATTCGTCTGCAGTTGCTTTCGGGGAGCGTAGATAAAGATCGGACTGCACAGAATGTGTAGTCTGATCATAGAACGTCTATGTTCGTTTTTTCTTTTCCCCGAGTTATACCAAGACAAGATTTAAGTACATGTAGTCATCTTTTCGCCATTTTTCCGGCCCTAAAATTACCATTTTATTAATCAGTGCTGTTGGTGGTGGATGTACAGCCTGGTACCCGAAACTGCGAGTAACCGTCCAATAGTTTGAAAATCGGCAACCAGTGAAGCTCCATATTTAGAATGTCGGCCATTTGCAGATGTTTTGTAACCCTTATTACACTTTCTTAAATGAAAAGAATAACATAAAATACGCCAAGAATTTTTATCTTTAATGATTAAATTATGAAAACGGATCATGTCGGACTCGTCGTTTGTATACTGCTACATTGGTTATTAATCTGCGATTCTCTGTACGCATTGAAATTGGACGGTTATTTTTTTGAGTTACCTTTTTTTTTCCCGGACAGATTGAAATTTTTCGCTGTCTTATCCCACGGAATTGCTAATAAACACTAGAATTTCGAATCATGTGCTAATTTTTCGTTGCAAAAAAACGAAATGTTCTATTTACGGGATCCCGATTAAGCGTTGAAATTTACGTTGTCTAGATAGGAAATGGATCGGTGCTGGACCAAGTCTTGCAAATAACCGAAAATCCCGATAAACAGGGTTGCGATTAAGTGGAATCCACTGTATTTACAACATAATGTGCAAGCAAAAACACATTTTTCTTTGCTCAATATTCGGGACGAGGAAAATGAACGGGGTCGAAACAACCATTTGTAACACGCTGTGTAATTGACTATTGCTGTGTGCTCCAACGAGACTGTCTACGCCGTGCCGGTCACGTAATAGTCTGCGTTTTGGCCCACGTAGGAGTCTGATTCTTCAGTACGGACACGACCGCATCGTGTACTGAATGAAGAAATCTGAAATAGCGGGCACGTAATCGTGCCTACAAGACCATATTTCATCAGTCCGGGCACGACCGTTGGGCACCCAATGAGTTTTCCTTCATTAGTACACGACAGTCGGCCTCGCAGTATGCATTTTCTTCAGTGTGTACACGACTGTCGGGTAAATTACTAAATATCATCGGCCTAAAAATAATGTATGATGTACTCCAACTTGTTAAGGTATCTAGAAAGCAGTACTCTTAAACTCTAAAACGTTCAGGTACATAAAAAATATATGCAGGTTTAAAGTTAAAAAATGCATGTTTCCCTTTTGACAGCGACAACATTAAACGGCTAAAGCATAAATGATAGTGTCCAGGGTCTTCCCTCGGCTCTGAAAATTCGGGGTCATTGTGACCCCCTCCTCGTTAGTTGAGGGTCATTTCGTTAAATTAGGGGGGGTAAAAAAATCAAAGTACTGATAGTACTGAAGGCCAGGAAATTGAGGATACGAAACAACACGAGAGGTCAATTTCAATTAATACAAACAGGTAGACGGACAGAGATACAAGCAGATTCCACTAAGCCCCTGGAATTCTTGGTTGTAACAGGAAATTTTGAACTGAAAGCACCAGCCAGAGTTAGGCATGTGCTCACAGTAATGGGGGTGTTTGATAATGGCTTAGATTACTTAGTATTTTGTCGTGCTTGTTAACAATCCCAAGTCAAAATTGAACTATTCAATAGGTGCAATACCAACTTTAGTTATCTAAATTATCTGAGACATATGATGTCTTGTAGTCCTGAATGACATCATTTTTAGCTCCACTGGCCGAAGGCCAGCGAGCTTATGTCATGGCCCGTTGTCCGTCGTGCGTCAGTCCGTCTGTCCGTCCGTGCGTTAACTTTTTCTTTAAACATCTTCTTCTCTGAAACTACCCATCCAATTTTGATGAAACTTCATAGAAATGATCCTGCCATGGTCCTCTTCAGAATTTCTTGAAAAAATTTAATTCCTTCAAAAACTCTGGTTGCCATGGCAACAAAACTGAAAAAATTTGAAAATCTTTGAAAATCTTCTTGTCTGAAACCGTAAGGCCTAGGGCTACCAAATTTGGCATGTAGCTTTATCTAGTGGACCTCTACCAAGTTTCTTCAAATTATAGCCCTGGGGTCAAAATTGGCCCCGCCCCGGGTGTCACAAGTTTTACATGGGCTTATTTAGGGAGAACTTTAAAACTCCTCTTCTACCTAGGCATAGGGCCTAGGGCTACCAAATTTGGGATGTTGTTTTATCTAATGGACCTCTACCAACAGTGTCTAAATTATAGCCCGGGGGTCAAAATTGGACCCGCTCCGGGGGTACCAAGTTTTACATGGGCTTATATAGGGAGAACTTTAAAATTCTTCTTCCACCTAGCCATAGGGCCTAGGGCTACCAAATTTGGCATGTAGCTTTATCTGGTGGACCTCTACAGAGGGTGTCCAACTTATAGCCCAGGGGTCAAAATTGGCCCCACCCCGGGGGGTAACAAATTTTACATGGGCTTATATAGGGAATACTTTCAAAATCTTCTCGCACCTAGCTATAAGGGCTAGGGCTATCAAATTTTGCATGCAGCTTTATCTAGGGGGTCTCTACCAAAGGTGCCCAAATTATAGCCCTGGGGTCAAATTTAGCCTCGTCACAGGGGGTCACAAGTTTTACATGGGCTTATATAGGGAAACTTTAATAATCTACTTGTACATAGCCATAAGGCCTAGGGCTACCAAATTTTGCATATAGCTTTATCTAATGGGCCTCTAACAAGAGGGCCCAAATTTTAACTTTGGGGATCAAGTTTGACCCCACCCCAGGGTTCACAAGTTTTACATTGGCTTTATAAACCTGTCTCAAGGGTCACATATTTTTCAGGGCCTTTTATTGAGCAAACTTGTTTTACAGGGCTTTTTATTGGGCAAGATTAAAAAATCTTCTAGTTTATAACCACACATTCTAGTTTTATATTGTAGGTCTGAGGTCAAAATTGGCTCCATCCAGGGATCACAAGTTTAACATGGGCTTCAAAATACAATCACTTCAATTTAAACATTAATCAAGGGAAATAACTCTTTATGAAAGATAAAGTTTGGTACTATTTACCTCCCTTGATTATCAAACTACATTGATACATGATTGGTGCTAGACATTAAGTTTTTTGATAGAAAATATTCTGTTTTCAAGTGTGATTCATTTTGATGCTAATAGTTATGCTCACATGAGGTGAATAATAAATTAAAAGTAAGGTTTCTATCATTCAGCTTATTTTTTCCAAGGACTTTACCTTTCATGCTAATGAATTAACCTGCTTGTACTGCCTGACAGCGTTCATTGTTTTTGAAGGCCCTCTTTTTCATGGTCATGAACACTTGAATTTGTGTGGTAAAGGGTTAAAAAGCCAGTGATGCGATACAGGGCCATCATGGCCCTCTTGTTTACGTTCATGACGCAAAAACATATTTATTTTTATTGATTTCAATGAAAATACATGTAAGATAGATATCAATATAAAATGCGATGAATAATAAAGATTGGAGTGATATGGCAGTTGGTCATGTTGTCTCTACCTTTCACAAGTCGACAAAATTTTGAACTGGCCATATTTGAAGGAAGTTGTAGATAAAAATCCAAAGTAGTTCTTCGTGTATATAGAAAAGTAAGATTTTGGGGAAATTGGGAGGAATTGCTTGTCACAAGCAAGTTTTTAAATGGCACTAGTAGAGAGAGAGATACAAAAAAACAAAACATTAAATGACAAGTGAACGACTACAGAAAAAAATTATAAGCATTTATTTGGTTTCAAATCAAAGTCAATCAAAGACATATTTTAAGAATCACACAGGTGTAATCTATTTGTGACATGTGAAAAAGGTGTGAAATACATCCTATCAGTAAGAAATAGGCAGCATAAACAATGACAAAACTACCAAATAACTCTTGGATAAAGGTAACTAATACACATATTGTACATACTTAAGACAACGAACCTTCAAAAATATTATTTTATAGACAACTTAAATAAGATATGGATGAAATTTGATGTTGGGGTCGATTTTTCTAAAATTTTATTTGGGGGCGATTTCACCAAAGAAATAGTCCCCAGGGGTTGATTTCTCCAGATTGATAAACATAACACGAGCCAAGCAGCTTGGGGACAATTTCTCCAGGGGCCGATTTCTCCAGCATTCCGCTGAAGTATCCTAGATTTAGTTGATATACATAAGAAAAAGTGATAAAAATAACACAAGCCAATATTCTATATGTAGTTTGCTTTATTTACAATCACATTTTAGCGGAGATGCGTTTTGCGACATGTGTATATGTTCAAATGTCAACACAACGTTATAGACAATCTCTGAGCAGACTTGTCGTTCGTTACTCTCACCATACATGAATGAGTGCAAGAGAGAGCATTTTAGATATTAAAGGTGGGTACTTAGAATTTTCATATCACACCAAATCAAAAAATATATATATATATATCACTGAAATTTATATGAAAAAACAATACAAATCATCAATAATTAAGAATCATAAGATTATCAAAAAAAAAAATTCTTGATGGTATTCCTTTAAAAGGCTACGTAGCCTCTTAAGCTATATCTAGATTTCGCACCAAAAATAAAAAAAATGCATTGTGGGAATGTTAAGTGACTAATGACGCTTAAATTCCATTACATAACAAACATGTAATTATTTTTCATAATATCTTCTTTGGACGCTATGTTTGAAGCTTCGTCTGTGTATTTCCGGTATGTAAATGAGCGAGTTGTTCATGTAAAAATAGAACGTGTTTCCTGTCGATGTCGACCTGGGCTGTAGTAAATCTCTAATTCCTCATGTAGTCGGATGGTTTTTAGCTCACCTGAGCACAACGTGCTCAGGGGGAGCTATTGTGACCGGTCATCGTCCGGCGTCCGTCCGTCCGTCCGTCTGTCCCTCCGTCCGTTAACAATTTCTTTAAAAATCTTCTCCTCCAAAACCAGAAGGCCAATCTTGATAAAACTTGGCAGGAATGTTCCTTGGGTGAAGCTCTACAAAAATTGTTAAAAGAATTTAATTCCAACAAAAACTCTGGTTGCCATGGCAACAAAATGGCTGAAAATGGAAAAAATTTTTAAAAATCTTCTTGTGACAAACCATAAGGCAGGGAGCATTCATATTTTGTATGAAGCATCATTGGGTGACCCTTTACCAAAATTGTTAAAATTATTCCCCTGGGGTCATATTTGGGCTTCGCCCAGGCACACCCTATTTTACATAGAAACAAAGAAGGAAAGCTTTAAAAAATCTTCTGATGACAAACCATAATGGCTAGAGCATTCATATTTGGTATGTAGCATTATCTGATGATCCTCTACCAAAATTGTTAAAATTATTCCTCTGCTGTCATATTTGGGCTCTGCCCGGGCGCACCCTATTTTACAATCTTTAAAAATCTTCTTGTGACAAAACATAAGGTTGGGAGCATTCATATTTTGTTTGAAACATCATTGGGTGACCCCTTACCAAAATTGTTAAAATCATTCCCATGGGGTCATATTTGGGCTTTGCCCGGGGGCACTCTATTTTACATAGAAACAAAGAAGGAAATCTTTAAAACTTCTTCTGGTGACAAATCATAATGGCTAGAACATTCCTATTTAGTGTGTAGCATTAACTGATGATCTTCTACCAAAATTGTTGAAATTATCCTTCTGCGGTCATATTTGGGCTCTGCCCGGGCGCACCTTATTTTACAATCTTTAAAAATCTTCTTGTGACAAACCATAAGGCGGAGGGCATTCATATTTTGTTTGAAGCATTATTGGGTGACCCCTTACCAAAATTGTTAAAATTATTCCCCTTGGGTCATATTTGGGCTTTGCCCGAGCACACCCTATTTTACATAGAAACAAAGAAGGAAACCTTTAATAAATCTTTTTCTGACAAACCGTAATGGCTAGAGCATTCATATTTGCTATGTAGCAAAATCTGATAATCTTCTACCAAAATTGCTATAATTATCCCTCTGCGGTCATATTTGGGCTTCGCCCGGGCGCACCCTATTTTACATAGAAACAAGGAAGGAAATCTTTTAAAAATCTACTTGTGACAAACCATAAAGGCTAGAGCATTCATATTTTGCGTGTAGCATCATCTAGTGACCCTTTATAAAGATAATTAAAATTATCCCCTTGGGGTCATATTTTGGCTCTGTGCCCTGGTGCACACTATTTCACATGGAATCATAGAAGGAAATTTTTAAAATCAATTCCATCTAAAAAGGAGAAATTGTTTGTAACAAGCAATTTCTCTTTTCTCACAATCTTTTCTACCATATAGATCACTTATTTTTCATTTTAGATACATTTTAAAATGTCATCTGCAATTTGTTTCAATTTGGAACGGTCTAAAATTTTGTCGTCTGGTAATGGCTAAACTACAAGTCAAAAAGGGAACAAGACACTGTGAAGAGAAAAATTGATGATAAGCAGCAGCTTTTAGCTCCACTGGCCAAAGACAAAGAAGAAAATCTGTAAACATATTTTTGTGACAAACCCCAGGGTATGCCTTATTTGAAAAGAATTAATAGCCTGCCCTTGATAAACCATATAAGTTAAAATATACTCAGGTGAGCGATATAGGACCATCATGGTCCTCTTGTTGACTACTGGGGTTTTATGAATGAGGATTATAAGGCTTTGGGAGTATAAGGATGATATTTTTAGCTCACCTGAGCACAATGTGCTCAAGGGGAGCTTTTAGGGTCACTGGGTTTCCATCGTGTGTCGACCATCTTGCATCGTCAACAATTCTTTAAACATCAACTCCTCCTATACTGCTGGGCCAATTTGGACCAGACTTGGCAGGCATGTTCCTTGGGAGGTCTTCTTTAAAAACTGTCCACAGAATTTGATTCCGTCAAAAACTCTGGTTGCCATGGCAACCAAAAGGAATTTTTTAGCAAATTCTTTAAAAATCTTCTCCTCTGAAACCGCTGGTCGGATTTTGAAATAATTTCACAGAGTTGTTCCTTGGGTACCCGTTTTCAAAAAGTGTTCGTGAAATTTTGATCCATCAAAAAATGTGGCTCTGGTGAATGGGGGCTACTTGCACTATACAGAAATGAAGGAATTCTTAAAAAATCTTCTTCTCTCAAACCGCTGGTCAGATTTTGAAATAATTTCACAGAGCTGTTCCTTGGGTGACCCTTTTCAAAACTTGTTCGCAAAATTTTGATTGGTCAAGAAACATGGCTCTGGTGAATGGGGGCTACTTGCACTATAGGGAAATGAATAAATTCTTAAAAATTTTTCTTCTCTGAAACCGATGGTCAGATTTTGAAATAATTTTTCAGGGATGTTCCTTGTGTGATCCTTTTCGAAAGGTTTTCGCAAAATTTTGATTGGTCAAGAAACATGGCTCTGGTGAATGGGGGCTACGTGCACTATAGGGAAATGAAGAAATTCTTAAAAATTCTTCATCTCTGAAACGGCTGGACAGATTTTGAAATGATTTCACAGAGATGATCTTTGGGTGACCCTTTTCAAAAAGTGTTCACAAAATTTTGATTGGTCAAGAAACATGGCTCTTGTGAATGGGGGCTACTTGCACTATATGGAAATGAAGAAATTCTTGAAAATTCTTCTTCTCTGAAACCCCTAGTCAGATTTTAAAATAATTTGATAGGGATGTTCCTTGGGTGATCCTCGCTCTTTAGAATGGGAGCTACTTGCACTATATGGACATGATGAAATTCTTGAAAATTCTTCTTTCTCTGAAACCCCTGGTCAGATTTTATAAAAAAAAATTCCGAAATATTCCTTTGGTGACCCTTATGAAAACTTGTTCATAAATTTTGATCCATCAAGAAACATGGCTCTCGTGGATGGGGGATACTTGCTCTTATACAGAAATGAAGTATTCTTAAAAATTCTTTTTGAAACTGATGGTCAGATTTCGAAATGAATTTTACAGGTGACCTTTTGAAAATTGCTTAGCAAAATTATAAATTTGGTTCCAATGTTTCAATACCTCAAAAAAAAAAAGGCTATGGTCATCTCAAAAATTCAGGTGAGCGATCCAGGGCCATCTTGGCCCTCTTGTTGTAAAATTTCTGAAGGGCCACTTTTAACAGTATATAGGGCGTAGGAATACACAACTACCGGATAAAGCTAAGTTTATTAGGTTATGCCTTTATTAGGTCAGTGTTAATGACAAAAACGGGATTAAAAAACACACACTCGTCAGTTATTAAAGGGTCGTAATACCTGTGCAATTCCATGGTATTTTGCAGATGAAAGCTTTTAGGAAAAGAAAGCATTCACACCGTGTGATAAGCAATCTCTGTATATACTTGGAAATTTAGTTGTTTTAGCGGACTCAGTGATATAGAGTGGACACACCGTCCAACATTTTGTCTGAAAAGGCAGCTTACGATCGCTATAGGCAAGGGAATCCCTTGAGAGGGATTCCCTGGCCTAAAAATGGATCTCCTCGCCCTGAACTTCAAGCACGATTTAGATTTACAATGCATTTTACCTTTAAACGCCAACTTCCAATATTGAAAAGTCGGTCGATCATTTCTGATGGAAAGGTCGATGTCACTTTTTGACAGACTAAACACTTTTTATCCCCTGCCATAGGCGGAGGGATATAGTTTTAGCATTGTCCGTCCTTCTGTCCGTCCATCTGTCCGTCCCGGCAAATATCTCCAGTACCATGGGACGGAATTTCGTGAAACTTTATACACATGTACAATGACCCATCCTCCCGAGATACTTTTTTTGGTTTTTTTTATTCAATGCAAAATGGCCGACTGAGAGCGATTTTAAATTTCACTTAAGTTTCACTTAAGGACACTTTTAATGTTTGGAGTCTTCTCTTCAAAACTATACAAAGTTTTTACATGGAACTTGTCACATCTGCCAACCTCCATTAGGAAATGCTCCTTGGGAGGTCTTCTTTAAAAATTGTTCACAGAATTTGATTCCGTCAAAAACTCTGGTTGCCATGGCAACCAAATGGAATTTTTAAGCAAATTCTTTAAAAATCTTCTTCTCTGAAACCGCTGGCCAGATTTTAAAATAATTTCACAGAGATGTTCCTTGGGTGACCCTTTTCAAAAATCGTTCGTGAAATTCTGATACCTCAAGAAACATGGCTCTGGTGAATGGGGGCTACTTGAATTTTGTCCGGTGCATGCCCCAGCTTTACAACTTGGGGTAAGACGGGCGTATCTTGCGACAATTTGCCGCTCTTGTTTAAGTATCAATAACATTTTCCCATAGTAGAAGATACAAATTGTACAATTTATATAGAACCTACATAATGCACCGCATCTTGCCATGTCGACAAAATAATGGATAATTTTCTTTAAAATTGTCCCAGGATGACACTGACTCTGCTGTGGATTATGTAGAATCTATATTACATGTAGAATTTGCATCTTCTACAATGGGAATTTGCATCTTTGACAATCGGAAAATGCTATATAAATGTACAATTTAACCCTTCTCCTGCTGAATAAATCAAATTAAACTTTTCAGGCCAATAGTAAAAATCCAAACGATGCTATTTCAAGTATATTTTTGAAAGAAAAATATCTCTTTATCGGACAGTGTAGATCAAGATCAGACTGCACGTTCTGTGCAGTCTGGTCTTGATCTACGCAGTCCGCAAACGGTCAGCAAGTCGCGATCGGCAGCTTAAGTGTAATGATAATTTATGTTGTAGAACAAAATAAACAACTGTATAACTAAATATATAATGCGTCTGGGGGTGTCCAAGGGTGTCGCGGGATAATTAGCAAGACCCCAAAATATGTTCTAAGGTATTCGTGATCATTCATTTCTATTTTGTGAATACCAAAAGATTTGTTTCCACAGGTCACAGTATGGTTACAGAGACCATGAGAAAGAACCTTACAAATTTACAACCTATTTCGCACAGACTGGAGGGTTTTTAGTTGCAACATATATTATGTTGTACTCTTACTTCCACTCAGAGCACATATTGGTAAGTTCAGAAACATTTTTAGACAGGCTATCTTCAAAGAAAATGCTAGGTATTGTTGTAATTATCTGGCTGCCACTGATCAAAACCAGTGTTCCCACTCAGTTTTTTGGAAGAGTGCATACACTCTTTAACTCTTTACCAAACGACAAAAATTTGGACTGGTCCAAATTGAATGGATTTGCAGACGACAAATTAAATGTAACTGAAATGATGATTTTTGTTTTTGATGGGAGAGAAAACATTGTGGAAAAAGGAGAAAATGCTGGTTACCAGCATTTTCTCCTTTTCCCACAATGTTTTCAAAAGGCTTCTGTCTTAGGGTCGTAAAAACCAGAGATTGTTTGGTAAAGGGTTAACTCTTTACCAAACGACAAATTTATAGACTGGTCCAAATTCAAAGCATTTGCAGACAACAAAATAAACGTGACAGAAGAATCGAAATTTGATTCAGAAAGGGTAGAAAACATTGTGGGAAAAGTAGAAAATACTGGTTACCAGCATTTTCTCCTTTTACCACAATCTTTTCAAAAGGCTTCTACCTCGAGGTCATCATAGTTGTCATTGTGTGGTAAAGGGTTAAGGTAAAATTTCGGGAATGCAAGAAAATGTCTAGATTTACGCCTAATAATGATGATATATACTGCAATCTTTACAAGTCTAAAACTTTGTGATGGATTAGCAGTGCATCATCCTTGGTGAACCAGTTTCTATTCATTCTTTAATCGGTTAATTCGCTGTCATTTTCCTTGTTCTCATGTGATTGATAATCTAAATTCTTTTTCTTTGAGAAAATGTTATCAATTTCTATCGCAAATACACTGTCATTTCTATTTTTCATATGTGGATAACCAATCATATCGTATGATTTGATGCAAATCAAGCTTAGTGATACTTTATATAAGGCGGTGACAGTCAACACCATTATGGAGAAGCGTTTCAGAGATATTTTTGGCGTAAAACCAAAAAATTGTTTGTTAAAAAATCATACACAATGATAAATCCTTGTATTGCAGAGTGGCATATCTCATAGGAGACAAGCACACCATGGTACCCATGTTTATTAACCCTTTCCCAAACAACAAGACTGGTACAAATTGAAAGCACTTGTAGACAACAAAATAAATGTAACTCAAAAATTTTAATTTGTTTCCAGCAGAGTAGAAAACATTGTGGGAAAAGGAGAAATTGCTGGTTACCAGCATTTTCTCATTTTCCCACAAAGTTTTCAAAAGGCTCCTATCTCAGGGTCGTAAAAACCAGGGATTGTTTGGTAAAGGGTTAACAACCTTGGGTTTTTCCCCAGGATTATTTTTAGTAACTGGAGAAATGAATTATCCTTTACAAGAGAGTATCAGTGTTATTGATCTTTCAATTAGAGTATTTCCCTATCATAATGATATGATTGAATATTCATAAGAAACAATGATTTGCTTGTCAATTTTCCTGGGGATAATACATGCTGAGTAATGCAATGCTGCAAACCTGGGTTCAGAGAATGGATAGTAATGCAATGCTTCAAACCTGGGTTCACAGGATGGTAGTGCATTGATGGCACATAAAATTCCTTTAATCCTTTGACTAAGAGTGTGTTAACTCTGCCTTACAATAAAATTTATGATGAGCCAAATTGAAAACATTTGTAAATAAATAACATGGAAACAGGAGAAATTACTGATTTCAAATGGCTATTTCCTCTATGTATTTCAAACTCAAGATTGTATGGAAAAGATTTAATGATCGAAATACACCTTTTCAATTAGAAAAAAACAGCCACGGATCTTTCAAGGTTGTTTTCAGGCAGAATATGACACAAAGTAGCAGTTTAGATCTTCAACTGGACAGCTTACTCTGAGCAGTTTGAACTTGATCTAAATTGTCCACTAAAGCGACTAGAGCTGGGTTCAGGGATTGTAAGGTTTGTATAAACAAGATTCTACTGTATTGGTTAACATGCTCACTGGTGATCATTGTGTTGATGGTATTTATGTGGGAAAGCAGCCAGCTGCTTTGAAAGGACATTCTGCCATATATACTTTACCATACAATCCCTACATAACGATCCTGAGAAAGAAGCCTTTAGAAGGAAGCCTGTAGAAAACATTGTTGGAAAAGGAGAAAATGCTGGTACCAGCATTTTCTCCTTTTCCCACAATGTTTTCTACCCTGCTGGAAACAAAATTCAATTCTTGAGTTACTTACATTTATTTTGTTGTCTGCAATTGCTTTCAATTTGGACCAATCTAAAATTTTGTCTGGTAAAGAGTTAAATGAAATTCCAGGAAAGCCTGGATAGGAGCTATGGCCATGACAATATAACTGAAATACTGTTGGCAAAAGTGTTAACACCAAATAAACTGTTTTTCAGGGTCATTATCCTACAATAGAACCCTCCAAATGGACGGATGCAGAATTAGGGATTCCACCAGACGAAGAAGATATCTATCCACCTGGATATGTGCCCCTTAGTCAAAGATAAAATCAGGGATTTAGTGTGAAATAAGACTGTTTAAAGTTTGAATCCTCATTCTATGCTGCAGAAGACAGAAAAAAAATGTGAATATTGTGAAATGTTGACAATTATAGATTTTTATAAATTAAGATTAAATACCATAAACCCTTAACTCATTCCCAAACAACAAAAATTTTAGACTTGTCCAAATTGAGAGAGTTCGCAGACAAAAAATCAAATGCAACTGAAAGACTTATATTTTCTTTCAGCAGGGAAGAAAACACTGTCGGAAAAGGAGAACATGTTGGTTACCAGCATGTTCTCCTTTTCCCACAATGTTTCTCAAAGGTTTCTTTCACAGGGTTGATAAATATTGGGATTGTGTAGTGAAGGTTTAACTCTTTACCAAATAACCCACACTTTTAACAACCCTGAAGAAGAGGACTTTTGAAAACATTGTTAGAAAAGGAGAAAATGCTGGTAAAATGTTTTCTGCCCTTCCCAAGACAAATTTCATTTTTTAAGGTAAATATTCATTTTGTTGTCTCCAAATGCTTTCAGTTTGGGCAAGCCCAAAATTTTGTTGTTTGGTAAAGAATTAAAGGGCCTTTTACAGGTACTGCCTTTGTGGACAGTGCCATACAAGACTTAGTGTAAGTTGTACAAAACAAAACAGTCAGATTTTTGAACTACTGTGTCTGCTTTGTGGAGACATTCTTGATGATAGCTGTCTGGAAATAGCAATTACACAGGGATTTTACTAGACTGCTTTGTTTAGTTGGTGTTCTTTTATTTATAGTTCACTCTTTAACCCTTTACCAGATGACAAAAATTTTAGCCCTGTCCAAATTGAAAGCATTTGCAGACAACAATTTCAGTGAAGCTCAAGTGGAGCAATTGTTTATTGATAGGGTAGAAAACATTGTGGGAAAAAGCTTATTTCCAAAGGTCGTCAAAAGGCATCATTATGTGGTAAACGTTAAATAGAGTCACAATGTTCAGGTACTTTCTATTCAACTAACTTTCCAGCAACAAAGTACATGTAATAAGGCTGTAATGAAGGAGTTTGCCTTTGATTCAATAGAAAACAAATCCTTTAGCCTGCGGTTGTTTGATCCAGGAATCATATAGTTGTTATACTGATAAATGTAGATAAATGATAAATTTGCATTGAGGTTAATTACATTCTTTTACACAAATTTGAACTCTTTACTACAAAACAACAATGAGGACTTATCCAAAAGGAGAGCATTTGCAGATGACAGTTAACCTTTTACCACACAATGCCGACTTTTAAAAGACCCTGAAAAAGAAGTCTTTTAAAAACATCAAGGAAAAAGGAGAAAATGCTGGTAACCAGTATTTTCTCCTTTTCCCACAATGTTTTCTACCCTATTAAAAGAAGAATTTAAGCATTTGAGCCACATTGAAACTTAAATTCTGCAAATGCTTTGAATTTGGACAAGGCCACAATTTTGTCGTCTAGTGAAGGGTTAAAGCACAGCTAAAAAATGGGCAATGGACTTTGGTATGGAAGAAAACATTGTGGGAAAAGGAGAAGATGCTTGTTACCAGTATTTTCTTCTATTCCCATAATGTTTTCCAATGGCAATATGAGGTAATAATGGGCATAGTACTGGTTACCTTTGTTCATTTCTTTTGAACTATCAAGCAATTCTTTTTTTTTAATGTCCACCACATTCTTTTTTTTTGCTGCAAACTCATGAAATTTCTAATATTTTCAAAAAAAGAACTATTGACATATTGATTAAACTATTCAAAGTCACCAGGTTTGTTAACCCTTTCTTGCACAATTCTGTGTACTAGTGGCACTGAGGAAACTTTTTAAAACATTGTAGGAAAAGGAGAAAACCCATTTGACTAACATTTTGTTATCTGCAATCCTTTTACCAGATATTATGTGTGAACTTGAACCAGACTTTAGAAGAGTAGACTGCAATGTTGGAAAAGAAGAAAATGCTAGTTACCAGCATTTTCTCCCTTTCCCACAATGTTTTCAGAACGTTTTCTTCTTCTACTTGATGACCTAGAAGAAGAAAACCTTCTGAAAACATTGTCGGAAAAGGAGAAAATGCTGGTAACTAGCATTTTCTCCTTTTCCCACAATAGTGCCTACTCTTCTAAAGTCTGGTTCAAGTTTTAAAGGTGGGTATTCACAGGTTTTTCACCAAATTAAAAAATATATATATCACTGAAATTTATATGAAACAAGAGGACCATGATGGTCCTATATGGCTCACCTGAGTACTAAGTAGCAAAGGTCTACAACAAAGATTATAATTACCAAATATTGAGGTTCAAGGGCTAATGATGATGAAACAAGGGCTAGTGATGATTGTCACAAGATATGCAATCCCACCGCCAGTTGTAAAGGAGGTATAATAGTTGCAAAGGGAAGATAATGCAACAAACAATTTGACTTGAGACTTCACTCTGGACAAGCAAACAATACCATTACAATAAAGATCAAAGTGGAATTACTCAAAATCCATGCTAGGTAGAGTTATTGTTCTTGAACACAGTACTCTGTAATATCACAAACATGCATACCAATTTTGAAGTTGTTCTTACTTGAGATGACAAAGTTATATTATGAACAAGCATTCAATGCAGACTCATGTTAGATTTTATTGAGACAGACATTCTAACCAATTTTCAATTCAGCTTAGCAAGAAATGTGGTCTCATTTAGAGTGCTAACAAGAAGACTTTTAAAGATTTCCCTCTTTATCTCTATGTGAAATCTGAGACCAACAACATCGGGCTAACTGTCACACCAGGACCATAATTTGAAGTATTTTGGTAGAGGGCCACTAGATGATGCTGCATGCCAAATATGAAAGCTCTAGCACCTTATGGTTTGGGAGAAGATGATTTTCTAAGATTTCCTTCTTTATCGCTATGTGAAATCCGAGAACCCACAACATAGGGCCATTTTCAACACTAGGGCCGTAATTTGAGGTTTGTTGGTAGAGGGCCACTAGATAATGCTACATGCCAAATATGAAAGCTCTGGGCATTACCATTTGGACAAGAAGGTTTTTAAAGATTTCCTTCCTTGTCTCTATGTGAATTCCAAGACCAACAACATAGGTTTAATTGTCACACCATGGCCATAATTTGAAGTATTTTGGTAGAGGGCCACTAGATGATGCTACATGCCAAATATGAAAGCTCTAGCCCTTATGGTTTGGGACAAGAAAATTTTTTAAGATTTCCTTCTTTATCTCTTTGTGAAATCCTAGACCCCACAACATAGGGCCAATTTCCGCACTAGGGCGATAATTTGAAGTGTTTGAGTAGAGGGCCATTAGATGATGCTACATGCCAAATATGAGAGCTCTAGCCCATACGGTTTGGGACAAGAAGATTTTCAAAGATTTCCTTCTTTATCTCTATGTAAAATCTGAGACCCCACAACATAGAGCCATGGTTTGAAGTATTTTGGTAGAGGGCCACTAGATGATGCTACCTGCCAAATATGAAAGCTCAAGCCTTTACAGTTTTGGATGAGAAGATTTTTAAAGTTTTTTCACTCGGTTGCCATGGCAGCCAGAGTTCTTCGTGGAATTCAAATCTTTGAAGTATTTTGAAAGTGCATCACCTAGGGATCATTTCTGTGAAGTTTGATTGAAATCTGATTGTTAGTTTAGGAGAAGATTTTTTTGTAATTGTGAACGGACAGACAGACGGACGGACGACAGACATTGATCGATCACAATAGCTCATCTTGAGCACTTTGTGCCCAGGTGAGCTAAAAACAATACAAATTATCAATAACTAAGAATCATGATATTACAAAAAAATTTTGGGGGTGGTATTCCCTTAAAAGGCTATGTAGCCCTTTAAGCTATTTTTAGATTTCGTGCCAAAAATCAACAAGAGCTTCGCAGAGCGGCGCATATACGCCCGAAGGGGCTTGTCAGTGAAATGAGTAACATTGACAGATGGGCCATGAATGAAGAGTAGTTATTCTCCATGATATGTGAAAAATATTAAAGGGTAATAACTAAAAAAGAAGGGTGGCAAAGTTACAAATTTTGTGATTTGCTCTTATCCACAAGGTGTTCTATCAGTCTTTGAAGGTCTATGATCGTATCTTTTATATTTTAGAAATTATGGCCCAGACGAAAACTCAAAGTGGAAACTAACAAAGGGCAATGACTCAAAAAGAAGGATGGCAGAGTTATGATTCTTGGGCAATGCACTTCTCCATAATGGGTTCTATCAGTGTATGAAGTCTCGAGATAATAGCTTCTATAGTTTGGAAGTTATGGCCTAGAAAAAAATTCAAACTGAAAATTAACAAAGGGCAATAACTCAAAAAATAACGGTGGCAGAGTTATGGTTCACGTGCCCTGCACTTCTCCGTAATGTGTTCTATCAGTGTATGTAGTTTCAAGTTGATACCTTTTATAGTATGGAAGTTATGGCCTGGACAATAATTCAAAGTTGAAAGTTGCTTATTTTGGAAATCAAGGGCAGATAATTTCAGAACGCAAACAGCGATCCAAATTCTAAGACCCAGGTGTACAACTAGACATCATGGAGAGTCATTGTGGCAAGTTTCAAATAATTCCGATGGAAACTGTAGGAGGAGTTGCACACACAAGAAATTGCTAACGGACGAAAGGACAACCGGGGGTATAACATAATACAACCCTTCCGGCGTATAAAAAAGCATTGTGGGAATGTTATATGACTGGCATATGACTAATGACGCTTAAAAATTCCATAACATAACAAACATGTTATTATTTTCCATAATGTCTTCTTCGGACACTATGTTTGAAGCTGTAATGTATTTCCAGGATGTAAATGAGCAAGTTGCTCATGTAAAAATAGACCTTGTTTCCTGTCGGCGTCGACCTGGGCTGTAGTAAATCTCTAATTTCTTTTGTTGTCGGATGGTTTTCGACTACTGGGGTTTCATGAATGAAATTATAAGGCTTTGGGAGTATAAAGATTATTTTTTTGTATTTTGGTAAAATTTTTGTCCCAAAATCTGAAGGGCCACCTTTCAGTGACACTTACTTTGTCGTCTGGAAGTGCTTTCAATATTGGCAAGTCTAAAATTTTGTTGTATGGTAATAAGTTGACTAAAGGACAAAAAGAAAAAAAAGATGAGATCAAGCAACAAAGACAAGATTTCTCCAAAGGCCAGTAGTCTTCAAACAGATACACCTTCAAACACAGAGCATGATACTGTACCAAAAAGCCTTTGATTTAATGACCCAAAGAAGAAAGCTTTTGAAAACATTATTGGAATTGGAGAAAATGGTGGATTGACCCTCAGCAGTGACCTGGACCTTGGATGCTGGCATCCAAAACCTCCACTCTGCATATCATTGCATCAAGGTGAACATATTAGTCTCTTATTTTCAAAAATCAAACCAGTGGTTAACCGTTTCCCAAACGAGCCTTTGTTTTTACGTGTCTGCAGTACAATTCTTTAGAAAACACTGTGGGAAAAGGATAAATTGCTCGTAACAAGCAATTTCTCTTTTTCCCACACCGTTTTCTGCCCAATTGGGTAATTTTCTGCCATTGTTATGAAAGTTAAAAATGTCTTCTGCAAACTCTTTCAGTTTGGAAAAGTCTAAAATTTGTCATTTGGGAAAGCGTTAAAGAAATAGTTAGAGCTTTAATGAAGCTTACAGGAAATTACTTACAAAAGGATGGAGCCCCTGGTGACCTTGACATTACAGCCTAATATATGAAACTTCTGCTCTACACATCATCTTATTTTGATCAACATATCTGTGTAAAATTGTTAAGCTTAAACATATTTCTTTTACATCAGTTGAGAAACAAGTTCTGGCAACTTATACTAATCTCTTTTGATTCTGCTTCCTGGGAAATACACTAGTACTTATACAGGGTGTGTGGGCCAATGAAAAGTCCCAGTTGAAACCTGCTACCGGAAATTGAACTTGGGACCATTTGGTTAACCCATTACCACACAATCCCTACTTTTGACGCCCCTGAGAAAGAAGCCTTTTGAAAACACTGTGGGAAAAGGAGAAAATGCTGGTAACCAGCATTTTCTCCTTTTCCCACAGTGTTTTCTACCCTTACCAGAACAAATTTCTATTTTTGAGTCACCTTTATTTTGTCATCTGCAAATGCTTTCAATTTGGACCAGTCTAAAATTTTCTCGTGTGGTAAAGAGTTAAGAGACTGATGCTCTACATCACACGTGTAAAATTGTTAAAAATAGACCAGGAGCTCAAGAGCTATGGAGAGGATATGAAATTGCTAACATGCAGATGGACAACCACAGGCATCAATGTGTTGTTTTAGGCATACACAAAACAAGTTTTTAACTCCAAGTTTTACAATGTTTTTATTACAGGTAAAATTTGAAACGATACACTGCATGACGGAATGATAGATGCACAAGTACCGCATTCAGATGCCAATATACAGTTGCAGTTGATTATCCTTTTACCACACTAGAGTTTCATCAATCTGGAGGTAGAAACTTTTTGAAAACATTGTAGAAAAAAGGAGAAAATGCTGGTGACCATCCCTTTCCCACACTAGAGTTTCATTAATCTGGGGATAGAAACCTTTTGAAAACATTGTAGAAAAAGGAAAATGCTGATGATCTTTATCCACAATAATTTCCACTCTAATAAAGACAAATTTATGTTTGCAAGTCATATTTACTTTGTTGTCTCTAAATGTACACAGTGTTTTCTCCTTTTCCCACAATGTTTTCCACTCTTCACAAAACAGATTTCAAATTTTCAGTCGCTTTTATTTTGTCGTCTGCAAATGCTTTTGATCTAGACTAACCTAAAATTTCGGCATTTGGTAAAGCGTTATTAACCCTTTCCCAAACAATCCCTGGTTTTTACGGGTCTGGAATAGTAGCCTTTTGAAAACATTGTGGGAAAAGGAGAAAATGCTGGTAACCAGCATTTTCTCCTTTTCCCACAATGTTTTCTACCCTATCATAGACAGAAATCATCTTTTCAGCAAGAGTTGAATTGTCGTCTACAAATGCTTTTAATTTGGTCTAGTCCAAAAGTTTGTCGTTTGGGAAAGGGTTAAGTCATAATGATGTTGAAGAATAAGTATAACCTTCAGCCTATGTTCTTGGTATACATTGACACACATTGGCATTCTTGCTAACAAACAAATGAGGACCTACAAAACAGGCTCTGGTAAAAAAAATGCAATGATTTTTAACAAAGTCTCTAACATATATTTTGAAGAACAATTAGCACATTCCATGATAAATGAACAATTCTTTCCACCCTTAGCATGTTTTTACAATTCTTTGACATACAGCTTTAGGAAATGTGGGAAAAAGCATTTTCTTCCTTCTCCCACCATGTTTTTAATCCTATCAAAAACACACATTATTTGGGTCACCTTAGATTTGTTGTATGCTAATCCATATGAAACAGGAGAGTCTAAAACCTTGTTCTCTGAGAGGTATCGAAACTAATATGAAGACTTGTCCAACAGGCAAGTATTTGCAAACAACAATAAAAATTTGACTCAAATTATGTCATTTGTCTTTGATATGGTAGAAGATAATGTGGGGAAAGAAGAAAAAGCTGGTCAACAGCATTACACCAGCATTTTCTCTTTGCACATTTTTATAAAAAGCTGTCTTTCTCAAGTTCGATAAAACTTGTACATGTGTTAGTGTTACATGTTAATAGCCCTGACCCTTTTTTCTTATACAGGGCCATCTTTTTTAATTTCAATCAGAAAATAAATATGCAGCAGCGGTCCGGATAGAGGGAGTGATTTTGATTTCAAAATTGATAATATTAATTATTCTCCAGTAAACTCTATGTTGTGGGTACTCGTTGGAATCGTCTCTTAGACAATTCTAATGAGTACCCACAACATAGGGTTTCCAAGATAAATAATGGATTTAGAAAACCATCACTCTCTTTAATCTGAGCTCTGATGCAGACAAGTCAAAATAAAAAATTGATTAAAAAAAGGTTGTCTGCTTGTCTGAGGTAGTGCTTTAAGTCTACCAAACGACGAAAATTTTACACACGCCCACTTTGAGGGCATAAGCAGATCACAAACTTGGTTTCACTCAAAAATTGAAACCTGTTTTTGTAAGGGTAGAAAACATTAGGAAAAGGAGGAAATGCTGCTTACCAGCATTTTCTCCTTTTCCCACAATGTTTTCTGAAACTATCTTTATTAGGATCATTACAAGTCAGGATTGTGTGATAAAGATTTAAATGGTTAAAATTTTTTTTTGAAAAAGTAGAAAAAGCCACAACAAAGATTTCAATTGGCTTCTTCCTCGTTGTCACTAAAATATACCTAACGCGACTAAAGAAATAAAATAAAACCACCTAAGAACTGGACACAAAGTAATAAAAATTTTCAAAATTATATATGACACAAGGTAATAAAATTTTTCAAAATTATATCAAAAGTATGGTGAACTGTAATAAGAACTGCCAACATGCACACAAGCCAAAATCTAAATATTTTTCTTAACCCAACCTTAGAGTAACCTTAATCTTTAAAGTCAAAATATAACATCCACTGTAAAATAGAGCAATTCAATCTTGGACTTTGTAGAAAATTAAATGCATTTTTTCCGTCATTTAAAAAACACGAGACCACTGATGATCCTTTATTGCTCCACTGCCTTACAGATTAAAGCCCCCTTTTCCCATCGTCAACTGCACAATTCGCACATGCAGAGACATTCATCTGCAAGACTTGTGTTGCAATAAAATTTCAAAGAGAAGTAAGTCAAATAAAGGATTGTTTTTCAACGTGGAATTATAGTAAATTTCAGTATTTTGTCATCTATTACCCAGTATCTCCAGTGACAATATTAACCAATATTAACTCTTTACCACACGACAATATTTTAGACTGGTTCAAATTGAAAGCATTTGCAGACGACAAAATAAAAGTGACTGAAAATTTGAAATTTGTTTTTTGAAGAGTAGAAAACATTGTAGAAAAAGGAGAAAATGCTGGTTACCAGCATTTTCTCCTTTTCCCACAATGTTTTCTAAAGGCTTCTTTCTCAGGGGCGTCAAAAGTAGGGATTGTGTGGTAATGGGTTAAAGCACTTCCAATCATTCAAAGCATAAAAGCAAAGCAAATCTAAAACCCTGCTTTATAAGCTAGTTTGATATATGTCAGACTGTAACAGGTACTTGATAAAATCTGGGATGAAAATCTGCATGAGGTATTAAGTTGACAGTAAAAGTAGTGACTGATTGCTCTTTCACAGCATAGGGAAAGGATAAAAATCCAGAGACAAAAAATGTTAGTAAGATCCTGAAAGAGATGCCCTGAGTGGGTGAGTGGGATTATTAGGTAAAAGGTTAATGCAGTTTTACAACTTTTTTCTACAAGTTTCTAAAACTGATCACATCATTCAGAAGAATAGAAATTATGATATGAAAAACTAATAAACTGAATGAAGAAATTATTTAATTATGTGGATAATAATGACAATTTAATTTTACCTCTTCCTTTGAAACAAGGAAATGAAAAGCAATGCAAACATACACAAACATGTCATTGATCTCTTTCAGAGAATAGATAAAACAAAATCACAGGAAAATAAGTCTTTGGAATAAGAAACACTTGGTAAAACGAAACGATTTACTGTAACATATATGAGCCCTGTTTGTGAAAAGGGGGCTTAATACATCTCCAAATAGTTCAACCCAGGTCAGCCTGTGCAGCCGACACAAGCTGACCTGGGCCCAACATTTTGCTGTAGGTCAATTTTCTACATGACAAAGAACTACTCTACCCCATGATTCAGACAGTTCTTAAACAAAATCATTTTTAACCTTTTCCCAATCGACAAATTTTGGACCCTTCCAAACCGAAAGAGTTTGCAGATGACAATTTTAGATTTGGAGAAGTTGGCAGAAAGTTCTCAAAAAGGGTAGAAAACATTGTGGGAAAAGGAGAAATTGCTCATTACGAGCAATTTCTCCTTTTCCCACAGTGTTTTCAAAAGACTTTTTACTGCAGGCACATAAAACCAGGGCTTGTTTGGGAAAGGGTTAAGAGTCCCTAACTTTATGATGACCTGCTTGATGTAATGCGTCAAACCCCCTGTTGTCAGAGCAGAGCTCAAAACTTTATATAAGCACACTTTAAAAACAACTGTTTTCAACAGTCTAATACAGGTAAAACATTTAAACCAACTTAACCCTTCACTCCACAGATACTCATTTCTACACATTGCTTGCAGGATCATTTGGAAAACATTGTGGCAAAAGGTGAAATTTCTCGTGACGAGCAATTTCACCTTTTGTCACAATGTTTTCTATGCTATCAAAAGGTGACATATACACATATGAATTGGTTCATCCTTGCTGTTATTTAGGGTCAATTAGAGATACTTTAGAAATGCCTTATGGGGTAAAGAATTAAATCATAAAATCAAAATTCTCTAACAAAATTCAATGACGGCTAAAACTATTTCTTAACATGCAATTTGAATTTCAGGCAACTTATCTCTTGGCAACATTTGAGACCATATTGTAGGCATTTGCAGATGACAAATTACCTGTGTTATGTAACTCATATTACCTGATGTACTAATCCCTTTCAAAATCTTTACACCCTTTCCAAAATGACAAATTTTCTAACCCTTCCAACTTATCTCTTTTCCATACAATCCCAACTTTTAACGACCCTGAGAAAGCAAGCTTTCGAAAACATTGTGGGGG
This sequence comes from Tridacna crocea, assembly GCA_943736015.1. Classification (NCBI taxonomy): domain Eukaryota; kingdom Metazoa; phylum Mollusca; class Bivalvia; order Cardiida; family Cardiidae; genus Tridacna; species Tridacna crocea. The sequence goes on from OX031060.1 coordinate 47,662,860, forward strand.
AAAAGGAGAAAAAGCTCAGCCGGTATCCAGCATTTATTCCTTATCCAATGTTTTCTAGCCTTTCCAAATTACATTTCAATCTTTTATTTCAATTTATTTTGTCATCTAAAAATGCATTCAATTTGGACGTTGATTGGTAAAGAGTTAAAAGCCCCTGTAGACAACAATTCGGAAATAAATGAAGAATTCTGTGAGCGTAGATTTTCTCCTTTGTCCTAAATTTCTCGAAAGCCCCAACCTCGACATTGTAAAAGTTTAAAGTTGTGAGATGTAGATCAATGAAAAATTTCCCTAATTTGGATAGGTATAAAATTTGTCCTCTACACAGCAAAATTTTGAACATTTTATTTTCAAGGAATTTACAGACGATTATTCAAATGACTGCATATGCCTTTGAATAGGTAGAAAACATTGAAGGTACAGGAGGAAATTCTAATTACTAGCATTTTCTCCTTATCCCTCAATGTTTTCAGTTGGCTTCTTCTTCAGGTTGTTGAAACAAGGGATTGTGTGGTAAAGGGTTAAGAAAAGATGAAAACTAGGTAATAAAGATAGGAAAAAACAATCTACTACTTTACAATTGATGGACCTTTGATAAGAGCAAAAATTCTGATTTTTCCAAATATATCCCATTCCATTTGGTTTTTCCAAAAAAGGAGAGCATACAATTATTGTAATTTGTTATCAGCAAATCTACCAGTTTACTTCAAAAACCTTGTAACTACAGCTTGAATCAACCTGAAGTTACGATGTTTTTGAAGTAAACTGACAAAATGCTCTTTTGGTCAGTGGTTTGGAACATGAAGACCACCATCTCTGAGGTTATGGGTTGAACAGAAACACTGTAACAAATAACCAACACAAACAGGAAACTGGATGTATAATGGCACACTTGGTGGTCACATGATCATAAATAAGTCAGTCTAACTGGACAGCTTTCAAACTTAACGATGCATCAAGGTCATCATATCGTTTCATCTTTTACTTTTTCTTCGATGACTTTGAATTGTTCGCCAAATCCTATACACCATTCCACCTCTGAAACAGATAAAAAATAAACATAAGCATATTACAGGATAATTGGGCTCGTCCCGGATTGGCCATTCAGCCATTAATCCCATTTGTTGTAAAAAAAAAAAAAGACTTCCTGCCTAATATGGCTTTCAGTCATGAATAAATGATGGCTTTAAGAGGTGGTGCATTACTGGTGATCATTCCTACATGCATGGCTTCGTCCAAAGTTAAATACATTACCTAACAACTGCATTAGAGTGACATCAGTGGTTATGGTATTGGTCTTTTTAATCCTCGAAAAACAAGGATATTCAGACACCAATTCTGGCAATCCATATGACGAAAACAAGAACCTCAGTGCATTTATTGTACTTTCAGATGTAGTTGACGCCATCCGAAGAACTTCTAACCATTTTGAATGTGCATCCACCACAATCAAAAACATCTGATTCAAGAATGGCCCCGCAAAATCAATATGAATCCTTTGCCAGGGTTTAGATGGCCAAATCCAAGGATTTGATGCTGTTTTTGGCAAAGCTGGTTGCTGATTTTGACAAAGACTACAACTACCTACTTTTTTCTCAATGTCTTGATCAATGCCTAGCCACCAGACATACATTCTTGCAAGACTCTTCATTTTGACAATCCCAGGGTGATTTTCATGCAATGTTTCTAAAACCATGCCTGTCAATGACCCCGGAATTACCACACGAATTCCACGAAGTAAACAGCCTTCTTCAGTAGAAAACTCATGTTTCATTTTGTGGTATTTCTGCAGTTCGGTGTCTAGGCTAGTTTTTTCTGGCCAACCATTCATTGTAAACTGAAAAAGCTTACATAAGTTTACATCTTTCATTGTTTCAGAAGCTACCTTTTTTGCAGTTATTGGTAGATTTTCTAACTGAATGTGATTTAACACTGAAGCTTCAGAGAGAAAATTATCAAACCGAGTATTTTCAGCTGTTTCTGGCAATGGAAATCTACTTAAGGTGTCAGCGTTTGAGTTTTGAACTGAATTTTTATACTTTATATCAAACTGATATGATGACAACTGAATTGCCCATCTTTGTATTCTTGAAGCTGCCAAAACAGGAATTCCTTTCTTTGGACCAAGAATCAGAGAAAGAGGTTTACTGTCAGTCACCAAAGTAAATTTCCTGCCATACAAATATTGGTGAAATTTCTGAATTCCAAAAATAATTGCTGCCCCTTCTTTTTCCAATTGAGAATACTTTCTTTCCGTTTCATTTAGTGTTCTAGAGGCATATGCAATTGGCTTTTCAACATTGTCAATTTTGTGGGATATTACAGCACCCAATCCATATGGAGACGCATCCACAGCAAGAAGCAATGGCTTATTTGGGTCATAATGGACCAACAAATCCGATGAACTCAGTAGTTTTCTGACTCTTTCACAAGCTTCTTTGCATTTTGCAGTCCATACCCATGGCACTTTGTTCTTTAACAAATGTGTCAGAGGTTCAACTATTGGGGAAAGGTTTGGAATAAACTTTCTATAATAATTGACAATGCCAAGCCATGATTGCAACTCTTTTTTGTTTTGAGGGTCAGGGACTTGCATGATGGCTTCTACCTTTCTCTGAGAAGGTTGAATACCATCTTTGTTCACTCTAAAAGCGAAATATTCGACCTCATCCAGAAGGAAAAAACATTTCTCTTTCCTAAGTTTGATATTCATTTGGTTTAGTCTATTCAAAACTAACTCTAAATTTTTCATATGTTCAGCATCATTTTTGCCTGTAATAATGATGTCGTCTAGAATACATCCCACTGACTCTAGCCCTTCAAGTACCATGTCCATTGTTTGTTGGAAGATTGCCGGCGAACTGGAAACTCCATAAGGGAGCTTGGAATAGCGATATAGACCCATGTGCGTGTTGATTTTCACATATTCGCGAGAATTTTGATTCAAACGAATTTGTTGATACGCATGTCGCATGTCAAGTTTTGAAAACTTTTGTCCCCCATTTAGTTTCATAAAGACATCTTCTGCTGTTGGTAAAGGATATTCTGTCGTATCTAAGGCTGGATTTAGTGTCACTTTGAAATCTCCACAAATTCTAACCGTCTTATCTGGTTTCAAAACTGGAACAATGGGTGTCGCCCAGTTTGAGGTTTGCACCTTTTCCAATATTCCACAATCAACCAATCTCTCTAATTCAGTTTTGATTTTCTCTTTCAGTGCAAATGGTACTGGTCTTGGTTTAAAAAACTTTGGAACAACATTCTTTTTAACTGTTAATTTAGCCTCAATGCCTTTCATTTCACCACAATTGGAATCAAACAAGGTAGTGTATTGCATAAGCAACTGTTCAACAGACTTTGTTTGTTGCGTCCAATTTACATTTTTCCAATCAAGTTTTAATTTCATCAGCCAATTTCTACCCAATAACGCTGGACCATCTCCCTTGACAACAAATATTGGCAGAGTTTCTTTTTGTTTACCGTATTTTACGTTAACGTTTGCTTGTCCCAGCACTTGTACTGTGTCACCTGTGTACGTTTTCAGTAAAACCGACGATGGTTCTAGCGTTACATGACTAAGTTTACTTTTATACACCTTTTCAGACACAATACTGAGTGCAGCTCCAGTGTCAAGTTCCATTTTACATTCCTTTCCAGCTATTTTGACATCAACACAAATTTCAGAAGTCAAATTGGATTTTATTGTGAACAATGGCCAGTCTTGATCATTTTCAGAGTCAGATTGTGACTGTTCATTCAATAAATTGATTTTTGGCTTCTTTTTACTTTTCTTGTTTCTGATTGTTTGTTTGCTTCTTTGTCTTTTTTGGGCACATTTTACTAATATGACCTTGGCCTTTGCATGAATGACACTTTGCGTTCTTGTAGTAACAGCTTTCAGAATCGTGATTAGTTTTGCCACACCGAAAACATTGTTGGTAAACTTTGTGTGTTTTTACCTCCTTTTGGCATGATCCCGTTATCTTTGACGCCTCACTGTCCGCTAATTCCATGCTAATAGCTTGATCAACTGCCTTTTTTAATGTCAAATCTGCCTCAGATAACAATTTTCTTTGCGTTACCGAGTTACGAAGGCCGCAAACAAACCGATCCCTAAGCGCCTTTCTAGAAATCCGCCAAACGCACATGATTCACTCAACCGCCTCAATTCTGTTAAATATTGTGTAACAGTTTCATTTTCACTTTGGGATTTACAGTGGAATTTAAATCGTTCTGCAATAATGAGGGGTTTTGGTTGCAAGTGATTTTTGATGACATTTTTCAACTGGTCCAACGTTTTGTCACTTGGCTTTTGTGGAGCCAGTAAGCTTCGGAGTAGACTGTAGGTCTTTTGCCCACAAGAAGACAGGAAAATAGCCCTTTTCTTTTCCCCGTCGTCTATTCCATTTGCGATGAAGAATTGTTCTAACTGTTCTTCATACTCCACCCAGTTGTCCTGGTACGGCCGAAAAGCCTCTAGTTTTCCGTACGAAGCCATGGATTACAGGATATATACTTAAGTCTACGAAATATAGAGCATCCTCGTCGCCACTGTTATGTTTGGAGGGCCGAGTTAAGCATATAAACCAAAGATGATTGCCGATTTAACATTTATTTTACAGACAATCGTAGCCATACATAACTTCCGTCATAGAACGCATGCGCAACAATACAAATCAAAGTACTCTAAGTAATAATCAAAGTACCAAAATACTACATCATCCACATGGGTTCGAATCCCGCCAGGTATGATTTGTATTTCAGCAATGCATTTGTTGCAAACTTTCGTGATAGTAAGATGTGAAAAGAGGGAAAATTTAACCCTTTCCCACACGTCGAATTTTGGACTCCATATATTTCAGAAACAACTGCAGACAGTAGAGTCAAAACCGTGCAAATGAACTTGAGCTCTCTAATAGGGTAGAAAACATTGTGGGAAAAGGAGAAAATGCTGGTGTAACCAGCATTTTCTCCTTTTCCCACAATGTTTTCAAATGCCTTCTTTCCCAATGTCGTAAAAACATGGGATTGTGTAGTAAAGGGTTAAATTTGTGTCCAAAATTCTTTGATGTTTACCTGCCTCTCTTGAGTACATTCACCTTCTAATGGTCAATTACTAGCCCAAGTTTGAAGTAAATATCTTGAGTCACATTGATTTTTATTCTGCAAATGCTTTCAATTTGGACCATTCTAAAATTTTGTTGTTTGGTAAAGAGTTAATGGCCCTTGGCTTTTGAAAGTATTGTGGGAGAAGGAGAAATGCAAGTAGCTAGCAATTTCTCCTTTTCCCACAGTGTTTTTTAGCCTATCAATGATAAAATTGGGCATCTTTGATTTGTCACCTGCAAAATGCTTTCAATTACTACAAATTAAAATTCTAAAATTTTAACCCTTTACCAAACAATCCCTGCTTTTTATGACCCTGAGATGTAAGCCTTTTGAGAAAATTACGGGAAAAGGAGACAATGCAGGTAACCAGCATTTTCTCCATTACACACCATGTTTTCTACCCTGCTGGAAATAAATTTCAATTTCTGAGTTATGTTTGTCATCTGCAAGTACTTTCAATTTGGACCAGTCTAAAATTTTGTTATTTGTTAAAAGGAAAATTCTACAATTTGTCTAAAATTTTGTCGTTTGGAGAATGGTTAAACTCAAATAACTTACTTAATATTTAGTTTATGTAAATCTTCCAAAGTTACATAATTGAGAATGTCGTCAATGGTATACTGTTCAGCTAGTATCTGAAATAAACAAATATCAATTTTCCCTTTTCCAAACTATCAGAGGTTTATACGACCCTGAGAAAGAACCCTTTTGATTTTGTTACCTCTTTACCATACAATGACGACCCAAAGGAAGAAGCCCTTGGAAAACATTGTGGTAAAAGAAGAAAATGCTGGTAACCACTATTATCTCCTTTTCCCACAAAGTTTCCTACCTTATCAGAGCAAAATTACATCATCAGAGCCACTATGAAATTGTTGTCTACAAATGCTTTCGATTTGGATAGGTCTAGAATTTTGCCATGTGGTAAAGGGTTAATCAACATTTTCTCAGTTTCAAAAATCGATTCAATAGTTTGACAAATTTGTCACTATAAAGTGCTTCTGATTTAAACATGCATAAACTTTGTTTTGAGGTAAATAATTAAATTTTACTGGAATTTATTTTCACTACAGGTATTTGTACAAGCAAGACTCATCATGCGTCTAGTTACACAATTTTTTAGCCCTTTTTTTTTTAAACACAATCCCGTGTTTTAAAGATCCTGAGAAAAAAAAAATTGTAGAAAAACTAGCCATCCTCGGATACCCCGGGGTCTCCCTATTTGCCACGCTACATCGACCCCTGGGACAATTAATTGAATTTCCCTCGCTTTACCGCTGGCCGAATGCTGGCTTTTCATTGGTTCCATCATCATTTTGTGATGGGCGAGTGGACTGTACGCTATGACGTTTCGTATCAATTTTTGGCGGCTGATTCAAAGTTTTATTAGTTAATTGTCCCAGGGGTCGATGTAGCGTAGCAAATAGGGAGAACCCGGGGTATCCGAGGATGGTAACTAGCATGCTATCATCTTTCCACTGTTTTCTACCTTTCACACACATAAAAAATTATTCAGTTATACACCTTAGTCATCTGAGTATTAGATTCTGACCTCTGGAAAGCATGAAAGCTTTTTCTGAGGCTTGTCTCAGTGACCTAGCTTTTGACCCACGGCAACTCAGTTTAACCCTTTCCCAAACAACCCCTGGTTTTTACGGGTCTGGAATAGAAGCCTTTTGAAAACATTGTGGGAAAAGGAGAAAATGCTGGTAACCAGCATTTTCTCCTTTTCCCACAATGTTTTCTACCCTATCATAGACAGAAATAATCTTTTCAACAAGAGTTGAATTGTCGTCTGCAAATGCTTTCAATTTAGTCTAGTCCAAAAGTTTGTCGTTTGGGAAAGGGTTAATTTTGTGTAGTCTGCAACCGCTTTCAATTCAGAAGAGTCTATATTTTCTCTTTATCTGGTGAAGAGTAGCCCTATTTCTGAGATCATAAATGAAGACCAAACAGCACAGTCTTTGATACTAGGTTAACCCATTACCACACAATCCCTACTTTTGACTCCCTTTAGAAAGAAGCCTTTTGAAAACACTGTGGGAAAAGGAGAAAATGCTGGTAACCAGCATTTTCTCCTTTTCCCCCAGTGTTTTCTACCCTTCCCAGAACATATTTCAATTTTTCACTCACCTTCATTTTGTCGTCTGCAAATGCTTTCAATTAGGACCAGTCCAAAATTTTCTCATGTGGTAATGAGTTAAACTATAAAAAACTTACTATATATTCCAACAAAATCAACTTCTTTGGATTTTGACTCTTTACCAAACAACGATATTTTAAGCTTGCCCATATTGAAAGCATTTGCAGACAACAAAATAAAAGTGACTGAAAATTTGAAATTGGTTTTGTGAAGGGCAGGAAACATTGTAGGAAAAGGAGAAAATGTTGGTTACCAGCATTTTCTCCTTTTCCCACAATGTTTTCTAAAGGTTCTTTTCTCTGGGTCATCAAAAGTAGGGATTGTGTGGTAATGGGTTAATATCATGAGTTAGTCTATCAACTTTGAATATTTTATGAAATATTTCAACAAAACCAACCTCCAGATTTCAATGCATGTATATAGAGCTCTTTCACTGTAACATCTCTCCTTTTTTTCCAGATACATTAACCCATTACCACACAATCCCTACTTTTGACGCCCCTGAGAAAGAAGCCTTTTGAAAATACTATGGGAAAAGGAGAAAATGCTGGTAACCAGCATTTTCTCCTTTTCCCACAGTGTTTTCTACCCTTCCCAGAACAAATTTCTATTTTTAGTCACCTTTATTTTGTCGTCTGCAAATGCTTTCAATTTGGGCTAGTCTAAAATTTTCTCGTGTGGTAAAGAGTTAATATCATGAGTTAGTCTCAACTTTGAATATCTTATGAAATATTTTAACAAAATCAAACTCCAGATTTCAATGCTTGTATATAGAGCTCTTTCACTGTCTGTAACATCTCTCTTTTTTTTTTCCAGATATATTTTCCAAATTTTCATTGACAAACTTGAATGCCTTACTTTATCAATGGTTTCCTGGTCTACTCGACACTGTTTTAACCACTGAACTAAAGCCTCATCAGCAGGTTCATTGATCACAACAGATGGATTGGTGATGGTACCCTGCCTTGATTCGGTTGTCATAGAAACTGTCTCGCTGGTTCCATAATTTGATTGTACTGGGCATGAAACTATTTGCCTACAAAAAAACCCCAAAAATTAGTATTATTTTAACTTTTTACTACATAATCCAAAGCTTTGACAACACTGACAGAAAAGGCATTTAAAATGTTGTGGAAAAGGAAAAAATGCTAGTCATCTGTGGCATTTACTTTGACATCTGCAAAAGCTTGAAATCTAGACTAGAATAAAACTATAACATTTGGTAAAGAGTTAAAAAAAATCTACAGCAGGGGGTCTTTGTACATATAACAGGTGCTGTTAAAGAATTACTCCAGTCACATGCTTTGAAAGGGATAACCTGGAATTGGTGTAAGATTTTCAACTCCCTACACAGCTGACTTGTCATTAGATATAGAAAAATTTCAAAGGGACATAACTCACATTATAGTAAACCAAACATATAGAGTAGAAGGTACAAAGGTTGCCAGTCATATCCATTGAAAATTGAAGGAGAAAATGAGAAAACGAAAACTGCATGTACAGAAAGACAATCCAAAGTTTCAACGCAATGACAGCAAGAGTGAGCAAGGGAAGCATGCTTTGAGCTTAGAGAAAAACAACAGAAGCCCAGGCTGGTTCTCATATACCTCCTAAAAAAACTTGTTTACCTAATGACAAAATTTTAGGTTTGTCCAAATTGAAAACAATTGCAGACAACAAAATATAAGTGACTGAAAATTTGAAATGTGTTTTGTGAAGGATAGAAAACATTGTAGGAAAAGGAGACAAGAGGGCCAAGATGGCCCTCGATCGCTCACCTGAATTTTTGAAAGGACCATAGCCATTTCTTTCAAAATCTACCGGTAATCAGCCATTTCAGAGAAGAAGAATTTTTAAAAATTTCTTCATGTCTGTATTTGTGTAAACAGCCCACAACCATCAGAGCCATGTTTCTTGATGGATCAAAATTTCTCAACCAATTTTTGAAAAGGGTCATTCAAGGAGCATTTCTGTGAAATTGTTTTAAATCTGATCAGCTGTTTCAGAGAAAAAGAATTTTAAAGAATTCCTTATCGGCCCAATAGTGCAAGTAGCCCCCATTCTCCAGAGCCATGTTTCTTGACAAATCAGCGAACAATTCTTGAACAGAGATACCAAAGGAACATTTCTGTGAATTTTTTTCAAAATCTGATCTGCTGTTTCAGAGAAGAAGAATTTCTTTATGGCAATATAGTGCAAGTAGCCCCCATTCACCAGAGCCATGTTTCTCGACCTATCAAAATTTTGCGAACAATTTTTGAAAAGGGTCACCAAAGCAACATTGCTGTGAAATTATTTCAAAATCTGACCTGCGGTTTTAGAGAAGAAGAATTTTAAAGAATTCCTTCATTTCTGATACTGCAAGTAGTCCAATTCACCAGAGCCATGTTTCTGGACAGATCAAAATTACACAATTTTTGAAAGCCAAGGAACATTCCAGCCAAGTTTGGTCCAAATTGGCCCAGCGGTTTAGAAGAAGTTGATTTTTAAAGAACTGTTGACGACGCACGACACACTGACGCACAACAGACACCGGGTGATCCTAAAAGCTCCCCTTATGCACCTTGAGCTAAAAATGCTGGTTACCAGCTTTTTCTCCTTTTCCAACAATGTTTTTTAAAGGCTTCTTTCTCAGGGTCAAAAGTAGGGATTGTGTGGTAATGGGATAGGCTGTTTCACTGGGTTATAATACCAGTCTACAGTACATCTGAGATGAAAATAAACCATAGCTTACTGTAGTTGTTCTATTTGTAGTTTCTTCTCTGCTATAGATTTTTTCAGCATTTCGTTATAGGATTTCTGTAAATCTAGTAGTTGCTGTAGTAATCTGAAAGAAGTAATCATATGTATAACAGTATACCAAACAACAAAATTATAGACTGGTTCAGATTGAAAGCACTTGCTGACGACAAAATAAACGTAACTCAAAAACTGAAATTTGTTTCCAACAGGGTAGAAAGCATTGTGGGAAAAGAATAACAAGAGGGCCAAGATGACCCTGGTTCGCTCACCTGAGTTTTTGAGAGGACCATAGCCATTTTTTTCTAAATCTAAACAGCCATTTCAGAGAAAAAGAATTTTTAAGAATTTCTTCATGTCTATATAGTGTAAATAGCCCACAGCGATCAGAGCCATGTTTCTTGATGGATCAAAATATTTCGAGCAATTTTTGAAAAAGGTCAACTAAGATACATTTCTGTGAAATTATTTCAGATCCTGATCAGCCGTTTCAGAGAAGAATTTTAAAAACTTCCTTCATGGCCATATAGTGTAAGTAGCCCCCATTCACCAGAGCCATGTTTATTGACGAATCAAACTTTCATGAACACTTTTTCAAAAGGGTTACCCAAGGAACATTTCTGTGAAATAATTTCAAAATCTGACCAGCGGTTTTGGAGAAGAAGAGTTTTTAAGAATTTCTTCATTTCTGTATAGTGCAAGTAGCCCCCATTCACCAGAGCCACATTTTTTGACGGATCAAAAGTTTGCAAACAATTTTTGAAAAGGGTCATCCAAAGAACATCTCTGTGAAATTATTTCAAAATCTGACCTTCGGTTTCAGAGAAAAAAAATTTTAAAGAATTTCTTCATTTCTGTATAGTGCAAGTAGCCCCCATTCACCAGAGCCATGATTCTTGACAGATCAAAATTTCACGAACAATTTTTTAAAAGGGTCATTCAAGGAACATCTCTGTGAAATTATTTCAAATTCTGACCAGCGGTTTCAGAGAAGAAGAATTTCAAAGAAATTCTTCATTTCTGTATAGTGCAAGTAGCCCCCATTCACCAGAGCCATGATTCTTGACGGATCAAAATTTCACGAACAGTTTTTTAAAAGGGTCATCCAAGGAACATCTCTGTGAAACTATTTCAAAATCTGACCAGCCGTTTCAGAGAAGAAGAATTTTTAAGAATTCCTTTATTTCTGTATAGTGCAAGAAGCCCCCATTCACCAGAGCCATGTTTCTTGACCGATCAAAATTTCACCAACAATTTTTGAAAAGGGTCACCCAAGAAATATCTCTGTGAAATTATTTTAAAATCTGACCAGCGGTTTCAGAGGAGAAGATTTTTAAAGAATTTCCTAGAAAATTCCACTTCGTTGCCATGGCAACCACAGTTTTTTGAGGAATCAAATTCTGTGATCAATATTTAAAGAGGACCTCCCAAGGAACATTCCAGCCAAGTTTGGTCCAAACTGGCCTAGCGGTTTAGGAGGAGTTGATGTTTAAAGAATTGTTGACGACACACGACAGACGACGCACGACTGACATCCAGTGATCCTAAAAGCTCCCCTTGAGCACCTTGTGCTCAGGTGAGCTAAAAATGCTGGTTACCAGCATTTTCTCCTTTTCCCACAATGTTTTCAAAAGGCTTCTTTCAAAGGTCAAATCTGGATGGAGCTAAAATTTTGTGAATTTCTTGAAAACATTAGGAGAAAAGAAGAAAATTCTAGTAACCTGCATCATTTATTCAGAATTTATAATACATGGGATTTTGTGGAAGAGTGTTACTTACCTCTACAAAGCCTTACTAACTAATTGAAGTACCACAGTCACTGTCTACAACATTTGCATAAGATGCTACCAATGAAGACTAAAAAAAATAATTACACAATGTTCTCCTCCTCTGTGGATTCTAGTTGGTTCCGGATTTCTTTTGAGACTGACTTCATGTAGGTACCAGGGGCCGACTTTCCAGAATTTGTGGATGGTACCCCAGATGTTCCTATTTCACCTTCACCATCACTTCCTGCTAGGTTGGCTCCAAGTTCTGAATTGATATCAAAATTTTTGTAGAAAATAAATAGGGACTTTTCAGTATAATGGGATAAAATCTAGAATGCCAACAGAGATCCAAATTATCAGAGTCACATGTACAACCACACATCTTCGAGATTCATTGTGGTAAGTTTGAACTTATTCCAATGAAAACTTTAGGAGTTGTGCACAAAAAATTGCTAGTGGACAGAAAGACAACTAGGGCCATAACATAATATGACCTTTCGGGCTTATAAAAAGGAGAAAATGCATGTAACCAGCATTTTCTCCTTTCTTTACAATCTTTTGCTTTTGTTAAAGTGTCTTTAGAGATCATCTTTTGAGCTACCCTTAACTTAAATTTTGCAAAAGTTTCTTAATTGGTTAAGTGTAAAATGTTGAAGCTTGGTTATGTTTCTAACCTACTCTTAACCCTTTCCCAAACGGCAAATTTTGGGCCAGACCAGATTGAAAGCATTCTGCAGATGACAAATTAACAGTTGCTAAAAAGATGATTTTTCTATATGATAGGGTAGAAAACATTGTGGAACAAGAGCGGCAAACTGTCGCAAGATACGCCCCTCTTACTCCAAGTTGTAAAGCTGGGGCATGCACCGGACTAAATTCAAGTATGAAAAACGACAAAGGGCAGTAACTCAAAAATTAAGCAATCAAGAGTTATGATTCATGTGCACTGCACTCCCCCTTGATGAGATCTATCCACCCATGAAATTTCATAACCCTAGATAGTATAGTTTTGGAGATATTCACCAGACAAAAATCAAGTATGAAAAACAACAAAGGGTAATAACTCAAAAATTAAGCAAGCAAGAGTTATGATTCCTATGCATTGCACTCCCCCTTGATGAGATCTATCCACCCATGAAATTTCATAACCCTAGCTAGTATAGTTTTGGAGATATGCTCCGGACAAAAATCAAGTATGAAAAATGACAAAGGGCAATAACTCAAAAATTAAGCAAGCAAGAGTTATGGTTCTTATGCACTGCACTCCCCCTTTAAGAGATCTATCCACCTATGAAATTTCATAACCGTAGCTAGTATAGTTTTGGAGATATTCACCAGACAAAATTCAAGTATGAAAAACGACAAAGGGCAATAACTCAAAAATTAAGCAAGCAAGAGTTATGATTTCTGTGCACTGCACTCCCCCTTGATAAGATCTATCCACCAATGAAATTTCATAACCCTAGGTAGTATAGTTTTGGAGATATGCTCCGGACAAAATTCAAGTATGAAAAACGACAAAGGGCAGTAACTCAAAAATTAAGCAAGCAAGAGTTATGATTTCTGTGCACTGCACTCCCCCTTGATAAAATCTATTCACCCATGAAATTTCATAACCCTAGGTAGTATAGTTTTGGAGATATTCACCGGACAAAATTCAAGTATGAAAAAAGGACAAAGGGCAATAACTCAAAAATTAAGCGAGCAAGAGTTATGATTCCTGTGCACTGCACTCCCCCTTAGTGAGATCTATTCACCCAACAAATTTCATAACCCTAGGTAGTATAGTTTTGGAGATATGCTCCGGACAAAATTCAAGTATGAAAAATGACAAAGGGCAATAACTCAAAAATTAAGCAAGCAAGAGTTATGGTTCCTGTGCACTGCACTCCCCCTTGGTGAGATCTATCCACCCAAGAAATTTCATAACCCTAGCTAGTATAGTTTTGGAGATATGCTCCGGACAAAATTCAAGTATGAAAAACGACAAAGGGCAATAACTCAAAAATTAAGCAAGCAAGAGTTATGGTTCCTGTGCACTGCACTCCCCCTTGATGAGATCTATCCACCCATGAAGTTTCATAACTGTAGGTAGAATAGTTTTGGAGATATGCTCCGGACAAAGAACTGGACGCCGCCCGCCCGTCACGGGTGATCCCATAATACGTCCCGTCTTCGACGGGCGTATAAAAAGGAGAAAATGTTGGTTACCAGCATTTTCTCCTTTTCCCACATTCTTTTCAAAAGGCTTCTATCCCTGACCCATAAAAACCAGGGATTGTTTGAGAAAGGGTTAATCATCAAAGGTTTAACACTTAACAAGTTATAAAATTTATAAAATTTCAGACTCACAAAAATTTAAACACGCTGCAGATGAATTTGGCTCATTGTGGGATTTGTCTTTTTGAAATGGTCAGACACAATGATGGAAAAGTAGAAAATACCTTCCTCTTCTGAGTCATTAAAACATAATTTTATTTGGAAAAGGTTTCAACATGGTTTAATATAAGTCTGTCAGCTGGAGGCCAGTGATTTTTAAGGAGGACAGACAGTGGGTCCTTTCCTACTGGTCTGGTCTTTCGGGCTTGTTGTGTTCCTGAGTTTGTGACTTCAATGTGTAACTTTTACATGAATGCCTGCCATACCTTGTCTATTGTTTTCAATCTTATACCAGATTTTATAGGTTCTTGGAAATTCCACTATGACTCTTAAAAAATTTGGTCCAAAAGAGACATGACTCTTGGGATTCAGGACCTAGCAAGATCCTTTGCAACCTCAAGTTGTGTGAAGAAAACTCCTACTGTTACCTGTCCCTGATTAATGCGCCTGAACACAATCATATGGCATTGATTTATATTTGGTCTGTACCAAGATGGAAGAGGGTATACAGTTTGGGAGAAGGCCCTGTAAACATCAAAATTAACTGGTCGTGCAGGCTTTTGGAAAATTAAGTTAACCCTTTACCCCATAAGCCATTTCTATTGACCCTAAATAGCAGCAAGGATGAAGCCCTTTCTTATGTGTATATGACACCTTTTGATAGCATAGAAAACATTGTGGCAAAAGGTGAAATTACTCGTCACGAGCAATTTCACCTTTTGCCACAATGTTTTCCAAAGGCTACAAGCAATGTGTAGAAATGAGTATCTATGGAGTAAAGGGTTAAACTTTACAGGTAAACCCGTTACCACAGGGCAAAATGTTAGACCCATCCAAATTGAAATCATCTGCAGAGTACAATTTAAGTGGCTTAAATGGTGCAATTTTGCTTTGATAGGGAAGAAAACTTTGTGGTTACCAGCACTTTCTCCTTTTCCCACAATGTTTTCAAAAAGCTCCTTCCTCCGAGTCGTTCAATGTCGTCATTCTGTGGTAAAGGGTAAAAAGATTCTGGGTACAGGAGGTATGCTGTCTTCCAGACCTACTTCTTACCTGGTGAGAGAACAGTGATTGCAGCTTGACTTGCCTCCCGCAACAGGTTATCTAATGCAAACATCCAGTGAGGCTGTATTTCTCTCTTCTTTAAATTTGTGCTCACCTGTGTAAAAGATGGTAAGTAAGACAGTCAATTCAATTCACATATTGCTTTGCCAAACAACAAACTGTTAGACATATCCGAACTGAAAGCATTTGCAAATAACAGTTTATATGTAGCTTAACTCTTTACTGCACAATCTCGAATTTTAACGACCCTGAGAAAGAAACCTTCTGAAAATCTTGTACAATAACATATATATTTTTCATTTGGTTGGATGTGAAAATTCTAGATACCCACCTTTAAAAGAATGCATTTTTCTGTAATAGGTTAAAAACATCATGGGAAAAGGAGAATGTGGTGGTTACCTCAAGCTCATTTAAACCCAGGATTGTGTGACAAAGGGTTAATCCTTTACTATGCAGTCCTGAATTTTAATGACCTTGGACAGGAAAGCCTTTGAAAACAGTGTGGGAAATGAAGAAATGCTGGTAGCCCGTATTTTTTTCCTTTTCCAACAATATTTTCTACCCTTTCATAACAACAAGAGGGCCATGATGGCCCTGAAATCGCTCACCTGAGTTTATTGACCAAACATGCACCATCTAATTTCCCAGTGACCTAGTTTTTTATCAGACATTACCCATCATCAAACACTTTTGAGATATCAATAAGACAAACATTCTGGCCAAGTTTCATGAGTATTGGACTGAAAATGTGGCCTCTACAGTGTACAAAAGGTTTTTCTAAGATTTCATCAAGTGACCTAGTTTTGGACCTGACAATTACCAATTATCAAACTCTTTTGAGACATCACCAAAACAAACATTCTGACCAAGTCTGAAGAGTATCAGGCTGAAAATGTAGCCTCTAGAGTGTACACAAGGTTTTTCTAATATTTGACCCATTGACCTAGTTTTTGACTCCACATGACCCATTTTCAAACTCATTCAAGGTATCACCAGGACAAATATTATGAACAAGTTTTAGGAGTATCAGACTGAAAATGTGTCCTCCAGAGCATACAAAAGGTGTTTATAACATTTGACCTATTGACCCAGTTTTTGACCCAACATGACCCATTTTCAAACTCATCCAAGATATTATAAAGGCAAACATTCTGACTAATTTTCAAGAGTGTTGGACTGAAAATGTGGCATCCAGAGCATACACAAGGTTTTTCTAAGATTTGACCTGGTGACCTAGTTTTTAACCCCCAATGACCCATTTTCAAACCTGTCTGAGATATCATCAAGACAAACATTCTGACCAACTTACAAGAGTTTCGGACTGAAAATGTGGCCTCTAGAGCCTACAAAAGGTTATTATAACATTTGACCTAGTGACCTAGTTTTTGACCCCACATGACCCATTTTCAATCTTGTCCGAGATATCATCTAGGCAAACATCCTGACCAACTTTCATGAGTATCCAACTGAAAATGTGGCCTCTAGAGTGTACAGAAGGTTTTTCTAAGATTTGACCTAGTGACCTAGTTTTTGACCCCACATGACCCATTTTCAAACTTGTCCAAGATATCATCCAGACAAACATCCTGACCAACTTTCATGAGTATCCGACTGAAAATGTGGCCTCTAGTGCGTACAAAAGGTTTTTCTAAGATTTGACCTGGTGACCTAGTTTTTGACCCCACCTGACCCATTTTCGAACTCGTCCGAGATATCATCCAGACAAACATCCTGACCAACTTTCATGAGTATCCGACTGAGAATGTGGCCTCTAGAGCGTACACAAGGTTTTCCTAAGATTTGACCTGGTGACCTAGTTTTTGACCCCACGTGACCCATTTTCGAACTCGTCCGAGATATCATCCAGACAAACATCCTGACCAACTTTCATGAGTATCCGACTGAGAATGTGGCCTCTAGAGCGTACACAAGGTTTTTCTAAGATTTGACCTGGTGACCTAGTTTTTGACCCCACCTGACCCATTTTCGAACTCGTCCCAGATATCATCCAGACAAACATCCTCACCAACTTTCATGAGTATCCGACTGAGAATGTGGCCTCTAGAGCGTACACAAGGTTTTTCTAAGATTTGACCTGGTGACCTAGTTTTTGACCCCACCTGACCCATTTTCGAACTCGTCCCAGATATCATCCAGACAAACATCCTGACCAACTGTCATGAGTATCCGACTGAAAATGTGGCCTCTAGAGCGTACATAAGGTTTTTCTAAGATTTGACCTGGTGACCTAGTTTTTGACCCCACGTGACCCATTTTCGAACTCGTCCGAGATATCATCCAGACAAACATCCTGTCCAACTTTCATGAGTATCCGACTGAAAATGTGGCCTCTAGAGCGTACACAAGGTTTTTCTAAGATTTGACCTGGAGACCTAGTTTTTGACCCCACGTGACCCACTTTAGAACTCGTCCGAGATATCATCCAGACAAACATCCTGACCAACTTTCATGAGTATCCGACTCAAAATGTGGCCTCTAGAGCGTACACAAGGTTTTTCTAAGATTTGACCTGGTGACCTAGTTTTTGACCCCACATCACCCATTTTCGAACTCGTCCGAGATAATATCCAGACAAACATCCTGACCAACTTTCATGAGTATCCGACTGAAAATGTGGCCTCTAGAGCGTACACAAGGTTTTTCTAAGATTTGACCTATTAACCTAGTTTTTGACCCCATGTGACCCATTTTCGAACTCATCCGAGATATCATCGAGAACATCCTGACCAACTTTCATGAGTATCCGACTGAAAATGTGGCCTCTAGAGCGTACACAAGGTTTTTCTAAGATTTGACCTAGTGACCTAGTTTTTGACCCCACATGACCCATTTTCGAACTCGTCCAAGATTTCATCGAGACAAACATCCTGACCAACTTTCATGAGTATCCGACCAAAACTGTGGCCTCTAGAGCGTACACAAGGTAAAAAGTTGACGACGGACGACGCACCACAGACGACGGACACAGCACGATCACAATAGCTCACCATGAGCACTTCGTGCTCAGGTGAGCTAAAAAAAGCATATTTCCAGGCACATTCAAGTTGCTGTCTGTAAATGCTTTCAAAACATTTCATCCTCTGGTAACAAGTTTTTGACTGAAGATGGTCCACTTTCTTAATTGATCACAGTAACAGAAAATGGTAAGTTGTGGATGAAAATTGTCTGCAGTAGAAGACATTTTTCCACCAGATGGTGATTTACATTGTGCAGCAGACAATTTTTTACACATAATTTCACAAGGAGCAATTACTTTTAAAAGTAATTTCTCCCTCCCACCTAATATGTTCAAGCATCTTTCAGAAGACATTTTTTCTATCCTTGAAATATCTCTTTTCTGTATACTTCCACGATAATTCATGACACATATGGAGAAACAAGAGGGCCATGATGGCCCTGTATCGCTCCACTGGCTTTTTAAACCTTTACCACACAAATTGAAGTGTTCATGACCATGGAAAAGAGGGCCTTCAAAAACAATGCTGTCAGGCAGTACAAGCAGGTTAATTCATTAGCATGAAAGGTAAAATCCTTGGGAAAAAAAAGCTGAATGATAGAAACCTTACTCTGAATTTATTATTCACCTCATGTGAGCATAACTATTAGCATCAAAAAAATGAATAACACTTGAAAACAGAATATTTTCTATCAAAAAACTTAATGTCTTGCACCAATCATGTATCAATGCAGTTTGATAATCAAGGGAGGTAAATAGTACCATAATTTATCTTTCATAAAAAGAGCACCAATCATGTATCAATGCAGTTTGATAATCAAGGGAGGTAAATAGTACCATAATTTATCTTTCATAAAAAGTTATTTCCCTTGATTAATGTATGAATTAAAGTGACTATATCTTGAGGCCCATGTTAAACTTGTGATCCCTGGATGGAGCCAATTTTGACCCCAGACCTACAATATGAAACTAGAATTTTTGGTTATAAACATGAAGATTTTTTAATCTTGCCCAATAAAAAGCCCTGTACAACAAGTTTGCTCAATAAAAGGCCCTGTAAAATATGTGACCCATGAGACAGGTTTATAAAGCCAATGTAAAACTTGTGAACCCTGGGATGGGGTCAAACTTGACCCCCAAAGTTAAAATTTTGGCCCTCTTGGTTGAAGCCCATTAGATAAAGCTACATGCAAAATTTGGTAGCCCTAGGCCTTATGGCTATGTACAAGTAGAATATTAAAGTTTCCTTATATAAGCCAATGCAAAACTTGTGATCCCCTGTGACGGGGCTAAATTTGACCCCTGGGCTATACTTTTGGGCACCCTTGGTAGAGACCCCCTAGACAAAGCTACATGCAAAATTTGATAGCCCTAGTCCTTATAGCTAGGTGCGACAAGATTTTGAAAGTTTTCCCTATATAAGCCCATGTAAAATTTGTTACCCCCCGGGGCGGGGCCAAATTTGACCCCTGGGCTATAAGCTGGAAACCCTTGGTAGAGGTCCACTAGATAAAGCTACATGCCAAATTTGGTAGCCCTAGGCCCTATGGATAGGTGGAAGAAGAATTTTGAAGTTCTCCCTATATAAGCCCATGTAAAACTTGTTACCCCCGAAGTGGGGCCAATTTTGACCCCAGGGCTATAATTTAGACACTCTTGGTAGAGGTCCACTAAATGAAACAACATCCCAAATTTGGTAGCCCTAGGTCCTATGCCTAGGTAGAAGAGGAGTTTTAAAGTTCTCCCTAAATAAGCCCATGTAAAACTTGTGACCCCCGGGGCAGGGCTAATTTTGACCCCAGGGCTATAATTTGAAGAAACTTGGTACAGGTCCACTAGTTAAAGCTACATGCCAAATTTGGTAGCTCTAGGCCTTACGGTTTCAGACAAGAAGATTTTCAAAGATTTTCAAAATTTTTCAGTTTTGTTGCCATGGCAACCAGAGTTTTTGAAGAAATTAAATTCTTTCAAGAAATTCTCAAGAGGACCATGGCAGGATCATTTCTGTGAAGTTTCATCAAAATTGGATGGGTAGTTTCAGAGAAGATGTTTAAAGAAAAAGTTAACGCACGGACGGACGGACGACGGACAACGGGCCATGACATAAGCCCGCTGGCCTTCGGCCAGTGGAGCTAAAAACTAAGCTTAGCATGGAATCAGATCATAAAGAATAACAGGAACTTTCGACCAGGTTTTCTTTTGCATGTATTTCAAAAGATCTTAAAACAGACTGCAACTTTTTGTTTGTGAACAAAGATAGCTAAAGAATTATTACATAGTAGAAAACTTGAAGAATTACCAAGATTTTGTATTTAATATTTCCTATTCTGTTTGAAATCTTAGATTGCATTACAAGGAACAAACTTAATATCAGTTGCTGTGATAGCTCAGGTGACAGTCACTATGTTTTTGATGATTGCACATTCACGCCCCACAGGGACAATCCTTTTTAAGTATTCCCATTTTTCCCACAATTTTTTTTTGCTGTGTTCCAAAGCAAGAGGTATCTCTATGGTAGGATAAGAAAACATTGTGGGAAAAGGAAAAAAATAATGGGTACCACCATTTTCTGCTTTTCCTCCACAATGTTTTCAAAGCCCATCTTCCGTCATGATTGTTAAATCTCAGTGAAGGGTTAAGAACACTTACAGCTTCGTGGAATACATAGAGAGCCAATTGTATCTCCATAGTGGCTGTATGGTCATACTCTACCATCATCTTCACATTGTCTGTAATATATGTACAAAGCTTCTATATGAATAAACTGGATTAGATTTGTTAAGTCACACAACTGTTACGGAAGCTACTCCTTCATGCATGGCTTCATCCCTATTTAACCCTTTACCCCATAGGGTATTTCTATGGTATCTCTAATTGACCCTAAATAACAGCAAGGATGAAGCTGTTTTTATGGGTTTATGACATGTTTTGATAGAATAGAAAACATTGTGACAAAAGGTGAAATTGCTCGTCACGAGCAATTCACCTTTTGCCACAATGTTTTCTAAAGGTTTCCTACAAGCAATGCATAGAAATTAGTATCTATGGAGTAAAGGGTTAAATACAATACCTGACAAATGTAATAAGGAGAATTCTCTTTCGCTCAGTGGATATTGTGTTGGCCTTTCCTTCAGGCATTCAAAGTTCGAATCCTGCCTGGTCCCTGTATTTCTGCTATGCATCTGTTAATTTATTTCTTTGTTATGAACTTTGTTCTTATGATGTTGGGGCTCTTCCAGGATTGGCCACTGAGCCATTAATCTCATTTTTTGTCCAGCAAAGGACTTTCTGCCAAATAAGGCTTTGAATCATCAATAAATGATGACTTAAACTTTTTACCAAACAATCCCTGGTTTTTACGACCCTGAGATGGAGCCTTTTGAAAACATTGTGGTAACCAGCATTTTCTCCTTTTCCCACAATGTTTTCTACCTTTCACAAAACAAATATCAAATTTTTGCTCACTTTTACTTTGTCGTCTGCAATTGCTTTTGTTTTGGAAAAGCCTAAAATTTTGTCGTTTGGTAATGAGTTGAATAACTTTTCAATGATTCATGACAGCCTGCAAAATAGATACATTAACAGAACAAGAGGACCATGATGGTCCTATATCGCTCACCTGAGTACCAAGCAGTAAAGATTTACAATGAAGATAAATACCAAATATCGAAGTGCAAGGCCAAAGCCTTAGGTCTTCTTGGTTTAGATAAGAAGATAATCTTTCTTAACCAAACCCGGTTATATAAATATTTAAGAGAAGTTTGAAAGTGCTCAGGTGAGCTAACTAGAGCCTTAATTTGAAGTATTTTGGTAGAGGGCCACTAGATGATGCTACATGCCAAATATGAAAGCTCTAGCCCTTACGGTTTGGGACAAGAAGATTTTTGAAGATTTCCTTCTTTATCTCTATGTGAAATCTGAGAATCCACAACATAGGGCCAATTTCCACACTAGGGCCATTATTTGAAGTATTTTGGTAGAGGGCCACTAAATGATACTACATGCCATATATGAGAGCTCTAGCCCTTATGGTTTGGGACAAGAAGATATTTAAAGATTTCCTTCTTTATCTCTATGTGAAATCCGAGAACCCACAACATAGGACCATTTTCAACACTAGGGCCATAATTTGACATATTTTGGTAGAGGGTCACTAGATGATGCCACATGCCAAATATGAAAGCTCTAGCCCTTAAGGTTTGGGACAAGATGATTTTTACAGATTTCCTTCTTTATCATTATGTGAAATCTGAGGACCCACAACATAAGGCAATTTTCAACACTAGGGTCATAATTTGAAGTATTTTGGTAGAGGGTCACTAGATGATGCTACATGCCAAATATGAAAGCTCTAGCCCTTAAGGTTTGGGACATAAAGTTTTTTACAGATTTCCTTCTTTATCTCTATGTGGAATCGGAAAACCCACAACATAGGGCCAATTTCCACACTAGGGCCATTATTTGAAGTATTTTGGTAGAGGTCTACTAGATGATACTACATGCCATATATGAGAGCTCTAGCCCTTATGGTTTGGGACAAGAAGATTTTTAAAGATTTCCTTCTTTATCTCTATGTGAAATCCGAGAACCCACAACATGGGGCCATTTTCAAACTAGGGCCATAATTTGAAGTATTTTGGTAGAGGGCCACTAGATGATGCTACATGCCAAATATGAAAGCTCTAGCCCTTACTGTTTGGGACAAGAAGATTTTTAAAGATTTCCTTCTTTATCTCTATGTGAAATCCGAGAACCCACAGCATAGGGCCAATTTCTACACTAGGGCCATTATTTGAAGTCTTTTGGTAGAGGGCCACAAGATGATACTACATGCCATATATGAGAGCTCTAGCCTTTATGGTTTGGGACAAGAAGATTTTTAAAGATTTCCTTCTTTATCTCTATGTGAAATCCGAGAACCCACAACATAGGGCTATTTTCAACACTAGGGCCATAATTTGAAGTATTTTGGTAGAGGGCTACTAGATGATGCTACATGCCAAATATGAAAGCTCTAGCCCTTAAGGTTTGGGACAAGAAGATTTTTGAAGATTTCCTTCTTTATCTCTATGTGAAATCCTAGAACCCACAACATAGGGCCAATTTCCATACTAGGGCCATTATTTGAAGTATTTTAATAGGGGGCCACTAGATGATACTACATGCCATATATGAGAGCTCTAGCCTTTATGGTTTGGGACAAGAAGATTTTTAAAGATTTCCTTCTTTATCTCTATGTGAAATCCAAGAACCCACAACATAGGGCCATTTTCAACACTAGGGCCATAATTTGAAGTATTTTGGTAGAGGGCCACTAGATGATGCTGCATGCCAAATATGAAAGCTCTAGCCCTTAAGGTTTGGGACATAAAGTTTTTTACAGATTTCCTTCTTTATCTCTATGTGGAATCGGAAAACCCACAACATAGGGCCAATTTCCACACTAGGGCCATTATTTGAAGTATTTTAGTAGAGGGCCACTAGATGATACTACATGCCATATATGAGAGCTCTAGCCCTTATGGTTTGGGACAAGAAGATTTTTAAAGATTTCCTTCTTTATCTCTATGTGAAATCCGAGAACCCACAACATAGGGCCATTTTCAAACTAGGGCCATAATTTGAAGTATTTTGGTAGAGGGTCACTAGATGATGCTACATGCCAAATATAAAAGCTCTAGCCCTTACGGTTTGGGACAAGAAGATTTTTAAAGATTTCCTTCTTTATCTCTATGTGAAATCCAAGAACCCACAACATAGGGCCAATTTCTACACTAGGGCCATTATTTGAAGTATTTTAATAGAGGGCCACTAGATGATACTACATGCCATATATGAGAGCTCTAGCCTTTATGGTTTGGGACAAGAAAATTTTTAAAGATTTCCTTCTTTATCTCCATGTGAAATCAAAGAACCCACAACATAGGGCCATTTTCAACACTAGGGCCATAATTTGAAGTATTTTGGTAGAGGGTCACTAGATGATGCTACATGCAAAATATGAGAGCTCTAGCCCTTACGGTTTGGGACAAGAAGATTTTTAAAGTTTTTTCTGTCAGTTGCCATGGCAACCAGAGTTCTCCATGGAATTCAAATCTTTGAAGTATTTTGAAAGTGCATCACCTAAGGATCATTTCTGTGAAGTTTCACTGGAATCTGTTGGGCGGTTTCAGAGGAGAAGAATTTTTAAGTAATTGTTCACGGACGGACGGACGGACGGACGCCGGACAACGATCGATCACAATAGCTCACCCTGAGCACTATGTGCTCAGGTGAGCTAATAATTCACATATGATCAGTGCATTACACAAAACAATACAGTCATGATAATAACTCGAACTCAAGGCTTTATAAGAATTTAACTCATAACCAAACAATCTTGGTTTCAACAACCCAAAACAAGACGGGGTTTAAAAGCATTGTAGGAAAACACAATCATGCTGGTCTTACAAACAAACAAAGTCCATTACAAAGAACCAAATAAATGCATAGCTCAAATACAAACACATCTGGCGGGACTCGATCTCATGAAGGGTATAATATACTCATTTTTCGAGGTTTAACCCATTACAACACAATCCCTACTTTTGACGCCCCTGAGAAAGAAGCCTTTAGAAAATATTGTGGGAAAAGGAGAAAATGCTGGTGACCAGCATTTTCTCCTTTTCCCACGATGTTTTCTACCCTTCTCAAAACAAATTTCAAATTTTCAGTCACTTTTATTTTGTCGTCTGCAAATGCTTTCAATCTGGACCAGTCTAAAATAATGTTGTTTGGTAATGGGTTAAAAGACCAATACCATAACCACTGCGACAAAGACAATTCTCTCCGAAGCAGTTGTCAGATTTTATGCAGGAAAGCTATGCAGTAAAGGAGTGATCTCCCATAGCACTTCCCCTCTAAAAGTCATCATTTAACGATGATTCCCAGCCTTATTAGGCAGAAAGTCCATTTTTGGTCAACAAATGGGATCAATAGTTGAATTGCCAATCCCTCCTTTCCCAACAATGTTTTCTTCTCAGAGGCAAAAGCCATCTTTGAGCTTAACTCTTTACAAAACAACAAAGTTTTTAACATGTCCAAATTTAAAGAATTTGCATACAACAAAATAAACGTAATAAAAAAATTTAAACTTGACTTTGGAGTAGAAAATATTGTGTGAAAAGGAGAAAATGCTGGTAACCAGCATTTTCTCCTTTTCCCACAATGTTTTCAAAAGCCTTCTTTCCCATGGTCATGAAAACTAGGGATTGTGTGGTAAAGGATTTATTTGTGCTCTGTAGATGCTTTCAATTAGTTCGAGTACAATATTTTGCTGTTTGGTAGTTTAACCCTTTCCCAAATAAATCGCCGGTTTTCACAACCTTGGAAAACCTTTTGAAAACATTGTGGGAAAAGGAGAAAATGCTGGTAACAAGCATTTTTTCCTTTACCACAATCTTTTCTACCCCCCCCCCCAACAAATTTCAACTTTTGAGTGATGTTAATTTTGTTATCTTCAAATGCTTTCAATTTGGACCAGTCTACAATACAATTTTGTCATCTGGTAAAGAGTAAAGGGTTATGATTCACAGTTCACCCTGTAAAGAATACAAAAACCCCTACCTACATCACAGATTACTGTATATAAAAAATAAATTTACCTAATGCCTGTTTTATGAAGGATGTATTCTGCTCCTGAATATATTCTCTCAATCCTTTCAACAAAATGGAAAGATGTTCCTGAAATGAAATAGAGACAAACATATTTAACCCTTTCCCAAACAATCCCTGGTTTTTACGGGTCTGGAATAGTAGCCTTTTGAAAACATTGTGGGAAAAGGAGAAAATGCTGGTAACCAGCATTTTCTCCTTTTCCCACAATGTTTTCTACCCTATTATAGACAGAAATCATCTATTCAGCAAGAGTTGAATTGTCGTCTGCAAATGCTTTCAACTTGGTCTAGTCCAAAAGTTTGTCGTTTGTGAAAGAGTTAAGAACATTACTTCCCTACCATTTCATATTTTGAATAGCCAACTCAAACATTCTAAACATATTCAACAAATGACAAGTCAAATATGATTCCGCCTTTTTTGTCCTATTCTGTCAATTCGGCCACTGAAACCACTAGTCTATCAAAGAAAATATGTTAAATTCAGTTAAAGATTTAAGAAATAACAAAGCCTATCTTACCCTCGACAATTTTGGCACAGATATTGTGGCATCACGGTGAATAAGGTTCATCCAAACTTCTGTAATCTGTGTAAAACAGATGTAGAAGAACTATGATTAGCAGACAATTCCATAGATTTATATAATTTATAGACCCCCTGTTAGATGACTTTTGAAACCAGTGTGAGAAAGGAAGAAAATGCTGATAATCAGCATTTTCTCTTTTTCCCATAGTGGTTTCAGCCATTCCAAAAACAAATTCCAATTTTTTAATCATACTAAAATTTTGTTGTCTGAAAATGCTTTCAATTTGGGCATGTCTAAAATCTGATCATTCGGTAAAGAGTTAAATCCACATGGCTTTCAGGGGTGTAAATGATGCAATATGAGAAGGGATGAAAAAGCCCTTACCCATCTCATATCTGATAAGCCAGCATTTTCTCCTCTTTTTTCAAAAAAGTTCTCAAAAGCCGTCTTCATGAGTTTCTTTAACACACTGTTTGGTCTGTTTTGATACAAGTCTTTTTTCTTCAAAAGCTACACTATTAAAAACTTTGTACTTTATTTTTATAGATCTAAAAGTAGCTGATAAAACAAATACAGGTTGCAGTTAATGAGTATTTTCATACTTACTCTGGCTACATCTTGCTCCTTTGTCAACAACTGTACAAGAGTTAGTCTTCTTTCTGAATCTTTACGAAGGAGGTAAAAACCCTCTCTAGAGGTACTGTCATGTGATCCTGTGTTGCTATGGGCACCATCAGAATCTGGTGACATTACATCTGTAGATGATACACTGAAGCTGATTGGAGACTGTGGTCCTGGAGAGCTTGGAGACGGAGATGGAGAACGGCTGTGGAAAAAGGAGTAACATTCTATATCACTGGGTTGTGTGTATCCATGCGGGTTCATTGACAACCTAAATATTCATTAACTTCAGTGGCTAGGACAGTTGTTAGCGTTTCTGTGGATGGACACTTTATCAAAGATTACCTTTCCTTAACAGGGCCGTAGGAACAGGGGGGGCCAGGGGGGGGCCGGGCCCCCCCAATAATTTGATCAGCAGTAAAATCGACTGTGTCAGCATTTCGCTGAATATTGCTAGACAATCATCGTGCATAAAAAGGATGAAATAATAGAAAATTCCGAATGATTTAAATGGTTCTAAACAAACGGCAGCGAGACATGGAAATTTTTTTCTTCTACTTTTGTTATCTGACAAGACACCAAACAGTTTCTGACGTCACATTGCATTCCATGTGGTTTTCTGCTTTACTTTTTCTCCAAATCTCATAATTCACCACATTGTTGGACAAATTTCCTTCTTTTTCAGTCATTAGTATTAGTAGGTGGGTTATTTCTCACTGTATAACCAAACGCAATATATGTAAAATCAGGACAAGCCGGTTCTCAAATGATGTTGGCCCCCCCAATCCAAAATTGCTTCCTACGGGCCTGCTTAAATAATGTAACTCATTTTCTCCATCAACTCTATTATTGGTAAAATTAGTAAGTAATACATGAGGTTGCAGTCAAAAACAATGGACTAACAAAAATATTCCAGTATTACAGTTTTCATGTACAAGTCTGAAAATCAGTGGGACATGAAAACTCAAGCTAATCTCACAATTTGTTAACAAATTGAAACTTAACCCATTACCAAACAACAATATTTTAGACTGGTCCAAATTGAAAACATTTGCAGACGACAAAATAAAAGTGACTGAAAATTTGAAGTTTGTTTTGTGAAGGGTAGAAAACATTGTGGGAAAAGGAGAAAATGCTGGTTACCAGCATTTTCTCCTTTTCCCACAATGTTTTCTAAAGGCTCCTTTCTCAGGGGTGTCAAAAGTAGGGATTGAGTGGTAATGGGTTAATCCTTTACCAAATGACAAAAATTTGAACATCTAACCCATTTGCAGACAATAAATTAGATGTGGCTCAAACGAAGGTGAACCCTCTACCACACAGTCTCAACTCTGTGACCCTTTACCAAACAATCCTTGGTTTTTACGACACAGAGGATGAAGCCCTCTATAAATATTGTGAGAAAAAGAGAAAAATCCCATAATGTTTTCTACTCTAATAAAGTCAAGTTTCAATTTTTGCGTCATGTTTATTTTGTCGTCTGCAAATGCTTTCAATTTGGACCTCTCTTAAATTTTGTCGTTTGGTAAAGAGTGAAACAACCCTTTGGAAGACTGTTACTAAAAACATTGTGGAGAAAATGGTGCTAATCAGCATTTTTTCATTGTTTTCAATCCATTTCAAGAGAATTTTTACAACAGCCTGGATTTATGTGTGGTTGAATCTGGTCAAACTGCCTGGGTTAATTAACACATTACCAGACGACAACACTTTAGGCTGGTCCAAATCTAAAGCATTAGCAGACAACTGAAAATTTGAAATTTGTTTTGTGAAGGGTAGGAAGCATTGTGGGAAAAGGAGAAAATGCTGGTTACCAGCATTTTCTCCTTTTCCCACAATGTTTCCTAAAGGCTTCTTTCTCAGGGGTGTCAAAAGTAGGGATTGTGTGGTAATGGGTTAAGATGCTCTTATAGGCTGATGCTGACGGTCATATCCAATGAAAACCACTTTACATGAAGACCTGATGTGATCAGACAGAAATGCAGACTGCTGTACCATTCCTGTTATTATATGCCTTCCCTTAACCCATTACCACACAATCCCGACTTTTGACGACCCTGGGAAAGACATCTTTTGAAAACATTGAGGGAAAAGGAAAAAATGCTGGTAACCAGCATTCTCCTTTTCCCACAATGTTTTCTACCCTTCCAAAACCAAAATTCAATTTTTGATCCACATTTATTTTGTCATCTGCAAATGCTTGCCATTCGGACTAGTCCAGTATTTCGTTGTTTGATAAAGAGTTAACTCTTTACCAAATGACAAAATTCTAGACTTGTAAAAATTGAAAGCATTTGCAGACAACAAAATTGATGGGACTCAAAAATTGAAATTTGTTCTTGGAGGATAGAAAACATTGTGTGAAAAGGAGAAAATGCTGGTTACCAGCATTTTCTCCTTTTCCCACAATGTTTTCAGAAGGCTTCTATCTCAGGGTCGTAAAAACCAGGGATTGTTTGGGAAAGGGTTAAATACTAGAAATATGACAAGAAGAGAAAAACATGAATACACAGAAGTAAGTCTGTCAATTTCATGGTGTTCTAGACAGAGTACATGCATGATACAGGAAAACCTACAGAGTATTTTGAGTAATAATGAAAACATATTCTAGTCTGTTGTATATGGTTTTCAAGTAATGTCGGTATTTTAAATTCATTGGTATTACTCAAACAAATTGACCTGAAATTGATCTTTATGCAAAGAATAAATAAAGAGTGGATATTTTTGTCATCTGGAATATTCAGACAGAAATTCTATTAACAGTAAATGTCGGGTTTGATACTTACAGAGCTTATATAGTCAAAATATGAGATCTTTTGAGGATGACATGGATCAAGATCAGACTGCATAGAAAGTGCATCCTAGACCTATGTCACCTGCCACATAACACCACTTTAAACCAACAGAATCATGTTTACTTTAGGTATTTTCAGTATTCTTTAAAGACAAGATAAATCTATAAGCTGCATAAAGAGCTGAAAATTGTTCACATAGCTTTGTATGCAGTTGACATTAGCCAAAGCTAAGTTTGGACAATAATTCAAGCATGTAATATATGGTAATAGAGGTCCATCATTTCATGTCGATTTCTTCAGGTAATATATAATAAATACTAGAACAATTATATTGAAGCATGAAGTCTGAAATATTTGTATCATGCACCCTACAAGCTGTAGCTATGTTCTACAATAAATGACAGTACTGAGATATGGAGTGCAACACGCGAAAAGGGTCATTCGGATATTTGCGTAAAGTGTCGTCTGTGATCAGCGTGTGCAGTCAGCGCTGGCTAATCCTAAACGACACTTTCCGATTTTATGTGATTTTCTGTTTTACGCAAGTCTACTGTAGCACAAAATCTAATGTAGTCGTAAAGTGCCGTCTCTGATTAGCCTGCGCAGGCTTATCCGGGACGACACTTTACGCAAATGTCCGAATGCACCTTTTCGCGTGTTGCACTCCAATTATAGTTTTTGAATGAAAATAATGTAAATCTTTATAACCCTCACACCATTTTACCCTCAAAGCCCCACACATACTTGCTATAACACACCATGTAGATAAGAATAATGTTTGAAACTGCAACATTCTGGAATATAGCCCCTGAAAACATCCAGTACGTATTATTTAATTGACAGTATCCATGTTGACTACATGAAGCTATAGGTAAGAATCCTATAAAAGCAGGTTAAAAATCTTAGCCGATGATATATTTCTTTGGCTATTTTCTCTGTATTATCTCCATAAAGAATTGCAGAAAGTGTATATTCCTCATGCTAGATATGCATCATGCTGCTATCTTTATGTGTCATAGGCCAGAGGTCTAACTCACTAATAAAACAAGTGCGGCAAATAATCGCAAGATACGCCCGTCTTACCCCAAGTTGTAAAGCTGGGGCATGCACCAGACAAAATTCAAGTATGAAAAACAACAAAGGGCACTAACTCAAAAATTAAGCAAGCAAGAGTTATGATTCCTGTGCACTGCACAACCCCTTGATGAAATCTATCCACCCATGAAATTTCATAACCCTAGCTAGTATAGTTTTGGAGATATGCTCCGGAAAAAATTAAAGTATGAAAAACAACAAAGGGCACTAACCCAAAATTTAAGCAAGCAAGACTTATGATTCCTGTGCACTGCACTCCCCCTTGATAAGATCTATCAACCCATGAAAATTCATAACCCTAGCTAGTATAGTTTTGGAGATATTCACCTGACAAAATTCAAGTATGAAAAACGACAAAGGGCACTAACTCAAAAATTAAGCAAGCAAGAGTTATGATTCCTGTGCACTGCACTCCCCCTTGATGAGATCTAACCACCCATGAAATTTCATAACCGTAGCTAGTAAAGTTTTAGAGATATGCTACGGACAAAATTCAAGTATGAAAACCATCAAAGGGCAATAACTCAAAAATTAAGCAAGCAAGAATTATGGTTGCTGTGCAATGCACTCCCCCTTGATGAGATCTATCCACCCATGAAATTTCATAACCCTAGCTAGTAAAGTTTTGGAGATATGCTCCGGACAAAATTCAACAAAGGGCAATAACTCAAAAATTAAGCAAGCAAGAGTTAGGATTCCTGTGCACTACACTCCCCCTTGATGAGATCTATCAACCCATGAATATTCATAACCCTAGCTAGTATAATTTTTGAGATATTCACCGGACAAAATTCAAGTATGAAAAACGACAAAGGGCAATAACTCAAAAATTAAGCGAGCAAGAGTTATGGTTCCTGTGCACTGTAATCCCCCTTTGTGAGATCTATCAACCCATGAAATTTCATAACCCTAGCTAGTATAGTTTTGGAGATATGCTCTGGACAAAATTCAAGTATGAAAAACAACAAAGGGCAATAACTCAAAAATTAAGCAAGCAAGAGTTATGATTCTTGTGCACTGCACTCCCCCTCGATGAGATCTATCCACCCATGAATTTTCATAACCCTAGCTAGTATGGTTTTGGAGATATACTCCGGACAAAATTCAAGTATGAAAAACAACAAAGGGCAATAACTCAAAAATCAAGTGAGCAAGAGTTATGATTCCTGTGCACTGCACTCCCCCTTGATGAGATCTATCCACCCATGAAATTTCATAACCCTAGGTAGAATAGTTTTGCAGATATGCTCCGGACAAAGAACTCGACGCCGCCCGCCCGCCCGCCCGCCACGGGTGATCCCATAATACGTCCCGTCTTCGACGGGCGTATAATTCTGTTTTACTAGTATACTGTCAAATCCAAAATAAATCATGTAAATAGTTGAAACTAAATGCTTTACAATGGTTTAACCCTGTACCAAACAATCCCTGGTTTTTACGACCCTGAGATAGAAGCCCTGTGAAAACATTGTGGGAAAAGGAGAAAATGGTAACCAGCATTTTCTCCTTTTCCCAAAATGTTTTCTACCCTTCACAAAACAAATTTCAGATTTTCAGTCTCTTTTATTTTGGCATCTGCAAATGCTTTCAAGTTGGACCAGTCTAAAATATTGTCATTTGGTAATGGGTTAAAATGACTAGTTTCTGACTTTGTATCTGCGGGAAAGATGGATGGAGAGATAATTTGCACCTAAAAATGGTAAACCCTTTACCTTACAATTAAAACTTTTCATGATTCCCAGAGAGCTTTGGAAAATATTGTGTGAAAAGGACAAAATGATGACAACCAGCATTTTACTCTTTTTTCAACTTGTTTTCTACCCTATCAAAGCCAGGTTTAATCATATGAGCCAGATTTTAATTCTCATCTGCCTACGCTTTCAATATGAAAAAGTCTAAAATTCTGTTGTTTGGTAAAGACTTAAGTACCCCTAGAATCAGATAAATAGGAGCGAAAAATAACAAAATAAAAGTGACATGATCTTGAGAATGGTGCTAATCATGGAAGAAACACATCAAACCAAATTAAAGGAGTACTGTTTATTAAGAAAAACAAGAAAAGAATAGGGAGTTTTTATTAAAAGGAGAAAAGTATGGAGAGAAAATCAAATCTGAATTACACTAAATAATACTATTCTCATTACACCTTTACCACACAATTCTAACTTCAAACCAACCTGAGAAAATTAGAAAATGCTGATTGCCAGCATCTCTCCTTTGCCCTCAATATTTTTCATCCTATCAAATACCACTCTAGTATAAAAGTCATAAATTTTGTCATATGCAAATGCTTTCAATTTCAAAAAATCGTTATTTGGGAAAGTTCGGAAAACTGTTTTTCTGTGATGCCTAACAAAATCATTAAAATACCACAAAAACAGTGTTTCAAAAGTACAGTTAATCTGTAAAAGCCTCTTACAAAATCAATGGGTTCAGTATTGGCTAGTGTCACATGAGTTTTGTATAATGAAGAAATATCTCACTTATATTATGAGCTGTCACACCTTGCTGGATCTTGATGATTGAAAATCAAGGGAGAATAAAACTTTCAACCAATACCTATCCACTTGCATCTTTTGTTGCTTTCCCACTGAATGTTGGCCAACTTGGCTCTAAAGCAGTTGCTATTTCCCACTAGCTCAGTCAGTAGCATACAGGACTTGAGAATAGGCAGTTTTTAGTTTGATCCCCAGCTCAGCAAACTTCTTTTTGAGGATTAATGATAGTTATGAAAACAGGATTCATTCTCCTTACACCATTGACCTTTGTTTCAGTGAGGGCTGGGTGGGAAAGCAGCCAGTGGCTTGGAAAGAACATTGTGTGCTGTACTGGAAAAAGAACCTCCAGAAAAGCATGGTTAGGTGCATTGGCATTGGCTGCTGCAATATCATTGAAATAATCTTAAAATGGTGTTAAACACCACACAATCAATCAGGCCAGTTGAGTACCTTGCCAAATGACATTTGTTTGGGCCTCATTCACATAGAAAGCATTTTCAGAGGACAAAAATAATATGGTTCAAATATGGCCATAAATACCATCCAAGTCTGATTCCCCATTGACTAACATGTATTTACAACTTTACTTTTGAACTTACTATGGGTTAACTCTTTACCACACGACAAAAGTTTTAGACTGGTTCAATTTGAAAGCATTTGCAGACGACAAAATAAAGGTGACTGAAAAATTGAAATTGGTTCTGGGAAGTGTAGAAAACACTGTGGGAAAAGGAGAAAATGCTGGTAACCAGCATTTTCTCCTTTTCCCACGGTGTTTTCAAAAGGCTTCTTTCTCAGGGGCGTCAAAAGTAGGGATTGTGTGGTAATGGGTTAACTCTTTACCAAACGACACAATTTGGGACTTAACCAAGCTGAAAGCATTTGCAGACAACAAACTAATTGTAGCTCTAATGATGATTTCTGTCTTTGGTAGGGTAGAAAAACATTGTGGAAAAAAGAGAAAATGCTGGTGACCAGCATTTTCTCCTTTTCCAACAATGTTTGAAAAACCTTCTCCTTCAGGGTCGTTAAAACTTGGAAATGTGTGGTAAAGAGTTACAAAGTTGAAGCCTTATTTACGAAATTATTAAGAAAATAAAGCATAATAAATTTGACATTTATGATTTTTTTTTTCAAATGAATGCAGCTGTTTAAAGAGTGCCTTGATATTTTGAAAAAAACATTTTAAATTTCTTTACAGAAACATCAAAAGAGAAGTCTCTAAAAATTTGTACAAAAATAACACCTTAGTGTTTTAGAGAGAAACAACTCTTCTGCAAGGCAGTGAACACAAATGTAATGTCTCTAGTAACCTTGCTTTCTACCAGAATAGCTTTCTTTATGATTGCATGATCAGAAGTGGGGTTATCAATTTCTTGCATACTAAAAAATACATGAATACAACAATTTTGAATTTGATGAAGTATTTATGGCCACTAACTGTATCACCTACCGAATTCCTTTAACTCAATACAAAGGGAAGAAACTCATCACCAAGAGAAAACATTTCAAACACATCTAAATTGAAAGCATTTGTAGACAACAATTACTGTTGCTAAAATGATGGAATTTGTAATTGAAACGTTAGAAAAGATTATGAGAAAAGAGAAAATGCTGGTGAACAGTATTTTCTCCTTTTCCCTCAGTCTTTTTTTTTTAAAGCTTTATTCCTCAGGTTTGGTAACATTTGGAATTGCTTGGTGAAGTGTTAATGAGGTATCAAATCAACAGAAGACATTAAAAATGTTATGTAAGGGTATGAGGGCAAAAACAAGCATACAAACATCCCAGTTTTCCCGAAAAAGAATAAGAGACAAAAAAAAGAGAAATTTGTGAATGATGAAACAATACCTTCCATAGTCCACAGACAAATAGGGAGAGGATGCTCTGAAATTATACACATGCTGACAATATAAACAACTAGAACTGTCACAAGCATACAAACAACCCCACCAACTGCCCTGTCACTTGATCAGGGTAAAAATATCAACAGGCCGTAATTCCTGTAATAGTATTACTCTCAGATGATAATTTCAGCCTTTGTTGACATACATGATGTAACAAAACAAGAACATAACAGGTAAGATATGTTAAATGAATTGCTTCATTATGGCAAACCTGTCACTTCAACATAAAATGGCACAAGTTTGCAGTCCAATAGTATTACATGTACCATGGTGCCACAACATCTAGTTACCAGCCAATGTCGACTTTCAACAACCCTCACAAAGAAGCCTTTAAAAACATTATGAGAAAAGGAAAAAAAATGCTGGTAACTAGCGTTTTATCCTTTCCCAACAATGTTTTCTATCCTTCCAAAACTAAATTTCAATTTTTTTGTCAGATTATTTTGTCGTCTGCAAAATGCTTTCAATTTGGATCAGTCTATAATTTTGTCATTTGGAAAAGAGTGTGTATGATGGATGTAAGACTTCCACTGAAACTGCAGCCAAGTTGATTGAACATTCCAACAAAATACAGTCTACTGATGAATGGACAGACAACCTGATTCAAGTACATCCCCCCTACTCTATCCTGTTGGGGAAAATGATTCTTTACCTAACAACAAGATTGACTTGTCCAACTTGAAAGTATTTACAGACAACAACGTTAAACACTGGCACAAATGCTGAAGTTCACGTTTAAACCCATTACCACACAATCCCTACTTTTGATGCCCCTGAAAAAGAAGCCTTTAGAAAACATTGTGCGAAAAGGAGAAAATGCTGCTAACCAGCATTTTCTCCTTTTCCCACAATGTTTTCTACCTTTCACAAAACAAATTTCAATTTTTCAGTCACTTTTATTTTGCCGTCTGCAAATTACTTTGATTTGGACAAGCCTAAAATACTGTCGTTTGATAATGAGTTAAAGGGTAGAAAAGTTTGTGGAATAGGAAAAAAATGCTGGTTACAAGCATTTTCTCTCTTTCCAACCATTCTTTCACTCTTTCAAAGCATTCCTTTGAGGGGTCATAAAACTTTAAGAAGTGTGCTAAATGGATAATTAGTACATGACAACATCATTCAACACACACAACAGCTCTCCGGCATAGAAACAGAGGCCACACAATTAGGTAGGAAATTGGGGAAGGTGTATGATTTACAATATGACAATAATTTCAGCTTGTAGCTATGGTAACGTGGTAGTGTTCTTAGACAAGGGACTGCAGAGCTAATGTCAATCTTGGATTCTTCAATTCTCAAACAAAAGAGATTCCACAGCTACAATAACCTTAACTGTTTACCAAACAACAATATTTCAGGCTTGTCCAAATCAAAAGCATTTGCAGACGACAAATAAAAGTGACTAAAAATTTGAAATTTGTGTTTAGAAGAGTAGAAAACTTTGTGGGAAATGGAGAAAATGCTGGTTATCAGCATTTTCTCCTTTTCCCACAATGTTTTCTAAAGGCTTCTCTCTCAGGGTCGTCAAAAGTAGGGATTGTGTGGTAATGGGTTAAATAGGCCATACTTTGGCCTTTTGTAAAAAAAAAAAATGCCTTATTTATTAATGATAAAAGTTAGTAATTTCAAATGATGTAAAATCTAAGACTAAGAAGATGAGAATTTACCAGTTAATCAAAATCCCTTCCTAACTACATTCATAATTATTACATTCCACACAGAAAGAAAGAAAATATAATTAAATATATATGTGCCATGCTCTATGTAAAGGGAGCGTACTGCATCTATAAGAAGTATTTACTGTATACATGGATAAAATGTATGTGTCGAAGAATTTGTGAATTACCAATTATGTACATTTTGCGAACGGAAATGTTTGAGAATTCAAAGACTTGTTATTTGTTGGTATAATTTGTAGTAAAATATGCAAACAGAAACATTGGCTTTTTTTTTCAAAATTCGTGTAATCTCAAAAAATTCTACATCATAAATATTTCCATTTATACGGTACCCAGGTTAGCCTGTGTAATGCAGAGAAATGACCCCCATTACAAAATGACCCATGGGTCATTACTCGACACAGAGGAATGACCCATGGGTCATTTCAGTACGTTAAAAAATGACCCGGGTCATTATTCTACGTCGAGAAATGACCCATGGGTTATTTCTGTACATAGATAAATGACCCATGGGTCATTTGTCTACGTCGAGCATTGACCGTGGGTCATTTTGTAATGGGGGTCATTTCTCTGCATTGACCCATGGGTCATTCGTCTACGTCGAGAAATGACCGTGGATCATTTTGTAATGGGGGTCATTTCTCTGCATTACACCTGCACAGTCTGCATAGCCTTACCTGGGTGGAAACATTTTGCTATTGTCATATTTCTGCATGTCAAAGGCAGTTTTAAACCTTTACCAAATGACAAAATGTTAGACTAGTCTAAATTGAAAGCACTTGCAGACGACAAAATAAAAGTGACTTTTATTTGGAAATTAGTGTTGGGAAGGGTAGAAAACATTGTGGGAAAAAGGAGAAAATGCTGGTTACCAGCATTTTCTCCTTTTCCAACAATGTTTTCAAAAGGCTTATTTCTCAGGGTCGTCAAACGTAGGGAACGTGTGGTAATGGCTGTTTTACAAAATGTATTGATTGGATCTATGAATATATGAGGATTTTTTTGGTATGAGGGATCACAGAAATATATCAAACCCCATTTTGCAATAGCATGATTCATATTAATTTCATATAATATTAACAGTAGACAGTAGCCATGCTCTGTGAAAAGGGGGCTTAATGCATCTACAAAAAGTACTGACCCAGGACAGCCTGTGCAGTTCACACAGGCTGGGCTGAAACCTTTTGCTTTTGCTTATTGGGTCTCTCTTGTGGTAAAGGATTAACCACATATAAAATCAAATTGCAAATAAAAACCTGAGGTAGAATGGTCCTTGGACATGCAGAAAATAAAAAGAAATCATTACTAAAGCATGCACTAGAATATACATGGAGAAAAATTACTAGAGAACTTATACATGTATATCCAGTCAGTTGCAATAGGCATTTCATTGAAAGTTCAAATGCCCATTGACTTAGATATTTTTCCAATTTTAATTCACAGCTACTGAAAAATTGGTTATTATTTTTTACCTCTTTACCAAACAATCCCTGTTTTTTTACGAACCGGATGAAGAAGCCTTCTGAAAAATTGTGGGAAGAGAAGAAAATGCTGCATTTCTCCTTTTCCTACAATTTTTCTACCTTTCCCAAAACAGATTTCAATTCTTGAGTCACATCAATTTTATCCTTTGCAAATTCTTCCAATTTGGACAAATCTAAATTTTGTCGCTTGGTAAATAAGTAATATTTCCCTTTGATCAAATTACCAAAAGTAGTGTTACCAACTTTCCTACTCACTGAAAAAATACATGGAAGTCAATGGAAATTCAAAAATTGATGAAAAACTTATGACCATTTCCTGTAGAACTAATTCTTAAGATGCTGAGGAAATGTGGGACATTTTCATGCCAACAGGCTATGTGTCTATTTTACAGTTAATGATCAGACATCTAAACCAATCAGCCTGATCCTTGATCTACAGCCTTGGAAATTCTATGATTTATCTATATGGAAGAAAAGTGGCATTTTCTAGTTCTTTTTTTTTACGATTTATCTATATGGAAGAAAAGTGGCATTTTCTAGTTCTTTTTTTTTACAATTTATCTATATGGAAGAAAAGTGGCATTTTCTAGTTCTTTCACTTTTGAAAGACACTTAGAATTAACCCTTTGCCAGACAATCCCGACTTTTAACTACTCAGAGAAAGAAGCCATTTGTAAACATTAGGAGAAAAGGAGAAAATGCTGGTTACCAGCATTTTCTCCTTTTCCCACAATGTTTTATATATTAAAGACAAATATCATCATTTGGGCTATATCGTCGGTTTGCTTCCAAAATCTTGTAACTACAGCTTGTTACAAGCTGTAGTTGCGAGGTTTTGGAAGCAAACTGACGATATTCATTTTGTCATCTACAAATGCTTTCAATTTGGACAATTATGATGTTTGGTAAAGAGTTAACATACCTGGTATCTAGAACAAAAGTAAACAGCAGGGATGTTTTTCTTCAACCATTCTAAATTGCATTATCAATCAATATCTAAATTTTGAAAATAAGTTGATATATGACTGGCCAAGTCATCTGGTGTAGCCAATCCAAAATTACATTCCTCTAAAATTTAGACAAGTCTTGATAATTAGACGAGAAATTTGTTTAACCCTTTCCCAAACAAGTCCTTGTTTTTAAGTGTCTGCAGTACAAGTCTTTTGAAAACACTGTGGAAAAATGAGAAATTGCTCGTAGCGAGCAATTTCTCTGTTTCCCACAGTGTTTTCTACCCATTTGGAATACTTTCTGCCATTTTTGTTGAATTTGAAATTGTTGTCTGCAAACTCTTTCAGTTTGAAAGAGTTGAATTTGTCGTTTGGGAAAGGGTTAATGGGAATGGTGAATTATACAAACCCATAAACACGGCGGGGAATCACGTGACACAACAACAACAACAATGACCGTTATTTGAAAAAGTTCCCTAACTTCAGGTAAGAAAATCTTCAATAATTCCGTTAATACGTGACCAATTGGAATTTGGTTTGCAGCAGAGAAGGCAGAAGGACTCCAGGGATTTGCTTGATGTGTTAGATTTTTTAAACAACACCTGACAAAAAAGTTATTGACGAGCAAACAAATTATCCAGGGTAAAAAATTTTAACCCATTACCACACAATCCCTACTTTTGACGCCCCCGAGGAAGCAGCCTTTTGAAAACACTGTGGGAAAAGGAGAAAATGCTGGTAAACAGCATTTTCTCCTTTTTCCACAGTGTTTTCTACCCTTCCCAGAACAGATTTCAATTTTTCAGTCACCTTTATTTTGTCGTCTGTAAATGCTTTCAATTTGGACCAGTCTAAAATTTTCTCGTGTGGTAAAGAGTTAACAGAATTATTGAAGATTTTCGTACCTGAAGTCGGGGAATTTTTTCAAATAACAGTCATTGTTGTTGTTGTTGTGTCACGTGATTCCCCGCCGTGATAAAGCTATTTCAAAACCACTGATATGGTCACTACTGCTATTCTAAAAAACATTTCAATCTCCACCTAATATTCATTCAAAGACCATTGATAAAGAAAAGAATTCAGACTCATTGAACTTCAGAGTATTAAATACTTCTTGTTTTTTTTTTTCCCCAGAAAAGTTTCATCTCAC
Source organism: Tridacna crocea (assembly GCA_943736015.1). Lineage (NCBI taxonomy): Eukaryota > Metazoa > Mollusca > Bivalvia > Cardiida > Cardiidae > Tridacna > Tridacna crocea. The sequence continues at coordinate 47,703,399 of OX031060.1, forward strand.
TTTCCAAAACAGCCCCATAGCCTTGGGGATCAATGGACTTCACATGAGCTATCTCCTCCCTAGCTTAGCTCAAGTTCCCCTCCCCTTAAAAATTTCATTTCACTGTCGCAAAAAGGCTCAACAGATTGTGGGGGACATATTCACAATCTTAATCCAATTCTAAATTGAGAAAGTAAAAATGGGCAGGTACTTATCAGCAGAGCTGGCTGATCATCTACAAGATATCATGAATTGTTTGAGCATATTTCTGCAAAAAGGATCATATTTAGGCAAAAAAATAAATTAGTATGTCTTTAACGTTTTTCCACACAACAAAATTTTAGAGCCGTCCAAACTGAAAGCATCTGCAGACAACAATTTCAGTGTGGCTTAATAATTCTATTTTTGTTGGATCGCTGGTTACCAGCATTTCCTTCTGTTCCTACAACATTTTCAAAAGGCTTTTTCTTCAGGATTGAAGAAAGTTGGCATTGTGTGGTAAAGAGTTAACCCTAATAGCTCTAAATAAATGTAATGGAAATGCGCTTTCCCCTGTAGAAATTTTGCTTTCCCCTTTAGAAAGTTTACAACTACCAGTACATTTAAAATAATCTTCAGAAATAATAGAGATATTGTGAAATGTAAAATATTTTCTACAATGACAACACAGACAACTAAAAAAAAGTTTAATTTCTTTTAAAGAAAATCCATGAATATTTTTTTTTCAAAGGTTAAATAAGTGAATAATATGTACATGTTGATACAGTACATTGTATTAAACAAGCAAAGTAATATATAATGGTGAAAAACGCAGGAAAGCACAGATGATCTTGCAAAAAGTAACTCATTACCTCATAATGAAAATGAACTGATCCATTTTTACATTAGACTATACCAAGCTATTTTTCAATTAACATAAAACTAGAACAGATAAGGAACATTATGTACTAAAGATAAATGCCTACTTTCAACAATGTTGGAAAGATTCTGGGTAAATAACATAATGCATAATGCTTGTAACAAGAAATGGATCCTTTAACCAAATCATTTTCAAATTTGTCTAATGCAACAGAGATCAAACTTTGAGATGTGTTGTCATGCAAAAAAATTTTGCAAAATAAGTACCCATAAACAAACAATTATTATTATTGTAAAAACAAGAAAAATATTCCTCGAAAAAAGAAGTACAACTCCTTAGTAGCAATGATTTCTTTACCCAAAATGACAAAAAAAAAATATTCTCTAATATTGTACATGAAAATACACATGCAAATACTGTATGATGTAATGAGTTGAAAAAAAGAAGTACAAAAAAATTATGGGATGGCACTAAAGATGCATTGTGGGTACAGGAAGAACAAGGTCATGCAAGGTCACAGACAGAAGTAGAGAAGTACAATACCTTCGACATGTCATCTCATGTATGACCTCAGGGTCCCTTGAAACAGACATTCATTCATAAAGATGCAAGAAGAAATAGACTCAAGACAAAATGCATGTTAACCCTTTACCGTCCATTCATGCTTTTATGATCGCAACAGAAGAAGCCTTCTGAAAACCTGGTGGCAAACAGGGAATGCAAGTAACCTGCATTTTCTCCTTTTCCCACTCGGCCCTTTACCATCCTTTAAAGAAAATGGAAGTTACTTTTTCATCTGCAAATATTTGTAGTCTGCATTAATCATGCTTTCAGTTCGAACAAGTTTAGAAGTTTTATCATTTTGTATCGGGCTAAGCTGAATAGAATAGTCTGAGTAGTGAAAAATGTACAAGTAAACTGACACAGCAATATGAAAATAGACAAAGCCTAGATATAGACGAAAGATATTTCTCTTCAAATACTATAAAAACTATTACAACTTGTGAATACTTTTCAGTAAATGACACAACAGCTTTGTAAGGTAAGAAGTTTACCATGCATAAGACAAATACAGTTTAATTAACCCATTACCACACAATCCCTACTTTTAACGACCCTGAGAAAGAAGCCTTTGGAAAATATTTTGGGAAAAGGAGAAAATGCTGGTAACCAGCATTTTCTCCTTTTCCCAAAATGTTTTCTACCCTTCACAAAACAAATTTCAAATTTTCAGTCACATTTTTTTTATCCTCTGCAAATGCTTTCCATTTGGACCAGCCTAAAATATTGTCGTATGGTAAAGAGTTAAAGTTTTTTTTTTTCCACACATGATATCATCATCATAACCTTAGCATTTAGATATGATATCATTTTTTTGATTCATTATTTGAAGTTTGGTGAGATTATGAAAATCTGAATGTCCCCCTCTGAGGGTAAAAATCTTTCAGATAATTTTCTTTATGCCTTGACAGAATAGAGAACGGTCTTGCTAGAAAATTCCTGTTCTGTGTCTGAACAGGCCATTTTAAATAATTTCTTATCTTTGAAACCAAGGAGAAATAGGGCTTTTGCTAACAGTATTTTCTCCTTGTCACACAATGTCATCTGCTTTTGCTAACAGCCTTCTCTCCTTCTCCCACAATGTTATCTGAATTATTTGCACGGTAACTTTGTCAATGTTATCTTATACTGCTAAATGATGGAAATAGTGAAAGGTCTAGAAAAGGTCCAAATAAGTCTCATGGTATCAAACAGTGTAGATTCAAGACCAGACAAAACATTCTGTGTAGTCAGATCTTGATCACTACTGTCTTCCAAGTCTTAATTTTTGCGCTTAACAGTCTAAGGTATACTCTTAGAGTGCCAGGCACAACTTATATTGCTTTTTTGAACAGTGTAGATTAAGACAGCACAGAATCTTAGGTCTGTCCTTTACTTCATAATATATTCTGTCAAAATAATCTTAAAACAGAAAACCTGCTTTTCAGTAATTCAGTGCTAAGTACTACTGTGCTATAAGATTTAAAGTAACAGGCTTTTAAGAGAACTTCAATTCATATGAAATACTTTTACGGGAAATCACATACAAATACCCAACTGACCTGTGGTGGTAAGTTACCCACTGTGGAAGTCAAATACATGAAACACGGCAGATGTTGACTATAGCTTGTAAACGTGAAAAATTAAATTGACTAAAATAGACTAGTCTTTTAAGATGTAAAATAACATACTATGTAACTTAGTCCTTACAAATTTGACAATTATTTTCTTTACCCCTCCAAATTCAAGGAATTTAATTCTAGTTACCAGCATTTTTGCAATTTCCTAATATGTTTTCAAAAACAATTTTCCTTGCACTTGTTAATGTTTGAATTCTTTTGAAAAGTGTTAATCTTGAAACAGTTTGTCAAGAAAGTGAATACGATTTGCTAGTTTGGTTGTGTGTAGCAAAATACACAAAAGAGAAACAGTATGCATGTATAAAAAGCTACGAAAGAAATTGTTAAGCCATTCCAAAAATTAGTCTAGGAAAAACCTATTACTACTTGAGATACTTTGAACAGATACAATATTTACATGTATTAAGGGTTGGTCATGTCTAATTGATTATAAAATGCAAAGAATACTATGAAGAGTAACAAGCAAACTGCACCATTCAACAAAAACAGATTACAAAGTATATACTGGTATACAAGTGGGCCATGATGGCCCCATTTTATCATTACACTGTCTAATAAGCTTGCAATATCTGTAATTGTAATTGACAGACATTAAACTGTAAGAAGTCTGTATGGCAATAAATTTCCTAGAGATGACAAGCCTACCGCCCCTCCAAAAATATTGTATCAAATGCCAGGGAAATGGTATTCAAAGCCAAAAGGCCTAATCATGTTTCATTCATACCAAATATCAATGAACTCTGACCAAGACAAAGACTATGAAGATGGCCGGGAGATTTTTAAGGTTTCCTCTATAAAAGCACATATGAAGGTTGTAACCCCCAGGGATGGACCATTTTTGACCTAAGACCTATAGTCCTCGTAGATGTCCACCAGATGAAACTACATACAAATAATACAGGTCTTGAAAACATGGTTATAATCAAGAAAGACAACTAAATGTTTCATAACATAAAGAATTTATAAAAGGTTCAACTCCTATGGCAAAGCCAACTTTGACCCCAGGGCCAAATTTTAATTCTTTACTCCATAGATACTCATTTCTACGCATTGCTTGTAGGAGATTTTGGAAAACATTGTGGCAAAAGGTGAAATTGCTCGTGACGAGCGATTTCACCTTTTGCCACAATGTTTTCTACACTATCAATAGATGTCATATACACAAAAGAAATGGCTTCATCCTTGCTGTTGTTCTGGGTCAACTAGAGATACCACAGAAATGCCTTATGGGGTAAAGGGTTAATAAAAAAAAAAACACAGTACTGATCCACCAGAAGACACCATCTGCTAAATTTGGTAGCCCTATGAAATACGGTTAAAAACAACATTTTTTTCTAAAGTTGTGATATGATAGCATGTATAAAACTTGGAACACCAAGGGTGGGACAAACCTGACCAAGAGATAATTATAAACAATCATAATAGAAGCCTACTACTGACAACACATGCAACATAAAACAGCTGTAGCTCTTACATTTGGGAACATGACCATTTTTATAATATATAAGCTTATATAAAAGGTGTGCACAGGCAATGCAAATTTTAAGCCAAAGGCTATAAGAAACATGTGAGCCCTGGGGCAGAGCTGTTTTGATTCCATGGTTATAACTTGAAGTTTTTTTGGTAAATGTCCATAGGATAAAGCTATACACCAAATATGGCAGCCCTAGACCTTAGGGTTTTGGACAAGAAGATTTTTTAAGACTTTTCAAAGACTATTCCCATCATTTCAGCAAAAGCTGATTTGTCACCCGCTAATTTCAGTCTGTACCAAACAAAACAAGAGGGTTATGATGGCCCTGTATCGCTCCACTGGCTAATAAGTAAAAACATAACGAACCAAACATTACAATATTTGGCCAATTGGTTTCAAACTTGAGGACATAAAATTTTTTTTCTATAAAATCCTATGAGAAAGTTGTGACCTACAGGCAAAGCCATTTTTGACCACACAGCTATAATTACTTGAAACCTGGTGAAGGTCCACAGAATAAAGCCCATACCAAATAATACAGGTCTAGAATGTGTGGTTATAAACAAGAAGTTTTTAAAAGTTTTCTCAATAAAAGGCCCTGTAAAACATGAAATCCATGAGACAGGACTAAATTTAGTAGCCCTACTCTTTATCATGGTGGGTAACAATACAACTTAGAAAGTTTTAACCATATAAGCCCATGTAAAACTTGTGACCCCTGGTGTGGAGACAAACTTGACCCCAAGGCTATATTTTGGGCTCTCCTGGAAGAGGCCCACTACACAAAGCTACATGCAAAATTTGGTAGCCCTAGGCCTTATGGCTAGGTACATATAGATTTTTAAAAATTTCCCAATATGAGCCCATGTTAAACTTGTGACCCCCCAGGACAGGGCGAAATTTAATCCCAGGGCTTTAATTTGGGCACCTTTGGTAGACAAATACTTGATAAAGCTAGATACAAAATTGAGTAGCCCTAGGCCTAATGGCTAGGTACGAGAACATTTTTTCCCTATATAAGCCCAAATAAAACTTGTGGCCGGGCCAAATTTGACCCCTGGGCTATCATTTGGGCACTCTTGGTTGACAATTACTTGATAAAGATACATGCAAAATTTGGTAGCCCTAGGCCCTATGGCTAGGTACCAGAAGGATTTTAAAGTTTTCCCTATATAAGCCCATATAAAACTTGTGACACCCCCCCCCCCCCCCCCCGGGAGGGGCCAATTTTAACCTCAGGGCTATTATTTGCAGAAACTTAGCAGAGGTCCACTAGATAAAGCTACATGCCAAATTTGGTAGCCCTTGGCCTTATGGTTTCATAGAAGAAGATTTTTAAAAAAAATTCAATATTTTTCAGTTATGTTGCCATGGCAACCAGATTTTTTTGACAATAAAATTCTTTCAAGGAATTCTGAAGAGGACCATGTCAGGATCATTTCTGTGAATTTTCATCAAAACTGGATGGGTAGTTTCAGAGAAGATGTTTGAAATAAAAGTTAACACACAGACTGACGGACGACAGACACCGGGTCGTGACATAAGTCTGATGGCCTTCGGCCAGTGGAGCTAAAAACGTCAGAGCAGATCATATTGAAAGCAAATTTATAGGACAAAGTATTGTGGCCCAAATGATGTGGTTCTATTTTGATGTTGTAGTAAAGATTGTCAGAAAGACAGAAAAAAAAATCTCTTCCTCACAATGTTTTACATAATCTTCACAGTGACGCTTGTTAAAACTCGGGATTGTGTGGTAAAGTGTTAAAAAATGCAATAGAGACAATCACGTATGAAATTCTGCTGTCTGGTAGTAGTCCACCATCACCATTGTGGAAAACAAGACTGGATAATGGAGGATAAATTCTGATAATAATACTATGAAACAAGTAAAAGTTAAGAAAGTTATAGCTTTGATCTTCATGTGACTATGACATGTACTGTGATACTGTGATATTGGTTGTAGATGAACTTTTACAGATTAGGAATTCGGCTAAATTGTTCAGTTAATAGAGCAGAGACTTTTAGATTCATCACAGTATGGGGATGGAATGCTAGAAATCTTCTCTATTTGTAACAGCATATCTCTTAGTCCTATTATCTAAATCTGGTTAAGTTTTTTTCCCCATAGACTGGTATCACAGTTTTTGTGTATAAATAACTGACCTCAAGTAACAGACTTAGAAGCATGCAAAATAAAATTTAAAGAAGTTATTCTCCTTTAATCTACTAACAGTTGTTTAAAAAGTTTATTGCTAACCAATGCACCTGAATCAAAGTTGCAGCATCAAAAGGAAACAAACACTTTTCTAGGAATCATGGAAAGCACCCTTTCATCAAGCACTTGCCCTTCTTACCCCTCAGAGTTTAAAAAGAACCTCTGTAAGCCTTATAGAAATCCATACAAAAAAGACCATTGACTCTTTTCTTGCTCACCGATGCCTTTCCTTTGTATTTATCCATGGCATTGTTTGTTCTGATAACTATACAGAACCAAAACAGAGATGTCTGTCTGAAAGCAGCATCACCATTTGGATGGAGCATAAAAACTATAAACAAAATGACTTTATTGGCTTGAATAACATACATATTCTCTAAAACTCTGCCTTTTAGATCAGATTAGAAGTGTTTCATTTTGAGTGCTTAGAACAAAAAGAAATAAAACTTATCTAATAAACTCCATGTGACTCAGGTTTGTACTTCGCAGACTGAGAAAATATCCAAACTTTCATGAGGACTGAGTAACAAATGTGGCTTTTTCATTACATGTAAAGCAAACCCTGTTTTTTCATATGATCCAGTGACCTTGTTTTTGTCTCATGTGGCCCACTTTAAAAACTGGTCCATACATCATGGAAGCACACATTTTAACCCTGAACTCCATAGATACTCATTTATACGCATTGCTAGTAGGAGCTTTGGAAAACATTGTGGCAAAAGGTGAAATTGCTCGTCACGAGCAATTTCACCTTTTGTCACAATGTTTTCTATGCTATCAAAAGGTGTCATGTACACATAAGAAACATCTTCATCCTTGCTGTTATTTAGGATCATTTAGAGATACCATAGAAATGCCTTATGGGGTAAAGGGTTTACAAAGCTTCTTCAAAAATGGTAAGTGCAGACTTTGGGATAATAACAAGCCATTTTCAATAATTTGGCATTGTCACAAAGGCTTTGACACTATGGCTCTGATCTAGCTGACAAAGCTTGATGAATATAACATGACATCCTGTCGCCTCTTGAGTCCAAACAATCTTGTTTTTAATAAATGGACAATCCTAGTGACCTAACTTTTCACAACACATGATCTATTTTCAAACTAAGACTTGACACCACACAGATGATTTTCCTCACAAAGTTCCTTGGGAATCAAATCAAAAAAAGGGTCATATGTGTCTGAAAAAGTTGATAACTGATGACAACTTCTGCACAATGGACAACAAACACCAAGTATCCACAAAAGCACACCTCCAGTTCTTTGTGCTCAGGTGAAGTAGATAAAAATATCAGGTAGAAATTTTCCCCTTTGTCCTTCATTCAACAGACCACCCAAACTATTCCTTGTTCACCAACCACTCTTCAATTTATTCCTATTCTAAATTTAGGGAGTAACTCAAACTCTGGTTGGCTAAACCATTTGCTTTTGCGAAACAAGTTGTGTTATGTTCAAATTTAGAGAATTCTTGAAATTAAGACTAAAAAAGTTAAGAATGAACGGTGAATACCAACCCGGTAGTGAGATGATGATTATACAAGGGGAAAGGACGAAGGAAAATATAAATGAAAAATACCATACCCTCGATAAAACTCTCTCCTGTTGAAATAATATAAATACATATCACTGTTCTTTTGTAAACACTTCACCAAAACTTGAGTTTGATGACTCCGAGGAAAGAAGGCTTTAAAACACTGTGTAAACAGGAGAACATGCTGGTTACCAGAACTTTTTCTTTTTACCTCACAAGCTTTCCTGTCCTTTCAAAGGAAATACCAGTATTATTAACTGATCCACATTCAACTGGCCATCTGCATATGATTTTGACTTGGACCAATCTATCACTAGCAAAGGATTAATTCTTTAAATGCAACAAATATGATAATTAATATTACTAGTACTATTCTTTATTGCTTCCAACTAAACTGACAATGCTTTTTACTGCAGGAAGCCATCATGACCACAACACAGGCAAACAAAAATGTTCACCTGTAAATGAAAGGGATAGCATTTCACCTCAACTGATCATTTTTTTTATTCTTGTGGCCAACCAAATTCGGAAACACTGACACCAAAGGGAAAATTGTTCATACCAAACAATTTCTCCTCTTTCTCACATGTTTTCACATGTCCCCAATTGTTAAAACATACATGTAGCTCAAGCTATCACTTTTCTACAAGAAATTTTAAAACGTCACCCAGATGCTTACTTGTAACTATTTCATAGGGTAACAAGTTACAACTGAATGTGTGGTTTGTAATATATTTTTAATAACAACGATAGTCCACCTGCAACAATGTTGTATCAAAAATTAATTGCATCTGATTATAATATGTATTTTGTACTAATACTAATACAGAACAACTACAGTTCAATCTTAATTAAGCAAGTACCTCACTGACACACAAACTGTGCTTGCTTAAGACAGACACTTGCTTGACAGAGGTTGCCATAACACAGGTTTCCCTGGTGCCTAAAAAGAGGGCTATCATAGCCTTGTATCACTCCACTACTTCAAAAATTGCATGTGCCATACATGTAGTTGGCATCAATAGATATCAAGCCTTGTAAGCAATAGTTTCCCAGAAAAAAGTCATGAATATTTACATGATGCTAATCCTTTTTCATTCATATAAAATATCTTTGAAACCTGAACAAAATTATTTCCGTAAGAAAATTTCAAACAAACAGGTAATAATGGCCCTTCATTATTCCATAGAGATGCATTTGCCACACCCCATGTCTGCCAGTTGGACCATTTTTTGAGCAAAATCCTAGATCAGCTGAACTAGACGAAGCTACATACCAAATCAAACAAGCATTCTGATAGTAATGCATAGCAATACTGAGTCGGCCTTATATATATTGCTGGCAGGTATAGTTTGTGAAACTCTGTAGAGGAGAAAGAATATATTTGACCCACTTTCAGAATTATAACTTAGCATCATGTCTGTCTCTGTATGCAATGCTTTAACGAAAGCCAGATAATTATATAAGCAGTTTTCTCGTTAAAGTAAGTTCATTGAACAAATTTTACAAAGATAAGATGTGTTTGTGAAACACAATTGGCCCTGTAAAAGCAAATATTCAGAAATATGACCTTTGACTTGTGAGATGATCTTGACCTTAACACCAGCAGGTGTGTACCAATGAGAGGCACTAGCTTACCATGTAGAAGTGTTATAATTTAATTACTTAAACTAGAGCTGTCACTAAATATGACTTAATACCCCCACCAGAACTTTGAGAGAAAGAAGTGTCAAGTTCAAAAGTAGATAATTCCTCAACCAGGGGGAGTTGACACTTGAAAATTGTGTCTTGCAAATCTTCAATATATGATAAATATACAGTAAAACTCCTCTATTAAGACCACTCACGGTACTTTTAAAATTTGGTCTTATTAGTGGGGTGGTCTGATTTCCGGGTTTCACACGCCTACATTTTGATATAAACCCAGGCTCTGAGTAGACTTGTGCAGGGCTAAATGACGCGAGTAGTAAATGCATTTGACGTAGGGAAGTATACAAATGAAAATGACAACAACATTTTCATGTTTCTCTGAAAAGTATTATTTTTCCTTAAATTTGTGAAATAAATCCACCTGAAAAAGCATGTCAATTCATAATTGCCTATTTAAAACAATCAAAACCAGGTATGTACATTAACTAAATGCATCTGAAGACTAAAGGATCTTATGTTAGTTCTGATAGAATTTATGCTTTTTCACTTCGTGTAGTCTTAAAAACTCATACTCCAACTGCCAAATTTCATTCTAAAATAAAGATTTTCGAATACGGGCCGATCTTTGAACGATTAACGTATACGGACTCCCCGCCCCTCTATTTTTTCATCCGAGTTGAAAATTCGAACAGGCCTGCTAATCGTCGCTCTTACTGTCTTCGTGTTCACTTGTTAACAATTGCATATTCGTTACGGTATAATTACAGTATGTAAAGTTCCAAATTCAAAATGATAATCCCATCTCGATCACCGCTAAACCCAAATTTCGTAAATTACATCAGTCAGCTATAAACAATAAACCTGGTCACCCGGATATAGACATGTTTGTTATCCGGGTCAGAGACGTGGGATAAACGCTTGATTGCCGTGTGAAAGCCAAATCGATGGTTTAAACATATCCATTCACAGGTCATTTGATTATGTTACGTAACATCCTGATTAATTAACACAATCAATTGTCAGTGGACAAACAACAGACCGATAATTGATTGTCATTTCCATCGGACCCAAGAATATTCGTACATGTGGCACAGTCTATGGTTCGCGATTACGGACGCGTGAAAATTAGCTGCTTGTAAAGATGTTATGGAAATCAAGCGGTCGTTTCTCGGGGTGAAAATCCACAGGTAAATTCATATTGGTACCGAAAACGGTGGTTGTAATTTCGGAATAGCGGGTTTTCGTATTTCCGGGGTTGTGATCATTGATCTTGAAGAAGGAAAAATTCCGTACTGGCAAAAATCGTTCTTAATAGCGGGTTGCTCGTACTGTCGGGGTGGTCGGGAGGAGAGGTTTTACTGTATGTCAAACGCTTCAATACAATTGAAGGAAAACTGTGGGAGAAGTTCGCAACAGAAAATTGCTATTATTTTATGGTTTATACACAGACGTTTTATACACAGACGGACATACAGACAGACAGACGAACATACAGACAGGCTGATTCCAGTATACCCCCGAAAACATTCATTTTCCGGGGGTATAATGAAGTGAATATGTGCAAGGGTTTAGAAAAGAAATGTGGTAAAATGTTTTATAAGTGAAAATTTCTAAGTCCCAGGCCCATAAATCTGTGTTATATTTTGAGGAAACTTTGTCCTGATCCACTAGATGAAGCTAGTCAAAACTTGGTAGCAGTACAACTTGTGATTAGGAACAACAACATAATGCACTATATTATGACCTGGTCTAATTCTGACTTCTGATTTCCATTATTGAAACAATGGTCAGCAGTAAGACAGGAATAATCCTATTGCAATGACTATCAACAATCCTCTGAGAGATATTGGCTGAACCAGAGATCAAACCAGTAACCCTGTTTTCAAGTCCTGTATGCTACCAACTAAGCTATGCAACTCAGCGCTATGCTTTCAAAAAATTTGGTGAAGGTCCACCTGATGAAGCTACAAACATAATTTTGTAGTCCTAGGCTTTCTGGTGAGGAACAAGTAGATTCCCCCCCCCCCTTTTTTTTTGCTATATAAGTCCATGTAAAACTTGTAAACTCTGGAAAAAGGAGAAAATTTGATCCTAGGATTATAATCTGAACAACCTTGGTAGAGGCCCACTAGGTAAAGCTACATGCAAAATCTTAAAGCCCTAAACTTCATGGTTTCAGATAAGTTTTCAAAAGATTTGAAACATTTTTCACTTTTGTTTTCATGGCAGGTTTTTGAGCAGAATGAATTTTTTTTAAAAAAATATTCTGAAGAATACGAAAGCAGGATCATTAATAAAGAGAGGACATTAAAATAAATAAATATGTGTGTGTGTCTTTATATTAACCTGTTACTCCATAGATACTCAATTCTAAGCACTGCTTGTAGGAACCTTTGGAAAACATTGTGGCAAAAGGTGAAATTGCTCATAAAGAGCAATTTCATCTTTTGTTACAATGTTTTCTATGCTATCAAAAGGTGTCATATACACATAAGAAATGGCTTCATCCTTGCTGTTATTTAAGGGCCAATTAGAGATACCATAGAAATGCCTTATGGAGTAATGGGTTAAGATAGACTACAAAGCCATTAGAGTATACTAATCAACTGGAAGTGTTATCATTTTTCTGTAAGAAAGCAAAGTCTTGAATTGTAAGTTATAAGCATTTGATAGTGATGCACCTATATCCTAAGGTTACAAGTATGTGCCTCGAATGAAATCTTCTAAAATTTAACCTTTCCCCCATAATTCTCAGTTTAACTCTTTACCACACAATCCCTACTTTTAACGACCCTGAAAAAGAAGCCTTTTGAAAGCATCGCAGGAAAAGGAGAAAATGCTGGTAACCAGCATTTTCTCCTTTTCCTACAATGTTTTCTACCTTTCTTAAAACAGTTGTCCAATTTTTAGCCATATATACTTTGTCATCTGCAAATGCTTTCAATATGGACTGGTCTACAATTTTGTCGTTTGGTAAAGAGTTAAACAAAACTGAAAAAGGTCTTAAAAACACGGGAAAAGAGAAAATGTTGGTAACTGGCATATTTCTTTTTTTGTCTGCAAAATACTATCTATCTGGACTTCTTTCCTTTGGTAAAGAGTTTAACCCATTACCACACAAGAAAAATTTAGACTGGTCCAAACTGAAAGCATTTGCAGACGACAAAATATAGGTGACTGAAAATTTGAAATTTGTTCTGGGAAGGGTAGAAAACACTGTGGGAAAAGGAGAAAATGCTGGTTACCAGCATTTTCTCCTTTTCCCACAGTGTTTTCAAAAGGCTTTTTTACCCTTTACAACACAATAAAATTTATAAAATACTCCAAACTGAAAATATTTTCTGACGACAATTTTATTGTGGTTAAAATGATGTGATTCTGCTATACATGGCAGAAAACATAGGAAATGGAGAAAATGCTTGTGAACAACATAACCCCAGTTTTAAAGATCCTTGGGTGGGAAAAGCAGAAAATGCATTTTCTCCTTTTCCCATGTTTTCTAACCTTTCAAGTACAAACCAAATCAACTGGGGCACAAATAAATTGTTGTCTGCTAATACTTTCAGTTTGGACAAGTCTAAAACTTTATTGTGTGGTAAAGATTTAAAACCAGTACCATATCTATTGGTACTTTTGTGGCCAATGTAGATCAAGATCAGACTACAAAAACATGCAGTCTAGGCTTTTACCTACATTGTCTGCTTTGCCTAAAAATTCAAGAAAAGTTCAACCTTGAAAATGCAATTACTCGAGTTCTTTTTCTTGACAAGAAATGTACATGTGCTTCATCTGGCATTCTAGAGATTAACAGATCCAAACCTTACAGATTCTCTGAAGATCATTCTAAGGGCAACTGCTGAATTCTTAAACTAGTACTTAAATCTACACTAAGAAAGAAACAAAGCACAAAATAGATCTTTACTTGTTATAGTGTGAAATTTTATGGAGTGACTAAACTTACTTAACATTCGAGAGAAGTTTGCCATCAGATTTGGCTCGCTCACGTAACATGGGTGGAGGAGTTCTATAAGAATGATATTGTGAGATTATTTAACCTCCATCATAGGTCAATCTCAACACAAATTGTCAATAAAAACATTTAGAGAATGCCATACTCTTCATCAGAAAGCATCTGAACATTGCAAATCAGATGTGGCCAAAATGATAGGATATGTCTTTAACTCTTTAACAACTATCCCTGGTTTTTACGGCCCTGAGATAGAAGCCTTTTGAAAACATTGTGGACAAGGGAGAAAATGCTGATAACCAGCATTTTCTCCCTTTTCCACAATGTTTTCTACCCTGCTGGAAACAAAGTTCAATTTTTTGAGTTTCATTTAACTCTTTACCACAAAATCTCGACTTTTAACGACCCTAAGAAGAGAAGCCTTTGAAAACCCTGTAGGAAAAGGAGAAAATGCAGGTAACCACCATTTTCTCTTTTTCCCACAACGTCTTCTATCCTTCCCAGCAAAAATTTCAATCTTTGAATCACATTTATTTTGTCGTCTGCAAATGCTTCAATTTGAAGAAGTCTACAATTTTGCAGTTTGGCAAAAAAGTTAACTTGTCATCTGCAAATGCTTTCCATTTGGACATGTTTAAAATTTCGTCGTATAGCAAAGAGTTAAAGCCCATTTGCTTAAAATTAGTGATGGGATATCTTTAATTCCTGCTATATTTTATTTGTTGCCTGGAAAGCTTTGATTACTGCTGTATCTAAAATGTTCTTGCTTGGAAAAGAGTTCAATAAATTATCTTCTATGCTAGACCTGCCATTTTCCTAGACTCTTTCCCGCACAATCCTGACTTTTGACGACCCATGAAAAGAAGCCTCCCTGAAAACATTGTGATCAAAGGAGGAAATGTTGAGAATCTCTTTTCCGCCCTTGGACAAACAGCTGAGTCCCATTTCATTCCGAGTCTGCAGATGCTTATAATTTGAACCAGACTAAGAATCTGTCAAAGAGTAAATTTCTATATTCTGACATTAACCCTGTATCAAACGATCCCTACTTTTGACGCCCCCGAGAAAGAAGCCTTTAGAAAACATTGTGGGTAAAGGAGAAAATGCTTGTAACCAGCATTTTCTCCTTTTTCCACAATGTTTTCTACCTTTCACTAAACAAATTTCAAATTTTCGGTCACCTTTATTTTGTCGTTTGCAAATGCTTTCAATTTGGACCAGTCTAAAATTTTGTCGTTTGGTAATGAGTTAACCCTGTACCAAACAATCCTAAGTTTTGATGACCTAGACAGAGAAGGCTTCTGATAAAACATGATGGAAAAATTGGCAAACTCTACGCAAGGAATTAACATTTTCTCAGAACCTTTCTAACACCTAAGACAAAAAATTCGAATCACATTTAAGATTGCTGTCTGTATATGTATGGTTTCAATATGAATGAGTCTACAATTTTTTTTGTAGAAGAGTTACGATGAAAATTAATCTGGAAAAAAAGTACAACAAAGTCTGATTTAGCAAACAAAGTGAAATCTTGACATTCAAATATACCACAAAATGGCAAATGTACTGTCTGATCATTTACTAAATAATCCTGTGCTGTATCAAATTTCATGTAAGACTCATTTTGAAGCATTGTAGAGAAAAGTGACCTATATTTGGTATTGTCTGAGATACTGTAATAATTAGGACAATCAAGTTTGACCAAGTTTCAAAAGGATTGGACCCAAAAGAAGGCCTCTAAAGCCAACGAAAAGTAAAATTTGACAACTCACAATACATCAGCCACACTCTCCTCAAGCACTTCATGCTCAGGTAAGGTAAAATATCTTGAGGGAAAAGGAGAAAATGCGGTACAAAAATACATCTTACTTTCCTTGTCCCTCTCTAGAGTATGAATGATCAAGATTTCCTTTAACTACCTATGTAGTTTTAAAAAGAAACACATTTTATTGACTAAAATTAACACTTATAATGTAAAGTAAATAATACTGACAACCAAATTTCGTGCACCAAACAGGGAAAAAATGGAAATAAATTATTTGATAACTTGAACTTAGTATATAAGCACAGGCGATGATACTTAATCAAACTTACTGGGCTTTCCACATCAGTTTACCATCTGATTTCGCCCTTTTTCGGAAAGGTGGTGGCCTAAAAAACCATAAATTGTGATACATGCTGTTTTATATAAGATAAAGATAGATAGAAAGAAAATATTGTGAGCGTATACTTAAAGGCTTAACCCTTTACCAAAAAAGGGGTTGTCTGTACATACTATCAGTTTGTTATATTCAAAAGATTTGTTGTTTGGTTATGAGTTAATTCTTATGATGACAAGAACTTTTTATTTCATAACCTCTCTTAATTTTTGGTGTAACATACCTATTACCAGAGCAACAGATACAGGGAGTAGTTATGATTTTTAAATTGAATGTAGTATTTATTTTCCACTAAACCCTATGTTATGGGTACTCATTAGAATCGTCTCATTGAGACTTTTGTAATGAATACCCACAATATAGGGTTCAGAAGAGAAATAATGGATTTAGAATACCATCATTCCCTCTAATCTAGAGCTCTGCCCATAACAAATTTTCTTATCTTACACATAAGATGAGCAATGTGTGATGTCATATGTGATATCATTTCAAACTTCCTTCAGAGAGCAGAATAGGGTTTTATCATGGAAATTACGATGAATGCATGTATGTTTGCATATTATAATCTGTCATTTAACGGATTTAATTATGTGAGAAAAAGAATTGACATTTGTTGGCTTTTGGGGTAAAATCTTCTAAAACTTATCTGCAAATGTGTTATTAACTCTTTACCACACTATTCAACATTTAATTATCATGAGAGAAAAGGCTTTTGAAAACATTTTGGGAGCCAGCATTTTCTCCTTTTCCCATGATGTTTTCAATCCTATCAAAGACAAACATCACCATTAAACTATAATTTATCTAATTTGCCATCTACAAAAGCCTTTAATTTGGCTGAGTCAAAAATTTTGTCATTAGATAAAGCTTGCAAGAGGCTCACTTACTTCATTACCAAATGACAAAATTTTAGGCTTGTCCAAATCAAAAGCATTTGCAGACACAGAATAAAAGTGACAGAAAATTTGAAATTTGTTTTGTGAAGGGTAGAAAACATTGTGGGAAAATGAGAAAATGCTGGTTACCAGCATTTTCTCCTTTTCCCACAATGTTTTCTGAAGGCTTCTTTCTCAGGGTCGTCAAAAGTAGGGACTGTATGGTAATGGGTTAATATAGCATCCTTTATCCATTTAAAATTGCAGGCAAATTTAATTTAAACAATTCAAAAAGTATGGACAAAAGTCTTTTGCTGGTAGAAAAATGTTTATCAAACAACAAACTTTTTAGACTTATCCAAAATAAAAACATTTACAGAACACAAAATAAACCTGACTCAAACACTGAAATTGTTTACAGAAGGGTAGATAATATTGTGGATAAGGGAGAAAATGCCGATTACCAGTGTTTTCTCCTTTTCCCACATGTTAAAAAGCCTTCATCGGAGTCAGTAAAAGTCTGGAATGTATGGTAAAGAGTTAAGATACCAACTTGATCTCTCGTTTTACATTTCATTTTTTTTTTCCAACAAGCATGACAGTGCTGTAACACAAATCAAATGATCTTTTTCTCTCAGTGTTTCCTAATACTAATTTCTATTTAAAACTATTTAAGAAACCTTTTATTGTACAGTAGAACTGTTCAGTGCAAAGCTGAAAGGTTAGACAACTACTCTACTATTCATAAAGACAATAAAACCACAATCCAAATCAAACAGTTGTCAGTCTACACATAGATTATCAAGAATTCTACCAAGTGGTTCAATCAAACAATATAACAAGACACAACAAAATATTACATACAAAATCTTTGAGAACCATAGAATAAATTTATCCCTTCACTTTTAACTCATTACCAAACGACAATATTTTAGGCTTGTCCAAATCGAAAGCATTTGCAGACGACAAAATGAAAGTGACTGAAAATTTGAAATTTGTTTTTTGAAGGGTAGAAAACATTGTGGGAAAAGGAGAAAATGCTGGTTACCAGCATTTTCTCCTTTTCCCACAATGTTTTCTAAAGGCTTCTTTCTCAGGGGCGTCAAAAGTCGGAATTGTGTGGTAATGGGTTAATATGTATTGAAAGTACATGTATTTGCAGATGACATACCAAATGTTACCAAAAACATGAGGCTTGTCTCTGAAAGAGAACAAAACATTGCAGGAAAAGGAATACAAAATATTACAAGTATATATCCCTTTCCCACAATTTTTTCAAAAACCTTTTTCCATCTGGGTTGAAACTTGAGATTTTGCAAACCATTGGCTTCTTTTTACTGATTAAATATCAACTTTTTACCAAAAGACAAACATTTGGGCTAGACTAAAATGAAGCACTTGCAGACGACAAAATAAATGTAGCTGAAAATTGAAACATGTTGTGAAAAGGGTGAAAAGCATGGTTACCAGCATTTTCTCCTTTTCCTACAATGTTTTCAAAATGCTACTTACTCAGGTTTATTTAAACTGAGGATTGTGTTTTCTACCTTTTTCTAATCAATTTTCAATTTTTAAGCTTCTTTTATTTTGTTGTCTGCTAGTGCTTTCAATTTGGACCAGTCCAAAATTTTGTTGTTTGGTAAATACCAGAGTTAAAGCAGAAACAAAACTTTCATCAAAAATGTATCCATTAAAATACATGTACATGTGCATAGTAAATCCTTCGCTAACATATTATCTTCTTAATCATTTACCAAACAATCGCTGATTTTTACGACCCAAAGACAGAAGCCTTTGTAATAAAAATTGTGGGAAAAGGAAAAAAAATACTTGTAACCAGCATCCGCAATTGCTTTCACTTTGGACTAGTCTAAACTGTTGTCGTTTGAAAAAGCATTGACTCATGTAGCACTGAGCTTTGATTAATCTGAATCTGTTAATACTGAAGATTAAAAATTGTTTTAGGAAGGGAGGAAAATATTGTAGGAAAAGGAGAAAATGCTGGTATCCAGCATTTTCTCCTTTTCCCACAATGTTTTCAAAAGGCTTCTTTCACAGGGGTTTTAAAAGTGGGGATTGTGTAGTAAAGGGTTAATACCATGCTCATTCTCTACTCATGCTCTGCTCTTACGATAAAGGCTACAGGAGAAAAAAAACACTCCAATCCACATAAAAGACCAAAGAAAACCCCATGCATTTATTCCCATAACCAAGTTTTGCTAATTTGTACATAGGTAAGATATGATCGTATCTATTCACAGTCTCATTATTTGCTCATAGAAATAAAATATCTGACTGCTTCCCAACCCAATCTTACATACAAGTGTTATAATAAGACTTTTAAAGGGTGTAAACCAGATTTTGTTGTACAAGTCTTCACAGAAAATCTTTTCACTAACTGCTAATTTTCACTCATCTGCAAAAATGACTTTCAAATTAACAAAGATTATAAAAATATGAAATACAAATAGAAAACAAGGTATTACTGGTTTTTTTATCATAATACTGTAAAATATACTACTCTCTTAGTTCAAGTATAGCATTTCCATCTTAACTCATTACCAAATGACAAAATTTTAGGTTTGTCCAAATCAAAACATTTTCAGACAATAAAATAAAAGTGACTGAAAATTTGAAATTTGTTTTGTAAAGGGTAGAAAGCATTGTGGGAAAAGGAGAAAATGCTGGTTACCAGCATTTTCTACTTTTCTGACAATGTTTTATAAAAGGCTTCTTTCTCAGGGTCTTCAAAAGTAGGGATTGTGTGGTAATGGGTTAATAAGAGATACATGGATTTTTAACAACTTATTAGCCCAATACCTCAGCTGGTAGCCAACTACAATTTTGAAAGTAATATACCTACCAAGGACAATTTTTCTCTTCTGCATTCTATATAGTCCATATGATTTTTACTTACAAAATATCAACTTTCTCCCTATGAACAAACTAGAGCTGCCACTCAATGTGACATAATACCCCCGCCAGCGCTTTGACAGAAACAGTAGCATATTGTACACAGATGGACACACTGACGGATACACAGACAGACACACAGACACACACACTAACAAACAGGCTGATTCCAGTATACCCCCCCAAAAAACCTTCGATTTGCAGGGCAATAAAAATTTAGTTCAAAATCTGGCTTAATGCCCCTATAATGTCTTGGAACCACAAAGAGAGTTAAGTAAGTGTTTATGTGAAAAACTATGGTTTCAAGAAGGAATTAAACACACACAACGATTAGTAAAACATACAGAGAAAAAGCATGCACTGCTCATAGAAAACAAAAATCCTTTATTTGTTTCCCTCCCTGCCCAAACTTTTTCCTATATAGGGTATTTTTTCCACTATTTTTCTATCCATATAGTACATTCTGTGATTGTACAAAATTCAGAATTATAGTAGGAACTAACTCTTAACCCATTACAACACAATCCTGACTTTTAACGACCCTGAAAAAGAAGCCTTCTGAAAACATTGAGGGAAAAGGAGAAAATGTTTGTAATCAGCATTTTCTCCTTTTGCCACAATGTTTTCTTCCCTTCCCAAAACATATTTAAATTTTTCAGTCACTTTTATTATGTCGTCTTCAAATGCTTTCAATTTGGACCAGTCTAAAATTTTGTCATTTGGTAAAGAGTTAACCACACAATAAAAGTTTGGACATGTCAAAATGGAAAGGTTTTGCAGATGACAAAAAAATGTGAATTAATAATTAAAATTTGTGCTTAGAATGGTACAGAACATTACACGAAAAGGAGAAAATGCTGGCAACCAGCATTTTATCCTTTTCCTCCAATGTTTTCAAAGCCATCTTCAGTAGGCTCCTTCAGACCCTTGAATGTCTGGTAAGGGGTTGTTCTTAGCACAACAGAAACTCCTGGTTTCCCACAACCACATATAAAATAATGACTTCAATATGTAATTTGTGTCTCTTTTGATTTTAGTTAAAAACTGGCCCAGCACTGAATGGTGGAAATTAAGAGCAATTCCCTCCATTTGCCACAATATATTCATTCATTGAGGAGGGCGTAAAAAACGTCCGTCTCCACAACAGAAAATAATTTTCATTTACATAGGTGTTTAGTGTTAACCCTTTACCACACAATCACGACTTTTGACAACCCTGAGGAAGAAGCCTTTAGAAAACACTGTGGGAAAAGGAGAAAATGCTGGTAACCCGCATTTACTCCTTTACCCACAATGTTTTCTACCAAGCTCAAAACTATTTTCAAATTTTCGGTCACTTTTACTTTGTCATATGCAAAATTATGCTTTCAATTTGGACCAGTCCAAAATTTTCTTGTGTGGTAATGGGTTAAGCCTTTGCCATATAATCCAGGATTGTAATTATCCGTCTTCATGTGGCTTTGGAAAACGTAGGAAATGAAAAATATGCAGGTAACCAATATCTCTGACAATGTTATCTACCCTTTCATGCAAAAATTGCAGCATTTTCAATCTTTCCCTTAATAATTTCAAAAGCTATCTTCTTCCGGATCATTAAAACAAAGGATTGTTTGGCAAAGGATTAAACCACTCTTTTTTTTATATATATAGGTACGAGTTAGGAGAAGGAAAGATTAAGCTAGAAAACATGCATTATAATAATAATCTAAAGCATACCTGGTTTGGAAATCTACCCCACCAAAGGTGTGAACACTTTGTGACCTATGGTGGGTGTTAGTGGTGCTGTAAGCAGAACAGGGTATCATAAGCTTATAGATAACAAGCCCTAGACCCAAAACATCTGAGCCATGCTCTGGCAAAAGAGGGCTTAGTGCATTTCCATGATTCATGATAACCAGCCCACGGTATCACACAATTATGGATCTGTAAGAGCCGCTTTTTGAAATAATTGACTTAATCATGAGGTAGACTGGTCCTTTGACAGACAGAACAGTGACCAATAGCGGAACGTTTCGGCCAAGTCAACTTGCGTGGACTGCGCAGGCTGACCTGGGTCGATACTTTTCACAGATGCATTAAGCCCCATTTTCACAAAGCATGACTTATTCACTTTTTCCCTGGTTATATTGAAGATAAAGACAAACAAGAGAGCCATTATGGACCTGTTTTTCTCTGCTGGTTAATAACAGTGATACTTGTGCTGTAATTCTCTAAAGGATTTAACAATTATCCATCAGAAGCCTAATCAGCAATTCCTTTTGATGGATAAACATTCTACCACGACTTCTGCACCATACATGTTTAGAAAGCCTTGTTCTATGAAAAGGGGGATTAATGCATCTGCAAAAGGTATCAACTCAAGTCAGCCTCTAGAGTCCTTATAGGCTCACACGAGTTGAAACTCTCTGCATGTAGAAGGACCATGTACTTCATAATTATGCCTGTTGTTACACAGAGCGGATTTCATGGATCCGTAATTCTGTGCTGACTTATTTGGTCTAATGTATCACTAAGATTCATAAACCCATTACCACACAATTCCTCCTTTTGACAACTCCGAGAAAGAAGCCTTTAGAAAACATTGTGGGTAAAGGAAAAAATGCTGGCAACCAGTATTTTCCCCTTTTCCCTCAATGTTTTCTACACTTCACAAAACAATTTTCAGACACTTTTATTTTGTTATGGGCAAATGCTTTCGATTTGGACAAACCAAATATTTTGTCATTTGATAATGAGTCCCTTTGTGCCAGAACATGACTATTAATAAATTCCTACACAAAAGTGTTTGAAGAAAATAGTTTTAAAATTCCTCTAATGGCTAAAGGTCTTAATGGATATAACAAAAGTGCCATGAGAGCCCTGTATCGCTCAACTGTCGTTTCCATTCAATGTACTGTTTGCTCAATTGGTATTGACAGAAATAAAATCATTAGTGGTTTGTATGGCAATAAACTTTAAAAGAGAAAACTGGCTTCCCCACAAATAGATCTTATTTTTTTTTCCAAATTCAAAGATGACATCAATGAATACAAGAGGGTCTAGCCAAGTGTCATTCATACAGAATATCAGAATATCAAAAAATATCTGAGAAAAAAAAATGGCTTTAACAAGGAACCTTCCAAAACTATTGTAGCAGAAAATAGGCCAGGCAGCTCACTGGTTAGCATGTCTGACTCATGACCTGGTGGTTGAAGGTTCAATACCTATCTGAGGCCAACTTTCTGTAAAGGAATCTTTTGACTCTCACCTCCGATGCATATGAGAAAAGTAGACTGTGGCTTGAAAAAATAATTGTGTCATTACTGGTGTGAAAAAGCCAGGAAACACAAATGCAGGTGCACTGACCCCAGTGTTACCACGTAAGCTGTTAAATGGCTTTAAACTCCAACACAAACAAAGCAGAAAACATAACGGTTAACATGGAAATACATTACTTCAATAAAAACTGAACATTTTCTATCCAAAACACTTGAATAGCTAATCAAGGTCATGTTCAAGTGCAACTGGATAATCAAGGAGGTAGATGGTTGAACTGGAGATTTTTTCCTTGATCAGTATGTAAGCTTAACCCATTACCACTCAATTCCTACTTTTAACAACCCTGAGAAATTGTGGGAAAAGGAGAAAATGCTAGTAACCAGCATTTTCTCCTTTTCCCACAATGCTTTTTACCCTTCACAAAACAAATTTCAAATTTTCAGTCACTCTTATCTTGTCGTCTGCAAATGCTTTCAATATGGACAAGCCTAAAATATTGTCGATTGGTAATGAGTTAACTCATAATGACTTCATGTACTTCTAGAGGATTTTTAAAAATTTCACAATATATAACCTCTGAAAACATGTTGTCCCAGGGCTGACCCCTTGGCTATAGTTTTAACAATTTTGCCTCAGGTCCATAGACCAGCTGGTTAGGAACCAGATGATTCTTTTAGTTTACTGTGTATAAGCCATTCTAACACTGTGAACCTCAAGAGGGCTAATTTTGACCCCAGGGCTATAAATTTGATAGGCCATATAAGTCCATATAAAACTTGTGGCCCCTGGGGTAGGACAAAGTTTGATTCGCGGGCTATATTTGAATGATCTTAGTAGGGGTCAACTTAATAAAACTACATACCAAATTTGGTAGCCATTTGTTTTAAAGTTAGAACAAGACTTTTTTTTAAAGATTTCACTGTATAGGCCCACATAAAACTTATGACTCCTGTGGTCAGGCAAGTTCTGACTGAAATATTATAATTTTGGTAGACGCCTTTTAATCTTTGGTAGCCATGTCCTTTATGGTCACAGGTAAGAAAACTTATAAAGACTTTTAGAGATTTTCACTTTTTTCCACTTTATTTGCTTTGCTGACTAGAATATTCAATGAAACATCACAAAAATTAGATGGGTACTTTCAGAGAAGTGAGTGTTTGAACCACAATAGACACAAAGCCATGACATAAGCTTACTTGGCCTTTAGCCAGAGGAGCTAACATACTGTGGGAAAAGGAGAAAAAGTTAGAAAATAGCTTCCTCCTTTTCCTACAATTTCTGGTTCCTGGATTTAAGTAAATTAAGAAAACAATGGTTCAAGATTAGCTTTTGGTTGTTTAGACAAATTGACTCCAGTAGCCACAATGCTTTCATTGGAGAAGTATAATTGCATAAATGAAAGGACAGTAACACTTTGTTGAATCCAATAATAAAAGCAAGGGATAGTTTTCATTGCTTAAATGAAGTTACTCTCTGCATTTTTTTTCATCCATATATGAGTAAATTTCATTTTTAATTTATGATTAACTATATCCAAGCTGTTGTAGTTCTGTACTTTTGAGATTGCTGAAAATGCCTTAACTCACTACTTGCTACAGGTATTTCATTTTATATTGCAGCAAACCACTTTCTAAATACTGTGACAAATGTAGCAACTGTGCATAATGAGCAATTTCTCCTTTGACAAAATTTTTTGCAAGTATCCATTTTGAACCATTCATGTTGATTACCCCGAGTTTTTACCACCCCAAACCCAGGTTCTAATGAATCTGTAGAAAAAAGATCTTGAAAGCATGTCCAAAATACTATCTACTTTGACAAAGACAAATCCCTTCATCTAACCCAAATCCTGCAGTTTGCGACCATGGATTATTTTTTGCGGAGGGTGTACCTGAAGTTCAGCCTGCACATATTAACCCTTTCCCAAATAAGCCCTTGTTTTCACATGTTTGCAGTACAAGTCTTTTGAAAACACTGTGGGAAAGGGAGAAATTGCTCGTAACGAGCAATTTCTCCTTTTCCCACAGTGTTTTCTGCCCCTTTGGAAAATTTTCTACCATTGCTATGGAAGTTAAAATTATCATCTGCAAACTCTTTCAGTTTGGAAGAGTCTAAAATTTGTCATTTGGGAAAGGGTTAAGTGCAGAGCAATCTTGCTTCAGACCCATCACTACTTTATTGGTAGTTTGTGTCATATAAGCCCGGCCCAATGCCTGCACATTTAGCAAGATATTTTTGTGTAATTGTCAACAATTTTATTTGGCAGGAAACGGCTTAAGCTATACTGAATTTGAAGTCAGTAAATATTTTCATTATATGAGAGTTCAAAATTTGTTGTCTGGTTCAAAAGGTTTTAAGTTTATCTGGTTAGTAGAGAAACATGCACAATAATTAGGACTTATATTCACCAACCATTCTGAATAACATCTTAACTCTTTACCAAACGACAAATCTTTGGACTAGTCCAAATTGAAAGCATTTGCAGACGACTAAATAAATTTCAATAAATGAATGAAATATGATTTGGAAAGGTTAGAAAACATTGTGGGAAAAGGAGAAAATGCTGGTTACCAGCATTTTCTCCTTTTCCCACAATGTTTTCAAAAGGCTTCTTTCTCAAGGTCGTTAAAAGTCGGGATTGTGTGGTAAAGAGTTAAGTCAATTATTCTGGATCTATCACAAAATCATGATCTTTTAATAACCCTGAGAAACAAGCCTTTTTGAAAACAATGTGGGAAAAGGAGAAAATGCTGGTTCTTAGCATTTTCTCCTTTTCCTAAAATTGTTCTACCTTGTCAGTGATAAATTTTGTTAGTTTAGCCATTTATTTTACTTGTTGACAGTAACTGCTTTAAGTTTTGGCAAATGGAAAATTCTGCTATTTGGTAAAGAGTGACAAGGAAAAAGGCAAAAAGATTTCCATTTAGCTAAATAATTCTGATGTGCAAGCCAATCACAGAGGCTAAACCATAAGGTTCAGCCAATCAGAAAAGGTATTACTATGAAAATTTGAAAATGCTTGAGAATTGGACTAAAATTATTATTAAGAACAATACAGGTCAATACAAGTCCTGGAAACTACTTTCATGCAGTTAAAACCAAAAACGATCTCTTGCTTATAAAGACAAACAGGCAGACAAAGACAACAGTGATCACTAAAGTTGGCTCTTGGGACAAAAAGGAAACTATCTTGACTAAGTATTTTGAAAGCCAAATTATGCATGTAATAACAGTAGCAGTATATACAGGTATAAAAGTGCATTTTTTCCCCTGAAAAATCCAGTTCATTCTTTACCACACAATCATGCTTTTCAACCAACCCGAGGATGAAAATCTTTGAAAGCATTGTAGGGAAAAGAAAGAATGCTGGTAAAACAAGCATTTTCTTCTTTTTCCACAATGTTTTCCAACCCTGCTAAAGACAAATCTAAACATTCAACTCACAATTAAGTGCTCTCTACTTGGACATTTCTAAAATTAGATTGTCTGGTAAAGTGTTAACAAAGAAAAGCCAAAGAATCAAATAAATCTCAAATTTTGAGCCTGCATGACAAGATGTTGCCATTCAAAGTTCTTAGCATTCAAGATAAATAAGGATATTTTTTTTCCAGTATCAAAATTTATTTCGAGTTAACAACATCAATAATATTTTCATAAGTGGCCTAGCCATAAGTGAAAACATTATTGATGGTGTTCACTTGATGAAAATAAATTTCCATCTATAACCCCACCCCCCCACCACAAAAAAAAAAAATCTATTTATTTCATGCTTTAATCCTGCATTTTCTCTTTTTCACACAATGTTTTCAACAGGCTTCTTTTCCACAGTCATTAAAAGTCGGCATCATAGGCTAATGGGTTAACTCACTACCAGACGACAATATTTTAGGCTTTTCCAAATTGAAAGCATTTACAGTCAACGAAATAAACGTGACTGAAAATTTGAAATTTTTTTTGTGAAGGGTAGAAAACATTGTAGGAAAAGGAGAAAATGCTGGTTACCAGCATTTTCTCCTTTTCCCACAACATTTTCTAAAGGCTTCTTTCTTTCTCTACTTTTAAAAGTAGGGATTGTGAGGTAACGGGTTAACCAAAGTATAGCTTTTTTTGTTGGTTGTATTGGGGTTTAACGCCACTTGAACAGCTAAGGTCATATTATGGCGGTCGGTGACACACATGTGTTTCCTGGCTTTCTCACACCGGTACTAACACTACTTTCTTTCCAAAGCCACCGACTATTTTTCTCACATGCTTCAGCAGAGGTGAGAGGCGAAAATACACCGGAAAGAAAGTTTGCCTCAACCGGGTATCGAACTCACAACCACCAGGTCATGAGTTCGACATGCTCATCACTTAGCCACCCAGGCTGGCTGCTTTTTTGTAATCAGAAAAACTGCAAAGAGAATGGCTAGCATCATCTAATCATTCTAACTTACAAAAACTTGTTTACCCTTCATATATTCATTCTTTGATACAATTTTTTTACAGAGAAAAGTTAAGATGCATACCGTTCTTCCTGCACTGGATCTAAACCATCCAAAATATTTTCCATGCTGCCTGAAAAACCCATTGAGTTCCTAGGTGGGGAAGAAAACTTGCTGCAGGAATATATAAGAATAGAGAAATATATAAGTAGTACAGAGGAATCAAAAGGTAGCTGAAAAACTCACTCCAGGCATTCAACACAGGGCATTCAGTTGATGTATTATCATTAAAGTTTAGACTGCACTCCAGAGCATAGTATACAGATGGCAATACCACACAGTAGTTGCTTTTATCTATAAAAGGCATATCTGATTTCAAACAACAATATGACTTAACCCTCTACCACAAATTTCTAGTTTTGACATTTTTGAAGCAAAAAACTTTTGAAAACAAAATGATGAAAAAGAGAAAGTAATTGTTTCCTTTTCAACACCTTTGTTTTCTCGCCTTATAGAGGCAGATGCTTAACTCTTTACCAAAAAACAAAATTTTAGACTAGTCCAAATTGAAACCATTTGCAGACGACAATGTAAAGGTGACTGAAAAATTGAAATTTGGTTTGGGAAGGGAAGAAAATATTGTGGGAAAAGGAGAAAATGCTGGTAACCAGCATTTTCTCCTTTTCCCACAATGTTTTCAGAAGGCTTCTTTCTTTTAGGGTCATTAAAAATCGGGATTGTGTGGTAAAGGGTTAAATGATTACCACATGATCCTGACTTTTAACGAGCCTGAGAAAGAAGACTTTTGAAAATGTTTAGGGCAAAGGAAAATATGCTGGTAACCAATCTTTTCTGTTTTTTCCCACAAATGCTTTCTACACTTTCAAAAACAAACTTCAGTTTTTGAGTCATGTTTATTTTGTCCTCTGAAAATGCTTTACCACATCTGAATTGTCATCTGTAAAACGCATGAATATGGACAAGTCTGAATTTTGTCACTTGATAAAAGATTACACTGAGAAGGGGGCATAACAACATCTAGATATTTGAGACTAACCTGCTCTGTATTGTTTTGTTCCTCCTTTAATAGATATGCAGTAGCACACAAGTTTAAAGTGAGTATCTTTAATTCTCAATAGTGAAGAGGATATCAGAAAATTGAAAAGTTTTCGTGCCACACAGAATCCACACAGATGACCTGGCTATCATGAAACTTAACTCTTTACCAAACAACATAATTTTAGACTCGCTCAAATCGTAAGCATACGAAAAAAATAGTGTGACTCAAAACTTGAAACTTGCTTTGGGAAGGGAAAAAAAAACACTATCTGCAGGGGAGAAAATGCTGGTAACCAGCATGTTCTCCTTTTCCTACAATGTTTTCAAAAGGCTTCTATCTCAGGGTCGTAAAAACCAGGGGTTGTTTGGTACAGAGTTGGAAATTTTCTTTGAAAACAGCTGATTTGAACAAAAGTACTCCATGCAGTTGTCAATGTTGGGCTTCAGTTGCTTTTTGCAAAAAAAAATCAAACTTGAAATAGTTAACATAACTGCCTCAAAAATATTTTGATGGTTACATGTCCATGTTGCATAGGTTCCCCTTTTAATATTTAACAACAAATCCAAATTTAAAGTAAATATCAAGTGTAATGACAAGAGATGTCACAAGATGTCAATTTTTACAAGACCCAGGCACTGTCACAAGGACTATGAGTGTGCATTGACCTGAAAGCAGGTAAAGTTAAAAAACAGACATTATTCCTCTTTGTCTCTTGTAACAATTAATGACATGCAGGAACTCTTTTACCCTTAACCACACTAACCCCATTTTCAATGACCCTGAGGAAGAAGACAATTTGAAAACATTGTGGGAAAAGAAGAAAATGCTGGGGAAACCAGCATTTTCTTCTTTTCCCCACAATGTTTTCTAACCTCTGCAAAAAGTTATTCTATGTTTTGAGTAAGACATGATATTCCACCTGCAAGTGCTTTCAATAAGGTTTTGGTGCATGATAAAAAGTTGACAAAGGACAGTATTCAAGACCTGTAGACATGTATTTCAGTCAACAGTTTAGTCAAATTGTAAAGCATTCACACGTGACAAGGTATTCATGGTCCAAATGACTGTGTTTGACATTGAGAGGACAGAAAAAGAAAGAGGAGAAAAGAAACAGATTTCATCGTCAGAGCTATACTTAGTTTGTCATATGCACAGTCCAGTTTAACTCTTTACCACATGACAAGATTTTAAACTGATTCAAATCGAAAGCATTTGCAGACGACAAAATAAAGGTGATTGAAAAATTGAAATTTGTTCTGGGAAGGGTAGAAAACACTGTGGGAAAAGGAGAAAATGCTGGTTACCAGCATTTTCTCCTTTTCCTACAGTGTTTTCAAAAGGCGTCTTTCTCAGGGGTGTCAAAAGTAGGGATTGTGTGGTAATGGGTTAAATTCTAGTCAAACGGGAAAGTCTATAATGCAAAGAATGTTATTTTTAGCTTGCATGCTTGCAAAACAATTAAGAGCATGGATCTAGAATTCACTCATTACCAGAGGACAAACTGTTATACCAGTCAAAACTAAATGCAATTGCAGACGACAAAGTAAATGTGGCTCAAAAATTGCAACTTGTCCTCTGAAGGAAAGAAAACATTTTGAGAAACAAAGAACATGCTGTTTATCAGCATTTCCTAAATTTCCAACTATGTTTTCAAAAACCTCTTTCCTCAGGATCATTAACACTTGGGATTGAGAGGTATAGGGTTAAACCTCATATTCTTAGCAGTCTGATCTTGAGTCAGATCAGTAGACAAAAGTTGCAAATGCTATCTGTGTCACATTCAGTAAAATAGTTAACCTTTACTCAATAGCATCAACTCCACAAAATAACAAGATTTTAGATAAGTGGACTTTAATCAACTCTAAATTGAAAGCATATCCAGACAACAAAACAATGTTATCTGAAAATGCAATTTCTTTTTGGAAGGGCAGAATACATACTGAGAATAGGAGAAAGTGCTGGTACCAGCATTTTCTCCTTTTCCATGTATGTTTCCCAGTCTTCTCTGGTCAGTCACAGAAACATAGAAATGTGTGGAAGGGTACATACCTTTTCTTTTGAGGTAG
This sequence comes from Tridacna crocea, assembly GCA_943736015.1. Classification (NCBI taxonomy): domain Eukaryota; kingdom Metazoa; phylum Mollusca; class Bivalvia; order Cardiida; family Cardiidae; genus Tridacna; species Tridacna crocea. The sequence goes on from OX031060.1 coordinate 47,734,009, forward strand.
CTGCAGTTTAATTCCTCTTTGATCAAGATTACCAGCACTACTTTCCTTACCAACAGGCACTGAAAACATTTTCACATATCAAATTTGAATTTGATAGAGGTCAATTATATAAAGCCACATGCCAAATTTGGTAGCCCTGGGCCTTGTGGTTTCAGACAAGAAGATTTTCAAATATTTTTAATATTTTTCGGTTTTGTTGCCATGGCAACCAGAGTTTTTGAAGGAAATCAAATTCTTTCAAGAAAATCTAAAGAGGACCATGGCAGGATCATTTCTGTGTAGTTTCATCAAATTTGGACGGGTAGTTTCAGAGAAGTTTGAAAAAAAGTTAACACATGTAGACACAGATGGATGCACAGGTCAATACAAGCACGACGGATGCACGACGGACACTGGGCCATGACATAAGCCCACGGGCCTTTGGCCAGTAGAGCAAAAAAATTGATCAAATTAATTATATGGGTCAAGCTACACTGTAGATGATTTTACTGAAATGACTTTAAAAAATTTTGGAAGGCTGATTTCTCAATGGGGGTTTCTTTTTCATAACTGATATTTTGTTCAAAGTTTTAGGGGTTCTGTGTGACTTGGTGACATTTTTGGACTGAAAAATGATTCTTCTTCATAATCCACCAAAATTTCATACTGTTGCAGTAACCTTTACCCAGATGACAACACTTTTTTCTCCAGTCTAAATTTGAAAGCCTTGCAGACAACATGGATTGTCAAATGGGGAAATGTGTGTATGAAAGGGTAGAAAAAATTGTGGGAAAAGGAGAAAATGCTGGTTTAGGTTGCCATCATTTTCTCCTTTTCCAACGATGTTTTGAACAGGCTGTTTTTCTTGTTGTCATTAATAATCACGATTGTGTGGTATAGGATTAAATCTTATGATAGTAAAGGAAAGTTGCATTGTTGAGGAGAATGCATAACCAGACTACTATAATACTCACTGGATGTACTTCTCCAGTACTCCACCTCTGTCATCTTCTTTTTCTTCTTTTTTGGAGCCAAAGTCCTATAAATTGTCAAAAAACACATCAGAGCCCTTAACTCATTACCAAACCACAGTATTTTAGGCTTGTCTAAATCGAAAGCATTTGCAAACGACAGAATAAAAGTGACTGAAAATTTGCATTTTGTTTTGTGAAAGCATAGAAAACATTGTGGGAAAAAGGAGAAAATGCTGGTTACCAGCATTTTCTCCTTTTCCCATAATGTTTTCTACAGCCTTCTTTCTCAAGGTTGTTAAAACTAGGAAAACTGTGGTAAATTCCATGAAAAGTAGGGATTGTTAGGAAATGGGTTAATCTAGCTTGGTACCTCAATCAGTAATATCTGGCCAGAGGTTTCTGCTTTGGTTCTAACAGACTTTCTCAGAATTAACTGATAATAGTCATTATAATATGAACCATACTTCTCTCATAGCTGAACATTTTGACAATGTTTGTGTTCAGTAAGTTGAATTATAATATTGAATATGGAGGAACATGTCGCCCCTCTGGGAAGAGTTCTATTCAAATTTTAGCAGAATAGCTGTAAATTACAGAGGGAGAAGAGGGCAGGAAGAGACAGACTGACAATCTTAAATACTCCCTTCTCAAACTAAGCAGATTAAAACAACACTTCCTATTGTAATGAAAGCTAGACCTATCACAAAATGTAATCATACTCCCCACCAGCTCCTTATCACAAAACAGGTCTTTGTCACAGAATGCAGAATGGTTTAGTACAAAAGTACGAGTTAAAAGAAGTTCAAGGGACATAATTTCACAATAAAATCGCAGCAGGGTCATGGAAATCGCACATGCAAAACTTCATATATATAAAACACAGTGTGTAAATTTGAGTTCAGTACCTGAAACACTTTTAGAGTATTTCATTGGACAAATTTGTGTCCAAGCACAGACAGACAGACAGACAGCCATGGTGATTCCAGTATACCCCCTTCCACTTCGTTGTGAGGGGTATAAAAACCATGTAGATTATATATGAACAAATTGAAGTAATTTACTCTTTAATGAAAGGTAGCTCCAACAACTGGACAGCAGAATATCTCTTCTCTGGGTCTGGGGCAAAACACCTGAAATTATGAACGTAAACCATGACAATCATGTACAATTTTACCCTTTACCAAACAATCCCTGATTTTTTATGGCTCAAAGAAAGAAGCCTTCTGAAAACATTGCAGAAAATGGAGAAAATGCTGGTAAACAGCACTTTCTCCTTTTCCTGCAATGTTTTCTACTTTTCTAAAGGTAAGTTCAATTTTTGAGTCACATTTATTATGTCATCTGCAAATGCTTTCACTTTAGACAAGTCTGAACTTTTGGTTGTTTGGTAATGAGTTAACCCTGCAAAGGAATATCTTTTAAGACATTGTAGGAAAAGGAGGAAATGCTGGTACTAGCCTATCCTTTCAGAGCCGATTTTCAACATAAGCACCATATCTAATTTGTCATCTGCAAGTACTTTCTATTTGGACCAGTCTATAATACTGTCAATAGGTACAGAGTTATTGACAGCTTGTTAATAAAAAATATTAAACAGGAAATATTTTCATGTTTTTGTGAAAAGAAAAGAATCACAAATACACTATGAGGTATTCTATCATAAAAACTAAAATTTGAATATTATCACATAACTCCTCTTCTTTTCAATGTAATACACACATTACAAATTTTCTTGTCGCACACACGTGTGAGATAAGGAATTAGTGCTGTATTTGATCAACACTCTGTAATTATATGCATCATTTTTAAAACATTGCTGACCTAGGTTCCTGAGGGAAATGAATGGTCAAATTCTTAATTATGAGAAAGTTGTTGATTTCAATTCACTTTTAGATTCAAAACAAAAGCAATGTATACAAGTTTCTTCGGAACTATTTTTCGTATGTATTGTACCTGTCAAACTTAGCGCACAGGCTTCTGTAAATTTCACTACACATTATACATGTATGTCTCTGTTTTAACACATTATTGACTGTAATTCTTGTTATACAGTTATGTGATAAAAAGAATCTGACACTCCTCAGCTTTTGAGGTAAAATTTTATTAAACTCATCCACAAAAATGTTACTAAGCTCGCCAAAGGCTCGCTTAATAACATTTTTTGTAGACCAGTTTAATAAAATTTTATCTCAAAAGCCAACTCATGTCAGATCCTATAAGCATCCCTTAAAAAGTAAAGTTAGGACAAAATACAGTTTAAACCCTTTCAGGAAACATTTTTATACCGACTAACTTTAATATTTTAACCACACCAGACTCTACTTTGTCATCCAAATGTGCTTTCCTAACTCTTTGCCACACAATCCCAACTTTTAATGACCCTGAGAAAGAAGCCTGTTGAAAACATTGTGGGAAAAGGAGAAAATGCTGGTAACCAGCATTTTCTCCTTTTCCCACGATCTTTTCTACCCTTCCCAAACCAAATTTCAATTTTTCAGTCACATTTATTTTGTCGCCTGCAAATGCTTTCAAACTCTTCCAGTCTAAAATTTTATCGTGGGGTATAGAGTTAAACTATTTCACCTGGCAAAGGGTTAATGCTTACTTTTCAAGGAAGTCTTTTGCCTGGTCTGACATACTCTCTGGAATTTCTGGATGCATTTTATAAAAACCAACTTTAAACATAGCTGCCTCTGGACTTCCAAGCTGAAATAACATTCAAGTACTGTATTCACAAACCATTATAAATTACATTCAAGGACTGTATTCACAAATCATTATAAATAACATTCAAGGACTGTATTCACAAACCATTATAAATAACATTCCAGGACTGTATTCACAAACCATTATAAACAACATTCAAGGACTGTATTCACAAACCATTATAAATAACATTCAAGGACTGATTCACAAACCATTATAAATAACATAACTATAAATAATAACATTATGAAACTTCATCTGAAGATTTTTCCAACCTGGAAAACAACAACTTTTGTCATCTCTGAATTTCTTTTTCAGTATCACAGCTGAGCCATAAGCCTTATTTTCAATCTATTCTGTTAAATTGTTGTTGAATTAGATGTGTTCCATTATCAACATCGGGAAATGATCCTTAAAAATCTGTATTTTGGATGACAGTTTACAGATGATGTGCATTCAACTCACAGAAGTAAGTGCACCAAATTTCACCAATAATGTGGTGTTCAGCTCTCTGACTCCATGTGATACTGAATTTTTTCCACCTATTTAGTAGTATGAACAGATACTGCTGGTTTGGAAGGATTTCGTCTTCAAGTTGGGTTTAGCCGTCATAGTTTTTCTATCAGCTACCACACCTCCAGATCTTACTCAGCAAATTTCAATATCACAATCCTTAACACATAGAGGATATTTGTTATTTTCGGTGAAAGATCGAAATTTATTTCATCGAGTGGACACCATCGGTAATATTTTCACGAGTGGCACAGCCATGAGTGAAAATATTACCGATGGTGTTCACGAGATGAACTGAATTTCTATCTTTCACCGAAAAAAACAAATATTCTATTTATTTTATACTTTTAACTCTTTCTGGGAGGAGCTTTATCAAAATTCAGTACAGTTCTTTTCCCTTATTCCCCGTAGCTTACCCCCACTACTGCAGAAGGTAACAATGAAAATGCCATTAAAAACCCATAAATTCCCAATTAATAATAACAAAACCATTAAAGGTACCCATTAATATTTTTTCTTTTTTTTTAATGGTGTTAGCTTATAGCCATTATTTTCAACATTAATGGCCAATTTTCCCATGAATTTGCCATGATAAACATTGAATTTTGTCTAATACCCTTAATGTGATGGCATACATATATTAATGGGGTCATTAATTCATAATCTTTACAAGTTTAATGCCAATTGATTTCAAATTAATGGGGCCATTCATGCAGGTAAATAAAAACTAATTGCCATCACACATAGGAAACCGCGTTCACTGCCATTAAAAAATTTCCGCATATGGTTGATGACTATTATTTTGTAATTTAATGGGAATATACTTGAAAAGTTTTTGAATTTGACACTGAAAAATGCAAACCCCATTAATAAACCCATTAAAGGCTATCTTGAAAAAATAACCATTGAATAAAACCAACACTAATGGGCATTATTCTACACATCATAAAACAAAACAGTTGATACATAAAGTGTACAGAAGTACATTATACATACACTGCATGTGGTACATATGCTGGTATATTAAACAGTAGGCATCATGTAATCTACATGGACTTATACAGTTTCTCTTTGGTATCCTGACTTAACTTTTGTATCTCAATTCTGCAGTACACTTTACGTGCACTGGACTGACTTGAAAAAAATATTCTTGGGCTTGGTCAACTTAATGTATAGTTGCACAGACCATGCATAAAGTGTATTTTGCGCAAACTATACATGAAGTATATATGTACGACAGGGTCTGTGAATTAATTATGATTGATAAAAAGTGCCCAATGTAAGTTTGACATGGTCAGATAAACTTTAACCTAAATGTATTTCATACAGTATAATTGAATCTACTTGTATGTCACCACATTTTACTGCTAACCTTTTTGTGTCAAAATAATTTTAAAATACAAACATATTTTTACATTTATGGCCAAAGCTCTGAAATAACACCATTCTGGATCAAAGAAACTTCAATACATCTGTTCATACTATATTGAATTTGGTTGAAACAAAGAAGTCCTGACAAATAAGCTAAGGGGGGAACAAGCAGTGGGACGAAAAAGCCTATTCCTCTTGCATACTCTTCAGAAATAAAGACCAAGAAGAGTGTACAACTTCCTGTCTGACATGCACATTTTGAAGCGGTACATTTGAAAAATCCAGGAAGTCAAAAGTTTATTGATGAATTGACCATAAGACTCTAATTTCTTTTTCGAAGATGACAAGCATATCTAGGAAACTGACTGATGGGAGAGACACTTAGGCTGATTTAGGTTTGGGCAAGGAAATGTTTTTAATAAAGTGTAAGGTGAAATCGATGATGCCTTGCCGTTGTAAAATATTAAATTGCTTCTGTTCTAATAAAATTGAAAAAAAAGCAAGTTCTAGCTAATACTGCTGAATATGAATAAACAATTTTATGACATTAATGTTTTTTATCTCACTGAATGTGGGGGATGTTTTCACTTTGGTGGAAGAGCATTCGGCCCCAAGACAGTTCGACCCAATACAAATAGTTGAGGGACCCACGATGATTTAACCCAGTAAGGAGAAGACTTGTCCTCAGTCCTGGCTTGTGTTTGTTGTATTGACTTTGTTCTGACTCAAACTTTTTTATAATAAGAAGAAATTGTTGGTTAAGAGCAATTCATTGTAATTCAAAATGTTTTCAGAGGATTTCTCTCATGGGGTCATGAAAATACAATGTTATTCGTAGCAGTTTTAGTTTGGGCAATTCAGATCAGTATTATCAAAGCCCTGTCATTGTTACTTTGTGTATGAAAATTTTGACAGCTTGTAAAATCTTTTTAAGACCCTTAGGAACCAGCCTTTTTGAAACAATTGTTGAAAAAGGAGAAAACACTAAGAATTATCATTTTCTCCTTTTCTCACAATGTTTTCTATTCTTTCCCAAACAAATTTAATTTTTTGAGACAACTTTATGTTTTTAGCAGCAAATGCTTTGAATTTGATCCAGTCTAAAACTGTCATTTGATAAAGAGTCAAAGACAGAAAAGAAGAATCAAGCATGTAAAAGACAGAATCAAGACGAGTCAATCTGTGTTACTACATGTATGTTACAATATTAATGGCTTGTTGTAACTGCTTATTGCATCAGCATATTAATTAATTGCCATTTGATGGCTTATTAATGGCAAGAACATATCCAGAAATGTTCTGGCCATGAATTAAGTGTTCAAATTAATTAACTACCATTAATATGTAATTTATGCCCTATACCATTACTGAAGATGTAATGGTCTTATTTTCCACTAGCCATTAAATGACTGTGACATTCATATATAATAATATTCATGGCCATTATTATATATTTAATGGGTAGACACGATCCCCATTACTGAAATTTTAATGGCATGATGTTATCCAATGACATTGCCATGAAATTATGATAAACCCATTAATTAAATTTAATGGCCCATGAGTTTTGTCGCTTTTCATGGCCGCTAAACACATGAAATTGACCATTAAATTTTTCAACCATCAAGTAATGACCCATGAAATATATTTTTAATGTGCCCATTAAAAGTCAATGGCATATCTTTTAATGGGTGATTACCAAAAATTGATGGTGTTTTACCCAAATTTAATGGCCATGGATTATGTCGCTTTTAATTGGTATTAGGTAATGGCTTTTTCATGGTTATTTCATGGTGGTTGTTGCAGTAGTGGGCCCTCCCGCATAGCAATGTTACGTCAAGCACTAGAAATGTAAGGTATATCACGTCATATTTCCCATCTGGTTGTTAGGCACGCGCAATTTGCCTAGGCAACAAGAACGTGAAAATCGGTATTTTCACTGGTGGTAACAGTGTAAGATCGAAAAATATTTTCACTGCTGTTTCTCGATATCCTACTGGAAAGCATGAAATAATTATACAGTATATCATTACCTCTATAAATGGTGGTTTACCCGTCGCCATCTCTATAACTGTACAACCTAATGACCAAATATCAGCCTGCAATAAAAATCAAATCCAAATTTCAACATGTGGTATGCAAAGGGCAACAGTTATGCTAGTCAGACTCGATATTTATGTAAACAGTGTGGGTCATAATCACAGCATTCTTGGCTCTGCGCTATCAAAAATTTCATTAACCCTTTCCCATACAACAAATTTTGGACCCTTCCAAACCGAAAGAGTTTGCAGACGACAATTTTAGATTTGGAGAAAATTGCAGAAAGTTCTCAAAATGGGTAGAAAACATTGTGGGAAAAGGAGAAATTGCTCATTACGAGCAATTTCTCCTTTTCCCACAGTGTTTTCAAAGACCTTTACTGCAGACAGGTAAAAACCAGGGACTGTTTGGGAAAGGGTTAAACATTCTCACTTAAATACCATGATTTCTTTCTTTGTTTTGGATATTCCATATACTGTGCAACATTCCTAAGCATATTCACCTTTGACCAAGCAATCCTGTAATTTTTAGACCCCATCAAAGAAGACTATAAGAAACTTTGTGGGAAAAGGAGAAAATGCTGGTAAACAGCATTTCTTCCTTCACCCTTAGCCAAATAATACTGAGGTTTTTATTAAGGCCCTGAGAAAAGAATATTATTTAGCATTTACTCCTTTTCCCACGATGTTTTTGAAAGGTCTCTTCTGAATCCCATGAAAACCCAGTTTGTTTGGTAAAGGGTTAAGCCACAGCATTTATGTCATCTCCAAAATCCATTCCAGCTCAACAGTTCTTTTTTTTTTTTCTTTTTCACCTTATCAAACAAATATCACAGTTCACCAATACTTACAGGAGGACCATAGCCCCTAACTCCCTTATCTATCACCTCTGGGGCCATGTACTGCATTGTTCCTGCAACAGAAATATAGATTTACTTCAACACTTTGCAAGAGGCAAAACCAGACTGGTCCAAATTGAATATATTTGTATTAATGCATCACGTTAACCCTTTCCCCAACAATCCCTGGTTTTTACAGGTTTGGAATAGTGGCCTTTTGAAAACATTGCTGGAAAAGAAGAAAATGCTGGCAACCAGCATTTTCTCCTTGTCCAACAATATTTTCTACCGTATCATAGACAGAAATCATCTTTTCAGCAAGAGTTGAATTGTCGTCTGAAAATGCTCTCAATTTGGTCTAGTCCAAAAGTTTGTCATTTGGGAAAGGGTTAATACATTATACAGAGCAACCCCTCATATAAGTACAGACCATTAACCCATTACCACACAATCCCTACTTTTAACGCCCCTGAGAAAGAAGCCTTTAGAAAACATTGTGGGAAAAGGAGAAAATGCTGGTAACCAGCATTTTCTCCTTTTCCCACAATGTTTTCTAGCCTTCACAAAACAAATTTCAAATTTTCAGTCACTTTTATTTTAGTCGTCTGCAAATGCTTTCAATTTGGACAAGTCTAAAATTTTGCCGTTTAGTAAAGGGTTTACATATATTTTGTTTAAAAGCAGACTAAGTTGTGAGGTAGACTGGTTCTTTGACATGTATATAAGAGACTAGTAGGGAAAAGTTTCCACAAAGGTAAGCATGCGCAGACTGCCTAGGTCGACATGGATCAAAACTTTTTGCAGTTGCATTAAACTCCTTTTCCCGAACGATAAATTTTAGACTCTTCCAATTTCAAAGAATTTGCAGACGACAATTTTAAATTTGATAAAAATGGCAGAAAATTCTCAAAAAGGGTAGAAAACACGGTGGGAAAAAAAGAGAAACTGCTCGTTACGAGCAATTTCTTCTTTTCCCACAGTGTTTTCTAATGGTTTGTACCCAATACACGTAAAAACCAGGGCTTGTTTGGGAAAGAGTTAAACTCCCTTTTCACACAGCATAGGACAAAGGTTTTGTGTGTCATCTTAGTGACATATTAGTAATTTTCGGAGGCCAGCCATGGCGATGGAACCCACACCTTTTGTTCCTAATAAAGTTAGGGTGGGAATGAAAGATCAAAATTTATGCTCTATTTTCAACATGAACAACAACAACATACCTGCAAAAGTGTCTGCACATGGATTTATACCTGCCAATCTTTTGGATGTACCAAAATCTGAGATCTTCAACACTCCACTGTATGTATTCACTAGGACATTATCTCCCTTTATATCTCTATGCACTATCCTATTATCATGCTGAAAACAAACAAACAAAAAAACATGATATTTCTGTACTTCTTTTACATTAGTCAATTCTAAGGTAACATTTCACTGACCCATACAACAACATTATTATACTGCTTTTTTATTGAAAGCATTTGCATATGACAAATTGAATTCACCAACAATCAGAAAAGTTGTCTGTGAAAGAGTAGAAAACATTGCGGGAAAAGAAAAAAGAATGCTAGTTAGCAGTATTCTCAAAAACTACCTCCGGTCAGAGGTGTTAAATTCTGGACTGTTTGATAAAGGATTAAAGCAATAATATCAATGATAGATTTTAGGGTTGGTCATTTAACTCATTACCAAAGGACAGTATTTTAGGCTTGTCCAAATCGAAAGCATTTGCAGATGACAAAATGAAAGTGACTGAAAATTTGAAATTTGTTTTGTTAAGGATAGAAAACATGGGAAAAGGAGAAAATGCTGGTTACCAGCATTTTCTCCTTTTCCCACAATGTTTTCTAAAGGCTTCTTTCTCAGGGGCATCAAAAGTAGGGATTGTGTGGTAATGGGTTACTCCCCCATGCTAACAAAACTATTTTGCACACTGATTGAATTAAAGAAAACTTCAGACATACATAGTTTGGAAATTGTAAAAGCATGTTTTATCCTTGACATGAAACCAGTAGTCTTACGAAAATAGAGGTGGCCTTCCATTCACTTGTATTCATCACATGACCTAACAAGGCTCACAGACTATTGTAACATGACTATTGAAATGACAGACTTTTTTTTCCTGGGGCTAATTCTACAAGATTCTCAGTAAAACAATATACAGTCTGATCTTGACCTTAACTGTCCGTAAATGTACAGAAAATCATATGTAACACTTCAATGGGTTAAAAACTACCCACCAGATATTTCAGTCCATCAAGAATCTGTTTGGTGTAGAAGGCAATTGTTGCTTCACTGTCTAACAATGGACCCCACTTGGACGATAATAACTGAGATAAGCTGCCTGGAAAGTATTCATATCTTATACTGAGATAGTCTGTAACTCGGGACCATTTTTCTACACAATCTCAAACAAGCCATAACTTATGACAAACACACTAAATTTTAGAATCAACCCTATTTTACCCTTTACTCCATAGATACTCATTTCTACGCATTGCTTGTAGGAGCCTTTGGAAAACATTGTGGCAAAAGGTGAAATTGCTCATGACAAGCAATTTCACCTTTTGCCACAATGTTTTCTACACTATCAAAAGTTGTCATATACTCATAAGAAACGGCTTCATCCTCGCTGTTATTTTAGGGTCAATTAGAGATACCATAGAAATGCCTTATGGGGTAAAGGGTTAACACTTTACCCCACAAACCTGAGTTTCAACAACACTGAGAAAAAGACAGCTGTTGAAAAACATGTGAAAAGGATAAAATATTAGACTAGTGCCCAGTATTTCCTCCTTTTCATGTAATGTTTCTTATTCTCTGAAAGACAAGACTCCTCATTTTATGTACATTTCGATGCCTGCAAAGCTCTCAAAACCCCTCAGTTTATAATTCTATTGAACAATAAAGGGTAAAATGATTTGCAGATGACACATCCAATTTGGCTAAAATGATTAGAATTGTCTTTGACAGGTTGGAATATATTGCAGAAATGGGTGAAAGAATTCAGCTTAGCTTTTTTCTTTTTAAATTCTGCCTTCTTACAATCTTCCCCAGTGTAATGATTTATCAAATTTCTTCTGAAAACTATAGTAATGTTTTCAAATGTTTACACAAGTACAAAACCAAACTCTACATTTCCGGATAAATTGGTAAAAATGATCAAATATGAATATTTCAACATTTAGTAATCTTATTTCGTATGAACTTTTTCTAAATATCAATATGCTTGGTTCTGAAAAACAAAACCAGAAAGTAAAAATTTGCAAGATATATATAAAACAACTGCATTTAATAACCAAAAATCAAGTTTCTTTCTATGAAGTTTCAAAAATTGCCTGCTTCGTTGTAACGTATTTTGTTATAAGTGAAAGATCTACAGAAAACAAAAGAAATTATATACTAACCTCCAGGCACTTGTTCCATGAAGATTTTAAAGAACCCATTCTCACTCAATGATCCCAGGTATTTAACAATGTTCTTGTGACTTAACCTTGAGTGGAGCTTGATTTCCTCATGTAAGGGCTGGACCTCTCTGGACAAAAATATTGAAATGTCAAATAGATTCTTTACCTCTTACAAATACCTAAAACTGTTACCAGTTACATGATAGAAATACTGAGCTTAAAAAAAAAAACCCTCTTTTAACCCTCTACCATATGATTCCAAGATTTGAGGACCCTGTTACTATCACTTTCTCCTTTGCCCACAATGTTTTTGAAAAAGCTTTCTTCTTCAAAGTCTTTAAACTATGAATTTATTGGAGTATGGGTTACATAAAAGCCCATGGTTTGAGAAGTGCAGATACTCTGATACTACAGGAAGGTACTATGATATGCTGCAATATACTTAATTACTATTTAACTCTTTACCACACAATCCTGACTTCTGACGACCTAGAGAAAGATAGCCTTTGAAAACAATATGGGAAAATGAGGAAAGACTGGTAACCAGCATTTGCTTCTTTTCTCAGAATTTTTTTTACCCTTTCAAAAATCAATTTTCAATTTTTGATTCACATTTATGTTGTAGTCTGCAAATACTTTCAATTTGGATAAGTCAATAATTTTGTTGTTAGACCAACAAACTACAAAAATTTAAACTTCTCCTGACTGACAGCATTTGTAGACAACAAATCATAATTATATGGCCGAAAAAATGTAAGAAAAAGAGTAAATGCCGGTTACAAGCATTTTCTCTAACTCCCTCAAAGTTTTCATAAGCCCTCCATAGATCAAGAGCAGACAGCACAGAGAGAGAATTCTGATCTAAGACCTGGATTCCCTACTACTTTTTCTTGACTTTGACCTATTTTATCATATATTTAGACATTAAAATGATAAAAATTCACTTCATAGGCAGTAAAAGTGTTTAAAAGTGGAAGCTAAGTTCTGAACTTTTGCAAACTTTCTTTGCATCATCTTTATCGGATAGGCTCTGCGTGGCTCAGGGGCAATGTGTAGAACCTGTAACCTAGAGGCCCCAGGTTCATGTCTCACTTGAAACATTGGGTTTTTGATGGGAGTGTCTTTGGGCAAGACACTTCAAAGCCCTAGCCTTGCTCTGGTAAAACCCAGGACATACATGAATACGCAAACTGCTACAATAATACTACTAAAATAAAGTTGCTTAAAATACCATTCGAGGTATCATTACTTTTTTCCACATATTTTCTATACAAAGACCCTTACATTTCACAAAGCAAGCTATGTGGCATATACAAGTATATTTGTTTACCTCTATGGAAGATAAAAAACATATAAAAACAAACTTACTCATGATATTTTTCAGGCACTTCCTTTACAGCAATTTTGATCTGTGTACGTTTATCACGTGCAGCATACACAACGCCATATGATCCCCTACCCAACAACACATGATTGCCTTTCTCATCCATTTCATACTCGTACTGTAGGCAAAATATATGAAAATATTACATTACAGTTTTAAAATATGGATGGGATTATTTATCCTACTCTTGCGGTTAAAAAGGTAATTGTTCATTTTCTTAATGTTTAAACTGATGTATTTTACATTGATTGAGAAACATATTATTGTAACATATACTAATCTCTATCTCCAACCTGCCTCCTGGAAACCACTCCACTACTCGCATCAAATGGACTAACGAAACAGTCTCGAGGCATACATTCACTCCCTGGAATCAATTTTGGGACCCTATAGTTTCAAGTTTGACATTTTATCTCACAAATACGGACACTACATTTTGTAATTTACTAATGTAGAGCAGGCTTATGTCCAATTCACTTTTGAAAGTGCAACAATAATTGTAGTCACAGTCTATTGTCAATTACTTCCAATTTCCTGTATTTTTTTCATATAATGGCTGACAAAAGAATGCACTACACACAAGAGAAAAATCTCCACTTAAACTGAGTCTGGTAGGTGGTTAATAACAGAATATGACATAATGTCAGTTTTCTCCACTAGGACCTTTAAACAGATGCAGACATGAGGGCCATGACAATACTTTGGGTGTTTTTGGGCGATTAACTCTTTAACCAGACAACAAAATTTTATACTTCTCCAAAATGAAAGCATTTGCACACGACAAAATTTTAGACTTGTCCAAAATGAAAGCATTTGCAGACAATAAAATAAACGTGTCTCAAAAATTGAAACTTGACTGGAAGAGTAGAAAACGTTGTGGAAAAAGGAGAAAATACTGGTTACCAGCCTTTTCCCACAATTTTTTTTTTCCAAGATCTCTTCTTCTAGATCATAAAAACCACAGTTTCCTTAGTAAAGGCTTAACTTTATCAGACTCCCAAATGTTAGACTTGCCCAATCTGTTAGCAGTTGCAGACAAGAAATTCATCATTGCTCAAATAATGGGACATTTTGAAAAAGGATAAAATGCTCCTAAACCAGCATTGTCTCCTTTTTCCCAAATGTTTTCAATTAGTGTTGTTCCTTTGGGGGCTTTAAATTTGTAAATGTGCAATGTCAGGGTAAGTAATGCTCAAGGCAGTCACTGTGAGAAAATCTTACCTCTAAAGCTTGATCATTTTCCTCTAGTTCACTTTGAAAACCAGTTCGATGTTCCTTCACAAGGCTTGTAATGTCATCATAAAACCTAATGCAGAAAAAAAAGCATTCTTACTGGAAACTCCACTGTTCCACAATATAATCCATATAAAATATTGTGTAATTTCAATGAAACCTATGAAAGACTCCAAATGTGCTTGCTTGTTAAAGGTGTATTTAACATTCTTGTCTTCTCTGTAAGCTTCATAAGAGCTTGATTAGATCAGGATGCTGGCTGAAACCTTACCAAACAATCCTGTGTTTCAATGACCCCGCAAAAAATGCCTTTGAAAATATTGTGGGATAGGTCACCTGCATTTTTTTTTCCTTTTCCCAGTGTGGCTCAAATATATTTGTCTATGGAAGAAAAGAAAAACAAAGTCAAAAATATACCCCCGGTTACCAGTACTTCCTCTTTGCCCCTACATATTTTCAAAAGCTTTTCCTTCGGGATCATTGCAATTCAGTATCTTTTAGTGAAATAGTTCAAAAACCATCATCATCATTTTCATTCATATTTGTTCATTCTTCTGTCCTAACACTTTGCATCCTTGTTTAATCTTTTCCCCTGCTTGTATGCATACATCCTATGTTAAAGTTTCAAATTTTGCAATATTAATTGGCGACACTATATTTTTTTCAGTGTGCTTCAGAAACAGTTGGGGGCTAATGTAAACAGAAAGCAAAATATACATGGTGACAAGTATAAAGTTGGTCACCAACTAAATAGTATTAAATCTGGTATTCTGATAACAACATACAGGTTTTACAAATTAATGTTCAAAAGTTTAGTTCTTTACTCCATAACAAACTTTCAGCCTAGCCCAATTTTCAAAGCCACTTGTAAATTACAGACTAAATGTGGCTCATTTGATGGAATTTGTATTTGAAAGACAGAAAGTAACATTGTGGGAATAAGAATGAAATGCTGGTTAAGAATGAAATGCTAGGTAAACAGCATTTTCTCCCACTACCACAGTGTTTATGTCCTATGAATGATAAATTTTGTGTTTTAAGTAACACTTATCATTTTCAAGAGCTTTCAATTTCAATCAGGATACAGCTGTCTGAAACTCTGTATTTTAATAAATACTTACAATTGTCGCTGGATTTCAGATGAGAAATAAATATGGAAATCATCTGAGTTCTCCACAACATACAGGAAAACTGCTCTCACATCTCTCTTGTATAAACTTGAAAA
This sequence comes from Tridacna crocea, assembly GCA_943736015.1. Lineage (NCBI taxonomy): Eukaryota > Metazoa > Mollusca > Bivalvia > Cardiida > Cardiidae > Tridacna > Tridacna crocea. The sequence goes on from OX031060.1 coordinate 47,749,679, forward strand.
TTAAATCATGAAAAATAATTTACAAACTTCAGTCTTTACCATGCAATCAGTTTTAATAAATCCAAGATAGAAGCCTTTTGAAAACATTGCAGGAAAAGAAGAAAATGCTGGTAACCAGCATTTTCTCCTTTATTCACAGTGTTTCTCTGTCAAAGACAAACTTGAACCAGATTTAACCCTTTACAACACAAGCCCAGAGTGACAATGGCCTAGGCAATTCCAAGCTACTTTTTCACATAAACAACCCCACACATCGTTTACAGATATGTTCATTCAAGCATAAGTTATTTGATGAAAACACAGTAACATTTTTTTTCTATTTTAAGTATTAGTGACCTTGACAGTGAGTAACTTTTTTGTAGCTGCTTTCATTACAGCATGATTAACTCTTTACCATACATTAGTGTCTAACAGTTGTCCAGTCTGAAAGCATTTGAAAACAACATTGTGTAAAGTGACAGGATTTCTCCATGAAAGGATCGAAAACATTACCAGCACTTTCTTTTCCCACACTGTTTTCTAAAGCTTTCTTCCTCATAGTCATTGAAACCTTGAACTATCCCACTACCTCACAATCGCTACTTTTGACAACCCTAAGAGGCCTTTAGAAAACACTGTGGGAAAAGGAGAAAATGCTGGTCACCAGCATTTTCTCCTTTTCCCACACTGATTTCTACTCTTCACAAAACAAATTTCAAATTTTCAGTCACTTTTACTTTTTCGTCTGCAAATCCTTTGGATTTGGTCAAGCCTAAAATATTGTCGTCGTGCTGCATGCTGGTGCCAACACTGCTGTAGTTGTTTTTGTGAGTATTCTTGGTTGGAAAAGGGACTTAACTCATTACCAAATGACAAAATTTTAGACTTGTCCAAATTGAAAGCATTTACAGACGACAAAATTACAGTGACTGAAAATTTGAAGTTAGTTTTCTGAAGGATAGAAAACATTGTGGGAAAAGGAGAAAATGCTGGTTACCAGCATTTTCTCCTTTTCCCTCAATGTTTTCTAAAGGCTTCTTTCTCAGGGGCGTCAAATGTAGGGATTGAGTGGTAATGGGTTAACTGTGTCAAATATATTTTGACAGATACATTCCCCTGTTGTATGGGATACTAATCCAAGTTTAAAGTAGTATCTTGAGTAATGACAGAGATGTCACACAGTTTTTGCATAAAGACAACATAGACACCACAGATGACAATGCCAAGGCTACCAAGGTTCCCCTTTGCTTCAAAAATAGCTAAGCTTAAAGTAATAATTCAAATTTTGCTTATTGTGCCAGAAGGTAACAACATAATTATGTGGCAAACATGTTCACTTACCTTACTCCTTTGATAGATGAAATTGGGAACACCCATTCACTTTGAAGTTTGTCTTTCCTTAATACATTCCAGAACCTGACAGACTGTATAAAATAAAGAAAACAACAACTTTGCTCTGGGTACAACAAAAGTATCTTGTATCTAAAGCTGTTTTCTAAAGCTGTATTCTGACCAGAACAACCTAGAAAAGCAAAATTTCCATCTACCTTTTCTGCATGTAAAGGTCCATTTTATAAATTACTCACTCTTTGCAGACAGTGCAAATCAAGATTAGATGGTGCAATACAATTTTAAATTTAAACTGTCATGTTCTGGCTAGAACAGTCTTGATATTGCGAAATTCTTTAACTTTTCCCTCCTTTTCCCACAATCTTTTCTAGCCTTTACAAGAAAAAATTCAATCATTTGAACCAGATCAAATTTGTTGTCTGAATATGCTTTCCTTTTGGGCAAGTCTAAAACTCATTTTGAAAAGAGTTAAGTGTATTTTTATCATGATACATTTGACAGAGCTCCAGATAAGAGGGAGTGATGGTATTCTAAATCTGTTATTTCTCCTTCAAACCCTATGTTGTGGGTACTCATTAGAATCGTCTCGATGAGACGATTCTAATGAGTACCCACAACATAGGGTTCAGCGGTTAGTAATTAATATTTTCGATTTTGAAATCAAAATCACTCCCTCTATCTGGAGCTCTGATGTGATAACCTATACTCTGTTGTAGAACTTCAGATGTGATGAATCCTAGTTTTATTAGTTTGTATAATATTAAAGGTTGGTATTTAGAATTTTCACACCACGCCAAATTAAACATTATATATGTCACTGCAATTTATATAAAAAAAATTACAAATCACAAGTAATTAAGAATCATAACATTACAAAAAAAATTTTTTTTCGGTGGTATTCCCTTATGGCTACGTAGCCTCTTAAGCTATTTTCAGATTTCCCGCCAAAATAAAAAAAGCATTGTGGGAATGTTAAGTGACTTGCACGTGACTAATGACTATTAAATTCCATAACGTAACAAACATGTAATTATTTTCCATAATGTCTAGAACTTTGGATGCTATGTTTGAAGCTTAGTCTGTATATTTCCGGTATGTAAATGAGCAAGTTGCTCATGTAGAAATAGATCGTGTTTCCCTTAAGTGTCCACATAGGCTGAAGTAAATCTCTAATTTATCTAGTTGTCGGATGGTTTTTGACTACTGGGGTTTAATGAATGAAAATTTTAAGGCTTTGGCAGTATAAGGATGATTTTTTTTTATTTTTGTAAAATTTTCGCCCCAAAATCTGAAGGGCCATCTTTAAACCCTTTCCCAAATTTGAAGTAATATCAGTGCCACGATGCACCTATCCAAACTTTCAAGGAATTTGTCCTACCAGTACTTAACACAATATTCTTCCGAAGCCACAGGCAGTTTTCATTTGTATGCAAATGCTTTGGATTCTGACAAGTACAAAATTTTCAGAAGATAAATTTCTATTTGTTTGTAAGACTGACACATACCTGACTGTCCTCATCTCTATTTACTTGTAAAAAACTTGGCACAAAAACCTTTGTTGGTTCTAATACCAACACCTGAAACAGTGAAAATTAAACCTTTACCTAAAACAATGAGTTATAATCACCCTGAAGGTGAAAGATATTAAAAACGTAGTGGGAAAAGGGGAAAATGCTGGTTACCAGCATTTTCTCCATAACCACATTGTTTTCTATACTATCTGAGAACATAAGCTCAGTTGTACCAATTTCAAATTTATTGTCTGTAGATGTTTTGAATTTGAAAGTGTCTGAAATTGTTTCTTTACCTGGGATTGACACAATTAAAATCCAACAGATAAGAAAGAACAAAAGCACCTCCTGCAGCTGCCAAATGCTCAGGTGCAAGTGCTTGATTTTCAGTGAAAATTGTAAATCAAGAATGCGACACAACTGTGTCAAAAATACCTTGACGGTTATCTGTCTCTGTTGTATGTATTTCCCTATTGATAGTTGACAACTTGTCCAAGATTGAAGTAATTACCCTCAGTAAAAACAGAGATATTACAAAATGTCAAAGTTTTTGCATCACAATGGTGATGAAATAGACAACACCAAGGCTACAATAACGACTCATTGTTTTCTTGGAAAACAGCCAAGCTAAGCATCTATTCCTTCATTACAAATACCTACATCATTACTACTTGACACAAACTTGCAGCCTGCAACCTTAGAACATTCTGCCAATCAACATGCATTATGATATGATAGGCAAAAGCATATGAAGACACTATACCCAACGAAGAAATGGCTCATTATAATCAACATTTTTGTCCAATTTTTTCCAAAGTACCTTGCTGCAAGACAAACAAGAGCACCACATATGGGAGCCAATACTGGGTGTTTTTCTAGTGAACATTCTATGGCAAAACAGAGATATAATTGTGTCAATAATGTGTTTAGAGTTACCAATCCCTTTCCTATGAGTTCCCCTTTTGAAAGTACACAACTATCCCAATTTAGAAGAAAATATCATCTGATAACAAAAATTTTACCCTTTACCAACAATCTCTGGTTTTCACTTCTCAGGAAGAAGCTTGTTAAAAACAATGTATGAAAAGGAGAGCATTTTCTTTTTTTCCCTCAATGTTTTCTATCCTCTCCAAAACAAACTTCAGTTTTTCAGTTGCATTGATTTTGTTGTCAAAAAATGCTTTTAATATGGAAAAGTCTAGACCCTATTTTGCGAGAGGCAATCTGCTAGAAGAGAAGAATTGCAAAAAACTATTTTTCTTGAATTTCTATTTTGCCATTTTGCTACTCAGGCAGCTGCTTTTACCCTCTTTCCAACATATATGTGCACCTTTCCTTTTGTACAAGAATGTGACGATAAAAATTTGAATTTACCGGATACCAGTCAGGTGACACCTCTGACTTTGATTTTATAGCTTCATCGAAGAATTCCATCCAAAAGTTGAATACTTGAGTCTCTGGAGATTCGGACAAGCGTCGACGGAATTTATTTATAAGTTTAATGTTACCCAGCGTAGTTTTCAAATACCTGTGAATATAGAAACATTTTAACCCTTAAATAAAAAATTCTGTCATTAAATGACTGGGGAAGATGGCATTTGAAGATGTGGCGGAAAAAAAGGAGAAAATGTTGGTAACCAGCACTTCCCATTGCTTAAGCCTCAATCCCATTTATCTTCTGCAAACTCATACCTTATGGCCTTGAGTAAATTTTTTTCGGTTTGGCAGAAAGTTATCAAAAATTAAAGTTGGTGTGGACCTACAACAAATACATCAAGATTATATGCAGCTGGTTTATCAACATATTAAACTGATTGCCATGAAATACTGTATCTTTTTTTGAAATATAACTAGGGACAAGTATTTACAAATCATTCTGAAGAAGGTTTTTTATTTTATTCACAAGAATTTTCCACATTCACAAGCAACACTACTTATAATTGGCTAATACTAAATGGTTTAGCCTATCAGAAGTTGTGTTACTTTTTGAATCTAGAACAGGACACAGAGTGAAACTAAGAGTGACTGATGAATGCAGACCCAGAATTTTCGCTTTTGCCATAAATATCTTTAAGTATCTTTTATTTATTCTTTAACTCTTTACCAAACAATCCCTGGTTTTTAATTCCTTGAAAAAGAAACTTTTTAAAAACATTGTGGGAAAAGGAGAAAATGCTGGTAACGAGCATTTTCTCCTTTTCCCACAATGTTTTCCACCCTGCCGGAAAAAATTTTCAATTTTTGAGTTACATCTATTCTGTTGTATGCAAGTGCTTTCAAATTGGACAGTCTAAAATGTTGTTGTTTGGTAAAGGGTTAAATATCTCGTTCAACAACAAAAGAATTAGGACCAAAAACAATCACCATTTCCCTCTTAATCCATAGGCACAATTTCCTTTTACTTTTGTGGACAATGCAGATCAAGATGAGGCTGCACAGAATGCAATTCGACTTCTTAATCCCTCTGATTTTGTTCTATATGCAGTCATTTTCGTTACCCTTATGAGACATTTCTATCTTATTACAACTCTAAAGAAGACAGCTTTTAGAAAAATTGAACATAATAGGAGAAAATGCAAATAATTTCATCTTTGCTGTTTCTAATCTCATCATTTAAACCCAACTGAATTCGCCATCAAAAGAATCTAATGCTTTCAATATACTGCAAAATATTTGGTCTTCAACATGGATGTGTTGAATGTTGTGGTTCAGTATAGAGTTCACTGCAATACCTACCAACTAGGTGGCTCCAGTTTAAACATACATTCTGCTGCCTGGGTGGCTTTGAGGTAATCCTGTGCCAGCACAGAGATCTCAAAGAAAGTTGCCACATCCCAGTAATCAGTCAGTTTGGTCAAGCTGCCTTTCTTTCCAATTAAATTATTCAAAACCAGTCCTGTAAAATAATAATAAATAATTATTTCATGAAAGTTTTGAAAATATGATAATACAAATTTTGAAAATTTACAAGACAAACTTAAATATTTACAAGAAAAACTTTAAAAATAATTTTGAGTGAAAAACAATTTGACTCATTACCAAACGACAAAATTTTAGGTTTGTCCAAATCTAAAGCATTTGCAGACGACAAAATAAAAGTGACTGAAAATTTGAACTTTGTTCTGTGAAGGGTAGAAACACTGTGGGAAAAAGAGAAAATGCTGGTTACCAGCATTTTCTCCGTTTCCCACAATGTTTTCTGAAGGCTTCTTCCTCAGGGGCGTCAAAAGTAGGGATTGTGTGGTGATGGGTTAACTTGTTACAGGACAGTGTAATTTTAGACTTGTCCATATTGTTATTATCAGAGCTCCATATAAGAGGGAGTGATGGTATTCCGAGTCCATTATATCTCTTCTTAATTAACCCCCATGTTGTGGGTACTCATTAAAGTCATTTCATTAGGACGATTCTAATGAGTACCCATAACATAGGGTTTAGAGGAGAATAATTTACTCCAAATAACAAAAATTTAGACTGGTCCAAATTGAAAGGTTTCAAGAAGACAAAATTTAATGTAACTGAAATGATGATTTTTGTTTTGGATGTGGAAGAAAACATTGTAGAAAAAAGGAGAAAATGCTGTTAACCAGCATTTTCTCCTTTTTCACAGAATGTTTTCAGAAGACATTGTAGAAAAAAAGGAGAAAATGCTGGTAACCAGCATTTTCTCCTTTTTCACACTATGTTTTCAGAAGCCTTCTCCTACATGGCTGTTAAAACTCGGGACTGTGTAGAAATTGGTAAATATATTCAATTTTGAAAGCAAAATCACTCCCTTTATCTACAGCTCCGATCATTTTGCATACAACAAACTAAATGTGGCTAAAAAGATTAGATTTGTGGTTCAATGATGAAATAAAATGATGTGGCAAAAATTATAGGATTAGTCTATAAAATGTAGAAAAACATTGGGGAAAATTCTGGTAACCACGCATTTCTCCCTTTATAATGATGTTTTCAAAAGCCATTTTCTTATTAGGCATCTTGGTATCTAGCATTTTCTTCTGTTCCCAACAGGTTTTTATGAGCCCACAACCTCAGGGTCTGAGCACTTTAAAGTCTTATTAAAAAAAGGTAAACTCTTTATCAAATGACAAAATGTTAGACTGGTCCATATTAAAAGCATTTGCAGAAGACAAATCAAAACAATTTCATTTCATGAAATTTGTCTCTGAAAGGAAGGAAAAACCTTGTGGGAAAAGGAGAAAATGCAGGTTAACAGCATTTTCTCCTTTTCCAACAAGGTTTTCAAAAGCTTTTCTTCCCAGAGTCATGAAAACCAGGGCTACTTCAGTTTAGAGTTAAAACAGCTGATATTTTCAAAACTGATCAAACATTCTTACCAATTCCTCTGAGTTCAGGGCATATGGAGAACTCTTGTCCTGATATGACTAGAAGAGTTGCCAAGTTAATGCCTGCATAGTCATTGGGTTGTAGTTCAAATCCTTTTCGGTACCTGTCAATTAAAGTTCCAATGTAAGTTAAGCCATTACCACACAATCCCTACTTTTGATGCCCCTGAGAAAGAAGCCTTTTGAAAACACTGTAGGAAAAGGAGAAAATGCTGGTTACCAGCATTTTCTCCTTTTCCCACAGTGTTTTCTACCCATCCCAGAACAAATTTCAATTTTTCAGTCACCTTTATTTTGTCGTCTGCAAATGCTTTCAATTTGATTCAGTCTAGAATTTTGTCGTGTGGTAAAGAGTTAAGTTCAGTAAACTATGAATCAAACACTTTACAATACAGTGTTCAGTGACCTAACTTTCTATCTTTGGTGTTCAGTCACAGTGATTGGTATTCTTCCAGCCAAAACAATTATCGGTAATGTCAAGTGGCTGTTTTCAAAGAAAACACTTTCACATAGACTGGATCCCAAAAGGCAAGTTTTGAATAGAATGGAAATATTCTTAGTGTGGAAACAAAGCAAGAAAATCTGCCGGGAGAAGAAAAAAATGAGAATTTTCTCCTTTTTCCACAATTTTTCCAAGGTCCCCTTTGAAAGAAAATCTCCTAGGAGAAGAAGAAACAAGCATTTTCTCCTTTTCGAAGAATTTTTCCAAAGTCCACTGCCTATAATTATGTTCCTAAAATGGGGGAATGTCTTGTAAGAGGATAATGGAGAACCAAGGCAATCAAAAAGCTCTTTAAAACTGCATGTAGGCTAAAATTCTGAGTTTAAATCTTAACCCTTTACCCCATAAGGCATTTCTATGGTACCTCTAATTCACCCTAAATAAAAGCAAGGATGAAGCCATTTTTACGGGTACATGACACCTTTGATAGCATAGAAAACATTGTGACAAAAGGTGAAATTGCTTATCAAGAGCAATTTCACCTTTTGCCACAATGTTTTTCAAAGGCTCCTACAAGCAATGCGTAGAAACTACTATCTATGGAGTAAAGGGTTAACTAAACTATCCCATGTTCGAACAAACCTTAGGATAGCTTCTGAAAACACTGTCAAAAAAGGGAGAAAATGCTGGTTTTCAACATTTTCCCTAATCCACTACAAACTTCCTGCCCTTTACTGCAAATCCAATCATTTATTTCCAACATAATCTAAAGTTCTAGCAACCCTGATAAAGACAGGTTTTGTAAATATTATGGGAAAAGAAGAAAATGCTGATAACCAGCATTTTCTACAGTGTTTTTTATCCTTCCAAAATTTCAATTTTTATTTCACAACTGTTCTGGTATCTGCAAATGCCATCAATTTGGAAAAGTTTAAAATTTTGTCTTGTGGAAAACAGTCAAACCGAATTTAATGTCATCTGTAACCATTTTCAGTTTGGATAGGCCTCCAATTTTGTATCTAAAAATTTCAACTTAATTCATAACCTAAAATTAAATCTTTTTCAAAGATAAAAAAATAATACCTGCATGTAACAATACATACAGCGTAACACAGAATTTTAATAACAAGAAAATATTATGACAAATAGAGGACAATCATTTAAAAAAAAAAATTGATGTCAAACACATCAAAATGTGCCCACAAAAGAAGCAGCAAAGTCACCCATACCAACAAAACACTTACCAGTGTATTGCATGCTCTAGTTTAGATTTGTCTTCATAATTGGATTCTACAAACATGTCCTTATAGATGCGCCCTGCCATACACAAATGATCAGGAACAGGGTTGTCTGCTTTCTCAATCACCTGCAGGGAATTGTAAAATAATTAACCCTTTACCAAACAATTCTTCGATTTTACTACCCTGAGATAGAAGCCTTTTGAAAGCATTAAGGGAAAAGGACAAAATATTGGTAACCAGCATTTCTCCTTTTCCCACAGTGTTTTCTACCCTTCACACAACAAATTTCAAACTTTCGGTCACTTATTTTGTCGGCTGCAAACGCTTTCAATTTGGAAGAGTCTAAAATGTTGTTGTTTGGTAAAGAGTTAATACATGTTCATGTGTAGTCATTTGTTACAAGCATGTCCTCACAGACACATCCAACTCTAACCTGCTTTCTAAATCACCTTTGGGGTATTTCAAATCAAATTTACTCTTAACTCTTTCCCAGGCGACAAAATTTTGCACCTGTCCAAATTGAAAGCATTTGTGGAAGAAAAAATCAATGTGGCTTGAATGATGTGTTTTCTTTGATAGGGTGGAAAAAATTGTGCCAAAAAAAGAAAATGCTGGTTACAAGCATTTTCTCCTTTTCGCACAATGTTTTCAAATAGCTTCTTTCACTGAGTCATTAAAACTCAGGATTATGTGGTAAAGATTTAAGCAGAGAACGAAAATGGTCAGCTTGTGCATTTTGAAGCACTTACACTTTTACTTTAAAACCTACTTTGGTGCCCACCTCTTTTGAACAATCAACCTGTCATGAATCACTTATGGCATATTCTGAATCAAATACTGTTAAACCTTTGTCAGGGCTCATCTCTTTTAAGCAGCAATCCTGCCTTTAGAGGTAAATGTTTAAGTTTCTAATGTTAAAAAACACATTTGACAGGTAAAATTACCTTTGTGAGGCAAGCTCCTGCTTCAAGCAAGCACTTTTCACCTGTATTTAACTGCTTCCTGAATGCTACGCCCCAAACATTAATGAAAATGAAGGCTTTTTGAAACATTGTGTGAAAAGGAGAAAATGCAAGAAATTATCCTCTTCTAATTTTTCCAAAAAAGTTTCATCAGATGACATTGTGGGCAAAGGAAAAAAAAAATGCTTGCTACCAGCACTTTCTTTTCCCACGACATTTTAAAAGGCAGTTTTCCTTGGGTAGATAAAACTAAGGTGCAGTAACAGGCTGAAATATCAATACATGTATATATATGTTTGAAATATTGGGTCAGTATTACAACTTTATTTCATTAAAGTTTTCCACACCAGCTAAATTGTTTACCAAAACAGTCTTCTCTTCTGCATAATGAGAATATTTCTCTGCAGGAGGAAATGGGATGAGAGTGTTTCGATAAACAGCCTCTCAATGAATAGATGAGGGTTCAAATTCCACAGAAGTAAGTAGAGCTGTAGTAAGTAGAGCTGTCACTAAATTGCCAGTGCTTTGACAAAAAAAAAAAAAAAAGTGTCAAGATCAAGGGGAGATAATTCCTCAACCAGGAAGAGTTGACACTTGAAAATTGCATCTTGCAAATCTTCACTATATGATCCAATATTATGTATCAATACAATGGGAGGAAATCTGTAGGAGGAGTTTGCAACACAAAATTACTAGTATTTTGTACACAGACAGACACACGGACGGACACATGGTGGAACAAACAGAAGTACACACAGGCAGATTTCAGTATGCCTCCAAAAACATTTGTTTTGCGGGAGTATAATTATTTAATAAATTTACAAATGCATGTAAAGTTGATAACTTGACTGAATATCAGGCAGGTTCACACCTCTTACCTTCAGTATAACAGTGAGAGCTTTCTCTCTATCACCATTCATGTTTCTTCTGTTTAGGGCAAATGCATACAAATACTGAACTGCTACTGTACATGAGATTTTCTGATTTGGCAATTGACTAAGGTCTTCTACCAGTTTCACCATGGCATTATAATCCTAGAAAAAAATACAAAAGTTTTTTCGTTACCGTGGCATAATTTGTTTGGCTGTAAACACAGTTTTCAGAGTCAAATACCATCGCAGCAAAGAGCACCTATCCATGCAATAGTTCAACCAGTACTTTGCAAATTATGTTTTCAAGCTATTTGTTGCTTTGTTAACCCGTTACCACACAATCCCTACTTTTGATGACCCTGAGAAAGAAGCCTTTTGGAAAACACTGTGGGAAAAGGAGAAAATGCTGGTAACCAGCATTTTCTCCTTTTTCCACAGTGTTTTCAACCCTTCACAAAACATTTTTCAAATTTACAGTCACTTTTAGTTTGACATATGCAAATGCTTTTGATTTGGACAAGCCTAAAATTTTGTCAATTTTTTTGAACTGAACACATTGTAGGAAAAGGAGAAAATGCTGGTAACCAGTATTTTCTCCTTTTCCCACAACATTTTTCTATCCCATCAATAAACAGTTGCACCATTTGAGCAGTATTAGAATTGTTGTCCGCAAATGCATTCAATTTGAAAAGGGCTAAAATTTTGTCGTCTGGTTAAAAATCTGTACAATCACAAGAAGAAAAGACCACTCCTGTCAAAGTCAACAATTTGACCACTGGTCAATATTGGCCCATGAAAAACACAAATGCAAATTTGATATTCATTTTCATACATTATCAACCCCTTACTGCAAACAGATTTTGTTTAATCTGATGGCATATTTTTTATTTACCTCTGGCAATCCTTAATAATACTTATGCCAAACTTAAAAAAAAAAACAACATATTTTGCACCACAATGGTCTGCAACAAACCTGGAGACATACCTGAATGTCACGAAATGAGATGAGAAGATTGACCATGACATCAACAGAGAGCAGCTGTGGATCATCCAGTCTTCTCTTCATTCCATTTAATGCCTGTAAAAAATTGTAACATGTTGCATCACCAACTAAACATTTTTCAGGCATTTCAATAGACCACAGTATACAAATAGAGGATCTTACAATTATCAACCCTTTACCATACCCTTTACCATACAATTCCGAGTTTTAACGACCCTAAGGAGAAGGTCTTTTGAAAACAACGTAGGAAAAGGAGAAAATGCCGGTAACAGGCATTTTCTCCTTTTCCCACATTGTTTTCTCCCCTTGTCAAATCAAAATTTTTGAGTCACCTTCATTTTGTTGTCTGCAAATGCTTTCAATTTGGACTATTGTAAAATCTTGTCGTTTGGTATAGAGTTTAACAAGTTTGACTAAAATTATACAATGACTGCCTTGGCAAGCATCATATCTTAGTCAGATAAGAATAAGTCAGATAAGAAGCCTTTTGAAAACATTTTGGGAAAAGGAGAAAATGCTGGTAACCAGTATTTTCTCCTTTTCCCAAAATGTTTTCTACTCCATCAAAAAATAATTGCAAAGTCTGAGCCACATCAAAATTGTCGTCTGCAAATGCTTTCAATTTGGACAAGGTTTAATTTTTGTCTTGTGGTAAAGGGTTAAAATGATGTACACACAAATAACTCTTCATATTCACACTTCTTATTTATGGGTCCATGTTTACAATTGTCATTTAACCCTTTACCCTGGACAAAGTATTAGACCTGTCTCAATTGAAAGCATTCGCAGATGCCAGTTTAAATATGGCTCATTTGATATGATTTTTCTTTGAAAGGGTACAAAACATTGTGGGAAAAGGAGAAAATGCTAGTCACAAGCATTTTCTCCTTTTCCCACAATGTTTTCAAAAGCCTTCTCTTTCAAGGTTTTTTAAAGTCGTCCTTTTGCAGTAAAGTATTAAACATTTTTAGCTGTGCTCTGGCAAAATGGGGGCTTATCTCTTTACCACAAAATCCCAACTTTTAACGCCCCTGAGAAAGAAGCCTTTTGAAAACATTGTGGGAAAAGGAGAAAATGCTGTTAACCAGCATTTTCTCCTTTTCTCACAATGTTTTCTACCCTTTCCATAGCCAATTTTAACTTTTTAGTCACATTTGTTTTGTCGTCTGCAAATGCTTTCAATTTAGACTAGTCCAAAAATTTGTTGTTTGGTAAAGAGCTAATGCATCTCCTTGATGCATTACACCAAGCAAGTTATCATGTATCTATGGATACCTTAAAATCCATTTTGAAAAACCTACTGATTCTCGCAGTACAGTGGTCCTTGGACATTCAAAAAATTTGAAGATAGCGAAAAGTTTTGGCTCATGTCAGCGGGCTGACAGCACGAGGAATGCATGAAGCACCCTTTTTTATTTGTTTTACATCCACTGACAAACAAGTTTTTAAAACTTTAACTAATCTCTCTCGATTTTGTTTCCTGAGAACTACACCAGCAATTGTGCTGAATGTGTGGTCGATAAAAAATCCTAAGTTGAAACTTGTTCCCTGGTGTCAAACTTAGGACCTTATGGTTACAAGGCTGGTGCTATGCCTCACAAACATGGACACCATAATTAGAGTTGTAGTTCGCTTGAAATGCACATTCATGAGCATACAAAAAAAAAGTTCCACAAAATTTAAATCAAAAGAAGAATGAAATATTTTCAGACAGAGTACATTAAGTCAATTGCACTACAGTAATTATGCAAAATATCTTTAACAGCATTTATTATTATTAATGAACATATAAGTCATAAACCAATATCTGTTTTTGTTAGTATGGGTGAAAAGTTGTATCTAAGCACTAATCATTAAAAGTTCTCATGAGTTGGCCATTGGTTTGTTTTACTCGTTTTTCTGTAACCCCCAAGTCCCCCATAACAGAAGCAAAATTTCTAAATAGGCCTGAACATTCCAGTTTTAAGAGTGTGTTTTCTGGATATTTCACAGAGTAGCTCTCATGTAATTCAAACATCCGAATACAATTTCAAGGGTGTTTTTGCCACAATATTACACCTGGCAGCAGGCAGCGTGGTAGAAAGCATTGTAGGAAGAGAAGAAAATGCTGGTTATCAGCATTTCACCCCTTTTCCACACTGCTTTCAAAAGGCTTTTTTCTTATGTTTGTATAACTCATTATCAAGCGGCAAAATTTTAGGTTTGTCCAAATCGAAAGCATTTGCAGACGACAAAATAAAAGTGACTTAAAATTTGTAATTTGTTTTATGAAGGGTAGAAAACATGGTGGGAAAAGGAGAAAATGCTGGTTACCAGCATTTTCTCCTTTTCCAAACATGTTCTCTATAGGCTTCTTTCTCGGGGGTGTCAAAAGTGGGGATTGTGTGGTAATGGGTTAAACTCTGGATTGAGTATTAAAGGTTTAAGTATTACCTTAGAAAGCTCTTCCCCTTTATAAGTATCTCTTGCTCTTCTCAGATCATTCAAAAACCTTTCTTTTAAATGAGTTCTGAAATAAAAAATCAAAGAAGTGAAAGTTACAGTAATGGAGGTTGACATTTACGACGCCTCAACATCTTGTGGAGACCTAACATCTTCAGTAATAAGAGAGATATAAAAAAAATGTTGTTATTTTTCCATAACGACAACAAAATGGCAGGGATATGAGAAAACAAGTCTTAACCCTCTCTTTGAAACAGCTGAGCTGAATAAAAATTAAACCCTTTACCACACTGCAAATTTTAGACACAGTTGAATCTCTTATGTCTTATAGAAAGTTCGATGTGTAGATCATCGGAGTTCTCAAAACTGGGTACAAATTAGATAGGTGGTGAAATACCGGAAGTAAATAGAGGCATCATTTGATTTGTCTTCATTTGACATACCGATTACAAAATAAGACAAAATCGATTACAAAAATAAGATAAAATAAGTTTTATTATTATTATTTAATTATTTATTAAGAAACATTGTTTTTATACAAATACTACAACTAATATGAGCAATAAATATAAAATTTGCATATTGACCGGGTCCTTCACCAAACAAGTTCTGTATGGAATTAGCGTTAGGTTCTTCACCCATCAATATAAATTACAAATGTAACACTTGAACCACTTTTCCGACCCTTTCACACTCAAATCACTCAAACTTTGAAGTTTTAATCTCACAGTCAAACAATCAATCCAAAATCAAACAAACAATCTATAATCAATACTGTAATACGCTTGTTAATTACTGGAGTTGAGAAGTCAAAAGGCATGAAACCTGATTGACAGCAAACATCGTCTTTTACAAATTAACTTCGTGGTAAAGATGTGTGAATACGTTCAAACAATGGTGATTGGACCTTGAAATTCATTCAACGTATGGATAAATTTCGAGGTACAGATAACGACGTATGGAGGTTGAGTTATATTGAGGTAAAGAGCTATGGGATCGGGACCTGGAAAAAACTTCGATGTATGGATAAGTTCGACTAAGGGATGCTCGAGCTAAGGATGTTCGACTGTATATTCAAATTGAAAGCAATTGCAGATAATTTCAGTGTGGTTCAAATGATAGAATATTTCTTACGTAGCATAGAAAACATTGTGAGAAAAGGAGAAAATGATGGTTACCAGCATTTTCTCCTTTTCCCACAATGTTTTTAAAATGCTTCTTTCCCAGGATCCTTAAAAAAAAATATTGTGTGGTAAAGGGTTAATATAATGTAGCAATTATGTAAAGAACATTTTTTTTTCCTTGAAAAGAAGTACAAGTAGAAGATATCCATACTTACACATTGTCTTCGTCAAAATCACAGAGAACTTTTCTAAATTTGTTGTATAACGAGGGTCCATTTTCTGGATGAATACACACTTCTGTGGTCCGTGTCAATGATCCATCCTGAATTACACAGGTCCCATTTCCATCCAGCACATACGGTAAAAATGTAACACCCTGTCCACATGATAACTGCAACAGAAATATAAATACATCAGAGCTCCTGACAGAGGGAATGATTTTAAATTTCAAAAATGAAATATACAGTCAGACATACCTTAAGCATCATCTGAACAAATTTGGTCATCATTTTTTTTTTAATGGATACCCTTTACTTGGTATATTTTCAAGCTATGCACAGACCCACTAGACAAGTAACAGGCTGCTTTATAAGCCAACTGAAAGGATAGCAACGAGAAAACTTTCTGAAGCCCAGAAATGGCAAATTGTGGGCATGTGAAATTCTGGTCAAAGCACATGGGCTATTGCTGGTCAGTTTTGATGATGCTTAACTTTAGTCTGACTGTATATTATAACTGTTCTTCACTAAACCCTATGTTATGGGTACTCATTAGAATGGTCTCTATGAGACGATTCTAATGAGTACCCACAACTTAGGGTTTGGAAGAAAAATAATGGATTCAGACTACCATCACTCCCTCTTATCTGGAGCTTTATACATGTTCTGTGTGGTGTTATAGGAAAAGGGCATTTAACTCTTTACTTCATAGATACTCATTTCTATGCATTGCTTGTAGGAGCGTTTTGAAAACATTGTGGCAAAAGGTGAAATTGCTCATGACGAGCAATTTCACCTTTTGTCACAATGTTTTCTATGCTATCAAAAGGTGTCATATCCACATAAGAAACGGCTCCATCCTTGCTGTTATTTAGGGTCAATTTGAGATACCTTAGAAATGCCTTATGGGGTAAAGGGATAATGCATCTCTAAAATCAATTATACCATGTAAGTTATAACATAATTATAGGTCAATAAAATCAATTTTGTCAATAATCAACTGAATCATGAGGTAAAATGGTCCTTTGACAAAAGTGACCAATAGCAAAATGATTTGGCCCAGGTCAACCTGCTGACTTTGCATAGGTTGATATAAGCCAACTCTTTTTGTAGTACATTAACTCTTTACCAAACAACAAAGTGTTTGGCTTGTCCAAATCGAAAGCATTTGCAGGTGGCAAAATAAAAGTGACTGAAAATTTGAAATTTGTTTTATGAAGGGTAGAAAACATTGTGGGAAAAGGAGAAAATGCTGGTTATCAGCAAGCATTTTCTCCTTTTCCCACAATGTTTTCTAAAGGCTTCTTCCTTGGGGTCATCAATATTAGGGATTGTATGGTAATGGGTTAAGAGCATGGCTAATGTGTATTCTATGGATAGTATAAAATCAACCCTTTACTACACAATCCCAGTTTTTCCATTTAATGTGACATAATAAGGCATCAATGTACTAGTGTCTATTTAAAGGTGGCCCTTTAGATTGTGGGACGAAAATTTTACAAAAGTGCAAAAAAAATCATCCTTATACTCCCAAAGCCCTTTAATTTTCATTCATAAAACCCCAGTTGTCGAAAACCGTCCGACAACACGAGAAATTAGAGATTTACTATGGCCCAGGTTGACACCAACAGGAGACACATTCTATTTTTAGATGATCAATTCGCTCATTTACTTACAGGAATACACAGAAGAAGCTTCAAACATAGCGTCCGAAGAAGACATTATGGAAAATAATTATTACATGTTTGTTATGATGGGGAATTTAAGTGTTATGAGTCACATGCCAGTCAATTGACATTCCCACAATGCTTTATTGATTTTTGGCGCGAAATCTAAAAATAGGTTAAGAGGCTACGTAGCCTTTTAAGGAAATACCATCAAAAAAATCTTTTTTTTGTAATTTTATGAATCTTAATTATTGATGGTTTGCATTATTTTTTCATATGAATTTCAGTGATACATGTATATATATTCTTTAATTTGGTGAGATGTAAAAATTCTAAATACCAACCTTTAACTCTCTACTAAGTGACACAATTTTAGACTGATCCAAATTGAAAGCACTTGCAGACAACAAACCGACCATCATTTTCTCCTTTTCCCACAATGTTTTCAAAAGGCTTCTATCTCAGGGTCGTAAAAACTAGAGATTGTTTGGTGAAGGGTTAAATTGGATCCTATGAAATCTAAGCCAATTGAAATCATTCTTTTAATCATAAAACAATATCTCACAAGTGACAAGTTATAGATCAGAATAGGCAAAACCATAACCACACATGTGGTAAATTCTGAATTCCATGAGTAAAAACTGATTCTACTCTCAGAAAAAAGCATATCACATTGACATATTAAATGTTATTCCAAGGACAGCGTTTGCCTTTGAAAAGATAGAGAAAAATAAAGGAAAAAAAGATTATGCTGTTTACCATCATTTTCTTCTTTTCAAACGTTTTTAAGGCCCTGTTGTTCAGGGTCAGTACAAGACAAAACTGTTTGGTGTGAATAGCTAAAATAAAACTTACCCTGAGAGATATGGTCATCTCTGGGTCAATATCATTGACGATCACAACATTACATTTCATCTCCATGCTCTGTCGGACACCTATATGGTAAAACAGGGAGGCTTGCTGGTGAGCAACGGACATATCCACAACCACAACATCTGCATTGTAAAACACGTCTAGGGTGTCGGTCTCCCCAAAGTCAAGCTTCTGGAATGGTACACTTTCTATGGTTGCAGTGACACTGTAATATAGACAAGATTTTTTAACCCATTTACTGTCTATCCCTACTTTTCCATACTTTTGATGACCCTGAGAAAGAGGCCTTTAGAAAACATTGTGGGAAAAGGAGAAAATGCTGGCAAGGAGAGAATGTGCTATTAGTGTTTGATGATTGACCATGGACAATTTTAGTGTTCCATGATACATCAAAGGCCTGTTTGAAAGCATTTTGGTTTTAGTCATTCATGAAAATAATTCTGTTACTTTGAAATGCAAAGAACTCCGAAAATTAGACAAAGGCTTTTTGTGCAAGGTTTGCAAATATAGGCCCTTTCCTACTCTCTTGCATGCCCAGTAGCAAAGTCTATGGCAGAAGACATAACCCATTACCAAACGAAAAAATTTTAGGCTTGTCCAAATTGAAAGCATTTGCAGCCCACAAAATAAAAGTGATTGAAAATTTGGAATTTGTTTTGTGAAGGGTACAAAACATGGTGGGGAAAGGAGAAAATGCTGGTTACCAGCATTTTCTCCTTATCCCACAATGTTTTCTAAAGGCTTCTTTCTCAGGGGCATCAAAAGTAGGGATTGTGTGGTAATGGGTTAAAGCAAGAGGGTTGCTAGTTTGAATCTTCATCTCAGCCAATTTATTCCATGGAATGATAACTGCCACTGCCACAGGATTCATTCCTCTCTCACTGATGATTAACGTTTCGACCATGGCTATCAGAGCTTCGAAACCCTCTGAGCTTCGAAACCCTATGTTGTGGGTACTCATTAGAATTGTCTTGATGAGATGATTCTAATGAGTACCCACAACATAGGGTTTTGTGGAGAATAAGTAATATTTTCAATTTTGAAATTAAAATCACTCCCTCTATCTGGAACTCTGGCTATGAGGGAAAGCAGCAAGAAAGCATGGACAGAATTTGTAATGCACTGTGAAGTAAGTGAAATTAAATGCTGAAAAAGCATTTTCCACATTAAAAAAATTAACTAACCTCTTGCATGCTTTCTCTATTTCCAGCAGTGCTTTCTTTCTATTCCAAATGGCGAAGTTTTGTGCATTCACCTTGGTGTCCTGTACTGCTGTCGTACCACTGGCTGTGGTCACGTCAATCACAGAGACCACCTTCATCGCAAACTATCTGAAAATAGAGTGGAAAATTCTGGGATTGAAAAATTTACTTTTTAACTTTAATTTTAACTTTTTACCACACGAGAAAATTTTAGACTGGTCCAAGTTGAATGCATTTGCAGACGAAAAATAAAGGTGACTAAAAAATAAAATTTGTTCTGGGAAGGGCAGAAAACACTGTGGAAAAAGGAGAAAATTCTGGTTACCAGCATTTTCTCCTTTTCCCACAGTGTTTTCAAAAGGCTTCTTTCTCAGGGGCGTCAAAAGTAGGGATTGTGTGGAAACGGGTTAAGTAACTGAAATATTTAATTTGTCCATGAAGCAAACACAGCTCAAAGGCAGATTTTTTTTGAAAAAATACTAAACATTATTCATCAATCATCACACAATCCCAAATTATCACACCCCTGATTTGACCAGCATCTTTTACCCAAAATGATTTCAAACTTTTCAAAGCCTAAAAACACAAATATCTCTGCTGAAGCAAGCATGCAGATTTGGCTGAATGTTTTTTTGAGATGACAAAGTTTGTTCACCCTTTATAAAATAACAAAGTTTTAGACTTATTCTACTTTTAAGAACTGATTTAAAGACAACACTTTCAAATTGTATAATATAGTATTTTTACACAGCAAAGTATTAAACCTTAACCCTTAACTCTTTACCATACAATC
Organism: Tridacna crocea; assembly: GCA_943736015.1. Classification (NCBI taxonomy): domain Eukaryota; kingdom Metazoa; phylum Mollusca; class Bivalvia; order Cardiida; family Cardiidae; genus Tridacna; species Tridacna crocea. The sequence goes on from OX031060.1 coordinate 47,769,710, forward strand.
CCATGTTTTCACTACCCTGAAGAAAAAGCCTTTTGAAAACATTTAGGGAAAAGGATATTATGCTGGTAACCAGCATTTTCTCCTTTTCCCACCATGTTTTCTACCTTTCCCAAAACAAATTTTATATTTTTAAGTCATGTTTATTTTGTCGTCTGCAAATGCTTTTAATTTGGATCAGTCTTCAATCTTGTGAAGTGGAAAAGGGTTAAAAGTATAACACTGTTCTTCCACACAGGGTTGACCATTCCTTAACCACACAATCATGAGACTATTATACAAGCTTAGCAAAAGCGTTTTTACCTAAATTCCAACAACCCTTTTAACAAACAAATCTTATTCTTTTGGTTAAGTGTATCTTGTCATCTGCAAAATGGTCCTTACACAAAATGAGATTTAAAATATTGTCATCTGGTAAAGGGTTGATCCTGTACCAATCAATCTCTGGTTTTTAGGACCCAGAGGAAGAAGAATTCTGAAAACATTGTAGGAAAAGAGATTTAAATATTGTTGCCTGGTAAAGGGTTAACCCTTTATATCAAACAATACCTGATGTTATCACCAAGCCTCCCGTTGTGGGAAAGAAGAAAATAATTTCTACACTTCTGAGAAAAAGGTTTCAATGTTTGAGTCAGTGTTCTCGTCTGCAAGTGCTTTTCATTTGAACAACTTCCACAAGTCTAAAACTTTGTCTTCTGGTAAAGGATCAAATCCTTGAACAAAACATTTTAGGCTTCAATTTGATAGCAAATTTTACACAGATGACAAAAAAGAAGTGTCTCAAATGATGTTCAATGGGTAGAAAACATTGTAGGAAAGGTTAAAAATGTTTTTTACCAGCATATTACTTTTGCTTCAAATTTTTCAAATGTCTTTTTCGTTACGGTGGACAAAACTCGCTATTGCAGAGTCAGACTTATATGCACATAGTGTTACATATTTGTAAATATTCTCCATTCCCTATGCTACGATAAATCAAAAGAAGAATAATCTTTCATAATCTCAGCCATAACTTTTTTTTTGCATATGCTTTTAGTTTTACTTTGGTCTGAACTTTTATCAGATTTGGCAGTGACATCACGACCAATCAAATGCATAGAAAAGAATGCAATACATAATTTCAGTCTGTAAATTGATGCAGATCTGACTTTTTCTAATGCCGTCAATTTATAGTGGTGTAAAAGGTATTTGTAAGGTAAAGGGTTGAGGTGTAAACCTTTGGGAGTGTCTTCCATTTTCACTGGCACTGCATGCTAAATTATCGACCCATCCATTCATGATACGCAACCATGTGCTCAGAAATGGTCTGAACATTTACAAATATCGGCAGTCAGGAAGTTAAATCAGTACAATCTTTCAAAAATTGTCTACATTTTGTTTATGTTTTGTTTAGACAACGTGCTAAACTCAACCCCCCCCCCCCTTTTCAAAACTGTTGCATGATGTACAAATCAAAATGTTTTGCATCATGCACGATTGCATTCTTTTCCACGTGAAATAATGAAATATTAAAAGAATGTCCTTACTTCTTGCGCTTGTAATTCAAATTATTGCAAACGATCATTTTAATGCCAGATAACGCAGTTATTTCCAAGAAACTAGTACACAAACTCAATTATGCAGTGACAGGTGCGAGTTTACATTCGGGTCAAGGTCATGTGTCATTCTCCACCGTCTTGCACGTAAATTTCTCAGTATCTTCATTTCCTATATTTAACATTATAATTTTGTATATGACTGAAAATTTGTTTTTCTCAATTTGTTCAAATATAAAAAAAAATGACGCGCAATTAATCGTTTCGAACTTAGTTTGAACTGCGGCTTAGGTATTGCCATACGTAAAACTTTCTTGATAGCTGCGCTGGTTACAAAGCATATAAGCTGTGGACATCCATATTAACCCTTTACCAGACAATCCCTGGTTTTTACGACCTAGTGGAGGTAGCCTTCTGAAAACATGGTAGGAAAAGGAGAAACCCAGCATTTCCTCCTTTAATATCCCACCATGTTTTTCTACTCTTTTAAAGCCAAGTTTCTATTTTTGAGTCGCGTTTATTATGTCGTCTGCAAATGCTTTCAGTTTGGACCAGTCTAAATTTGTGCCGCTTGGTAAAGAGTTAATGTACATGTACGTGTATAAGTTTTACATAATTCAACCAGCCAGGTTAGTTCAAGTGATTGAGCTTAGGGTTTGTAAACGTCAAGTCTCGGTTTTCGTCGGTAGTCCAGCCATGGGTAGACCACTGTTTCGACCACTATTGAAGAACAGCAGATCTAGATCTGTGTAACGAAGCAAGTATTTATTTTTAAAAAATCTGGTCAATTCATTTGACAACTGCTCTCAAAATGCGTCAAAATCGCAAAATTTGAAATAGTGCGTTCCAGACAAAGTAATAAAGATAACAACATAGCATACGAGTATATGTCCTCTTAAATCGAGTCTGGAAATAAATACCGTCAGATTCCACTGAGATTTCGCGTTCAAAGGGAAAAAACTCCTGCAATCCGATATCAATTAGTTATGAAGAGTACTCTCCCTTGTTGTTAACCCCCTCCCCCCCCCCCCACCACCCCGGAAACGTCTTTTTCCCAACTACTACAAACAGTCACACCGCAACGTTAAGAACCGGTGCAAGGTTAATTTATATCCATACGGTCCATCGAAAATCCCGGAACCTCTGTTAACCCTTATCCTGCTTTTTAAGTAAAACAAAACGTTCAAGCCGATTTAAAAAAACAACACTAGACTCTATATTCTCTATTTCAAAGGAGTTTTCTTTTGGAAAAATGTTCAGATTGACCCGTGCATGTTATGTTTTGCCCCCTAGTTTTTCTCTCTGAAAGGCAGGATGCTGAACATTGCGTTATTTTGAATAAATCTATTTTCTAAGGGATTAAACTTGTATTCAAATTGAATATCTCTACCCCTGTTCCATATAGTCAATAATCAAAGAAATGATTGGAATTTGACAATTCAGTCCATAATGATATGAACGCTATTTGTTACTAACCTCGAAAACTTAATTGAACGAAAACATGTCGTTGGTATAAGTGTAAATTGTAAAATAAGAAAGCTTCTTTATCGTATGCAATCATCAATAAATGAATTTGGTTATAAAAATCATAAGATTCTGTGTGACCTCTCACTTTGGTAACTAAATTGTCACTTCAAAATTTAAATTTTGGCAGTCTCCTTGTTTACAAATGTGGGCGCTGTACAAGGGAGGCTACCACCCATTTACAAAATAGTAACCACGACAGCAATATTAGTTTTTCTTTCTTTTGTCTACTGCCATGATAACTTCAGAAGTAGTAACATCTAAAGCCCATGTCTATACCAGAAATAACGGCAGCTCTATGAGCATCTTTTTTTGATATAGATCGTATTCACAAACGGCAATGATGTTTATTCGTCTTTGGTTTTATGCTGTCTACAATTATACAACTCTGCTTTTATGAAAGTGGTGTATACTCGAGTATTCTCCCTTTGACCATAAAAATTATTCAAGTTTCCTGTTCCATGGCATACAGAACTCCTCGGTGATGAAAATCAGTGTTAAACAAAAAGTGAAAAAAAAAAAAACGTAAAAGAACACATGAAATACAGGAATTTTTTAAATTCGCACAAATCATTTGGTTAACACAGGCTCGTCGGAAGGAAATTTCATTTGGTCCGGCCAGTATGGCGAGCGACGAAGTCGTCAAGCCATGCTTGGGGGGTTCGGGGGCATGCTCCCCAGGAAAAATATTACGCATTTAACCCATTACCACACAATCCCTACTTTTGATGCCCCTGAGAAAGAAGCCTTTAGAAAACATTGTGGGAAAAGGAGAAAATGCTGGTAACCAGCATTTTCTCCTTTTCCCACAATGTTTTCTACCCTTCACAAAACAAATTTCAGATTTTCAGTCACTTTTATTTTGTCGTCTGCAAATGCTTACAAATTGAACCAGTCTAAAATATTGTCGTTTGGTAATGGGTTAAGTCATGAAAATATGACGCTGTCTGGCGCATTCTGGCGCATTTTTTGAGGTTTATATTGCGCATTTTTTTTTTTTCGAAAATTGGTCTGGCCATTTTTCATTTTCGGCCGAAAATTTGGTCCGGCCATGGCCGCACCGGCCGGACCGCTTCCGACGGCCTTGTAACAAATGAATGACCGGGATGTGTTCCCCACCCGCAGGTTCAAAAAGAATACTGTATTGTTCGTTTTATTTCCGAGGCCGTTTTCCTGGAAAAATAGGCCTGGTGGAGATATATATATATATAAGGGTTTAGAGTTGAAAAAAAATTGACCATACGTATTACATTCTCTGTAAATTCTTATAAGAATAGTAGTCGAACTCGTCATATTTGTGTCCATACCCATTATACGTAGAACTACATGTACATGTATGAGCTTCGAAATCGTAAAAATGCAAATCGCTCGACAAAATGGAACTGATTAGGACATTAATTTTTGAATAGAAATGGGTAAAAATCTATGATTCGAGCCACATTTAACTGTCGCCTGCTAGTAACTCTTATCACGAATATGTCAGAAATTTTATCGTCTGTTTAACTCTTAACCAAACTACAAAGTTTTAAATTTGATCAAATTCAATAAGGCATTAGCAGACAACAGAATAAACGTGATTCAAAAATTGAAACTTGACATTAGAAGAGGAGATAACATTGTGGGAAAAGGAGAAAATGCTGTTTACCAGAATTTTCTTCTTTTCCCGCAATCGTTTTTAGAAGGCTTCTTCTTCTTGGTCGTAAAAACCAGGGATTGTTTGGTAAAGGGTTGAGTTTTTTGTTGTACTTTTAGGCTTGTCATTTCACCGAGTACTTTTACTATTCTTAGTTACAGTTTAATTTATCGTCATGCTTTCAGTTAGCTCTAGTTGGTAGAAGATGTGACTGCCAATTAGATTTTCATAATTGAACAAAGTTTTTAATAGATCTAGTACACTTGTCTGGCTGAAGAAGTCACGTGTTCGTGCATTATGCCTCACCGATGTTGAAAAAAAAAATGTGTGACGTTTTCTTTTGCGGGGGAGGACTTTTTTTTTTCATTTTTTGACTTTCACCTATTTATTTGTTTGTGAGTTAATGTTGAGCCGGTGGGGCGCGGGATGAAATTTATTATGTAGAATATTGTTAACCATTAAATAGAAGGCACTGTTTGGGATGAAATTATACGCGCTTTACAGTTTAGCACTTAAGATGAGCAGGCATCAAGCGCATTTCACTGACCTTTTGCTGACTATGTAGATCAAGATCAGACTGCACGAAAAGTGATTTTGGATCTATACTGTCCGAAAGAGATACTTTACTGTACAAAAAATAAGCATATGCATTAATGTTCTTAAAACATATATCTATCCGCTAAAAAAGACTGTGATATCTATACGTCGTTAAAAATATGGAAATAATTGTGAAGATTATAATCTGTTAAATTGTGAGGTCATGCAGTCCAGTCGCTGGAAGAGAAATGAATTTTAAAAATATGTAAAAAGTTGACAGGTCGCTATCTCTCTCTCTATATGTTAAAACTACATTGTTTGATTGATTAGGAGAGGTGAGCATCGAAAGACTCATACTTTGCACAAACACAGGAAAAGCTGATTTAGACCCCCCTTTTTTGCACAAGCACAGGAAAACCTGTTTTAGACCCCTTTTTGTACAAAATATCGGCTAACCCTTTCCCAAACGACAAATTTTTTGGACTAGACCAAATTGAAAGCATTTGCAGACGACATGATTCAACTCTTGCTGAGAAGATGATTTCTATCTATGATAGGGTAGAAAACATTGAGGGAAAAGGAGAAAATGCTGGTTACCAGCATTTTCTCCTTTTCCCACAATGTTTTCAAAAGGTTACTATTCCAGACCCGTAAAAACCAGGGATTGTTTGGGAAAGGGTTAATTAACTCAGTGTAGATTTAGGATGGAGCTGTGCGAGACTCGTCATCCTCGTTGTCCACAAAGGCTCTGAAGGCAGTGACTGTCGTGACAGGTTATAAATGCAACGGTGCAAATCCTCAACTTTTCAACCTAGCAGTCATTAACTCTTTACCAAACGACAAAATTTTAGACTGGTCCAAATTGAAGGCTCTTGCAGACGACAAAATAAATGTAACTCAAAAATTGAAATTTGTTACCAAAAGGATAGAAAACATGGGAAAATGAGTAAATGCTGGTTACCAGCATTTTTCTCCTTTTTCCACAATGTTTTCAAAAGGCTTCTATCTCAGGAACGTAAAAATCAGGGATTGTTTGGAAAAGGGTTAATCTAACTACAACAACAACAACAACAACAACACCCGTAAATTATTAAACAGTGACGTAGGGTAGTTTACCGATTGTAAACTAGACCACGACTTACAGCTGTAAACATGGCAAAAGAATTGAAGGTGTGTTTTTTCTCGCTTTCGGTCAAATGAGTTTATATCAGCTGTTGTGATTTTTCATATCTGGAATGGAATAAATTGTTCGAAAGAACAGATTCTCCATCAAAGGCATCGTCTTTTTTGTGATATATCATTAGATGCACGATTTCATCATTCCGGGGATGTTTATTTGTTTTGAAGGCAGTGGAATTACGACCTTGAACTTCTGTCTCCGTCTTGCTGATGCAAGTCTTTTACCGTCTTAATAGCATGAATGGTGTAATTGCAGAACAACCATCATCCTATTAACAGATTAAAATGTTTATCTAGTTTAAAGAATAATGTTTTGGAAGCAAATTGTTGTGGTGGAACGTCTAACGAATCTGGAGGTGTGACCAGGAGACGAATTTGATTGGTTGAGATTTATGTCTGCTGTAGATCTGCTAAAATTTAAACCCTTCCTGTGTGGAAAGCTACGAGATTACAACAGTCAGCAGTCTGCACGTTCTTGTCCATACCGTTCTGATCGTGCATAAAATGTACTCTCTGAGCTTTCTGTCTGTAACTTTAGGTTTAACCCTTTACTCCAAAGATACTCGTTTTTACGCATTGCTTGTAGGAGCCTTTGGAAAACATTGTGGCAAAAGGTGAAATTGCTCGTGACGAGCAATTTCACCTTTTGCCACAATGTTTTCTATGCGCTCAAAAAGTGTCCTATACACATAAAAAAAGGCTTCATCCTTGCTGTTATTTAGGGTCGATTAGAGATAACAGAGAAATTCCTTATAGGGTAAAGGGTTAATTGTATTGTTACCAAATGACAATGTTTTAAGCTTGTCCAAATCGACAGTATTTGCAGACGACAAAATAAAAGTGAATGAAAACTTGAAATTTGTCTTGTGAAGAGTAGAAAACATTGTGGGAAAAGGAGAAAATGCTGGTTACCAGCATTTTATACTTTTCCCACAATGTTTTCAAAAGGCTTCTTTCTCAAGGTCGTCAAAAGAAGGGATTGTGCAGTAATGGGTAAATTTTATCAACTGAAAATGTTTTTTATTTACTTACGGGTTCAATTTTGTTTGAAATATCTTGGAAAGATTTAGGCATTTTTACCAAACAATCTCGTATTTTAATTCTTTACCAAGCGACAAAATTTTAGACTGGCCCAAATTGGGAGCATTTGCCAACGATAAAATAAATGTGACTAAAAAAAAATGAAATTTTGATTAGGACTGGAAGAAAACATTGTGGGAAAAGGAGAAAATGCTGGTCACAATGTATTCAAAAGGCTTCTTTCATGGGGTTGTTTAAAGTCAGGATTTTGTGGTAAAGGATTAAAGCTGCATGAGGCCCTGTGAAAAAATTGTGGTAGCCAGCATTTTCTGCTTTTCAAAGAATGCTTTCTATGTTATGAACACTAAACCCATCATTCGAGGAATTTTCGATTTTTTTTCTACCGTAAGTGGTCTCATTTTAACCCTTTCCCAAACAAGCCCTGGTTTTTACGTGTCTGCAGTGAGAGTCTTATGAAAACACTGTGGTAAAAGGAGAAATTGCTCATAACGAGCAATTTCTCCTTTTCCCACAGTGTTTTCTACCCTTTTTGAGAACTTTCTACCATTATCTCAAAATCTAAAATTGTCGTCTGCAAACTCTTTCAGTTTGGAAGAGTCCAAAATTTGTTGTTTGGGAAAGGGTTAAATGATGTTGTCATCTGTAAATCTTTTTAGATCTAGTTTGGACAGGAGTAAACCTGACATCATTTTGAGTTAAAGTTATTGAACCATTTGATTTAACCCTATCCCAAACAATCCCTGTTTTTTACGACGCTGAGATAGCTCTAAGCCTTTTGAAAACATTGTGGGAAAAGGAGAAAATGCTGGTAACCAGCATTTTCTCCTTTTCCCACTATGTTTTCTCCCCCGCTGGAGACAAATTTCACTTTTAGATTTACGTTTATTTTTTCATCTGCAAATGCTTTCAATTTGGACCAGTCTAAACTTTTGTCGTTTGGTAAAGAGTTAAATTTATGTCCATGCTTTTACAGTGGTTTATATTTTGAAGTTAAATGGCTTACAGTACGGGAAAACAGTACAGTATGGGGGCATTCGGACATTTGTGTAAAATTTCGACTCGGATAAGCCTGTGCAGTCTAGGCAGGCTATACCGTAAATCTGAGATGGTACTTTATGACAACAATATTTGGAACTGTTTCATTCAACTCATTACCAAACGACAATATTTTAGACTGGTTCAAATTGAAAGTATTTAGAGACGACAAAACAAAAGTGACTGAAAATTTGAAATTTGTTGTGTGAAGCGTAGAAAACATTGTGAGAAAAGGAGAAAATGCTGGTTACCAGCATTTTCTCCTTTTCCCTCAATGTTTTCTAAAGGCTTTTATCTCAGGGGCATCAAAAGTAAGGATTGTGTGGTAATGGGTTAAGATAAGTCTGCATGGATAGTGCAGGCTGATCCGAGATGACACTTTACAACAAATATCCGAATACCCCCCTTTTCGCGTGTTGCAGGTCATAATGTATTACACAAAGAGATACAAGTGAAAGTTTGGAATCCATTTTTTGCTTTCAGTATATGTCAGGTTTCGGAAATGAGTTTGCCTCAGAAGACCCAAGATGTCCTGGAGCTTTACCAGAGGGGCAGGTGAGAAAACTTTTTAACCCCTTTACCACATATATTTCCATGTTTTGATTACCAAAGTAAGAGGGCCTTAGAAACGGATGTGGAAAAAGGATAAAATCCTGGTAACTAGCGGTTTCTTCTATTACTGTCAAAGTTAAGGGGCTTACATACTGTATGATTTGCATATTCTGCTGTCCAATCACACTAATTGTACTTTAAAACTAGGTTAGATATTGCTGGATAGATCTTTCTATACTATTACTTGATTATAAGATTGATTTTTCTGGCAACAACTAACACATGGACAGACCATACAATAACAGATTGTCATTTTGACAATCTCTTTAGTTTGGTAGTGCTTAGATTAAGATTTTGATGCTTTCTTATGTCTCTGTCAGTACTGGGATTTTTAGTTATCTTTTATTATTTGCTAACTTTCCAACACTTAACATAAACAATGTTTTTGCCTCAGTTATATACTGTACCTTTTTTGAGACAAGGTTTTCACTGAAAACCCAAGTAAGCTTATCATAAGCAAGAGGTGCACTTGCTTTTTAAGTTTTCATATTTTTGCTTTGTTTCAGAATAACCCCCAAAAATGTCCGTATGGTCTGTATGCAGAACAGATGTCAGGATCTGCTTTTACAGCACCAAGAACTTCTAATGTTAGGAGGTGTGTATCATAAGCTTTTACCTAATTGTCCAGTTTTTGACAACTCTTTAGGCAGAAGGCCTTTGAAAACATTGTGGGAGGATATTTTTCTTTTCTTTCAGTGACAATCAAATTGGTCATTCTTATGAAAAGAGGGTCTAAGGCATTACAAAAAAAGTATCAGGCTGACATGTGTCGAAACTTTTTGCCTTTGATCAATTTTCTACCTCAGGGTTCATTTATTTGTTAACCCATTACAACAATCCCTACTTTTGACGACCCTGAGAAAAAACATAAAAACCATTGTGGGAAAAGGAGAAAAAGCTGGTTACCAGCATTTTCTCCTTTTTCTCACATTGTTTTTTATCCTACTGGAAACAAATTTCAATTTTTTTTGTTATGCCCCACTTCGAAGAAGCGGGGGTATATTGCTTTGCACTTGCCGGTCGGTCGGTCCGTAGACCACATTTTTGTCTGGAGCATAACTCAAAAAGTATTTCAGGTATCATCTTGAAACTACATAAATGGATAGATCTCATTAAGGAGAAGTGCAGTGCACAATAATCATAACTCTGCCCATCATGTTTATGGAGTTATTGCCCTTTGTTGATTTTCATACTTAATTTTTGTCCGGAGCATAACTCTAAAAGTATTTCAAGTATCATCTTGAAACCTCATAGGTGGATAGATCTCATTAAAGAGAAGTGCAGTGCACAAGAACCATAACTCTGTCCATCATATTTTTTGGATTTATTGCCCTTTGTTGATTTTCATACTTAATTTCTGCTGGAGCATAACTCAAAAAGTATTTCAGGTATTTCCTTGAAACCTCATAGGTGGATTAATCTTAAGGAATAGTGCAGTGCACAAGAACCATAATTCTGCCCATCATATTTTTTGAGTTATTGCCCTTTGTTGATTTTCATACTTAATTTTTGTCCGTAGCATAACTCAAAAGGTTTTTAAGGTATCATCTTGAAACTACATAGGTTGATAGATCTCATTAAGGAGAAGTGCATTGCACAAGAATCATAAATCTGTTTATTATATTTTTGCAGTTATTGTCCTTTGTTGATTTTCATACTTAATTTTTGTCCGGAGCATAACTCAAAAAGTATTTCAGGTATCACCTTGAATCCTCATAGGTGGATTAATCTTATTAAGGAGAAGTGCATTTCACAAGAACCATAACTCTGCCCATTTTTTCAGGATTTATTGCCCTTTGTTGATTTTCATACTTAATTTTTGTCCGGAGCATAGCTCAAAAGGTTTTTCAGGTATCATCTTGAAACTTTATATGTGGATAGGTCTTATTCAGGAGAATTGCATTGTACAAAAACCATAACTCTGTCCATTATATTTTTGCAGTAATTGCCCTTTGTTGATTTTCGTACTTAATTTTTGTCCGGAGTATAACTCAAAAAGTATGTGAGGTAAAATCATGAAGCTTTAAAAGTTGATAGTTCACATAAATGGGAAGTGCAGTACCCAAGAATTGTTAATTTATCATTAATAATTTTTGAGTAATTACCCTTTTTTCTTTTTTACACTTTGAACTTAACAGTTTATAATCACATTATATTTAGAATTGGATGCCATTAAGGGGGCATAGATGTTTTACAAACATCTCTTGTTACATTTAATTTGTCGTCTGCAAGTGCTTTGAATTTGGACCAGTCTAAAATTTTGTCGTTTGGTAAAGAGTTAAACAAAATGAATTTTATGGATCCATAAATATGTGACAGTTTTAGTATCATGCATCTTGGAGATATGTGAAGTCTTTACCATTACCAAACAACAAAATTTTAGACCGGTCCAAATTGAAAGCATTTGCAGAAGACAAAATTACTGTGACTCAGAAATTGAAATTTGTTCTTGGAAGGGTAGGAAAGCTTTCTATTTCGACATTTTCTAGAATTCTCTGGTCTAATACAGAGTCTAGATGATTTACTTGGGGCTTATAGTAACTCATCTGTGTTCAACCAATTACAGCACAATCCCTTCTTTTGACGACCATGATAAAGAAGCCTTTCGAAAACATTGTGGGAAAAGGAGAAAATGCTGGTAACCAGCATTTTCTCCTTTTCCCACAATGTTTTCTACCCTTGACAAAACAATTTTCAAATTTTCAGTCACTTTTATTTTGTCGCCTGGAAATGCTTTCGATCTGGACAAGCCTAAAATGTTGTCGTTCGGTAATGAGGTAATCCTCACTGTTTTTACTTACTGTAGCTGGCTGTATCGGATAAGACCCTCTGCGCATCATTTACCATTTAAGAAGATTGAACGAGGGCTCATAACTCATGATTGGGACAAAGTTGACCCTAATCCCAACCAGGTAAAAGTTATTTTTAGATTCCACACATAAAACAGTTTTTTCTCCATGTTTTGTATGTTTCGTGTTTAACAGATGATTGGACTAAATGAAAGCAATTTTCTCATGGCAATTTTAACTTTTAAAATGTTCATTATGACAAGCAGGCTATTATGCGGGTTATGGCCCTTCAAATTTTTTTCCTTATTCATTTATGAGTTAACCCATTACCACACAATCCCTACTTTTGACGACCCTAAGAAAGAAGCCTTTAGAAAACATTATGGGAAAAGTAGAAAATGCTGGTAACCAGCATTTTCTCCTTTTCCCACAATGGTTTCTACCCATCACAAAAAAAAAAATCAAATTTTAGTCACTTTTATTTTGTCGTCTGGAAATGCTTTCAATTTGGACAAACCTAAAATTTTGAGGTTTGGTAACGAGTTAACAGATGGCTTCATTAGCCTGTAAAAATTATAGGTCTGTATTCACCAAGCATTCCTTAAGAATACTGTCAGTGTTATAGTCCAAAATTGTACAGATTTTAGAGAAACACAGCCTCTGATTGGCTAGAAAGAATAGTTTGGCCAATCAGAGGTTGCCTTTCTTGCTATAGCAAAGATAAGATAAATTTAAAATGGTAGGTGAATACAGACCCTAGTATCTAAAAAGATTTGTGTTTGTATTTAATCTAGCTAAGATGGCATCCATTCGACATTCCAAAGAAAACAGACAAAGACCAAGACTTTGTACAGGTAAATTTCTTAATCTTTTATCACAAATCCCAACATAAAAGGAGCCTAAGAATGAAGGTGTTTAAAATATCTTCTACACTGACCAAAATGTTCTCAATTTTCCAAATTAAGAATTTTGTCAGGTAAAGTACATCAAATGATTTTGCATCCTTTACCTATTTGTTATTTGCCCCCAAAACTCTTTACCAAACAATTTCTAGTTTAGGTAGAAGCCTTTTGAAAACATTGTTGGGAAAAAAGAAAATGCTGGTAACCAGCATTTTATCCGTTTCCACAATGTTTTCTACCCTGCTGGAAACAAATTTCAATTTTTGATTTAAGTTGATTTTGCTGTCTGCAAGTGCTTTCAATTTGGAATAGTCTAGAATTTTGTCATTTGGTAAAGAGTTTTAAAAGCTTTTGAAATTTACAGCTACATAACGGGCAACTAGACGAATTTAGAAATGTTTTCACAGTGTCTTTTTTTTATGCCCGTGTGATATATTTGTACTATTGCTACAGGGTTTAGCTACAATCAGTGGTGCAGGGGATCCAAGATCCAGACATGGTGTGGCAGTCCATATATACACCTGTAATGTACCCATGGGTAACAAGTAAGAGTCCTGGGTCCGTATTCACCAACCATTCTTGTAAATATTCTTAGTCTTATTCATCAGAATTTTCTGAATTTGAAAGTAACACAACTTCTGATTAGCTAAACCATTTAGTTTAGCCAATCAGAAGTTGTGTTACTTTCAAAATTTAAAGGAATCTTAGGGAGTTAGACTGAGAATGTTGTTGAGGTCCTTAAGAATGGTTGATGAATACGTACCCTGATTATACAGTAAAGCCTGTTTTAGGAGCTATCTCTTTAGCTCTTTACCACACAATCCCGACTTTTAATGACCTTGAGAAAGAAGCCTTTTGAAAACATTGTGCGAAAAGGAGAAAATGCTGGTTACCAGCATTTTCTCCTTTTCCCACAATGTTTTCTACCCTTTCCTAATCAAATTTCAAATTCTGATACACATTTATTTTGTTGCAGCAAATGCTTTCAATTTGGACCGGTCTAAAATTTTGTCGTTTGGTAAAGTGTTAACATGGCCCATTTACATTTTTTTCACCAAAGTCTAAAATTGCTCATTCAACAATGATATAAACTTCTGACTCTATTTTTCTTTGGAAGTTGAAAAAAGACTGAACTGTTACCTTTAATATAAGGCGAAATTTTAAGAGGGGGGTGGGGGGGGCGCTATTTCGGAATCCTGAACTCTGCTTTTCAGATCAGATATGAATGATCACATTGTACCTAAACAAATTAAAGGCAGTAGGAAAAGGAGAAAATGCTGTTGACTAGCATTTTCTAATTTTCCCATAATGATTTTTACCCTTCAAAATACAATTTCACCATTTGTAGAGTACAAATGCTTTCACTCGCACATTGTTGATATTTTGTCATCTGATGAGGAGTTACCCCTTTACCAAATAAACCCTGGTTTTTACGACCCAGAGGAAGAAGTCTTCTGAAAACATTGTGAAAAAGGAGAAAATGCTGGTAACCTGCATTTTCTCCTTTTCCCACAATGTTTTCTACTCTTCTAAAGTCAGGCTTCAATTTTTGAGTCGAGATTATTTTGTCGTCTGCAAATGCTTTCAATTAGGACAAGTCTAAAAGTTTGCTGTTTGGTTAACATTTCCAAATTGAAAGCACTTGCAGACAACAACATAAACATAACTCAAAAATTTAAATTTCTTTCCAGCAGAGTAGAAAACATTGTGGGAAAAGAAGGAAATTCTGGTTGCCAGCTTTTTCTCCTTTTTCCACAATGTTTTCAAAAGGCTTCTATCTCAGGGTTGTAAAAACCAGGGATTGTTTGGTAAAGGGTTAAGAATGAAGGAAATAACATGGGCTCTTTTTACTTTGACAGATGCATGTATGATGCTGATGGAGACATATTAATTGGTAAGTCTTGTGTTACCCTTTGACGCTTTACCAAAAGACAAAATTTTGGACTAGTCCAGATTGAAAGTATTTGCAGATGACAAAATAAATGTCAATCGAAAATTGAAATTTGATTTTGGAAGGGTAGAAAACATTGTGAGAAAAGGAGAAAATGCTGGTTACCAGCATTTTGTCCTTTTCTTACAATGTTTTCAAATGTCTTCTTCTTAACCCCTACTTTTGATGCCCCTGAGAAAGAAGCCTTTTGAAAACACTGTGGGAAAAGGAGAAAATGCTGGTAACCGTAATAATACTGGAATTGCCATGGCTATCTGTCCTTCTGTCCATCCCCGCCTGTCTGTCCATAGGCACAAATTTATCCGGAGCAATTCTCCTACAGTTTTTCATGTACTGAGCTCAAATTCACACATATGGTTCCTATATATATGAAGTTATGCATGTGCTATTTTCATGACCCTGCTGCAATTTGTTACAGAATTATCTCCCCATGAACTTTGTTCAACTCTTACAGTTGTACTAAACAATTCTGCATTCTGTGACAAAACCTGTTTTTGTGACAAGGAGCTGGTGAGGTGTATAATCACTTTTAGTGATAGCTCTAGTTTTGTGGACGATTACATCAGAAAAACAGGTAGCCTGAATGTTCAACTATTTAACAGAAGGATGGATAGGCACATCAAAAGTACAGATTTTTTCCCATGAAAGCACGGAAAACATTATGCAAGCATTCAGACTGTTTGTGTAAAAAGTTTGATATCTTGTTTCATTGTAGTGTTGCTGGACTTTTGAATTTGAGGAAAACTTTGTAGATCATTTTTTAATGCACAGTATTTAGGCTATCATAGTTTTTGCTCTCTGTATCTTTAACCCTTTACTACACAATCCTGACTTTTGACGACCCTGAGAAAGAAAGCTTATGAAAACATTATGGGAAAAGGAGAAAATGCTGGTAACCAGCATTGTCTCCTTTTCCAACAATGTTTTCTGTCCTTTTCAAGCCATATTTTAATTTTTCAGTCACACTTATTTTGTCGTCTGCCAATGCTCTCAATTTGGACCAATCTAAAATTTTCTCGTTTGGTAAAGAGTTAAAGATATTTTGCCAAGGCACACATTCTGGGACATCATCCAAATCCAATACAAGCATCATATGTACTGACATGTATTTCAGTTCCTCAACAGGGAAGTTTGGACATTACGACTGAGTTTGGGAAGATGTATGTTGAACCAAATGAAATCTGTGTTATACAGGTAGGTCAACACAAAAGCATTTGATGCAGTTTTGATGTGATACATAGAATTTATTTCATCAGCTTGTGGTTAATATGGGGAAATTGCCGAAAAAGGGAAAGGTATGCGAAAATAACAAGTGCCGTAAGGCCTTTCCCTTTGAGGCAAATATTTCCCCATATTAACCACAAGCTGATGCAATAAATTATATATTATATTTTCTCTGATTATTTTGTCAATGAATGCCACTTTTTAAAGCTAGTAATCTTAAGTTAATTAGCCAGATTTTGGACGGGAGGAAAATATTCACTGTGACGAGGAAATAATCTCCACCCCCCAAGCTTAAATGATGTCATTTCTTTACCCATAACATTTCTAAAAATAGACACATGAAATACAATATTTGAAGTTATTTTTTTTATATGGCCTACAACACGTGAAAAGGGGCATTCAGACATTATCGTAAATGTATCCTTATGGATCAGCCTGCACACTCTGTGCAGGCTGATCAGAGCCGACACTTTCCATTTTTGTATAATTTTCTGTTTTGAGCAAATCTTCTGTAAGACAAAATCTAATGTAGGTGTAAAGTGCCGTCTGGGATTAGCTTTTGCAGGCTGATCTAAGAGGACACTTTACACAAATGGCTGAATGCCCATTATAGCATCTTGTAAGCCATATTAACCCATTACCACACTATCCCTACTTTTGATGCTCCTGAGAAAGAAGCCTTTTGAAAACAATGTAGGAAAAGGAGAAAATGCTGGTAACCAGCATTTTCTCCTTTTCCCACAGTGTTTTCTACCCTTCCCAGAACAAATTTTAATTTTTCGGTCACCTTTATTTTGTCGTCTGCAAATGCTTTCAATTTGAACCAGTCTAAAATTTTGTCTTGTGTTAAAAGAGTTAATTGTGGAAGAAATCGCTCAAAAAGGCAGATTAATCTTTAACAAGCAAACCTATGTTTTAACAACTCTGAGGAAAAAAGCTTTTAAAAACATTGCAGGAAAAGGTGAAGATGCTGGTCAGCAGCATTTTCTCCTTTTAACGCAATATTTACTACTTTTTCTGAAACACATATGATTCAAACACAAGAAAATGAATTTTTGTTTGTTTAATTATATGCTGTTAGGTTGGACAAGTCTTGAATTTGGTTGCCTGGGAAAGGGCTTACTCTTTATCAAGTGACAAAATTTTAGAGTCGTCCAAATCAAATGCAAATGCAGGCAACAACCCATTTTTGGCTCAAATGGTAGGAATTGTCTTTGATTAGATAGAAAACATTGTGGGAAAAGGAGAAAATGCTGGTAACATCATTTGATTTTATTATTTGCACATGTATGCTTTCAAAGCAGGCAAGTCGAAAGAATTGTAATTTGGTAAAGAATTAATATTATACAGATGAATACATTTGAAAATCATTGTTACAAAAGGAGAACTTTATACAAGCAATGCCTGGGTTTGTCATAATCTTTTCTTCAAAAGTGATCTGCTTCACGACAGAAGTTTGTTGATTGTTTATTGAATTGATAAAGAATGTAGTTTAGTATCAAAGTAACTAAAGACATTGGTGATTACATTGTAGCTTGAAAGATAATTTCTGTGTAAGTGGTGAAAAATAGTGTGGGAAAAGGAGAAAATGCTGGCTACCAGGATTTTTTCCTGTGTGTACAATGTTTGCAACAGCATTTTGCATATGGGTCATTTAAGTTATGGACTTTTTTGTTGCCAGTTTAACCAAAATACATAATGTCTTTTTTAAAATTTCAGCAAGGAATGCGTTTCAATATTTCTGTTACTGGGGAGTCTCGCGGGTACATACTAGAAGTGTTTGATGGGCATTTTGAACTTCCGAATCTCGGACCAATAGGTAACACTGTCTAAAAAAAACTTTTTTTCTGACTTGGCTGTTATACATGTATCAGAAAGATGTAGGCTTTATTATAGCCTGTCGTCTTCTCTTTTTCATGCAAAAACTTTGACATTTTCTCACAATCTGATTTTCTGAAAGAGGTCTTTCTAGTTTTTATTCTGTAAATAAAAAATTCTTTTAATACACTGATAAAACAGTTATCTTTTTCTTTGGGATGGTATAAAGTGTATGATTACATTCAGTAAAAGAATGCTGTTTTTGGAGTGTAATTAGGGTGATTGTCATTCTGCAATTGATGATGCCATCTGTTTTTATTGCATTAGATGTAAAGTCATTATACTGATTTGAATTTGAGGCTTTGTAATCGATGCATGTTATTAAAGGGTGAGGCGTTCCCACAAGTCATTGCGAAACTCATGCACAGAATCTTAAAGTAAGAGGCTGTGTAGGCAATTAAGGAAATACCACATAAAAATACTTGATTCTTACTTTTGCCTTTCTTCTCTTTTGATGTTAGTCAGCTGTTGCAATATAAAAGTGACTGAAAATTTGAAATTTGTTTTGTGAAGAGTAGAAAAACATTGTGGGAAAAGGAGAAAATGCTGGTTACCAGCATTTTCTCCTTTTCCAACAATGTTTTCTAAAGGCTTCTTTCTCAGGGGTGTAAAAAGTAGGGATTGTTTGGTAATGGGTTAACTTGTTACCAAACAGCAACATTTTAGACATGTCTAAAACAAAACCGTTTGCAGACAACAAAATGAAAGTGACTGAATATTTAAAATTTGTTTTGTGAAGGGCAGAAAACATTGTGGGTAACCAGCATTTTCTCCTTTTCCCACAATGTTTTCAAAAGGCTTCTTTCTTAGGGTCGTCAGAAGTAGGGATTGTGTAGTAATGGGTTAAATAATTCCATGTAAAAGTATGGAAGTTATTGTGATGATGACAATCTGTTATAGTACAGTCGATTTAAGTTCCTGGCAGTAAAATAAATGTTAAAACTAGTTAAAAAGTGCCCAAGTCACTCTGTCTTTTGTTTACTTTGTTACCAGCAATGTGTCATTCTCCCACAATGTTTTAAAAAGTCTTTTTCCTCATGGTGGTTAAGCCATGGGATTTTGTGATGAAAGGTTGAAGTATCATTCAGGTCTGTCAGTTGGTCTGTCCTATATTTTTTCAAATAAAGGTATCTAAATTGTTACAGGAGCTAATGGACTTGCTAATCCAAGGGACTTCCTAGCACCGACAGCTTGCTTTGAAGACAGGGAAGTGCAGTATACAGTTATCAATAAATATCAAGGTCACTTGTTTGAAGCCACCCAGGTTTGAGCACTAAGTGTTGTCAGTGTATTAACCCTTTACCACACAATCTTGACTTTTAATGACCCTGAGGAAGAAGCCTTTGGAAAACATTGTTGGAAAAGGAGAAAATGCTGGTAACCTGCATTTTCTCCTTTTCCCGCAATGTTTTCTCCCCATCACAGAAAAATTGTAATGTTTTAGTCATACTGAAATTGTTATCTGCTTATGCTTTTAATTTGAACAAATCTAAAATTTTGTAGTTAGGTAAAGAGTTAAAAACCTTTGTGTGCTATCAGCATATGCCATTGCTTGAAAATTTTGAAATGATTACCCATGTGAAAAATTTACAGCAGATGACAGAAAAGAAAAATATCCTTGTGAAGTGATGGACATTGACATATAGAATCTGACCCTTTACCATAGAATCCCTGCTATTAATGACCCGGTCTGGGAAAACTTTTGAAAGATAGGGTAACCTGCGGGTAAAAGAGAAAATGCTCTTAACCACCATTTTCTCTTTTACCCACCATCTTTCGGCTCATTATACCTCTGCAAAACGAATGTTTTCGAGGGTATACTGGAATCAGTCTGTCCGTCCGTGTGTCTGTCTGTGTACAAAATACTAGTAATTTTGTGTCGCAAACTTCTCCCACAATTTTTGTTGCTGTTGAATTGAAAGTTTGTTGATACATTGATCGTATACTGAATGTGTGCAAGACACAGTTTTGAATCATCTACTGTCTATGATTCAAGGGTAATCACTTGAACTTAGAAAATATTTTGTTGAATTGCCTGTTTCTGTCAAAGCAATGATGGGGGTATTAAATCACATTCAGTGACAGCTCTTGTTTTTACCAGTTTTGAATTTGTCATCTATGCTATAGATATTCTTTATAGTCTGAAAGAACCTAAAAAAATATCATTTTGGAAACACTTAATCAACTTTTATCACAAAAGTCAACAGAATGTCAGGATCTATACAACAAATTATTGGATAGAATATGTGAAATCATACATGCAAGCATAGTAATTTCCATCAGTAAAACAGCTTCACATTTTAGACAGAAGTGTAAAAAATGACACTCATTATGACATCAAACAGTACAAATCTCAAATATATGTATGAAATAAAAATTCAATAGATACATGTATATTTCTCTGAAAACATGAGATGTTGCGAGATAAAATCTAACACTGTTATTTCCTTCTGATGACTTTTCTATCTGGAGGTATTGACTTAACTCTTTACTAGACATCAAAGTTTTTGACATGCTCAAATTTAAACAGTTCTGAATGACAAATGATGTGATGTACTCAAATAGTAGGATTTGTCCCTGCAAAGGTAGAAAACATTGTAGGAAAAGGAAAAAAAATGCTTGGTACCAGCATTTTTTTTTTTACTACAATGTTTCAACAGCCTTTTCCTTAGGGTTCCTCAGGATTGTCAGGTAAAGAGTGAATGCCATTAGATCCTTTTGACGGTTTTGTATCTGGGGGAAATGAGTCTTTAGAACCATAACCAGATGACAAAACTTTAGACTGGTCCAAATTGAGATGATTTGCAGACATCAAATCAAATTTAGCTTGTATTATGCAAAAGTTGAGAACACTGTGGGAAAAGGGGAAAATTACTTGCATTTTCTCCTTTTCAGGAAAAGCTTGTCCATATGCCTGATAATACTAATTAAGATGGAGTTAAGGGATAATTTTCTAAATCGCTTGTTTAACTCTTTACCACACAAGAAAATTTTAGACTGGTCCAAATTGAAAGCATTTCAGATGACAAAATAAAGGTGAATGAAAAATTGAAATTTGTTCTTGAAAGGGTAGAAAACACTGTGGGAAGAAGAGAAAATGCTGGTTTCCAGCATTTTCTCCTTTTCCTACAGTGTTTTCAAAAGGCCTCTTTCTCAGGGGCGTCAAAAGTAGGGATTGTGTGGTAATGGGTTAAGACTTTAATTTGCTCTTTCAGGACCACTCCCCCTTTGATGTTGTGGCGTGGCACGGGAATTATGTGCCCTACAAATACAACCTGGAGAATTTCAATGTTATCAACACGGTCTCCTTTGATCATTGCGTAAGCCTGTCTCTTATTATTTGATATTTACCAAGCCTCATAGCTCAGTTATTTACATGCTTGGCTTGAGACCTGGGTCACGAGTTCGAATCCCAGGATGGTCCAATTTCTTGCCAAGAATTGATGAAAGTCACTGTGACAGATTCATTCTTCTCACAGTGCTGATCATTGTATTGGCAATGGTTATGCTAGACTGCAGCCAGAGGCATCTGAGGAATATTGCATAGCTAGACTTCAGACTTATTGACGTGAAAAACATTTAAGACAACAGATTAAATTACACTCAAATAATGGAATATGTCTCTGAAAAAGTAAACATCACTGTGGGGAAAAGCAGAAAATAATAGTAAAAGCATTTTCTGCTTTTTCACCAATATTTTCTAAACCCTTCTTCTACATTCTGGTTAAACTCAGGATTGTGTAGTAATGAGTTACAATTTTGTAGACTATCTCTGTACCAGATGACAAGATTTTAGATTGGCTTTTAAGAATTACCAAACAGTTACATTTATATGATGATAATGGTCCATTCAATTCTAAATGCCAAACCCTGCAAATACAGTGTGTGTGTGTGTGTAGGGGGGAGGAAATAGGGGAATGTACTGCACTGTTAACGGCTTGTTTATTTCAGGACCCATCTATATTTACAGTGCTCACCTGTCAGTCAGTCAGACCAGGTGTGGCTATTGCAGATTTTGTGATATTTCCTCCAAGATGGGGAGTGGCAGAGCATACTTTTAGACCCCCCTATTATCACAGTATGTTCTTTATTACTTTAGGCATAAGATTGTAATATCTTCTTTCTACAGTCTGATAGATTGATCTCTCCTACAGCATGTTTGTACAAAATTGGTAAGAAAACAAATAAGCTACACTCTGGCAAAAGGAGGTGTAACTCTTTACCAAACGACAAAATATTTGACTGGTCCAAATTGAAAGCACTTGCAGACAACAAAATAAATGTAACTCAAAAATCGAAAGTTGTTTCCAGCAGAGTAGAAAACATTGTGGGAAAAGGAGAAAATGCTGGTTACCAGCATTTTCTCCTTTTCCCTCAATGTTTTTAGAAGGCTTCTTTCTCAGGGTCGTTAAAAGTCGGGATTGTGTGGTAAAGAGTTAGTGCATTACTAAAAGAGTCATCACATAATTAGGGATCCAGTAATTCAACTTACTCTAACGAATTACTGAATCTGCAGAAAGAATGTTCTTTGAACATACAGAAAATTGACTTATACCAAAGTTTAAAACTGTAACGCTTGGTCAAAAGGGGTATTATGCATATGTGACCTATCACACAAAACAGGACCATCTTGGAATTCTGTACATTAATTAGATAAAAAAAAAAGATCAAAGATAGTGCAGGCTAAGTTAAGTTTATAGTTAAAAAATGATGGTATAATAAGGTAGCATGACCACTTTTCATACAGAAAATATTGTAAAAGCGAAAAGTGTGTCTACCCTGGTCAGCCTGCACAATCAGCTTGTTACAAATCCCAGATGGTCTCTTTTTGCGTGACGGATCACATATGCAAACAAAAAATTGCAAACCAGTTCAGCCTGCACTATGAACTTGTTACAAATCCCAGATGGTCTCTTTTTGCGTGACGGATCACATATGCAAACAAAAGATTGCAAACCAGTTCAGCCTGGGCAGGCTGACATGGTCAAAACTTTTTGGTATTTTTATGCTCCCCGAAGGGCGAGCATATAATCGCCGCTTCGTCTGTCCGTCCGTCTGTCCATCCGTCCTTCCGTGCGTCTGTCTGTCCAAAGCGATTTCTCCACAACCCTTGGACCAAATTGGATAAAACTTCATATATGAACTCCTTAGGGTAAGGTGCCGATATAGTTTTCCCGGATTTTCAATTTGACCCCGTGTCATGGAAAAAAGGGGCTTAATGCAAAATTGCAATTTTTACCAATATCTCATTCAGTTTTTGTCAGAATATCATGAAACTTCATGGTTATATTGTTTATGGAAAGTTTTAGCATGTGCCCTTGCTATTTTTAAATCTGGATGTTTTTTAAGTTGACGTTCTGTCATGGAAAAAGGGTGCTTCTTGCAAAATTCCAATTTTTACTAATATTTCATTCAGTTTTGGTCAAAATTTCATTAAACTTCATGGTTATATTGTTTTTTCAAAGTTTCACCATGTGCTCTTGTTTCTTTATCTATGTGTTTTTCAATTTGACCCTCTGTCATGGATAAAGGGGGTTTCTTGTAAAATGAAAAAGGGGCCCTAATGCAAAATTGCAATTTTTACCAATATCTTGTTCAGTTTTTGTCAACATTTCATGGTTATATCTTGTTTTACAAGTTTCAACATGTGCCCTTTGTTTTTGCAATCTATGAATTATTAATGCGCAAATACGTCTTTCCTGGTTTCTCAAATTAAGGCTGCATCACGGAAAAAGGGGACTTCATGGAAAAAATTGTTTTTCACTAGGTTCTCCTTTATCAGTGCTCAAAACTTTGTGAAATTTCAAATCTGAACTTGTTAGAACGTTGCCCAGGTACCTCTCTTCCTTTTTCTCAATTTCAGGCTGTGTCTCGGAAAAAGGGGGCTTCATGTAAAAAATTGTTTTATGTAATATTTAATATATTACTGCTCAAAAATTTTATGAAATTTTGAATATTGAATTATTATTCAAAAATGTCACAAACCACACACCCGTTGTATTTTTTACAATTATCCAATATTGTCTTATGGGAAAAGGGGGCCTATTGGGCTTATTGTCCTCTACAAGTTTGTGTTGGCTATCTCTAAGATAGTAATTGCCTTTTCACTTCAGATTTTGGGGAGCATGAACAGGTTCTTCTAGGATAAAAGAAGTGAATTTATATCAATTTCTTGTATTTTATGACAAGCACTTGTTCGGGGAGCATAACCCGTCTCTGATGGCTCTTGTTTATATGGCTTGCAACACGCGAAAAGGGGCATTCGGATATCTGCATAAAGTGTCGTCTCGGATCAGCCCGCACAGTCTGCGCAGGCTAATCCGAGATGGAACTTTATGACATTTGATTTTGTGCTACAGTAGACATGGGCAAAACAGAAAGCTACGTAAAAAAGGAAGGTTTCATATTGGATTAGCCTGGGCGGATTGCACAGGCTGATCTGAGACGACACTTGATGCAAATGTCCGAATACCTCTTTTCGCGTGTTGCAAGCCATATGTGTCTTTGGACTGTTCTACCCAGGATTTGCTCAGATGTTAGAAAAGATGTATTTCATTGATCCACAGTTATAATGATAATTTGCTCTGAATAATGGGTTGTGAAGATGCATTAACCCGTTACCACATTACAAGACTTTAGACTTGTCCGAATTGAAAGTATTTGCTCATGACAGTTTCAATGTGGCTCATATGAAATGATTTTTCTTTGAAAGGGAAGAAAACATTGTGGGAAAAGGAGAAAATGCTGATATCCAGCATTTTCTCCTTTTGCCACAATGTTTTCAGAAGTCCTCTCTTTCTCAGGGTGTTAAAAGTCATCATTGTTTGAATTGTATTGGTAGGTGTTAATCCACAAAAAAGAAAATGTATTCAAGTTTTTTCGCCTTTGAGTTTTGAAGATACTGTACTTATAATAATGGCACTGTTAGTCCTTTGACCTTTCTCATTCCAGGAAACTGTATGAGTGAATTTATGGGCCTCATTCTGGGGCGCTATGAGGCAAAGGTATGAGCATTATGTTTACTCTTTATCACAAGACATTTTAAACTCATCCAAAATGAAAGTATTCAGAGACAACAATAGAAAATTGGGCTTTTTTGATGACACATTGTAGTAAAGGGAGAAATGTTGATTCCCACGAATTTTATCCAAAGCCTTCTTCTATGCATTGTAAAGTCTTTATGATAAAGGTATGAAGCATTATTATATAGTCAATATACAAAGTTCATTAATCAGCAACCAGTGCAGATATCAAATAGAAAAGAAGGTATCACATTTTGAATAACAATTCTCCTTTTCCTGCATTATTTTCAGAAATTGCCTATTCTTGAACCTCTGTCATTCCTGCCTCCAGTCTGTCTATCATTCTTAAATATTGATCCTTTGATAGCTCTAAAACTGTGAAGAACACCTATTTGAAATTTAACTTGATTTTAACTCTTTACCAAACAATCCCTGGTTTTTACGACCCAGAGGAAGAAGCCTTCTCAAAACATTGTGGGAAAAGGAGAAAATGCTGTTTACATGTTAAAATGTTTTTTCCAGCTATGTTTTCTACTCTTCTAAAATCAAGTTTGATTTTTTGAGCCACATTTATATGGTCATCTGCAAAATGCTTTCAATCTTAACAAGTCTAAAATTTTGTCGTTTGGTAAAGAGTTAAATGACAGTGTGGCAGTGCTACACATTTCTTTCACATTCCTGCCTGAATAAAGTTTAAGGTCAGTGTTACAAAAAAAAAGGGGAAACAAAGAAAAGGAATCTACAATGATTTCACTATTATTCTGTTAGCTTATGAAGAGTTTTTTTTATTTTTCATTGATAGTTTGGTCCACAGCCACTATCAAGAAAGGAAAACTTTATTTATCCAGATTATATGAATTTACATGGCATGTGATGTGTAGTTGTACTCATAGTTACTGGAAAGTCTCCTATCCCATTAGCCAAGCCCTGGTATCGCAGTTCATAGCATACACAACTTGACAACAGGGGTTTGCTTGCTCAAACCTCCAGCTCGGCTGAAGATTGATGATTGTCATTGGGGCAGGATTCATTCTTCTTTCACTGGTGATCGTTGTTTCAACAATGGCTATGTTGAGAAGAAGTTTTTAGTTTGAGTAGAATATTGTATTGGCAACTGAAACTCAGGAAAGCTTAGATAGGTGCACTGGCTGCCACAATATAACTAAAAGACTGTTAAGAACTGTGCTAAACTGGCCACCACAATATAGCTGAAAGATGTTTCTGTTAAACACCCTACAATCATTCAGTCCGTTCCCCATGATATTTTTAACCCATTACCACACAATCCCTACTTTTGACGACCCTGAGAAAGAAGCCTTTAGAAAACATTTTGGGAAAAGGAGAAAATGCTGGTAACCAGCATTTTCTCCTTTTCCCACAATGTTTTCTCTCCTTCACAACACAAATTTCAAATTTTCAGTCACTTTTATTTTGTCGTCTGCAAATACCTTCGATTTGGACCAGCCTAGGATATTGTCATTTGGTAATGAGTTAAAAGATACATGTACATGCACATGTAGTGAAAACCTTGGCTTGTATTGAACAGGGTTGATACATGAGTTTTTGCGATATTGTTTTACTTTACAAAGTTGTTCTGCCACTGGATGAAACAGGATACTAGTATCTGCACAAGGTAATGTTATGTTGTTGTTGTTTTATACAGGAAGGAGGTTTTCTACCAGGGGGTGCCACATTACACAGTATGATGACACCACATGGACCAGATGCAAACTGTTTTGGTAAAGCATCAAATGAAGATCTGAAACCTGTTCGGGTGGCAGATGGAACACAGGTCACAGCATCACAAATTTATTCGTCATTCTAAATTTCATTCTGTTTCACAGATTATATCATTTCTGATTGGGTTACTCTTTACCAAACAATTCTGTGTTTCAATGACCCTCAAAAAAGGAGCTTTTTGAAAACATTGTTGTAAGTAGCATTTTTCTCACAGTTTATTCTACCATTTCAAAGACAAGTTTGATCCTTTTAACCCTACCAAAAGACACTTTTGGACTGGACCAAATTCAAAACATTTACAAACAACAAATTAATTCATTACCAAACGACAATATTTTAGGCTTGTCCAAATCGAAATCATTTGCAGATGACAAAATCAAAAGTGACTGAAAATTTGAAATTTGTTTTGTGAAGGGTAGAAAACATTGTGGGTAAAGGAGAAAATACTGGTTACCAGCATTTTCTCCTTTGTCAAGTCAAACTTAGTGTGATACCAGATGAACAAATTTTTGAGCTGATTCATATCAGTAGCATTTGCTGATGAAATGTATCAAATGTACAAATAATGAGATTTATCTTTGAAAGGCTAGAAAACATTGTTGGAAAGGAAGGAAATGCTATTGCCAATATTTTTCTTCATTTTTTTCTACCATATTTTAAAAATACACCTTCTCCAGGGTCCTTTAACCCTTTCCAAAACAGTCCTTGCTTTTTACGGGTCTGGAATAGTAGCCTTTTGAAAACATTGTGGGAAAAGGAGAAAATGCTGGTAACCAGCATTTTTTCCTTTTCCCACAATGTTTTCTATGCTATCATAGACAGGAATCATCTTTTCAGCAAGAGTTGAATTGTTGTCTGCAAATCCTTTCAATTTGGTCTAGTCCAAAAATTTATTGTTTGGGAAAGGGTTAAACCTTGGATTGTGTGATAGAGGTTTTTACCCAAACCAGTGGGTGAAGGGGATATTTGTAGGCATTTGGCAGTTTTAGTTTGGTGCACAGACCAGCCTTAATTTTTCTCATCTGGTGCAAGGCTATCTTAGAAGCACTCTTAAAAATGTAGGATTATTGTATCTTTGCACATGCATTATACTTTTATATCAAGCAAATTGTGGCATAAAAGAAACCCATTTTGTCTAACAACCACCTAAATCATAGGATAGAATGGTCATTTGTTATGCAGAAAATTTACCAATAGCAAAAAGGCTGAGATGAGTCAAGACTTTTTAGCAGAAGCATTAAACTACCTTTTCAAAGAGCATAGCTCATAGATACGAGACATTCTCTGGCAGAAGGGGGCTTAATGCATCTCTGTTGTACATGATTTTAGCTAATGTCATCACATAATTCTATAGGGGCCACTGTTTTTTTTTTTAGCTCACCTGAGCACGAAGTGCTCAGAGTGAGCTATTGTGATCACTCACCGTCCGTCGTCCGTCCGTACGTCTGTCCGTCCGTCCGTTCACATTTTCTTGTTTACACTCAGCATCTACAAATATCAACCAATCAGCACCAAACTTGGTCAAAGTGTGTATGACCATAAGATCTCGGATGAGTTCGATTATGGGTCAAATCGGACCAGAACATCTGGAGTTATTTGCCCTTGAATTAAGAAAATTGCTATATTTCACTTTGTTTACACTCTGGCATCTACAAATATCAACCAATTAGCACCAAACTTTGTCAAAATATATATGACCATAAGATCTCGGATGAGTTCGATTATGGGTCTCATCGGACCAGAACGACTAGAATTATTTGCCCTTGAATTAGAAAAATTGCTATATTTGACTTTGTTTTCACTCTAGCATCTACAATTTTTAACCAATCGACACCAAACTTGGACAAAATATACATGACCATAAGATCTCGGATGAGTTTGATTATGGGTGTAATCAGACCAGAACAACGGGAGTTATTTGCCCTTGAAATAGAAAAATTGCTATATTTTATTTTTGTTTACACTCTAGCATCTACAAATATCAACCAGTCAGCACCAAACTTGGTCAAAATATATATGATCATAAGATCTCGGATGTGTTTGATTATGGGTCTCATCAGACCAGAACAACCAGAGTTATTTGCCCTTGAATTAGAAAAATCACTATATTTGACTTTGTTTTCACTCTAGCATCTACAATTATTAACCAATTGACACCAAACTTGGACAAAATATACATGACCATAAGATCTCGGATGAGTTTGATTATGGGTGTATTCAGACTAGAACAACTGGAGTTATTTGCCCGTGAATTTGAAAAATTGCTGTATTTCACTTTGTTTACACTCTAGCATCTACAAATATCAACCAATTAGTTCCAAACGTGGTCAAAACATATATGCCTCTAAGATCTCAGATGAGTTCGATTATGGGTGACCAGAACAACAGGAGTTATTTGCCCTTGAATTAGAAAGTTTTTTTAGAATAGTTCTTAGTCTGTAGCATAACTTTGTCATTTCCAGTCCAATTTACTTGAATCTTGGCATTTGTGTTTATTGCAATAAAACAGCAGTGTGAAAGAACCATAACTCTACTTCATACTGTCTATAAGTTAATTCCCTTTGATTGAAATTTTTACAGCATTTTCTGCTTGTCTGGAATATAACTTTGTCATCTACAGCCTGAACATCGTAAAATTTGATATGCATGATTAAGTCAGAACGACTCCAAACTTGGTATTCATGTTTTTTGCAATATTACGGAGTACAGTGCACGAGAACAATAACTCTACGTAGCAGGAATTATGAGTAATTCCACTTTGATCTTCATTTTTACAGTATTTCTTGCTTGTATGGAATGGGACTTCCAAGTCTCAAGTTAGATTGCAACAATTTGCTGCTCCTGTTTCATTATCATTTGGCCTTGAACCTTGTTATTTGGTATATATCTTTATTTTAGACCTGTGCTGCTTGGTACTCAGGTGAGCGATATAGGACCATCATGGTCCTCTTGTTTTTTTTTTTTTTTTAACCCTTTCCCAAACAACAAACTTTTGGACTAGACCAATTTGAAAGCATTTGCAGATGACAATTCAACTCATGCTGAAAAGATGATTTCTGTCTATGATAGGGTAGTAAACATTGTGGGAAAAGAAGAAAATGCAGGTTACCAGCATTTTCTCCTTTTCCCACAATGTTTTCAAAAGGCTACTATTCCAGACCCGTAAAAACCAGGGATTGTTTGGGAAAGACTTAAACGACCAACTTAATCATGAGGTAAACTTATCCTTGGACGTATAGAAAATTTGACCGATAATGAAAAGTTTCGGCCAAGGTCAGCCTCTGAGGACTGCGCAGTCTGACATGGGTCAATACTTTTCGCAGATGCGTTAAGCCTCCTTTTGCCAGAGTATGGCTCATATATACATTGTAAGTATAAATTTTTCAGGCATTTATGTTTGAGACCTCATTAAGCATGGCCGTGACAGAGTGGGGAAACAAGACAAAAGTAGATGAAAAATATCACGAGTGTTGGCAGCCTCTGAAAAAATACTTTTCCCTTCCAAATGATTTGCATAACAGTGATGTTGGTAAGTTAATTCATGCAGGCATTTAATCCGTTTAGAAGACAATCTTGGGTTTTTTTGCGACCCAGAAGAAGAGAAAAGGCACTTGAAAACATTGTGCGAAAAGGAAAAAATGCTGGTAACCAGCATTTTCTCCTTTTCCCACAGTGTTTTCTGCCTTTGACAGATATCATCTTTTGACCTACCTGGAATTTATTTTCTGAAAATGCTTTCATTTTGTTGAGTCCAAAATTTTGTTGTTTGATCTAGATTTAGAACTTGGGGCTGACTTTTGGAAAAATAAAACTTTCCTAAAGCCGATTATTTTCCTCATTGTCGTCATAATGCGTTTTACGCCTCAAAGCACTGTGTGTAGATATTGTGTCATCTGAGCCATGGCCTGGTAAATGGGCCATTTAGTTCATTCTTGGATACATTACAACATTACAACAAGCAAGTCATCACAAGGTATCCTGTTCCATAATTTGACTGAGGCTGGAGATAAAATGGTCCCAAGACATGTAAAAAAAAATCACAAATAGGAAAAAGATTTAACCCATGTTAGCCTTCACAGACTGTTCAGATTGATATGAGTACACAGAGCTCCAGATCTGAATCCGTTACTTCTCATCTAAACCCAATGTTGTGGGTACTCGCTAGAATCGTCTCCATGAGACAATTCTAATGGGTGCTCATAACATAGGGTTTAGTGGAGAATAATCTTTTTCAATTTTGAAATCAAAATCACTCCCTCTGTCTGGAGCTCTGGGGTAAATACTTTTTGCAGGTGCATTATGCCCCCTGAGCTCTTTACCAAACGACAAAATTTTAGACTTGTCCAAATTGAATGCATTTGCAGACGACAAAATAAATGTGGCTCAAACATTGAAATTTGTTTTGGGAAGGATAGAAAACATTGTGGGAAACGGAGAAAATGCTGGTAACCAGCATTTCTCCTTTTCCCACAATGTTTTCTTAAGGATTCTTTCTCAGGGTTGTCAAAAGTCGGGATTGTGTGGTAATGGGTTAGCTCTTTACCAAATGACAAAATTTTTGGCTTGTCCAAATCTAAAGCATTTGCAGACAACAAAATAAAAGTGACTGAAAATTTGACAATTTGTTTGTTAAGAATAGAAAACATTGTGGGAAGGGTAGAAAATGCTGGTTACCAGCATTTTCTCCCTTTCCCACAATGTTTTCTAAGTGCTTCTTTCTCCGGGTTGTCAAAAGTAGGGATTGTGTGGTAATGGGTTAACACAGGGCATGACAAATCTAATTGTTTTATTTTGTAACTTACAGCTTCTCCACGGAAAAAGCTGAAAAAGTAAAGTTCATCACAGAAAAGGAATTATAGATGCCAGAAGTATTAAACGGTTGTGGGTACCTCCTACCTGTAATTATATACCAGACTAGAGACTTCTAGATCTTCTGTGTTCAAAGTATTTGCAAATAACTTATATACGGCTGAAATGATGGGGTGTTTTATTTTTAAAATCGGTTGTAAACATTTGTAGAAAAGGTGAAAATGCTGGTGAAAGGAGTAAAGTGTTGTTTAACCCATTACCACACAACCATGACTTTTAACTCCCTAAAGAAAATGGCTATTGAAAACATTGTGGGAAAAGGAGAAAATGCTGGTAACCAGCATTTTCTCCTTTTACCACAATGTTTTCTTCCTATGATGGAAAGATTCCATATTTTGAGGTACATTTAATGTGTCCTCCCTCTACAAATGCTTTCAATTTGGACAAGTCTAAAACTCTGTCATCTGGTAAAGGGTTACAAGCATATTCTTCCTTTCCCAGTATCTGTTCAAAGGATCCCTTCCCCAGGGGTGTTCAATAGCAGGATTGTTTGATAAAGGTTTAGCTTAAACAGATAATTGTTGGTCAGAATATTGACTGTTTTCTTGTAGATACATTCATTTTATCAAACAGTATTTTTGTGTTAACCTATTATCACACAGCAGAGTTTCAGACAAGTCCAAAATTGAAAGTATTTGCTGACGCCATACCAAATATGGCTAAAATGTTGAAAATTTCTGTGAAAGGGTAGAAATAATTTTAGAAAAAGGGGAAAATGCTGGTTTCCAGTATTTTTTAATTTTTTTTTTCCAATGCGTCAAAAGGCTTCTTCAAGGTCATTAAAACTCAGGAATGTATTGTAAAGGGTTGAATAAATAAGAGTTGATAAAAAAAAAAAAGAGTTCATAAGGATCATAGCCTATTTTAGCTGTTTTGGCCAAAGGTCTGTTGGTTTTTTACACAGCCTTATGTTTGTTGTTACCATGTGACGGCATCATTCTATTGTTAGAGTAGACCTCTTTTCCATTCATTGCAGTTATCTCTTTACCACACGAGAAAATTTTAGACTGGTCCAAATTGAAAGCATTTGCAGATGACAAAATAAAGGTGACTGAAAAATTGAAATTTGTTCTGGGAAGGGTAGAAAACGCTGTGGGAAAAGGAGAAAATGCTGGTTACCAGCATTTTCTCTTTTTCCCATAGTGTTTTCAAAAGGCTTATTTCTTATGGGCGTCAAAAGTAGGGATTGTGTGGTAATGGGTTAAGAAAAGATGTATATTTCCTTTGCTTGGCTTTATATATTTTGAAGGTTACCGCAAGACAGGTTTTTGTAGACTAATGTCTCTCTCTGTTTCAACTATTGCTCTATTATCTAGAACCCAATGGAGCAATACAGAACTATCATTAGTTAATGTTTTGCAAGTAACAATTTCCCCTGTCTGGCATCAAATGCCAAATATCCTTTAATACTTTGAATCTCATTAACTATGGCCCAATCAAGTTTGTATTGTTTTATCACATGGATAGGCTAAAGCAATAGGAACTTTCTTCCAAAGTATTTTTGCTAATAGTTTTAGAAACACTTTTCATTAAATAAAGTTTATTTCATCAGATTGTGGTTAATATGGGGAAATATTTGCCAAAAAAGGGAAAGGTATGCAAAAATAACAAGTGCCATAAGGAACAAGTTATTTTCATGGACCTTTCCCTTTTGAGGCAAATATTTCCCCACATTAACCACATCTTATGATCTTATGCATCCTTGATTATGTGATGATGAACATGTACTTGGAATTATGCATCATGGATATGGCAATAAGCCTCTTTTTGCCAGAGTATGTCTTATGCTATGTTACATTTTAAAAGACGTCTGTTTCAAGGGTATTCCACCACTAAAGCATTAATTTTTAGCTCCATTGGCCGAAGGTCAGCGGCTTATGTCATGGCCCTGTGTCAGTCATGAGTCCGTGCGTGGCCCGTGCATGTGTACGTTAACTTTTATTTCAAACATCTTCTTCTCTGAAACTACCCATCCAATTTTGATGAAACTTCACAGAAATGATCCCGACTTGGTCCTCTACAGAATTCCTTGAAAGAATTTGATTCCTTAAAAATCTCAGGTTGCCATAGCAACAAAACTGAAAAATATTGAATTTTTTTAAAAGTCTTCTTCTCTGAAACCATAAGGACTAGGGCTACCAAATTTGGCATGTACATGTAGCTTTATCTAGTGGACCTCTACCAAGTTCCTTCAAATAATAGCCCTGGGATCAAAATTGGCCCAGTCTTGTGGGTCACAAGTTTTATTTGGGCTTATATAGGGAAAACTTCAAAATCCTTCTGGTACCTAGCCATGTGGCCTAGGGCTACCAAATTTGGCATGTATCTTTATCAAGTGATTGTCTATCAAGAGTGCCCAAATGATAGCCTAGAGGTCAAATTTGGCCTGGCCCCAAGGGTTACAAGTTTTATATGGGCCTATATAAGGAAAACTTTAAAAAAAATCTTCCATTTGGCCTGAGGCTACTCAATTTTGGATGTAGCTTTATCAAGTGGTTGTCTACCAAAGGTGCCCAAATTAGAGCCCTTTGGTTAAATTTGGCCCTGTCCTTGGGGTCACAAATTTTACATGGGCTCATATTGGGAAATTCTTAAAAATCTACTTGTACCTAGCCATAAGGCCTAGGACTACCAAAATTTGCATGTAGCTTTATCTAGTGGGCCTCTACCAGGAGAGCCCATATTATAGCCTTGGGATCAAGTTTGTCCCCACACTAGGGGTCGCAAGTTTTACATGGGCTTTTGTGGTAGTTATCTTGTTACTAACCATATTAAAGAGTAGGGTTTCTTGTTTTACAGGGCCTTTTATTGAGAAAACTTTGAAAATCTTCATGTTCATAACCACACATTCTGGAACTGTACTATTTGGTATGGGGCTTTATCCTGTGGACCTCCACCAGGGTTCAAGTAGTTGTAGCTTTGCTGTCAAAATTTGCATTGCCCGAGGGTCACAACTTTCTTGTAGGATTTCATAATAAAACTTTTGTATGTCCTCAAGTTTGAAACCAATTGGCCAAATATTGTAATGTTTGGCTTGTAGTGTTTTTACTTAATAGCCAGTGGAGCGATATAGGGCC
The DNA here is from genome assembly GCA_943736015.1 of Tridacna crocea. Taxonomy (NCBI): domain Eukaryota; kingdom Metazoa; phylum Mollusca; class Bivalvia; order Cardiida; family Cardiidae; genus Tridacna; species Tridacna crocea. The sequence goes on from OX031060.1 coordinate 47,804,255, forward strand.
ATCATGGCCCTCTTGTTAACTCTTTACCACACAATCCCAACTCTCAACAACCCTGAGAAAGAAGTCGTTTGAAAACATTGTGGGAAAAGGAATAAATGTTCTTTTTCCCGCAATGTTTTATACCCTTTCCAAACAAGATTTCAATTTTTCAGTCACCTTTATTTTGTCCGCTGCAAATGCTTTCAGTTTGGACCAGTCTAAAGTTTTCTTGTGCAGTAAGAGTTAATATGTTCAACAATTCTCAATTTCTTTAAAACTATTTATGCTGATTTTCATGAATGATCTGATTTGTTTATGTAGTATGTCATTGTTTTTTGTTTGCATGAAAATCTGACTTTTTTTTTTGGTTGCTGTTTCATGCAGCTTGTAAACTGTCCATTATAAATCAGAGATCCTGTTTATTCTGAATAAATTTTGGAAAGCTTATTTACGTTATTAGTGTTTAACTCATTACAATCCCTATTTTTGACGCCCCTGAGAAAGAGGCCTTTAGAAAACTTTGTGGGAAAAGGAGAAAATGCTGGTAACCAGCATTTTCTCCTTTTCCCACAATGTTTTCTACCCTTCACAAAACAAATTCCAAGTTTTCAGTCACTTTTATTTTGTCATCTGCAAATTGTTTCAATTTGGACCAGTCTAAAATATTGTCGTTTGGTAATAGGTTAAAGAACAAAGACTAATCAAGGTCATTTGCAGGGTAAAAGACAAAGCATACCACTCCAAAAGTGTACAGCTGCAGAAAGGTACCATTTCTGGATTAAACATAACTTATAATTATATTTGGAAAGTATTTGGGATCAACTTAAGGTTTTAGGCAATACCAAATGGAAAGCATTAGTAGAGAACAAAATAATTTCGGCTGAAAAAATTAAAACATCTTGTGACATGGCTAGAAAACATTGTGAGAAAAAGAAAAAATGCTCGTTATCAGCAATTTTTCCTTTTCCTACCATGTTTTCAAAAGGTTTCTTCCTTGAGGTTATAACTCGGGATTGTGTGGTACAGACTTAAAACTTAAACAATGTACAACTAGAGCTGTTACTGAATGTGACTTAATACCACCACCAGCACTTTGACAGAAAATGTTTCAAGCTCACGGGGAGATAATTCGTCAACCAGGTAGAAAATTGTGTCATGCAAATCTTCAATATATAATCAGTATATGTGCAAAGTTTCAATACAATTGAAGGAAAACTGCAGGAGGAGTTCGTGACACTATTATTATTTATACACAGATGGACACATGGATATACGGACACTGTGACAGACAGGCTGAATTTAGTATACCCCCAAAAACATTCGTTTTGAGGGGTATAAAAAATAACTACATCATCGTAAAGTTTTCAAAATTTGCAAACTGAAGAGAAGTGAACACTTCTACATATGGAAGAAAGGTGAGAAATGATAGGCAATGAGTTTATTGATCAACTAATTCCACCCAGTTTGGGCTGGAAAGAAAAAATAAGAGCTTCACAAATGGCTCATATATATCTGCTTGTCAGTGAAATGGCTTAAAATCTAGAACAACTGCAGATATCCAAATTTTAAAAAAACACATGTACAACTTCACATCATAAAGATTCATTTTGGTAAGTTTTATTAATAACAATGGTAATTGTAAGAGGCGGTTGAGCACAAGAAATTTTGCTGACAGACATATGGACGACAGGAGGCCATAACATAATACAACCCTTCCAGTGTATAAAAAGAACAAAAAAGACCCAAATTTAGACCAAAAAGACTTTAATCACCAACATAACAGGTTTCTACTTCAGATTCTAATATTGAAAAGTAAAATACATGTGGTACAACACACAGTAAAACCTACATATTGGCATGATTTGATGGTATTCAACACTATAACAAGCGCTTTTCCGATAGTATTTCCATAGCAGAGCAACAAGACTTCACTGAGGGTCACCATACAGCACTGTAGCCAAGGTAAAATATGCCATTGCCAAAGATACCTCATTCTGACTAGTGCCTTGATAGATCTAACATGGCCTGTATTCACCAATAGTTCTAAAATTGTTTAGTTCTGGTCTCCGAAAGTAATGCAATTTCTAATTGGCAAAACCATCCAGTTTAGCCAATAAAAATAAAAAAATATGTTACATGTACTTTTAAAATCAGAAAGTTCTCAAGAATAACAAGAATGCAGTCAAGAAAGGCTGGTGAACATGACCCTGATCACACCAAGATTACAAATGTGTCCGTTCCATTTGCCAAGGTGAACTTGAAATAATGACATAAGCTAAAGCCAATCCAGCTCATATGTGCTGTCTAATCTTGTTCTATACTGTCAAATAATGCAGTTATATCCAAACAGTTGTTCAGGCTTGACTTCTGTATGAGCCATACTCTTGCAAAAGGAGGCTTAATGCATCTTTGTAATGCATGACACCTAACAAGTCGTCACATGTTCATGAATCCATAAAACTCGTTTTGTCCAACAATCAACTTAGTCGTAAGGTAGACTGGTCCTTGGACATAACAAAATGGAACAATAGCAAGAAGTTTTGGCCCAGGTCAGCCTGCCCAGGCTGACTGGGGTCGATACTTTTTTAAGCCCCGTTTTCACAAAGCACAGCTTGTATATTTTGACATTATGTAGACCTTTCTGTACACTATAATCAGTTTTAGGTTTGTAAAAAAAAAAAATCTTGATAGCAGTAGAGATGCTAAATGCATTAATTCTTAACCAAATGACAGAAACTTAGACTTGTCCAAGTTTAAAGCCTTTACACAAATGGTGGATTTGTTTTTGATAAGGTAAAAACATCGAGTAAAAGGAAGAAAATGCTGGTTGGCAGCAGTTTTTCTTTTTCCACTTAGTCTTGAAAAGCTCTTTTCCTCATGGTCATTAAAAAATGAAATTGTTTGGAATAGATTTAATCTTTACTGTTTGCCTGCAACACAAAATTTGAAAAGCTGTTGCAGACAGTCCAAATTAAGACCACATTGCACTAAGCATGCAGTCTGATCTTTGATATACAGTTTGATAACCTGTGAAATAGCCATCAACAGAAATAAAAATTCATAATCATTTTTTTTGTCAATACTACTGAGTAAGTCCAATTGAATTAGTTCTAGAAGACTCCAATAATTCTGCAAAAAAATGCACATGAATGCACTGTACATGTAAGTGCTAAAACTTAAAAGTGTACAGAAAACAAAATGGATATTTAACTTCTTACATTGTGCATATAGATGTTGATCTACAGCGTCCCAAACCAAAACAGGCACTGTATGGGTAGAGGCTATAATAATTCTTGAAGTTTCATCATTGGCTTTAAAATTTTGGGATGCAATACATTTAATATTATAAACAAAAAGTGATTATAGTGTCCTTTGTTTACAAACACCGAGTCTATTCAAAACATTTCAGGGAAATGCTAGTCATTTAAACCTTTCCCAAACAAGCCCTGATTTTTACGTGTCTGCAGTAAAAGTCTTTTGAAAACACTGTGGGAAAAGGACAAATTGCTCGTAACGAGCAATTTTTCCTTTTCCCACAGTGTTTTCTACCCTTTTTGAGAACTTTCTGCCATTTTCTCCAAATCTAAAATTGTCGGCTGCAAACTCTTTCAATTTGGAAGGGTCCAAAATTTATCATTTGGGAAAGTGTTAAATCTTTACAACACAATGAAAAATTTAAAAGACCCTTAGGAAAAAGCCTTTTGAAAAAAATTGTGGGAAAAGGGGAAAATGTTGGTAAGTAGCATTTTTCTTTTTCCCACAATGTTTTCTACTCTTTAAAAGGCAAAGTTTATCATTTGAGCAACATTTATTTTGTGCAAATGCTTTCAATTTGGACTTGCCAACAATTTTTTCATATGGTAACGAGTTAAAAGTTACTTATTGGTAAATGTACACATGAATTCACCTTGTGTGTGGTTTAATGTTCTTTACTGTATTCTTCACCAGTGGTAAAATAGCAAGCTCTAGTCTTTGTCAACAAAGGTCACGGATATAGATTTTCATTTATACATATACTGCCCTTACTGCGGAAAAAAAATAATAATTATACCACACTAAACATAACAGAAACAAATACATCAACAAATAATTTAACACTTCAACAAATATTCAACTTAAATCTCATGTATACAAAAGAATTCTATAATTTTCAATTTAAAAATATTTTCTTCAGAAAGCATAGAGTGGGTCGATGCCAAACTGACTCCATTTTCAACAATATTTCTTTTGCCACCGTTAAAAAAATCCACTAATGTTCTTCTATCTTATTTTTCTGTAAAATTCTGATTACAAGAAAAATATGCAAGTGCTGTGTCGTTACATTTTCTCCTTTCCCACAATGTATTATACCCTTCTAAGAACAAATCTAAAAGCTTCAGTCACATTTTACTGCAAGTTCTTTAGGTACAGAAAAGTATAAAATTTTGCCCACTGGTAAAAGGTTAATGCGACTTGGCAGATTGTGTTGGGACAAAACAAACTCAAAACAGAACAAAACAAAAACATTATCACAGTAAACAAACAATTCTAAAATTCCATTCAGTAGCATTCAGTAACAAGGTACATGTACAATGGAATGAGTCTGTCGACCTCATACAATCATACTACAAATACAGTGTAAATTGTCATTTCAAAATCAACCAATAGATAGGTTGATACATTTATTGAAGCCAATCAGCTTGCTTCTCTTAACAGAATAAGAGTGATAGGCAGTCAAAAGAAACTTGGTATCTTGGATTATTACCTAAAAGATGAAGGTCTGCTTTAATAACGTCTTTATTTCTTCCAAAAAAAAAAAAAGGAAAAAGCAGCACAAAACACTGAAATCATTTTCTTGTAAAATACAGGGCTTGTATGTAACAACTATTCAAATGAAATTCTGTGTCTAATAATACCAAAGAATTTTCAAAATTTGTAAGAAACAATTCCTTATTCTTTTCCTATAATGTCCTCAAAAGTCTCCTCCCTGGGGTTGTTGAAACTTCGGCTTGTTCGACAAAGAATCAAAGTGTCAAGTCTTTACCACACAATCCCAAGTTTTAAAGACCCTAAGAAAGAAACCTTTTGAAAACATTGTGGGAAAAGGAGAAAATGCTGGTAACCAGCATTTTCTCCTTTTCCTGCAATGTTTTTTTTACCCTTTCCAAATCAAATTTCAATTTTTGATGCACATTTATTTGGTTGTCTGCATCTGCTTTCAATTTGGACTAGTCCAAAATTTTGTCATTTGGTGAAGAGTTAAGATTGTGAAAAAGTTGAATAAAGACAGGTTGCACAAATCAAAACCGTTCATTCTATGATCATTATATAATTACTTAATTCTACAATCATCCTCATATCATTTATGACACAAATGACTTTCATAACAAGGTGTAAACTGGTCTATGTCTGTGTAAGTTTAGCTTCTAGAATGCCAAGGCAACTAACTTTTTGTAAAAAAAAAAATCAAACCCAAATACATGAACTGTATGCCATTTGAAAATGTTTTTTAACTAATCCAATTTCAGCTTCCTGCACATTGTGGATCTAAGATCTGATTGCATGTTCTGTGCAATCAGATCTTGATATACATTGTCTAGAAATAAACTTAGGTTCTGCTTTGCACTGACAAGATTACTCAATGAAAGTGTCGAAAACATTTTAGGAAAAAAGGGAAAAATGCTGATAAAAACTATTTTTCTTTTCTAAGTTTCCACCAGCCTTTTAGGCAGGAAACCTGTGGAATCCAAGGAAGCTTGGTATAGCATTCAGACAGTTCTTCAGTTGTGCTAGTTTCTTCTAGAGATAATATTATGTAAATAATTATTCCATCTATTTATCACCAGACTTTCTTCTGTGCGAAAAAACAAATCTGAAACCATTACATAGAAAACGCAAATTTGTGAATCTCTTGTTTCATTTGCCATCAATCCACAAGAGAATGCAATGATGACTTCTTTTTGTTTCTTTCCGTTTCAAACAACAGTTTTATTTTATTTTATTTTTTTTGTTTTCTCGTCTTTCAGAGACAAGAAATTTTATCTGTGAATAAATATACTTCTATACATGTATGCTTATAGAATGAATAAACTACATTATCACCATACAACAACCTGTACAAAGTGTGATAAAGTTACTATGTCACAATCAGAGTGTGTCATTTATGATGTCATCAATGATGTCATTATTTACATTACCTTGAACTTAATTTACTCTTTAGCAAACAACAAAGGTTAGACTGGTCCAAATTCAAAGCACTTGCAGATGGCAAAATAAATACAACTCAAAAATTGAAATTTGTTTCTGGCAGAGTTGAAGGCATTGTGGGAAAAGGAGAAAATGCTGATTACCAGCATTTTCTCCTTTTCCCACAATATTTTCAAAAGGCTTCTATCTCAGGATCATAAAAAATCGGGGTTTGTTTGGTAAAGGGGTAAGCAAATTTTGTCAAGAATTTGACTTTCAAATGGTCCCAAGATGCAAAGCAAAAAATAAAAGAAGTTGTTAATGTTACTGAAAGTAAGTATTTGATTTTGGTTAAGGTAGAGCTTCACTGGTTTATTATGCCTTATAATGTGAATTTCATGGTAAAAAAAAAGCTTTTCCGAATATTGGCTTTACGATGTCAGTTGAAGATGACAACCACTTGAAATAATTTTTCCAGATTTTTTTTCTTACTGAAAGTTTACAAGTTAATAGAACTCAATGAAAGAAAGCAAATGAAGGAACTGCTGTAATACTATGGACAGTCCATTTTCATTTAAACTTTTTACATAAAATGATTTGAAAATGATTATGCTGTCAGTAATGTGATAATAATAATACCCTCATTTATTTTTGTACTGAGACTGACTTCTGCTTTCTTTCTTTTGTAAACAATTACTCTAAATTGTTGCTTGATATCATTTGTTTTAAATGATCTATCATATTAATTCTGTAAAAGAAAGAAAGAAGAAATCAACAGTTTTCTTGATAAGAATTGAGTGACTATAACTCACTATTTTCATAAAGTAAGATTAAAAATATTTCAAAATGTTTGATAAAAGTCATTCATAAATCATCATATAATGTACTAAATCATCTGGTTAAAATCTTCATCGAAACGGGCTGTACTTTTTATCGTCACATATTCTCTCACTCAAGTCCATGTAACACTGACAATTATATATTGTTAAGTATTATTTCCAAGAAGAAAAAGACTAAAAGAAAAAAACATTTTTCTTAAATACATTTTTCAGACAGAAAAAAAAGAAAATCACTGTGTAGTCTGAAAATTTTTCACAACTGAGATTTCAGCCCATGTGTTTAGTTTTTCTCTGGGACTTCCTGAAGAGTATGCCACTGTGCAATTGGTCGTCTTGGGTTGGCCAGCATGTCACTCCAGTGACGCAGCTCTGTGCCAGTAGAATTACATCCAAGTAGGACTCGTCCGATGGGTTCAGATGTACCAATACGATCATAGTCAACCACTGTGATGATCAAGGTGACTTTCTGTAGATACAGAATGTAAAACGCTAATAAATATTTATAAAAAAAAAACTGACTTAACCCATTACCACACAATCCCTACTTTTGATGACCCTGAGAAAGAAGTCTTTAGAAAACATTGTGAGAAAAGGAGAAAATGCTGGTAACCAGTATTTTCTCCTTTTCCCACAATGTTTTCTACCCTTCACAAAACAAATTTCAAAATTTACATCAGTTTTACTTTGTCATCTGCAAATGCTTTCAATTTGAACCAGACTAGAATTTTGTCGTTTGGTAACGAGTTAAGTCATGTCCAAATTTAAGACATTTGCAGGTAACAAATTAAACATGGCTAAAATGTATAGACAACTTACACTGTGCAGTCTGATCTTAACCCTTTCCCAAACGACAAATTTTTTAACTATTCCAAACCAAAAGAGTTTGCAGACGACAATTTCAGATTTGGAGAAAATGGCAGAGAGTTCTCAAAAACAGTAGAAAACACTGTGGGACAAGGAGAAATTGCTTGTTACGAGCAATTTCTCCTTTTCCCACGGTGTTTTCAAAAGACTTTTACTGCAGACACATAAAAACCAGGGCTTGTTTGGCAAAGGGTTAAGTGCAGTTTGAATTTGTCTAGGAAAAAAAAAATAGGAAAAAAATGTGGGAAATGAAGGAAATTCTACCTACCACCACTTTTCCTTTTCCTACAATGATTTCAAAAGCCTTCTTCTTTGGGGTAGTTGAGACCCCAGCAGAATGTTTTGTACAGGTTATATTATGGATTACCCAGGAGACATTACAGACAGACAAGAGAAAAGTTATACTGTATTGTCCAAAAATGATACAGTTTCAGACTGTTTTCTAAATATAAAGAATTCTTCCCCATTCAGTTTCAGTTATGGCATGATAGAGACAATGATCATAATTATTAAAGCCCACTAAGTTCAGTCTACCATTGCTGGAAAAATCAATAGACAGGAAATATGTCTGTGCACTGATTATTGAACATGGTTATTACTGGAATCTGCTTACTGTTTATTGAAAACAAAAAGCAATGAAGATACCATTCAGGCTCATAAGAATGATTTGTATAGTGTTTTATGCAGTTTTCAACATAGTTTTCAACATTATTTCAATCATGTCATGGCAGCCAGGGTACCTATTCATGCTTTTCTGGAGTTTCTTTTACAATTATTACTTTGCATAATATTCTTCCCAAGCCACTGGAAGCCTTCAAACATTACCATTATTAAAAACAACAATCTGATGTAAAAGAAATTAATTTGGTCACAACGATTATCACCATTCCTAAGAAAGAAATCTGATGAGCTTGGGATTCAAATCAGCAATTGTCTAGTGTCCTGTTGGTTGGTTGTATTGGAGTTTAACGCCACTTTAACAGCTAAGATCATACCATGGCGGTTGGTGACGCACATGTGTTTCCTGGCTTTCTCATACCAGTACTAACACTACTTTCTTTCCAAAGCCAACCACTACTTTTCTCACATGCTTCAGCAGAGGTGAGAGGCGAAAATACGCCAGAAAGAAATTTTGCCTCAACCGGGTATTGAACTCATGACCACCAGGTCAAGAGTCCACCGCGCTCACTACCGAGAGCCCCCCCGGGCCCTCTAGTGTCCTGTACACTGCTGACTGTGCCACAAGGGCTCAGCTCATGCTAAACCAACAAGCAGACCAGAGAAACAGAACTTAAACACATTACCTTAACCCTTTACTCCATAGATACTCATTTCTATGCATTGCCTGTAGGAGCCTTTGGAAAACATTGTGGCAAAAGGTGAAATTGCTCATGAAGAGCAAATTCACCTTTTGCCACAATGTTTTCTATGCTATCAAAAGGTGTCATATACATATAAGAAATGGCTTCATCCTTGCAGTTATTTAGGGTCATTTAGAGAACTCATAGATATGCCTTATGGGGTAAAGGGTTGGGTTCCATTTTAACCCTAAAAGCATTAAAGAGGGAGCAGAATTTGTTCAACAGGTTTTTAAGAAAGTCTTGAGTTTCAGTGACCCTAAAGAAAAGGGCTTTTAACAACACTGTGGGAAAAGGAAAAAAATGCTGGTAAGTAACAATTTCTCCTTTTCCCACACCGTTTTCTACTTTGCCAAAGAATTTCGCCAATGTTTTTGAGCTTTTTAATTTTTTACATCTGCAGGTGCTTTCAAGTTAGAAGATTCTAGAAACTGTTGTTTACTAAAGGGTTAATAATGACTGTTAAATCACATTCAAAGATGGCTTTTAAACTAAAATACAAACAGAATTAAATGTAGAAAGTAGAATAGAGATGGCTGTCATTAGGTAATAAGGAATATGGAAAAATAATCATGGCCCTGACAGCTAAATTATTAGTCACTGATTTATGGTTTTCAAAGTCGTGGATACAAATCCCAGCAGAGGCAAAATATTTTTTTCATTATCTGTTTTGGTTTTATCTCTATAGTGACAATACATGTAGGTTCTCTCCATCCCCCTCCCATTAGTACAGAATCAAATTTTATACTCCTTTAACTCTTTACTGAACATCAAAATTTTGGAATGCTACAGGTTGAAAGAATTTGCATACTACAAAATAAATGTTGCTCTCATGACAATTTTTACCAATAGGGTAGAAAACATTGTGGGAAAAGGAGAAAATGCTGGTTACCAGCATTTTCTCTTATTTCTATAATATTTTATAAAGCTTTCATAGTGCTGGGTCATTAAAACTCAGGATTGTGTGGTATAGGTTTTTACAATTCAGTGTTGATTAACTCTTTACCACACAATCCCGACTTTTAACGACCCTTACAAAGAAGCCTTTTGAAAACACTGTAGGAAAAGGAGAAAATGCTGGTAACCAGCAATTTCTCCTTTTCCTGCAGTGTTTTCTACTCTTCTATAGTCAAGTTTCAATTTTTGAGTCACATTTAATTTGTCATCTGCAAATTAGATGTCTAAAATTTTGTCGTTTGGTAAAGAGTTAAAATCAGACTGAATGGAACATGCAGTCTTATTAGACTGTATACAAAATACAGTCTGATTTCAATCAACACTAGCCACTAAACTTGAATTGCTCCCAGTCAGCTATTTTGCATCAAATAAAAAAAGGTATATCGGCAGAATGGGTTATTGTACACATATTATTATAAAATTTCACAAAATTCTGTCTAATGGTATTGGATATATTCTCACGGACCAATTCACGGACGGATGGACAGGGCGTACAAAGCTAAAACTATATCTCCCAGCGTTTGGCAGGGGATCATACACTTATAAACTGAACTGGAACCCGTTCTCCTCACAGAAAGCTGAGACAAAAAAGGAATATTTACTTTTATAATTCAGAAAATTTCCCACCATCCATGTTACCTGAGTATATTATATAACATTTACAATAGTCTGTGTCATGTACAACAGCAAATTTCAACATAAATATCATAATTTAGAAGAAAAAGAAAATGCATGTTCAGACGAATTTACTTCAAGATATTGTGTTAAAAGCATAAAAAGATTAAAAAAAGATCACTGTAAATTCTTGTACTGTGTTATTCACTCTTGTTGCCTGCCATACAGAGCTTTATTATGAACTAGGCAACCTGTGAAAACACTACCAGTATATCAAAAGATGAAAATGCTTTAACTCATTACCAAATGACAATATTTTCGGCTTGTCCAAATAGAAAGCATTTGCAGACAACAAAATAAAAGTGACTGAAAATTTGAAATTTGTTTTCTGAATGGTAGAAAACATTTTGGGAAAAGGAGAAAATGCTGGTTACCAGCATTTTCTCCTTTTCCCAAAATGTTTTCTATCTCAGAGGCCTCAAAAGTAGGGATTGTGTGGTAATGGGTTTACAAGCATTTTTCACTTTGCCCAAATTTCTTTCTTACATGTATGTCTATATCAATGAAACCAGTATTAACTGTCAAAATTTTACAAGATAACAATAGACTTGCCAAAATTTTCTTTATGAGATATTGGTGGGACAGATCTATAATGAAATGCTTCAACTTCTTACCAAACAATCCCTTGTCTTTACCATTTGGACAAGAAAGCTTTTGAAAACAATGTGTTCCAAAGTGAAACCCAGAACTTTCTCCAATCTCCATAATGTTTTCCAGTCGTTCACTGACTTATACCATCATCAAAAGCTATTTTTACTTAGTCATGTCCTTATGCCCTGAATTTTGCAAAATCTCAAATTTTATCATTTGGAAATGAGTTAGGTTAACAAAGACTCATGCATGCATGAGCTAAGTCACATAAAGCCCCTGGACTAATAAGAAAAGTGCAAACACTGTTATGATCTGAAAATATGCCTTAACAGCTTATAGAAGAAAAAAAAATGGTCAAAAGTAACTTTAAATTTCTTGCAGTTATACTTAACGTTAGAACAGAGACTTATATATTGGTAAATATCAGATTTTGGAAATCAATTTATGCAACCTCCCACTTTTTTTCTTAACTCATTACCAAACGACAATATTTTAGGCTTGCCCAAATTGAAAGCATTTGCAGACAACAAAATAAAAGTGACTGAAAATTTGGAATTTGTTTTGTGAAGTGAAGAAAAAATTGTGGGAAAAGGAGAAAATGCTGCTTACCAGTATTTTCTCCTTTCCCCACAATGTTTTCTAAAGGCTTCTTTCTCAGGGGCGTCAAAAGTTCATCTGTGTGGAAAATATTAATGACTCAAAGTTCATCAGCACAGAAAATATTCATTGTATACATGTATGTATTTATTTAAATATAGAAATAATAATTCATTATTCATCTATGTAAGAAATCATTAACATTTCATATGCCTAAAAAGTTACTCATTTTTTCAGATTTAATCCACATGTATGTAGAAAATAATCAATATTCACATTTCAAAAATGTAAAAACTATCTCTTTTTTTTTACAGTAAATCTGTTTAGAAAATATACACTATTCATTGCATATCTGAATGGAAAACATTCTTTATTCACAGACTATTTGTGTGGAAAAATATTCATTACGCAAAATATCTGAGTGGAAAAATATTCATTATTCACAGTTATTCTGTTTAGAAAATTTTCATCAGTCACAGTTAATATGTCTAGAAAATGTTCATCATTCAGAGTCTATCTGTGTTTAACATAATAGTTTTTCACACTCCTTGCTATGTCGAAATTATTCATTATTTTCAATTTAAGTAGAAAATATTATTTGCAGTTCAACCAAATTTAAAATATTCATCATTCAACATGTTAAATGACCTCTTTATTTCAAATTTCAGTATGTACTTTAAAGTAAACCACAAGTGTTCAGCAATTACAATAAAATATATATATATATACACATGTATTTACAAAATAGTTAAGCAAATGAAGTTGGTTTATGACAATCAACTTTGCAGTCTTCTCTTCCGGGCATGTATCAATTTTCAGGACTCTAGCCTTGTTTTGATAAATCCATATTCATGACTCTTGTCTCATTCTGAGAAATTTATATTCTGCAGAGTCCAATATGGATCAGATATTGCAGACTCAAGTGTTAGTATTCAACTGATTTTATTTCAAGTGAGGCTGCAGGTGTGAAATAAAATTTGTTGTTTGTTGGTGCAGATAATGCCCTTTGCAGCTAAGACAGTCATGTTCTCATCAAAGAAGCTATACTTGTACCAAATTTCTATACATGCATGTATGCACAAGTAAAACTCTGTATTCATTACCCATTCTTAAGAGCCTTCTTAGTCTTATTTTTCAGAATTTCAAAATAAAGCAACAGAACTTCTGATTAGCTAAATAAAAGGATTGATCTTTCAAGTTTGAAAGTTATAAGACTAAACATAAAGAGACATATACATAGATAAAAACACACATTCTTCTACAATTCTAAATACCGGTAGTATGGTGATCAAAAAGTATTATATCATATTTTTACCACCTAGAAAATATACAGTGTACAATAATGTATCTTTAAATTTATATATAAGTGTTTATTGCATAAATTAGGAATAGACATACAAACATAAGACAGATAAATAGGCAAAATATTCACTGTCATCAAGTATCATGTGTCCATGAATAGAATTCTGAATGATAGATTGAAAAGGTGTTTTATGCTGCTTTCAACATTATCTCAGCCATTATCATGGTAACATATCAAATATTCATGTATTTCTAGGATTTCAACAGTACTGTGCTAGGGCTATGAACTGTCTTGCCCAAAGACAGTCCCACAAAAACCCATTGGAACCAAGGCTGAGGAATATATTCATAGCCAATCAAGACTGCCCTGTATGTACAAAAGGGGACTATTATGGTAGTGACATTTGGTGAACATTGTTAAGGTCTCTCTAGCAGCAAAGCTGTAAATTAATAAATATATGCTAAAGACCAGATTGAATTTTATGCTAGATCTTTTTCAACTAAACCACCTATAAAAGTATCTGTTGTTGCCTACTGCACTCTACGACGTGATAATAGCTTTTCTGGCAGACAAATTTGGCTGTTTTGTGATATGAGAAATCTATGAGAAACTGTAAGTATTTATTTCATTTATTGATTCATTGATTGATTCATTGATTGATTCATTGATTCATTCACACAATTACTGGCAACAGTCAGAATCTAAGTTATAAATTTGGTAGTTGCTCTATGCCCTCCACAACTCACTTTTGGTGACAATATTGATCAAGATTTTACTGCATGCCCCATCCAAATCAGTTTTAAATCTGCTATGCAGTAATTCATGAAATACTCCAAAACAGCTTTTCTAAGTCTGCCTCTTGTTCACTGACTGTGAACAAGTTTTACAGCTGGCATCAAACACACAATTTGCCTCCTACAAACATAACCAGTGTTCATGCCAAAGCTCACAGTATTTCAAACCGAAAAATTCCAGTGTGAGAGGCTGATCTCCATACTCTCAACTACCACAGCTCAAAAAACAGCTTTATATTAGTTATGGTTAGCTTTTTCTACAACCTCCTAATGTCACTTTCCTTGTACATCACTTCTATTGTCACCATTAATAGCTTAACTCTTTACCAAACAACAAAATTTTAGACTTGTCCAAATTGAAAGCATTTGCAGACGACTCAGTAAATGTGACTTGAAAATTGAAATTTGTATTGGGAAGGGTAGAAAACATTGTGGGAAAAGGAGAAAATGCCGATTACCAGCATTTTCTAATTTTCCAGCAATGTTTTCAAAAGGCCCCCAGGGTCGTTACAATTTGGTATAAAGGGTTAATTCTGCCAGAGAGACAAAGAATCACAACATCTACAACAACAAGGTGGTGCTCTACGCCACAACATGTACATATGAGATTTACGGGTGGCCAATCTACAGGGTTACAGTAGGTTAGTATACCTGGATTTGTTCGAAAGGAACTTCAAACGTAAAGGACTCGTTATAGTAGGGATTCAGGGTACACTTTTTAATCGTGGTTTTCTTCTTCTTAACTCGTTTTCCGTTTTGCATCAGGGAAATTTTAACATACGGATCTATTGAAAAAGGAAAGAGGTTGAAAAGAAAACACTGAAAATTAGACATCAATGTTAACTCTGATATCACCTGATGTTAGAAGTATATAAATATATCAAAGAGTTAAAAATAAGCATGCAAAAAACCCCACTCGAATACATTGCCAGGTCAAATACAAATCATTTGCCAAAATTTTTCATTTTAAACTTTTTTGCTGAGATACACAGAATGACATGTAAATTTATATGATTTAAATGATTATCTTGATATTGTAACAATTGAAAAACAAAAAAACAAGAGTTTCTTTTTCCCCCAATTGTTTCTTACAAAGTACATCAAATTGAAACAGATACAAACCTAAAAAGTATCCATGTTTTATGTCGATATCAACAAAGAATCATATTATTTTCTGGAAGACATTCCAAAGAATTTTCTATGTGGAAAAAATTTATTACAATTATAATAACCTTTAAACAACCTTGGGTAAGAAGCCTATCGAAACACTGTTGGAAAAGGAGAAAATACTGCTAACCAGCATTTTCTCCTTTTTCTACCATGTTTTCTACTCTATCACAGAAAAAGTGCACCATTTAAGCCAAGTTAAAATTGTCGTCCACAACTGCTTTCAATTCGCACAAGGCTAAAACTCTGTAATCTGTTAAAGGGTTAAAAAGCCAAGGTGCTCAATGAAGATATCTAATTTTGACCTGACAATGCTTCACCACTGCATAGTGAAAAAAGTAAAAAAACAGTCCATGTACAAAAAACACTCCCAGTACATGTAAAATAGGTGATAAAAAGGAAGCAACTGTTTCAGTTGCATTGTGAGTCATATACCTGAATTTGCTCAAAGGGCACCTCGTATGTAAACGACTCATTGAAGTACGGATTTAGCGTGCGTTTCTTAATGGTGGTTTTCTTTTTCTTTAGGCGTTTGTTGCCTTGATACAGTGCAATCTTTACATACGGATCTAAATCAAGGAATGGTGAGACAATATGAATTGTGGTTGTGAATATAATCATACATAAGGAAATAATTTGACTCATCAAATTTAATACATTTACTTTACCAAACCATCCCCTCTTTCACTGACCCCAAGTGAAATTCAAAATGAAAACATTGTGGGAAATGAAGAATTCAATTGTCTAGCAGACTGCAATCAAGACAAGACAGAAGAACATGAAGTCTGACCTTTGATGTCCACTGTTCACTTCATTGCCAAATATTCTGATAACTAACGCTTTACCACACAATTGTTGGACACAGTCCAAGCTTTTTAATGACTCAGGCGGAGAAAGCCCTTTGAAAACATTTTGAGAAATTGCTGTGACCAGCCGTTTCTCCTCTTCCCACAATATTTTTTACCCTTTGAAAAAAAATTGCATGTTTTGAGTAATATCTAATTTGTTGTCTTCAACTGCTTTCAATTTGGACATGGCTACAATTCTGTTGTCTGGTAAAGGGTCAAAGCTTTGAATTTGCAATAAATAATCCACATCTATAGCACTGACTGAGAATTCCCATATCATCACCTTAACTCATTACCAAACGACAAGATTTTATGTTTGTCCAAATCGAAAGCATTTGCAGACAACAAAATAAAAGTTACTGAAAATTTGAAATTTGTTTTGTGAAGGGTAGAAAACATTGTGGGAAAAGCAGAAAATGCTGGTTACCAACATTTTCTCCCTTTCCCACAATGTTTTCTAAAGACTTCTTTCTCAGGGGCGTCAAAAGTAGGGATTGTGTGGTAATGGGTTAAATCTTCATCCAAATTTTAGATTCACACAAACTGAAATGACTTGCAGGTGACATAAAGTGCAGCTGAACAGATGATTTCCATCATTGAAATGATGAAAAACACTGTTGGGGAAAAAGGAGAATATGCTGATTACCAGCATTTTCTACTCTTCCCACAATATTTTCAATAGCCCTCTTCTTCAGGGTCAATAAAGTTGGGATTGTGTGATAATGGGTTAATAAGTAATTTCTCATTTTTTTGAACAATGTCCTTCAATGCAATTATGTATAAAACCTAAAATTCATGCTGATTATCCATTTATCAAGATGATGCTTTCAGACTGGTGACTGGTGATGAATTTCATGATGTGAATCACAGCAATCCATTGAAAATAAAGATGAGGTGATATTTGAATACAATTTCCTACAAACAAATCATATTTAAAACAAACTACAACATACAAAGTTTCCATAAGTGATCAGCAACTCATTTAGCACTTATCACATGAGAAAATTTTAAACTAGTCCTAATCAAAAGCATTTCCAGACCCCAATAGAAATGTGGATCAAATGATGACATTTGTCTTTGAAAAGGAAGAAAACATTGTGGAAAATGGATAAAATGCTGGTAAACAGCATTTTCTTTTTTCCACAATTTTTTCTACAGCCTTATTTTTTCTGGTTTGTTTTGTTAAAACTCACAATTTTATGGTAACTGTTTAACCCTTTACCACACAATCCCCACTGTTAACGACCCTGGAAAAGTGGAGTTTTGAAGACATTGTGTGAAAAGGAGAAAAAATGCTGGTAACCAGCATTTTCTCCTTTTCCCACGTTTTCAACCCATCGAAAAAAGAAATCACCATTTTAACAACATTTAATTTGTCATCTGCAAATTCTTTCAATTTTGACCAGTGTAAAACTTTTGTCAATCGGTAAATAGTTAAACTTTATTTAACTCTTTACTTAACGACAAAATTTTGGCCTAGTCCAAACTGAAAGCATTTGCAGACAACAATATAAATGTGACTCAAAAATTGAAACTGGATTTTGGAAGGGTAGAAAACATTGTTGGAAAAGGAGAAAATGCTGGTTACCAGCATTTTCTCCTTTTCCTACAATGTTTTCAAATGCCTTCTTTCTCAGGGTCGTTAAAAGTCGGGATTGTGTGGTAAAGAGTTAAGGACTCTCCTGTGTTTACGATTTTTCCATGAAAATGTCAGTTACTTATGATTTGCTGGATTTACTGCCAGACATTTTATTGATCAACTATTTATCTTCCAAAGGGGACTTATTATTTTGTCTACCAAGAAACAGTATTTGAAATAAGCCATATTCTAGCAGTAGATGGTTCCATGCATCTCTGTGATGCAATATTGACTCTTTCCCAAACAACAAAATTTCTTACCTGTCCAAAGTGAAAGCATTTGCATACAACAAAATTAACTTGACTCAAAAATTGGCTTTTGAAGAGTAGAAAACATGGTGGGAAAAGAAGAAAATGCTGGTCACCAGCATTTTCTCCTTTACCCATCACGTTTTAAAAAAGGCTTCTTCCTCCAGGTCATTAAAACCAGGGACTGCTTGGTAAATGGTTAAACAAGTCATGATATAATTATGGATCCAGTAAGTCCATTTTGTGTGACAAATGACTTAGTCTGTAGATAGAGTGCTCCTTTGACATGCAGAACATTTACAAAGAGCAAAATAAGTTTGACTGATGTCAGCCAGGGCAGTCCATGCAGGCTGACATAGGCCAATTTTTTTTTTCCAGATGCATCAAGCCCCCTTTTCACAAAGCTTGGCTCATTCACTGAAATGGCAGAGGAAAAAAAAATATTTCTGATAAAATATTTCCTCCAGTATTCCAGTCCTGTTTTTATTTCATTCATTTTTTTAGGAATCTTAATCTTAAATCTGAAAAGAAAGGTATGAAGTTAAACAGTGAAGAACAAAGAGTATAATTATATGAACAAAGAGTATATTATATGCAAATAGCAATCTTCAGTGCTTCACAACAATTAGGTGTACAATATAGTTCAAAATGTGCAGAGTATATACATGTACATCATTGCATCACATGTGTAACACAATACCATTCATGTAATAAATACTGCAATCATTTTATGATTAAATTCTGATAGTGTCACACTGTTTTCAACATTATTTCAGTTATAACCTAGTAGCCACTGAATATCAGAGCTCCAGATAAAAGGGAGTGATGGTATTCTAAATCCATGATTTCTCTTTGAAACCCTATGTTGTGGGTACTCATTAGAACCATCTCGTTGAGACGATTCTAATAAGTACCCACAACATAGGATTTAGTGAAGAATGATTAATATTTTTAATTTTGAAATCAAGATCACTCCCTCTGTCTGGAGCTCCGATTACTAAATTATTCCTATTTTCCTATAGCTTCCTCGACCAACACTGTGAACAATATTCTTCCAAAGCCACCAGCTGCTTTCAAACATAACCATCATCAAAGATAATCAGCTGTGAGAAAAGAAGGAACCTTATTGCAATGACTATCCTTAATCCTCGTATAGAAACTGGGCATTCAAACCAGCTAACACATTCTCAAGTCCTGTATGTTGTGACTGCACTACCAGGGTTCTGCTGTCTAGAACAAGCCAAGGTAAAAGCAGCTATTAAAAGCAACTGAGTCCTATCATTTAAGCCATTACCACACAATCCCTGCTTTTGACAACCCTGACAAAGAAGCCTTTATCAAATATAGTGGGAAAAGGAGAAAATACTGGTAACCAGCATTTTCTCCTTTTCTACTTTCCACAAAGCGAATACCAAATTTTCAGTCGCATTTATTAAATTGTCTGCAAATGCTTTGATTTGGACAAGCCTAAATTATTGTTGTTTGGTAAAGAGTTGACTCTTTATTCAACAACAAAAAATTTATAGTGGTTCAAATTGAAAGCACTTGCAGATGACGAAATAAAAATTGAAATTTGTTTCCAGTAGGTTGGAAAGCATCATGGGAAAAAGAGAAATGCTGGCGACCAGCATTTTCTCCTTTTCCCACAATGTCTTAAAAAAACCTTTTATCTCGGGGTCGTAAAAACGAGGGATTGTATGGTAAAGGGTTAAGAAATGCCTCTGTCCTTCAATATCTACAAACAATGTGGTAAAATATGCGTCTGTCTTAGAAAGAGAAAAAAATATTTCCTTATCCAACAATGTTCAAAAGAGTTTTTCCTAAGAATCATCTAAACTTGTGATTGCTTGGCAAAGGGTTAATGTTTTTTTCTAATATCTCACAAATATGCAAAAGAATAGTATGCAAATCTTAGGTAGTTTAGGAAAACCTTCTGACAAATACAGAAAATATTGGTATTCAACATTTGAAATTTCCTCATTTTAGATAGATTTTTCCTGGCTATCTTTTTACTAAGACATTATATGTCTGATTACTTTGAAACTCCTCAGAAGGGAAGGAATTTAGCTTATACTTTGTAATTCTTGCCGGTGCATTCAATTTCCTGTGAAAAAATATGGTTATAACACATTATGTGATGGACTTTCAAAGGTCATATCAATTTTCAAATTGAAAACACAAATATAATGTTCTCTTTACTAAAAGAAATGAGCCGTACTCTGGCAAAAAGAGGTCTAATGCATCATATTAACCCTTTACCACACAATGACGACTTTTAATGCCCGAGGTAGAAGCCATTTCAAAATGTTGTGGAAAAAGGAGAAAATGCAGGTAACCAGCATTTTCTCGTTTTTCCACAAAGTTTTCTACCCTATCAACCCAAAATTGTAAAATGTTGTTGTTTGGTAAAAAGTTAACTGTAAAGTTAGATGATAATTCAGTAATACGAAGTACTATTTTTACTATTTACCAAACACCAAAAAAGTCTAGGGTTGTCCACTTAAAAAGGATCTGCAGACAACATAATTATAAAAGCTGGCTCAAATGATGGAGTTTGTCTTAGATAGGGTGGAAAACATTGCGGGAAAAGGAGAAAATGCTGGTAATCAGCATTTTCTCCTTTTTCCACAATGTTTTCAGAAGCTTTCTTTGTCAGGGTCATTTAAACTTGGGATTTTGCAGTAAAGCATAAAAAGTTGCCTCAACACTGCTACTTGATATAATACATGATGAAGAGAAGTTTCCTTGTATTACCTGATAAACCACCGACATCCATCTTCTTTAAGTTTTTGGCCTCCAGAATGACAACTGTAAGCTTGCCTGCAGTCGGTACGTATCTCAGAGAGAAGCATATGTCTCCAAGTTTGTTTTCCTGTTGAGAGAAAAGATATTCATTACAATTTTTAAACTTGTTAAACATGCCATACCACAACAATCCCTACTTTGGATGACCCTGAGAAAGAAGCCTTTAGAAAACATTGTGGGAAAAGGATAAAATGCTGGTAACCAGCATTTTCTCTTTTTTCCAACAATGTTTTCTACCTTTCACAAAACAAATGAGATAATATATACATTAAAGTCTAGTTCTCAGATTTTTTGGTCGTTGGTGTAGATTTTGTGATGTTTCTTTACAGTGAGAGAGGTGAGGTATTTTATAACAGGAATACATGTATAACAACAGTCTGCATTTCTGTATGGTCAGACAGTGTCTCACTGCATGTTTAAAGAGGTGCGCATCGGTATTGATTGCTTGCTTGCATGGTGTTTAACACCATTTTCAACATAATTTCAGTTATATTGTGTTGGCAAGTGTACCTATCCATGCTTTCCTGGTGTCTCTTATACCAGTACTCCTCACAATTTTCTGTCCAAGTCACTGGCTTCTTTCCAACATAAACATCATCGCAACAATAGTCAGTGGTGGAAGAGGAATGAATCCTGTCTCAATGACTATCATCAATCCTTGGAAACAAATTGGCTGAGCCAGGGATCAAACTCATGACCCCTTGTTCTCAAGTCATGCACACTACCGACTGAACTACCAGGACTTGGCAGGTGCACATCAGATTTGACCTTCCGCCTCATCCAATATATACCTCTTTACACCCACAATTCAACATTTTCCAACCTCACAGAAATGCAGACTATTTGTAATATTCCATTTGTATCAGAAGCATTGATTTAACTCCAGAAATGCATGGATTCATATGAGAAATGCAAAATCATATCAGATTATGTGCACAGTTCCATTAACTCTTTATCAAACAAAAAAATTTTGGACTGGTCCAAATTGAAGCATTTGCAGATGACAAAACAAAAGCGACTGAAGAACTGAAATTTGTTCTGGGAAGGATAGAAAACATTGTGGGATAGGAGAAAATGCTGGTTACCAGCATTTTCTCTTTTTTCCACAATGTTTTCGATAGTCTTCTTTCACAAGGTCGTTAAAAGTCGAGATTGTATGATAAATGTCATGTATTAGATCTTTCCACATTTAAAGCATCTGCAGACGAACAATATGAATTATGTAAAAAAGTAAAGTTCTTTGGCAGCATGGAAAACATTTTGGGAAAAGGAGAAAATGCAGCTTGCCAGAATTTTCTCCTTTTCCTACAATTTTTTAAACTGCATTCTTCCTCTGGGTCATGAAACAAGAGGGCCATTGGCCCTGGAACGCTCACCTTAGACTATAGCTTATGAGTGAAATTCAATTCTTTGAGAAACTTTGGTAAAGCTTCACCCAAGGAACATCCCTGCCAAGTTTCATCAAGATCGGCCCAGTGGGTTAGGAGAAGAAAATAATTAACCCTTTACTCCATAGATACTCATTTCTACACATTGCTTGTAGGAGCCATTGGAAAACATTGTGGAAAAAGGTGAAATTGCTGGTCACAAGCAATTTCACCTTTTGCCACAATGTTTTCTACACTATCAAAAGGTGTCATATACACATAGGAAACGACTTCATCCTTGCTGTTATTTAGGGTCAATTAGAGGTACCATAGAAATGTCTTATGGGGTAAAGCGTTAAAGAAAGCTCTACACCTTCCAGTTTCAAAGAAGAATTTAAAATTTTCCTTCTTTGTCCTATGTTCGAACTTGTGGTCCCCGGGGCTGGGCAAGTTTTAACCAAAGCAGCATCCTTGAAACAAACTTGGAAGAGGTCCACTCAAAGATTCGACATACCAAGTATCAAAGCTCTACACCTTCCCGTTTAAAAGAAAAAGAAATTAAAAATTTTCCTTCTTTGTTCCTATGTTCCAACCTGTGACCTCCGGGGCATGGCCAGTTTTGACGCCAGGGATATCATAATTATGACCAAACTTGGTAAAGGTCCACTAGAAGATTCTCCATACCAAATATCAAAGCTCTGCACCTTCAAGTTTCAGAGAAGATTTCTAAAGTTTTCCTTCTTTGTTGCTATGTTCGAACCTGTGACCCCCGGGGTAAGGCCAGTTTTGACCCCAAGGACATAATATGAACAAATTTGGTAGAGATCCACTAGGAATTGCTACATGCCAAATATTATAGCTCTATTCCTTCTAGTTTTAGAGAAGAAGAATTTCAAAATTTTCTTTCTTTGTTCCCATGTTCGAACTTGTGACCCCCGTGGCCGGGCCAGTTTTGACCCCATGGGCATGATTTAAACAAACCTTGGTAGAGGTCCACTGAGAGATGCTACATACTAAATATCAAAGCTCTAAGCCATCTAGTTTCAGAGAAGAATTTTAAAGTTTTCCTTCTTTGTTCCTATGCTCAAACTAGTGACCCCTCAGGTGGGGCCAGTTTTTGACCCCAGGGACATCATTTGAATAAACCTGGTAGAGGTCCACTAGGAGATGCAATCAACCAAATATCAAAGCTCTTCGCTTTCTAGTTTCTGAGGAAAAGAATTTTAAAGTTTTCCTTCTTTGTTCCTACGCTCAATTTGTGACCCCCGGGATGGGGCCAGTTTTGACCCCAGGGACATAATTTGAACAAACTAGGTAGAGTTCCACTAGGAGATTCCACATTACAAATATCAAAGCTCTACGCCTTCAAGTTTCAGACGAGAAGATTTTTAAAGTTTTCCTTCTTTGTTCCTATGCTCAAACTTGTGACCCCTGGGGTGGGGCCAGTTTCGACCCCAGGGACATAATTTGAACAAACTTGGTAGAGGTCCACTAGGAAATGTCGCATACTAAATATCAAAGCTCTACACCTTCAAGTTTCAGAGGAGAAGATTTTTAAAGTTTTCCTTCTTTGTCCCTATGCTCAAATTTGTGACCCCTGGGGTGGGGCCAGTTTTGATCCCAGGGATATAATTTGAACAAACTTGGTAGACGTCTACTAGGAGATGCTACATACCAAATATCAAAGCTCTACGCCTTCAAGTTTCAGAGGAGGAGATTTTTGAAGTTTTCCTTCTTTGTTCCTATGTTCAAACTCGTTATCCCCCAGGGCGGGCCAGTTTTGACCCTATGGGCATAATTTGATCAAACTTGGTAGAGGTCCATTAGGAGATGCTACATACAAAATATCAAAGCTCTAAGCCTTCTAGTTTCAGAGATGATTTTCAGACTATGGTTTTTTTTCTTCTTGTTGCCATGGCAACCAAAGTTATGGGTGGAATTAAATTCTTTGAACAATTTTGGTAGAGCTTCACCCAAGGAACATTCCTGCCAAGTTTCATGAAGATTGGCCCAGTGCTTTAGGAGGAGAAGATGTTTAAAGAAATTGTTGACAGACGCCGGACATAGGGCAATCACAATAGCTCACCTTTAGCACTTTGTGCTAAGATGAGCTAAAAACAGGATTGCTTGATTTGGTTAAACCCCTGAGAACTTATGGAATAAGTATTATGCTGCCAATATCAAATGTACTGACAAGTTGAATAGAACAAATATCCAAGCATTTAGGGGTTATATCTAGATTTATTGATGAGAGTCTGTCAATAAATGTTGCTAGGCAACAACTTGCAATTGGATGTGACACGACAGAAATTCAGTAATTTTCTGTGATAATCAGTCAGGCTGGCACGCAAATGTCCATCACGATTCTCCAAGGGAGGTGTCTTTTATAGAACTTTTTACCTTCACAGGGGCACAAATGGCTTGAGAAATACAAAAGACTGCTCTAAACCTTTTACCACAGAATTTTAGGTTTTAACCCATTACCACACAATCCCTGCTTTTGACGCCCCTGAGAAAGAAGCCTTTTGAAAACACTATGGGAAAAGGAGAAAATGCTGGTAACCAGCATTTTCTTCTTTTCCCACAGTGTTTTTCTACCCTTCACAGAACAAATTTCTATTTTTTAGTCACCTTCATTTTGTCGTCTGCAAATGCTTTCAATTTGGACCAGTCTAAAATTTTCTTGTGTGGTAAAGAGTTAATGACCCTTAACTCCTTACCGATGAGGTATTTTGATCAGTTAAAATTGAAAGAATTGGTAGACAAATTTAGAGAGGCTACAGAGGTGGTATTTATACCTGAAAGGAGAGAAAGTATTGTGGAAAAAGGAGAAAATGCTTGTTATGAGCATTTTCTCCTTTTTTTCTACAATTCTTTTAAAAAAAAACCTCAACCTCAGAGCCATAAAAGGGCTTTTGTGGGACAGGGTTAAGAGGAACGCTTTTGAAAACATTGTGGAAAAAAGATGCAAATGCTAGTAACTAGTATTATCTCCTTTTTCACAATGTTTTCTATCAATCTAAGATAAATATTATTGTTTGACATGCAATCTGTCATCTGCAATTGCTTTAAATCAGGTTGAATCCAATATTTTGTCATTGGTAAAAAGAGATAAGCCCTTTACTACACAATCCTGTGTTTATCGACCAGGGGGAGTAGGACTTTTGAAAACATTGTGGAAAAAGTATCCAGTATTTTCTCCTTTTTTCCTCACAAATTTTCCTTTCCTTTCAAGGAAAACTCTAATTATTTCAGTCACATTACATAATGTCATCTACAGAACGCATTGTTTATGGAACAATCTGAAATTTTCTTGTTTGAAAAAGGATAAAACCTTCACCACACAATCCCGTGTTTTAACAACCCTGTGGAAGGAGGCTTTTGAAAACGTTGAGGAAAAAGAAGAAAATGCTGGTTAACCAGCATTTTCTCCATTTCCCACCATGTTTTCCGTGTTTTAATGACCCTATGGGCGGAGGCCTTTGAAAACATTATGGGAAAAGGAGTAAATGCTGGTAACCAGCATTTTCTTCATATTCCACTATGTTTTTCAATCCTTTCATAAACCAATCACATTTTTTTAAGCCATGTTTACTTTCTTCTTTATAAATACTTTCAATACAGGTGAGCCTTATTAAAATTTCATAGTGTGGAAAACGGTTAACCAGATCAGTATGGTGCATGTGATACTTGGACCTTTCTACACAGAATGGTAAAAAATGATGGGACGGGCCTGGAGTGTTCTTTTATTTTCAGAATCTGCATACAAGTAAAGGACTAACTCTCTTTCGAATATTTACATATTTCACAAAACTTATTAAGGAGGCTTTCGAAAAAGCATTGTGTAAAACGGAGAAATTGCTAGTAATTCCTCTTTTGTCCATGATTTCATCTACCCTTTCAAAAAAGAAATGTCATCATTTAAACCATTATCATGGTTTTCATGACCCTGGGTAATCGGACTTTTAAAAACATTGTGAGAAAAGGATAAAATGTTGGTTAACCCTTTACCACACAATCCCGAATTTTAACGACCCTGAGAAAGATGCCTTTTGAAAACATTGTGGGAAAAGGAGAAAATGCTGGTAACCAGCATTTTCTCCTTTTCCCACAATGTTTTCTATCCTGCTGGAAACAAATTTCAATTTTTGAGTTACATTTATTTTGTCATCTGCAGGTGCTTTCAATTTGGACAAGTCTAAAACTTTGTCGTTTGGCAAAGAGTTAATAGAATTTATACTCTTTCCCAAAATGTTTCCTAACCTCTCGGGGACAAACTTAATCATTTGAGCCATTACAATTAAAATTTTGTCCTCTCGATGTCCTTTCAATTTGGACCAGTCAAACATACAGTTGTGTGGTAAAGTAAAAGAGTTCAGTTTTTTTTCTGTCATTCTAATTATGCAGAAGTTTCGAATTTTGTCCTCTACCAGAGAGTCAGCCAATTATCATACAAATAGGATTTTTACACCCCTGCAGCACATAGCTTTACAAAAATTGCCGAGGATAATTGAGGATAAAAATTATGATTTTGTATTGACCAAACATGTTGACAAGAGTGCACCACATACATTCTGAGCTGAATACAACTAAACTCGCTAACAAACAATACAGTTTTATCACAACCCTGGAGTTTAACCTTTTACCACACAATCCCGACTCTTAATGACCCTGAGAAAGAAGCCTTTTGAAAACATTGTAGGAAAAGGAGAAAATGCTGGTAACCAGCATTTTCTGCTTTTCCTACAATGTTTCCTACCTTTACTGAAAACAAATTTTTTTTGTGAGTCACATTTATGTTGTCATCTGCAACTGCTTTGAATTTGGACCAGTGTAAAATGTTGTCCAGGTGGCAAAGAGTTAAGGCTGTAATTACAGCGTAGGTCATATTATAGCTATCAGTGCACCTACAGGTGTGTTTTCTTGTTTTCTCACACATAGTAAAGACACAATTTTACATTCAAAGTTACTGATTTAAATTTTCTTACATGCATCGAGTTGTGAGGCAAAAAATTGTTGGAAAGATCGTTTGCTTTATTTGAGTATCTAACCCACATCTATCATGTCACAAGCCAGTTATCATAACGACTGTGGTACTCATTCAAGCACAACAACAATGGAAAGATAAATGCTCTTTGTCAAGATTTCCTAGTTTGATCTGAAAACAACTTCAGTTCAACCCTTTAATACACAGTTCAGACTTTCGACAACATTGAGAGATAAAGCTTTTGGAAATATTGTGGAAAAAGAATAACAAGCTTTTTCTCCTTTTCCATAACATTTTTCTTATCTTCCCGAAATAAATTTCAACTTTTTGGGGACACACCTATTTTGTCGCCTGCTTATGCTCTGAGGAGTTTGGAATGTTTCTTTTGATTTAACTCTCTACCAAACGACAAAAAACAACAAAATTTTAGACTGGTCCAAATTGAAAACATTTGCAGATAACAAAATGAATCTAATAAATTAAAATTTGTTTTAGGAAGGAATGAAAACATTATGAGAAAAGGAGAAAATGCAGCATTTTCTCCTTTTCCCACAATGTTTTCAAAAGGCTTCTCTCACAGGGTTGTTAAAGGTCAGGATTGTGTGGTAAAGGATTATTTTATCCAGTCATTTTTTTTTTCAAAATTCATCACCACAGCATCTTACCTTTTCAGCATCATTTTCAGGGCTTGCCAGATCCCTCCATTCTTCAAGAGTTTGACCAAGATCAACTGAGTTCAAGGGCACCTGCACTTGTCCAATCTGGTCATGTTTGGAGAAGCGGTCAAAATCATACACAGCAAACACTAGAGTTTTTGATGCCACTTCTGCGTAAGGAACCTGATTCAAAATGTAAAAGAAAGGTTGGTTATAATAATGATATATGCTTGGACAAACAGTTAAGGACATTTTTCTACATAAATGGCCCCATTCTGCGATGTTCTAGTTGGATATGTTAGTTTTACAGTATACTTGATTGAAGTTTAGCTCTTTAGCAAAAGGTGGGAAACACTGAAGGAAAAAGAGAAAATACTGGTAATTCATGATGTTTTCAAAAGCCTTTTTTCTCAACGTAGTTAAAATTCGCGATTGCTATGTAATAGGTGAACATTCCTTAGTAACAATGTACCACAACATTTCATGGTGGACAGTGCAGAGTCAGAATCAGACTTTACATTTTGTATAGATCTTCACTACATGAGCTCCTTAACCTTTCACCAACCAATCCCTGGTTTTTGCCATCCTGAGATAGGAGCCTTTTGAAAACATTATGGGAAAAGGAGAAAATGCTGGTAACCAGCATTTTCCCCATTTCCCACAATGTTTTCTACCCTGCTGGAAACAATTTTCAACTTTTGAGTTACATTTATTTTGTCATCTGCAAATGCTTTAAATTTGGACAAGTCTTAAATTTTGTTGTTTGGTAAAGAGTTAAAGTTGTACTAGGCACACAAATGTCTGTGTTAAACCTCTATCAAGCAGTTCTGGGTTTTACATGTGTGGAAGAGGGATTTTGAAATCATGGGAAACTGAGAAAATACTAGTCACCAGTATTTTCCCCTTTACCCCGCAAAACTTTTTGTTGTATGGAAATTATTTGAAATTATTCATCCACATTTGAGCTACATCTAAATCTTTGTCTGCAAGTGCTACCATATCTGACAGGTTTTTTTGTTGTCGGGTAAAGAGTTAACCCATTACCACACAATCCCTACTTTAGATGCCCTTGAGACAGAAACCTTTAGATAACATTGTGGGAAAAGGAGAAAATGCTGGTAACCAGCATTTTCTCCTTTTCCCACAGTGTTTTCTACCCTTTACAAAACAAATTTCAAATTTTCATTCCCTTTTATTTTGTTGTCTGCAAATGCTTTCGATTTGGACAAGCCTAAAATATTGTCCTTTGGGAATGAGTCAATTCAATAGAAGCATAAACAGGTTTGAAATTCTGTATCACATATGGCATGAAACACATGAAAAGGGGCATTCTGACATATGTGTAAAGTATCATTTTGCATCAGCCTGCATGCACATTCCTCTCAGACTGATCCAAAACGACACTTTCTGTTTTTATGCAATTTTCTGTTTTGCACAAGTCTGCTGTAGCACAGAATCTCATGCAGTCGTAAAGTGTTACCTCGGATTAGCCTATACAGACTGCGCAAGCTGATCGAAGACGGCACTTTCCGTAAATGTCCAGATGCCCCTTTTCATGTGTTGCAAACCATATGTGGTAATAGCCATCCTTTTATCACTATATCATTTACAAAACATTTACACTTTTAATAGTGAGAATTACGACACTAATGCATTTGCCATTAACCAACATCCTCCATACATTGACCTAAACCTTGGAAAACTGAGGTTGCAAAAGAAGATTCAACGAGAACTGTCACATGCCAATAAATAACTCTCATCAATTTCATGTCACTATTTAATTTGTAGGTGTACATGTTCCCATGGTAGGAATGCTTCCATTAACCCTCTCCCTAATGACAAATTTTAGACTGATCCAAAATCAAAGTGTTTGCAGATAACAATTTTGAATTTGATGAGAATGGCAGAAAGTTCTCCGATAGGCCATGTTTTATTTGAAGCAAATGTCTTCAGTAATAAAAGAGATGCCTGAAAACGTCAAAGTCGATGATGCCAGAGGTATGACAATACCTTGATGTTTTCTTAAAAAAACAAGAGCCGTCAGAGACGGGTTATGCTCCCCGAACAAGTGCTTGTCATAAAATATAAGAAATTGATATAAAATCACTTCTTTTATCCTAGAAGAACCTGTTCATGCCCCCCAAAATCTGAAGTGAAAAGGCAATTACTATCTTAGAGATAGCCAACACAAACTTGTAGAAGACAATAAGCCCCCTTTAAGCCCCCTTTTCCCATAAGACAATATTGGATCATTGCAATGAATACAACGGGTGTGTGGTTTGTGGCATTTTTTAACAATAATTCACAATTCGAAATTTCATAAAATTTTGAGCCGTCATGTATTAAATATTACATAAAACAATTTTTTACATGAAGCCTCCTTTTTCCGAGAGGCAGCCTGAAATTGAGAAAAAGGAAGAGAGGTACCTGGGCAACGTTCCAACAAGTTCAGATTTGAAATTTCACAAAGTTTTGAGCACTGATAAAGGAGAACCTAGTGAAAAACATCTTTTTCCCATGAAGTCCCCTTTTTCCGTGATGCAGCCTCAAATTGAGAAACCAGGAAAGAGGTATTTGCGCATTAATAATTCATAGATTGCAAAAACAAAGGGCACATGTTGAAACTTGTAAAACAAGATATAACCATGAAATGTTGACAAAAACTGAACAAGATATTAGTAAAAATTGCAATTTTGCATTAGGGTCCCTTTTTCATTTTACAAGAAACCCCCTTTTTCCATGACAGAGGGTCAAATTGAAAAACACATAGATAAAGAAACAAGAGCACATGGTGAAACTTTGAAAAAACAATATAACCATGAAGTTTAATGAAATTTTGACCAAAACTGAATGAAATATTAGTAAAAATTGGAATTTTGCAAGAAGCCCCCTTTTTCCATGACAGAATGTCAACTTAAAAAATGCCCAGATTAAAAATAGCAAGGGCACATGCTAAAACTTTCCATAAACAATATAACCATGAAGTTTCATGATATTCTGACAAAAACTGAATGAGATATTGGTAAAAATTGCAATTTCGCATTAAGCCCCTTTTTTCTATGACATGGGGTCAAATTGAAAATCCGGGAAAAGTATATCGGCACCTTACCCTAAGAAGTTCATATATGAAGTTTCATCCAATTTGGTCCAAGGGTTGTGGAGAAATCGCTTCGGACGGACGGACAGAAAGACGGACGGACGGACGGACGCACAGACGGAAGGACGGACGGACAGACGAAGCGACGACTATATGCTCGCACTTCGGGGAGCATAAAAAAAAAACAGCCCAGCTACAAAGGTCAAAAGAGGCAAGACCTACCTTGAAAATGAATGTCTCATTGAAGACGGGGTTGAGTGTCTTTCTGTGTACTTTGGTCTCATGTTTTTTCTTTTTGTCCGGCAGGAGGTAGACTTTAACGTAAGGATCGGAGGTTCCAGACATGTCCATGCCAGGAAGGTCCGCTGCTTGTATCACACCAACAGATAACTGTCAAGGAAATAAAAGAATAATTGTCTATTGCAGAGGACAAAACTGTAAACTTGTTCAAATTACAAGCATTTGCAGATGAAAAAATAATGTAGCTAAGAAGGATGAAATCTGCCCTTGACAAGGTAGAAAACATTGTAGGAAAAGGAGAAAATGCTGGTTTCCAGCATTTTCTCCTTTCCCTACAATGTTTTTAGAAGCTTTTTTCTTAGTGTTGTTAATACAGGTGATTGTCTGCTTCAGAGATATTAACTAACGCACTTTAAAAAGATCTACTTAAATTTTATTTTTTTACCCCTTACGTTGCCGTAGTCAATTACCATAAACTTGCTTTCCATGACAGTATGAATCACAATCAGACTACACAAGAACATACAGTCTGATCTTGTGAGCAGAACTGTCCAATGTTATTAGCAAAGACCAGGAAAGCCTAAACTTTTTACCAAAAGATAAAATTTTAGACTAGTTGAACTTTTAAGCATTTGCAGATGACAGGATAAATGTGACTGAAGAAATTAAAATTTGTTTTGGGATAAGCAGAAAAAAATCGTGGGAAATAGAAAAACGCTGGTTGCAGCATTTTTTCCTTTTCCAACAATGTTTTCAAAAGGCCTTTCTCTCAGGGTCATTAAAATTTGGGATTGTACAGTAAAAGAATATGTTGGGCAGAACATTGCAGGGACAACAATCTCTTATTCAAACAGCTCCAATTTGGCCTAGTCTAATCCAGGATACAGCTTAGGCTTCAAAACAAGAAACATGTTGTTTAGTATAGGTATATTTGAAGTCAGTCTAGAAAGGCTGTCTTTGATAAATCTAAAACCTTCACAAAGACAAGATAATTCAAAACTGATGAGATTATCTGTCTGGGGTAAATCATTTAAATCTAATAAGTTCTATGTACTGTTCTTTCACAAAAAACAGAAATCCCCCACAGATCAATATCCTTTTTTTCATTAATTTGTCACTACAGTAGGGTCTTAGCTAAATGGCATTACCCTGTAGTACCTTGTCCAAGGAAATTATCATTTCATTAGCATCATCATCAAGGGTCAAAACAGGATTTCCAGATAACAAGTGAAGTACTCTCATTCTTTCTTTGACAATAATTTTAAGACATATCCAACAGTCAGGCCTTTAAGTAAATGTGAGCTAAATGATGGGCATTGACTTTGACAGGGTAAAAATATAATGGAAAAAGGAGAAAATGATAGTTACCAGCATTTTCTCCTTGTCACACAATGTTTTCAAAAGTCTTTTTCCACAGCATCAATAATACTCGGAATAGTTTGATAAATGATTTACAACTATAACACTGTGAATTGTAATCCTGTGACTTCCCTCTGAGACAATGAAGCAAAATTTTCAATTTACACTTCAGTCTTATGGGAATTAATCTCAGACAATCTCGGAATAAACACTCAAGTTGATTATTTCTTATTTTTCTCTCTTATTAAATTTGAAAAAAAAAAATCTTCAATCTATCTTCCATACACTTTTTATAATTGCGTCTTGCAATAAATGCAATGACAGTAATGCATTATGTTTTTATCATTGTGTGTAATAATTGCAGGGAAAGGAGAAAATACTCAAAGGAAGAAAACATTTGTGACAATGTTTTCTCCTTTCCTCATATTTAGCAAATCATTTGAGCTCAACTTAATTTGCCATCTGCAAATCCTTTATTCTTTACCAACCGTCAAAGTTTTAGATCTATCCAAATTGAAAGCAGTTGCAGACGACAATTCTGATATGGCTCAAAAAGAGAAATTTGTCTTAGAAAGGAAAGAAAATATTGTGGGAGAAGGAGAAAATGTTGGTTACCAGCATTTTCTCCTTTTTCCACAATGTTTTCTAAAGGCTTCCTTCTTCAGGGTCGTTAAAACTGGAGACTGTGTGTCCAAGAGCTAAATATTGATCAGTCTAATTTTTGTCATAGTAAATTGGATACCAGTAGTGTAGAACAAAACATTTCTTACTTCCCCTTTCTGAAAATCATAATCCATGGAGAATTGTAGTTTGCCCAATTTGATCTCGGATTTTGTGCTTTCAGCGTCTTCATTGTCTTCCATATTTACATCCAGTTCCTCAAGGTCAGGTTGTACCTATAGTAACAAAGAAACAGAGCCTTTACTCTTAATATGCTAATGGCAACCAAACCTAAGATTATAACCAAACAATCACAGGTGCTGGTTTTTTAGGTGGCAAACAAGCTTCTGAGGTGGTTAAGATGAGGAAAGAGACTATATACATATATTAGAAAAGGTAGGAATCCATTATCATGTGCCATCCTAAGGAGACATTTTGCAGACTGATTGTAGAAATGACCAAAAGGTTTTGTTGCATCAGGGTATTCACCAAGATTTTCAGACAGTGAAAGTAGCAGAGCTTCTGAGTGGCTAAACCAAATAGTTTAGCCAATCAGAAGTTCTGCTATTTTCACACTTGAGAAAATTCTGAAGAATAAGACAAAGAATGTTCTTAGGAATGGTTGGGGTATACAGACCAAAGACAATGCTGCTAGTACAGAACTAGAAATATATCTCCCTGGTTTCAAGACTGTGGTAAATACTTCTATAGTTGAGATTTTTGAGCCAAGTAACTTTCCAGCACTTCTCGTATTAACAATAAATTCAAAAGCTGAAAATGTGAGGTTTCTCAGGTGTTCCAGGCCGTTTTTGTCTTGTTTCGATTGCCAGCGGTAAGTGGACATGTACAAACATACAGACAACGGGAGGAAGGTCACCAGAACTATATAGATTGTGCAGTAGACTACTCTGAGAAACACTGGTTGTCAGTGAAGATTCAGCAAATTCTACATAAAGACGTAAATCAAACATGAACTATTTTTAGTATAGGGTATTTGAGACGATGTATCTTTGAAACACAGGCCTAGTTATTTTGGCAGTGCTATACAAGAAAAGTACACTTAAATGTGTGCAATATCAGTAAGTTTCACATCAAATAGGTTTCTGAGATTTAAAAAAAAAATCTATGAATATCTGGATCACTCTTTGTAGGGATCATCTTAGTTAACACATTATTAAGCATCAGTTTACAAAAATTACAAAGTAAGGTTAAAGAAAAATCAGTAACATAGTATGCATAAAAAGATATATAAACCATTAATGCCAAATGTTATTTAGTCTGAACAGTGGTAACCAATACCACACCAGGGCTCGTATTCACCAACCATTCTTGAGAATATTCTTAGTCTTATTCTCCAAGGTTTTCCAAATTTGTAAGTAACACAACTTCTGATTGGCTAAACTGAATGGTTTAGCCAATCAGAAGTTGTGTTACTTACAAATGTAGAAAATTCTGGAGAATAAGACCAAGAACGTTCTTAAGAATGGTTGGTGAATACAGGCCCTGATCTAACTTCTATTATTGTTTCATTCAAATTTGTTTGAAAATTAATCTTGAGTACATATGTTTTACCAAATTTAAATATGCCATAATTCTGCAAGTTCATTGGAAAATTGCATGACATGTTCTTAGCTGTACAATAGATATCATATCTTTATTTCCAAAAATGTTCTTCAAAATACAATCAGCATCCCATGTATGAAGACACATCAGTTATATCTGTTGTAATATTTTTACCTTTTCCTTCATGGAATGTCCGAGAATTTTCACATCTTCCAATCCAACGATTCCTTTGAGCCCCTTTTTCTGGTCCTTCTTTTTTCGCTTTTTGCAGCAACATCGTTTACATATACAGTATGTACAACACAAGAGAATAAGCAGAGCGCCAGCGCAGATGGCCACCAGGGCCCAGACAGGTACTGTAAGGAAAAAAAAAATAATCAGTTTGTTTGACTCTTTACTAAATAATCTCTGGTTTTCATAACTCTATGAAAGAAGCCTTTTGATCAGTTTGTTTGACTCTTTACTAAATAATCTCTGGTTTTCATAACTCTATGAAAGAAGCCTTTTGAAAACATTGTGGAAAAAGGAGAAAATGCTGGTAACCAGCATTTTCTCCTTTTCCCACAATGTTTTCTACTTTCCAAAACTTATTCCAACTTTTTATTCATATTCATTATGTCTTCTACAAATACTTTCAACTCGAACTAGTCTAAAATTTTGTCATTTAGTAACAGGTTAGCTGACCTTTAAGTTGTACATGAGTAAACTCATGGTTGCATGGCACTGACCACCTTTGTCCCTCCTTGGTTGGAAACATGTGGAGTAATAACAAAGTTTTATTTTGCAAAAGAAGAACTGCTTTTTGAAATATTCTTTGCTGTAATCAATGTCTTGATATAATGAATCAAAGTAGGCTCAAACATCTACAGAATCAGTTAAGATTTATGCATAAAAAAGCTAGTTATGATCAAACCTAGGTTGCTTTAACTCATTACCAAATGACAGGATCTTAAGTTTGTCCAATTCGAAAGCATTTGCAGACGACAAAATGAAAGTGATTGAAAATTTGAAATTTGTTTTCTAAAGGCTTCTTTCTCACAGGGGTCAAAAGTAGGGATTACATGGTAATGGGTTAAGTCTTTGCAAGATGACAACAATGTAGCATCCTCCAAAATGAAAGACAATTTCATTGTGTCTCAAATGTTTTTTTTTTTTTTTCTTTGATAGGGTAGAAAACATTGGGGAAAAAGATGGAAATACTCCTAACCAGCATTTCTCCATTTCCCACAATGTTTTCAAAAGGCTTCTTTCTCAGGGTCGTTAAAAGTAGGGATTGTGTAGTAATGGGATAACCCTTTACAAAACTACCCTGCGTTTAAACTCGTCACCAAATGACAAACTTTTGAAGTCCTAAAAATTGAGAGAACTTGCAGACATCAACTCTGGTTAAAATAATACAATTTCTCTTTGATAGGGTAGAATTTGTGGGATAAGGAGAAAATGCTGTTAACCACATTTTCTCCTATTCCCATGAAGTTTTTAAAAAGCTTTCATCCTAAGGGTTTTGAGAAGTGGGGCTTATGTAGTAGAAGATTGATGACCCATAGATGACCCTAATAACCAGCATTTTCTTTATTTCCCACAATGTTTCCACCATTTTTAAGACAGACAGAAATAATCTTTTCAGCAACATTTAATAATTATGTCAAATGCTTTCAATTTGTTTGAGTCTAAATTTATTCTTCATCGGTCTGGTAATACAGCTACACCACAAAGCCCCCCCCCCCCCAACTTAAAGCACCAAGTTAAAGTCTGAATTAACTGAATTATATGGAAATCCTTCCAAAAACCTTCATTTAGCTGGTAATTTTCCCCAGGCAGTCATAATAGACCAAACAAATCAGAAGATCGATAACTTAGCCATCAGGAGTGCCCTTGTGGCATTGTTCCACTCTAGAAACAACATGAAATATGCAAAATTAATCCTTTACCATACAATACCGACTTTTAATGACCCAGGGAAAGAAGCCTTTTGAAAGCATTGTGGGAAAAGAAAAAAATGCTGGTAACCAGCATTTTCTCCTTTTCTCACAATGCTTTCTACCCTATGAAAGAAAAATTGTGCCAATTGAGCCCCAATGAAAATGCTTTCAATTTGGACTAGGCTAAATTTTGTTGTCTGGTAAAGGGTTAATGATTAAACTCAACTGTTGTTTTAACTTTGAGTTAAAGTACCCTAACCCTTTACCATGAAATTCTAACTTTTTACAATCACAAGGAAAAAGGCTTTCAAAAAGATTGCAGGAAAAGTAACAGCAATTTAACAGCTTTTTTCTATTTTCCTACATATTTTCTATCTTCCAGAAACAAATTTCATAAGTCACATTTACTTTCATAGTTTGCAAATGTTTTCAGTTCGAATAATCCAAAATGTTGTCGTTGACAAAGAGTTTGACAAAGTTTTCCTACCACTGCCCAACATCCCCCCCCCCCAAAATAAAAGGTAAAATATTGCCTAATAAAAATATTGTGTAACACTAGAAGTTATTACTGGTATATAAATTGATAACAATGTAGTCTACAAAGCAAAATTGCTTGAGTAAAATCACAAAATGCAACCACAAAATATGTATTCTGGTCTCTAATTGCTGGGATCTTTTTGATATAGCACTTTCTAGGGTTTTTTTTTCCATGGAAAAGTATATCGAGTTTATCAAAAATTTGGCACCAAAGGTTAGAGCCATGAACAAATGAGGAGAAAAATGTTCATCATTTCAGCAATTTCCAGTCTGAATTTTTGCTGTGTGATATAGTGTTGATTTATTGTTTTCATGATCTGGGTATTTAGTTTGTTTACCTACTTGTTTGATCTTATCCTATAGAATACATTAAATAAAGTGTACAGGTCATTAAACCACATAATACATTAACCACATAACTTGTCGGAAGGGCTGTTCCTTTATATTTGTTACTAAGTTTTGAGCACAATTGTTAATTTTCTCAGCAAGACTTAGTGTCCGATTTAAATCATCATTAACCTTAAAGCACCCTTTGTAACTATAGTTGCCTTTACAGCCAGTGTAGATCAAGATCAGATTCCTTAAAACATGCAGTCTGATCTTTGATCTACAATGTTTGCTCTGCTGATACATTTTGGAAAAGAGTACTTATCTGCACAGTTTATTTTGCACTCTATTTATTTACACCTATTTGCAACCAATGACTTAGAAAACATCCTACTTAACTCATTACCAAACAACAATATTTCGACAACAAACAACAAATCGAAAGTCCTTGCAGATGAAAAAATAAAAGTGACAGAAAATTTGAGATTTGTTTTGTGAACAGTAGAAAACATTGTGGGAAAAGGAGAAAATGCTGGTTACCAGCATTTTCTCCTTTTACCACGATGTTTTCTAAAGGCTTCTTTCTCAGAGTCGTCAAAAGAAGGGATTGTGTGGTAATGGCTTAAAGAATGATCCTAGCTTTAAGAACATTTTTCATTCAATGAGCACAATTGACATAATGGCTTTTAAAGCAAACATTGCAGTTCAGAGAATTTTCTTTTTCTTTTCTGCTTTTTATCTCCAATTTCTATGGTGGTCTGATGAGAGATGCAACAAGTATTCCACTTGCAGCTGTTAAAGCTCTGTTGTAGTTTCTTCTTGCAAGAGATTTTTAACTCAAACAACCCCAAGATTTTTAACGTCAAAAACCTATGCATTTACAGACAACAAAATAAATCAAATGTGACTTATGAAATATATATTTAGAAGGGTGGAACCCATCTTTTTAGTCTCTTTTTCATAGAGTGTAGATCCATTTCCAAGTGGATTATCATCATCATCATCAAACATGCAATAGTTTGACATTGACTGATATCTCAGTCGTTATTGGAGATACTTACTTCAAATTTGAGATAGCTATTAAACCTTAAACACACAAGCCCGATCCTGACAGAGATGGGTTTTGAAAACATTGTGGGCAAAGGAGAAAATGCTGATGTTTACCATTTCTCTTTTTCCCACAATGTTTTCAAAAAGCATCTTTATCTAGAGCATTATACAAATGCTTATTTGCCACTGCGAAATTATTTTGAGTGCTACTTGCCCTGGTATTGGTTCCCTGTTTGATGCTTTACTCTTTGCCATAAAAAGAAATTTGAGAACCATCACATGTGAAAGCACATATACACGACAAATGTGGCTAAGGATATTAGATGTGTGATTGGGTAGAAAGCATTGCGGGAAAAGGAGAAAATGCTGCTTATCAGTATTTTCTCCTTTTTCCTCATTGTTTTCAAAAGCCTTCCCCATTAGAATAGCTAAAACTTGGACCATGAGGTTAAGCTTTAATAACTAACTAAAGTTTGAAGTAAATAAGTATCTTCAGTAAGGACAGACATATCAGTAATTGTAAAAATAATGCACAATGATGATAATGAGGATGCAGTCAGATCCTGATCTACACTTTACACAAAAACAGAAAACAAAGCTTTCTCCAGAACTTCAAAGCTCCTGGCATCCCTGTCTTTAGAGCGACAGTCTACTTACACTTTTGTATTTGTTCCATTACTTGTTGTTCTAGTTTATCAATGCCCGTTTTAGAAGTAGCGTCTGTTGTAGATCCAATAGACGAGGTGTTTGCGCTAAGTGACACCCCTGTTGTTTTATCCGTAGCCGCATTTGCCACAGCCTCAGGGGCCTCAGCCACTTCAGCCTCACGTCGTAACCTGAACACATCCATTCTGTACCAATTTAGTTATCTGAAAGAAAAACAGAATGAATGGTTGATACCAGTTAGACTATGATTCTGACAACTTCACTAATCCGGGTTTAGTATTTGGTCTGTATAATTATAGGGTATTCTATATTCCATTTCTATAAGTTGGATAGACAAAAGCTTGTGGAGTTGTCTATCTGTTATAGACTCTCACCAATGCCAGTGTCTATATCAGAAAGACAACCTCAATTATGGTCTAACCTACACATATCATACCTTCCTTTCAGAAAAAGACAGTATTTAAGACTCCTCCAAACTGCAAGCATTTGCAGGCAAAAAAACATATCTGCCTATAAAAACAGGGTCCATATTCACCAACCATGGTGAATAAGACTTGGAGAATAAGACTGAGTTCTTAAGAATGGTTCATGAAAATGAACCCTGATTTATCTTTCAAGGATACAAAGCATCATGGGAAAAGAATAAAATACTGGAACTCCTTTCCTTCTATGTTCTTTAACTCTTTACCAAATGACAAAATTTTAGACAAAATAAAAGTGACTGAAAATTTGAAATTTGTATTGTAGAGGAGAGAAAACATTGTGGGAAAAGGGGCACTGTGTGGTAAAGGGTTAAAGCCTTCTTCTTTAGTGTCATTAAAATAGAGGATATATAAGTAATGTGGTTGTTTGCTATACAAGGTGTGATGAGAATGTTCTCAGCCTGATACCTTTCGAGGCATTTCATTGGACAAAAATCTTGTTCAGTCTGTCATTCTATCTAATTGAAAGTCCTTTAGAGAGTAAAAAGCATTTGGTCACGCTTGATTGCTTTGGTATGACAGTACGTCAAACCTGAAAAATTGACTCGAGGTGTTCTGCTATTGCAGGACAATGCGCCTGCTCACATGTCGCAAGTTGCCATGACTGCTGCGACTGAATGCCGATTCGAAGTCCTTCCTCACCCCCATATTCTCCTGATATGGCCCCTTCTGACTTCTATGTCTGTTCCTAAAATCGAAATCCAACCTTCGTGGAACACAGTTTGGAAGCAATGAAGGCGTCATAGAGGCAGTGAACGAGTACTTGGGAGACCAGGAAAAAGACTTCTATTTAGAAAGGATAAGCGAGCTCAAACAGAGATGGACGAAGTGCATTGCCTTGAAGGGGGGGCTATATTGAAAAGTAATGACTAGATTTTCATTCCCTGGTAATTGGAAGCACTTTGGGCCAGAACTTTTTTATCACACCTCATATGCCAGTATATTTGATATAATTACCATCATCATCTAGGGGCACAAAAATCATTTTGCTTGTGTTGTTTGTATTATTCTGTATTATCACACAGCAGGTACAGATAAATTTTTAGTTATTTAATCTATTATTTCTTTACTGACAAGAAAATTACAAAATCATCATCTGGAATGTTTATTAAATTGACTGTATCTACAAAATTTTAAAAATAGCAGTATGGAATGCACTTGAAGGTAATCAAATGTAGCTTAACTCTTTACCACGCAATCCTGCTTTTAACAATCCTGAGAAAGAAGTCTATAGAAAACATTGTGGGAAAAGGAGAAAATGCTGAATGCTGAATCTTACTCCCGAAGTTACTCAAAATTACAATGTCTTTCTGTGTTTAATATTTATGCAGCAAAAATTTAAGAAACAGAATTTCATACATTACGCCATAAAAAAGAAGACCGTAATACTTCAATCCTAGGTAAGCCCAGTGCTGCAATTGTGTTTCAAATTTATTTTAGGAAGTAATAAATCAGTAAAAAAATCTGTGCAACTTATTACCAGATGAGAAGATCTTTGACTTGTCATAGCCGAAAGCATTCATAGATAACAATGGGAGATACAAATAAAGAGATTTACCTTTGAAAGGGTAGAAAACATTGCAGGAAAAGAAGAAAATAGTGCTAACTAACATTTTCTTCTTTTCACACACGTTTTCAAAAACTGTCTTTTGAAAGTTGATAAAACTTAGGGTTGTTTGGTAAAGAGTCCACTCATTACCAGGCAACAAAAATGTTTGACCTGTCAAAACTGACAGCATCAGTAGGCAACAAATTAAATGTGGCTCAAGTGATGGGAGTTGTTTTTTACATGAACTAAAATATTTTGGGAAAACAGATAAACCCTTGCTACCAGCATTTTCTGCATTTTCCGCAATATTTTAAAAGCCTTTTTCTACAATGTTCTTTCATCACAAAACTGCATGATATCAGGTTAAATTCATAAATAAATTATACTCTCTCAAAAGCCAGATCTTTAGGCTGGTATCAAACCAAGCTTTTGAAACATTTTTGGTAAAAAAGAAATACAGATACTTGTAACTAGCATTTTTTTACTTTTCAAACAATGTTTTCTACCCTTTCAAAGAGCAAAAAACATTACTCCAGAAACATTTAATTTGTCATCTGAAAATGCTTTTATTTGTTGTCTGTAATTGCTTTCAATTTAAGCAAGTCTAAAATTCCATGTCTAAATATACATAAAAATGAAAGCATATTATTGCTGAAAATGGGCAAAATACTAGTGACCAGCATTTTCTCCATTTTCGTCACTGAATTAGTACAGAATGATGATAAATCTAATTTATCACTTGGAAATATTTTGTCGCCTGTAACTGCTTTAAATTTCAAAGACTGTAAAATTTTGTATTTTCACAAAGAGTTAACAGACAGTCTGAAGCTCTAATTCAATTGAATGAAACATGACACTGGTAGAATGTCAGCTTTAATTAATTTGCTGAAAATTGTCAGGGAAACACTTCACCATAAAATGGAAAATTAAAAAGTTCAGGACGTGTGATTTCTACGGTAGGAAAACTCTAGCTAGCTAGTCTATTTCTAATAAGTCCTCTTCCAGGAGTTGACAATAAATAATAATGGCTTTTACTAAGTATTTCTTAAACATTTACCACACAATTCCGAGTTTTAAACACCATGAAGAAGACAGGTTTGCAAACATAGTAAAAGGGAGAAAATGCCGGTAACTAGCATTTTCTCCTTTTTCCCACAATGTTTTCCACCCTTCCAAAAATCAAATTTCGATTTTTGAAACACATTTCCTGTCATTTACAAATGCTTCCAATATGACCAAGTCTTAAAGTTAAGGACCCTTTACTATGCAATCCCAAGTTTTAATGACCCTGACAGAGCTGGCTGATGAAAACATTGTGGGAAAAGGCGAAAATGCTGGTAACCAGCATTTTCTCCTTTTCCCACAATGTTTTCAATAGCCAGTAAAGGATATCAGGTTCTTAGTTACATCTTATTTGTCATCTGCAGATACTTTCGATCGGGACCAGCCCAAAATTTTGATGTTTAGTAAAGGGTTAAGTTTGCCTTGGCATGACTCTCCAACGAAATATCTGACATTGAAGATCTGAGAACTGCTGTTATTTGCAGTCTTGTCTTGATCCATAGAAATAAATGAGACCAGCGCCCGTATTCACCAACCATTCTTGAGTATATTCTTAGTCTTATTCTCCAAGGTTTTCTAAATTTGTAAGTAACACAACTTCTGATTGGCTAAACCAAATGGTTTAGCCAATCAGAAGTTTTGTTACTTACAAATGTAGAAAATTCTGGAGAATAAGATCTGAAGCTGGGGGACACAATGTGTAAAATTTTACAGAGGAATGGTATTCATACAGGGGTGATTGCCTCTTTGTCGCAAGGCTATCCTACCATTCAGGGTTGAAAAAACCCAATCATATTTGCGGATATGTTATAGATAATTAGACTCTATTAAGATTTAAAAATATGAAAGGAAAAACCTCAACCAAAATTGTATAAGAAAAGGCTCATTTATAATGATGGTGAAATTTGTAAGCATAATCATGTATTAACATTTTACAAAAACCCTGTTTTTATGACCCTATGGATGATTGTTTGTATGTTTAATACAGTTTTCAACATTATTTTCTCTTTTCCTTGAAAGTTTTCACAAGCCTGTCACATCAAGGTCATTAACACTCTGGTTTATTTTGTACAGAGATATAGAGACTTACAGGTAAGACTCCCAGGTAAAATTTATATGTATCATGGAGGGACATTAACCCATTACCACACAATCCCTGAGAAAGAAGCCTTTAGAAAACATTGTGGGAAAAAGAGAAAATACTGGTAAGCAGCATTTTCTCCTTTTCCCACAATGCTTTCTACCCTTGACAAAACGAATTTCAAATTTTCAGTTACTTCTATTTTGTCGTGTGCAAATGATTTTGATTTGGACAAACCTAAAACTTTGTTTGGTAATGCGTTAAACATTTTACAACATATTGATAAATTTCCAAGTATACAGTATCTTCATTTGTCACGTAAGTTACTACTGTTAATTATTTATTTCATGTCTAGAAGTTTTTATATTTCTCT
Source organism: Tridacna crocea (assembly GCA_943736015.1). Taxonomy (NCBI): domain Eukaryota; kingdom Metazoa; phylum Mollusca; class Bivalvia; order Cardiida; family Cardiidae; genus Tridacna; species Tridacna crocea. The sequence goes on from OX031060.1 coordinate 47,848,062, forward strand.
AAGATTATTAGTGGGGATTTATTTCATGTCTAGAAGTTTTTATATTTCTCTAAGATTATTAGTGGGGAAGAAAAATAGTCTATAGCCTATATTCCATACTTATTACACATCTCTTCAAAGCCTGTAAAAAAGAAATAAAGTAAATTCACATCATAATGGAAGTACTTTTGTGTAATTTTACCATTAGTCGATACCTTTTAAAAACTTTTCTACCGCTAGTTCATCATACTGCTTCTCTCTCAAGTGCAATGCATAATTTGACAGAAAGTACAAGTATCTAATGGCGAATAATTGCAAATTGAATGATTCAGGCTGACCGAACAAAAATGAAAATCGGCGACAATTTCTGAGTACTTCTATGGAATTTGAACATTTTTCCACAATGTTTCCAAGACTCATGTGCCACTGGCACTTTGTTCATGAGTGCTTACAAGTAAGCAAATGAATACAGCCTTCTGGCAGGAAATACCTGAATGTTAACAAAAAGCCTGACAATATTTCAATGGTCAAGATTTTCATTTATTGAAGTGGCAATAAGCAAGATCATTCAGCTTCTGAGAACTTCTCAATAATATCATGATTTGTCACAATATTTTTAAGACTCAGTTGCCAGCAGTAAATCACAATGCTGCAGATATGGTACAGGATAACCCCTTGTATTCAGAAAATGTCCAAAGGCAAACTCAGTATCAGTTTTGCCATCAAAGATTTTACTCTTGACCAAACAAAACTGACAGTGACCAAGGTCATTCACCCAGTATCCTAGCTTTTACAAAAACATCCTATGGTGAATAAAACCCTTAAGATGACAGCTTTAGTAAAACATTCAGGTAAAAAGGTACCAGTATTCCTCCTTTTCACACAAACCTTTCTATCATTTCAGAAATCATTCCCATCATTTGAGCCAAAATTGGCATCTTCTGATGCTTTCAATACTAACAGGTCATTGGATGAGTTACTGGTACATGCACTTCTACTCATCTTTGCAAGCCAAGGGTGATGATCCACTGTGCTACTCTACCCTTGGCAGATCGAGTTTGATTTCAATATTCCCCCAATGCGCATTTTCATTGGTTGTAGCTAGCTCTAATTGCACGAATCAAATTGCTCGTATCACTTCATCTTTGATAAAAATATAACAAGGTCGCCACCTTTCGGATAAAAATAGAAGGTAAAATGAATACCTCCGAGAATGTGTGCAGTATCTGTGATAATTTATTACCAAAAAAAAAACAAGAGACGAACAATATTTACAGAAAGTTTCAGTTTGACCAATCAATTATCAGAGGGTTTAGGCTATATCCCAGCACCTGACCATGGAATGTCGAAGTATGTTTGTGGTTGTTGCTTCAAGTTGAATTATTGTATTTGTAAGTGGCTTGTAAAACAATATTTCATTGGCTACAAGAAATATGATGTAAAGGGAGATAATAAGCAGCATCCAATAGGGGATGTATCACGGATATTCTGTAATGTTGCTGTTTGGTAAAGAGTTAAGTAAAGGATAAAACTGATACACTTGCAATTAAGGTACAAATTTGGTACCCAGCATTTTCTTTTCCCACATTTTTTTCTACCCTATCAAAGAAAAAGTCCATTATTACTGCCACAATAAAATTGGTGATGCTTTCCTTTACCAAGCAATCCCCTAATTTAACCCATTACCAAACAACAAAATTTCAGGTTTGTCACAATTGAAAGGAATTGCAGACAACATAATAAAAGTGACTGAAAATTTGAAATTTGTTTTGTGAAGGGTAGATAACATTGTGGTAAAAGGAGAAAATGCTGGTTACCAGCATTTTCTCCTTTTCCCACAATGTTTTCTTAACCCTTTACCCCTTAAGGCATTTCTATGGTATCTCTAATTGACGCTAGATAAACCGCAAGGATGAAGCCGTTTCTTATGTGTATTTGACACCTTTTGATAGCATAGAAAACATTGTGACAAAAGGTGAAATTACTTGTCATGAATAATTTCACCTTTTGCCACAATGTTTCCAACGGGCTCCTACAAGCAATGCGTAGAAATGAGTATCTACGGAGTAAAGGGTTAAGGCTTCTTTCTCAGGGGCATCAAAAGTACGGATTGAGTGGTAATTGGTTAACAATTCTGCGGAATACAGTTGTTACAATCATTGTAGGAAAAGCAGAAATTGCTGCTTAACTCCAATGTTTTCTAACCTTTCAAGGACATATTCCATCATTTTATTTATTCTTTATATCATCTGGCTTCAAATACTTTCAATCTGGTTCAGTCTAAAATTCTCTTGCCTGGTAAAGAGTTAATGATAAAATGTCGATTAACCATTACCACACAATCCCATGTATCAACAAGCCTGAGAATGACGGCTTTTGAAAATACCATAGGGAAAAAGAGAAAATGCTGGTAAGGTAACTGGCATTTTCTCCATTTCCAACAATGTTATGACTGTTTTCTGCCCTTTAATTCTTTACCACACCATCCCAACTTTCATGACCCTGAGAAGAAAAGCTTTTGAAAATATTTTGTGAAAAAGGAGAAAATACTGGTAACCTGCATTTTGTCCTTTACCCACAATGTTTTATGCCCTTCCAAAATCAAAATTCAATCTTTTATTCACATTTTATTTTATTGCTGGAAATGCTTTCAATTTGGGCTAGTCAAAAATTTTGTCGTTTGGTAAAGAGTTAAAGACAAATTTAATCATTTCAGCCATGTTTTATTTCTCATTTGCAAATGCTTTAACCTATTACCACACAATAACTACTTTAAGACCCTGAGAAAGAAGCCTTTAGAAAACATTGTGGGAAAAGGAGAAAATGCTGGTATCCAGCATTTTCTCCTTTCCCCACAATCTTTTCTACCCTTCACAAAACGAATTTCAAACTTTCAGTCACTTTTATTTTGTCGTCTGCAAATGCTTTCGATTTGGACAAGCCTAAAATATTGTCATTTGGTAATGAGTTAAATATAGGAGAGTTAAAAAGTTTGCTGTGTGGAAAAGGGTAAACAAATCGATAAAAGGAATAGAAAACAGAAGTCCCTTGTGATCGAACATAAAAGGAACAGAATTTTAGCTGCCAGGAAAAACTGAAAAAACAATTTGTCTCAACCTGCCTCAGGCCAAAAAAACAATAGAACCAATGATGACAAGGTTTGATGACATATTTCCTCTTTCCTGTTGATATGATTCTGCATTTATATACCAAGAAATTCTGTATTTCAACAACTCTGAGGAAGGAACCGTTGAAACATGTGGGAGAAACAGAAATTGCTTGCAACAAGCAATTTTTCCTTTCCCACAATGTTTTCTAACATATCAGAGAACTTCAGCCAAAATTGTACCCATGTCAAACTTTTCATCTGCATCATGTTTGCAACTTGAAAGAGTGGAAAACATTGTGGGAAAAGAAGAAATTGCATGCAACCAACAATTTCTCCTTTTCCCACAATGCTTTCTACCCCACAATCCAACTTCAGGTCAATTGTACTTGTGTCAAATTTGTCATCTACATCAGTCTTGCACCTTGAAAGAGTAAAAAACTTGTTGTTTTGCAAGCAAAAGAGTTAATAACACTTTAAATACCTGGCATTACTTTATCTGCATCTGCAGAGATCATAGATCATGATTAAACTGCATAAAACATGCAGTCTAATCTTCAATCTACAATGTCAAATATTACGTCTATTTTGGCAACAGCTATCTCAATATTGGTATCAGGAGGCTTTTTCTACTATTGATTTCCCATTTTGGCCCGCCAAACAGGCTATTTTAATTCCAGTGATATTCAAGCAAAAAAACATATCAAATTAAGACAAGAAAAAGTTGATGCAAAGCATCAAAGTCGCCGAAAAAAAAATTTGTTTAATGCTTCAAGAAAGCCAGGGCAAGTAAGTAAATGTCAGTTTTCATCAGCAGATTTTTTAACACATTATGAAATTATGTGAATAGTAACCTATATCAAAACTTGTCATCTGTTACAGTATCTAATACCCTAGCACAGCGCTCTCTTAGCTCTTTTCCAAACGACAAATATCAGACTCTTCCAAATTCAAAGAGTTGGCAGATGACAATTTAAAAAGCTGCAAAAATGGTGGAAAATTCGCTAGTAGTGGGGAAAAAGTATTTAATAAAGAAGAAATTGCTTATAACGAGCAATTTCTCCTTATCCAACATGTTCTGACAAAAGAATTTGATAGCACACATGTGATAACCCGTATTTGTTTGGGAAAGTGGTGAAAGCAGGGCTAAGTTATTAAAATGTTGCTGTCCTAGGAAAGTATGATTCAAGAGGATGTAAGTTTGCAAGGCATGCTTTCAATTTAAACAAGTCTAAGACTATAGTGTTTGGTGAACAGTGTTCATAAAGAATCATGGTTTTCCATCGCGCTTAAATATCATTATGAACAACACAGCGAAAAAGTGGCCTCTCTCCAGATTTTTTCCACAAATTAAATTTATGCAGAGCTCGTTGAGAAATAAACAAAGGAGTTCTAAACTATCTTTGTTGTAAAAACTAAACTTAGAAATAAGTAACCAATAATGGTCAGATACAATCATAACCATCATACCCGCTCTTCAGCAGAATTTAGCACACTTTCAGCAATGCACAATTTTAGCAGTGGTCATTCAACAAAAAACACACAAATAGTAGGAAAAACTATCTACAAAATAATCAAAATGATAATTAAACCTGTGTACGAAGGTTGTACGAAACGACCAACTGGGTACAAAAAGACCAAAATTGAAACTATAAGTATGTACGAAATGACCAAAACCGTACGAAATGACCTAGGTACGAAATTAATAAGGTACGAAATGACTGGAAACCTGTACAGCCTTGACCAATGGAAACAAGGCATTTATGTGGACGAGTCAATTTCTCACGAATAGCGACAATAAAAGAAATAATTAGGCGGTTTTTTGATGTTGTAAGTATTAATAGAACAAAAATAGTATCGTATTGCAATTTCGTAGTTTAAGAATGAATTAAAAAGCCAGTTTAAGGCTAAGTAACGTTAGAAAGATTCCTTGTTAACCTAACACCCCTATAATAACGAAATTCCCACTATCCATGTCCTAACTCGAAAAACTATTAAAAATATAGTCGCGCGCTTCTGCGCGGCGACTAATCAGTTAAATTTCCACTTCCTTTTCCCCCTGTAAGTTGGTGCATTAAGATGCAATTCTTATTCTTAAATAAGAGCACTACTTGTAGCTGTTCACACTTGGTTGCAGTACTTTTCAACGAAAATTCCCAGTTGAAAAAGGGCATACCTAAAAACTATTTTTAGAATTAAACCTTCACCAAACAACAAAATTTCAGACTGGTTCAAATTGAAAACACTAAAGTCTTGCAGACCACAAAATAAGCGTAATTCAAAATTCAAAATTTGTTTCCAGCAAGGTAGAAAACATTGTGGGAAAAGGAGAAAATGCTGGTTACCAGCATTTTCTCCTTTTCCTACAATGTTTTCAAAGGCTTCTATCTCAGAGTCATAAAAACCAGTGATTGTTTGGAAAAGGATTAAGAAGGTCTAAATCATTAATTCAGCACTCGGAGAGGGGTAATATATTCCAGTGTTGAACTCCAACATTAGAGTTTCAGTTCTAGCATTTGACACATGAAAACATATTTTAGACTTTCGACTCATGAAAACATATTTTTAGACTTTCGACACATGAAAACATATCTTAGACTTTCCACACATGAAAACATATTTTAGTCTTTCGACATATGAAAACATACTTTAGACTTTCGACACATGAAAACATACTTTAGACTTTTGACGCATGAAAACATTGTTTTTAATCCCCTCTCTAGACTTTCGACACATGAAATATTTTAGACTTTCAATACCTAAAAACATATTTCAAACTTTTGACACTTAATATCATATTTAAGACTTTCAACACATGGAAACATATTTTACACTTTTGACACTTAATATTATATTTAAGACTTTCAACACCTAAAAACATATTTCAAACTTTTGACACTTAATATTATATTTAAGACTTTCAACACCTGAAAACATATTTCAAACTTTTGACACTTAATATTATATTTAAGACTTTCAACACATGGAAACATATTTTAGACTGTTGACACATAAACCCATATTCTAGATTTTTTAACACATGAAAAAATATTTTAGACTTCCAATAAATAAAAACATATTTTAGACTATTTTGGACTAGTCCATGCTGAAAGTGTTAACAGACAACAAAAGAAATTGTGGCTGAGACAATAAAACTTGTCTTTGACAGGGTAGATCACATTTTTTCCTTTCCTCACACTGCTTTACAAAGCCTTACTCAGGATTATCATACCAGATTTGTGTGGTACAAATCTAAATCAGAATCTCCTTGCCCCAGTAGCTAAGTCAGTAGCGTCCAGGACTTTAGAACAGTGAGTTGGGTTCAATCCCTGTCAATGGCAATTTTTTTCCAAGGATTGATGATAGTCAATACGACAGGATTCATTCCTCTTCTACTGCTGACAATTGCTTTGAGGATGGTTACGTTGGAAAGCAACCGGTGGCTTGGAAAGAAAATTGTGCAAAGTAAAAGAGTCTCCAGGAAAGCATGGATAGGTGCACTGGCTACTGCAATGTAACTGAAATAATGTTGAAAACATTGTTAAATGTGGAACAATCAATCAATTGAATCAGGATCACACTATACACTTTCTGCAAAATTCCTCTCAAATTCAGACAGAATATTTTACAGCCTTGAATAAAGAAGCAAACTGTACAGACCCATGATCAGACTTCACAATCTGTGCAGTCTGATCTTTCTATAGATGCCACTCACAAAAGCCTATTTTTTACCCATGGCACTTACTAGTAATTCTTTACCAAACAGTATAATGTTGGACACATCCAGCTTGAAAGCATTTGCATGTGACAAGTCAAGCCTTGTTCATGTGACATAACTTGTCTCCATAAGGATAAAAAACATTGTGGGAAAAGGATAAAATACTGGTTACCAGCATTTTCTCCTTTTTCCACAATGTTTTCAAAAAGGCTATTTTTCCTTAAGGAATGTATCATAAAGGGTAAAAAACTGGTTATCTGACATAAATGTCAGGAATGATGTGAACATTATTCCACCATCTAACCATGATCGGCTTATCATGTTTCAATTAACTCCTAGCCAGGGTAATCTGTTATTAGTAAATGATGTCATTAATCTTGATTATCTGACTGTCAGCTTCACTTGTTATTGACAATTTATTGACAACTCGAACCAGGATGACAAAGAATGAAGTCAACCAATATGTTGTAAATTCATCCAGTCTTTCTAATCAAGTGTTGGTAGCTCAGTGGTTAGCCTATCTGACTTGTGACCTGGAGGTTGTGGGTGCAATACCAGGTCGTGGTAAACTTTCCATCTTTTTCCACCTCTCACCTCTGATGCATGTGAAAAAAGTAATCAGTGGCTTTGGAAAGTTGTGTCAGTACTGGTGTAAGAAAGCCAGGAAACGTGGGTGTTTCACTGACCGCTATATGACCTAAGCTGTTAAAATACAAACAAACAAACTTTTCAAGAGGTGTTTCTTGGCATGTTCAACAACATTTCAATTGCTTCACATTGGAAGCTTAGTGCTTAATCCTAGCTTTCACAGTTCAAGACTCCACCTCACTACTGTCTTGTCCAAGACACTTCCACACAACACAGTGCATGGTCCACCACTACACCACTAAATAATCTTGAAGATCTCAAGAAGTCATGGTCCATAATGCTTGAACATCAGTTGTACCACACACTTGAAAGGTTTGGGACAATTTTTCTAACCTATTTGCATGCTTCTGGATAATACTGAGCTTTTGCAGATAGTATAAATCAGGATCAGACTAAAAAGAAAATCCTGAGTTTGGATCTATGCTGTCTCATATTTTCAAGATGCTATCTAGCTAAGCAAGCGTGGTTTTGTAGGCTCTCTGAATGTTCCTGTTTGTTTTTTGTGTTTTTCACAATCAATACCATGAACTTCCCAGTGCACAGTTCCAAATGTGGCTTGAATTTTATGAAATCAAAGCATTATAATTTAGTATGTCATCAAAACCCAAGTTCTTAGTACTGAACAGGATTGCCTCAAAAAACAGTAAAGTTTAATAACAGGCAGGCTTATCATCAATCTACTCTGTACAGCAACAAACTGCACCATATTGTGACCAAAACAGCCCTCACAACTACAACAGCTTGGCTTCTTTAACCTTCTACCAAACAACAAGATTTTAGACTGGACCAAATTGAAATATTAGCAGATAACAAAATATCAATGATTGAAGATTTGAAATTTGCTTTGGGAAGGGCAGAAAATAAGGTGGGAACAGGAGAAAATGCTGGTTACCAGCATTTTCTCTTTTTCCCATAATGTTTTCAAAAGGCCTCTTTCTCTGGGTTATTAAAAGTCGGGATTGTGTGGTAAAGGGTTAACTGAATCACAAAATCAATCTCCTCATTCTAAATTTCATTTGCCTGTCTAGGAGGCCAAGACTAGTAATGGCTGTCTAGCAGGCCAAGACTATTAACGGCTGTCTAGGAGGCCAAGACTAGTAACGGCTGTCTAGCAGGCCAAGACTATTAACGGTTGTCTAGGAGCCCAAAACTAGAAACAGCTGTCTAGGAGGCCAAGACTATTAACGGCTGTCTAGGAGGCCAAGACTCGTAACAGCTGTCTCAGAGGCCAAAACTAGTAATGGCTGTCTAAGAGGCCAAGACTAGTAACAACCCTCTAGGAGGCCAAGACTAGTAACGGCGTCTAGGAGGCCAAGACTAGTAATGGCTGTCTAAGAGGCCAAGACTAATAACAACCCTCTAGGAGGCCAAGACTAGTAACGGTGTCTAGCAGACCAAGACTAGTTACAACCGTCTAGGAGGCCAAGAGTAGTAACAACTGTCTAGGAGGCCAAGATTAGTAACGGCCGTCTCAGAGGCCAAGACTAGTAACGGCCGTCTCAGAGGCCAAGACTAGTAACGGCCGTCTCAGAGGCCAAGACTAGTAACAATCGTCTACAAGGCCATGACTAGTAACAACCATTTAGGAGGCCAAGACTAGTAACAACCATCTAGGAGGCCAAGACTAGTAACGGCCGTCTAGGAAGCCAAGACTAGTAACGGACATCTAGGAGGCCAAAACTAGTAACAACCGTCTAGGAGGCCAAGACTAGTAACGGCCGTCTCAGAGGCTAAGACTAGTAACGGCCATCTCAGAGGCCAAGCCTAGTAACAACCGTCTAGGAGGCCAAGACTAGTAACAACTGTCTAGGAGGCCAAGACCATTAATGGCCGTCTAGGAAGCCAAGACTAGTAACGGCCGTCTCAGAGGCCAAGACTAGTAACAACCATCTAGGAGGCCAAGACTAGTAACGGCCGTCTCAGAGGCCAAGACTAGTAACGGCCGTCTAGGAGGCCATGACTAGTAACAACCATCTAGGAGGCCAAGACTATTAACAGCCGTCTAGGAAGCCAAGACAAGTAACGGCCGTCTCAGAGGCCAAGACTAGTAACAACCGTCTAGGAGGCCAAGACTAGTAACAGCCGTCTCAGAGGCCAAGACTAGTAACGGCCGTCTAGGAGGCCATGACTAGTAACAACCATCTAGGAGGCCATGACTAGTAACAATCATCTAGGAGGCCACGACTAGTAACGGCTGTCTAGGAGGCCAAGACTAGCAACTTAGTTGATAATGAACAAGGTTTGAAACCAAACTGTTGCTGTAATGAATCCAAAAAGCTCAGTCAATTTCTTTCCAATGATTGACAATAATAGTTGCTACTGGATTCACTCCTCCATCACTATTGATCATTTTGATGATGGTTATAAGAAAAAGCAGCCATTAGCTTGGAAGGAATATCATGTTAAACACTGGTAAAATAAACTCTCAGAAACCATAGATGGGTGCACTGGTCTGGCCCCTGCAATGAAACTCAAACAATAAAACAATCTTAGGCATTAGACAAACAATCCAGCAGTTTAGCTTAGCAGCCCTAATCCTCAATCTTCAGGATTGTTATTTGTCAATTATAATGGGCCCTAATCCTCAATCTTCAGGATTGTTATTTGTCAATTATAATGGCTAACTTCCAAAAATAGGCTTGATTCCCATGACAATAACATCAGAAGAAGAGAAACTTAGTTGAGCTGTAAACAAGGAGAAATTTCCTCTGGTAACTGAACATATAACCACCCCCTCAAATAACTATATTTGTCATACAGCTGTGGACTATTAAAGTCAATTTGGCAACAAGAGAAAATGCTCATAATGAGCAATTGCTTCTGTTGCCACAATGATTTCTGTTCTTGTCCTGTGTATTTTCTCTTTGGCAAATGTGAGGATTTAAATCTACTCCACACATAAACCTTTTACCACACAATGACAACTTTGAACAACCCTGAGGAAGAAGCCTTTTGAAAACATTGTGGGAAAAGGAGAAAATGCTGGTAACCAACATTTTCTTCTTTTTCCACAAAGTTTTCTACCCTGTCAAAGAAATATTGCATCATTTGAGCAACTTTGAAATTGTTGTCTGCAAATGCTTTCAATTTGGATAAGGCTAAAATTTCGCTTAACCCATTACCACACAATCCTTACTTTTGACGCCCCTATGAAAGAAGCCTTTAGAAAACATTGTGGGAAAAGGAGAAAATGCTGGTAACCAGCATTTTCTCCTTTTCCCACAATGTTTTCTACTCTTCACAAAGCAAATCTCAAATTTTCAGTCACTTTAATTTTGTCGTCTGCAAATGCTTTCGATTTGGAAAAATCTAAAATATTGTCGTTTGGTAATGAGTTAAAGAATCAACCCTTTACCACACAGTCCCTACTTTTGACGACCCTTGGAAAGAAGCTTTTAGAAAAAAATTCTAAATTTTCTAAATTTTGAATTCTCTAACATTCACAAAACAAATTTCAAATTTTCAGTCACTTTTGTTTTGTCATCTGCAAATGCTTAGGATAAGCATAAAATTTGTCATTTGGTAATGAGGTAAGAGCAGTTAGCAGATGACAGATCAGATGTGGCTAAAAGCATGATACATGTACTTGTCTATAAATGGCTGCAAAATGTTGAGGGAAAAAGAGAAAATACTTGTATTTTCTCCTTTACCCTAAATGTTTTCAAAAGCCATCTTCTTTAACCCCTTCCCAAACGACAAAATTTTGGACCAGTCTAAATTAACGGCAATTGCAGACGACAAAATAAACGGAACCCAAAAACTGAAATTCGTTTCCAGCATGGTAGAAAACATTGTGGGAAAAGGAGAAAATGCTGGTTACCAGCATTTCCTCCTTTTCCCACAATGTTTTCAAAAGGCTTCTATCTCAGGCTGTAAAAACCAGGGATTGTTTGGTAAAGAGTAAAGATCATTAGGATACAGGATTGTTATATTAGGACTGACAAATCAGCAGCACCAAAACACTACAAACCTGTCTACCAGCAGGCTACTTTGACAGGCATTGTGGAAACAGGAGCAAATGCCCATAATGAGGAAGTTCTCCTATAGCCACATTTTTTTCCACACACTGTGCACCAAATAAAATATAACTTTAGGATGCTCAATATTGAAAACATGGTATTTCACCTTTTTCCTCAATGTATCTACGTCAAATCAAGCCATCTGAGGCACATTTAATTTCTCATCAGTGTATTTTTTAATTTGGACAAAACTAAAATTTTGTCATTTTGTGAAAATTTAACAAACTCAAATTATCTATACAATTTATACAGCAATGTTAAGGTAGCTAGAAAAGAACCTTCGCAATTTTCCCAGTTGTCACTCCCTAGCAACATAATCAATAACATTGACGTAAGGAGCTTTGCCAAGTTTTCAGCGGTCAATACAGCCTTAGAGAATAACGTGAATGGAATATTAACTAGATGTCCAATGAACCCAGAATCAATGTAACCCATTAATCCTGTACTAAACAATCAAGCATTTTTTTTCTTTTTATAGCCTTGAAGATCTAGGTGTTCCAAACAAAAAACATTAAGGCTGAAGGGCCTGTATTTACCAACCATTCTTTAGAACGTCATTAATTTTGTCTAAATCTTCAAGATATTCTGACTCTGAAAGTAACAGAACTTCTGATTGGCTAAACCAATTGGTTTAGCCAATCAGAAGTTCTGTTACTTTCACACTGACAGAATTCTGAAGAAAAAGACTAACAATGTGCTGAAGAATGATTGGTGAATATTGTTATGTTTTGGGGGTCCGGCCCGCTAATCGGCATCTAATCGCAGTTGTTCTGGAAGTCTAATTGTAAACAAAGACAATGGCGTACATTTTCGAGACTACTTTTTATTCCCTATATATTCATACACATTCCCGCGCTTACACTTTATGAATGAAACTACTTTTTGTGTATTACGTACTATAGCGTAGTATTTCTACTATGGAATGTCATTCATAACATACCTCCCCTGATAGTTATCAGTCTCACTTGTTTCTCAATCAAATGATTAAATGTTAAAATGCTACTTGGCTTTTGAAGACTAAAAGTAAATGATTACATGTGTAATAAAAAAGAAAATATATGAAACACACAGATCAGAATTTTCACTGATGGTAATAACATAGGGATTATTATGCCCTTTTCACATGTTATTACTTTCACAAGAAAATTTTCACTGATGGTAATAACATAGGGATTATTATGCCCTTTTCACATGTTATTACTTTCACAAATCAAGACGAACCGGCTTTTTCCTAACTCTTTGTGGATAGCGCGTAGTCTTTGGCTTTTCAGTTATCTCCCTTGGGTAAGTCTTTTCCTGGCCTTTATTTGGAGAAACGTTAACACTGTTTTCACTTTGAGAAATTTCTGATGGCACTGAAACTGCAGTAGTGGTAACCATTGGAGTTTGAACAGTTGGTATGGTAACTGTTGGTTTCGGATCTACAGATGTCTCTGATGTGGAAACAAGTTGATCTGAATGCCTTCTCCATAAGATGTCATTACCAACATTGACTTTATATGATAGAGGACCTGTTCTACTATGTATGTGTCCCTTTTCCCATTTTTGTGGATTTGCTCTATAATCTCGAACAAGCACTGGTTCACCCACCTCGTACTGTTTAATTGTAGGTTCTACTTGTTTAGAATCCATCATCTTAAGTTGCTTTCGATTGACGATGTTTCTAATTTCGGGTTTCAGAATGTCTATTCGTGTACGGATATTTCGACCATAAAGTAACATTGATGGTGATTCATTTGTTGTCGCATGTGGCGTAATGCGATATTTACACAGAAATGCATTGAGCTTCTGATTTAATGTCAAGTCTGGATTACTCGATTTAATAGCATTTTTGAATGATTGTACAAATCGTTCTGCTTGTCCATTTGTCCTTGGATGGAATGGAGCAGAAGTCATATGGCGAATAGCGTTTGCGTTCATAAATGCTTTGAATTCCTCCGAACGAAATTGAGGTCCGTTATCCGAAACTATTTCACAAGGAATACCTTGACGTGCAAAAAGAGTCCTCAACACATTTATTGTTGTTGTTGTTGTAGTCGATTGCATATGAAATACTTCCGGCCACTTCGAATATGCATCTACGACAATGAGGAACATGGCACCCTTGAAAGGACCGGCAAAATCTATATGTAGACGGTACCATGGACTGCTTGGCCAACTCCATGGATGAACTTGACTTCTTGGCGGCGCATTTTTCACATAACTGCACCCTGCACATGTTTTGCATAACTTTTCAATGTCTTTGTCCAAGCCTGGCCACCATACATATGTCCTAGATAAAGATTTCATCTTTACAACACCAACATGACCTGAATGTATTTCATTTAGCACATTTTCACGCAAACTATCTGGTATGACAACGCGATTTCCCCATAGTATACAACCTTGATGAACATTCAACTCAGTTGACCTTTGTTGATATGGTTTGAGTGTAGGATCCTCACTTTTTGGAAAATATCCCTGCATAACCATATCTAAAACTTGAGATAATACATGATCTCTCTGTGTCTCCCTGCGAATAACAGCACTCGTAATAGGTAAATCATTGAAATGCTCACTATAAAAAATATCAGTAGGGTCATCAAGGTCATCTGAATCCCCCGGAAGTGGTAAACGCGACATGGCATCAGCATTACCGTGATATTTTGTTCCTTTGTATTGTATGTTATATGTATACCCTGACAGAAACACTGCATAGCGCTGTAATCTGGCAGCAGTCATTACTGGTAACTGTTTTTCGGGATTAAATATACTCAAAAGTGGCTTATGATCTGTAATGAGGGTAAACTTCCTTCCATAGAGGTAAGTATTAAATTTTCTAACACCCCAGTATAGTGACAATGCTTCTTTATCAATTTGAGAATAACCCTTTTCCGCACTGTTTAACGTCCTTGAAACGAATGCAATGGGTCTTTCAGTACCATCTTGGAAAGTATGGGACAGTACACATCCAATTCCATAAGCAGATGCATCACATGCTAAGGTAAGTGGTTTCTCTGGATCATAGTGACACAAAACTTGCTCAGAACAGATTGCTTCTTTAATCTGAAGAAATGCTTTCTCACAATGTTCAGTCCACTTCCACTTTTTATCATTCTGGAGTAATTCATGTAGTGGAGCAGCAATTATTGACAGATTCTCAACGAAACGATGGTAATAATTGACTAATCCTAAGAATGAGCGCAACTGTGATACATTTTCTGGCCTTTTTGCTTCATTCATAGCTTTGACCTTGTCTGGAGATTTGTGAAGCCCATTTTTATCTATTTCATGGCCACAATAACTAATTTTCTCTTGGAAAAATACACATTTACTCAAATTTGCCCTGAGTCCGTACGATTCCAACCGTTCAAGCACCAAATTCAAGTTGTTTAAATGTTCTTCATCATTGCTTCCGGTTATGATAATGTCGTCCAAAATACACTGGGTATATGGAATGTTCTGAAGGACTTGATCAATCGCGTGTTGCCATAGCGACGGAGCTGAAGCAATCCCAAAAACAAGTCTATTGAAACGGTATAAGCCTTTGTGTGTGTTCAATGTTAGATATTGTTTTGAACTGTCATTGACCTCCATTTGTAAATATGCTTGTGTAAGATCAATTTTCGAAAACTTTTCGCCTCCGGACAAACTCGCAAAAATATCCTCGATCTTTGGAAGTGGATATTTGTCAACACACATTACAGAGTTCAACGTAACGCGGTAATCACCACAAATTCTCACATTACCATTGGATTTCATGACAGGCACTATCGGCGTTGCCCATTCACTGTATTCAATTGGCTCTATTACACCTTCCTTCTGTAACCTATCCAATTCCGCTTCAATTTTCGGGCGTAAAGAATATGGTACATTTCTAGCTTTGAGAAATTTCGGTTTTGCTCCCTCTTTCAGTGTCAAATTAGCTTTAATGTCTTTAAGTTTTCCAATCCCTTCAGAAAATACAGACTTGTGCATTTCCAAAATTGAAGATAACCTCCCTTGTGAATGTAGTGATTTAACTTCGACCCAGTTAAGTTTCAACTTTTCTAGCCAATCTCTCCCAAAAAGTGATGGTACATTTTGTGGCACAACATACAAATCCAGATTAGCCGTCTGATCATGAATCGAAACATCAACTCTCAGTCTTCCTATCGGTTTGATAGTATGTCCCGAATAACTTCTCAAGATTGTTGTAGTCTGTTCCAACTTATAATCCTTGAATTTCAAGTCATACAGATTTTTAGAAATTAAAGATAGGGCTGTCCCTGTATCTAATTCCATCTGTACCTCAGTTTTACCTATTCTTGGATTCAGAGTAATTGGATTTGTGTGTGACTTATTCTCAGACAAATGTAAAATGGGTTGTTCTGCTGTGACCTGGTGTACTTTGTTTTGACGCTTCTTAGAAAGACAAGCTCGCTCAATATGTCCCTTTTTGTGACAAAAATTACAAATTGTTTCTATGTGTTTACACTTATCTGGCGAATGTTCCCCATTACATCTGAAACACAATTTCTTTTGTTGAAATTTGTTAACAGGCTGTGATCTGTTTTTCTCATGACGCTTCTGTTTCTTCTGTTGCTTCCTAAAATTTAGACTATGAACCTGTTCTTGTACACCTTGTACCTCGGCTGCGTCCTTCGAAGCGGTTTCCATAGCAACAGATATTTTGATAGCCTTATCCAAGTCCAGCTCACTTTCTGACAGCAAACGTTTCTGGATATATTCATGACGAAGCCCACAAACTAATCTATCTCTCAATGTGTCACTAAGAGTGGCGTTGAAATTACAGTTAACTGAAAGTCGTCTTAGTTCAGCAACATAATCCATGACAGTCTCATTTGCACTTTGATTTCGCTTATGAAACCTGTAGCGTTCGGCGATGACTGATGGTTTGGGGTTTAATTGCGCATTGAGTAATTGTACAAGTTCATCGTATGATTTCTCAGACGGCTTATGTGGGGCACATAAATTCCGTAACAATGTGTAAGTCTTGGGGCCAATCAAACTAAGCAATGATGCCTTCTTTTTGTCGTCGCCTACCTCGTTTGCAACGAAAAACTGGCCCAGACGCTCGCAATAAGAATCCCACGTCTCCAAATTTGCATCGAAACTGTCAATATTCCCGATAGTCGACGAAGCCATTCTCCAATCAGATGCACCGTTATCCGTTTTACCTCGTCGCCAATGTTATGTTTTGGGGGTCCGGCCCGCTAATCGGCATCTAATCGCAGTTGTTCTGGAAGTCTAATTGTAAACAAAGACAATGGCGTACATTTTCGAGACTACTTTTTATTCCCTATATATTCATACACATTCCCGCGCTTACACTTTATGAATGAAACTACTTTTTGTGTATTACGTACTATAGCGTAGTATTTCTACTATGGAATGTCATTCATAACAAATATGATATCTGATATTCACCAACAATGCTTCCCACCCTTTCAAAGAAAAAGCCAGCCATTTGAGTCATAGTTGAACTGTTGGCTGCAAATGCTCTCAACATAGACAAGTCTTGAGAATTTCATCTAATTTTTCTATACAATGAAGGGACAGAAAAGATGTGTATATGTCCCTGTTGTGGACAGATTAATTCTATACCAAAGGAGAGTTATGCAGACTTACCCAAATAGAAAGCAGCAACAAAAATGGAAGGGATTTGGCTTTACAGAAGCAGAAAACAGGAAAATAAGAAAATGCTTGTTACCAGCATTTACTTCTTTTCCCAGAGTGTTATCAAAAGCTTTCCTTCTCAAGGTTGCTGAAATTTGGGTTTAAGTGGTAAAAAGCATACCTAATACCAAAATGATACATAATTAGAATCAAAGTACAAAAAGAACTGTGAGCCAGAAGGATATCATGTATTTTCAAGTTAAACCATAGCCGATGTCACTAGAATTTCAAATAACAGACTAATTGTTAAATGCGAGTTGGTAATTAAAATAAACAAGAAATAACTGCTGTGTCTCAAAGTAAATCAAATATGTTTCAGTGATACTCTTTCAGGAAAATGACTAATACACTTATTCGCTGTACATGGAATACCATACTCACTTGGAACTGCTTAAAACTAGTACAATTGACCACAAATAAGGAAAATATGAGTATTTTAACACCCAATTTCTAGTTTTAGTTTGATTTGGTTTGAAGAAGATGGCTGTTTCGCTTAACTTGTTTTTTGCACAGCTTCACAAAGCCCTAAGTCCTGAACATCGACTTGAATGCCATCTGGTTCAGATCTGAATCTCTTGCAACCCACTTGACTTCTTCAAGAAATATTTCAAAGTTTCCAAATTTTTCCCTTGAAAGTGCCCCTCATGACTTACATGCTGAGGTGGCTATATAAATTGAAAATAGGGTCTGTATTTATCAACCATTCTAAAAATCATTCTTTTGTAATTCTTCAGAATTTCATCAATGTGAATGTAACTAAATTGGCTGAATCATTAATTTTGGCTTAGCCAATCAGATGTTCTTTCACAGAGGATCTTGAAGAATGAGACTTTAAAGAACATTCTTTAGAATGGTTGGTGAATATGGACCCAGATTGATGGCAATCTGTTTTTTCATCTTCACCGTATGCTTTGGAGCAACAATCTTGGCATAAACAACCTTGAAATTGCTGTTACTTTAGCTCCATATCTGGACTGAAAATATATTTTTTGTTTATGAACACTGCAAGCTTGGAGTTAAGAATTGTTTCATCAACACATCAGGCTGAAAAGATACTTTTCAATAAAGTACTGTTCAGCCAAAGAGTAAATGTCAAAGGTCTATAATAACATTATGTTCCCTTGATAGTATCAATCTATATAGTGCTACAATAATGGAAAATACTTTTATATAATAAAAGACCAAATTATTGGCAATTTAAACTGTCGCAAACATTGTTTAGCAGCAGGATAATAGCAGTCAAAATTGGCAACCTTCTGAAAGAATTTGGATGGGTCAGATTTCAAACCCACAACCATTGGATGACATGCCCAATGTATACATCACCAAAAGACCAACAAGGGCTATGTAAGAAAAGGGACAGAGTATTCCGTGAAACATTTTGTCATTACATTGGCAACAGATGTCATCATAAACATAATACTGATTGTTTTTGTTTTTCTTATCATGGACCATGGTTGCTCATTATCTCCATTGGAAGGCTCTTCGGGTCATATTGCATACAATCATATTCATACAAGTATTGAAAACATTAGAGCAAAAGGACAAATTGCTTGAATTATGAGCAATTTCTCCTTGGGCTACCAAGTTTTCACCAGTATTCATCTATTAACTCTTTACCAAATAACAAAATAAAAGACTGGTCCAAATTGAAAGCATTTGCAGACAACAAAATTAACATGACTAAAAAACTGAAATCAGTTTGGGAAAGGTTTTAAAAAACAGTGGGAAAAGGAGAAAATGCTGGTTACCACCATTTTCTCCTTTTCCCACAATGTTTTCAGAAGGCTTTTTTCTCAGCGTCGTTGAAAGTTGGGATTGTGTTGCAAACAGTCAAAAGATACATCTACAATTGTTTTCAGGCAGTTTTTAACTCATTACATACGTATGTTATGAAACTTTTTTCATTCATGTATCTTAAGCCTTAACCCTTTACCAAATGACAGAACTGTAGACAGATCTAAATTAAAAGCATTTGCAGATGTCAAAATAAGCATAAATATATTTGAAATTTGCATTGGGAAGGGTAGAAAACATTGTGGGAAAAGGAGAAAAATGCTGGTTACCAGCATTTTCTCCTTTTCCCGCAATGTTTTCAAAAGGCCTTTTCCTCAAGGTTGTTAAAAGTCGGGATTATGTGGTAAAGGGTTAACCAAAGGCGAAATGCTGGTTACCAGCATTTTCTCCTTTTCCCACAATGTTTTCTACCCTTCCCAAAACTATCTTCGAAATTTGAGTCACATTTATTTTGTCGTCTGCAAATGCTTTCAATTTAGACTAGTCTTAGTTGTTTGGTACAGAGTTAAATTCATGCCAAATGTTGCCCCTGATTGCTTGAAGATTACACAGATCACGAGGGGCAGAAAATGAGGGGCAGAAAACGCATTACATAATTTGGAGGCCTTCAAAGCAACCACTGTTGTTGTGTCTGGTTTAACTCATTTCCAAACGATAAATTTTGGACCCTTCCAAACCGAAAGAGTTTGCAGACAACAATTTTAGATTTGGAGAAAATGGCAGAAAGTTCTCAAAGAGGGTAGAAAACACTGTGGGAAAAGGAAAATTGCTCGTCATCAGCAATTTCTCCTTTTCCCACAATGTTTTCAAAAGACTTTAACTGCAGACACATAAAAACAAGGGCATGTTTGGGAAAGGGTTAACTCATTACCAAACGACAAAATTTTAGGTTTGTCCAAATCGAAAGCATTTAGATGACAAAATAAAAGTGACTGAAAATAAGGGGAGAAAACATTGTGGGAAAAGGAGAAAATGCTGGTTACCAGCATTTTCTCCTTTTCCCACAATGTTTTAAAAAAAAGGCTTCTTTCTCAGGGTCCTCAAAAGTAGGGATTGTGTGGAAATGGGTTGAAATACCGTAGTTTTCTAACCCTTACACCATATATACTAGTACTTTATGTTTATACAGCTGAGCCAATCTACCCAATTTCAAGTTGTTTTTTTTTGTCTCTCTATCTGTAGGTATGTATCTTTAACCCTTGAACAAATGATAAAATTTTAGACTCTTCCTAACTGAAAGCATCTGCAGAAGGCCAACCAAACGTTCTTAAAATGATGAAATTTGTGTTTGAGAAGGTAAAACAACATTGTGAGGAAATGAGAAAATGCTGGTTTCCGGCATTTTCGTCTTTTTCTCACAATATTTTCAAAAAGCTTCTCCATTCAGGTCATTAAAACTACAGATTGTTTGGCAATTAAATTGTGTTTTACTCTGCTTTCAACATTGTTTCAGCCATATTGTTGCAACAGCTCACATACTCAAGTATTTCCGGGTTTCACCAGTACCAGGCTAGGACTCTGAAGTGTCTTGGCCAAGGAAACTCCCACAAAATGGGATTGTGTGGTACAGGAATAAACATATTTTCATGTTTATCATTCTGTGTTATTTACAATCCTGTTTTTAAGAGGGTCTACTGCAAGCTCTTACCAGGATGTCACAATAATAAACACATAAGGCAGCTTCTCCCTGTTGGCATTTAAATACAATCCTGAATTTTAACAACCCTGAAAGAAGAGGACTATTGAAAACAGTGGGAATAGGAGAAAATGTTGTTAACCCATTACCACACAATCCCTACTTTTGACGCTCCTGAGAAAGAAGCCTTTGGAAAACATTGTAGGAAAAGGAGAAAATGCTGGTAACCAGCATTTTCTCCTTTTCCCACAATGTTTTCTACCCTTTCCAAACCAATTTCGATTTTTCAGTCAAATTTATTTTGTCGTCTGCAAATACTTTCAATTTGAACCAGTCTAAAATATTGTCGTTTGGTAAAGGGTTAACCAGCATTTTCTCTTTTTAAAGACAAGTACATGTATCACCATCTGAGCTACATTTTATTTTGTCTTCTGTTCAGTCATTTTAACCAAATGGACTAGTCTAAACCTTGGTGCCGAGCCCCAGTTGATCAATCGGTAGTGTTTAAGACTTGAGAACGGGGTAGCTGGTTCAATGCTGGCTGAGCCGATTTCTTTCCAAGAATTGATGGTAGTCATTGCAACAAGGTTCCTTCCTTTCTCAACCATTACCATTATTGTGATGGTTATGTGGGAAAGCAGCTGGTGGCTTGGAAAGAATACTGTACTGGTAAAACAAACTCCAGGTAAGCAGGGATAGGTGCACTGGCCAATGCCATAAACCTAAAACAATGTTGAAAATAGCATTAAACACCAGTCAATCCATCTAAAACTTTGGTCATTGGGCAGACCTAAGCAATTTGAAACAGAACTCCACTGGCTTATTTGTCAGGGTAGACATATAACTCTCACTCAGCATGTTATGTTCAATACTTGGGGTGACATTTTTGCAAATATTCTAGATCAAGATCAGACTGCAAAGAATGTACAACTGATCTCTGATAAATACTGGCCGATATATTGACAGGTATCAAAACCTTATAACTATTCACCAAAATTTTGGACTAGTCCAAATTGAAAGCTTTGCAGACGACAAAATAAATGTGAATCAAAAATTGAATTTTGAATTGGAAAGGGTAGAAAACATTGTGGGAAAAGGAGAAAATGCTGGTTACCAGCATTTTCTCCATTTCCCACAATGTTTTCAAATGATTTCTTTCTCAGGGTCATTAAAAGTTGGGTTTTTGTTGTAAAGAGTTTAATTGATAGAAACCGGATTTTGTCAGCTAAAAAACCCATGTTTCATTTCTGTATTACCATTTAATAATACACAGGTTATCTTATATACACCATAAATAAAACAATACTTTGTTTTCCAATCACTTTAACAATTTATCCATGTACAAACAGAAACATTCCATTTTCACTTGAGTAAAATCAAGCACAATTTTACCTTTACATCCGCCACCATGTTTATGTGTATCAATAACCCTCCATATTGAGTGTGACACTAGCTGTATACATAGAAAATATACACGTAATTTTGAGTTCAAAAAAATATCGCTTTTATTCTACTTTCAAAAGGGTAGGTTACTCTTACAGTGCACCATAAATAGGGAAGGCATGATCATCAACTTAGTCAAGTGTGACGTCAGTGAATTTACCTTCAAGGTTTATATACCCTCTATCATCAATATACCTGGGTATTCTTTAACCCTTTACCACACAATGACAACTTTTAACAACCCTGTAGGAAGAAACATTTTGAAAACATTGTGGGAAAAGGAGAAAATGCTGACAACCAACATTTTTTCCTTTTCCCACAAAGTTTTCTTCCCTATCAAAGTAAAATTGCACCATTTAAGCCACTTTGAAATTGTTGTCTGCAAATGCTTTCAATTTGGATGGGTCTAAAATTTTGGTAACGGCTTAACTCTTTACTTGTCTCTTAAATTTTAGCCATGTCCAAATCAAACGCATCTGCAGACAACGAATTGAATGAGCTTCAAATGATGGGATTTCTCTTTGAAGGGATAGAAAGGGGAAGGAGAGAAAATGCCGATTACTAGCATATAAAAAAAATTTTGCGGGAACAGGAGGGTGCTAGTTGCCGATATCTTATCTTTCTCTTCCAATATTTCTAAAAGCCTTTTCTCTCAGGAATGAGTGATAAAGCTTGAAGTAACATTGTTAACATTGTCACTAACAGAAATACAACCTAACAACCACAGTATCTGATAATGTACATCAATAAATCAGCTTTCAACGCCCATCATTATATTAACCTCCTACTAAACGACAAAATTTGAACCTAGTCAAACTTGAAAGGATCTGCAAACGGATCTGATAAATAAGACTCAAAATATGAGATACCATTACCTTCTCTTTTGTGGGAGAGGCAGAAAACTGTTGATTACCCAGCTTTTAGTATGTTTTCTCAAATATTTTTTAACCCTTTACTACATAATGACGACTTTTGACAAACCTGAGGAAGAAGCCTTTTGAAAACATTGTGGGAAAAGGAGAAAACGCTGGTAACCAGCATTTTCTCCTTTACCCACAAAGTTTTCTACCTTATCAAAGGAAAATCGTGTCATGTGAGCCAATATGAAATTGTCGTCTGCAAATGCTTTCAATTTGGATAGGTCTAAAATTTTGCCATGTGGTAAAGGGTTAAAATACCTTTTAAAAGACAAATTCACTCATCAGAGTCATAATTTATGAGCCAGGTGAAAAGGGGGCTTAATGAATCTACAAAAAGTAAGCAATCTGCACAGGCTGACTTGGGTCAAAACTTTTCGCTATTGGTCAATTTTTCTGTACATGCAAGGACCAGTCACCCTCAGATTTACGATGGCTGTTTCAAGAAAGTGGGGATCATGGATCCAAAATCATAATGTTTTTATTGGTATTATGCATCACGGAGATGCATTAACTCTTTACCAAACGACAAAATGTTAGACTGAACCAAACTGGAAGCATTTGCAGACGACATAATAAAGGTGACTGAAAAATTGAAATTTGTTCTGGGAAGGGTAGAAAACACTGTCGGAAAAGGAGAAAATGCTGGTTACCAGCATTTTCTTCTTTTCCCACAATGTTTTCTAAAGGCTTCTTTCTCTGGGGCGTCAAAAGTAGGAATTGTGTGGTTATGGGCTAACTCTTTACCAAACAACAAAATGTTAGACTGGTCCAAATTGACAGCATTTGCAGAAGACAAAATAAAAGTGGCTAAAATTTAAAATTTGTCAAGGTAAGGGTAGAAAACACTGTGGAAAAAGGAGAAAATGCTGGTTACCAGCATTTTCTCATTTTTCTACAATGTTTTCAAAAGATCTCTTTCTGAGAGTCATTAAAAGTCTGGATTGTATAGTAACAGGTTAAGCCCCCTTTGTCTGACTATAGCTAATATTTATGATCCATGAATATTCTAAATATGCAGAAGGCTAAAATTTCAACATCTGGTAAAAGATTAAAGTCATATTTTTATAACCTCTCATTTCATTTACCGTTACAGAGCGGTAAAGAGTTGAAACAGTTTGCCCACGTCATCCCGGAAAAGTAAATATTGTGTCAACAAAGCTATTGTCCTGTTATGGATTTTCTCTATATATCTTTAGTAATTAGAAAAATATAGACCATCATACATTTCCTTCTCTTTTTAAAAAAGAAATATCTGAATGCTTCATATTTATTCTTTACCATCTGTTAACAATATACTTAACCCTTTACCAAACAACAAAATTTTAGACTTGTCCAAATTGAAAGTATTTCAGACGACAAAATAAATGTGACCGAAAAATTGAAATCTGGTTTGAGAAGGGAAGAAAACATTTTGGGAAAAGGAGAAAATGCTGGTAACCAGCATTTTCTCCTTTTCCCACAATGTTTTCAAAAGGCTTCTACCTCAGGGTCGTCAAAAGTCGAGACAGTGTGGTAAGGAGTTAAGAAGACAATGTAACAAATGAGGAAAATTTTCATGACTAGCAATTTGCCACAATGTTTCCCTGACTTTTTTGTAGCTAAATTGCCTTTAAATGTCTCTTTCAGGGCCAAAAACATGTATGTAAATGCCTGAAAATAGGGTCCACTGAAACTCATCAGGATTTTTGCCTGATAGACTTGACTAAACAAGCAGATAGAATAGATCTAAGATCAGATTGCACATTCTGTGCAGTCCGATCTTAATCTATGCTGGCCGCTAAAGTTCCTTTTTTCCCCAATAGCACCCAAAGGATTAAACAAAACAATGCTGAGTTTTGAATATCTCAGAGAAGAAATCTTACAAAACAGTTTTGGAAATGGAGAAAATACTAGTAATCAACATTTTCTCCTAAGGCCTCCATGATTTCTGTTTCAAAGGCAAAGTTGACAAACTTCATTTCATATTCTGCAAAAATAATAGTTTCAATTAACCCTTTCCCAAACGACAAACTTTTGGACTAGACCAAATTGAAAGCATTTGCAGATGACAATTCAACTCTTGCTGAAAAGATGATTTCTGTCTATGATTGGGTGGAAAACATTGTGGGAAAATGAGAAAATGCTGGTTACCAGCATTTTCTCCTTTTCCCACAATGTTTTCTATAGGCTACTATTAGAGACCCATAAAAACCAGGGATTCTTTGGTAAAGGGTTAAATGTAAAGGAGCCATGATCTGTGAAAAGGAGTTTTAATACATCCACAGAAAGTATTGACCTGTGTCAGCCTGTACAGTTGGCATCGCCTGATATAAGTGAACTTTTTTTTGCTATTTGCAAGTTTTGTGCATGTCCAAGGACCATACTACCCCATAATACAGTCAATTGTGAGAGAAAATAGATGGGAAGAGGAAGGGCTTTCTTTCTTAACTATGGATAAATAATTAATCCTTGTCCTGCGAATAACTAAAATGAAATTGTTATTCAGATAGTATAAACCAAAATACTATTTCAAAGTTGTATTTTAAGGAAAAATATCACCTTATCGGACAGTGTAGATCAAAGATCAGACTGCACTGATCTTGATCTACACTGTCCACAAAAGGTCAGTGAGTGACGCTTAGCAGCCAAATAAATCCTTCACGTGGGTATTACAACAATTGCCGATAAAGAGACAATGGAGATCAAGATCCAGTTTTCATATCATATCATATAATATTTTTGACAATGTAATCTTGAAAAAGACCTTTACATAAATTGTCAGTTCTTTTGTGGCATTTGTCAAAGAGTTCAATAATGCATGTTCAATAATGAATGTTCATTAATGAATTTTGAAGACCGTTTATCACATTTTGTTTAAAGCTGAAAGAAATAAACTCAATTGAACTCATTTTTTTTCTGAAACAAATGAGTTTTTGATAGCACTCAGACATATAATTGGAAATGGCGTATTTAAATATATTGCATTTGGCCACTGATCGTGGAAATACTTCTTTTTGATTGAAAATAGCCTCATCCCCTCATAGACTTCTAATGGCACAATGATATACGCAAAATTTGTCTATTGACTGCTTTGGTTCCAGACTTGTTCGTTCAAAGAACCAGTTTGTCCCTAGGCTTGTTGGTCCAATGATTGCACACTACTCCATTTGATTGTGCATAAATAATTACAGGCTGAAAACATTATTGTAATGTATGGAATTAAATCAAAGATATCTCAAAATCATAGTTTTCAGGTATAGACTTAAATTTTGGTATTTGGTAAAGAGTTAACCTTTTAAAAAACAATCCCATATTTTGTTGCCTCAAGTATAATCAAGGCAGGTATTTAACTCTTTAAAATGACAAATTTTAGATATTGTCCCATTTGCATAGTGTTGTCTTGGATCAGCCTGCCCAGTCTTCGTGGTCTAATCCTAGACCGCACTTTACGACTACATTAGATTTTATCCCACAGTAGATTTGCGTGAAACAAAAAATAACATAAAAGTAGAAAGTGTTGTTTCAGATTAGCCTGCACAGAATTCACAGGCTGATCCGAGACCATACTTTACGAAAATGTCCAAATGTCCCTTTTCACGTATTGCAGGCCATATGGAGATATACTGGAGGAAAGACAACATCTTGAATGAAAGATGCCTATTACAAGCACTGTAGGAAAAGCAGCTACTGTTTGTAACAAGTAAAAAGTTGCATGGTATGTGTATAGCTACAGTTAAAGGACTAAGTTCACTGATAATTGCTTCTAGGTTAACGACATGGTCAAAATAAATTATTCAACAGCAGTGGAACTCTGACTGTTGGTGATCATCTCATCAGTTTCACTTTATCTGAGAAATAGGACTTAACTCTTTACTGAACGACAAAATTTCAGACTCTTCAAAATTGAAAGCATTCATAGATGACAAAATAAATGTAACTCAAAGGCTGAAATTTGATTCAGGAAGGGTAAAAAACATTGTGGAAAAAGGAGACAATGCTGGTTACCGACATTTTCTCTTTTTCCCACTAAGTTTTCAGAAGGCTTTCTTCTCAGGGTCGGAAAAACCCAGGATTGTTTGAGATAGGGTTAACTTTATGCTTTGGTACATGTTGAAAATGTACTATAAATTTTTTTTTCATTTCTATCATAGTATCAATGCAGGTCTGAATGTGTTCATTTTTAAAACTCTTTACCACAAAACAAAATTTTAGACTTGTCCAAATTGAAAGCATTTGCAGATTACAAAATAAATGTGAATCAAAAATTGAAAACTGATTTGGAAAGGGTAGAAAACATTGTGTGAAAATGAGAAAATGCTGGTTACCAGCATTTTCTTCTTTTCCCACATGTTTTCAAAGGCTTTCTTTCTCAGGGACGTAAAAAGTCGGCATTGCGTGGTAAAGAGTTAATGCATGAGCGGTTTCCTTCTGCTATGATAAGATCAATTTAAAACTTGTAACAAGGAGGAGCAAAGTCCAGACAAGAAATATCTTCACAAAAAGAATCATGAATGAAAAAAACAGAGCACTGGAGCTCGTAATAATGATGTCTTACAAAAAATTGTTTCAGTGTGCTAAATCAATCTATTTAACTTCTTACCACACAATCCCAACTTACAATGTCCCTGAGAAAAAAAGCCTAAAGAAAACATTGTTGGTAACCAGCATTTTCTCTTTTTCCCACAATGTCTACTACACTAATTGAAACAAATTTCAATTTTTGAATTACATTTATTTTTCTCATCTGCAAGTGCTTTTAATTTGAACCTGTCTAAAAATTTGTCATTTGGTAAAGAGTTAAATGATAGTCACAGCTTGGTTGGTTAATATTGCATTTTATCTTATCATGTATTTTAATGGTGTCATTAACAACCACCTGCTAAACTAATTCGTAACTGTCAACACATATAATCATATCAAGAATTAATGCTTGCACATACATTACATTTTATCATGTTTAAACATACTCTCAAGACTATTATTTAACATGTTCATGACATGGTCAAAACATGTGGAATCAAATCCAAGAGGCATGTTTGAACATACTATAAATATGTATAAACATGTTTCAGTGATAGAAATTTGGCTGAAGTAAGTTTCTGCATGTTCTTTGATGCTGACTGAAAAAAGGAATTCACATGACATTAAACTTCTTTTTCATAGCCCTTTTTTTTTTCAGTCTGAAAAATTACATAAAAAAAATATTATAGAAAATTAACAACTTCAAATTGCATAATTATGATCAAAATACTGAGAAAGTGTTTCTCTTAACTCTTTACTAAATGACAAAATTTAGACTGGTCTTAATTGAAAGGATTTGCAGACAACAAATTAAATGTAACTGATATGATGATTTCTGTTTTGGATGGGGAAGAAAACAATCTTGGAAAAGGAGAAAATGCTGGTAACCAGTTTGAACCAATTTTCTCCTTTTCCCACAATGTTCTCAAAAGATGTCTCCTACAGGGTCTTTAAAATTTGGGATTGTGTGGTAATGGGTTAACCCTTTCCCATACATTCCCTGGTTTTTACAATTCTGTGATAGAATCTTTTTGAAAACATTGTGGGAAAAGGAGAAAATGCTGGTATCCAGCATTTTCTCATTTCCCCACAATGTTTTCTTCGCTTCTGGAAACAAATTTCAGTTTTTGAGTTGTGTTTATTTTGTCGCCTGCAAGTGCTTTCAATTTGGACCAGTCTAAAATTTTGTCATTTGGTAAAGGGTTAATCCACAGATAGTACAATCAAACCAAATAATTCTTTGAAATTATCGTAGAAATGTATAAATTTAATTCTGAATAAATCTTAAAACCAATACACTACATTCCTAGGTATACATTTACATATAAAATAATTTGGAAGTACATAAATACCCATTTAGTAGTGTTGTTTGTATTTTTTTTTTTGGTATAAAAAAGTGATACAATAACGATGATTGAGTGTACAACATTATCTGGTTTGAATCACTATGATAGTATTTAAAACAACAAAAAAGAAAATAGATTCACTTCCATATAAAAATAAAATCTAACGGGGTCATAAGTTTTCTGATGCATCAACTTACAGAAGATCAATACCCATAATGTAAGCATGACAGAAATATCAAATTTTGCTTACCTACAAAAGCAGATCTTTCCAGAAAAGTTTCCTTTAGGTTAATCCTTGATTGATCTATGAATAAGTCAGTAATGAAACCTCTAAAAACAAAATACTGCTTGTATACTTCCAGGAAATTTCCTTCTGTCACATTTTGAAACCTAAAATCGACATTTTGTTTGTACCATTCCAGCAGGTTTGGCTACATGAACTAGGAAAGGAGATAATCAATAGAACAGCAATGCATTCTGGGCTAGCAAACTATTGACTTTTCTTGTCAAACACAACTACATATGGTACAGTGAGAAAAACGTAAGATACAGATGGAGGTAAAAAGGAATATTGGTTTACCCTAGTAACTGAAAACTCATCCATCAACTGTTTTTAATCATGCAATGATCATTAAATAATTCACATCTTTAAAATATGGAAACTTCCAGAACAGAAAGTCCCACATATTGAAATTTCCAGTCTGTTTTTTGTCTGTTTATCTCACACAAAAAATAGTGTTACCAGTAACCTACAATCAGGGTACACTCTAAATAGTCTGATCTTGACCTCTACAGTTTCCATGAGGAAAATAGTTTTGCTAAAAGCCCAACAGGTATAGGGGCTTTTAGAGGAAAGACCACATTATTCAGGTGTAGCAGCATGTTGTGGTTGGGGAAAGCTCTGAAAACAATACCAGAATTGGCAAATAAGCTTACAAGGTATTTTGATGCATGAACCCTTATGCTGCTGCCACGCTTTTTTACATCTGAGTAGACAAGCGGCCAATAAATCCAAAACAAAATTTATACAGGTCACTCACCAAGAAAATATCCATTTGTTTGAATATTAGGAATACCATCTTATATATGGTGCTTCTGTTGCATCCATTGAGCATATTATGGTTTGTACTGGGATTACAACCTGCTGAGACATCTGCACAACCTAAAATGAGCATTTGTTGCATAAGCATTTTGTTTATGCCATATTGTTGATGGATAAATGTGGTACACAATTGATATGCAGCCACAGTGCTTAATCTGTGCTCTTGTTTGTTTCTCAAAGTCAAAGGAAGCAGAGCCTCACGCCTACAAAGACAAGCCTGATACTGTATATGTGGATATATATGTGTGTCAAAAAATTTATTAATTACTGATTACCCACATTTTGCAAACAGAAAAGTTTGCAAATTCAAAACACTTGATATTTGTTAGTATACCTGTAGTTGTATGTGGAAAAAGAAAAGTTTGCAAATTTTTTCAAATTTCAAAAATTTCCAATGAACAAAAATTTCCAATGAACAAAAATTTCCACTTGTACAATACCCTTTTCTTTCACCATTTACAATAATGCCCCATGGAACGTAGTTTTTAAAAACTTTGTCGGAAAAAAGGAATGACTGGCATTTTACCATTTCCAACAATGTTTTTTATCCTATCAAGGAAATATTCATTTATTTGAGCCACATATAAATTGTAATAAGCAAATGCCTTCAATCTGCACAAGTCTTTAATATTGTTGTCTGGTCTAGAGTGTATTGCTGTGTCAAGATCCCGGGCACAAAAGCAGTTTTACAGTTTATGTCTACAGTGTAAATCAAGATCAAACTGAAAAGAGCAAGTCAGTCTCATCTTCTATCTACTAGGTCTGTTATTTTACAAATATATGGCCAAAACAGCCTTTACATTTGCAATACTTAGGAATAGTTTTACTAAATGAAATACATGTATTCTTTTTTGTTCTCTCTAAATTCTCTAAATGCTTTATTCCTTTACCAAACAATTCCTGGTTTTCACAACTCTAAGAAAGAAGTCTTTTGAAAATATTGTGGGAAAAGGAGAAAATGCTGGTTACAAAATTAATGCTTCCGATTTGGACGAGTCTAAAATTTTGCCGTATGGTAAAGGGTTAACAGGCAGAGCAAGCATGAGATCTAGACAGCTGCTTAACCCTTTGTGTCATGACAAAAATTTGGATATGTCTAAATTGAAAGCATCTGCAGACAACAATTTCAATGTGGCTCAAAAGATGAAAACTGTAAGTAATTGAGTAGAAAGCATGCTTGTTTTGAGCATTTTTTTCTTTTCTCAAAATATTTTCAATAGCTTTCTTTCTCAAGGTTCATAACACCTGGAATTGTATGATAAAGGATTATTGCTTCTCTTCATAATCGTGTGTTAATTCTTAATTTCATGCTTTCCGGTAGGATATAGAGAAATAGCAGTGAAAATATTTTTCGGCATTACACGGGCGCAACCAGTGAAAATACAAATTTTCATGTTCTTGTTGCCTAGGTAAATTGGGCGTGCCTAACAACCACATGGAAATATGATGTCATTTACCATACATTTCTCACGCTTGACATAATATTATAATGTGTTGCTATGTGGGAGGGAAACGCCACAGGGAATAATGGAAAAGAACTGTAATGGATTTTGATAAAGATTCTCCCAGAAAGGGTTAAAACCGTGAAATCAAAAGAATATTTTGTTATCTTTGGTGAAAGAAATTTATTTCATCTGGTGAACACCATCAGTAATATTTTCACTCATGGCTGTGCCACACATGAAAATATTACTAATAGTGTTCACGCAATGAAATGAATTTCGGTCTTTTACAGATAAACAAATATCCTCTATATCATCTGAAAGTGCTTTTGGTTCAGAATTGAAGGAGTGTTGAATTCTTCTTTTATCATGATAATATTGAACCGGGAAAATTAATACTCTATGTCTTAGGGGTCTCGGAAGACAAAAAAAATCAATGATAGAGACCAAAAATCAATTGAGCCAGAATAAGTGTTCCAATAAATTTCTGTAATTGGGAGCCAGGCAGTTTGGGCAAGCTGCAGAATCTATTATCTGACCAAATTACTCCTATATTGATTTACTGACATTTCACATCTCTGTTGTGAAATAAAAGTTGGTACCTTATTTCAAGAGACATATATAATTCATGCACATTATAAAGCTTGTGTGAAAAAGTCACCTGCACTTAAAGTGATCTTGTCCTCAGAGACCACTGACCTAACATGGGTCAAGTTCATACTCGAAAACGTGTCTCACCTGTACTCTAACTGACCTTAGTTGTCACTAAATCTTGACTAGACCTAAACATTTTGGACTCATCCAAATTTACAGACAACAAATCAAGCATACTTCAAATCATTAGATTTGTGTTTGAAAGGTTGAAAGAAAAGCATTGTGGGAAAAAGAGAAAATGCATTTTCTACTATTCCAACTATATTTTAGATCTGGTCTCTTTTTTCAGGGTCATATCAAATCTAGGCAATTCGGCTAATCCTTTACCAAACGATCCTCCTGTGTTTAATGAATCTGAAGCCTTTTTAAAACATTTTGGGACATGGAGTAAATGTGGCAACCAATTTGTCTCCCTTTTGCAACAATGTTTTTTTCACTCTTTCAAAGACAAATCCTGTGACTTGGGCCAAATATAATTTGTTATCTCCAAGTGCTTTCAATGTCAACAAGTCTGAAATTTTGTCATCTGGTAAAAGATTAATGTGATAAACATCACTTATACATACATTCATTCTCCATTCTAAAGGTAGGAAATTCAAGATGCCTATTATTTCCTGAAAAAAAATTGCAGCAAACCAGTTTGAAAACATAATTGTGAAAAGGGATAATCATCAGGAATCATGGTTTAATACATGATTACATATGCAAACACTGTGGCCTGTTTAAGTTTATATGGCAATAATGTAAATAAAATTTAACCAACTATAATTATGTTACTAGTTTACAAGGGGTACCAGTAGGACATTCCATTGTATAAAATGAATCTCAGTTAATGCTGTACAACTGCATCTTCGCAAGCCAAGTTTACGATCACTATGTGGATCTTACCTTGGCTGACTGAGCCCGATTTTGAGATTCCTGCAATGTGCCCTCTATTGGATGCTGGTTATTATCCCACTTTACATCATATTTCTAAAAGCAAATGAAATATCGTTTTACAAACCGCTTACGAATACACATGAGCAATAAGCAGACATCCAAGGGGTTTCCATGTTTACCTTCTATTCGAAAGGCAGAGACCTTGTTCTATTTTTATCACAGATGATATGGTACGAGTGATTTTATTCATTGCAGCTAGAGCTGGCTGCATCCAATGAAAAAGTGTATCGGGTGAATGTAAAAATCAAGCTGGATCCGCCAAAGGTAGAGTAGCGTAGTGAATCGTCAGCCTTGGCTGGCGAAGATGGTACAACTAATGCAACCATTTGATTATAATTCTTATTTGAAGCCATGACAGTATGCTACAAGTCGTCCAGGTCTAAAGCTCCTTTAGAGTTTCTCTCATGAAAAGGGAAATCATTTGAAACACATGGACAAGAATGTGGGCTAAATGAAAAATCCACTCATGTTGACCAATATTTTCTTCAGTTTCATAAATACTATGAGATGTTTCAATTGTATTTTATATCATGGAAATTGTAATACTCAATCCAAAATTTGCACTTGATGTCTTTCATTTGATAATATGTACGACATCAACATTATTTTTGGCAAAAATCATTGCTCTAAAAAGTACATGTAGGTATAATAGTGATACTGAATTTCCATGCAGCACTTGCATTATATCATTAATTTAATCAAGACAAGAACAATTACAGGCAAGATTTCAGAGTAATCATTATGTAAATGCAGATAGCTATTTCCAGACAATAATAACAGGATGCAATTCAGAAATTCCTCTTTCCATTTTAACCACCTCTTTTTAGGCTGCATCTAATGACCAAACTATGTACTTTGCAGACAGTATCAATGACCACTAAGCTGCACAGAACATCCAGGCTGACATTGGATACAAAGTATGATCATTATCAGCCAATTCTGACCAAAGCTTTGTCTAATTGCCAAATACAATATAGGAATGTTTTGAAACTATAAATGTCTACCTTTGTTTTCAGGTTGCACGCTCTTGTTGTTAGCAAATTGAGTTACGCTCCTTGGAAAGGCATTTTAATGCTCTGGTACAAAAATGATGTATTTACATTTCAGTAAACCTTACAGGTTACCAAAGATGGTTGTTACATGATGAAGGTGAGGTTCCTGGCATTGCTCAAGGCTTTCATACATCAACTTGGGTCCTTATTCAGCAACCTTTCTATAAAATATTCAAAATATTCTTATTCCTATGCTGAAGAATTTTCTAAATTTGAAAGTAACAAAACTTCTGATTGGTTAAACAATTTGGAGTACTTTAGCCACTCAGGTGTTGCCTTACTTTCAAATGTAGAAAACTCTTGAGAATTAGACAAAGAAAACTCTTCAGAATAGCTGGCAAATATGGACAAATGCCTTTTGCCTGGTATCTCCTTTTGAGTTTTCTACACTATATGAACTTGATTGAACAGGCATTGGGTTAACTGGGGAAAAAAAACCTGTAAATAAGATTTATACAAGTGAAATAAATGCATAGTGACAAAGACAAGTTCCCATGGACAGAAGACTTCAGTTTGCAAAGAGTTTTATTTCTTATAAGTTACACATAGGATTAATTAATTTCAGCTGCTATGTGCTGAATAAGTATTGACTGAGCCTTTCATTGACAACATAAAAGGAAGTTCATATTAATAAATTCTGTAATCATGTCACACTTCACTCATTACTATCTTCAAATATGCTGCTGAAGTATCTGAATTCAAAACTGTACAGAAGGAAAAATCAAAATGAATTGAAATTAAATATATGATACCATTGTGAAAACATAATGGTAAATTTGACAGAAACAAAAATGGCTATTACCATCAATCCATACTTTTTTTCACCATGTTTTCAAGTTGTTTGCTGCAAGAAGAAAACAAATTGCATCCCATGCAAGTGCAAATGCTAGGCTGCAAGTCCTTGTTTTTCAGTGAAAATTCCAGGCAAAAATGGGACATATCTGTGTCAAGTATACTTTGATAATTACCTTTCCTCCTTGTATAGATAGCTAAAGCTTGTTTAGTTCATTACCAAACGACAAAATTTTAGGTTTGTCCATATCAAAAGCATTTGCTGACAACAAAATAAAAGTGACTGAAAATTTGAAATTTGTTTTGTGAAGGATAGAAAACATTGTGGGAAAAGGAGAAAATGCTGGTAAACAGAAATGTTCTACTTTTCCCACAATGTTTTCTAAAGGCTTCTTTCTCAGGGGCGTCAAAAGTAGTGATTGTTTGGTAATGGGTTAAAATTGAAGAAAATTATCTTCAGCAGAAGCAGAGATGTTGCAAAATGTCAAAGCTTTTTAACAATGATGACAAAGACAACCACAACACTAGGGCTATGACAATAACTCATCATTTTTTCCAGAATTAGATGAGCTAAAAAAATGGTCAACAGGCATCCATCAACAATTATTAATATTTAATGACACGGTATTGATGAAAAAAATCACTGAGTAAACAAGAGTATTGGTTTCAAATGGAAACTTGAATATAAACAGTCTAGTTCTAAAACTGAATAATCAATCAATAAAACAGCCAGTTCCAGAAACTCCCCCAGGATCCTACCTGTTTCAGCTTTAACTCTTTACCACACAGCAAAAATTTAGACCTATCCAAATTGATAGTGTTTGTAGACAACAATGTCAAACTGGCTAAAATGACACCTTTTTTTTTTGATATGGTAGAAAACATTGTGGGAAAAGTAGAAAATGCTGGTTACCAGCTTTTTCTCCTTTTCCAACCATGTTTTCTATAGGCTTCTTTCTCAGGGATTGTGTGGTAATGGGTGTCTTCCTCATGGTTGTTAAAAGTCTTCATTGCGTGGTAAAAGGTTAATTAATCCTTTATCACACAAAAAACTTCTCAACTTGTCCAAATTGAAGGCATTTGTAGACAACAACCCTTTCCCAAACGACAAACCTTTGGACTAGACCAAATTGAAAGCATTTGCAGACAACAATTCAACTCTTGCTGAAAAGATGATTTCTGTCTATGATGGGGTAGAAAACATTGTGGGAAAAGGTGAAAATGCTGGTTACCAGTATTTTCTCCTTTTCCCACAGTGTTTTCTATAGGCTACTATTCCAGACCCGTAAAAACCAGGGATTGTTTGGGAAAGGGTTAAGGCGGCTCAAATGATCAAATTTGTCTCAAAAAGGGCAAAAACACTGTGGGAAAAGGAGAAAGTTCTGGTTACCAGCATTTTCTCCTTATCACACAATGTTTATAAAGCCTTCTTTCTCAGGGATGTTTAAACTGAGGATTGTCTGATAAAGGGTCAGCTCACAACCCTAAAATGAAACAAGAATATCCTTCTATAATGCACTATGGCTAAGGAGCTAAAATTTTGAAAATGTAATGGAAAACACAAAACAAAAAAGTTTAGTGAGGGAAAAAATGCTGGTTATAATTATGTTTTTTTCTATGTATCTAAAGATTAGTTCAAGCATTTGAGCTAGATCTACATATAAGATAACTGTCGCTCGCAAATGCTGGGAAGTTGGACATGTCTAAGATTTTGTAGTGTGAAGTTAACCCATTACCAAACAATCCCTACTTTTGACGACTCTAAAAAAGAAACCTATAGAAAACATTGTGGGAAAAGGAGAAAATGCTGGTAACCAGCATTTTCTCCTTTTCCCACAATGTTTTCAACCCTTCATAAAACAAATTTCAAATTTTTAGTCACTTTTATTTTGTCGACTGCAATTACTTTCGATTTGGAGCAATCTAAAATTTTGTTGTTTGGTAATGGGTTAAGCTATAATGGCTGGACTGTGTATTTGTTACAAAAACTATCCAGTTTGCTCATCCAGTAACACACAATGCTTGAAGCTTGAACCGATGGCCTCCAAGTTACAAGTCCAAAATTTAACCACTGAGCCAACCTGGACCACTATAAAAGCAACAAATGTAATACATGTAACTACCTTAGCCAATCTTAAGCTCTCAACAGTCAACAAACATTTGCACTAGTCCTAATTCATTGAATTTTCAGATATTGTTATACAAAGTTAGATGGTATGTGTTGTTATTTGAAGAGTACATAACAAAACAGAACAAAGAAAGAGAAAATGCTGACTATCAGCTCCCAACAATGCTTTCAAAGGTGTTTTTTTACCTAAACATGATAATAAAAAGTCACAGTTAAGGGTAATGAATGTTATTGATGACAATAAATGTGATCATTTAGAGAGATGACCATTTATTGCATCATGGTTTCCAAGACAACATATTGGTACATGGTCAATCTGTGATCTTTACCAGCTTATTAACAATACTGATTACACCATTTTGTCCTTAATCCATGTGCTAAGTACAATTTAAGTTTCTGACAGCAAAGAAGACAAGCAAATCATGGATTTATGATATCCAGTATGTAGAAAACTATTCGGCATAAGCTTGAAATTGGAATGTTCAGATCCTACTTCTACACAAAAATTGTCATTCTTTCAGTCCTCTCAGGATCAAACAAAAAGATGTCATAAAGATCTCGGTTAACTCTTTACCAACCAACA
Organism: Tridacna crocea; assembly: GCA_943736015.1. Classification (NCBI taxonomy): domain Eukaryota; kingdom Metazoa; phylum Mollusca; class Bivalvia; order Cardiida; family Cardiidae; genus Tridacna; species Tridacna crocea. The sequence continues at coordinate 47,885,524 of OX031060.1, forward strand.
AAGTTTAAGACTGGTCAAAGTTGAAAGCACATGCAGACGACAAAATAAACATAACTCAAACATTGAAATTTGTTTCCAGCAAGGTAGAAAACATTTTGGGAAAAGGAGAAATTGCTGGTTACCAGCATTTTCTCCTTTTTCCAAAATTGTTTTCAAAAGGCTTTTATCTCATGGTTGTAAAAACCAGGGATTGTTTGTTTAAGGGTTAAGAATCCAGATTAACCCAAGTGTTATACCTTTGACCCAAGCTCTGGCAAAAGTGGGTTTAATGCACCTTGTTGATGCATTATACAAAGTAAGTCATAATTATGGAACCATAAAATGAATTTTTAACCCTGAGGTAAAAAACAAAAGATATAGCAATTTGGCAACTTTTTACCTAGGTTCTATTTAAAATTTTCTTTTCTGCCAATTACTCTTTACCTCACAATCCCAAATTTTAATGACCCTGAGAAAGAAGCCTTTAGAGAACATTGTGGGAAAAGGACCAAATAAACAACATTTTCTCCTTTTCCCACAATATTTCCTACCCTATCAACGACAGAAATCATCATTTTACCAATGTACCAATGTATGCATATGCTTTGAATTTGGTCCAGTCACAATAATTGTTATTTGGTATAGAGTTAACTAACACTGGGACTGACTGTACAATCACACATTAGCATCTTCATAAAAATTTCTATACTTTTGAAATAATGCGATTTTAATTTTAATGCATCCTAATACTGCATTGTCTATTTTTGGCCACCACTGGGCTTTTGAACTTACTGGTATGTTTGATTGACTAGGCAGACTGAAAAAGGGCAAGACATCATTAATCAAGCAAACATTATTGTCTATTGATATTGTAGTAGTAAATTGTTTATTATAGTGACATGTGTACATAGTAACATACAAAGAAAAATTGACAAAATTTATAACAAACATACACCCGGCCCCATGGGCCTATAAGTCACTGTCAGTTTTTGGAATGTTTATAATATTAATTCACATGCTGGATAACAGGTCAAATTTCTAAAGCAAAATTATAGACTTATATATATACGTTAGCAATAGGTAGATTTTCTTCGCTTCTCAAATGCGTTAACAATAAATTTGGCAAGTGAACGAACATGGTTCTTCATAAGATAAGCCAATTTGTCTAAGGGAGATAACTCTGTAAATTGATTCATGTTCAATATATCACCAAACGACTGAATTCTTAAGTCTTTGTAAAAATCACAAGAAATGACAAAGTGAACTTCGTTCTCTACATCAGATTTACAACAATAAGTACAAACTCGACTTTCAATAGTCTCACCATTATATCGACCTGTTTCGACCCTTAGTGGAAGAATACCACATCGTAATTGAGCAAGTGCAGATCGTTCATTTTTATTCAGGTTTAAAAGTAGGTATCTTTCTGTAGAGAATGAATCTTTAAAGTTTCTGTAGGTACGAAGCTTTGACGTTTGTCGAACATTGGTTAACCACTGATTTGTGAAATATTGTCTTATTCTTGTTTCTGCAAGGTTTTTGCAAATGATTCGTCTGTGTGTAAAATACTCAATAAGTTCTAGTTTAGTGAGAATTGTTTTTAAATCGGAACACCAGTTTTTTGTACAAATGGCAAAGTCATTCTCAAAAACACATTTCAAAAGACGACTTGAATCAACTGTTAGAAGTCTATTCCAATAGCGTATAACGGACTGCCACTGTCTATATAAACATGGTAACCACCCAGTATCACCAATTATAGCTGTTAATGGCGCAAACCTGTGAACTCCGAGAAAAAATCGAATAGCTCTGTTTTGTATATTCTCATTGCATTTAAACGAGTTCATATTGTATGATGGTCACTGCAGTTCTAAACATGTTCCTATGTTTAGAAACTACTGCAAGACAAAGTGAATAGCTAGTGCTAATGAAAACATTTTTTTTTTATTTCTTGTCTAATTAATTCTAATTTTACTCCACTCTAAATGGATATATACATGTATTTTTTAACCTTTAAAGTGCTTAATTAATACAGACATTTTGAAATAGGAAAAACATCTGAACTATTGCTGTACCAAGGTTTTATTGACTAGAATATGTAACAAAACAGTGGACAGTGTAGATCCAAGATCAGACTGCATGTTCTGAGCAGTCTGATCTTGATCTACACTGTCCACAAAGACAAGTTAAGTCGGTTCCAGCGCTTTAAGGGTTAAATACACATGTCAAAGATTAAAGACTTTTGCATATTTAGAATAATTAGAAAAGAAAAAAAAATCTGTCCGATAATAATGGAAAATAACAGCAGATTAACTTTATTGTCATCTGCTTTTAAAGTAACCTGGCTGTGAGAATAGGTGTTACCGACGTAGTACAAGACAGGATGGGTATTGAAAGCTAAGTCTGTAAACCACATAATAAATTTATGTCAAATGTTTGGCTGTGAAACAAAGTTATTATGTTTCCATTCCAATAAAGTGTGGCTGGTGTCTGACTATAACTGTCATCCATTGTCTGGGAGAATTAATCAATCTATCTTACATTGGAACAGTATATGCTTTAGTTTTTTAAAACATACTAACATTCAGAACATTTCTATCATTTCATTCTTTACCTTTTGAATTTATAGGGGTACCTGGCAAGGTAATTCTAACAACATATAGGTCCAAGGACTCTGACTTTTTTGCCAAAAGTTAACATTATATTTGATCAAAACTCACATTAGAATGCCAGTACAATATATCAAAATTCACATTGGCATGCACATACAATATATCAAAATTCACATTGGCATGCACATACAATATATCAAAACTCACATTGGCATGTCAATAAACTGTATCAAAACTCACACTGGCATGCCCAAATACTGTATCAAAACTCACATTGGCATGTCAATAAACTGTATCAAAACTCACTTTGGTATGGCCAAATACTGTATCAAAACTCACATTGGCATGTCAATATACTGTATCAAAACTCACACTGGCATGCCCAAATACTGTATCAAAACTCACATTGGCATGTCAATAAACTATATCAAAACTCACTTTGGTATGGCCAAATACTGTATCAAAACTCACATTGGCATGTCATTATACTGTATCATAACTCACACTGGCATGCCCAAATACTGTATCAAAACTCACATTGGCATGTCATTAGACTGTATCAAAACTCACACTGGCATGCCCAAATACTGTATCAAAAATCACATTGGCATGTCAATATACTGTATCAAAACTCACACTGGCATGTCATTAGACTGTATCAAAACTCACATTGGCATGTCATTAGACTGTATCAAAACTCACATTGGCATGTCAATATACTGTATCAAAACTCACTTTGGTATGGCCAAATACTGTATCAAAACTCATATTGGTATGTCAATATACTGTATCAAAACTTATATTAGTATCCTCATATACTATATCAAAACTCACATTGACATCCCCATATAACATATCAGAGAAAACATTGGCATGCCCATATAACATATCAGAACTCACATTGGCATGCCCATATAATGTATAAAAACTCCCTTTGGCTACCAATAAACTATATCAAAACTCATGAATCATACCCTTATAATGTTTCAAAACTTACAATGGTATACCCATCTATTTCAATGTGAACAGAAACCCTGCTGTTATCGTAAGTTGAGTTTATAAAAAAAAAAAGCCTGGAAAAATAGGCAATGCATGGTATTTGACAGGAATGCACCTACAACAAAAAAAATATTTATTTCAAATTCTGCAAATATTTCAAAAGAGTATTTTGATCAACTCTACCTAAAAATCTTTTTTTTTACTCAGTGCATTACATAGCAGCAATCTTCATGCTGAAGGTGATTTCCCCATGGTGTGCTTGCCAGGATTTATCGCAGACAACAAAAAATAGAGTGCACAATCAATTCTGTACTTGACAAAGATAAAATCACTTTCCAGGGACTAAACTATTGCATGAGAAAACGCAATTACAGATTAATCCTTTACCAAACAGTCTCAGGGATTTTTAGCTTCAAAATACAGGAAAAGGCTTTTGAAAACATGTTAGGAAAAGGGACAAATGCTGATAACCTGCGTCTGTTATACTTTAGCTTCAAACTTATTTGTTTTATATTACCTGTGAAACAATTTCTCCAAAGTTATATGTATCACTCTCCATTAGTCATTCCTGAAAAACTCAACCAATGCTTGCACCATGGTGTAGATAGTAAGAAAGGTTGACCTTACTCATCACATGGATACAAACCTAGAACCTTTGATATGAGAGGCCAAAGTTTTACCCTTTCACAACTGTTTCCCACAAAGTCTACAGTTCAACCAGACTAAGTCACAATATCAGGTATGTAGTTTAACCCTTTCCCAAACGACAAATTCTTGGACTAGATCAAATTGAAAGCGTTTGCAGACGACAATTCAACTCTTGCTGAAAAGATGATTTTTGTCTATGATAGGGTAGAAAACATTGTGGGAAAAGGAGAAAATGCTGGTTACCAGCATTTTCTCCTTTTCCCACATATTTTCAAAAGGCTACTATTCCAGAACCGTAAAAACCAGAGTTTGTTTGGGAAAGGGTTAACTCATTACCAAAAGGCAATATTTTAGGGTTGTCCAAATCGAAAGCATTTGCAGATGACAAAATAAAAGTGACTGAAAATTTGAATGCTTTGTGAAGGGTTGAAAACATTCTTCTTTTCCCACAATGTTTTCTAAAGGCTTCTTTCTCAGGGTCATCAAAAGTAGGGATTGTGTGGTAATGGGTTAAGAAAGATTCATATTGAAAGAATTACAGTACCTGACAACAAATTAACTCTTATTCAAACGACAAATTTATAGACTGGTTCAAATGGAAAGCATTTGCAGATGACAAAAATATGACTGAAAAATGGAAATTTGATTTGGGAAGGGTAGAAAACATTTTGTGAAAAGGTGAAAATGCTGGTATCCAGCATTTTTCTTCTTTTCCCACAACATTTTCAAAAGGCTTCTACTTCAGGGCCATCAAAAGTCATCATTATGTGGTAAAGGGTTAAGTTGTCAGGTACCCGTTAATTCTTTCAATATGAATCTTTTTAAAACTACATACCTGAAAATGTTACTTAGTTTCCATGACAAAAATGCAACATGAAATATTTCTTATTTCTATCTTGGTGCATAATTCACTAATCAATTCTAGTAAAACCTTTGGATATCATGATCATCTTATAGGCTTGTTTAGTGTGTGGTTCAAGATCAGAGGGCACAAAATAGATCTACATGTACACTAACAACATTTTGTGAGATATTTTCATCCTGCCCCCCTCCCCCCCAAAAAAAATAATAGCTTTAGTTGTTGTATAATGCAAATCTTCATCACAGGTTACATATGTTACTCTAATCTACAAGGTTGTCTTCTTTAACCCTTTCCCAAACAATCCCTGGTTTTTACGGGTTTGGAATAGTAGCCTTTTGAAAACATTGTGGGAAAAGGAGAAAATGCTGGTAACCAGCATTTTCTCCTTTACCCACAGTGTTTTCTACCCTATCATAAACAGAAATCATCCTTTCAGCAAGAGTTGAATTGTCGTCTGCAAATGCTTTCAAATTGGTCTAGTCCAAAACTTTGTCGATTGGGAAAGGGTTAAGTGGTAACTAATTAAATCATATCCAACCTTTTGAAGTATGGAAACTATCTGTAGATCTATACTAAGAAAAAGAATATGCAGTCTGATCTTAAAAACTATACCGTCCACTATTATTCAAAATATTTTTAACTAACACAAATAACTGCTTATCTGGATTATCCCAAAGTATGTAGATTTTTCTCATAAATTGACAAATTATATAAGCATTTTCTTTCCAAAATTTGGTGAAACATTTATGGATGTATGATTAATACATGTACATGCTACACAATACATAGATCAGGTTGAAAGCTTTGAAGGTTTAACTCTTTACAACACAATGCCAACTTTTAATGACCATGGGAAAAAGCCTTCTGGAACATTGTGGGAAAAGGAGAAAATGCTGGTAACCTGCCTTTTCTCCTTTCCCAGACTGATGTTTTCCAGCCTATCAAAGAAAAATGGCATCATTAGAGCCAACATGAAATTGTCGTCTGTAAAAGCTTTGAATTTGGATAGGTCTAAAATTGTGGTAAAGGTTTAACCCTTTCCCAAACAAGCCCTTATTTTTACGGACATGTCTGCAGTACAAGTCTTTTGAAAACACTGTGGGAAAAGGAGAAATTGCTCGTAACGAGCAATTTCTCCTTTTCCCACAGTGTTTTCTACCTATTTGGAGAACTTTCTGCCATTTTTATCAAATTTGAAATTGTCGTCTGCAAACTATTTGAGTTTGGAAGAGTCTAAAATTAGTCGTTTGGTAAAGGTTTAAACAACACAATTTGCTGCCACCCCGTGCACAAACTATAACCATTAACTGGAACCTCTTTTTCTAGCCAATCATGTGATTTCAAGACCCTGAGATAGATGATTTTTGCAAGCAGTATGGGAAAAGGAGGTACATGTACTACTGGAAATCAGCATTCTACCATTCTTCTTTCCCCCAAGGATTTCCAACCTTTCAAAGATGAATCTACAACTTCGAGCCACATTTTTCATCTGTAAATGATTTTCATTTATTCAAGCCTAACATTGTGTTGTCTGGTAGAAAGCTAATTTAGCAAAACAATAATTAATGAACAAGGGCTTGCTTGTTTGAGACACAAGCAACTATCGAAAGTGGTCTCCTGAAATATAAATTATTAAGCACAAGGGAAACATTTGAAACAAAAATAGTAAAAAATTACCAACTGTCTAGGTGTCTAGCCAATTGTTGTCAAGACTTCTACTATATATATAAATGTGTCTGGAACAACAGCCATAATTAGCCTTTACATTGCAAGATAAATAACCTGGACTGACTTTGGAAAACAACAGAATATATTGAAACAAGAGCTATGTTGAGATGGCAACCCCCACTGTATGCTTGGTCAAAAGAACATAAGTGTCTTCTTGTAGGTTGGTCTAACTCGACTTTACCACACAATCCCAACTTTTAACAACCGTGAGAAAGAAAGCCTTCGAAAACATTGTGGGAAAAGGAGAAAATACTGGTAACCAGCATTTTCTCCATTTCCAACAATGTTTACTACCCTTCACAAAATAAATTTAAAATTTTCAGTCACTTTTATTTTGTCGTCTGCAAATGCTTTCGATTCGGACAAGCCTAAAATATTGTCGTTTGGTAATGAGTTAAAGTATCATGCTCCAACTATTTGGTAAGGGATAACACATCGAAGGATATTGAAAACATCCCCATTTGCTACAGCTTATGAACAGGCCCATATTCATCAACAATTCTTAGTCTTAGTCTTATGCAAAATTTAAAAAGTAAAACAAATACTGATATATTAAACCAATTGGTTTAGCCAATCAAAAGTTGTCTTACTTTCAAATACAGTAATACTGAGAATATTTCTCAAGAATGATTGTTAAATATGGACCTTAGATTTATAGGTTTGATAAATGAAAATACAGTGGCTACAAAAAAACAAGCCATTCATTATTAAGAGAAAATTTTACTTCTACCATTTGTAATTGTTTTCAAATGCAGCATACCAGAAGACAAAAATCTTTGTGTGTTAGAGTGTTGTGGCCATTTTGGCCAAAGTGTCTTGCACAGTATTGGACAGTGTAGATCAAAGATTCTTGGACAAGGAATGTCATCCAAAACTTTTATAGTCTCAAACTTTCCATCCTTTTATCCAAATTCAATGGACTAGGTTTAGATGTGTATATATTTAGGCATGAAAGTTTATTTTTTAGTACGGTGTTTAATGTTAACTTAAATATTTTTTCAGCAATGTCATGGCAACAGATCATTTAATTTTTTACCAGACAACAAAATTTTAGACTTGTCTAAATGGCTTTTGCGCACAACAAATTATTTGGGATTTCTATTTGATACGATAGAAAGCTTGGTGGGGATAGGATGAAATACTGGTTACCAGTATTTTCTCTTTTTTTTCTCAGTATGCTTTCATGCTATAACTTTTCTTACTCCTCCATGTTGTGTGAACACCAGAATATTTGGCAAAGGGGTACCTCTGTACCAAAGAAAAAATCTCAACTTTTCCAAACTAAGACCATCTACAAAAAATAATTGAGTATTAAATGTAACTCAAATGATTGAATTACTCCTTGTAAGAGGAGAAAACAATGTGGGAAGAAGAGAAAATGCTGGTTACCTGCATTTTCCTATTTTTGTATAATGTTTTCTTAAGGCTTTCTTCTCAGGGTTGTGAAAAACTGGGAACTGTTTGGTAAACGGTTGAATCATTGCAAAGTTTGCAGAAATATGAGTGTAAACTCACACTGCAAATTTTGTTATTCAATCCTTTACCAATTTAACCTATTACCACACAATCCCTACTTTTGACGCCCCTGTGAAAGAAGCCTTTAGAAAACATTGTGGGAAAAGGAGAAAATGCTGGTTACCAGCATTTTCTCCTTTTCCCGCAATGTTTTCTACCCTTCACAAAACAAATTTCAAATTTTCAGTCAGTTTTATTTTGTCGTCTGCAAATGCTTTCAATTTGGACAAGTCTAAAATTTTGTCGTGTGGTAATGAGTTAAACAACCCTGTGAAAGAAGTCCTTTCAAAACCTTGTGCCAAAAAGAAAAAAATACTGACAACCAGCATTTTCTCCTTTGCTGAATATGTTGTCTACCTGTCCAAAATTTACAATTTTTGAATCGGATTTATTTTGTCTTCTGCAAATTATTTAAATTTGGGGATGTTTGAATTTTTTAGGGGGTAAAGAATTTGTTCATCATTATATTATATATTTACTGAAAGTTTCTTTCATTTCAAAGATACAGCACAAGAGATGTTATAGAAAGACTAAACAAGATAATGTCCACTTATTTCCAGAAGAAAGCCTTGAAGAAAGATGGGAAGAGATTAACATACAAGAGTAATAATATTGTTATGTACTTCAGTGAGAAAAAATCAATGAATTCTAATTTTCTCTAACAATTCTACTCACAGATCTAACAGTCATTATAACTGATTGGCTGGGTCTTGGAGACATTCAGTATGCATATAAAATATGACATCTGACATATTTCTTACATGACAAGCTGATCACACAATATTCCTTGTGCTCTTTCATAAATTGAATGCATAATATCAGTCAATACTTACAACACAGATATGGCAATTCTTAAGCTGTGCTTGCTATAACATCCCTCAAAAAGCCGATACTACAGATCCAGGATAAAATTTGTTGCAGTCTGATTCAAGTCTACACTCTCCACATAGGCAATTACATCTGAATTCAGCTCGATGTGGTTTTATCTGTGTGCTGCTATGTGCAACTTAAATAGTTTGAGCAGAAAGTCTAAATCAAGATCAAGTTGTGCTTCATGTTTATTTTTATCCTTAATCTATGCTGTACTGTACTAGATTCTAATCTCATACCAAAATCCTCTCTGTTGTCTGTATAATGGTTCCTTTAGACCAACAAAAGACATGGACTAGCATGCTACAAGGATAAAGAAAGGTATATCTTCTAAAATTTTTTACACATGTATTATTTGCAGACATGAGCTTGGTTCCATTGGTAAAACTTATATGTGAAACAGTTAGAAATATTGTGGTATAGAGAGAAAATGCTGGTTTGAAACACTAAATCTACCTTTGCTGTCAATCAAACTAAGTAATTGACCTATCAGTAAATCCTTTAATGCCACTTTTCTCTGGCACTCAGACAGTCTTGATTAACAGTATGTTTATGAACTCTTTACAAGATGACAAATATGTTAGAATTGTCCAAATTCAAAGCATTTATAGGTGACAAAATATATATGACTCATAAGAGATTTGTCTTTAAAAGGATGGAAATACAGTATGAAAAAAGAAAAAAATGCTGATGACCAGCAGTTTTTTCTATTATCCCACACAACATTTTCAAAAGTTTTTTTCTTTGTGGACTCTAAATCTTGCGATTGTTTGGTGAGGGGTTTCAAGGGTGGGAATCCCTAATCTTATTGCTAGTAGCTGTATGAATTCTAGTGATCCATTGGTCATTCTTACATTTGGCACGAAACAACACATTCTGTGTTTGGGGAATCTTTTATGGTTCTTCAGAAAAGAAAATCAGTATGGTAGAAATAATGCTCTGCTATAGGAAGATCCTTGGAAACATTGTAATATTTGGCACAATACTATTACAGAAAATAATCCTCTCAAATACATGTATATATCAAGTCCTAGAAAGCCATATAACAACATAAAATCCATCATAGGGAAAAAAAAAACTTAAATAAAAGAGTCAGAGATGCTTTATGGCCTAAATGTCACAACAAAGTAGGCAAGATTAGACTGCATATTTTGCAAAGTAATTTAACCTTTTACCACACAATCCCAACTTTTAACAACCCTGATATAGAGGCAATATGAAAAAATTGTGGGAAATGGAGAAAATGCTGGTAACCAGCATTTTCCCCATTTCCCACAATTTTTTCTAGTCTTTCAGATACAAACCTCATCATTTGTGCCATGTTTATTTCGTGGTCTCCAAGTGCTTTCAAAGTTAACCAGTCTAAAATTGTGTGAATTGGGAAAGAGTTAATATGATCTTGATCTACATCGGATGAAATAGCAATTTAAGTTGTAAGGGTACACCATTTGACCACCAAACATCCAAACCATGGTATGGACGGGTGAGAGTCAATGAACTACATTATATTACTTTTGGCGGAATTGATCCAATTTTCATTAGCCAACATCTCCTTTTTACATTAGCATCTCTTTTTGTGTGAAAAATACAAAGAATCTCTACCTTGGGTGTCAAAAATTCATTGAAAATATTGATTTATTTCTTCCATGCTGTTACAACTTCAGGTTATTCAACCACGATCAATGTTCCTGACAGTTCAAAGCTCTGAAACATTTATCAACATCCAAGCTGTTGAATTTTATGTAGATAGATCCCTTCTATATATTGATCCTTTACCATACAACATTTTGAGATTGTCCAAACTTAAAAACATTTAGAACTCCTCAGTTGATATTGAAATGATAAAATAAATATCACAAGATTTGTTTTGAAATGGGTAACCAAACTGTAAGCATTTGTAGACATTAAGGTAAATTTCATAGTAACTGTTCACATGACAAATTCCTATTTGATAACATTTTCAAAAGCCTATTGAGTTGTTAAAACAAAGGATTGTTTTGTATAGGGGTTAAAGTCCTCTGCAATAGCAAATATGATTATATCAAAGGAAGGTAGAGATTCTGGGACAGTGTCTCAATGAATGGGAAGAAAGTCCCATCATGATGTGCATGGATGGGGCTTTGTCCTTTTTAGATTTATTTGAAAAATTGGCTTCAGCGCATTTGTCTAATTTTGAAGCCATCTTCTATTTCTGGTAGTTTATGAGACATTTTGTACCCTCACTGAATAATCCTCAGCAGACCACTGAAAGGGATTTAGGACACAATGAAAGGGATTTAGGACACAATAAAAATTTAGACTTGTCTGAACTGAAAGCATTCACCAACAGCAATTAAAGTGAAGGAACTGGTCTTTTATAGTGTAGAATATTTTGTAGGAAAAGGAAAAAATGCCATTTTTCATCATTTTCTCCTTTTTCAACAATGTTTTCAAAAGGCTTCTTTCTCACAAGTTAAAACTCAGAATTGTGTGCTGTAAGGATTAAAAGAATTCCAGCTGTAAACACAGTCAGAATTCAGGGTTATGGACAGGAATAGAACCTCTACAAATATAATGAGTTCCTCTTATGGTCTGTACAAACAGAAATCAATATAGCTTTCTCTCCTACAGCGAAAAAAATTTCTTACTATTACGTCTTTACCCTGTGTGCTGCTTCTGGATATTCAGAATGTTATCAGCTACTCTAGATCTTGTCTGTGAAAACAAAAATAAATTTAATTACAATCATTGGATCTACTAACTGCAGAAATAGAACCTTTTTGTGTCCCTTCAGCTGACAGCTTTGAAATGTATTGTCAGAAAAGGAGCAATCACTCCTTTACAAACAATGCTTCCACTCTTGAAAGACCTTTCTATACTTTTGAAAAATCCGTTTTTGCTTTGTTTTGGTTTGGAAGGCAACAGAATTTCCTACAAACAATGTCTCCTTTTCCAACAACATTCTCTTAAGCTAAACAATAGGGACCTAGTCATGTTTGGTACAGCAATTACCCAAATGTAGATTTGCTTTAAATTCAGATTATTAAACTACAACATTGAAGAAATACAGTAAAACTAATAGATAATACATACACTTACCTGATGGAGAAAAATTCACAATCTGCTATGGCAAAAAGCATTATACTCTTTGACTCTTTACAGTACATGCTCATTTGAAGACTTATCCAAGGTTATTGATAGTGACACAAAATGAGAGACATTTTGCAAAAAAGACAGGTACTTTCCTTGAATTGTATGGAAAACACAAAGCAACTGATTGCTACAAGCAATATTATTTTTGTGCAGAAATGCTTTAAAACTTTCCTATCTTTGAATCTAAATTACTTGTGTTCCATTTTCAGGGCCTTTTTAGGAATAGCAGTTACTTTGAGCAGCTTATGAGGGAAAAGGGTTGAGGATCTTTTCTTAGCTATCCTTGTCTAGGAATGTTTCAATAGACCTAATGAGGCTTTTCAGCTTTTAACCAGCCTAACAACAAACCCAGTATTATGTCTTCATCAATCATAATATCCCATGCAAGCACCATCAGATGCATCTGTACTATAACCCTTTACTAAACAAGTCCATGTTTTTATCATTACATGGTATAAAGTTTATGCAAATACTATAGAAAAAAGAGATACTGTTGTAATCAACAATTTCTCCATTTCCATGAACTTCAGTGAATTTGTATCAAAATTTCCATTCAATAAACTTAAAGTAAATTTGTACCAATCAAAATTGTCATCTGTATATGCTTTTAATTTCAAGATGTCCAAGATTTTCCATTGGCAAAAATCAGTTAAAAGTATTGGTGTATGAAGCCCAGGAAGACAAGTTATGTGTATTTTATGCATATATAGAGCTCTATGTTTTCTTCACCATAGATATCTGAAACAATTATATTAATGCATTGCACAAAAAATCCTAAAGAAACAGTTACAACCACAAAGAAGAATGGTTTTGTGAGAAAAGGAGAAAACACTAATAACTAGCATTTTCTTCTTTTTCCACTTGTTTCCAGTCTGTCAAAGCCAACCCCATCATTTCGGAAACATTTTATTCCATGCCTGGAAATATTTTCTATGTGGACATGTCTAACATTTTTTTTGTTTGGTATAAAAGAGTAAAATAGATAAAAATGTCTACAGACTCAAGAAATGAGTACCAGAAGTGAAATCCAGAGCCCTTGTAGGTGGCCTCACATATTTTCACCATCAGATGGTATTCAGTCAGAAAGGACACTTTCCCCTCAGTTTTTGTAGAATCCTTCAGAATGACACAAATGCCATGGAGATGATGGATTATGTCACCAGTGGATTTCTGCTAATGGATGTTATTAACCCATTACCTCCTGAAACAAATTTACAACAGAAGATTTTGTAGAGGCTCATGTAAAAGAGGGAAAATGACCATGAGCTTAAGTTCTACAGAAAGATCCTGATGAAAGTTCTGTGGCAAAATTGAGAAATTTATCATTATAACATCTCCTTTAGCCACAAAATGCAACAATGTCATCAATAATGATCTGTTAACCCTTTACCTGATATGCCAATTTTAGGCTCTTCCATTTCAGCAGCAAATAAAGAAATGATGTCAAAAATATGGACAAATTAGGATACAAATATCTGAATGGAAAACATTGTGGGAAAAGGAGAAATTGCTCGTTACGAGCAATTTCTCCTTTTCCTACAATGTTTTCACAAGCTGTCTGTTGTTGATGCGTCAAAATGAGTATCTATGGAGTAAAGGGTTAAAGTTGATAATGTATTAATGTACATATAATTTAGAAATAGGTCAACTGACCTAAATTCAGACATTTGAAACCTTTCATTTGAAATCATCAGATGAACCCATTGTGTCATGAACAATAATTGTGTGCATCAAAGACGTAAGGCATTGACTGATTTTTTAGCAGCTGACAACTACAAATTTTTGGGATAGCATGACCTATTAAAATTTTACTAAACTGACAGTGCAGAAGCAGACATCTAAATGAAAAACTGTAAATAAGGCTTACTCACTATATCCTAGATCAAATTATAGCAAACATCCTTTTGAAATAGGAAAAACCAAAATAGCAGTACATTAGTACAGGTTGATTTTTGTTGAAATCTCAGTCAATTGCTAGAAACAGAAAATCATCTGCAGTTATATTACGTTCCTAACCTGCACAATGCTTGTGCAGTTTAGATTTAATACATGCTTTGCATACTCGCAGTTAAAGTTGCTGATCTGCTTAGATCACATCTGGCAGACTTGCCAAAATTGTTCAAACTTGCGTAGTTCTGCTCACATAGACAGAATCATTGGATAGCAATAGGCTTTCACAGATCTATCTATTTCTTTTGTTGGTTCTAAGGTAACTTGGAGGGAAGCATTATTTTGAAAATGGATCTAAGGTAGCATTAACCCATTACCACACAATCCCTACTTTTGACGACCCTGAGAAAGAAGCCTTTAGTAAACATTGTGGAAAAGGAGAAAATGCTGGTAACCAGCATTTCCTCCTTTTTCCACATTGTTTTCAATATTTTCTACCCTTCATAAAACAAATTTCAAAATTTCAGTCACTTTTACTCTGTCGTCTGCAGGTGCTTTCGATTTGGACAAACCTAACATTTTGTCATTTGGTAACGAGTTTATAACAATTTTTAATCATGTAAATGGCCTTGTAAAGATTAATCATTAGTCTGTTGATCAAGGGCCTTACTGTTAGCAGACAAATAAAATACTGACACAGCCATTTGAAATAATGCCAGTATTTTTCAGTCCAAAATGAGCAAAAAAATGGCTGCTGCAGAGGCTAGAGAAGACACAGTCAGAATAATAACATCTGAACTAGCCTCTGAATTAGGGGTATTGTGGGTAGAAATCTAGTTCCAAAGTTGACTCCAATAATCACAAAGTCGAACATCAAACATTCCATGCGAGAGGCCGCTGCTTTCTCCCTACCTGTCTCACACGTTTTTGTACCAAAAATATGTTGTTACTTTTCTTTAATTAAACTATTAACCTCGATGAATAAGAAAATACCTGCGTGCTATTGTATCTAGCATTTGCTTTCGTTAGCTGTCACCAGTTTTCGTGGACCCTAAGAATAATGAAATGTTTCTGAAATTGAACTCCCTTTCCTACTGTAGTAAGTTCACAGGTCTGTCGACTATTGTGCTTATTTGTAAACTTGTCTTTTATTATTCTTCTCTGAAAAGTAGGACTTCTGAAATTTGAAATCTGCCGCATTACATCTTTTTGACATGCAGTTCGTCTGTCTTCATATAGGTGGCCATCTGATTGGACGACAAACCTGGGTCAAGGGAGATCACTGTGAATGGTATTGCATTTTCGTCAAAGATCAAAGAACTGTGAGGAACCCCTTTGACCTAAACCTGGTCATCTCCCATGACAACAGCAGGCATATCTAGGTAATGTTTATACATACATCAGGCCCGTAGGAACAGGGGGTGGGGGGGTGTATTTCGAAGATAGCCCCCCCAATCTTGAAATGCTTCCTACGTCGCTGTACATGTATATCGTCAACAGAAACCAGTTTACTTTGACATTGGAAACCAAAACATGGGCTATGTTTTGAACATGTTTTGCGCAACAAGTCGTGTGTCATCTTTAATTCCCGTAAATTATTTACGCCGGTTTTCTTCTTCCGCAAATACGATCGGAAGAAATCAAACTTAAGCAAAGTTCTATGCTGCCAATATGAATTCCTTTTTTTTCACCGAATAAATAATTCCACAAAAGTCGCATTCACTTCATACTTGTAAGTGTCACGGAGATAGAATAGATATAGGCCTCTAAAAGTTCAAATCTGCATTACTGTAGAGCTAGCTTTTGCAGCGATGCGGTTTGGTGTATGCAATCTAAGCAAAGGCGTTGTGGTTTGTACCTGGATGGGTAACTGGGGTACGTATTCACCAACCATTCTTAAGAACATATTCTTGTTCGCCATAATTTTCTAACCTTGAAAGTCACACAACCTCTGATTGGCTAAACCATTCGGTTTAGCCAATCAGAAGTTGTGTTACTTTCAAGTTTGGACAAACTTGGAGAATAAGACTGAGACTGTTCTTAATCTTGAACGATTGGTGAAAACGGACCCAGGTCGTTGCATGTTAACTTAGCCAAGATACTTGAATCAAGAAACCCCTATAATCCTAATTAACGCCACATATCCGTCAGCGGTCATTGTTTCGACGATGGTTATGGTGGAAAGCAACCAGTTGCTTTGGAAAAATATTGTGCGAAGTACTGATCTAAATAAAACAAAAACCCGAAAAAATACTGAAATAATGTTGAAAACAGCTTTAACTCTTTACCAAACCACAAAATTTTGGACAAATTGAAAGTATTTGCAGACGTCAAAATAAATGTGAATCACAAATTGAAATTTGATTTGGAAAGGGTAGAAAACATTGTAAGAAAAGGAGAAAATAATGGTTACCGGCATTTTCTCCTCTTCCTACAATGTTTTCGAAGGGTTTCTTTATCGGGGTAGTTAAAAGTCGGGATTTTGCGGTAAAGAGTTAAAAGTCATACAACCAATCAATCGACCAATCAAACCCTTAACCCATTACCACATGACAAAATTTTGGACTGGTCCAAATTGAAAGCATTTGCAGACGACAAAATAAAGGTGACTGAAAAATTGAAATTTGTTCTGGGAAGGGTAGAAAACACTGTGGGAAAAGGAGAAAATGCTGGTTACCAGCATTTTCTCCTTTTCCCATAGTGTTTTCAAAAGGCTTCTTTCTCAGGGGCGTCAAAAGTAGGGATTGTGTGGTAATGGGTTAAATAGCGGACAGGACGTGCAGTCAGATCTTGTATCTCTAATATCCTATCGATCTTAGGTACATTATCTCCCGCTAGATGGCATTCTATAAATACTCATAGATCTATCTAATTTGGGCATCCTGGGTACAGAACCGAACCACTTTCCTATGTGACAACCGTTGCTTTGAATTTTAAGCTAAAATAAACGTTTACTCAATAAAACCTACCTCGTGCAATTCACTCCGCTATGATCAGCAGTCTAGAGAAATCTGGAGCTAAAGCAGGTCTCATTTCTGCTCCAACGTATTGATAAAAGCTATTTTCTACATAATTACTTTATAGAGCGTAATGTTACAGTCGGCCCGCTTTTGGGGCTAGTGATGTGTCATACAAGACAGTCGAATCTTCGAAGAATATGACATGCGCAGACAACGATCTTAGGTACGATCCCTAGATCTGGATATAAATTTGACATTTTCTTCGAAAAAAAAAATATTAGCAATAAATGGGTTTCCTAAAATATCCTGGAGATACTCGATTGATTGATCTAACAGTTTAAAAGTTAACCCATTATCAAACAATCCCTGGTTTTCACGACTCTGAGATAGAAACCTTTTGAAAACATTCACGGTGAGAAAAGGAGAAAATGCTGGTAACCAGCTTTTTCTCCTTTCCCCGCAATGTTTTCTACGATACTTGAAACAAATTTCTATTTTCGAGTAACGTGCATTTAGCCTGCGAGGGCTTTCAATTTTGACAATTTTGCCACCTTTTTTGAATATTGTCATTGAACTGTATATGAACTGTATGTATGGAAATAAAATATGTTTAAACTTACTTGGCTGAGTCTAAAATTGTGTCGTTTGGTAAAGAGTTTAATATTTAGGGAAATTAGAACCTGTTTGGTTCCGAGTGACATAGACTAGACCCAATACATTTGAGTGATGCTCTTGCAAAGGAGCGTTGATCTCATTACCAAACAATATTTTAGGCTTGTCCAAATCGAAAGCATTTGCAGACGGCAAAATAAAAGTGACTGAAAATTTGAAATTTGTTTGATGAAGAGTAGAAAACATTGTGGGAAAAGGAGAAAATGCTGGTCACCAGCATTTCTCCTTTTCCCACAATGTTTTCTATAGGCTTCTTTCTCAGGTTTGTCAAAAGTAGGGATTGTGTGGTACTGGGTTAATGCACATTATCTTCTTGGTGTATTATACCAAGCAAGTTATCTCATAATTATGGGTAATAAATACAGTTTGTCTATCAAACAACTGACTCGTGAGGTAGAAAGTTACCTAGACATGCAGAAAATCTACATATACCAAATAGTGCCCACTCTGGTCTGCCTGCGCAGGCTGGCATGCCATGGGTCGATACTCTTTGTAGGTTCAATAGATCTTCGTGTCACTGAACATGAGTAATTTCTAAGTTGTCCGGTCTGTTTACGTACCTTGCCTGCGTGCGCAGGCTGGTATTGTCGATACCATTTGCAGGTTCAATAGATCCACTTTTCACAGAACATCAGTTATTTCCAAGGTTTCCTGTCTGTGCTTATGTACATATATATGTATATGTTGCCTTGAGAAATTACCAACGATGTAAACTTCAGGTATGAAACGTACCCTCTACAAGAACTTAACCGTTCTGATACTCGGGCGATTTTTGCAGATCTTGTAGATCAGGACCAGGCTGTCTGCTCTTGGATCTACAGTCTTATTTCCCTGAACCATTGCCGACAAACAGCCATTTAAAATGACTGATACGCAAATTTTTCTGACTGGACACATTCACTTTGTGTATCCGGTTGATCAAAGAAATGGCTCAATATTACAGATCGGGAGATCTTGCAAACAGCCTGAGAAATAAAGGGAGACGGGAAAGGGGGGATAGGGGAGTTAATTTTCATAGGCACCTTCCTCTTTATCTTGATTACGTCCCTTGTTATATGAGAAAATAAATGATTGGTGAAAGAACAAAGATAAAGTACGTAACTTGATATAAACTTCGAAAATTTTTACCAGTAGCATTCTTTCACAATCATTGTAAGAAATAAGCATTTATCACAGTCAATGAAAGGGCAATTTTTTTTTTACATTACATCAAATGGTTTTGATATAGGAATTAACAGGAACGAAAAATGCACAGAACAAAAACTTGTACTGCATTTGGCCTGCAACACGCGAAAAGAGGCTTTCGGACATTTGCGTAAAGTATCGTCTAGGATTAGCTTGCGCTATCTTGTAGGCTTATCCGAAACGACATTTTCCGTTTTTATTTAATTTTCTCATTATTTCGGATGTCCACTGAAGGACAAAATCTAATAAAAGTCGTAAAGTGCCGTCTCGGATCAGCCTGCGCGGACTGCGCAGGCTGATCCGAGACGACACTTTACGCAAATGTCAGAATGCCTCTTTTCGCGGGTTGAAGGCCATTTGTTTCTACTCATTCAGCACCACAATGAGAAACCAATAATCTAAGTAAACGACATAGTTTAAGATCAGATTGCTCAGAACGTGCAGTCTGATTTTGTATCTAATAGTGTTCGCTAGTTTTAACTCTTTATCAAACGATAAAATTTCGGAATGGTCCAAACTGAAAAGCCTTGGTAGGCAACATAATCAATGTGACTCAAAAGTATCTTGTGGGAAGGATAAAAATAGTGTGGGAAAAGGAGACAATGCTGGTTACCAGCATTTTCTCCTTTTCCAACAAAGTTTTCACAAGGCTTTTTTCCTCTTGGTCGTGAAAACTAGGAATTGTTTGGTAAAGGGTTAAATATTTACCAAATAACTATATTTTGGACTCGACCAAATTGAAATCATTTGCAGACAACAAAATGAATGTAGTTCACGTGAACATTTTCTGACTTTGTTAGGGTAGAAAACATATTGGGAAAGGGAGAAAATCCTGGTTACCTTCGTTTTCTCCCTTTCCCTCTATGTTTTTCAAAAGCATTCTTGCCCAAGATTGTTAAAACTCGGGATTATGTGGTAAAGGGTTAAAATATTTATCCTTTGATTCACTACAGTGGGCGCTAGAGCATAAAATACACTATACTACGTGCAATTTACAAATACAGGTCAAAGATGCTGTACAATCAAATGTCAGTCTACATTTTGGTTTGTTTTGAGTCTCGAGCCTCTTTATGTTACACATAAATTGATTGGTTAAATCTGTCGGAAGAATTATCTTTCTCTACTACAAATCGCCAAGCAGAGCAGCTGTCAGCCTAACATGGCGGTTTCCTGCTGAGTATTTCAACAACATTGTTTGATTGATGAAAAATATTCATGATTGCTTTTCTTCGACAATTTCCTATTCTTTGACGGACAAGCTTCTAAACACTACCAGGCTACCAACGACATCATGGGTTGACATAAATATTATAGATTTACCCACGATATTATTAACTAAATGAACGCTCGCTCATAACAGGCTGCGCTTCTCAAACGTTATTTGTAGGTGTTCTTCTCTTGCTGGAGCCAGGTCTACTCTCGTGACATGGACAAGAGCGATAACGAAATATTTTCAAGCAGTGCTCTCCAACGACACTGTACTCTGTCACAACCAAATGTCCTTCCGGTCCTAGTGCGCATGTCTGTACAGCTCCAGCTTCATCTGTTGGACAAAGTAACTGTTGGATAAGAACTCCTCTTTCTGTGTACAAGCCGACTGTATGGTTTAAGGTGTCTGCAATGACATACTGATCGAGCGGGGTTCGACAAATTGCTCCAGGCATCATTGCTAGACCTTCACTGTTCGAGAGAGGCTGGAATTTGTACAACAAGCGTCCGTCGTAAGTGTAAAACTTGATGTAAGAATCAGCTGGGTCACAGACCACCACTTCGTCTTTCTCGTTTACACAAAACTGAAAACCACATTGAATTCCCTTACACGGACCTCCGATAGAAAAGGCATAAAGTAATTTTCCACCTCTTCTATACACTTCTATAGTTCGGCTTGTTGTGCCAACAACAATGTTATATTTCCTGTCACTGTCTATTGCATAAGGTTTATTTTTCGTTGGAAATTCAAATTTATAGTTAAAGTTCGCGTGAAAAACTTGAATTCTTTTATTGTTTTTGTCGGCGACAGCTATGTCGCCGTTTGGTAGTTCAGTTATACCAGTTGGTTCATCAAATTGACTTTTACCGTTTCCTTTGGTTCCGAACTTTTTCTTGAAGATACCAAAACTGTTGATGACTTGTACGCGATGGTTTCCGGTATCTGCCACCAGTATATCACAGTCCACGTTCACTGTCATACCACGTGGGTAGTTAAAGTCCCCATCTTGTGTACCTCTCAAACCAAGCGATGTGATCAACTTGTCAGGTCTGAAAGAGATTAGAAACTAGCTATACTAAAACTTAGAAGTTGCCTGGATTAAGCATTTAAACTGTTCAGATTTGAAATCTGATGTCATACTTAGCAAACAAAAGAAAGATTTAGTGAAAAATCTCATTGCTTGTGACATTTATAGATAAAAAACATTATGGAAAAATAAATTGTTCATTCCCAGATTTTGTCGTTACTCGATCTTAAATCTGAATTTGAGCATTTTTTTAAACCTACAACATATGCTAGATAAAAATATTCAATGGGCAAGAAAGATGCGTGCCTTTATATGGCAACTCAAGTTCACTTCGTTAGATAACTTCACGCGTTTGTGTTACACCTAAGTCACCACAGCTCAAAGCACTACTACCTTATAGCTGTTATTACCTGAATATCTAAAAGTAACATCACGGACAATGTCGATGGAGATCAGGCTTTGTACTCACAAACCATTCCTAACACATTCGTAGTCTTATTCTCGATAATTTTCCTTAGTTGAAAGTAACACAACTTCTGATCGGCTGAACCAAATGGTATAGCTTACTATAGAAGCTGTAATACTTTGTAGTTGTTTCATTACACCAAGAATATTCTGAAGAACTGGTGATGAATTAAATACGGACCCTGGCTGTTTATTCGGTGATTTCGAATTACTATTTTCATAATGTCCGCAGCAGCACCTACAAACGTTTCGAATGCCAGTATAAAATTCACGAAGTTTAACCCTTTCCCAAACAATCCCTGGTTTTTACGGGTCTGGGATAGTAGCTTTTTGAAAACATTGTGGGAAAAGGAGAAAATGCTGGTTACCAGCATTTTCTCCTTTTCCCACAATGTTTTCTACCCTATCATAGACAGAAATCATCTTTTCAGCAAGAGTTGAATTGTCATCTGCAAATGCATTCAATTTGGTCTGGTCCAAAAGTTTGTCGTTTGGGAAAGGGTTAAATACAAATCTACCTGTATAATCTTAATAACATATAAACCACATGAAGCAGTCTTACTTCTTCTTTGCTGGGGTTTTCGGTCGTTTTTCCACTTCCTTGAAATGTAAATCATCCACACTGCGATACGTGGCGTTCACGCCGTGGGACAAAAGCCAAGCTTCCCACTCGCGCTTGTCTCTGTAATCCTGCATGCTCGGTAGACTGCAGTCATGGGCTGAAATAGAGACACGTGTAGAAGTCTAATAAGCGTGGCTCAAGCACCTTTTGGGGACAGTTTAAATCAAGATCAGATTGCACAGAACTTGCAATTTGATCTCGGATCTGTACGCTGTCCAATAGGGAAATATTTCTTCCTCAAAATAACATTGAAGAAGCAAAATTTGAGTCGTACTCAGTGCAAAGGAAAGGGGACTGAATGCATCAGCAAAAAGTATCGACTCGGGTCAGCCTGGACAGTTTGCACAGGCTGACCTGTATTGAAACTTTTTTTCTTTTGCTGAGTTTTCTGCATTTCAAAGGACCAGTCTACCTCATGATTTATCCAGTTGTTAGACAAAATAGAGCTTATAGACCCTAAATTATGTAATGACATGCTTGGTTTCATACATCCCGAAGCTCATCACGGTTAAACCCGCTTAACCATTTACCAAACGACAAAATTTTAGATTGGTCCAAATTGAAAGCGCTTGCAGATGACAAAAAAAAGGTATAACTCAAAAATTGAAATTTGTTTACAGCAGGCTAGAAAACATTGTGGGAAAAGGAGAAAATCCTGCTTACCAGCATTTTTTTTCCTGTTCCCTGAATGTTTTCAAAAGGATTTTCTTTCGCGGTCGTTAAAAATTAGGAATCTACAATGCACATATATCTCTTAACCGGCAGACGACAAAATTTAATTCTTATCCAAATTTCAAAGGTTTGCAGACGACCACTGTAGATTTGTCTACAATCATGAGGCTGGTCTTTGAAAGTTTAACCCTTCCAAAACAATCCTTGTTTTTACGACCCTGAGAAAGAAGCCTTCTGAAAACATTGTGGGAAAAGGAGAAAATGCTGGTAACCAGCATTTTCTCCTTTCACCACAATGTTTTCTTCCCTTTCCAAAACAAAATTCAATTCTCTAGTCACGTTTAATTTCTACAGTCATGAGGCTGGTCTTTAAAAGTTTAACCCTTTCCCTGGCAATCCCTGGTATTTACGACCCTGAAAAAGAAGCCTCATGAAAACATTGTGGGAAAATGAGAAAAGGCTTTTAACCAGCATTTTCTCCTTTTCCCTTAATGTTTTCTTCCCTTTCCAAAATAAAATTAAATTCTCTAATCACGTTTATTTTGTCGTCTGCAAATACTTTCAATTTGGACTTTTCTGAATTTTTGTCGTTTGGTAAAGAGTAAACAGACGTTGGCGGAAAAGACAAAAAGCTGACTATAAGTATCTCCACTGTTTAGCACAATATTTTCAAAAAGCCTCTTCACCTTTGTCGTGAAGACGTGGGATTTTTTGGTAAATTGTCATAGCATGTAACAAATAACAGCTACAAAAATAGTGGCTTTTATATAATGTAAGACAATCTATGGTATTGTAAGAGTTAGTTCTATAACCACACCATCACACTGAAGAAATACAGTGCTTTACTACTCTTTCACCTTTAAAAGAAATCAAAAGAACCAGAGGGCCCGTATTCACCAACCATTCTTAAGAACATTCTCAGTCTTACTCATCAGAAATTTGTCAGTGTGAAAGAAACAGAACTTCTGATTGGCTAAACCATTTGATTTAGCCAATCAGAAGTTCTGTTACTTTCACAGTCAGAAAATCTTGAAGAATAAGACAAAGAATGTTTTTAAGAATGGTTGGTGAATACGGACCCAGATGTGACTAGTGAAAAATTCCAGTAGACGCTAACCTTCATTTTTGTAAAATTAATACTAGCTCTACAAACGAAGCCAAAACCTAAAGAATAATTACCTCCTGATACAATACTGATAGATAACGACTCTCGCTCTCTCTCTCTCTCCCTCTCTCTCTCTGACACTTATTGAAGCACATCTTGAATATCCACTTAACAGTAAAACACTCGTAACTCTCACTGGCAAACAACAACAAGGGGAAAAAAGAAAACAAAGCCAAACAAAAGTAAGCAGGCTCCATACCTTTGTTCATGGAATCTACAAATATATATATGCATGTAAGTAATCAAAGTACTGAGGGTACTGATAGACCAGCCAATATGGAATTAGTTGCCATGGTAAAATTAAAACTTGGTTGTTCCCTACAAAATTGAAGAACAATGGTCAAATTTAATTAAGAGCATATCATTTTGAAATAATTGGCATTTGAATATTTTCTGGAGTTCACGTTTACGACAAGGTGATCTTACAATGCCTTTTAACTGTCTTATCACTTGAACGAACTTGAAGCTAAACTAGACTTACAACACCAGCTATAAATATGATGATTAAAAAGGTTGCTTGGGGACAAGTAGAGATGGACATGATTCGAATACCGGTATGTCACCGACTAAATTTACATATTAGCAAAAATATTTCACCTAATACATGATATCTTGTTAAATCCATGACTTTGTCGGTAGACTTCGTTCAAGTTGCAGTGGTAGAGATTAGAGATTTTATCGTTCAAGTCAACATTATCAACAGAAATTATGATTTTTGACAGATAAGAATTATTTTCTGATCAGGCAGTTCTTAGCGATTGTGTGTGTGTGTGGGCGGGGGTGCTACTTTACTATTTAGCCGGTAAGCGTTACCTTTTTTGTTGTTGTTATTCTCATTGTAGTCATTTAATCTTTTCCCAAACAATCCCTGGTTTTTATGGGTCTGGAATAGTAGCCTTTTGAAAAAATCGTGGGAAAAGGAGAAAATGCTGGTAACCAGCATTTTCTCCTTTTCCCACAATGTTTTCTACCCTATCATAGACAGAAATTATCTTTTCAGCATGAGTTGAATTGTCGTCTGCAAATGCTTTCAATTTGGTCTACTCCAAAAGCTTGTCGTTTGGGAAAGGGTTAACTATACAATCGGCCGAGTTTTAACGACCCGATAGCGCTTGTGAATTATAATAAAGGAGAAAAAGCTGTTAAACACCATTATCTACTCTTCCCACAATTTTTTCTAACCTTCTATAAACAAATTTCAATTTTTGAGTCACTTTGCACTCTGCAAATGCTTTCAAACTGGATAAGTCTAAAATTTTGTCCTTTGATCATAAGGTACTACTAACCATGAAAAGTAGTAGTAGTAGTAGTGCAAGCTGTCGCATTTCACAACTTTAAATAATTAAAGTACCAATCTGCTACAGGGACACTAAAATCAAGCCTTTGGTAAATTATTTGAGGAAAACAAATGTTCATTTCAGTAACCTTCAACAATAAAAAACAGCATCCAGGATCTGTATTTATCAACCATTCCTTGTAAAATTCTTGGTCTAATTGCGAATTCTGAAAGTGACACAACTTTTGACTGGCTAAACCATTTGGTTTAGCCAATCAGAAGTTGTGTTGCTTTCAACTATAGAAATTCCTAGTGAAAATGAGTAAATTATTCCTAAGAATGGTTGGTGAATGCGGATGCAGATTTTGGCCTTAGAATACATACCTTTTGGACGCCGTCTGAATAAATGTGGTGCTGTTTCATGGTACAGTTCTCTATGGGTTGTGACAGGATACCGTGGTGTTGGAGAGGTGTACCCATGGCCGTACATTCGAAATTTGGACTGAAAATCCACCATGTTTCTCTCTAGCTATAATACTAGCATCTATTCGTTATAATTGACTCGCTGAAAAAATTAAAATTGGGTAGTCACTGGCATGCTATTATTTAGCGAAATTATTTTGTTGCCTTCAAGAGCTAATTTTAATATGCTGCTGATGAGACTGTTGGCTGTCCTTACATGTACGATGTTTAACCCATTTCCACAAAATCCCGTATCTTAACGACACTATGCAGAAGAATCTGTTATTATTATTTTTATTATTCTGGGATTTGGAGAAAATGCTGATACGAAGCAATTTCTCATTTTTCCTACAATGTTTTCTATCACTTTCTATCAAAGACTTACGTTGCATTTGGTTTGTCGACTGCAAATGCTTTGTCGTTTGGTCAGGAGTTAAGTGACAGCTAGCCTAGTTTACATAATACATCACAGAGATGCGTTAAGCAACCTTTTGCCAGAGCATGGCTCAAATGATCCAATCTATGGATTAGAATGAACAAGAGAGGTGACAACTAACGACTGTTAATCCAGTTATAAAATAAATGTTAGAAAAATCTGACCTAAGTTAATTCTTTATCGAACAATCCTGAGCCTAACGGCTCTGGACTGAAAAAATGCTGGTAGATGGCAGTTTCTCTTTTTCTCACAATGTTATTTCTACCATTCCATAGACAAATTCCACTTTTTTTGCCAAACGTAATTTGTCATCTGCAAACGTTTTCAAATTGAGGGAGCTAAACCCTTTACTAAACGACAAATTATAGACATTTCAACATCGAAAACATCTGCAGATGACAAAGAGTCCATATTGATAGCTGTAACACTCGCAGCCGATAACTAACATATTGCCCTTGAAAATGACTGTGGAATTTGCATCAAGTTGAAAGCGTAGAAAACATTGTGGAGTAAACACTAGTCCCCAAACAATTTTTTTTCCAAAGTTTTTAAAACACGGCTAATTTCGTCACGGTTGAAAATTCCGTATATCGGAGAGAACTGGCAATTGCCCAGAAGAAAATCGTAGATCCTTATACTAGATCTAGTACATGTATATCAAAGCAGTATTGCTAAATTCATCGATAGATTTTGTGTATTCATACACACAGAAGTAAAGTTGTACATAATATAAATAAGTAGGCCTATTCTTCTATTTATCTTTTGAATACACAATCTTTGGGGTAAACATTTACAAACGTGACATCCCGACATTTTCGATAGAAATTCGATAAAATAATGGCATTTCCTTTACGATCTATTGTATGGACTTTTTTGTCGACGATGAAACAAGCTAACCGGAGAAAAAAATCAGGCAATTCCTACTTATGCCGCGGTCTTCTCGAATGTGGTATGTCGCAAGATACGAAATTGAAATCTTGGAGAAAAGGAAACAAGCTCCAAGGGTTTCTGTGTTCTTATCTAACTTTTTACCAAACGACACTTTTTAGACTGGCCCAAATTGAAGGCACTTGCACTCGCAACTCAAAAAATGATTTTTTTTTTCTTGCAGGATAGAAGACATTGTTAGTTCTAAGAGGAGAAAATGCTGGTTACCAGCATTTTCCCCCCTTTCCACGATGTTTTAAAAAAGTTTCTATGTCAAGGTCGTAAGACCAGAGATTGTTTGGTAAATGGTTTAAAACTAGCTTTCGTTCTTATCATACCAATATTCACAATGTCAAGCATATTTTGGTGCCAATATCTTATTCTATCGACCGGGTCAGGGTGTTAATCTGTTAGCTTTGAATCACACAACCCCCTTTTTCAACTACCCTGAAGAACAGAAGATTTGAAAACATTGTGGGGAAAGGAGAAAATGCTGTTTACCAGCATTTTCTTCTTTTTCTACAATTTTTACCAAATCAGACAGAAAAATCATAATTTTAGCTACATTTATGTTGTCGTCTGCAAATTCTTTCAATTTGGTCTAGTAAAAATTCTTGTCGTTTGGTGTAAAGTAAACTCTACGCCGGAAGACAAACTCGCTGAGATTAAAAGTATTTGCCGACGACATGTTGATTATGTCTCAGAGAATGGGATTTAACATTCAACGATAGGAAACGTGCTGGAAAAAAGAGGAAATATTAGTAACCAGTATTTTCTCCTTTTCCTGCAATCTTTTCAAAAGCTTTTCAATAGCGATCGAAAAAAACAAGGAGGTTCCTTGGTGAAGGGTTTCCAAACTAGATCAATATACATTCATCTTTGAATATTGAAGGAGTACGATAATCCCGAGGATAATCTGCCGGGGTTTTTGACATAAGATTATCCTAATATTTCGTGTTACCCTTTATCCTGTTATATAACTACAGTGAAACTTTTTAACTCTTTACCTCACAACGGCGACTTTTGACGACCCTGAGGAAGAAGCCTTTTAAAAACATTGTGGGGAAAGGAGAAAATGCTGGTAACCAGCATTTTCTCCTTTACCCACAATGTTTTCTACGCTATCACTAAACAACTGCACTGTTTGAGCCACAATGAAATTGTCGTCTGCAAATGCTTTCAATTTGGAAAGGGCTAAAATTTTGTCATCTGGTAAAGTGTTAAGCCAATAGAAAAAAATTTGTTTGCTATTTCAAACTTACTTTTTGGAGACAAATATCTCTTTATCGGACAGTGTAGAACAAAGATCAGACTGCACGTTCTGTGCAGTCTGATCTTGATCTACACAGTCCGCAACAGGTCAGTGAATCGCACTTAGCAGCAAAAGGGTTAATGGCAAATTGACTTTAAATGATGTGTAAGATTGACGCACTAGCTAGCCTAAAATGGATTTCATGCGTTCTCCATGATGCACCGTATACCCACAAAGCATCATATACTTTTAAATGAGCACCCATAAATATATTCTGATAAAATACCGACTGGATCATGGGGTAGAGTGATCCGTTGACATGCAGAAAAATTAATAATAGCAAAAAATATCAACCTAGGTCAGCCTGTGCGAAAAGCGCAGGCTGACCTAGGTTGATACTTTTTACAGATACATTACTTAAGATCCTCCTTCTCAAAGACCATGGCTCATTGAAGTATCCTTGCAGCTCTATTGGCGAAAACAAGAACCTTTTTGAAGACGGAATAGATCGAGATCAGACCAGATAGAAAGTAAAGTCCGATCTTGTTCATCCATGCCTATAAGATGCATAAACTTCTTACTTGGTTTCAATGAAGAGAATTGTCATCCTTAACCCTTTGCCAAACACTCCCTGGTTTTTACCGACCCTGAGATAGATCCCTTTTGAAAACATTGTGGGAAAAGGAGAAAATGCTGGTAACCAGCATTTTCTCCTTTTCCCAAAATGTCTTGTACCCCACTGGAAACAAATTTCAACTTTTGAGTTACTTTTATTTTGTCGTCTGCAAGGGCTTTCAATTTGGACCCGTCTAAAATTTTGTCGTCAAGTTGGTAAAGAAGAGGATGTTGAGTTTATTCTGATGAGCTGATATCGAAGTTGTTAGACATTTTTCTCCCGAATGCCACTCTTACGAGGTAGGCTTACCTAAAAGTAACATCCTGACAACTTAAGGATATTAACTTTCTTACATAGATCTACTACTTTATTCTACCCTCTAAAGTCATCCTTTACCATTCCATTCCGTATCCTAATAACCATGTGGAAAAGGGGCATGCCAAAACATCAAGGAAAAAGTGTTGGTTACCAGCATTTTCCTTTTTCCTAGAATACTTCAACCCGTTCAAAAACACGTACGATTAATCCAGTTGCGAATAATTTGTTGTCTGCATTTCATGCTTTCATTATGGACTAGCCTAAAAACCCTGTCGTCTGATAAAGAGCTAAGCGATACCGTCACAGATGTCGTCTTCTTGTTCCTTTACATATTTACGATCAAGGAATAAATGCTATGGAACAGATTCTTCCTCTAGGACCTTGGGATTTTTTTAACCCTTTACAACACAATTCATTCCGACTTTAAACGACCTATAGAGAGATTTCTTTAGAAAACATTGTAGGAAAAGGCAAAAAGTGATGCTAACCAGCATTTCGTTCTATTTTCTCCTGTTCCAAAAAGGTTTTCCAGCATACTAAAGACAGAAGTGATTTTTTGGGCAACACTTATTAGTACATGTACTCGTTGTTGTTAAATGTTCTCATTTGAAAAACATCTTAAGTTTTGTTGTTTTGTAAAGAGTTAAACATAGATATTCCTGCGAACTCAGGGCCCCTGGACCACAAGCCCAGTGCCATATTTACCGCTAAGCTACTGGGGTTAGTCGCTTATACACGTAGCCTACTCAAAAATTAAATTTGTGGAAGTAAACTAGCTCTCTAAAAAGTAAAAACAAGCCATTAACACAAAAACAGGGCTAGCACTTATGAAGTTTGATTTTGTTGCCATGTGTCCTAGGTTCGAATCATACAAAGTCTGAATCTGAAAAACCTCTTACAGCTTGGTTGAGATGAAGGGATTGTCTTTCAAAGGTAAGAAAACAGTGTGTGTAAAGCATAACGTTGGTTTACTTCGAAAACCTCGTAGCTACAGTTTGTTACAAACTGTAGTTACGAGGTTTTTGAAGTAAACCGACGATAAAATGCTAGAACACAACATCTTCCTTTTCCCACAAAATTTTCAAAGGCCATAGGCCTCAGCGTTGAAAAACACTAGATTGTTTGGTAAAGTTAAAACCCAACTCATTTCAAAGTAAAAACGATTTCTTTCCCTTTTAAATTGATACATGAAGATGAAGAAAATTTTTGTATTTTACAAGACATCGTCATTTACATTGAGAGAGGGAGAGCGAGAGAGAGAGAGAGAGATGCGAATACTGACGTCTTATATGAGAGAAATTAACTAAGAAATTATTCAACTTACCTAAAATCAAATATTCGGTATGAAATAACCAGATTTTCTATCCGTCGACTACATGTTAGATTTTGTATATCTTCGTATACATCGACTCCTTGGAGTTTATATAGATAAAATCGACATTTTCAAACGTGTAAAAAAGGGCATGATTAAAGTTTCGACGTTCTTTTGGCAAGACTATATCATACAACATGGAACAGAATAGACTGAAGGTCTCACTGCCCAATCGGTGTATCTGATCTTGACTTTACTCTCCGGAAAAGTAACCGTAGCAATGCAGAGAGCGCTAAGAGTTTTGTCGATATATAGAGTTCGCTCCCTTGTCGTCAATAAATCCCTGGCTACCAATGAATGAGATAAATTGACTTTGATAAACGAATTACTTCTTATCCTTACTCCTAATAGAACTTTTAAATTAGTTAACAAGTTTGAATATCTTTAATAAACAAGCTTTGTGTAGGGAAATGAGAAAATGCGAGTTTATAGTTTCCAAGAGAAAAACTTCATTATTCGATTACAAGTGGTAAATGTATTTATATTATTAATTAACGTAAAAAATGAATATTTCTTCTCCTCCCCTGGCTCTCTCAACCACCATCTCGAAAAGCCGAGAACAATAGTGACTGAAATGTACATATATATGTCGTACTCCAAACTGGAATCTAGGCAGTTCTGGAATCTGCCTGGACCAAACTGGAATTCTACCTAGACCAAAATAAGGTTCCATTTTGGCTAGACAGCTCCATAATCTGCCTAGACCAAATTGGAATATTTTCTCGTTTAATTTAATGCAACTACATATAAACCATCTTATTTACCTTTAAGCCCAAAATAAAAGAATTTTAATAAAAAATTCTGGGTAAGATTAAATTTTAAATGTTTTGCATTTTAGGGAAAAAATGTAGGATATTGTGGGATAAAAAACGAATGGATTGTTTAAAAATACCTCTCAGCTGTAAAAAAATATGTAAATTAATATGAATTAAAATATGGCAAACAATGTAATTTTGTCAACCCAAAATTATAATTCTAGTTTGGTCTAGGCAGATTCCGGATCTTCCTAGATTCCAATCTGGCCTACGACAATATATATACCAAATATCACCAAACAAATTAAATGTACATTTATTATTATACTTTTTTTACTGAGAAAATCTTGCCTGATCAGACAGACTGCAGAGCAAAGGTCAGACTGCACGTTCTCTGCAGTCTAGTCTTTATCTTCGCTGCCCACAACAGCGCATCTAAAACTCATTACCAAACGACAAAATTTCAGGTTTGTCCAAATCGAAAGCATTTGCAGACGACAAAGTGAAAGTGACCGAAAATTTGAAATTTGTTCTGCAAAGGTTAGAAAACATTGTGGGAAAAGGAGAAAATGCTGGTTACCAGCATTTTCTCCTTTTCCCACAAAGTTTTCCAAGGCTTCTTTCTCAGGGCTGTCACAAGTAGGGATTGTATGGTAATGCATTTAATATCCGAAGGGTTAAAAGTATCTATTATACAGGGTAATGGGTCGATTAAATAAACCTACTTGACATAAAAAAAAACAACACGGAATTCATTTTAACCGATCGACAATATCCCTTTCTGAAACCGATCACGTTGTTTTTAAAACCCGCTGAGTAATAAAATTGCATATTACATTGTAGTAAAAGAAGAAAATGCTGATAACAACAAATTTCATTGTGTCAAACATTGGTATGTGCTCTTCGCACACAAATGCCAAACCTTGATTATAATAGCTAACTAATTAACCTTTTACGAAACAATCCCTGGTTTTTTCGAGCCTGAGATAGAAGCCTTTTGAAAACATTGTGGGAAATGGAGAAAATGCTGGTAACCAGCATTTTCTCCTTTTCCCAGAATGTTTTCTACCCAGCTGGGAAAAAAAAATCAAGTTTTGAGTTACATTTATTTTTGTCATCTGCAACTGTTTTTAATTTTGACCAGTCAAGAATTTCGTGGTTTGGTAAAGAGATGAGAAATAAATCGTCTACAAATGCTTTCAACACAGAAAAAGTATAAAAATTTGTCACCAGGTTAAGAGTTAACCCTACATCAACCAATTCCTACGAAGAAGCCTTTTGAAAACTTTTGTTTTGCAAAAACAGATTACGCTGGTAACATTATATAATCTTCTTTTCCCAAATTGGTTACTGTCCTCACAGTTTGTCGACTGCAAATGTTTAGAAATAGATTAGTCTAAAATCTAAATTTTTTCATGTGTTAAACAGCTAAAAGTTTTTATAACAAAGCACCTTTTGGCAACCTAACGCTGAGTACGACTGAATAGCTACGGAGGACCTTCAGTAACATCGGAATTCTCGCCGAGCTCTTTACCGAACATTGCCGACTTTTAACGACCATGGGAAAGAAGATTTTTGAAAACATTGTGGTTTAAAGGAGAAAATGCCGGTAACCAGCATTTTCTCATTTTCCCACAAGGTTTCTTATCCTATCAAACAAAATTTGCACCATTTGAGCCACATTGAAATTGTCGTCTGCAAATGCTTTCAATTTGGACAAAGCTGCAGTTTGCGCGTCTGGTAAAAGGTTGAATTACCAACGGCCATAAGTGTAGGCTTTGTATAGAAAATTCTTGTGTTTCCTGCTTCTTCTTTCTGTCCTTTTATTTCGTTCATAATTAATCCTTTAGGAGCTTTGGGCAACTTGAACTCTTCACCAGATGACAAGTTTTTTTGACCGGTCCAAATTGAAAGCATTTGCAGACGAAAAAATAAATGTCAATGAAAAATTAAAGTGTGATTTGGAAAGGGCAGAAAACTTTGTGGGAAAAGGAGAAAATGCTGGTTACCAGCATTTTCTCCTTTTCCGACAATGTTTTCTAAGGCTTTCTTTCCCAGGATCGTTAAAAGTCGGGATTGTGTGGTAAAGAGTCAAGTGCTCTTGTTGTTAGTGTACATTAAGATCAAACAAGAGTTTCGCAAAGCGGGGCATATACGCCCGAAGGGGCTTATCAGTGAAATGGGTTAAAGTCTCGAACGTCTGAACATATCCAATTTCTAAAAGTCACAGGTACAACAACACATCATAGAGATTCATTGTGGTAAGTTTGAACTCGTTCCAATGATCACTGTAGGAGGGGTTGCGCGCCTAAGAAATTGCTAACGGACGGGCAGACAGACAGGCGGATAGACAGACGGACGGAAGACCAGGGCCATAACATGATGTGACCCTTCGAGCGTATAAAAAGTATTTGACCTGATTTGTCTATTGTTTTCAATTCGAAGAAGATATCTTTTTCTAAATAAAAGGATGAAAGAAAGTGACACAAAGAAACAGAAAGCATACCACACAAAATTAACAATTAATTTTTAATCAGGAGGAAGCGTTTCATAAATGGGTTTGGGCTCTTCGAGGCGGGCTTTACCCTTAATGCTTAACCCCTAAACCGTAGCTGTCTACAGGAGGACCTCCAGCCCTCAAACATTCTGATATGGCTCACCTTGATTTTCAACTCAGGGACGCTGTTGCTTCTTTAACTTTTCACCAAAGCGCACAATTTTAGACTTGTCTAATTTTGAAGCATTTGCAGATGACAAATTAATACACTGTTGGTGGAATGTCTTTGAAATGGTTAAAAACATGGTAAAAGAGTAGTTTGGCGAATGTAATACAACAAATGATACTGGCCTTCAAAAGCTTCCATAGCCATGCACTTGAACTTCTTTATTACATTAGGTAAATAAAGATCTGCTTCGATTTTTTGATCGACCTGTTTAGCCATGAAACTTAATTAAACCTTTAACACACGATGCCTACTTTTTACGGCCCTAAGGAAGAAGCCTTCTTAAAACATCATGGGAAAAGGAGAAATTGCTGGTAACAGCATTTTTTTTTTCCCTTTTCCTACAATGTTTTCTTCCCATCCCAAAACAAATCTCAATATTTTAGTGACATTAATTCTGTCATCTCCAAATGCTTCGAATTTGGACTACTTAAAATTTTGTCGTTTCGTAAAGAGTTAAATATTTCTTTCTCCTTATAGTTTTTAGTGGCAAGCCGATTCATTGACAGCTTTCTGAACTTTGATACAATAATTAGATCTACACGACTTACTTCAGAGTTAACCCTTTACTCCATAGATACTCATTTCTACACATTGCTTGTAGGAGCCTTTTGAAAACATTGTGGCAAAAGGTGAAATTGCTCGTGACGAGCAATTTCACCTTTTGTCACTATGTTTTCTATGCTATCAAAAGGTGTCATTAACACATAAGAAACGGCTTCATCCTTGTGGTTATTTAGGGTCAATTAGAGATGCCATAGGAATGCCTTATGGGGCAATGGGTTAAAGAAAAAAAATTGTAAAGTATTATTTGTGCAGAAAGCAATGCAGAAAGCAATGCCTACATTACCGCATTTCAGCTACTGGGCTGCTTACCGGTATAACTCAGTTCTTATACGTGTCCAAGTTTTAGTTCAGTTGTCTCCCTTCCAAAGAGTTATTGCAGATTCATCTATCATTTCATGCCCTCAAAATCTCTCTTCGATTTTCCTGCCAAACGACTGTCATGCATGTAGATCTATCAGCTTAAACCTTTACCAAACAATCCCTAGTTTTAACGACCCTGAGAAAGAAGCCTTCTGAAAACATTGTGGGAAAAGGAGAAAATGCTGGTAACCAGCATTTTCTCCTTTTCCTACAATGCTTTCCAATTTTCCAAAGTAAAATTTCAATTGCTTAGTCACTTTTATTTTGTCGTCGACAAATCCTTTCAACTAGGACAAAACTAAAATTTGTCGTTTGGTAAAGAGTTAAAAGATATACCAAATTTAAGCTAAGCCTGAGTTAACCCAGTCATTGTTCGGGAAAAAGTCGCCAGTCAAAAGTTGGTTAGCAAGTAAAATATAGTGTTCCTTGACCGCTACATGTATGTTACTGCTGATATTTATTAGATCTGATTTGAATATTCCATTACGACCAATAAGACCGGTACCTTACAGCTCTGGTTTCTGATCATCTACTTTTCTCAGAAAAGCAAACTCACTGTTCTGTCCATACAACTTAGGTTTTGGATATTCCGAACTTAAATAATATTTTTTCTCGTCACTTTCCGTCGGCGTCACATTTTGGGTTCCTTGTGTAAAATCGTAAATAAACGAACAAGAGTTATGGCCCCCATCCGCGCTGACATGAATCCAGCCCTTTGGAGCTAGCTCTATGACGTCATAGGGATCATACAATTGCGTGTACATCAATGACGGTTCTCGGCCATGTTCTATACCCCAATCCAGTTCAAAGTAGTAGCCGTACACTTTACTTGTCACACGACGGCCGTTTACTTTCGGCCACGAGACCTGAAAAAAAAAAACACATCATTTCTTCAGACTTGCTTGTTTCTTATCACTCTCTTGCACTCCGGATCATTACATTCATCTCTGTAATGGGCTCAGAAGGTAGTCCGTCATTACATCATATTTTTGTCACATGACCATAGCTTAAAAATGGCTACACAAACGCCGGTGAAAGAAAGACCAATATCGATTGTTTCGTATGCTGTTCATACAGCATGGGACCAATCAGACTTAGTGATAGGAAATGAACAAAAGATGCATTTTCTGAAAAGCCTAAATATCTTTAAAGGACGATTACTTTATTTTAAATCGTACAAACTTAGATCCAGCTGTGTGTCAAACCAGTTGTCATCATTCATGGGCGCAGCCATTTTTGTTAAAATCGGCGTAAGATTCTGAAAAGTGAAGAGGCTCGAAAAAAATAGTTCCATTTTATACAGGTAAAATCGTCAGTTTGAACGCACCTATAATGTATCCAGAATCATATTTCCTTTGTCTAACTTTTAATTTTACATATGGAACAGTTAAACAGTAACAAAACATCTTTTCCTCGGTTTGACAAGATTCTTGTCATTTAGCCCATCGCAGAGATGTATGTGAGGTAACGAACGACAACTCTGCTCGGAGATTGGTTTCTTATATTCTTGTTTCCCACTACGGTCTGCAGAAGAGCATCAGCCTCGGTCTTGCATTACCATCTCCTAACACTTCAATGGGCATGTCTCACCTCAGAGCCAAAATTAGTGTCAAAGAAGTTTACAAAACTAGATAATATAGGCCTACAGCATTATACTGCTTAGATTAACAAAAAAAAAAAGAAAAACAAGGAACTTTATTTTCATCGCATCCTCGCATATACCCCGGGGTCTCCCTATTTGCTATGCTACATCAACCCCTGGGACAATTGACTAATAAAACTTTGAATCAGCCGCCGAAAATCGATACAAAACGTCATATATATATAGCGTACATCGACTCGCCCATCACAAAATGATGATAGAACCAATGAAAAGCCAGCATTCGGCCAGCGGTAAAGCGAGGGAAATTCAATTAATTGTCCCAGAGGTCGATGTAGCGTAGCAATAGGGAGACCCCGGGGTATCCGAGGATGTTTTCATCGTACGACAGGGCCAAAATGTTGCCTACTTCAGTTTTTTTTTTTTTTTGTAAAGTAGCCTCATATGTGATTCTACTTGTAAAGTGGTCTACGAACACAGCTGAATGGTGTAAATAGGTCTTAAAAGTGGATAATACGTCCGAATCATCAATGACGTATTCGCTCTATGACGTCAATGGGATAATACACTGATCACAGACATAGATACAGACTAAAGAGTTGATCATGTGAAGGGTTGGACAGCGAGGGTCAAGGTTGAACATAATAACCTGTAAAGTCCTGAAAATTTTAAATACAGATAAAATGCAGATCCAATTACCACTTTTGGAATCAGATTCTGAAATCCTTACCGTAAAGCTTTGTGTGAGACCGAGCAGGTTGTAACCAATCACAACGACAGATCTATTGAAGGAGCTGTGCAGGGAACAGTTAGCGATAATAGGTCTAGCAAAGTCTGCTTTAATACGGCTAGCCAGCGTTGAATTATATGATGCTTTACACGTAAAACAAGGATCCCAAGCGTCTGACGTCACCTTGCTTACGTAGGCACCAGAATGTGTCAACACACGATCCAGCCTCGATTTGGTTACCCTGTCCATAATTTGGCTTAAACCGGAACCTTCTTTATCTACCGGTAGACACGGGCTATCGCTTAGGAAGTCGAACGCTTCTATGTTTAGCCACAGGGCTACAGATGTATCCTGTTTTGTATATGTATCTCTGATCGCAGCAAGATTGTAAAATATCTGAAATGCAAATTAAAGCCTTCTAAACAATATATTTTTAATTTTCTATATATACCATATATCGGCATCATAAAGAGGAATTCAACTTATAAGAGCAAACAAATAACAACAACGAAAAGAAAACAATGCTTACGACCTTCCATAATGTTGTTAATAGTTATTTTCATGTTGCGCCAATGAATTCATATTGAATGACATAATGTTTCAACATTCTTGCATGTGTACACCGGACTGTTTAATAGAAATTGACCAACTGGTCCAAAGTTTTCGCCCCCTTCCTTTCAAATGTTTTGAAATACTTGTTTTTGCATATGAAAACTGACTCGTTAAAAAAGGCTGTTACATCTTGCATAATTGCGTAACTTTTAAATCTGTATCCACCACTGCTTCAAAGCGACGTATTATCGGTAACTGTTGCAAAATAAGTGTATCATTGGGCCAAAAAGCAGTACTTGACCCTCTACTTCACGGTCCCGAGTTTTCACCAGTCAAATGAATGAACCTATGGAAAAGATTGTTGTTAGGAGGAGAAAATACTGACCAGTTTAGATAACAAGTATCTCCTTCAATTCCCACATTATTTCCAACCCTTTCAAGTATAACTTTCATTCTTTGAACATTTAGTTTTTCGTATACAACTGCTTTGAATTTGGACAAGATTAAAATTGTGTGGTCTGGAAAAGATAAAAAATAATATGATTAACTAGATCTCACCTCCTGTATACTAAAAGTGAACACGGAACTGAATGTGACGTTCAGTGAAAGTTCTGGATTTATATTTCTCAGTATTTTAAAGAGATCTGGATCAGACTTGACAACTGCTGAATCACGTTCAGTCTCCCAGAAAAAGGCGCCATTGCCAAAGCCTCTGCCGTCTCTTGTGGATATGATGTCAATAACACTTGTGTTTATCATTTTAGTAAATCCAGTTAGATATTCATCTAACGAAGTGTTTGTTATCATTTTACAAGAGATGTAGTAGGTTGACAGTGCAAAAAGTTTGTTCATGCTGTGAACAGATTCTCCTGTATCAGACAAATGTTTTATGTACACATTGTTTGTGACGACGTCACTACTCAGTAAAATTTCGCTGGAGTAGAAATAGCCTTGAAGACTGTCATACAACTTTGGTGTTCTAGTAAAGTTGGTAAATCTGGTTTGATGATCCCTCAAAATACGGCGAGTCAACTCCAAGTGTGGAATTGTAAAATTGAAATCATATCGTGGGTCCCTCGCACTGAAAGAAACTGGTAATTGTGGGAGTCCGAAAAATACCGAAATGTTCCGAGCATGCGCACTTTGCAAGAGAAGCTCGTGAGCGTCGATCCCAGCGAATGACGTGAAGAGCACCATTACACGTGATCCATTGAAGTTGC
Organism: Tridacna crocea; assembly: GCA_943736015.1. Classification (NCBI taxonomy): domain Eukaryota; kingdom Metazoa; phylum Mollusca; class Bivalvia; order Cardiida; family Cardiidae; genus Tridacna; species Tridacna crocea. The sequence continues at coordinate 47,924,903 of OX031060.1, forward strand.
AGGGATCACTGAAATTGAAAAATGATATTTAGCGATTTAAAAACGATCCTATGGAAAAAGGCTTTGAAAACGTGGTGTGAAAAGGAGAAATTTTCAGAAGCCAGCACTTTCTCCTTTTCCTACGGTGTTTTCTTCCTTTCCAAAGACGACCCTCATCATTTCAGACACATCTAACTTGTCGGCTGCTAATGTTTTTAAGTTATGACCAGTCTTAATTTTTGTTGTAGTACACAGAGTTAATTCATCGTGCTTACGTGATTGCAAGAGTACCATGAAATTGTATCAGTAAACTAACCTTAAAAAAAATCGAAGGTAAATTCATTTCGTAGTAAACCCAATCGAGTATGAAAGTTCAGAGTTAAATATATGCATATTTTTTTTCCAATAAGACTGACTCCAATTTTTAAACTTACTTTTCTGTGATCCGGTCCATATTCAAGACAAGGCGATAATAGATTCTTGACATGTTAAGTCTTTTTTCAAACAAGGGACATTTGATCATTGTTTCAGTGGTGTAGTTCTCCTCATATTCAAACTTTCCAAATGTTGCAATGTTCAATCCAAGTGCTGATAACTCATCAAAAGCATCGTCGTAGCAGGAAACGACGTCAGCGCCTCTTTCAACACGACACCACTAAAACGAGAGGCGATATTACAAGCGACATGGCAACTTTTTACTTTAATACCTTTACTTCGAAAATATATTTTGCTGCTAACGATTAACTCTTTGAACGACCGTACGCTAACAGATTGCCATCTTCACGATACATACTTTTAAAAGATTCTAAATTTGAATGCATTACAACATTCACATTTTTTTTTTTGTAAGTTCAGTTGCCACATGCTACTGACTGCACATGAAAAATTTTGTGCTAAGAGAAAGCTAATGATCTCGTATTAAGATGACGATGTAGAAAATGACCTAAAACATCTACATATAAGATTGGGAAAAGAAACGTGCAAAGATTGGGGTAGAATTCCAAGACTCCTTATGGGTTGTCTTAACCCTTTAGCAAACGACAAAATTTTTGACTGGTCCAAATTAAGAGCATTTGCAGACGACAATAGTAATCACGGCGACTCAAAAATTGAAATTTGTTGTGGGAGGGTAGAAAACATTGTGGGAAAAGGAGAAAATGCTGATTACCAGCATTTTCTCCTTTTCCCATGATATTTTTAAAAGTTTTTTTTTCACGGTCGAAAATACCAGGGAGTGTTTGGTTAAGGGTTAAATCATGTTGAAAGTGGCATTTACTAGCCATTCAATGAATTAACGAACTACTTTCTTACTTTTTGCTGCCGTTAACTTTGACCGTTCAAATTACCGACAGTTTCTCTTTTTTACTTTCTCCAAGATAAATCCGATAATCTAACCCACGTTTTATTTGTCGCCTGAAATGCATTATCTCCCGCTAGATGGAATTCTACAAATAAACATCTATCTAATTTGGGCATTTTAGGTACAGAACTGGACTACTTTTCTACAACCGTTACTTTGAATTTCAAACTAAAATAAACGTCTGCTCGATAAAACGCTACCTGGTGCGATTCATTCAGCTATTATCAGTATTTTAGAGAAGTCTGATGCTAAAACAGGCCTGATTTCTCTTCAAACGTATTGATAAAAGCCATTTTTCAGTGCTACTTTATAGCGCGTATTACTACAACCCCCTAAAAAGTGGGGAGGGGGTGAAATGATGCATCTTTGCAGACAGGTCGAATCTTCAAAGAATGTGACATGCGCTGACAACGGTCTGAAATGCTTTCGTTTTGGACTAGCCTACTATTTTACCTGACATTAACTCTTTACCAAACGACAAAAATTTAGACTTTACCAAATTGAAAGCATTTGCATACGACTAATTAAACGTAACTCAAAAACTGATCATTAATTTTAGAAGAGGAGAAAACATTAAGGGAAAAGGAGAAAATGCTGGTTACCAGCATTTTCTCTTTTTCCCACAATGTTTTCAGAAGGCTTCTTCGTCTGGATCGTAAAAAAACAGGGAGGGATTATTTGGTAAAGGGTTAACGAATAAGTAAGTAATGAATACCTGGAAGTCGGGATCTTTGATGAAATCCTCACGAGTCTGCAGAACAATACTTGGCGCTCTAAGTATAGCAGTATCGCCGCCCAGAGCCTTGAACTCGTCTAGAGTTTTGTTCCACTCTTCCAATGAGTAACGGTCTCTGAACCAAGCCGCTGTCAGGGGATACCGAGGCCCACGTCCTGATATCGAGGTACCTGGTTCAAGATGCGATCTGTGGTAATATCGTGGGTGAAATCGCAAAGAATGGTCCTGTCTTAATGTGGCTTTGGGTGGCTTCGCCAGACACGTAGTACAAAGAAAAGCGATGATAATTACAGCTGCAGGACTTCTATAAACATTTGTCATTTTGTCCGTGTTTGAAAAGTCCGTTCAAATGTGTTATAGATGTAAGCGAAGAAGCGTGAAGTCTCTCCACAAGTTAACATACGTTTATCTACCTGTACCCTTTACCAAATACATGTAGCGTTACTCCCATACTTCTCCATTTCTCTTCTTTATCCACAATGATTTCTATCCTTTGAAAGACAGATTGCATCATTTTAGTCACAGGTGATCCGACTTCTCGAATTACTCTCACTTTGGACGAGTCGAAAATTTTTGTTGTCTGATACAGAAATGACCTCCATTCTGCTGATCAAGAACAATGGTATCCTCTTCAAATATTGAAGAACGAAATCGTCCTCCGAATTCGTCCAGTCTGATCTAGATATACGATCTAATCATTTCAATGAACAATTTTGTCATAATAAGCCCCTTTGAAAATCCAAATCCGTGCAGTCTAATGTTTATCTACACCTTCTGTCTCTCTTCGCATGGATAAATCATTCAAGTCGCAAATGATAAACCTCAGAAAAGATACTTGTGTGATTGTCTAGGTTTATCTTATCGGCACAGTAACTCTTGATAATTTATCAATTCAAAATTTCCCTTTCGCACATCTAATCCAATCTAAAACAAACTGGGGTAAATAATGTAACCCTTATTAAGCTAGGTGAACCCTTTGCCCATGTTTGAATGACTCTGAAGTAAGTCTCCGTGTTAAAATCAAAGCGTCGAGAACGTTGAAGTGGTATTTGTGAAGGAAGCAGTTGTGTAGATTAATAATTTGAAAAAAAAAAAAGAGAAGTTTTATTCAAATATTGGCTTGAAAGTCAACCACCTAAGCAAACGAATACCTTTTTGGATGAAGGTGGAGTTCTCATGACAAAGTTTGGGGTTTTCGGGCATTGGTAGTCTCCCTTTGATCATTAGTCTGAGTCAGGAGTAACGTCCCTTGACACTCCGACGCATGACGTATATAGAGAGAAATCATGTATCGAATAGAATTAAGTTTGTACCTGAAAACAATGATTTTGAAATATTTTTATCGTTAACATTTAATTCCCAACATTACAATCAGTTGTTTTGGTCTATAAATATTCATGCCTAATCAAATGGAGCAGCGCCCAATCATGAATTAACAAGCCATGGTACGAACTGGTTTTGCAACGAAAAAGCCCAGGACCAAGCGATCGGTAGACAAATTTTGTATCATTGCGCCATAAGAAAGCTATAACAGAATAAACCTATTTTCATACAAAAATTGGTATTTCCGCGATCGATGGCCTCATCCAGGGTATTTTAACATGCCGTTTCCAATGACATACCTGACAGCTACCGCAAATCTCATTTGCCCGAGAAGAAAACTGAGTTTGACTGGGTTTATTTCCTTCGGCTTTGAGCAGAATACGACACATGGTCTTCAAAATTCAATATTGAACCCATAGTGGTGTTGTGTTCGACAAATACAACAAAAAATGTTTTATTTGTGTCTCATAAACGACTGAATTAAAGGTGGGTATCTAGAATTTTCACACCCCACCAAATAAGAAAATATATTATACCACAAAAATTTATATGAAAAAAAATATCATCAATAATTAAGAAACATAAAATAATAACAAGAGGGCCACGATGGCCCTGAAATCGCTCACCTGAGTTTATTGACCAAACATGCACCATCTAGTTTCCCAGTGACCTAGTTTTTTATCAGACATTACCCATCATCAAACACTTTTGAGATATCAATAAGACAAACATTCTGGCCAAGTTTCATGAGTATTGGACTGAAAATGTGGCCTCTACAGTGTACAATAGGTTTTTCTAAGATTTCGTCAAGTGACCTAGTTTTGGACCCGACAATTACCCATTATCAAACTCTTTTGAGACATCATCAAAACAAACATTCTGACCAAGTCTGAAGAGTATCAAGCAGAAAATGTAGCCTCTGGAGTGTACACAAGGTTTTTCTAATATTTGACCCATCGACCTAGTTTTTGACTCCACATGACCCATTTTCAAACTCATACAAGGTATCACCAGGACAAATATTATGAAAAAGTTTTAGGAGTATCAGACTGAAAATGTGTCCTCCAGAGCATACAAAAGGTGATTATAACATTTGACCTATTGACCCAGTTTTTGACCCAACATGACCCATTTTCAAACTCATCCAAGATATTATAAAGACAAACATTCTGACTAATTTTCAAGGGTGTTGGACTGAAAATGTGGCATCCAGAGCATATATAAGGTTTTTCTAAGATTTGACCTGGTGACCTAGTTTTTAACCCCCAATGACCCATTTTCCAACCTGTGTGAGATATCATCAAGACAAACATTCTGACCAAGTTACAAGAGTTTCGGACTGAAAATGTGGCCTCTAGAGCCTACAAAAGGTTTTACTAAGATTTGACGTAGTGACCTAGCTTTAGACCCCACATGACCCATTTTCATTCTTGTCCGAGATATCATCCAGACAAACATCCTGACCGACTTTCATGAGTATCCGACTGAAAATGTGGCCTCTAGAGCGTACACAAGATTTTTCTAAGATTTGACCTGGTGACCTAGTTTTTGACCCCACGTGACCCATTTTCGTTCTTGTCCGAGATATCATTCAGAAAAACATCCTGACCAACTTTCATGAGTATCCGACTGAAAATGTGGCCTTTAGAGCGTACAAAAGGTTTTTCTAAGCTTTGACCTGGTGATCTAGTTTTTGACCCGACGTGACCCATTTTCTAAATCGTCCGAGATATCATCCAGACAAACATCCTGACCAATTTTCATGAGTATCCGACTGAAAATGTGGCCTCTAGAGCGTACAAAAGGTTTTTATAAGATTTGATCTGGTGACCTAGTTTTTGACCCCACGTGACCCATTTTCGAACTCTTCCGAGATATCATCCAGACAAATATCCTGACCAACTTTCATGAGTATCCGATTGAAAATGTGGCCTCTAGAGCGTACACAAGGTTTTTCTAAGATTTGACCTGGTGACCTAGTTTTTGACCCCACGTGACCCAGTTTCGTACTCGTCCGAGATATCATCAAGACAAACATCCTGACCAACTTTCATGAGTATCCGATTGAAAATGTGGCCTCCAGAGCGTACAAAAGGTTTTTCTAAGATTTGACCTGGTGACCTAGTTTTTGACCCCCCGTGACCCATTTTCAAACTCGTCCGAGATATCATCCAGACAAACATCCTGTCCAACTTTCATGAGTATCCAACTGAAAATGTGGCCTCTAGAGCGTACACAAGGTTTTTCTAAGATTTGACCTGGTGACCCAGTTTTTGACCCCACGATACCCATTTTCAAACTCGTCCGAGATATCATCGAGACAAACATCCTGACCGACTTTCATGAGTATCCGACTGAAAATGTGGCCTCTAGAGCGTACACAAGATTTTTCTAAGATTTGACCTGGTGACCTAGTTTTTGACCCCACGTGACCCATTTTCGTTCTTGTCCGAGATATCATCCAGAAAAACATCCTGACCAACTTTCATGAGTATCCGACTGAAAATGTGGCCTTTAGAGCGTACAAAAGGTTTTTCTAAGCTTTGACCTGGTGATCTAGTTTTTGACCCGACGTGACCCATTTTCTAACTCGTCTGAGATATCATCTAGACAAACATCCTGACCAATTTACATGAGTATCCGACTGAAAATGTGGCCTCTAGAGCGTACAAAAGGTTTTTATAAGATTTGATCTGGTGACCTAGTTTTTGACCCCACGTAACCCATTTTCAAACTCTTCCGAGATATCATCCAGACAAATATCCTGACCAACTTTCATGAGTATCCGATTGAAAATGTGGCCTCTAGAGCGTAGACAAGGTTTTTCTAAGATTTGACCTAGTGACCTAGTTTTTGACCCCACGTGACCCAGTTTCGTACTCGTCCGAGATATCATCAAGACAAACATCCTGACCAACTTTCATGAGTATCCGATTGAAAATGTGGCCTCCAGAGCGTACAAAAGGTTTTTCTAAGATTTGACCTGGTTACCTAGTTTTTGACCCCCCGTGACCCATTTTCAAACTCGTCCGAGATATCATCCAGACAAACATCCTGTCAAACTTTCATGAGTATCCAACTGAAAATGTGGCCTCCAGATCGTACACAAGGTTTTTCTAAGATTTGACCTTGTGACCCAGTTTTTGACCCCACGATACCCATTTTCGAAATCGTCCGACATATCATCGAGACAAACATCCTGACCAACTTTCAAGGGTTTCCGGTGTCATGGCGACGTAAACACTACATTCATTTCGAGCCGTGGTTTTTCTTAGATTTTGCGCTTGCAACAAGACGTGGATGAGTGGTTGAATCTGCAGTGAGTAAATATATCACCCTACGTGGATTTGACGTGCATTCAAGACTTGAGTAGTTAATAGTTGGGCTTCATACTTTGTTTTTTCCAAATTACATCAAGGCAAAACTGTCCAAGTCGAAAAAAATAAAAGTATACTAATCAAAAAAGCTAAAGTGACATGAGTAAATCCAAGAAAACTACTAAAACGCCCGCAACGCCCGCAACGACTGAAGGTAGTAAACGAGAACTCTCGTCACCATTTGATCCTAACGATCCAAAGAAAGCAAGAGCACTCTCACTTTCATCGGATATGTCTGATACAGAGGGTTCAGCAGGAGCCATCATGAATGTTAGTTTACAGGAAGAGGATATTGTAAAGATAAGCGATCTTCTCAAAAGTACTTTTGAATCCCAGCTTTCAACTATTGTTTCAAATATTATCGATGGAGTAGTGCATGGTCTTCAGCAGAAAATGGATGCCTTAGAATCCGAAAACGCTTTCTTGAAAAACAAGGTAAATGAGCTTGAAAATAAACTCATCCAGGCACAAGATCGCCAAGACAAAGCAGACCAATATAGTCGTCGCAATTGCCTTAGGCTTTCTGGAATTCGTGAGGCTGAAGGTGAATCAACTGACCAGATAGTGCTAGATATGGCCAAGGCCATTGGTGCCGATCTCAAACTAGAGGAAATAGATAGATCTCACAGATTAGGGAAGCCAAGAGGTAACTCGATAGCTGGATCTCAACCACAGAAATCACGACAAATTATAGTGAAGTTTACGAGCTACCGTGCAAGAAACAAAGTACTGAAGCTAAAGGCACAGCTCAAACATAACGGGTACCCTAGTGCATTTCTTAATGAGGACCTCACCACAACTCGATCTTCTATTTTCTTCCAAGCACGCAAACTGCTAAAGGATGGTCACATACAAGGCACATGGACCTCGGATGGTGTTATCATCGTGAAGGGAAAGGACGATCGTAAAAGGCGCATTGAAACGCAGAGTGATTTAGACGCTCTCAAATTAAATCTAGGAATCAATACCTAAGCTTAAGGCAGCTGCTTACTATTTTGAACAGTATAGTTGATTGTAATACTATTCAATGACCTGTTGATCACAAGCGATTTAAAGTAGGACTTGTGTACACAAACTCAAAACCTCAGTCTTTGTTTGTGAGATGAATGTACCTTAACCCTCTTACAATAGACGCAATTTTAGACTGGAGCAAATTGAGAGCATTTGCAGACGACACATGCTGCTAGATTGATAATTTCTCTCTCTGGTAAGGAAAAAAACGTTGCGGAAAAATAAGATAATGCTGATTACCAGCATTGTCACTTTTTCCTTCAATGTTTTGAAAGGCTTTCCTCTTGGAGCCATTGGGGGTCGAGATTCTCAGGTTATGATTGAAATGTATTTGTTTGACATTTAAACATATCCCTTATCAACCATGCTTCTATGATTGCCTAATTTTTTGTCCCTTGAAAGCATTTCGAAAAAAACGGATTGTTAGCAATGAAGCATATTTTTCGTTTTCACGTCTACATTCTGCGTAAGTCGTAGACCGCATTATAAACAAAATCAGACTATTCCATTTAGAGAAAATATAAAGAATTATTTTTATTTCAGTGCAGTTTATGTTATTTCTTCTTATCATAGCTTTGCTAAGCTGTCTTGGCATAGCGGATAGCGTAGATCCAAGATCGGACTGCACATTCTGTGTGGTCTGATCTGGACCTGCTCTGGCCGCTATTACAACAAAAGTTGTGTTTGGCGCAGTAGAGGTTGAGAGAGTCTGTCATTCCTACCTTTTGAGAATTTTTTCTTTACAGCTTATTATTTTCATGCTTAATACCGGTACAAATAATGGAACTTCTGTTGTAAATTTTACTCCATACTTACCATCTTCCAAAAGTTTTTTAAGGTTCATTAGATTTTCATTAAGAAAGTGTGATTGATTTGAGACCCTATTTCTGCTCCTTCCACCCCCCTCCCCTACACACACACACAAAAAAAAAAGCTGTCAGTTATAGCGTTTTGCTATTTAAGGTAAAAACGTAATGGGGTTTACTTTTTTCCCATAGTATATTTCAATAGTGGAAAAAGAAATTTTAGACGTGTATTACACATTTATGTTGTAGTTCCTAGGCTGACCCTCGGGCTGCTAGGTGCGACTTAACAACCTTCTGCGGACGGTGTAGGTCGGGATCAGACTGCAGAGAATGTGCGGTCTGATCTCGAATCCGCCCTGTCCGATAAGGAGTTAACTTTCTCCCCCCCCTCAAAAAAAAAGCAACCCTGATTTTGCAATATTTGGGTTTATGCTCTCTCCCCGAAAGTGTTGTTAAACGTATTCAGTAGGAAAGGAGTTAGCACAAGATATCATTAACATTAGAACTTAAATCCATTTTTTTTTTGTAAAAAATCACACCTCCCACCTATCTCTTTTTTGTGTGTGTGTACACTTTCGTACTGAAGGCCAAGCGCAGACTCATGTCGTGGAGACCCAGTATGATTTGTATATACATGTATGTATAAGTCTATTTTTATACTTGTATTTGTAAATATGTCCATGTATCAGTTTGGATGTGCATGCAAGTGCAGGACATTTAATTGCAGAAAATTAATACTGTATATGTATGTGTATGTCTGTCTTTAAGTGTATATATGTGTATGAGTGTCCATATTACTCGTCTATACATATGTGTATGTGTGTGTATGTATATGTGTGTGAGTGTGTATATATATGCATATATATGTATATGTGTGTATATATGTGTGTGTGTGTGTGTGTGTGAATGTGTGAAAAAGAGAGTCCCACGTCATACTATTTGTCAAATGCATTTTGAACCCACCATTTCCTGTTCCTTGTTAAACCTCTAAGTCTTGATGTACTCACCTTTGAAAGTTACATTTTGTCCTCACGTAAACATATGAGATCTCCACTTTTGTTCTTGACCTGAAAAGGCATACTGAAAACCCACAAAACCAAGGCTCGTTCATAAAGTACAAGTCTATGATTAGTACTATTACGATTTCTTTTAACTTGCTTTTTGTTTCTATTTTCTGCTTTTATTGCAACGGTAGATTGATGGCGACTTCGGCTCCCGCACTCCTTCCTAATTGTTTTCCAGCACATCTAATCCTGGCCATAGTGGCCCTATGTACAACTGTATGCAGATACCACCCTCCTTGATGATTTGCTTACTACGTAATCCCCAGCCACGTCGCCAGGAAATACAAATCTCGCTATTTTATACATATATCACAATTACCGACACCAGTATTTACCTTCAGTTCCTTACATTTATCTACTTACCCGTTTTATATATACTTACCTCTGGAGATGTGCATCCTAACCCAGGTATGGATTCTGGAGCCTCTGATACTTCTACTTCTTCAACTACCTCGTATTGTGAATTACTCAAATCGGGCATCAGTGTTATGCACCTAAACATACAGAGCCTGAGACCAAAACTAGACATTTTGCAAGTCGAAACCCAACCTTACGATATTGTCGTCTTAACAGAAACATGGCTAAATCCCTCCGTATCAAATGCCGATCTGTTTATTAGAAATTTTCAATGTCCTTTCCGCTGTGATCGAAAGGGTCGAAATGGCGGCGGCGTATCTATTTACGTTCGTGACGGCATTTACGCTGAACAAAAACACGATTTGTTCATTGAAGGAGTAGAAGCACTCTGGGTTGAACTGAAGCTGGGTAAAAATAAAATCTTACTAGGTGGATTCTACCGTCCTCCTGACTCAAACAATGACCAATGGCTCTTGATGGAACAGAGTCTAGACCAAGCATTCGACAAATCGTATGACAATATAATCGTCACTGGAGACTTTAACATGCACTTTCTCTCTCAGGCTTCAGATAAGATAAAAAATCTCATTGCATCATACAGTGCACACCAACTGATTGACACACCGACTCACTTTACAGAAACATCAAGCTCGCTTATCGATCTTATTTTTGTTAAAAATAAGAATCACGTCATTTCAAGCTTCGTTGCCGACCCATTTATTCCTGAACTTACCCGTTTCCATTGCCCAGTCGTTGCTGTCCTCAAGTTTGACAAACCTAAATTTAAGTCGTTCAAACGTCACATCTGGCTTTATGACAAAGGTAACTACGATGAATATAGAAATAAACTACGAAACGTAGACTGGAACTTGCTTACAGATGACAATGACCCCGATAAAACAATACAAAATATTACTAACAAGATCATTTCAGTCGCCTCTAAAACCATTCCTAACAAAACAATCACTGTCAGACCAAACGATATTCCATGGATGAACACTGAAATACGCAAACTTATTAGAACACGCAAAAGATTACATAAAGAGGCCAAACGGCTAAACAATGTTGAAACATGGTCAAAGTTTAGAGAAGCGCGAAATACTGTAACAAAACATATACGCAAAGCCAAATTAAACTACCAAAATAAATTAGTTGAAATAATCAATTCATCCAGTACTTCACCAAAGACATGGTTCAAAGTCGCTAAACGACTAACACAAAAGCAAACAACATGCAACATTCCAACTCTTTATGACAACAATATGGAAGCATCTACAGACATATCCAAAGCGGAACTTTTGAATTCGTATTTTTCTAGACAATCGACACTAGACGATCACGATCAACAACTACCACACAACATAACATTTATTGAATCTACCTTGTCGCATCTCACTATTACTCCATGCGACGTAAAAGACGCAATTTCTCTCATTGATTCCTCTAAGGCTAGTGGTCCTGACTTTGTTAGCCCAAAACTTCTGTGTGAAGGGTCTACAAAATTATGTACTGTCTTATCTCACCTATTTAATTCACTTCTTGCCTTATCTTACTTCCCCAGTGCTTGGAAACTAGCAAATGTTACACCTACATTTAAAAAGGGTGATCCATCCAAGCCATCTAACTATCGACCAATTTCTCTGCTTAGTTGTCTTGGTAAATTATTTGAAAGATGTATCCACAAATATTTATACAACTACCTGAATGATAACAGACTTTTGACGAAGTATCAGTCCGGATTTATCAAAGGTGACTCGACTACTAACCAATTAATTTTTATCTATGATGACATAAACCGAGCTTTGGACGAAGGACTTGAGGTCCGTGCCGTGTTCTGTGACATCTCCAAAGCGTTTGATCGAGTGTGGCATAGAGGTCTCCTCCACAAACTGTCTTCGCTTGGTATCTGTGGACCTCTCCTCAAATGGTTTTCTTCTTACTTAACATTACGGAAACAACGTGTTGTTTGCTCTAACGTTTCGTCTGACTGGTCTATTATCAATGCTGGTGTCCCCCAGGGCTCCATTTTAGGGCCCTTATTATTCCTAATTTATATAAACGACATAGTGTCCCAAATCAACACTAACGTTCGTCTTTTTGCCGACGATACCAGTTTGTATGTAATTGTGGAAACACCAGATCAGGCAGCGACAGCTCTTAACACAGACCTTGAAGCTGTTCATTGTTGGTCTAAAACCTGGCTAGTTTCTTTCAATCCTTCAAAAACAGAGGCTATTATATTTTCAAGGAAACGAAAGAAACCTGAACATCCTCCCCTTTACATGAATAATGTGGCCATAAAAAATGTATCCTCACATATGCATCTTGGTGTTACTTTTTCTGAAGACCTGAAATGGTCATCCCATATATCTTTTATACTTAAGAAAGCTTGGCAGAGAATTGGAATGATGAAAACTGTCAAACATTTCTTAAATAGGTCTAGCCTCGAACGAATGTACTTTTCTTTTATTCGACCTCTCTTAGAATATTCAGATGTCGTCTGGGATAATTGCACAGAAACCTTAAAACATGAAATCGAGGCAGTACACAACGAAGCAGCTAGAATTGTTACTGGTGCTACTAAATATTGTAACATCCAGAAACTCCTATGCGATCTTAAGTGGGAAACACTAGCAGCAAGAAGACGTAAACATAGACTCATTTTACTTTATAAAATGTTAAACGGTCTATCACCCACGTACCTGTCAAATCTTATCCCTGGACGTGATCAAACCGATCCTGGAAGATACAATTTAAGGAGTATCAGGTGTGTAAACGCTAGGACCCAATCCTACAGCTCTTCTTTCTTACCTCGCACAATTCGGGAATGGAATACCTTGCCACAAAGTACAAGAAACGCCGCGTCCTTATCACAGTTTAAATCAGTATTAAACCGCACCTTACAAAAATCATCTCCATTGCTTAATTTTGGAACACGAAAGGGACAGATCTTACATGCACGCTTACGCTTAGGATGTAGTTCGCTTAACCATGATCTACACAGACGATCTCTAATCGACTCACCATTATGTTCCTGTGGCCAAATCGAAACTGTAGATCACTACCTTCTTTATTGTCCTAAGTATCATCAACTACGTAATCAAAATTTTTATGATATTCCATGTCCGCTTATCACCTCCAATTTATTAAATGGAAACGAACACCTTACCTTTGAACAAAACAAGTACATATTTGCTTGTGTCCATCACTTTATTTTAGCGTCAAAAAGATTTTCTTCATAGGCTGGGTGTCTGGAGCCAGTCGTCATCTCAATCTCCGTTGCTTTGATCCAATAACCTAAATCCACCTGTATATTACGCTTTGTGAACTCCCAAGTGACGGGAGAAGAAAACAGGAAGTGGTTATCATTTCTATATTTTTTGTCTTTATTTCCGGTATCATATCTACTTTCTTTACTTTAAAGCTATGGCATCTCAATATGTGGTATTTTTTAATAAGTATGAAAACATCTTTAGGAGAGGAATTAATATAAGTTATTCTTAGCTTGTTTTCCAATCCTACCTATCAACCTTTGAAACTTGTTATACCATGTATCATTTCTCTTATTTTACATGTGTATTTGTATCAACATAATAAATAAAGTTTAAACTAACTTTCATGAGTATCCGACTGAAAATGTGGCCTCTAGAGCGTACACAAGGTTTTTCTAAGATTTGACCTAGTGACCTAGTTTTTGACCCCACATGACCCATTTTCGAACTCGTCCGAGATTTCATCGAGACAAACATCCTGACCAACTTTCATGAGTATCCGATTGAAAATGTGGCCTCCAGAGCGTACAAAAGGTTTTTCTAAGATTTGACCTGGTTACCTAGTTTTTGACCCCCCGTGACCCATTTTCAAACTCGTCCGAGATATCATCCAGACAAACATCCTGTCCAACTTTCATGAGTATCCAACAGAAAATGTGGCCTCCAGAGCGTACACAAGGTTTTTCTAAGATTTGACCTGGTGACCCAGTTTTTGACCCCACGATACCCATTTTCGAAATCGTCCGACATATCATCGAGACAAACATCCTGACCAACTTTCATGAGTATCCGATTCAAAGTGTGGCCTCTAGAGCGTACACAAGGTTTTTCCAAGATTTGACCTAGTGACCTAGTTTTTGACCCCATGTGACCCATTTTCGAACTCGTCCGAGATATCATCGAGACAAACATCCTGACCAACTTTCATGAGTATCCGACTGAAAATGTGGCCTCTAGAGCGTACACAAGGTTTTTCTAAGATTTGACCTAGTGACCTAGTTTTTGACCCCACATGACCCATTTTCGAACTCGTCCGAGATTTCATCGAGACAAACATCCTGACCAACTTTCATGAGTATCCGACCAAAACTGTGGCCTCTAGAGCGTACACAAGTTAAAAAGTTGACGACGGACGACGCACGACGGACGCCGGACACAGCACGATCACAATAGCTCACCATGAGCACTTCGTGCTCAGGTGAGCTAAAAAAAAAAAAGGGGGGTGTGGATGGTATTCCCTTAAAAGGCTACGTAGCCTCTTAAGCTATTTTTAGATTTCCCGCCAAAAATAAAAAAGGCATTTGTGGGAATGTTAAGCGACTGGCACGTGATTAATGACGCTGAAATTCCGTAACATAGCAAACATGTTATTATTTTCCATAAAGTCTTCTTCAAACGCTATGTTTGAAGTTTCGTCGGTATATTTCCGGTGTGTAAATGAGCGAGGTGCTCATGTAAAAATAGACCGTGTTTCCCGTCGGTGTCGACTTGGGCTGTAGTAAATCTCTAATTTCTCTTGTTGTCGGATGCTTTTCGACTACTGGGTTTTATGAATGAAAGTTATAGGGCTTTTGGAGTATAGGGATGATTTTTTTGTACTGTTGTACAATTTTCGTCCCAAAATATGAAGGGCCACCTTTTAGAGGAGGACTATTCTTTCGTTATACGTACACCGCAGGCTGACATTAATCGATACTTTTTGCAGATTCATGAAACCTACTTTTTCATAGATTATGACTAAATGATACTTGCCCTTTCAAATACACTGATAATTATCATAAAAAAAAAACTACACATAACTTACAACCAATGCATAGTTGACGATGATACTGTGTCAATTTCGATCAACGAGGAAGCCATTCGCTGACGTCACGGTATTCCCAGGAAGTGTATTTTCGGATTACGTATTAGAGTCAAATATCTTTTCTTAAAAGAGAATACGGTCAAATACTTTTGTTAGTTATTTCCAAAAAAATCTTAAGTATCATGTGATGTCCATAAATAATCTTAAAAATGAAAACAATAATAGTAATACATTAATCCTAAAATACGCTTTCTGGGAATCCCGTGACGTTAGCGAATGGCTTCCTCGATGAATCGAAATTATCAAAAAAAAAAGTAAAACATGACGGATATCTCCGATTAAAAGGTGTCTACTGAGGAATCGCCAAATGTCGCAGGTACATTTTTGTGTAGTCTATCGCTAGGCTAAAGGAAGTTATGACCAATGTTTGTTTCGTAGGTGATTTTGGGTGGGAAAGGCTGTCTTGTGCTGGCGCTAGCAATCGAGACGTTGCATTCCTTGTATTTATATTAGATAGAGGAGATTTTTTTTTCATAATTTATCATTTATTTTGGTTACAGAATGTCGAATTCCTGTGATAGATAGTAAAGTTAAGGTTTAAATCTAGGGCGGACTCCGTATGAGTAAAAACCAATTCTCGGTTTAGATTTTGTTCATCTTTTCTTATGTTTTAACCCATTACCACACAATCCGTACTTTTGACGCCCCTGAGAAAGAAGCCTTTTGAAAACACTGTGGTAAAAGGAGAAAATGCTGGTAACCAGCATTTTCTCCTTTTCCCACAAAGTTTTCTACCCTTCCCATTTCAATTTCAATTTTTCAGTCACCTTTATTTTGTGGTCTGCAAATGCTTTCAATTTGGACCAGTCTAAATTTTTCTCGTGTGGTAAAGAGTTAAACATATTTTATTCAATATATTGACATTTACATTCACAATGCAAGAAATGATGTGAAAAGGATCGGAACGAAAGCATGTTGCTTATATAGTTCCTCTTCCTAAACTGAATCACGTGATACTCCAATAATACCAAATGTCAAAAAAGAAAAGAATTTATTACAAAAAAAAAACAGATAATATGATTGTAAACAAAAGGGCTTCGTTATCTGAAAAATTAAAAAGAAAAAAGGAAAAGGAATTGGATCAACATTTTCTTATGATGATTCTCCTTTTTTAGTGAATTCATTTAATTCATTGAAGCAACACATTGTTCGGGATCAACTGGGATCCTACTGTTACCAATATTCAAAGTCAATTTCCCGAGCTCACAGGCACAGACACAGTTTCCGATTGTGGCATCCAGCGACGAACCTTCATCTCTGCTTCAGTTAAAGATTGCCTTTGCCCCGAATAACTGTTCCAGGTTATCCCTTGGCCGTACGTCGTTCTTCCGTATACACCATTAAGATTTACTGCATGGCAGGCTTTGTACCACCAGGCTCCGCTATACCGTACAGCACAGTTACTGTTCGATGCATCGCTATCACTGTCTCGTGTTGAGAACCTGTACCCGTTATGCACAGTGAGAGAATCTCCAGCATTGCCATGGTAACCGTCAACAGTCAGTCTGTAGCGTGACTCGACGTTACCAACCCTAAAGACATTATAAGCTGCGTATGCAGTGTCATTCTCCGACTTCTTCATGTCAACTCTCAACTCGTACCAACCCTGGCTTGTAATGGAGTGTATTTGCTGATTTCCGAGCCAGAAGTTTTCAGATAAATTTCCGAATCCTGTTTGGTATTCAATCCATGTCTTGTAAAAATCGCTACTGGAAATTCTACGATGTATCACTGTCCAACCACCAGAATTTGAAGTCATATCACAGCGAACGAGAAACCCTCTTGTACCATGCGGATAAATTTTATAGACTCCAGTCTGTGTGGATCCCTGGTCATACACATCTTGACAGTCAATTGGTCTCAACGATACATTTAATGTGGATACAAAAGCCTCAAACCGCTTTTCATATTCATCTAGTAATTCCTCCGATACATTCTTGAACAATTCTCGTGTTTGTTCGATCTGGATTTCGGTTTTTACGCTAACAGTGGCATTCTCGTCGTCCCCCGTGGCACTGTTCACGTTGATGATAGGATTGCAGTATTGTGCACTGCAATAACCAGCAGACAAAATGCTAAATATAGCGACCACAATAAACTTCATGATAGCGCTCTGATGTAAAACAGAAATGCTTGAATAAATGGACTGTGCTTATATAGAAAATACACAATTAGGTCGTCAACACTATCATAACATGAACTCGCTGCTATGAGCAGGAATACGTTATGATTGGTCAAACTTTGGTAAAGATTTGATTATTTTCGTTTATTTATCGTCGCTACCGGTTGCCCATCTGAGCGACGCCCCCAGAAGACGGTTAGTTGTTACGGGGGGTAGTACAAGGATACAGGTCGAAACTACTGAGAATTCCACCTGGTTCTTTAACGTGCTCGGTGTGTAGCACCGTCACACGGGACCTCGGTTTAACGTCTCATCCGAAAGACTATTAGTAACTTTTAGTTGTCCAGCCGGGGATTCGAACCCACAACCTGTAGGACATTGTGTTCACAAGTCCTACGCTCTACCTACTGAGCTATATCGGCTGGTAAAACTTTGGTAAAGTCTTCCTTGTTCGGCTTTTAAAGCGCAGATTGGTTCACACAAAGATCGATATCATATAATAATAATGATTGCAAATATTACGTTCAATCGGTTTATAATACTCCAAACCGGTGGGGATTTTAAAGGAACGAGGCGTCTGAACATCATTAACCCTTTACCCCATAAGGCATTTCTATGGTATCTCTAATTGACCCTAAATAACAGCAAGGATGATACCGTTTCTTATGTGTATATGACACCTTTTGATAGCATAGAAAACATTGTGACGAAAGGTGAAATTGCTCGTCACGAGCAATTTCACCTTTTGGCACAATGTTTTCCAAAGGCTCCTGCAAGCAATGCGTAGAAATGAGTATCTATGGAGTAAAGGGTTAACACTTAACCTGCGAAATGAATTTATCGAAACTTTTAAACTATTAGTAAAGATCAAAGCGCTAACGCACTGAATGCAGCGGATTTCTTTTCTGGCTCCGAATATATGCTACTAATTCGTGTGCACTATGATTTTTTTCTTCGTAAACTAATTTATATTAGAAGGCCCTAAAGAGCCTCAAATCGCTCTCCTGGCAGAGATTTTGCATTTATGCTAGCATACATTATGAATTCATGATGCAAGAAGAAAAAGAAAAGACGAAAGACTCAGTGTTCTTGCTACTTGGCTTGAACTCGTTAAGACAGCATATGTGGGCATCGTGAACTGAACAAACGGTGAAAAAAATTGAAGTGAAATTTCTTAAATCTAAATGTTTGGAATCCAGGCCAGTTTTATAGTGTTTCAAACTTTCGTTATGCCTTGTATTAAACCATCCTAGTAAATTTCAAAGACATTTGACTAATAATGTGGCCTTTGCTGATCAGAAAACGATACTAAGTCATCAAATGGCTACTTTTCCTAAACAGTTTACTAGATTTGCAATCCCTTCATGACTCTTTGCAAGTTTCAAAAGAATTGGAAAACACTGTGAACTTCATTGCCTAAACAAGAATTGAACATTTTTAACTTTGAATGGCTACTTTTCTCAAAATGATTGTGAGATTTTGTTTTTGATCAAAAGGGTTCAAGCTGTTTATGATACAAAACAACTGTGCAAGTTTCATGAAAATCCAACCAAAAATGCCGATCTTAAATAATGTAAACAAGAAATGGAAATTTTGAACTTAAACTGTCTACTTTTCCCGTATTGTTTGTCGGATTTTTTTCGAAATCAACTCTATTCAAGCTGTTGATGCGACAAAGCAACTGTGTGAGTTTCACAAAATAAAAAATAATGTAAACAAGAATTGGAAATTTTCAACTTGAAATGGCTTCTTTTCCCATACTGTTTGTTGGATGTTTTTTTCAAAATCAATAGGGTTGAAGATACTAATAAGATATAAAACTGTGAGTTTCACAAAAATCTGACAACAAATGCAGACTTTTATCGCGTAAACAAGAATTAGAAATGTTCAACTTGATATGGCTACTTTTCCCATATTGTTTACTGGATTTTGGAAATCAAAAGGGTTGCAGCTATTGATGAGATAAACAAACTGTGTAAGTTTCACGAAATTCCTACAAGAAATGCAGACTTAATTGCGTAAACAAGAACTGGAAATTTTCAACTTGAAATGGCTACTTTTCCCATCGTTGGATTTTATTCAAAATCAATAGGGCTGAAGCTGTTGATGAGATAAACAAACTGTGCAACTTTCACGAAAATCTGACAACAAATGCAGACTTTATCGCGTAAACAAGATAAAGACTAAGCACTGACGCATGAAGGACACCGGACATAAGCTCGCTGGCCTTTGGCCAGTGGAGCTAAAAATATTTTGAGAGTTACCAGTCTTTGTTGCATAGGTTCCCCTTTCAAAAGTTAACATTTTGTACAAGTTTGCAGTAAATATCTTAAGTAATAACAGAGATATTATATAAAATGGCAAAGTTTTGGTACAATGGTGACGAGGACAATGACATGGCTACGGCAATAGCTCAGCGTTATTTTCAAAAACAGATGAGCTAAATTGCGACCATGTAACCATAATCAACTTTTCCCTTTATTGATATACTCAACAATCAATAACAGTAAAAAGATACATTTTATATAATACCGGCTTATGATACACTTGCATATCTGTAAGAGTCAGCAGAATTATTGCTTTGATCAAGAATGAACATACATGTGTGTCATACTATGTGAAAAGGTGGTTTAACCCTTTACCAAACAATTCCTGGTTTTTACGACCCTGAGATAGAAGCCTTTTGAAAACATTGTTGGGAAAGGAGAAAATGCTGGTAACCAGCATTTTCTCCTTTTCCCACAATGTTTTCTACCCTTCTGTAACAAATTTCAACTTCTGAGTTTTGGTTATTTTGTCGTCTGCAAATGCTTTCAATTTAGACCAGTCTAAAATTGTGTTGTTTGGTAAAGGGTTAACTCTTTACCAAATGACACAATTTTAGACTGGTCCAAATTGCAAGTATTTGCAGACCACAAAATTAACGTGACTGAAATATTGAAATTTGTTCTGGGTGGGTAGAAAATATTGTGGGAAAAGGAGAAAATGCTGGTTACCAGCAAAAGGAGAAAATGCTGGTTACCAGCATTTTCTCCTTTTCCCGCGATGTTTTCAAAAGGCTGCTTTTCCAGGGTTGTGAAAACCAGGGATTGTTTGGGAAAGGGTTAATAAGAAAAAGAAAAAAAATGTATCGACAAATTTGAGCTTGGAGTCCATACAGAGTAACCTGAATCGAATTTTTTTGTCACTGGCAGAGCTTCAGAGAGAAGGAGTGATTCCTATTTCAAAATCTGAAAATATCAATTATTATCCGCTAGACCCTATGTTGTGGATACCCATAAGAATATTCTCATTGAGACGATTCTAATGAGTACCCACAACATAGGGTTTGAAAAAGAAATAATAGATTTCGAATACCATTGCTGCTTCTTATCTCAGGGGTAACAACCTGCGTCATAGCATACGCCATCGGATACATTTTAAATCCGCCATTTTCGTTTTAAAAATATAAGTTTTTCAGCTTGTACATTATTGTTATTGAAGATCGGTCCAAACAAAGCAGTACATATGGCACCTGACAACTTTCTTCATTAGCATTAATATTTTGTTCATTACTTTCTTTGATTTTGCAATTACCTCCGCAAATTTTCGAAGCCGGTGACACACGTGCGATCAAAAAAAAGATGTCGTATACAATGCCGTCAAGAATAATTGTGATGCTGTGTTTAGAGCTACAACATTGTTTCATGGCATTTTGATTTCAAGAATAGGACAAATATCTTTACCGTCAACAGATGAAGTAGATCTAGGTATTCCAAGTAAATTTTAGATACATGATCTATCTTTTTAAAGTAATTAACCCATTACCACTCAATCCCTACTTTTGACGCCCCTGAGAAAGAAGCCTTTTGAAAACACTGTGGGAAAAGGAGAAAATGCTGGTAACCAGCATTTTCTCCTTTTCCCACATTGTTTTCTACCCTTCCCAGAACAAATTTCAATTTTTCAGTCACCTTTATTTTGTCGTCTGCAAATGCTTTCAATTTGGACCAGTCTAAATTTTTCTCATGTGGTAATGGGTTAATCTGCACTTTGCGCATAAAATAGCGGCTATTCCGACACCTTTGCTATGACGTAGGTTGTCGCCCTTGTATCTGGAGCTATGGATTGGTAAATTTTATCACAGAACCATTCAACTTCATGATTCAGCCAGTTTTTGGACAAAGTGGATCTTAACCATTGAACAACTTGTGGGGTATAATCATGCATTATGAAATTGAATTGAATCTCCTTATCCAAGGTGTCAGCTCATATTTCAAAGCCTTAACCCTTTACCCAATAAGGCATTTCTTTGGGATCTCTAATTGACCCTTAATAATAGCAAGGATGAAACAGTTTCTTATGTGTATAATTACGACACCTTTTAATAGCATAGAAAACATTGTGACAAAAGGTGAAATTGTTCGTCACGAGCAATTTACTTTTTGCCACAATGTTTTCCAAAGGCTCCAACAAGCAATGAGTATCTATGGAGTAAAGGGTTAATAAAACATTTAACATACACTTTATAAATGAGGAGCTGTTTATGTTCTACCTCAACCACTTAAAAGATTTAAATGATTCAGATGGAGTAATTTTTTGAAAATATTGTGAGAAAAAGAGAGACTGCTTATAACAAGTGCTTTATCCTTAAATGGATGTATTTTCCATAATTTGTATGACAAAACAAAGCATTTCATGCACATTTTATTTGTCATCTAAAACTCAATTCAGTCAAGAAAGTCTGAAAATCTGTTATCTGGTAAAGTGTTAAATCTTGGAGTGCCTATCACTGTGTTGGTAGTTTGATCAGAGCAAGACCTACATATTATTTGCATTCTAATCTTTAGTACACACTGTCCAACTATGCTGATGTCATAAAATGTTCCTTTACTATAGCCTTTTGGGGCTAACCGACATGCGTTCATCTTATGACACTTTTGAAAAACAAGTTCTATGAAAAGGCCTCCACAGCTATGCGATACTGGCTACTTTAAGACAACTTTTAAAGTTTTGTCACCACTTTTTTCCAGGTTTCATCTCCATCTTTGGGTTTTCATTAGGGGAAATAAAGAACTGCCAAAATGTGAAATATCAACAAACACTTAGGTTTTATAAATGCTTAATCCTTTACCACACAATGCCAACTTTTGACACCGCTAGGAAAGAAGCCTTTTGAAAACCATGTGGGAAAAGGAGAAAATGCGGGTAACCAGCATTTTTTCCTTTTCCCACAATGTTTTCTACCATATCGAAGAAAAATTGCTCTATTTGAGCCACACTGAAATTGTTCTTTGCAAATGCTTTCCATTCAGACAAGCCCAAAACTTTATCTTCTGGTAAAGGGTTAATGACCCTTTTACAGATACCTTTGCAGCTACTGTAGATAACAGTGTCCTCTTGGCTGAAACACTTCTGCCAAGCGAAATCTTGTAATTTCATTTCTTTGCGTTTCATTTCTAAACTGAAAACATCTGGAGGGTTTATATGGCATCCTAAAAGTTACACAAACATATTTATACATGTGATACATCCTAAGTCATGAAAGAAATTCATGCAGTACAAGTGTTCTCTTTGCAATTTTTTATTTTTTCTTGATTGTCCAAATTGAAAGCATTTGCAGACCACATACTAGTAGTAAATTTGGCTCAAAAATTGAAATTTGTTTTAGGAAGGGCAGAATACATTGTGGGAAAAGGAGAAAATGCTGGTTACCAGCTCTTTCTTTTTTTCCTACAATGTTTTCAAAAAGCTTCTTTCTCAGGGTTGTTAAAAGTCGGGATTGCGTGGTAAAGAATTAAACTAAAACAATCATCATCTCCCTCTAGCAGCTGTTTTTCTACAAAAACAAACTGACTAGGCCTAATCTAATTAAAGACAGTTTTCTAGGTACAAGCTTGTATTGAGAGAAGAACATTCAAAAACTTTAAATAGCATGAATGTTGACAACTTGTCAATTCCAATTAATCGGGCACTTCTAAAATCCTTCATAACTTGTTATCATAACAAAAAATGACATAAATAAAAGATTTAGTTTAGCTTAAAGTTCATAGTGAAAATCTACAATCACGTGACAACAAAATGGCTCTCAACATTAAACAATTACAATCAACAATGAAAGCACAGGAGACCATTTCAAAATTGCTGCAAATGCGGGTTTCTTTAAAACAACCTGAATTAAATGAAACAAACACTTTTTTTGTGACATTAACTAAAAGATAAAGCTATGGAGTAGCTTTATTATTTCTTACATTTGTTGTTGATACTTTGGTGTTCTTACCTAAACCCTTCATGAAAAATTCTCCAGTCCAATGACCCTGATGAAAAGGTATTTTTTGAAACAATGTTTGGAAAAGGAGAAAATGCTGTAAAACAGCATTTTCTCCCTTTCCCACAATGTTTTGTCGCCCTTCAAAGACCAATGTTTTGTCACTCTTCAAAGAAAAAAAATAAGCCACATTAAATTTGTCATCTGCTAAAGCTTTCAATTTGAACAAGTCTATATTTTCAACTGGTAAAGATGGAACCCTTTACCAATGCAAACTTTTAACACCCCTGAGATCAAATGACCCTGATGAAAAGGTATTTTTTGAAACAATGTTTGGAAAAGGAGAAAATGCTGTAAAACAGCATTTTCTCCCTTTCCCCACAATGTTTTGTCGCCCTTCAAAGACCAATGTTTTGCCACTCTTCAAAGAAAAAAAATCAGCCACATTAAATTTGTCATCTGCTAAAGCTTTCAATTTGAAGAAGTTTATATTTTCAACTGGTAAAGACGTAACCCTTTACCAATGCAAACTTTTAACACCCCTGAGATACAAGCCTTTTGAAATCATTGTGGGAAAAGGAGAAAATGCTGGTAACCAGCATTTTCTCCTTTTACCACAATCTTTTATACCCTTTCTCAACCAAATTTCAATTCTTTAGTCACATTCACTTTGTCGTCTACAAAATGCTTTCAATTTGGACCAGTCTACAATTTTGTGGTTTGGTACAGAGTTAAGTATTGCGAAAGCATAATAATGTCATCATTGTAATACATGTCCTTAAAAAAAAAGCCGCAAAAAGAGAATCTGTCCTCTTTCTATCAAGTTCTCCCTTGCGATAATATTATAAAATAACCTGCAGAAAGACACTAAAAGCCAATGGTAACAAGTAATTAAATATTTAGACTGGTAAGGCAGTTCATCTGGTTTTCAAGGTAATAAGGTTTTTCATCATATCAAAGCTGTTCCCGTCTGGTTGGAGGCTCATCGTCTGTCCGTCTGCTGTTCTCACCACAAGATAGCCATATTCATCCAAACCAATAATTTTGACCTCAATATTGCCCTCTGCTTGGAGGGTGACTGTGGCAGCACTGTAGGAAGAAATGACAGCTTCCAGTTTATAGATTCCGAGCCCCAGGAGCTCAGTAAGCAGCATGCAGGACTTGAAAACAGGGGCTAGTGAGTTTGATCCCTTGTTCAGCCATTTTCTTTCCAAAGACTGATTATAGTCATTAAGACAAGATTCATTTCTCTCTCTCGGCTGACCATAATCCTGAGGATGGCTATGTGGGAAAGCAGCCAGTGGCTTGAAAGAAAATAGCACTAGTAAAAGAGACTCCATTAAAGCGTGGATAGGTGCAATGCCTGCCGCAATATAACTGAAATAATGATGAAAATGGCATAAAACACCATACAATCAATTAATCAATCTGGTAGCTAGATAATCATAGGTATATATCACATTACATCAAGTCGGCAACATTTACTAGTCTTCCTACATTTGAATGCATAAACCTTTTACCACACAATCCCGACTTTAAAAGACCCAGAGAAAGAGACTTTTTGAAAACATTGTAGAAAAAGGAGAAAATGCTGGTAACCAGTATTTTCTCCTTTTCCTGCAATGTTTTCTACCCTTCCCCAAACAAAATTTGATTTTTGAGTTATGTTTAATTTGTTGTCTGCAAATGCTTTCATTTTGGACAAGTCTATTTTTTTTTCTTTTGGTACAGAGTTAATGAAACTGGAAAAAAAGTTTTTGTAATGAGCAATAAGAAAATAAGAGAAATTGATGGTAACCAGCACAATTTTTTTAAGTTCTTTAAAAGACAAAATCAGAATTTGCACCACATTCAATTTGTTGTCTGAAATTGCATATGAGCCATGCTTTGTTATTTGTTTATTCTTTGCATGGCTAAGGACCATTCCTCTTGATGATTTACTTGATTGTTCGACAAAATGGATCGGACAAATACTCAATTCTAGGGCGAGTAGCTTGGTTTACCTCTTTAACAACTTAGCTCTCTAAACTTCAAAATCAAGTTAAGAGTGGAGGTCTTTCAAAGTATATCCATTTTCTCCTTACAGTCCAAAGATCAACAAATCAATCTAGCAAGATCAAAGTATATCAATTAGTTTTGTGTGTAGCAATAATGCCATATAATAAAGGGAAATAACGGCTATAATCTGTTTTACCTATGTAGCCATTTCTCATAGTACATCTGCTGAAATGTTTCAGGACCATCTGCCTGAAAGCCATCAATCAGTTTTTCTATCCATGTCACTGTCCTGGCAAGAAGTTGTTCTGTTGTGCATGGGGAAAGCTGAGTTCCGTGCTGTCTATTGTAGGACTGTATGACATCATTAATACACACTGTAGGATTGCTGTTATCAACATTAAATCCACAACCTGGAATCAAGCATGACATAAATACTTGAACAACCAATAATTTGAACAAGCAAAAGGACCTTTTCAAAAATTTATGCGACCATGCAACTCAAAATTGCTCCCAGTCAGCCATTTTGCATTAAATATAAAAAAGAAAATAAATCATATTGGCAGAATAGGTTATTGAAGTCATGTATAAAGTCTCACGAAACTACATCCAATGGTTTTGGAGATAATGTTCTGGAAAGACACAGAAACAGACATTGCTAAAACTGTATGCCTCTGCCAATAGCGAGGGATAATAAATCTGTTGGTTATGCTAGGTGTTGACCTAACCCTTTCAGAGCCATGGATGAAAACAGGAGCTTCTGCACACAGTATAGATCCAAGATCAGACAGCAAAGAACATGCATTCAGAACCAGTATCTATACTTTGACCTTGAGCCTGTTTAGTAAGGTATACAAGATCCAACTAATGGTACATATGTACAAAGCCATTCTGGAACAAGGTCTTACAACTTATATCAATCACTTTTGATGACTGCTTCCTAGAAGCCTTAACTAGTAATGATGATCTAATGTAGGCAGTTCCAAAGGCTGACCAATCAAACCAGCAAATCACTTGTAGAAAAAGAAGTGTTGAAAGAGAGACCTTGCCAATAAGAAACAGTATCTCCTTTTCTCACCTTGGTTTCACAAGTCCTGGTGAATTGAATCTTAATTCATTTTCATTACTCATGTATGCATTTTACAAAGATGTAAAAAATATCTGAAACAATGATTATTTCAGAATGTAAAGAGGTGTCTCTTTACTGAACAACAAATTTCAGCGTCATCTAGTTTGAAAGCATAAAGCAATAAAAATGTGCTTTGTAAAATTCTTTCAATTGTTTGAAAGGATAGAGAAAAAATGTTGGAGAAAATACTGTTTCTGGCATTGATTTCAAAAGCTTTTATTGCTAAGGTAATTCAAACCTAGAATATTAAGTAAAGGTTTCAAAAAAGGTATTTGTAGGCAATGAGTGAGCTACCATACCTATTGTGGCATGAACCATTCCATCTAGTATTGTAGATTTCACAATAACACCACCAAGTTTCATCACACGACCATAATAGATGTCATTTGGCCATTTTAAGCGTAATTCAATGTCCTAAAATGAGAGAAAAATAAAAGTGTCCTGTTTCAGTTCGCAGATAGATGTTAACCTATTACCAAACAACAGTATTTTAGACTGGTCCAAATTGAAAGCGTTTGCAGACAACAAAATAAAAGTGACTGAAAATTTGAAATTTGTTTTGTGAAGGGTAGAAAACATTGTGGAAAAAGGAGAAAATGCTGGCAAACCAGCATTTTCTCCTTTATCCACAATGTTTTCTAAAGGCTTCTTTCTCAGGGGCGTCAAAAGTAGGGATTGTGTGGTAATGGGTAAAGTTACTTTCAAATAAATGCAGGAATAAGCAGTTCAAGCTGTCAGCACAACTTTGACCAACATATTCATTGAATGCGAATCTAATAACTTACCTTTGAGGATCCAAACCCCATCACTTTCATGCTTTCGGAAACTGTAATGATAATCTCCACAGGAAAACTTAACTCGTTACCACAAAATCCAACTTTTAACAACCCTGAAAAAGTAATCTTTTGAAAAAAATTGTAGGAAAAGGAGAAAATGCTGGTAACCAGCATTTTCTTCTTTTCCCACAATGTTTTCTACCCAAATCAAATTTAAATTCTTGAGTCACATTTATTTTGTTGTCTGCAAAAGCTTTCAATTTGGACAAGTCCAAAACTTTGTTGTTTGGTAAAGAGTTAAAAAACATTTGGCAAATAAAAGCACCAAATGCCGATGCTAAGTTGCGGCTGTAAGCACTTAATTTTCAGTAAAAATTCAAAGTTCTGTAGGGGAATAACTGTGTTACCTGCTCCTATTGTGCAACTTCGGCTTTTGATAAATAACAATTTGTCAAAATTTGGAGCAAATATCTTCAATAATAAGAGAGATATTACATAGCTGATTTTGGGAAACATCTATGCCAGGGCTATGACAACAACTCCAGGTTTTCTGTAAAAATAGCTGAGCAAAAAATGGTTCATGTAAGTACAGGACATATTAGATCTCTCGAGAACAAAACTTTGCAATAAGGCTCAACTCCACTCACCTGATACCCTTCTAACTGACAGACACTGTAAACAACTGCAAGAGATGTGATGTGCTGTAAGTAGGATACACATTTACCAAGCTTGCTGTCCACAGGTACTCTAACATGAAGTGTACACATTGCACATCCAACAGGACTTAACCAGCTGTTACCTCCACGACCTTTTTAATTATACAAAACAAAACAAAAGAATCTAGAGCTGTCACTGAATGTGACTTTATACCCCTGCCAGTGCTTTGACAGTATTTTGTATACACGCTGATACACAGACTAACACACAGGCTGTTAAGTACTAAGTACTAACCCTAACCCAAATTCATTTGTTTTGCGGGGGTAAGATAGACCTAAAGGTTACAGTCATGACAGATGTTTTGACCAACATGTTAACCCTCTACCAAATGACAACGTTTCAGAGTTGTACAAATTGAAAACTATCTGCAGAAAAGAATATACACTGTATTAGTTGCTAAAATGTTGGAAAATGTCTTTGATAGGATTGAAATCAATCATCAGTGTAGATCAAGACCAGACTACAAGTACATGCAGTCTGATCTAGGATCCACCCTGTCAGCATATCAAATACTCTCTGAAAAACACCCTTGAAACTGCCATGCCCTGGTCTGAAAAAAAAAACTAATGCTACA
Source organism: Tridacna crocea (assembly GCA_943736015.1). Taxonomy (NCBI): domain Eukaryota; kingdom Metazoa; phylum Mollusca; class Bivalvia; order Cardiida; family Cardiidae; genus Tridacna; species Tridacna crocea. The sequence continues at coordinate 47,953,612 of OX031060.1, forward strand.
CAATATTCTAACGAAAAGTAAAAAATCCAAGTCAGTGCTTTCACATAACCCTGTAAGTCCCAAATACATTCTGATAAACATATATCTTCAGTAAGGAATAAGAGCCCTAAGAAAAGCTGTGTTAAGGAGCTTTAGTCCAGAATATCAACACATGAGACAGTCTAATTCAGAGATCAGACTAAACATTTTACATAGTGTGATCTTGTTGTAAACTGTCCACAAAGGCAACAGAGAGTTCTGTAACTCATTACCAAATGACAATATTTTAGGCTTGTCCCAATTGAAAGCACTTGCAGACAACAAAATAAAAGTGACTGAAAATTTGAAATTTGTTTTGTGAAGAGTAGAAAAAATTGTGGGAAAAGGAGAAAATGCTGGTTACCAGCATTTTCTCCTTTTCCCACAATGATTTCTACAGCCTTCTTACTAAGGGTTGTCCGAAGTAGGGATTGTGTGGTAATGGGTTATGAGTTACCATATTTAGTTTTAGTTTAAACATATTTATTTTACATCAACTGAGAAACAAGTTCTAACAACTTATATTAATCTCTCGATTCTGCTTCCCGGAAATTACACCAGTACTCCAGCTGATTGTGTGGGCCTATGAAAAATCCCACAGTTGACACACGCTCCCTGGTATCGAACTCAGGACCTTATGGTTACCAGGCCGACGCTCTACCACACAACCACAGACACCACATACCATATTTCTATTTGAATTAATTCTCTTCCATAATGATCTTAATTTCTGTTTGAATTAACCTTACCTTTCCCACTGGTCTGTTGTCTGGCTACAGCTATCAAACCAACATTCTGAGGTACAGAAAACATCATCCTTAAAAACAACAAATAAGTGTATGCTTTAAATCTTTTCCAAATGACAAAATTTTGGACTCAGCCGAATTAAAAGTATGTGCAGATGGCAAAATAAATCTATCTGAAATGACAATTTCTGTCTTTGATTTTATAGAAAATATTTGAAGAAAAGGAGAAAATGGTGGTTACCAACATTTTCTACTTTTTAAAAAGCATTCTTCTTCAGCATCAATAAATCTCCAGGCTGTGTGGTAAATGGTTGACACCATCACCAGCAGATGACTTTATTGTGTTTTGCAACAGGCCACTTTTGACAACATTACTATTACGATGAGAACTTTGTTTCTTGAAAAGAATTTCCATGGTATTTTAACAGCCACTTTTCAGTTATTAAAGCACCAATAGCAGCAAAAAAGTAAACAATGTTGGTGTTAAAATGCATTCAAATTTAAATCATACCCTTTAAGTCTTTACCACACAATCATGACTTTTAACACCCCAGTATAAGACACCTTTTGAAAACACTGTGGGAAAAAGAGAAAATGCTGGTTTCCAGCATTTTCTCTTTTTCCCACAGTTTTCTTCCCCATCAAAAACAAAAATCATTATTTCAGTTACATTTTATTAGTTGTCTGCAAATTCTTTCAATTTGGAACAGTCTAATTTTTGTCGTTTGCTAAAGGGTTAGAACTATGGCAAAAAATTGTGAAGATGACAATCTGTTATTGTGTTGTCTGTCCAAATGTTAGTTCAGGGTCCAAAAACAATTTCAGAATTCTTACTTGTCCTCCTGCCATTTTCCACTCGTCCTAGTTAGATTAAGACGGTGTATCCACTTGCCCTCATCAGATTTTTACCCATAAGGATGAGAGGATAAGTGGATTTTTTTTACCTTTTGACCTTGTACTTACTAGCAGAAAAAAGAATTTTATAACCAGGTAAAAAGTAAACAAAGGCAGACGCACCTGTCAACTTTTGACCTACTTTTAAAACTTTTAAAAGTACATGTACCAGTATTTACCCATCTAGTAAAGGCATGGTTGTTGGGACTACATCCACATATATCACTGTGTTACCAAGTACATCTGTGTCCAAGTTGTTCATGTAAGTCTCACTATTAAAGTTTGTACACACTGTCTCTGTGTTCTCTATCAAAATAGGAAGTAAGGTTTCTTCAGCTGCTTCTCCTTTTCCGGTGGTAAACAAGAGAGAGACAGAACCAGATTTTAAGATCCTATGGGTAAGCCTTTTTTCAATAGAAGTTAGGAAAGTTTCCCATATTTTCTGCAATATAACAAAAGTATTAATGTCAAAAAGTCTGTTGGTTTGTATGGTATTTGACAGATGTTTACATCATTTCAGTTCTATTGCAGTGGACATAGCACCTATTATTTCTTTCACCAGGGCCCATTTTCACCAACCATTCTTAAGAATGTTGTTTTGTCTTATTCTCCAAAATTTTCTACATTTGTATGTAACACAACTTTGTTACTAACAAATTTAAAAAACATTGGAGAATAAGACTAAGAATATTTTCAAGAATGGTTGGTGAATACAAGCCCAGAACACCACACAGTATTCTTCTGCAGCCAGTGGCCACTTTCTCACAAAAACATCACTGGAACAGTTATCAGTGCTAAGAGAGGAATGACTCTTTGCCACACGAACACTCATCAATCCAAGGTCTGTATTCACCAACTTTCCTCAAGTTCATTCTTAGTCCTATTCTCCAGACTTCTGCAATATGGAAGTAACACAGCTTCTGATTGGCTAAACCAAATGAAGTCATGTTATTTTTGAATGTGTAAAAATTTTGAAGACTGAGACCAAGAACCTTCTAAACTCTCCACACAATCCCTACTTTTGACAACCCTGAGAAATAAGCCTTAAGAAAACATTGTTGGAAAAGGAGAAAGTGCTGGTAACCAGCATCTTCTCCTTTTCACATTATGTTTTCTACCCTTCACAGAACAAATTTCAAATTTTTAGTCACTTCTATTTTGTCGTCTGCAAATTTTTTCGATTTTGACGAACCCAAAAGTTTGTCGTTTGGTAATGAGTTAAGGATGGTTGGTGAATATGGACCCCGGAAAAGAAATTAGCTGAACTGAGGGCTCTGTCCTATGATCCCCTGGTCCAAGCCTTGTACACCATGGATTGAGTTATCTGGTTCATCTAAATGAAAAGAATTAAAACACTTTACCATAATCACTTTTCTAAAATGCATTGACAACTGATTCAAGAGTAGTCTCCTAAAGAATGGTAGAGTAGAAGTACCGCATGTAATTGCTGTTTCAAAATCTAGAAGATTTGTCAGCCGTATTTAAATTATTTCATTTCTCAAACATCTCTCTCTACATGTAATCTGGGTTTACCTTGGATTTTGTTACTAGACCTGCTGGAGTCAAAGGTTTGGGAGTCTGGGAGTTACACTCCAGTCCAAGTGCATTCAGGATACGAGTTAAAATCTCAAATCTTGCAACATTAGATTTTTTGAGCTGGTTGAAGATTTCTGGAGTAACACCAAGATCAGAGGCATCTGAATCAAGACAAACCTGCAAAAAGAAGAGACTTTAGCGTATCAATCGTTTTACATGGGACATGTTTTTTGGTACATTCATGAAAGACTACACAGTGCCAAATGTAATAACTAATCCATATAAGTATAATTTGAATGTAATTCCATTCCTCTATTTGACGCTATTTAACTCTTTACTAAAGCACAAAATTTTACATTTTTTTCAAAATAGAAAGCTTTCGCAAATGACAAATAAAACGATGCTCAATTGCTGTATTTCCTCTTTTATAGAGTAGAAAAACATAGTGGGGAAAGGAGAAAATACTGGTTACCAGCATTTTCTCCTTTTCCCTAAACATTTTTGAAAGCCTTGTTCATCAGAATTATTAAGACACTGTATTGCACGGTTCAGATGAAAGGTTAACCTTGAACTTAATCCTTCATCTCTTTTGGCGTTGCAATTGCTGAATCTCTCTGCTTTCTGAACCTTTACATTATCTTTAACCCTTTACCAAACAATCCCTGGTTTTTACGACCCAGAGGAAAAGGCCTTCTGAAAACATAGTGGGAAAAGGAGAAAATGCTGGTAACCATAATTTTCTCCTTTTCTCTCACTGTTTTCTACCCTTTTCAATTCGAATTTCATTTTCTAAGTCAACATAATTTTTTCGTCTGTAGATGTTTTCAATTTGGACAAGTCTATATCTAGTTGTGTGGTAAAGGGTTATTCTTTAATTATCAGTAATGTAACAGTCTTAGACATATGAATTCCTCCTACTTGTACTTGTCTTTTTCTGACCAACATTCAACAATCCTTTATCTTTTGGATTTTTATACATTTTCTGGCTAAAAACATAAAGGTATGTCAAACCTCTAAGCTTAATGCTGCAATTTACGAGTAACTTGTTATTCATTTTTCAATCTCATCACAAAGAGAGATAACAAAAGTGCAACTTACTTTTGACAAGATAGCACATCCATCTGAGTTTTTAGATTTATCATCTACTTGTATCATGACTGTATTCCTGTCCTTGTCCCTTGCTAATTCAGTCACAGAGAAATCCTGAGATAAAACTCCCGTAAGGTTATATGCATGTCTTGAACACACCAATGAAACATCGTTCCAAGTTCCAAACTCAATCTCTGAAATCCACTTGTCATTCCTTATTTGGATCTTGTTCACAAACTTAGAGTCAAAGTCTGTAGCCAAAGAAAGCACTTTACCTCCTGCATAAAAATATCTAAGAAATAAATCACTCTCACTTTGATTAATCTTGGCTCCACTGATTACAAGCAAACTGGTATTTTCAATCCAGGGATTATTATTCATTTCATCAGGTTTTAAATGATAAATGACATAACAGTCAGGGTCTAAACACTGTTCCAGCACTTTTTTCACCTTTTCAAATTTTCTAACTGTGTCTGTTTTACCAGTATAGATCAACACATTTGGTGGTTTGGCAGTTGTGTGTGAAATTCTATGTTGGTCTTCCATATCCTCGCCTGACATTTCTGACAAGCCTTCCCCAGAACCATTCTCCTCCATGAAGTCTGTCTGGCCCTTACTGTCATCCATCACATCTATTTCAGATGGATCAAGTAGTTCTACTTTTCCTATGCTAGAATTTGAGGCCAATGACTCATTGGACCAGGTCTCTAAAGCTTCATCATGTACACCAGATATTGTGTGGGCGAAGTCCTCAGCAAGATGATACATATCTGTTTGAAGTTGACCATTCTGCTTATCCCCAATACTTGTTTTCTTTAAATTTTGATCGTCCACAAAATTTGACTCTGAATCTCTTTCACATGGTTGTTTTATTAGACTTGATGGGGTACCAACAGTGTTGATGGCTGGAAAGAAAAAAACCTTAGAATGGATGCAGTATTGGTTAAATCTTTTTTGCAAAAGACAAAATCTAGACTTTTCGAAATTGAAAGCATTTGCAGAAAACAAAATAAAGGTGACTCAGCAAATGGAACTTAACTTTAGAAGAGTAGAAAACATTGTGGGAAAAGGAGAAAATGCTGGTTACCAGCATTTTCTCCTTTTCTCAAAATGTTTTCAGAAGGCTTCTTCCTCTGGGTTGTAAAAACCAGGGATTGTTTGGGAAAGACTTAATCTTTACCAAACAATTATAGTATATTGGTCAATCTTTACCAAACAATCTTGAAAGAAAAAAAGAATATCTTGGCCAATCAATTGATTGGTCTTAAAATGGTTGATGTATGCAAACCAAGGTGTCTAAACATAACATAAATCATAACCAAACCACAAAATTTTGGACTTCTCCAAATTGAAAGCACTCACAGACGACAAATCAAATGTAGCTCAAAAAGGAAAGAGCAATTTGTGAATGGTAGAAAAAATCATGCCAATGAAGAAAATCCTAATTACCTGCATTTTCACTTTTTCCCACAATGTTTTCAAAGAGCTTTTACCATGGGGATTGTGTGGCAATCCCTTACTTTTGAGAGAGAAATGTATGTTGTAATACTATCTGCAACACAAGAAAAGGGACATTCCAATATTGGCATATGGTGTTGTTTAGGATCACCGTGTAGTCTGTGCAGGCTAATCAGAAACAATAATTTCCATTTTTATGTAATTTTCTGTTTTGTGCAAGTCTACTGAAAAACAAAATCTAAAGTAGTCGTAAAGTGCCGTCTCCAATTAGCCTGCGCAGGCTGATCTGAGATGATAACTTTACGCAACTGTTGGAATGCCCATTTTCGCAAGTTGCAAGCCATATATGCATTACTCACTTGTTAAGCTCTTCACCTCTAGGGCTTCATTTAAAGTTAAACAACCATCTTCCATACCCATTGTTAGAGTGATCAGCTGCTCAAATGAACAGTGGTAAATTATACCAAATGGACTACCAGAGATCCATGCTGTTGCACAGCCGTGATTTAGTACCTGATTAATGAAACAACAACAATGTGTTAAGCCTTTACCAATCAATCACATTGTCGAATTCCATCATTTTACCCTTTCACATATAATCCCAATTCTTAATTGCATTGCAAAAAAAGGCTTCTGAAAGCATGAAGGAAAAGGAGAAATATGCCGGTAACTAGAATTTTCTCTGTTTTTAAACAATGCTTTCTTTTATTTTGTTTGTAAAGGATTTAAACCCCATTTAAACAGCTTAGGTCATATCATGGCGGTCCATGTTTCCTGGCTTTCTCAGACCAGTACTGACACAACTTTCTTTCCAAAGCCACTGACTGTTTTTCTCTCATGCATAAGGGGTGAAAAAGGCGAATAATTGCAACAGGGTATACAACATTTTTTACCACCTGGTAATTGCTTTAAATTTAGACGAGTCTAAAATTTTATATCTGGTAAAGGGTAAAGCAAATGCTTATGTATTAAGAAATTCCTTTGTTAGACTGACCTCATAAACAGTTTTATATAGTCATGGGGACATTAATAGATGTTTTACAAGACAGCTTCATTCATCATTTACATAATACATTAAAAAACATGACTTTCAGCCAGTAAAGCCAAAAATACACTATGAACTGATGGCAAATTCTACGTAATATTCCTATATAGCAATCCTAAAACAGCAAAAATATTTGCCTGTCAGATAGTGTTTCTTTGATTTTTTTCTCCTTTTTAAAAAAATACAAAAAATTAAAAGGCAATTAAGAATGGTTGATACTGTAAATGTGGCTGCCTCTGTGTCTGTTTAGTCCATAAAAGTAACTATTTGTGGAAGAGGTAGTCAAACTAATAACTATTTAGCCATACTCTGTGAAGTGGGGGATTACTGCATCTCAATGAAACATGGTTACACAAGCAAGTCATCACAGTTTTATGGCATCATAAAATCCAGTTTGTTTATCTATCAACAGTATGAATCATAAGGTACATCGGTCCTTAGAAATGAAAAAAAAAAAAAAAACTGACCAAAACCAAAAAGTTTCGCCTCAGGTCAGCCTGTATGGACTATGCAAGTGGACTGAAATCAATCTTTCTACAGATGCATTAAGTCCCCTTTTCACAGAGCATGGCTCAGTTATTCCTATTTAATTTCAAGTTAGAGTTTATAGCCCACAACAACATCTTTAACTCTTTACCAAATGCTAAAATTTTAAACTGGTCCAAATTGAAAGCACTTGCAGACAACAAAATAAATGTAACTCAGCAATTAAAATTTGTTTCCAGCAGGTTATATGCTGGTTATCAGCATTTTCTCCTTTACCCTCAATGTTTTGAAAAGGCCATAAAAACCAGGGATTGTTTGTTAGAGGGTTTTTAATACCGGTAAGGCTCTATTCCAGATTTACTGGTATTTTATTCTTCTACAGACCATACTTACTGATATTTTCTCTGACTGAGATAAATCCAGCTGGTGCTCCAGAAAATTTTGTAGGTTTTCTGGTCTCACAGCTTCCAGTATCAGTGTGACATCATCATCCTGATCTCTTCTCGAGTCTTTACCTTGACATTTTATATAGGCTGTCCAGTCTCTTAGGTCTAGGGTTTGCTGTTAAGAACACAAAATCATTTACAAAAGAAAATTACACTAACACCCACCACTCTTCAGAATATTATCCTCCGCTAGATGGCATTCTGTAATTACACATCTATCTAATTTGGGTATTCTGGGTACAAAACCAGGTTACTTTTCTACTCCACAACTGCTACTTTGAATTTCAAGATAAAATAAACATTTACGGAATAAATTGCTACCTGGTGGAATTCATTAAGCCACAATCAGTTTGCATGTAACCTGTGCACCATCCATTTTTTAAAACAGCCCCTACAGGCTTGGGTAATAGCTCAGTGTAGGCCTACTTTTCTACTATGGGATTGGATACGTGTTAAAGCAGACAGGTTGAATCTTCGCTCTTTACCACATACTGTCGAGTTTTAACAATTTTGAAGAAGGTGGTTTTTGATAAACTTTGCAGAAAAAGGATAAAATGAAAATCATTTCTCCTCTTGCTGCCAAGTTTTCTACACTATCAATGACTGAAATATGGTGTACGCCACTTTTTATTTGTTACCTGCAAATGCTTCCAAATTGGTCGAGTCCAAAATTTTGTTGTCTGGTAAATAGGTTAACCATATTTTTATTCAGCAATATGAGATCTATACAAGTTAACAACAAGAGCTTTACAAAATGGCGCATGTATGCCTGAAGGGGCTTGTCAAACAAAGTTATACATAAGTTTTAAGTTATTCCGATGGAAACTGTAGGAGGAGGTGTACAAACAAGAAATCTGACAGATGGAAGGACATCACACAGGACCTAGTTTTATATGTATACCTATTAGTATTTTTAAATGGAAAGCCATAGAGCTCGAACCCAAGCAGGCTGTTAAAAATCTCTACTTTCCTTCAGTCAATAGTTATTATAACACTACGGGAGAATGAGCGATTGCTTATAACAAACAACTTTGTCATACAATGTTTAATAGGTGTACATGTAGTTGAAAATGTTTGTCTCCTTTCAGTATGTGATCTTCACCTTTTTGTTATATGTTTACTTTGTAATACATGTTATTTTTGGCATTACTGTGATTAACCCTTTTTACCACACAACAAGATTTCAGACCTATCCATATTGATGGCATTTACAGATGACAATTTCAGTGTGGCTCATATCAAGTGATTTTTCTTTGATAGGATAGAAAACATTGTGGGAAAAGGAGAAAATGCTGGTTACCAGCATTTTCTCCTTTTCCCACAATGTTTTCAAAAGCTTTCTCTTTCAGGGGCATCAAAAGTCGTCATCACATGGTAAAGGGTTAATCTGTAGGGTAACAGGTTGATACGCTATAGTTAGTGCGGAGAGACTAGACATACCTTTGGATTTATAGCTGTGATCAGTATCTGGTTACAAACAGTGAGTGGTTTCTCCTGGTACTGTCCCTCCTTCATAATGAACTTTCTTGCAATGCTCTGTGACTGTAACGATCTCCTCTGAATACAAATGCTGCTTTTCCCAACAGCCTGTTCATGAAAATCGTACAAGGAATAACAATAACCCCTCATACAGACGCCATTTGAGGACCTTGTGTGTAATTTTTGAGCTATTAAAAACATTAAATACAATGGAAACTTTACACAATTTCTGCACTTTCTCCTTCAAAATAACCTACGAATTTTCTTATCTTACACACCTTTGATATCACATTTGTGACGTCATTTCATACAAGTGAATGGGTCTCATAGAAAATACCACGGGTGCATTGATGAATATTTTTGCATCATCTGATCTATATTTTGTGAAACATCGTTATATGATAAAAAGAATCGGACATTCGTATGCATTTGAGATAAAATTTTATTAAACTCGTCAAGGAAAATGTTATTAAGCTTGCCAAAGGCTCGCTTAATAACATTTCCCTAGGCTCGTTTAGTAAAAACTTATCTCAAAAGCCAACCCATGTCAGATCCCATATGTCTCACTGAATATACATGTTCTTTTTTTTTTCTTTTTTAATTTCTTTTCAGTAACTTGATTTATCCTAAGAGATGGTTCTTAAACTAATGCACTGAGAAAACAAATATGTAGATTAGAGTACCATGCTGGTCCTTTACTAAGCTGAGCATCTGATTACCAAATAAAAATTTTGTCAACAATCTTTTTAACCTTATAAGAGAGAGTCTTAATCCTTTTATACATTTACAAGAATTCTTTTTGTCCTGTAAAGGAAAAAATTAATCAATTAAGCCATCCATGCCTTTCCTGAGTTTTTTTTAACCAGTTCTCTGCCTAATGTTCTTTCCACACTACTAGCTGCTTTCTCACTTAACCATCTCAATGACTGCTTGGCTTCTAAAACCATGATACAATGTTTTCAATTGTCTTTCATCTCTCAGTTGTAAATGTGAAATAAATAGTTGACAAACACAGCATATTCTGTAGACTAAATTTGACGACAATGTAAATAAATCAACCTGAGCCAGAATTTTTCTGAACATGTTTCGTCGCCTAGTTTTTCCGATCCATCTCATCACAGCAAGCAGCAGATACCCAACACTGAAAATCATCCTTCTGGTGGTTCAGTCATGTGTCAAAACAAATCTGCAATAATTTTAAGTTACAGTATTATCTGCATCATTTAACCTGGCCCAGGGCAAAATCAATTATATACATTAATACTCTATTCTTACCCTCAGCATCACTCGACATACCTCCCGAATGCTCTCGGAAATATCTCATGCAGTTTATGCTAATCAAATTTTAACTAACTGGATAGTCAACTGAAACTTTCTAGTCAATAGTAATAAAAGCAAATTCGTAATTTCAAAGTTATGTTAGGGAAAGTATCTCCTCTTCAGACAGTGTAGATTCAAGATCAGACTGCACATTTTGTGCAATGTGATCTTAATCTTCATTTACAACATCAACAGATTACATTCAAAATGTGACTAAAACACAGTAACATGTAAATTCATCTCTGTAAATGTACTGACAAAGTTCAACTCAAAACTGCAATTTTGACCTTTAACCCATTACCACACAAGAAAATTTTAGACTGGTCCAAATTGAAAGCATTTGCAGACGACAAAATAAAGGTGACTGAAAAATTGAAATTTGTTCTGGAAAGGGTAGAAAACACTGTGGGAAAAGGAGAAAATGCTGGTTACCAGCATTTTCTCCTTTTCCCACAGTGTTTTCAAAAGGCTTCTTTCTCAGGGGCCTCAAAAGTAGGGATTGTGTGGTAATGGGTTAAGGGCGGCTCTTCAGATTTTGGGACGAAAATTTTACAAAAATGCAAAAAAATCATCCTTACACTCCCAAAGCCTTTTAATTTGCATTCACAAACCTCCAGTGGTCGAAAACAATCCAATAACAAGAGAAATTAGATATTTACTAAGGCCCAGATTGACACCAACAAGAGACATGTTCTATTTTTAGATGATCAATTCACTTATCTACATACAAGAATACACAGATGTAGTTTCAAACACATCGTCCAAAGAACACATTATGGAAAATAATTATTACGTTTGTTATGCAATGGAATTTAAGCGTTATTAGTCAAGTGCCAGTCACTTGACATTCCCAAAATGCTTATTGATTTTTGGCGCGAAATCTAAAAATACCTTAAGAGGTTACATAGCCTTTTAAGGGAATACCATCAAAAACATTTCTTTTTTAAATTTTATGACTATTGATTATTGATGATTTGTATTATGTTTTCAGGTAATTTTCAGTGATATATATATATTTTTTTAATTTGGTGAAATGTAAAAATTCTAAATACCCACCTCTAACCCTTTACCACACAAATTGTGTCAAGCACAACTTTTAATTTAAAATATCTCTTTTACATGGATTGATGGATGATATGAGTTCTTACAACTTATTAACTAATCTCTCTTGATTCTGCTTCCTGGGAACTACACCAGTACTCGAGCCAAAAGTGAGAGCTAATGAGAAATCCCAAGATTGACACCCGGCCCATGGTGTCCAACCCAGGATATCATTGTTATGAGGCCTATGCTCTACCTCACAACCACAAACACTATAATTTATAAACAATCTGCAGAGAGAAGGCTTTTGAAAAAATTGTGGAGAAAATACTGGTAACCATTTGGTTTAGCCAATCAGAAGTGTTACTTTCACATTTAGCAAATCTTAGAGAATAATACAGAGAAATCAAAGTTCTTAAGAATGGTTGGTGAATACAAAACCCATGATAACTACAGATGTTGAGCATAGACAATCACACAAATATTATCAAAGCCAATTTAGCCCCCATCAATGATAATAACAGATCCTGTGCTTTTAATCACCCTGAATAAGACATTTTGAGAAAATACAAGAGGGCCATCATGGCCCTATATCGCTCCACTGGCTTTTTACGCCTTTACCACACAAATTGAAGTGTTCATGACCATGAAAAAGAGGGTCTTCAAAAACAATGAACACTGTCAGGCAATACAAGCAGGTTAATTCATTAGCACGAAAGGTAAACTCCTTGGAAAAATAAGCTGAATGATAGAAACCTTACTCTGAATTTATTATTCAACTATGCTCATGTGAACATAAATATTAGCATCAAAATGAATCACACTCCTTGAAAACAGAATATTTTCTATCAAAAAACTTAATGTCTAGCTCAAATCATGTATCACTGTAGTTTGATAATCAAGGGAGGTAAATAGCAACAAACTTTATCTTTCATAAAAAGATTTATTTCCCTTGATCAATATTTAAATTGAAGTGACTATATTTTGAAGCCCATGTTAAACTTGTGATCCCTGGAATGGAGCCAATTTTGACCCCAGACCTACAGTATGAAACTAGAATGTGTGGTTATAAACAAGAAAACTTTTTAATCTTAACCAATAAAAAGCCCTGTAAAACAAGTTTGCTCAATAAAAGGCCCTGTAAAATATGTGACCCATGAGGCAGATTTATCAAGGTTTCACTATAAAAGCCAATGTAAAACTTGTGACCCCTGGGGAGGGGTCAAACTTGACCCCCAAAGTTAAAATTTGGGCCCTCTTGGTAGAGGTCCATTAGATAAAGCTACATGCAAAATTTGGTAGCCCTAGGCCTTATGGCTATGTACAAGTAGATTATTAAAGTTTCCCTATATAAGCCCATGTAAAACTTGTGAGCCCCTTGGTCGGGGCTAAATTTGACCCTAGGGCTATAATTTGGGCACCCTTTGTAGAGAACCCTAGATAAAGCTACATGCAAAATTTGATTGCCCCAGCCTTTATAGCTAGGTGCGAGAATATTTTGAAAGTTTTCCCTATCCCCGGGGCGGGGCCAAATTTGACCCCTGGGCCATAATTTGGACACCCTTGGTAGAGGTCCACTAGATAAAGCTACATGACAAATTTGGTAGCCCCTAGGCCCAATGGCTAGGTCGAAGAAGAATTTTAAAGTTCTCCCTATATAACCCCATGTAAAACTTGTTACCCCTGGGGTGGGGCCAATTTTCACCCCAGGGCTATAATATGGCTACTCTTGTTAGAGGTCCACTAGATAAAGCCACATGCCAAATTTGGTAGCCCTAGGCCCTATGGCTAGTTAGAAGGGGAATTTTAAAAATTCTCCCTAAATAAGCCCATGTAAAACTTGTGACCCCCTGGGACGGGGCCAATTTTGACCCCAGGGCTATAATTTGAAGAAACTTGGTAGAGATCCACTAGATAAAGCTACATGCCAAATTTGGTAGCCCTAGGCCTTACGGTTTCAGACAAGAAGATTTTCAAAATTTTTCTGTTTTGTTGCCATGGCAACCAGAGTTTTTGAAGGAATTAAATTCTTTCAAGAAATTCTGACCATAGCAGGATCATTTCTGTAAAGTTTCATCAAAATTGGATGGGTAGTTTCAGAGAAGAAGATGTTTTAAAAAAAAGTTAACGCACTGACAGACGGACGGACAATGGGCCATGACATAAGCCCGCTGGCGTTCGGCCAGTGGAGCTAATAATTGGAAAACGAAAAAAGTTCCTGCAACTAGCATTCTTTTCCTTTATCACATGGTTTTCTACAAATTCATGAGTTAACTCATTACCAAAATGACAAAATTTTAGGTTTGTACAAATCGAAGGGATTTGCAGACTACAAAATAAAAGTGACTGAAAATTTGGAATTTGTTTTGTGAAGAGTAGAAAACACTGTGGGAAAAGCAGAAAATGCATTTTTTCCTTTTCCAACAATGTTTTCTAAAGGCTTCTTTCTCAGGGTCGTCAAAAGTAGGGATTGTGTGGTAATGGGTTAACCCATTACCACACAATCCCTACTTTTGACGCCCCTGAGAAAGAAGCCTTTTGAAAACACTATGGGAAAAGGAGAAAATGCTGGTAACCATTTTCTCCTTTTCCCACAGTGTTTTCTTCCCTTCCCAAAACAAATTACTATTCTTAAGTCACTTTTATTTTGTTGTCTGCAAATGCTTTCAATTTGGACCAGTCTAAAATTTTCTTGTGTGGTAAAGAGTTAAGCCACATTTGGTCAGTTCAGACAGCTGCAATTAGGACATATTGTTTGGAAAGGGGTTAAAGCGTAATTTCATGAAACAATAACAAAGAGAAAAATTAGAAATACTGTACAATTTCTCAGACAAAATGAAAAAGAATAAATGAAAAAGTAAATTTTACATATGAACAGATTTCATACTTTTCCACCCTTTTGAGCCACGATCAGTGACAGTAGATTCAAATCTGGAAGTCTTTACCACACAATCCTTTTTTTTTTAACAACCCTGAGAACAAAAGCTTTTGAAAACACTGTAGGCAAAGAAAATGTTGATAACCAACTCTTTCACAGCGACAGCTAACAATTTCTAACCAAGTTTAAATTGTTCTCTGCATGTGTTTTCAATGTAGACCACTCAAATGTTTTGGTCGTCTGGTATAATGTTAAGCAAGCACCCAAGTGACACTCAAAATGGGTATCAGGCTGAAAATGTGGCCTCCAGAGTATGTAAAAGGTTTTTCTAAGATTTGGCCCTGCCCAGTGACTTTTTGACCCAACATGACCCAGTATACTAAAATCCTTTCCACAATCAGAGCTCCAGATTTGCGGGAGTGATAACATTCTAAATCTGTTATTTCTCTTCCAAGCCCTATGTTATGGGTACTCATTAGAATCATCTCCATGAGACGATTCTAATGAGTACCCATAACATAGGGTTTAGAGGAGAATAACTTATATTTTCAATTTTGAAATCAAAATGACTCCCTCTATCTGGAGCTCTGTGCAATACCATCAAGACAAACATTCTGACCATGTTTTATACATGTACGTAAGCAACTGAAAATGTTGCCTCCACTGCCCACATGGTTTTTCTAAGATTTAGCCCTGTGACCTACAGTACTTTTTGACACAACTGAACTGGTCAAAAATATCAAGACAAAAGTTCTGACCAATCTCCATGAGTACCAGGCTGAAAATGTGGCCTGTATGGTGCACACAAGCCTTCAAAAGGTATTCTATGATATGGCACAATGACCTAGTTTTTTATCCAAAATGACCGAATTTGAACCTATTTGAGATATAATTAAGACAAATATTCTGACCACTTTTCATGAGTTTCAGGCTGAGTGTTACGTGCACACAAGGTTTGTCTGATATTTGGTCCAGTGACCTACTTTTTGACCCAACATGACCCAATTTCAAACTAGTCCAAGATCTTATCAAAATACCGACTTCAACCTAGTTTCAGGAGTATCAGGCTGAAAATGTGGTCTTTGGAGTACACACCAGGTTTTTCTAACATTTAGCCTACTGACCTTTAATTTGACCCTCCTTACCCAATTTTTAACTTGTCCAAAGTTTCATCAAGAAAATGTTCTGACCAAGTTCCATGAGTATCTGACTGAAAATGTATGTGACATCTAGAGAATGCACAAGGTATATGTTGAGGACCACACATCAGACAACAAAATCAGCACAATCACAAAAACTCACTTGAACACTACATGTTACTGATTGTTTTATTTGAGCAAACTTTTCCAATCTTTCTATCATAAACTATCATTTTCCTGTAAAGGGTGTATTTAGCAGGCAATTCTGTCATCCAGACTTCCTGAAATATGTCGGTCCGATGGACATAACAGATAAATCTTGACAAGGACCGATCATTTTTCAGGCCGGATTGGTCCGGCTGTCCGGCATTCATTCCAAGCCGTTAAAAATGTAATAGCAGAGTTTAGGACAAAAATAGCTTCACTAAAATATTACAAAGGTTCTAAACCGGTAAAAAAAGAAAATTAATGCCAGAGGAGCAAACTGAACAGAAAAAAAGAATATGAGAAAAACAGATCAAAGAGAAAAGGAAGTAGCAACAAGAATAGTTGGTTTATGACTCGGACAAGGTGCAAATGCGCTACACAGACTGTCTGGATTTTACAGCGAGAAAGTTAAAACAAAGCAACATCTTTGATTTTGCAGTACAAACATATTTATTCTTGGATGCACAAATTTAATGAATTGATTTGCATGTACTGCTAAGTATTTTCTCCTTTTTCAATGTTTTCAAAAGCAGTTTTCCTCAAGGTTGTTAAATGTCATGGTTGCTGGGTAAGGGGTTAAATGTCAGAGACTTTTGTAGGTTTTGAAAGTCTCAATGAGTGGAGAAATACCTTCTTTCTTATTTTTTCTTTACTTTTGTTAAATTTGATTCGGTCTAACAGAATTTTTTCGGTCCGATAGATTTTCATGCCTTGTCAGACCGAATGACTGCTACTTTTTGTGAACTTTCTTTACTCTTGGCCTCGTACTGTTATGAAAAACTATGTTGCCCTATTATCCTTTTATTATATTGTTAGTATAAATGTTTAATTTTGGGTGTTATTTGGGTTTTACCCACAGTATAACAAGACCATAGTAAAATAAAATAGGTGCTAAGCAATATCTAGCTGGCCAGGTACAAACAGAAGCGGGTCAACTCCACCTGGTATCAACTCGGCTCCTGAGTCAACTCTGCCAGGTCAACTCGGTCTATTTACATTCAATTAGGCAATATGGGGTATCAGATATGTAAATGATTTAAATTTGTATACTTTGGGTTTTAATAAATGATTCTAAGATGCTTAATGTTTAAGTACTTGTCAGACTACGGCTGAAATTTAAGAGCGTCCAGTTACAAAAGGGAAGAGTGTAGTATTCATAAACATTTCATGTCATTCTTATCAATATTCCTTCACAGGCATTCGACATTCCGAGAGCAATGATATGAATTATTTTAACTATTATAAAAGTACTTTTAGAAACTAATTATTGCATACATTCTTTAAATTGAAAGATGCGGCAAACATATATATAGACTGTTTAAAAATAATTGTGGCAGTAATAAATCATTAAAGACGCTGCATGTCAGTCTCTCAATTAAGAATAAAAGACAAATGCAGACATTTCAGGTGAAAATAAGGCAAATATTTTATAACACAAATAATTATTCTCCTTATTTGAGCCATCTTTCTGTATAAACCTGCTAACAACAAATTCCCCAATACTTTTTAACGTATAGGGCCGAACTGACCCGGCCGAGTTGACTCGGGCCGACTTGACCCGAGGCCGACTTGACCCGAATTCGGTACGAACGATACGGGGTCCGCGTTCACATAAATTGGTATTCACTTAGATAAATTCGGAGGAAGCACTAGCTATATGTATATGGAAGAAATGACAAAAACCACATGCAACAGCCATACATGATCTAATATTTTACCATAAATGTTCAGTTTCGCCTGATTTGACGGCAACATTTCGAACCGTTTCATTTACATAAACGTCAAAAATACACTCTTGAAAACAGTAAAAGAGTACTTATGTTTGAAATCCTCTGTTTTACTGATAAAAAAAATGCTGCATTTTCATTTCAATAAGTATAAATATCAAATGCATGTGTGAATTTGACATATGGAAAATTTAGACAAAAGATAATCAAAATGCATTTTTTCCAAAAGTACAATCAATTTACCATAACACCGTTTCATTTTTTTACAGACTGGACATGTTGTTTTACATACGATTGGCTGGATTTTGAACTGATATTTCATAACCAGTCTGTGGCATATTGATGGCTTTTATTTTGCATGGCAACGGAAGTTGAAAGGCATTGTCTGTCATGTACTGAGGCTTATATTTATAAATGTACGCCAATTTATTCCTCTGAGGAATAATATAAAGGAAACAATTGGTGTGTGATGATTTTTTATCGATGTTGTTTTAGATTATTTAACTTATTTATCTATGAATATATTGCATAGTGTTGGTGCTTTGTTTCGTCGTCCTGTTTTTGAGGAGAGATTAGGACTAGAATAACCCTGATAAGCTATTTAAATTTTCTTTTTAACAATGATGTGTAAAATGACATTAGTTTATGACACTGCTGCCCTGAATTGTAGACAACGTATATAATACTGTTAATTTCACCAGTACTCTAAGTTTAAAAGAATATGGGTGCACAGGAATTTGACATTCTATAACCAAAATAAATAATAAAACATGAAAAAAAAAATCTCCCCTCTATAATATAAACACAAGGAACGCAACGTCTCGATTGCTGGCGCTAGCACCCGACAGCCTTTCCCAACCAAAATCACCCACGAAACAAACATTGATCATAATCTCATTTAGCCTAGCGATAGACAAGACAATAATGTACCTGCATCATGTGACCTGCGTATCACATGATACTAAAGATTTTTCTAGAATCTTTAGTATCATTTGATGTCGATAAATATCTTAAAAACGAAAAAAGTAATAGTAATAAGTAATACGAAAATACGCTTCCTTGCACTTCTTGTGACGTCAGCAAATGGCTTCCCAGATAAATCAAATGTCCTGATAGAGCTGTAAAACATGACGGATATCTCTGGTTGAAAGGTGTCTACTGAGGTATCGCCGGATGACGCAGGTACATTAATGTCTTGTCTATCGCTAGGCTAAATGAGATTATGATCAATGTTTGTTTCATGGGTGATTTTGGTTGGGAAAGGCTGTCGGGTGCTAGCGCCAGTAATCGAGACGTTGCGTTCCTTGTGTTTATATATTATAGAGGGGAGATTTTTTTTTTTTCATGTTTTATTACTTATTTTGGTTATAGAATGTCAAATTCCTGTGATGGGTGCCTGTGGTGAGACATGTAAATCAAAACGACATTGTTTAGCAATTTAAACCATCAGTTGGAGCCAAAAGAGACAGTCTTAAGCTATCTCAAATAGGCTAAAGTTAAAATTGAGATAATCTGTTTTTGTTTCGTTTCATAGTTTGTATTGATTTCATGTTCTGTACAAGTGGTGACCATCAACAGTATCACCGAGCTAGTAATGTAAAGGCTTGCCATTATTAAGTTGCCTCTGTGTTTCTAAACTTTTACTATGGCCTGTTTTGGGCCAACTTGGCATTTCAAAGGTCAAATTTCATAATGAGGAGGAAGGAATGACTCATAAAATATCTTTAAAAAAAAAGAAAAGAAAACTATTGGTTTTGACACAAACACAGAACTGAGTATCCGAGTATATTCTTATAACTGGGACTTAAAAAAAAAATATCTGTGTTTAGGCTTTCCCTACCCTACCTAGAAATGCTGAGTTTACTATCTGTTCCATGTAAAAAGTTTTTGGAAAAAAATAAATGCCTGCCTACCCTACCTACAGTGTCTCAGACTGAACCCTGAAACACAGATAAATTTTTTTAGGCCTTAGTAAAAACTGTCATGTTCTACAGATAAGTAAATTGAAAGGTAATTAAATTTTTGGTACCAATCAATCAAAATTTATATCTTGCACCAGTACAACCCTTATTAACTTTTGTTCTTTGTTGTTGTTGTTTTTTTTTTCAGAGCAAGCATGGCCACTGTTATGCCTGGATTGCTTCCTGACACAGCAGGTGTACAGTTTACAGCCAGACCAGCTCTGCGCACCAGGGATGGACCACATTCACACAGATCCAAGACTGGGCGCTCACCTTCTGTTGGTATGAAATGATTACTTGATTCTTTTGTTTTTGAATGTTCAGTTCAAATGTAACCAGGGTTCTTATTGACCAACAATTCTTAAGAAAGTTCTTACTCTCCAGAAATTTCTAAATATGAAGGTAATACAATTTCTGATTGACTTAACCAAATGGTTTAGCTAATCTGGAATTGTTTTACTTTCAAATTTAGAAAATCTTTGAAAAAGACAAATAATGTTTTAACAAGTGATCAGTGAATATGGACCCCGGTCTAATAATATGAAGGTTGTCCCTTGCTCTGTCTTGCAATTGAGCAAGCTTTTATAGCAACAAAGTTGTATTTGCAAATAAACTAGGAAGCTGTATTAGGTTATTTATCTACCTGTTACACAAACATGAACACAAAACATCATGTTTGAAGAAATCATTTTAAGACTTTTTTTTTACTTCTGTATCATGTTGTATGTTTGCTTGAGCTCTGATTAATATAATGAAAAAAAAACTGTAAAGATATACACATGTGTTCTCAATGTAATTTCGGTTGTTACAGCATCAGCAGACAGTGGCATTCTTTCTGCTAATCCTAGCTTGTCTAGCATTGAAATAGAGGCCATGCTGAGAGAGAAGGTGAGGGCCAAGCCTGACAGCATCAAACAGGTAAGATATTACGTCTTTTGTCTTAATTCCTTTTTGTAAACTAAGGTAGTGATATCCCCACCTATAACAAAGCTGGTTGTATAATGGAATCAATTTGTTTCTCTATCAATCTATCTGAGCCATGCTTTGGCAAAGGGGGAGCTTAATGTATCTCTGTGATCCATTGTTGGAAGCATATAATCACATGATGATGGATCTATGAAATCCATTTTGTTTAACAACTGACAGGATCATGAGATAGTATGGTCCTCTGGCAGGCAGAAAATTTTAAGATAGCAAAAAGTTGTGGCCAGTGTCAGTCTGTACAGGCTGACATAGATCGATACTTTTTACAGATGTGTTGAAGTTCTTTTTCACAGAGCATGACATCTGTATATAAAATTCTATGTCTTCTTCTCCTACAGCTTTAAACTAACTTGCATGAAATTTGAATGAAGATCTTCCTTCCATGGGAACTTGTCCACCTGCAATTTTTGTTGTGATTGCAAGTTAAAGACTTTGAAGGTCCAGTGACAGGACAAGTAGTAGAGTGGTAGTCGTTGGCCTCTATCCCTCCTAGTTTGGCTTAAAAATTATTCAGTTTTATTGAAACTTGAAGAAAATTATCCATGTCCGAATTGGTTTAGTTTTACAAAGAATAAGTCAGCTGATAAATTGTTTCTTTAACCCTTTACCACACAAATGCTTCTACTGATGACCTTAGAAAGAAGCCTTTTGAAAACATTTTAGGAAAAGGAGAAAATGCTGGTAACCAGCATTTTCTCCTTTTCCTACAATGTTTTCTACCCTTCCCAAAACAAATTTTAGTTTTTGAGTCCTGTTTAATTTGTCCTCTGCAAATGCTTTCAATTTGGACAAACCTAAAATTCTGTCTTTTGGTAATGAGTGGACTGCATGGGTCAAAATCAGACGTACTGCAGAGAACATGCAGTCTAACCTTGCATCTAAATCGTGTGTTGTTCAGTCAAGCATATATGATATGAATCTTTCTGAGTTTCAGTGGATTTCACTGTCCCTTTCAAGACAGGCTGACCTTGTATATCTGATACTGAAAAAAAACTAACTCTTTTTAACCTGACAAAATATAAGAATTGTAGAAACTTAAAGCATTTGCGGGCAATGAATTAAACATTACACAAAATATAAAACCTGTCTGTTGTAGGGTAGAAAACATTATGGCAAAGAGATTTTCTCCTTTTCCCTCACTGTTTTCAACTTCAAGTCATCTTTCCTGGGGTACTTAAAAGTCATAATTTTGTGGAAAAAATTAACTCTTTTCCAAACGTCAAAAACGTTAGACTGGTTCAATTTGAAAGCATTACAGACGACAAAATAAATGTCACCCAAAAATTGGAATTGTTTTGGGTAGAAAACATTGTGGGAAAAGGAGAAATGCTGTTTACTGGCATTTTATCCTTTTCCTAGACGATGTTTTTAAAAGCTTTCTTTCTTAGGGTCCTTAAAAGTTAGGACTGTGTGGTAAAGGTTTTTTTTCCTTTATAAAAGTATATATAAATTCACCTTAGCTAAATTATTTTTTCTAGTTGATATCAAAATCAAAGAAAAACAAACAAAAGGGAAACTATATAGAAGGAAATTTGAAACCTAAGTTTCAGTAAAGGGCTATGAAAAATACCAGTAAAACTTTTTAAACATGATCATAATAGAATTGAAAATGCTGAAGAAATCGTTAAATAGTTGTGAGATGGACTGAGTCTCTTGGAAATAATCAGTTTGCAGTGTGATCATAATGGAATTGAAAATTTTGTAGAAAAGATTGTTAACCCTTTACTCCATAGTTACTCATTTCTACACATTTCTTGTAGGAGCCTTTGGAAAACATTTTGGCAAAAGGTGAAATTGCTCGTGACGAGCAATTTCACATTTTGTCACAATGTTTTCTATGCTATCAGAAGAGGTCATATACATAATTATAAGAAACGGCTTTATCCTTGTTGTTATTTAGGGTCAATTAGAGATACCGTAGACATGCCTTATGGGGTAAAGGGTTAAATAGTTGTGAGATTGACTGGGTCTATTGGAAATAATCAGTTTGCAGTGGCTGTATTTTGTCATGCTTTTGGTTCAACCCTGAACCAGACAATCCTTCTTTCTTCAACTCTATGAAAGGAGGATTTCAAAAAATTGTCTGAAAAGCAGAAACCAACATGCAATTCTCTTTTTCTCTCAAAATTGTCAAACCTATCATTGAACTTCCTTTCATTTGTACCTGTTATACATTCCGACTGTTAAAGTTAAATGTCAGAGGTGTTTTTTTTTCAATGATTCAAATTCTACCTAAGGTACATGTATTGTTTAAAACTAAGTTTTCATGTTATGCTGACCTTTAGTGTGCCAAACCGATGAAATCAATATTTAACAGTGTATAAAACATCCAGATGTTCCGATTTTAAAACTGTTTTGGCTGTTACCACACAATCCCCACTTCCAACATTCCAGAGAAAGAAGCCTACTTTTCTAGAAAACAGTGTGGGAGAAGGAGAAAATGCTGATGATAATATTTTAACCCTGTCAAGATTAGAAATCATCATATTAACAAGATTCAATTTGTTGTCTGCATATGCTTTGAATTTGGTTCGGCCCAAAAATTTGTCGTTTGGTAAAGAGTTAAGTCTTTACCATTCAACAGTAGCCTACAGATTTTTCGACTTGTCCAGATTGAAAGCATTTACATACAACAATTCAAATGTACCTCAAATGATGGAATTTATCTTTGAAAGGGTAGAAAGCATATTGTGAGAAAGGGAAAAAATGCTGGCAGCATTTTCTCCTTTTCGCACAATGCTTTAATCTCAATAGGCTTTCTGCATCCAGATTGCTAAAACTTAGGACTGTGTGGTAAAGGGTTAAATCAAAGATCAGACTCTGATCTGATTTACAGTCTAGTATCTGATGTACAGTCTAAAAAAGGAACCAGGATTGTGCCATGATTTTAAAGTGATAAATATTAACCGAACCATACTGTGTTTAATGGCCCTGAGATAAATGCTTTTGCTTATTGCTGTATGAGAAGGAAAGGTTAAGACATAAGATCTGAGCATGTGATTTTTAGGCATCTGCAAATGACAGGTGTGGAAAATACTGTGTGAAAAACAGAAACTTCCGTTTCAAACTAATATGCTTTTTCTGAATTGTTGAAAAATGACGTTTTTTCCCCTTTTTAAACATTTCTTACTTTGCTTTTTTTTTTTATTTAGCTTTGTTATAATATGTTCAAAAATGGGTTTTTACAGCAAAAGATTTAACCCTTTACCAAACAACAAAATTTTAGACTGGTCCAAATTGAAAGCACTTGCAGATGACAAAATAAATGTAACTCAGAAACTGAAATTTGTGTCCAGCAGGGCAGAAAACAATGTTGGAAAAGGAGAAAATGCTGGTTAAAAGTATTTTCTCCTTTTCCCTCAATGTTTTCATTAGGCTTCTATCTCAGGGTCATAAAAACCATGGATTGTTTGGTAAAGATTTAAATGTTGGTCATTCACCAAGGGAAGGATCCAATTTCAAAAATGTAAAATGGCTGACTTTCATTTGAAAAGGGATCAATCTTTTATAGGCCTATTGTGTATAAATATTGATACAATGTATAAACTTTATATGGATTTTGTTTTGACTCTTTCCCCTTTACCCTTAAAGTTCTGGTGCTTTTTTATAATTCTGGCTTTAACTCCATATCACATGGCAAAATCCCAGACTTGTCCATATTGAGGGCATTTTCGAATGACGATTTAAATGTGGCTTGACCCATTACCACACAATCCCTACTTTTGACGATCCTGAGAAAGAAGTGTTTAGAAAAGATTGTGGGAAAAGGAGAAAATGCTGGTAACCAGCATTTTCTCCTTTTCCAACAATCTTTTCTACCCTTCCCAAATCAAATTTCAGATTTTCAGTTACTTTTATTTTGTCGTCTGTAAATGCTTTTGATTTGGACAAGCCTGGAATATTGTTGTTTGGTAATGGGTTAATTCTATACCACACAATACTGAGTTTTAACAACCCTATGAAAGAAGGGCTTTGAAAAACATTTTGAGAAAAGGAGAAAATGCTGGCAACCAGCATTTTCTCCTTTTACCAATATGTTTTCTACCCTTTCAATAACAAATTACATCATTTGAGCGGTGTTCAGTTTGTCATCATGTTTTCAATTTGGACAAGTCTAAAATGTTGTCTTTCAGTAAAGAGTTAAATAATAGATTTTGCCCTTGATTGAGCAGAAAACCATGTGGGAAATGCAGAAAATACTGGTTACCAGCATTTTCTCCTTTTTCCGCTAGGTTTTCAAAAGCCTTCTTTCTTCAGGTCATTAGAACTGTGATTATTTGGTGAAGACTTAAGCATTATGGAAGGTAGATCTTGAGAAAATGCTCTAAATGAGCTAACAATTCATTTGTCAATGTGCTTTTTTGGTCCATATTTATTCACCAACCATTTTAAGAGCGTTCATAGTCTTATTCTGAAGAATTTTCTAAATATCACAACTTCTGATTGGCTAAACCAGTGATTTATAGCTAGTCAGGAGTTGTGTCACTTTAAAATCAAACCAAATGCATTTTATATCTTCAATCTTTAAGGATCAAACTTGACCTTTCTGTGGCCTAATACAATGCTGCAACTCAGAAGGACTTTTTATCTTATAGGGTGGACTTAACATGCCACTGGTATAAATCCATGATCAGACATCAGGGCTTGAATTCATCAACCATTCTTAAGGACATTCTTGGTCTCAGTCTCTAGAATTTTCCACATAAGAAATACCGGTAACACAACTAAACCAAATTATTTATCCAATCAGAAGTTGTGTTACTTACAAATTAGAAAATCTTGGAGAAAAAGACAAAGAATATTCTTAAGAATGGTTGTTAAATATGGGCCCAGGTTCTGTGCAATCTGGGTCCATATTTACAAACCATTCTTAAGAATATTACTTGTCTTATTCTATATTTTGAAATTAATGCAACTTTTTCATTGGCTAGAGAAGAAGTTGCATTACTTTCAAAATATTTAAATCCTTGAGAATAAGACTTGTGTTCTTTGGATTGGTCTGTGAATACAAAACCCTGACCACAATCTACATCATTGGCAAGAGCCACTCTGTTTTTTACATAGAGACCTGAAAGGGTTACTGATGAGACAAGATAACTGGTATTTTTTCACTGTTTCAGGCATTTCAGGCCTATGATGTTGAACAGGCTGGCAGTGTGACAAAAGGAGAATTCCGCCGTGTAATTGAAGTGTTCTGTAGCCCACTTACCACAGACCAATTTGAAGCTGTCCTTGCCAAGGTACTGGCTACACCAGTGCTTCTCTAGAAAATCCTGCCTAATGAAATCTTTGATATACATACATAAAATTGCTGTGATTGTGTTTATTCACCAATTTGCCCAGTAGTCTAACCACTAAATTAATGCATGATGACTGTGTCATGTGACCTGCAAGCTTTTACCCTATGTCTCGTACATAATCATTTGAACCCATTACCAAACAAAACCTGCTTTTGACGACCCTGAGAAAGAAGTCCTTGGAAAACATTGTGGGAAAAGGAGAAAATGCTGGTACCAGCATTTTCTCCTTTTCCCACAATGTTTTCTACCCTTCACAAAACAAATTTCAAATTTTCAATTACTTCTATTCTTTTGTGTGCAAATGCTTTGGATTTGGACAAACAAAAAATTTTGTTGTTTGGTAATGAGTTAAATTATGAAGTACAGAATGAACCGAAAATGCATTTTCAGTCAAGAAAAAATACCAAAATGATTGCTGTGTCAAGGTTGGTTTTGTCTTTAATGGAGAGGCCAAGAAATGTAGCTCAAAGATCAGACTTCACATTTTGTAGATATACATGTATTTTGTATATGAATTTTGGGAAATGAAACATTTGGTAGTGGCAGCCGTGCCTTGCCCACAATGTTTTAGAACAAATTTTGTAAGAATGAAAATGATATTTGTATGGTAATGGTTTTAGTTCAGGTGAAAGTATAAATAAAATGTTCGTTTCTTAATTAGAAAGATGATTACTAGGTAATTAGGTATTATATCAGTAAGGTTCATGTTTTATTTTCAATTTTGGTAATGGCACTATTAACTTATTCCACTTATTCATAATTTAACCCCTTACCACACTATCCCTACTTTTAACGCTCCTGAAAAAGAAGCCTTTGGAAAACATTGTGGAAAAAGGAGAAAATGCTGTAACCAGCATTTTCTCCTTTTCCCACAATGTTTTCTACCCTTCACAAAACTAATTTCAAATTTTCAGTCACTTTCATTTTGTCGTCTGCAAATGCTTTCGATTTAGACAAGCCTAAAATATTGGCTTTTGGTAATGAGTTAAACAATAAAGTGTGTGAATGACTAGGAATGCCAAAAGTAATCTGTAGGTTGTAAATCTAGCACTGATCTACAATTTGCTGTCATTATCAATTCCAAAGTCAGATTATTTGTGATAACCGTCTCTGACATTTGTAATCTGCATTTTATGTCCCATGAGGCTATATAGATATACTTAGGAAATTTTTGGATCTACAATGTACTTTAACATATGACACACAGGATAAGCATTGTTAAGGAAAGACAGAACTTTTTTTTGCATTGTAAAGAAACCAACAAAGTTTATTTGTAAATGGAACCCATGCTTTTATATTTTTGTTGCACCTTAAGGGAAATCCCAGACTGGATAGCTCGACGTTACATATCTGACTGGTCACTTGGTGGATGCCTGATTAATGCAAACTTTCTTTGCGGCCATTGTTTTGCCTTCCACCTCTGATGAACATGAGAAAAGTAGAAAGTGACTTGAAACAAAATTGTCAGTACCGGTGTAAGAAAGCCAGGAAACACGTGCGTAGGTGCACTGGCTGGAATAATATGACCTTACCTGTTTAAAGGATATTAACCTTCAATACAAACAAACTAAAAGAAAAGTGAAATATCATATTAAAGTATTTGAGAGTAGAGAATGTAGAAAACAACTGTTGAAAATTTGAAAAGACTATTTTTTTTCATTTTCCATGATGTTTTTATCTACCATTCTGGTATTTCAAAAAGTATTATGAAGGATTTTATATTAATTATTATGTGCACATGTTTGAATCTTGATGACAGTTTTAAAGAACTCTGTATACCACAGTTAGTTCAGTTGTAATGTGTGTGTTCCCATATACATTTACCCACATCTCTCAAAGTATGCCTGTAGTTTTTCTAGACACTTGCCCAAAGGAATGTTTGAATAGTCTCCAACCCTGTTTTAGATGCCTGTGAAACTCTGTGTAGTTGTTTTCCTATGAACATTACTAGGACCATGAAAAAAGATTATACCAGCTAAAAAACATTTGCTTTTTTTAATTTGGTATCTTCTAATTTGACAAAGTTTCAAAGCTTATAAATTTTGTACAAAGTATTATCATAAGTGTTCTAGAGTTTGCAAGGTAAAAATTACCTTAATAAGTATTTTTCAATTTATTCTGCTCCAAGGTTATTCATGTTAATCCTAATGTAAAAATTTGGCTCAGGCAGTGAATTTATTTTTGAAAATGACAGGGAACATTGTCAGAAAAGAGGAGATGTTGGTCACTAGCATTTTTTCCTTTTTCTCCGACAATGTTTTCAAAATTTTTGTTTTTCTTTTGACTCTTTACCAAACAACAAAACTTTAGGCTTGTCCAAATCAAAAGCATTTGCAGGCGATGAAATAAAAGTGACTGAAAATTTGAAATTTGTTTTGTGAAGAGTAGAAAACAGTGTTGCAAAAGGAGAAAATTCTGGTTACCTGCATTTTCTCCTTTTCCCATTGTGTTTTCTAAAGGCTTCCTTCTCAGGGTTGTCAAAAGTGGGGATTGTGTCAGAATGGGTTAAAGAGTTAAAACTTCGGGTTGTATTGTAAAGAGTCAAACAAATAAATGTTTTATATTACCATGTTGTTATTGTTTTACATGTTTATCTTGATTTTAAGATTATTTGACCAAATAGAGTAAAATTCAATTGGTATGTAACCTATGTTCACTAAAAAAGAAAGTTATATTTATTAACTATCCTATATTCCTCTACTGCTTATTATATTTCTTAAACTCTTTACCATACAACAAACTTTTACAGGTAAAATTAAACACATTTGCAGATGAGAAGTTGGATATGTCACAGAACATGAATTTTGTCATTGAACGAGTAGAAAAAATGTTGGGAAAAACTGAAAATGTTGGTAAGCAGCAGTGTCTCCTTTTCCTACCATGTTTTCCAAAGCTTTTTTGTCATGGTCATTAGAAGTGGGAAGTGTCTTGTAAAGGCTAAATGCAGTACTAAACAAGCCCATGTTTATCTCTATGAATGACAAAATTTTAGACTGGTCCAAATTGAAAGCATTTGCAGACGACAAAGTTAAAGTAACTCGAAAATTGAAATTTGTTTCCAGCAGGATAGAAAACATTTCTGGAAAAGAAAAAGAGAAAATGCCGGTTACCAGCATTCTCCTTTTCTGATAATGTTTTCTCTGGGTCATGAAAACCAGGGATTTTTTGGTAACGGGTTAAACAACCTAGAGAAAAGAAGGTGTCTGAAAGCACTATTAGAACGAGATGATACTGGTTACAGTTTCCAGCATTTTCAAGTTTTGGCACTAAGTTTTTGTCCCTTTTCAAGACATATTCAATCATTTTAGCCACTTTTTAACTACTGTCTGCAAAATTAATGCTTTCAATTTAGACAGGTATGAAATTCTGTTTTGTGGTAAAGAGTTGGATTTTAAATACCATCTTAGACCATACTAATAACTGTAAATATCTTGTCCCTGATAGCAAAATATCAGCAGAACCTATTTGAATTTGTCTATTCTTTTTGGGGGAAAGAGAATGGGGTTTAAAATATTTCTGAAATATGAAGAAAATGGTACATTTTCTAATTGTTTTTATCAGGGAAAGATTAACTGAAACTGGCTTTTGTTGAAGTATGCTTAGTATTTTGTTGCCGAAAAAGGAGAATTAACTTTGATTTCATTTAATTGTTAATAAACATTGAACTCTGACCACTTCATGGATTAAATAACTGAACATTAAATCTATCATTCATCCAAATAATTTCAGTCAAGCTTTTATTAGATATGGATACCACCGAAAAATAAAGAAAAAAAGTTTATAAAGGAAGTTATGAATTTTTGTTTCTGTCTTCAGCAAAAGTCAGTTCAGTAAAAAATAACTTTAATTTCCATGTTATCTTATGTAATTATCTAAACCTATAGACCCTATTTCTTTTTTCAACCCCTTACAACAGAGAAAAAAATTCTAATAATGAAAAACTATCTGAAATGACATGTTACCGGTATAATTATAAAGAGAAACACTTGTAGCAAAAAGTGAAAAGCTTTCTTGAAAGGAAAACATTTGGTAAAGAGAAGTGATTGCTCAAATCTAGCAAAAGTTCTTCCAATCTCAATGCTTTAAAAAGCTGTTACATTTTTGTGTTTAGTTGTGACTTGCTATTTCAGAAAGAACTTCATGATAGTATGTAAATTTGCTAAGCATAACTTTGAACCCACATGTTGAATAACATATCTTATGTGCTAAAGTTTGTAGCTAAGAAAAAATCTCAGGTAAGACATGAGATTCT
Organism: Tridacna crocea; assembly: GCA_943736015.1. NCBI lineage: Eukaryota > Metazoa > Mollusca > Bivalvia > Cardiida > Cardiidae > Tridacna > Tridacna crocea. The sequence goes on from OX031060.1 coordinate 47,983,618, forward strand.
GTGATACTGACAAGGAGAGTGCCAGTAGATGCATATCTCAGACATAAACAGCTTGTTCTTGAATCAGAGATTTTGTAATTAATCCTTTACCAATTGGCACAATTGTAGACTTGCAGAAAATGACACTTTCTGCAGAAAGTAATTGTTGTAAATCTGAAATAGAAATTTGCCTTTGGGAAGGTAGAAAACATTGTGGGAAAAGGAGGAAATGCTCGATACCAGCATTTTCTTTTTCTCCCATAATGATTTCAAAAGTATGTGCTTTCCTTAGGGTCATTAAAAGTTTGGAATGTGTGGTAAAGGGTTAATCAGGGCCCACATTTATCAAAAAATGTAACTATTAGCCTGATATCTTGAATTCCAAATCTAGCCATCTGAGTGGAGGAGCCATTCTGCCTTAGCCTATCAGATGGCTAGTTATGGGGTGTATTGAGAAATTAGGAACTGTTTTAGAATGGTTCATATTTTTTGTCCCAGATTTTTAATTGTACATAGTTTTTTTTGCCTGGCTGTTTTCAGTTATTGTCATAGCTCTAATTATGTCTAACTACATCTATGCAAAAATTGGATGTTTCATAATGTAAATCTTTACCAGTACATCATACTTGGACAAGCTATTAATTATCATAAAGGAAAACCATATAACAAAGGGCAGGTAACCATTAAAGTATTTTCGACACAGTAATGCCCTTTTTTTTCCTCTAGAATTTTGGCTGAAAATTAAGCAACTTCATCTGAGTGTTTGCACATGCATGTGGAGCTTTTCTTAAGCAGAGGACCAGTATTGCATGATTTATTTCCTAGTCTTTCAATTAGCTGTCAACTATCAAAAAGGGGACCCATATAACATGGGCAGGTAACCATCGATGTATTTTTGACACAGTTGTGCTGCTTTCAACAGAGAACTTTTGCTGAAAATCAAGCAACTGTGGCTGAGAGTTGGCACCCACATGTGGTGCTCTTATTTTTACTCAGAGAGATAACGTGGCATGATTTCTTATTAGTGTCTTTTAATCAGAGGTTATTTTTTCTTTGCTTGGTAATGAAATTTAGCATTCTTAAGTGATTGAAAATGACTCGCTTTTGGCCATTACTCAATATGCCACAGTTGCAGACTGGAATGATTGAATAATTTAATGTTGTTGTCTGTAAGGGGTGAATTGCCACAGCTGTCAGTTTCCTTCATCCTTCATCTTCATCTTAATACCAGCAGCTATTTGACTTTTGATGAGGTAGTTTGTATTAATGATTCTGAAGAAAGGGGAGAAAAGTGGGCCTTTCTTTTAGATAATGAGACTCACTAAGCCCTTGATTAAAAATTCCTGTAGATAAGGGTCGGATTTATAACTTACGAACAGTTTAGCCATGGAGGTGTCTGAAGCAATTGATAATATCAATGTTTTCAATGATAACAAAAATGGCTCAAGGATTGATCAAACTGAATATGTCTTGCATTACGTGAAAAGGGGCATTCGGATATTTGCGTAAAGTGCTGTCACCGATCAGCCTGCGCAGTTCTCGCAGGCTAATCCGAAATGACACTTTCCGCTGTTGATGTAATTTTTTGTTTTGCACACGTCCACTTGAGCACAAAATGTATCGTAGTCGTAAAGTGCTGTCTCGGATTAGCCTGTGCGGATTGCGCAAGCTGATCTGAGACAACATTTTACGCAAATGTCTAAATGCCCCTTCTTGCGTGTTGCAAGCCATATGGTAGGTTAGAAGTCATTTTGGGAAATTGAGTAAATACTGCTGATCAGCATGATTTCCTTCTCCCAGGGTGTTTACAAGTCTTCTCTAAAACATGGTATCATTGTCAAAGGATTAATATCTAACTTAGGAAATAGCTCTGTTTAGAACCAATAAAGTTTTTTCCACTTCTTTCTTTCACCTTGCCATTTTCATAATCTTGCTCATAATAGGATATTTTTCTCGTAAGAATTAAAGCATGAACAGCTTTTCATTACAGTTATTCACTTGAACTTCATCTTTTCTTATTTTGATTCCCATTATGATAAAATCAATTGCATTATACCTTTGCTTACATATTCAGATTTTTTTGTTTTTGATACAATAAACTTTGAACTCAGTGTTTAGGGGAAAGAATCACAGCAATGTACATAAATGAAGTTCTCCATTTTCATAAAAGTTCCCTGGCTGTGCACATTATTACATGTGAAAAACCATGGAAGCAAATTTGATAATCCTAAGGGCAAGGGAGCCACCTGAATTGAATTTTCAAATTGCAAAAGTTCCAGAAAATGTTCAGTTGATAATTGATTGTAGACTACTGTTTTTGACTCTGTTCATGTAAATGTTAAGCAAGTGACTTGGAAAGACCAGTCTATATTGCACACTCTTAAAAGCAAAACACAACAGTGAGCAAACCAAGTTTTCATCTCAGCTGCAGTACAAAATGACAGTTGTCTCCTTGTCCTATTCTGTTAACTGATAAATGGATATACAGTACAGTGTATTAACCCTTTCCCAAACAACTAATTTTAGACTCTTCCAAACTGAAAGAGTTTGCAGACGACAATTTTAACTTTCATAACAATGGCAGAAAATTATATGAAAGTGCAGAAAATACTGTGAGAAATGGAGTAATTACTCGTTACAAGCAGACATGTAAAAACAAGGGCTTGTTTGGGAAAGGATTAATGCGCCTAGTAATGTAAAAAAGTTTACTGATTCTAACTCCTTGTATTTATTTCATTCTCAGATAGTGCTTAACTCACTTTTTTAACTTCAAGCAATGCAAAAACATATATTATTACACCTTATTTGATTATTTATATATAAGCAAAGCATAAAATAACCCCAAAACTGTTGAACTCATATTTGAGCCATGCTGTATGAAAAAGGGTATTAATGCATCTGCAAAAAGAAATGTCGACCCAGGTCAGCCTGCTTAGCCTGACCTAGGCAGAAACTTTCCACTATCCGTTAATTTTCTGTATGTCCGGGGTCCAGTCTACCTCATGGTTTACATGGTTGTTAACCCTTTACTGCATAGATACTTATTTTGACATATCAACAACAGACAGCTTTTGAAAACATTATGGGAAAAGGAGAAATTGCTCGCAATGAGCAATTTCTCCTTTTCCCACAATGTTTTCCACTCAATCAGATATTTGTATCCTCATTTGTCCATATTTTTGACATCATATCTTTATTTGCTGCTGAAAAGGAAGAGCCTCAAATTGGCATATCAGGGTTAAATGAATGAATGAATGGATAGCGTGTTAAGGCTCGTCAACAACTTAGGTCATATTGGGCGCACTTACTTAGTAAACAATAATGCCAGGTGAAAATAACATACATGTGGAACAACATAAGACAAACATGATAAATGAGGAATGGACAAAACACAAAATGATGCCCCTTTTGTCGCCTTTTACGACATGCATGCTGTCACATTTGCTCCGCCAGATGAAATGGCAGATGTGACGATCGGGGGACTGCAGTGGTTTATTCTTATACCCCCGATTAAACCACACAGGGTCCCACAGGCCAATTGATTCCCATTCCAAACCCTATTTACATCGAGAAAAAAAAAATATAGGATTTGTAAAGGGCTAAGCAATGTGACTATTATGGATTAGGAAGTATGTGATCCTTTCCATGGTATCATGCATCACAGAGATGCATTAAGCCCCCTTTTGCCAGAGCATGGCTCATTTTTTTTTGTCTAAATACAACACTTTCATATTAGAAAATATTTAACTTGTTCAAATATCTTCATAATGAAAAATGGATTTTGTGTGATAAGCGGATGGCTTCTTTTAACCCTTTTCCGCTCAATCCCTACTTTTGATGACCCTGAGAAAGAGAGCTTTTGAAAACATTGTGGGAAAAGGAGAAAATGCTGGTAACCAGCATTTTCTCCTTTTCCCACAATGTTTTCTACCCTTTAGAAAACAAATTTCAAACTTTCAATCACTTTTATTTTGTTTTCTGCAAATGCTTTCAATTTGGAGAAGCCAAAAGTTTTGTCATTTGGTAATGAGTTAACTCTTTACCAAATGACAGACTTATCCAAGTTAACCCTTTACCACACTGACAAAAATTTAAACCTGTTGAAATGAAAGCATTTGCAGATGACTATTTCAGAATAGCTCAAATTATGTGACTTTTGTATGAAAAGGGTGGAAAACACTGTGGAAAAAGGAGAAAATGCTGTTTGCCAGCATTTTCTCCATATTCCAGAATGTTTTCAAAAGACCGCATTACTCATAACTCAGGGTCGTTAAAAGTCAGGATTGAGTGGTTAAGGGTTAAGAACCTCTGCAGGAAACAAATTAAACTTGACTAAAATGACAGGACTAAAGTATAGACATTGTTAGAAAATGAGAAAATTGTGCTTTACATCATTTCTTCTTTTTCCACAATGTCTTTTAAAGCAATGTTTATCAGAGACCATAACATTTCTGATTGTTTGATGGAGAGTTTAGTGCATTTGTTCAAGATTTTTTTTTCATCTATCATTTCTTGTATGGTACTTGAATCATTATCACAGTAATAAAAAATGTATTTAGTAGAGTACCAATACACTGGTCATGTGCAGTTTATAATATTTTTACCATTTCCAACAATTCAAAACTTCAAATTGGTCTGATGGTAAGATGGGTTTGTTATGTCTCTGTATTATCTCTACATTTAATTATGTTATGTAGACATTATTTTTAGTTGATGGATTACAATAATATATCAAAAACTCATAAATGTCTTTCAAACATTTTCATCCTACTAGATTGGGCATATTCCATCTTTTGTGAATGATCTTTAATTTATGTTTACCTTTATTTCCAATACATTTCTTGTAGTTGTTGTTGTTGTTGAATTGGAATCTGGGATAGTCACTTGTAGCAAAAATTTAGAGATTAAACAATTTTAGAGGTTCCTTCCTGGGATTATTTTATTTAGAATATTTCAATAAGTTTTCTTAATGTTATCAATTAAGTATCACCTGTCACAGAATTAAAGGAAAAAAAAAAAGGAGGATTTTTTTTTATTTTCAAACTCTGACATCAGTTATTGTTATTTCAGGTTGATAAGAACCCCAATGGCACAATACGCTACACTGATTTCTTAGATAAATTCTATGGACAGAACACTGGTCGCCAGTCTGTAGCTAAATGGAATACAGCAGGAGTTTCAAATGGGATCCCAAGGTAACGATTATGGAATGTTTTGTAATTTATAAACCTTACAGTGAGTAGTAGCAAGAGCATTTGTTTTGCTTCATCCTTCACTAAACAATTTGATGTTTTAATAACCCTGCTGCAAAAGGCTTTTAAAAACATTGTGAGAAAAGGAGAAAATGCTGGTAACCAGCATTTTCTTCTTTTCCTGCAATGCTTTCTTCACTCACAGAGACAAATTCCACAATTTTATCTTCATTTTATTCTTTGTCTGCAAATGCTTTCAATACAGAGAAGTCTAAGGTTTTGTTGTTTTGTAATTGAATGACTGATTGTATTGTAGTAAAATGCTGTTTCAACAGCTAAGGTCATATCTGGGTGGTCAGTGCACCTATGCATGTGTTACCTGGCTTTCTCACACTAGTACTGACACAACTTTGTTTCCTTATCACTGACTACTTTTCCCACATGAATCAGAGAGGAGAGATAAAACATCGCTTGAAAGAAGGTTTGCCTTGATGGGTATTGTACTCGCAACCATTAACCCTTTCCCAAACGACAAATTTTGGACTCTTCCAAACCGAAAGAGTTTGCAGACGACAATTTTAGATTTTGAGAAAATGGCAGAAAATTCTCAAAAAGGGTAGAAAATACTGAGGGAAAAGGAGAAATTGCTCCTTACGAGCAATTTCTCCTTTTCCAACAGTTTTTTTCAAAAGACTTTTACTGCAGACACGTAAAAACGAGGGCTTGTTTGGTAACGTGTTAAGTCACAAGTCAGATACTCTAACCAATGGGTTACCCAGGCAGGTTGTTGTTTTGAACAGGCTTGAACTTCTTTACATGAGCTGGAGAGAAAGAGAAAGTCTATGTGAAGCCATAATTATGATGGGTGTTCCTGGCTTAGCGTTTTAGATTTTGCCTTTGTACTCTAGGATTGCATCTCTTCATTTGGTTTTGCCTCCATAGATGTGGCTTTTGGCAACACACTGCAGAACCCAAGCCCAGGCCATGAACTAGTGAAACCTAGGAAATGGTTATTAGCCTTCATATAACAAAAATCTTAACATGTATGTACATTTATTGTTTTTAGAATGATTCCACCTCCAACCCCTAAGGAAATTAATGTGGATATGATTGAAAAACAGCTTAAAGAAAAGGTATTGTAAAAAACTGTTTTTTTTTTTCCCCATTAAATTTCGTTGGATTGTAATCGTCTTCTAAGAATAGTGCCTTTTTCAAATACCTTATTACATACTACTGTTTCTTGATTTACTAGTATTTATTGCATGCAGTAATCTGTGCAGTATCTTACTATTAAACCTATCTGAAAATCAAGACAAATGTTTTTTTTTTCCAAACAAAATCTTTTGTCACACACACACAAAAAAGGCAAAATATGAGCCATGCTCTGTAAAATGGGGGGCTTACCGCATTTTCAAAAAGTATCAACCCAGGTCGGCAGTCTTTGCAGGCTGATCTTAGCCGAAACTTTCCACTATTGGTCAATTATCTGTTTGTCCAAGGACCAGTCTACCGCATCATTAAGTTAGTTATTGAAAAAAGTTAATAACATTGATCCACGAGTATGTGATGGGTTACTCGGTGCCATTGATTCTTGGAGATGCATTAAGCCTCCTTTTGCTGGAGCATGGCTCATATATACTTCCTATTTAATGTGACTATTTCAAAATTGTTGCCTAAAAAGTTTGACAATAATAACACTTAACAGAAGCATGTGGCAATTTATAAGAGTTTAAGGGATAAGAAATTTAAGTTTGTAGGCTGAACTAATTGTTGAGATGTAATGAGATCATTACTCCCTATGAGTGCTCACTTGATAGACCAGGGTCCATATTCACCAACCATTCTTAAGAACATTCTTTGTCTTGTTCTTCAAGATTTCCTGACTGTGAAAGTAACAGAACTAACCATTTGGTTTAGCCAATCAAAAGTTCTGTTACTTTCACACTGACAAAATTCTGAAGAATAAGACTAAGAATGTTATTAAGAATGGTTGGTGAATATGGACCCAGATATGTTCAGTTTAGAAATAAGAGCATTTTCAAAGCTGCTTTGTCAAGAATGTTTCAGTAAAGCCGACAGTGTAGAACCAAGGTCATACTGCTTGCTCTGTGCTGTATAATCTTAATCTTCACAGGCTTCCCTTTACAACTAAAAATGGGAAAGGCAATGGTGAAAGAAATTGTAATAGTGTGATAAAACTTTCAGATTGAGACCAATTTGAAGTCTGTTGTGAAGGCCTTACAGCTGTTTGACTATAACAGAGATGGGAGAATACAGAGACATGAAATGAGGCGTGTCATAGAAAATTATTGTTTCAAACTCTCAGACCAGCAGTATGATAAGTAAGTATAGAATAAAGTTATGTAACTTGTAGTTCTCTAGCACAAATTAAAGAAGACTGAATTGGTATTAATTCTCTAGAAAAGTACAACATTTTTCACTTGCCTGCATCCAATGCATTTGCAGACAATACATGTACATGAAAATTCACCCAAAAAGCAGTTTGATTGGCCAAGACATTGTATCTGCTAAAAATTTGTCTGAGGACATAATGAGTAAGGTAACTTTGGGGAAATGAGCTTTCGGAAACATTGTGGAAAATGGAGAAAATGGTGGCAACCAACACTTTCTGCCTTTCCCACAATGTTTCCTATCATTTTAAGACATATTAATTAAATTAAGGCACATTTAATATGTCTTCTGCAAATACCTTCAAATTGAACCACTGAAAAATTAAGCAGTGTGGTAAAGAGTTTGAATATGTGATCACTGAATTTGCTTAATATGAACCATTTCTTCTCTAAGTACATGGATTGATTCATTGATTGAAAGGTGTTTTACGCTGCTTTCAACATTTCAATCTTGTCACAGTGACAGCTAACATATTCATTTCATCAGTACTTACATTATAGACTTGGGCTTTGAAGTTTCTTGCCATGGACACTCCCACAAAAAAGCCAGAGGATCCAAAGAGACTCAAAACTCAGGCCTTCTAGGTCACAAGACCTATACTTAACCACAGAGTCATGCAGGACTACTTTCTCTTACTATAATGGCATAAACAAATGAAACATGCTCTTGGAAATGGAGGCTTAATGCATCTGCGAAGAGTATTGACCCAAGTCAGCCTCTGCAGTCCATGCAGGCTGACCTGGGCCAAAATTTTGTTGTTTGATTTTCTGATTGTCCAAGGAGTGTTTTTCTGATGATTAAGTCAAATGCTAAAAAAAGAGGATGAAGCAAGAAGTATGTAATGGCTTGCTTGTTATCATGTGTTAACCCATTACCTCCCTACTTTTGACCACTCTGAGAAAGAAGCCTTTAGAAAACATTGTGGGAAAAGGAGAAAATGCTGGTAACCAGCATTTTCTTCTTTTCCCACAATGTTTTCTACCCTTCACAAAACAAATTTCAAATTTTCAGTCGCTTTTATGCTGTCGTCTGCAAATGCTTTGGTTTCAACAAACCAAAGATATTGTCGTTTGGTAATGAGTTAAGCCCCCTTTTGATGGAGCATGACTCAAGTTTATTTCAACTCATTGGATGTACATGTATTTCTAATTCCAGATTGTGGCAGAGATATGACTTTCATCACACTGGTTTAGTGAATTATAAAGATTTTCTTGCAAGACTAGGTGTTAGTGTCAACTCCAGAAACAAACCACAAGAAGATGGAGCCATGGCTGGTCAGTTCTTAACCTTTAAGTAAATCATTCGATTTTCAGTGACTTTGAGGAAGGCAGTTTTTAAAAACATTGTGGGAAAGGGATGAAGTGCTAGTAACCAGCATTTTCTCCCAAACCCTTTACGAAACAATCCCTGGTTTTAACAACCCTTAGGAAGAGGTGGTCTGAAAAGATTGTGGTAAAGGAGAAAATGCTGGTAACCAGCATTTTCTCCTTTTCCCACAATGTTTTTTACTCTTCCAAAGTCTAGTTTTATTTTTTATTTGTAGTCTGCAAATGCTGTGAATTTAGACTAGTCTAACATTTTTTTGTTTGTTAAATGTTGAACAATAATGTTTTCTATTCTTTGAAAGTATGACAACTTCTGACTGGCTAAACCATTCAGTTTTGCCAATCAGCAAAATTTGTATTAATTTCTATATCTTGAATTAGACTTGGGATAAAATTAAGAAAAGTGGGTGAATACATACTCTGATCTTTATTTATGCTGTCCACAATTGAACATACCATCAGCAGCAGTAAATGAGCTATGGCTAGGTGATGATGTTCTTTTATCAATTTTCAGCTTTGAATTGGCAACAAAACAAACACAATACTCACCATCGAAGCTATAGACAGAGACAAAATGATGAAGAAATCCTGAAAACAATGAGCTTTAGAGAGATAGAGATAGAATTTAGAAGAAGGGTAAATATGACTAAATCATCTGATGAGTTAGACTTTTTTTTGATGATGCTCATTTGAATTGTTAGTAGGGAAGGCTCACAAATTTTGTTTGAAATTATAGTTGACTAAGGTCAGCACCAAAAACTATTTCTAAGAAGTGGTAAAAGCTTCAATTTTCTTAACCCATTACCACACAGTCCCTACTTTTGACGACCTAGAAAAAGAAGCCTGGTAACCAGCATTTTCTCCTTTTCCCACAATGTTGTCTACCCTTCACAAAACAGATTTCGAATTTTCAGCCATTTTTAAATGTATTTTGTTGTCTGCAAATGCTTTCAATTTGGACAAACCTTTGTCATTTGGTAATGAGTTGATTCAAAAGATGCCACAAAAATCAGCAATTTTAGATCTAATATGAGCCAGCATGCTCAGTTCAGTGTGATATTATCATCAAAATTAACCTCTGGGTTCTTGAAGTAAGATCGTGCTAGAAGCATTTTCACTAAGCAGTGTATATGTCTATGATGTTGAAATAAGAAACCATATAGAATCAACTTTTTTTATGGGTTCCACACAATAATGTTAACCCACTACCACACAATGACAACTTTAACACCTTTGAGGAAGAAGCCTATACAAACAATTGTGGGAAAAGGAGAAAATGCTGGTAACCAGCATTTTCTCCTTTTCCCACAAAGTTTTCTACTCTTCACAAAACAAATTTCAAATTTTCGGTCACTTTTATTTTGTCATCTGCAAATGCTTTTGATTTGGACAAACCTAAAATATTGTCATTTGGTTATGAGTTAATCACAGTAGTGGAATACTCAACAAAAGTTGTCCTCATAGCCATTTTACAAAAAATAATTGATTGAATTGAATATTTCAGATGAAAGAGAATTATGTGAACCTGAAAAAGGCTTTTATGACATTTGACCGTGAGTTAGATGGGTTTATTGCCATTGAAGATTTGGAAGCCATACTGTCACAGTTTACAATACCTATGTCCAAACAGCTATTTGGTCAGTTGATGGAAAGGTAGGTACCGTATTTTCATTGTTTCATGTCAAATTAAAAAAAAAAAATCATTCAACTATTTAAAGATGGAACTGTGTAAAGAAACATATCTACTTATTTTTAGATTTTTTTTCAGCAAGCCTCAACAATCATACTAGTATGTTCCCCTGTTTATTCAACAAAATGTCATTCTGTGCAAATCCAAGATCAGATTAATTTTGTTCAGTGACAGGCAATAGAATTTTCTTTATATAATATAATAAATTTGCATATGAGATTGTCTTCAAATAAGATGGAATATTGGCCTTTTTATTGCTAATATCTTAAATTTGATTTTGATTTTTATATTAGTAGGCTGTGATCATTAATTAATCTTTTTTGTGAAGAAAATATTTCAATTTTTGTATTGATACAAAGCTCAGCACATGATTTCAAGCTTACTGTACGCTTTGACCTGCAATGAGAATACAAATGCAACTTTGGTATATCAATTTTCTGATCTTTAATTGATCACAGGAATGATTTGAAAATTGTTTTAAAAATCAACAGATTTGTTGACTCTGATCCAAGTATCATCTCTCCTTCAAAGTCAGAAGTGTTCAGATATTAACTGCATTAATTTGTGTATATGTTTCTAAACATATTTATAGATGTGGAGTTCATGCTACTGGCAGGATAGGCTGGGAAGATTTTCTGGAAAAATTCCAAGAGCCTACAATGGTTGGAAATGGACAAACCATTCCTATCAGGCCAAATCACAAGTAAGCATGATGAATTGATTGGGATTTGTTTACTGTACTTATTTAGCATATAGTGTGGAGTACCTATCACAACTGAATGGCTTTTTCAGCAAGTGTTCATCTTGATCAGACATTACAAAACGAAGTAGTCTGATCTTTTAACTACATGATCTTCCATATTGACATAGTCTGGCCTAATTGTAACTTTAAATCTGTTATAGAATGATTGTGTGTTTTAATAAACTGGAGGCAGATTGCTTTTGAAGAGAAAATTCTAAGATTTCCCTTTCCAAAATGTTTTTCTATCCTTTCAAAGACAAGTTCCACCAACTAAGCTGCATTTAATCTATTTTAATGCTTTCATTGTACGCAAGTCTGAATTTTGTGGTCTAGTAAAACTTGGAAACAATTGCATCATCCTGCCCATTAGTGAAATTCCAGTATTAATTTTAAGACCAACCATCTGATCGCCTGATAAATTTGTGAACCAACTCATTTATTAGCTGTAAAATGTAAGATACTTGTATACTCATTTTCAACCAGTATCTTAAGCAGTTAATCTTTATTTCATCAGAAAATGATGATTCTTATATATGTATTTTCATGCCAAATGTTGCCTCAGATGGTTGCAAGGCTACTTAGACTAACGACCGCTAACAACTGATACACTTTTCTTTTTCTTTTGGCCCTCAAAAAAATCACCGTTGTGTTATTTCAGGTTTTAATTAAGTAATAGATTTCCTATATAAGTATTTGTCCCTTACACAGTATGTAACAATAATTTTTCTTTGATTACATAACTGGCTAAATTGAAACCATCAAACCATCTGTCAAATTTTTACAGTGTTTTTGATTTCTCTCAGGCTTTAACCCTTTCCCAAATGACAAATTTTAGAAGCTTCCAACTCAAAGAGTTTGCAGATGACAATTTCAGATTTGATAGAGATGGCAAAAAGTTCTCCAAATGGGTAGAAAACACTGTGAGAAAAGGAGAAATTGCTTGTTATGAGCAATTTCTCCTTTTCCCACAGTGTTTTCAAAAGACTTATACTGCAGACATGTAAAAACAAGGGCTTGTTTGGGAAAGGGTCAAGGATGTTTCTTTTGAATTTGGTATATTGTATGTTTTTTTTTACTTGTTTAAGATTTTTCCCAATCAAAGAAGGTATAAAGACAGTAGAAGTGGATGATATATGGAAGCTGCTGTATAAACATGTACAGAGAAACTATGCCTCTATCAAACACGCCTTCTTACAAATTGACATTGTGAGTAGACTTTATTTCTGCGCTTACATGTCAACCCTTTACCCCAAAAGGTATTTCTATGGTATCTCTAATTGATTCTAAATAACAGCAAGGATGAAACCATTTCTTATGTGTATTTGACACCTTTTGATAGCATAGAAAACATTATGACAAAAGGCGAAATTGCTTGTCACGAGCAAAAGTTTTCCAAAGGCTCATACAAGCAATGCATAGAAATGAATATCTATGAGTAAAGGGCTAAGTTATATTCTGTGAAAAGAGTATGTAATGCATCTGCAAAAAGTATCGACTCAAATCAACTTGTGCAGTCCGCACAGGCTGACTTATTTAGAAACTTTATTTTTGGTTAAATTTTAGAATGTCCAAGGATTTCTACCTCAAGATTCATGGGAGTTGTAAAACAAAAGTAGATTTTGTGGGTTAATAGTTTTGTGATTACTTGCCAGGTATAATACATCACAGGGATGCATTAGCCCATTACCACACAATCCCTACTTTTGACGACCCTGAGAAAGAAGCCTGTAGAAAACATTGTAGGAAAAGTAGAAAATGCTGGTAACCAGCATTTTCTACTTTTCCCACAATGTTTTCTACCCCTCACAAAACAAATTTCAAATTTTCAGTCACTTTTATTTTGTCGTCTGCAAATGCTTTTCTTACGAACAAAGTCCGTAACAAAGAAACAAATGAATAAATGCATGGCAGAAATAAGGTACCGAGCGGGATTCGAACCCCGAACTCCCGGACGCAAGGCCAATACCATAACCACTGAGCCAAAGAGATATCTCCCTGACGCAGTAGCCAGGTATTGTATTTAAATCGGGAGAATGCCATGCAGGAAGGAGTGGTCTCCCGTAACACACCCCCTCTTAAAGTCATCATTTATTGATGACTCAAAGCCTTATTAGGCAGGAAGTCCGATTTTGGACAACAAATGGGATTAATGGCTCAATGGCCAATCCTGGACCAGCCCCCATCTTACGAACAAATTCCGTAACAAAGAAACAAATGAATAAATGCATGGCAGAAATAAGGTACCGAGCGGGATTCGAACCCCGAACTCCCGGACGCAAGGCCAATACCATAACCACTGAGCCAAAGAGATATCTCCCTGACGCAGTAGCCAGGTATTGTATTTAAATCAGGAGAATGCCATGCAGTAAGGAGTGGTCTCCCGTAACACTTTTGATTTGGACAGACCTAGAATTTTGTCGTTTGGTATAGGGTTAACTCTTGACCAAACAAAAAAGCTTTAGACTGGTCCAAATTGAAAGCACTGCAGACGACAAGATAAACACTATTCAAAAATTGAAATTTGTTTCCATCAGGTTAGATAACATGTGGCAAATGGAGAAAATGCTGGTTACCATCATTTTATTCTTTCCCTCAATGACTTCAAAAGTCTTTTCTTTCGGGGTTGTTGAAAGTCAGGATTATGTGAAAAAACAGTTAAACCCCCTCATGCCAGAGTGTGTTTCAAATAATGATTTTTGAGGAAATATATGTGTTTTTACCTGTTACAAAACCTTTCTGTATCTCTGTGACCTGTGGATAGTAAGCTTTTGAAAACGTTGTAGGAAAATAAGAAAATGCTGGTAACAAGTACTACCTCCTTTTATCCATAAAGTTGATGACCCTATAGAATACAAATAGTATCATTTGAGATAAGGCATTTTTGTCTGCAAAAGTTTTCAATATTTATAAATTTAAAATTTTGTCATCTGGTTAACAATAAGAATTTCTTCACTTGTCCTAAATCAGTGAATAAAAAATGCTCAATGACAAAACTTACAACATTTAACTCTTTACCAAACAACAGAATTATAGACTGGTCCAAATTGAAAGCATTTGCAGACAGCAAAATGAACATGACTGAAAAATTGAAGTTTCGTTTGGGAAGGGTAGAAAACATTGTGGGAAAAGGAAAAAATGCTTGTTACCAGCATTTTCTCCTTTTCCCATAATGTTTTCAAAAGGCTTTTTTCTCAAGGTCTTTAAAAGATGGGATTGTGTGGTAAAGAGTTTAAGATAATATGGTCATAATTTTAGAATTTAAATGTACTGAATTAGAATTGTCAAAATCGCTATATATAGATCTGTAGATCTATAAAAGCAACCAAAGCTGTCCTCAGCATCAGAATGATAAATTTTTGTTATACTATTTTTCTTCTTCAGAACCGAAAAGGAAAAGTAACAAGAACAGAACTAAGGAATCTTCTGGATAAATTCAACATCCGACTACAAGATGAACAGTTCAAACAGTTGATGTACAGATTAGACCCCCATCATACCAACAGTATCTCCTATCACAAGTTCTTGGAACTGTTTGAGGAAACAGATACAGCTGTAAGAATACTTTTTGTTGATTTGAAGAAAGTGTTGGTTTACATGTTCTTTAGTTCTTTAAAATGCAGTTCTGACTTTTTACATCTTTTAGGAAGAAGGCTTCTATGAGAAAAAGTTCATTTGTACCTACTTCAAATATGTAGTCTGTAGGTATTGTCAGTTTGGAAGAGTCTAGAATTCATATGTTTGGTTGGGAAATCATAACTACATAGTACTTTTAACTCTTTACCACATGAGAAAATTTTCGACTGGTCCAAATTGAAAGCATTTGCAGACGACAAAATAAAGGTGACTGAAAAATTGAAATTTGGTCTGGGAAGGGTAGAAAACACTGTGGGAAAAGGAGGAAATGCTGGTTACCAGCATTTTCTCCTTTTACCATAGTGTTTTCAAAAGGCTTTTTTCTCAAGGGTGTCAAAATAAGGGATTGATTGGTAATGGGTTAACTTGTAAGAAAATTCATGTATTGGAGAGTTATGTGGAGAGGAAGTTATGATAACCGTTTTTATCAGGTGTTCTTTATGTTTACAAAATTTAATAGTATTTTGCAAATAATAAATGAGGTAAAATAATAGCTTGGGATTGACAGAACTGTTCTTTTTATGCCATAGTCTAACTTTCCATCTTTCCCAAGCTTAACTCATTACCAAAAGAGAAAAATTTAGGTTTGTCCACATTGAAAGCATTTGCAATCGACAAAATAAAAGTGACTATAAATTTGAAATGTGTTTTGTGAAGGGTAGAAAACATTGTGGCAAAAGGAGAAAATACTGGTTACCAGCATTTTCTCCTTTTCCCACAATGTTTTCTAAAGGCTTCTTTCTCAGGGTCGTCAAAAGTAGGGATTGTGTGGTAATGGGTTAACTCTTTTCTCATAGGACCATGGGACAAGAACATGGACTTGACCAAGTTGAAAGTTTCTGTACATGACATTTCAATTGCGACTCAAAAGATGGAAGTTGTATTCATTAGAAAAGATTGTAGGGAAAAATAGAAAATGCTTGTTACCAGCACTTTCTCCTTTTGCCACATTGTTTACAAACTGGTACCTCTGCAGTTTTGATAAACTCAGGATTGTGTGGCAAAGGATTGAGCACAAAATAAAAGTTTCATTAAAGAATCTGAAGGAAAAAAAACAAACATTATATAACAATCTAGACTTGCCATAGATAACACATACTATGACGTAATTAATTCATATTAACACTGAATTGTCAGTTTGCAGGATGTACAAAATTTAGGTAAATATAATCACAGATCCATACAAGTATGTTGCATGTTTTTTTTTATGTTTTCTAAATGTTGTTATGGTGACAACATAAAAGCATTGTGTCATTGTCACTTTTTGCATGTAATTGTTTATTAGAATTCATGTTCTTGTATCACATGTTTATATTGTTGGAATGATCACATGTTTCTTGTGCATGAAATGACATAGTTGTTTGTTATGTTCCAAACAAATCCAGTGGTGCTATTCACCAGCATTACAAAGTGTGGCTCTGGTTTTAGGTTTTAACACTTTACCACACAATTGAAAGTTTTTATGGCTCTTAGGAAGAATCTATTTGAAAACATTGTGGGAATAGGAGAAAAAAAATGATATCCAGCATTTTCTCCTTTTCACACAATGTTTTCTAACACATGTCATATCATTTGAGCTACTTTTTTGTAACAATATTGACAAAACTAAATTTTTTGGTTTGATACAAGGTAAAGCTGAGCAGTTTGATTTGCTGAGGCATTAAATATCTTAGCCAGTCAAATGGCCAGTTTGGATTGGATTAGAAATGATGATGAATATATACTCCATACTTATTCTTGGCAAATCTTCAATCTATCAGTAGGTATAACAAAACCATAAGCAATATATTATGAAGGTTTAAATTTTCAACCCTTTACAAGACAACAAAATTTCAGCTTTGTCCAAATTGAAAGTATTTGCAGACAAAAATTTCAATGTAGCTCAAATGGTGCAATCTGTCTTTGATAGAGTAGGAAACATTGTGGAAAAAGGAGAAAATGCTGGTTACCAGCTTTTTCTCCTTTTCCCATGATGTTTTCAAAGGGCTACTTTCCAAGGATCAGTAAAAGTCAGCATTGTGGGATGAAGGGCTAATGGAGTAGCAGCATCATTGAATGTTTATTAGACTAACTTATTCGAAGTGAGAATGCCTGAGAGTGCCAAATTTAACACTGTTTACTTTTGCAGGTAGTGTAGGTTAAGATCAGGCTGGTCATAAAGTAGGCTTCAGTCTTTGATCAGTGTTGCTCTGTATTTTGTGAGATATTTTGACCAACAGCACTGAAATTAAAACATCCTGAGTATCTCAGAGAGCAATGTTTAACTCTTTACCACACAAAAAAATTTTGGACTAGTCTGAATTGTAAGCATTTGCAGATGACAAAATAAACTTGACTCAAAAATTGAAATTTGATTTGGAAAGGGTAGAAAACATTGTGGGAAAAGGAGAAAATGCTGGTAACCAGCATTTTCTCCTTTTTCCACAATGTTTTCAAATGCTTTCTTTCTTAGGGTCGTTATAAGTCGGGATTGTGTGGTAAAGAGTTAAGGAGGAGAAAGGTAAAATTCAATTTGTGAGGTGACAACAACAGACGTAGCAAAAATGTTATTGTGATAAGTAGAGTGTTTACAGCTTTTTCATTTGTAGTCACAAAACTGACATTTTCTTTCACTGTTACAGGAGGGTCACAAATGGTTAAATTCAGTTCACAGAGTCAATGAAGACCTGAAACCAGCCATTTTAGCATGGGAAACAGTTAGTGTTTTTTGTTTTCTTCACAAAACTATTTGTTGTTTAAGCCTTTCCCAAATGGCAAATTTTGGACCAGACCAAATTGAAAGCATTTTGCAGATGACAAATTAACAGTTGCTGAAAAGATATTTCTATATGAAAGGGTAGAAACATTGTGGGAAAAGGAGAAAATGCTAGTTACCAGCATTTCTCCTTTTCCCACAATGTTTTCAAAAGGCTTCTATTCCTGACCTGTAAAAAACCAGGGATTGTTTGGGAAAGGGTTAAACAGTTTCTTACTTCATTGTTTTATTTGATTCTACTGGCCCTTTTTATTTTGTACTTTGAAGGTTATTATGCTTTGAGAAAAGAGAGAGTTTAATTTGGTCAAAGATCAGGCTTGTATTCATCAACTATTCTTGAGAATATTCCTAGTCTTATTCTCCAATGTTTTCTGACTTTATAAATCACAAAACATCTGATTGGCTAAACCATTTGGTTTAACCAATCAGAAGTTGTGTTACATACAAATGTAGAAAATTCTGGAGAATAAGACAAAAGAACGTTCTTAAGAATGGTTGGTGAATATGTGCCCTTCTGGGCCCTAGTTCTTTGTCGTGTTCTTCAAGATTTTCTAAATGAAAGTAACAAAACTTCTGATTGGCTATACCAAATGGTTTAGCCAATCGGAAGTTGTTTTACTTTCACATTGACAAAATTCTGAAGAATAAGACTTAAGAATGTTCTTAAGAATTGTTGGTGAATAAGGACCCTGGTCAGTATACAAGGCTGCTTAAAAACACTTCACAGACTCTAAGTTAGAGTCTGTTTATGTACTGCAACAGTCTCATCATGGCTCCATGTCTTACTGGTATGTGTTTGGGATATCCTGTATTGATTCCTGTTGGCTGCAATGATCACATGGGACGGAAGATGAGACCAATTGATGCAAATTTTGTCACCTACAGAAAGGTCTATGTCAGTGAGCTATTAAATACGGTCCCTATCAAAGTTTGTTTAGATAATGCTTTTTTTTCAAAAGTGGGGGGGGGGCGGAGGGGGAGAGGGGGAATGGGGTGTTGTTGAATCTGATTTTATTTAACCCTTTGATATTAATCAAATATTGCCAATATGGTGGAATTAACCTCTGAAAGGGTAGAAAACATTTTGAGACAAGAAAACAAGCATTTTATCCTTTTTCAATATTAAACATCCAGATCATTAAAACTGCTGGATTGTCCAGCAAAAGGTTAATTGTACTTTTTTTTCCCCCATTATTGCTTTTTGTTTGTTACAGATTGAGGATATCTTAAAAGAAAAAATAACAGAATACTGGAAGAATGTGTCGGGTGCTCTGTTAGACTATGATTACAAGGGTAACGGCCATATAAGTCTACAAAACTTGAAAAAAGTGATAGATAATTATGTATTACCCGTATCTGATGAACATTTTCAAAGGTAAATTTTGTTTAAGACCTTAGCTAAAAATTCTGAGTTTTAGTGCCTCTGAGTAAATGGACTTATGAAAACATTGTGAGACAAGGCAAATATGCTGGTAAGCATAAGTTTACCATTAACCTGATCAAAAGTGTAGTTAAACTTTCAGACTAATTGTATGTGCACTAATTTTGCTATTTTATGGGTATTCACTAGAGAAATAATCTAGATCCTGAAACTAGAAATCATTATGAATCACAGAGACAGAACCTTTCAGCTAATCAGATTGCTAGTCTTTGAATTTAGAATATTATAATCTATATTTGGTATTGTTGGCAAGCGCAACTCTAATATGATCTGATTTTTCCAGCTTTTTTCAATTTGAATCTTGGTGTTTTTTTTTTTTTTTTCCCACAGTATGGTGAACAGGTGTGAGGACAAAACAGAAAAACAAGTTAACTATGTAGAGTTTCTAGAAAAATTGAAAGTTGATGTGAGACCAGGAGATACTGTGGGTCTAAGTACGCAAATCTTCGAAGGAAGCATAGAAAGAGAGATACGTAGACAAGGTGACCTTGATTATAGGTAGGTACTTAACCTTTTCCCACAGTGATTTCTACCCGTTTTGAGAAATTTCTGCCATTTTCTCGAAATCTGAAATTGTCGTCTGCAAACTCTTTCAGTTTGAAAGATTTGTTTGGGAAAGGGTTAATGATCCTAAGGAAGACAGGGCCTGTATTCACCAACCATTCTTGCGAATATTCTTAGTCTTAATCCCCAAGATTTTCTACATTTGTAAGTAACATGATTTAGGATTGGCTAAACCATTCTTAACCCATTCCCAAACAAACCCTTGTTTTTACATGTCTGCAGTACAAGTCTTTTGAAAACACTGTGGGAAAAGGAGAAATTGCTCATAAGGAGCAATTTCTTCTTTTCCCACAGTGTTTTCTACCCATTTAGAGAACTTTCTGCCATTTTTATCAAATTTGAAATTGTCGTCTGCAAACTCTTTGAGTTGGAAGAGTCTAAATTTTATCATTTGGGAAAGGGTTAAGACTGGTTGGTGAATACAAGCCCTACAAATTTTGAAAATATTGTAAGAAAAGAAGAAATACTGGCAAAATTTTTTTTTCCGTAATATTTTCTAACCTCTCAAATGCAAATGTCATAATTTGAGATACTTTTGATTTGTTGTCTGCATATTATATCATTATGAGCATGTATAAAAGTTTGTCATTTGCTAAAGAATAATTTTAGATTATGGAAACATCCACTGGTACTTTGCAAAGGGTATGCAAAGAAATTTATATTGTCCAAATTTGTATTAACCCTTTCCCAAACAATCCCTGGTTTTTATGGATCTGGAATAGTAGCCTTTTGAAAACATTGTGGGAAAAGGAGAAAATGCTGGTAACCAGCATTTCTCCTTTTCCCACAATGTTTTCTATCCTATCATAGACAGAAATCATCTTTTTAGCAAGAGTTGAATTGTCGTCTGCAAATGCTTTCAATTTGGTCTAGTCCAAACGTTTGTCATTTGGGAAAGGGTTAAGAGGGCATCTTGAACATTTGACACGTGATGATTAGATTATATCTGCATATTGGAAGTATTAGCCACAGCACACATGCCTGTAGAAAATAATGTGGCACTTTGGCACTACTGTGGCAATCTTTGATTGCTTATGTTAGCTGCCTCACCATTTTTTTGAAGAGAAATATATATTCTGTAAGTTTGAATTAGGATCTACATAACTCTATACCAGACAACAAAATCTTAACCCATTACCACACAATCCCTACTTTTGACGCCCCTGAGAAAGAAGCCTTTAGAAAACATTGTGGGACTAGGAGAAAATGCTGGTAACCAGCATTTTCTCCTTTTCCCACAATGTTTTCTACCCTTCACAAAACAAATTTCAAATTTTTCAGTCACTTTCAGTCACTTTTATTTTGTCGTCTGCAAAAACTTTCAATTTGGGCAAGCCTAAATTAATGTCATCTGGTAATGAGTGAAGACATGCACAACTGTAGGGATTGCAGATGACCCGTTAACCCTTTACCAAATGACAAAATTTTAGACTAGTCCAAATTGAAAGCATTTGCAGATGACAAAATGAAAGTGACTAAAGAATTAAAATTTGTTTTAGGAAGGGGAAAAAAAGCATTTTCTCCTTTTGCCCCAATGTTTTTAAAAGGCTTCTTTCACAGGGATGTTAAAAGTCGGGATTGTGGGGTAAAAGGTTAAATGTGTTTCTTTCGTTCCAGAAATAGGAAAATCACAGGAAACGCCCAAATAAGAACAGCTGAGATGACAGCAGAGGAGGTGATAGTTCGTCTCAAGGACAGAATGTCACAACATAGTCAGGAGTTCAGACAAGCATTCTTGTCATATGACAGACGCGGTAAAGGTCTGGTGTCCAAGAAAGATTTTAGACAGGTAGAATACACGATCACATTTAAGATTGAGTTCAGATGAGATCTTTAATATTTCTTAACCTATTACCACACAATCCCTACTTTTGACAACCCTGATAAAGAAGCCTTTAGAAAACATACTCGGAAAAGGAGAACATGGTGGTAACCACAATGTTTTCTAACCTTCCCAAAAATAATTTCAGTTTTTAGTCACTTTTATTGTGTCATCTGCAAATGCTTTCAATTTGAACAACCCTCAGATTTTGTTGGTTGGTAACGAATTAACCCATTACCACACAATCCCTACTTTTGACGCCCCTGAGAAAGAAGCCTTTTGAAAACACTGTGGGAAAAGGAAAAAATGCTGGTAACCAGCATTTTCTCCTTTTCCCACAGTGATTTCTACCCTTCCCAGAACAAATTTCTATTTCTCAGTCGCCTTTATTTTGTCGTCTGCAAGTGCGTTCAATTTGGACCAGCCTTAAGTTTTCTTGTGTGGTAAATTAAACGAGGCCCTTATATAATTGATCTGTGCTCTGACAATATAAGGTGTATTGAATCACTGTGATGCATTATACCTAGAAAGTTGTCACATTATTATAGATCCATAGAATCTATTTTGTTTAACCCTTTCTGAAACAAGCCCTGGTTTTTTACATATCTGCTGTAAAAGTCTTTTGAAAACACTGTGGCGAAAGGAGAAATTGCTCGTAACAAGCAATTTCTTCTTTTCTCATAGTGTTTCCTACCCTTTTTGAGAACTTTCTGCAATTTTCTCAAAAACTAAAATTGTCATCTGCAAACTCTTTCGGTTTGAAAGGGTTCAAAATTTTTTGTTTGGGAAAGGGTTAACCCTTTACCACACAATAAAATTTTGGACCAGTCCAAATTTAAAGCATTTGCAGACGATAATTTCAGTGTGGCTCAAATCGTGCATTTGTTTATTGATAGGGTAGGAAACATTGTAGGAAAAGGAGAAAATGCTGCTTACCAGCATTTTCTTCTTTTCCCACAATTTTTTCAAAGGCTTTCTTTCTCAGGGTTGTTAAAAGTCGAGATTGTGTGGTAAAGGGTTAACAGTTAAGTGAATCTGAAGGTTGAATGATCCTTTGATGTGCTGAAAATTTACAAAAAACAAAAAGTCTTGACTAGTGTTAGTCTGCATAATCCCAAGCTGATATAGGTTGATACTTTTTCCAGAAGTATTAACCTGTTACCACACAATCCCAACTTTTGATGCCCCTAAGAAAGAAGCTTATAGAAAACATTGTGGGAAAAGGAGAAAATGCTGGTAACCAGCATTTTCTCCTTTTCCCACAATGTTTTCTACCCTTCCCAGAACAAATTTCAAATTTTCAGCCACTTTTATTTTGTCGTCTGCAAATGCTTTCAATTTGGACCAGTCTAAAATATTGTCGTTTGGTATTGGGTTAAGCCCCCTTTTCACAAAGCATGGCTGAATTGTATGACACCTTTGTACTTGTTTTCTCTGACATTCAAATTATTCCATAAGTCATCACCAGGGGCGGATCCAGGAATTCTTCAGGGGCGGTTCAACTCGGTCAATCTCAGATATGCAGACAAGGACCCATAGCACAAATCAGTCGCCAATGAGTTGGAAGTCCATCAAAAAAAAAAATCTGGAAGTTTAGGGGGGTTCGTCTGAACCCCCCGAAGCCCCCGTTGATCCACCAGTGATGACCATACAAAACAGTGAAATTCATGTACATGTACTTAATTTACATGAAATGAAATTCATTCTGGGTTATGGAGCTATGTGTTAAGATAAGCACTTACATCCAGTTATGTTAGTATGATTTCAAAACAGACTGTTGTAAGGAATTAATTAGGAATTCATATTGGAGTAGAAATGGTTGGGTTACAAAAAATTAAGATCAAGTCCTTTTTGCTGTAATATCTTCATTTTCTTTTTCTGATGTTAATTCTTTTACCATACAACAAATTTATAGACTGGTCCAAATTGAAAGTGTTTGCAGACGACAAAATAAATGTGACTGAAAAAGTCAAAATTTATTTTGGGAAGGGTAGAGAACATTGTTGGAAAAGTAGAAAATGCATTACTAGCATTTTCTCCTTTTCCCACAATGTTTTCAAAAGGCTTCTACCTCAGGGTTGTCAAAAGTCGGGATTGCTTGGTAAAGTGTTAATAGGTTTAAATAAAAAACAACCTTGACCCAGATACATAGATCCAAGATTATAAACACCTACTCCTTCAATGAAGATGGTTTTAGAATAAAATGCTTTAGCAATGAAGTATTAGTTCAAATTTTATTACATACCAGTATCTTGATTTTTGTTCTGTTCAATTTTAGGTATTAGCATCATTTGGAATGCTGATGAACGATGAACAGTTCAACATCCTGGTATCTAAGTTGAACTTCAATGAGAGGGGACGCATGCTGTACCCTGATTTTATAACTAGCTTTGAGGACCCAAGAAGCATGGGTATGGGCGAGGAAATTCAACGCAGTGGAAACCACAGAGTTAATCCAATAAGAGGAGACCAGTTTGGAATGACCATTGAAGAAGTTGAGAAGAAATTAGCCAGTAAACTGAGGGAAAACTTTGCTGTGAGTGATAATAGAAGATCAGTGATCTTATTCACCAACCATTCTTAAGAACATTCTTTGTCTAATTTTCCAGAATTTTCTATATTTGAAAGTAACACAACTTCTGATTGGCTAAACCATTTATGGTTTAGCCAATCAAAGGTTATGTTTCTTATAAATTTAAAAAATCTTGGAGATGACGACTAAGAATATTCTCGAGAATGGTTGGTGAATACAGGCCCAGATTGTATGTACATGTAGTTCCCAAACCAAATTTCAATTGTTCATTCACATTTATGATGTCATCTGCTAATGTTTTCAATTTGGACTAGTCCAAAAATTTTTTTGTTCAGTAAACAGTTAAAGGCTCATTCTGCATGGTGTGTATTTAATATGTCCAAAGATATTTTCCACAGCTTTAAACAGCATATCTATAAAACAAGTGAAGAAAA
This sequence comes from Tridacna crocea, assembly GCA_943736015.1. Lineage (NCBI taxonomy): Eukaryota > Metazoa > Mollusca > Bivalvia > Cardiida > Cardiidae > Tridacna > Tridacna crocea. The sequence continues at coordinate 48,008,140 of OX031060.1, forward strand.
TTGAGTAACATTCACTTAACCCTTTACCACACAACAAATTTTAGTACTATCCAAATTTAAAGCATTTGCAGATGACAATATCATTGTGTCTCAAATGATGTAATTTCTCTTTGAGAGGGTAGAAAACTTTGTGGGAAAAGGAGAAAATGCTGGTTACCAGCATTTTCTCCTTTTCCCACCATGTTGTCTAAGGCCTTCTCCCTCAGGGTCGTTAAAGTTCTCATTGTATGGTAAAGGGTTAAATGCCTAAAGCTGGATATTGTTTATGTATAAGAATTTAGAAATAAAGAAAATGTATGACTGTACAGATACATGACGGCTTTTGAATAGGATCCAAAAACATGAAATTGATAGATGGAACAGTTCGCTCATTTTGTTCCTTTGTCTTGTTCCAAAGAGCCAGCAAACAGCATCTTTCTTATTTCTGTATGAGCCATGCTCTTTGAAAAAGAGGTTTAACCCATTACCACTCAATTCCTACTTTTGACGCCCTGAGAAAGAAGCCTTTTGAAAACACTGTTGGAAAAGAAGAAAATGCTGGTAACCAGCATTTTCTCCTTTTCCAACAGTGTTTCCTACCCTTCCCAGAAAAAAATTCTATTTATCAGTCACCTTTATTTTGTCGTCTGCAAATGCTTTCAATTTGGACCAGTCCAAAATTTTCTTGTGTGGTAATGAGTTAACTCTATACCAGACAACAACATTTGTATTAGTCCAAATTGAAAGCATTTGCAGACAGCAAACTAAATGTGTATCAAAAAGTAAAATTTGATTTGAGAAGGTTAGAAAATATTGTGGAAAAAGTAGAAAGTGCTGGTCACCAGCATTTTCGCCTTTGTCCACAATGTTTTCAAAAGGATTCTTTCCCAGGGTCTTTAAAAGTAAGGATTGTGTGGTAATGGGTTAATACTTCTGCAAATTATACTAGCCTGCACAGTTGTCAGAATCTAAAAAGTTTTGCTATTTTTAAACTTTCTACATGTCAAAGGGCCATACTAGCTCTTAATCAAGTCAGATGTAGACAACATGGATTTTTATGGATCCATAATCACGTGATGACTTGCCATAATCATGTGATGACTTGCTATAATGCACCACATTTTGCCAGAAAATGGCTCAAAAACATGTTTTTTTTTTTTATCTTGCAGAACCTTAGAGCAGCCTTTTACAAGTTTGATGAGAATCATACTGGAAACTTAACACGGGAAAATTTTCGGCGACTGCTGGACTCGTTTATGTGTTTTATGACAGATGAACAGTTCGAGGAATTCTGTCAGAAACATGGTATCAGTAGACATGCCAGAATATCGTACCCAGAATTCCTACACAGGTTTGAGGTCAGGGATACAGTCGAAGGTCATAAATGGCTTAATTCAGTTCATAGGTGGGTTGTTGCTTTATGATTATTGTTATTAGGTGCTTTTATTAACCCATTACCACACAATCCCTACTTTTGACGCCCCTGAGAAAGAAGCCTTTTGAAAACACTGTGGGAAAAGGAGAAAATGCTGGTAACCAGCATTTTCTCCTTTTCCCACAGTGTTTTCTACCCTTTCCAGAACAAATTTCTATTTTTCAGTCACCTTTATTTTGTCGTCTGCAAATGCTTTCAATTTGGACCAGTCCAAAATTGTCTCGTGTGGTAATGAGTTAACTCTTTACCAAACAACAAAATTTTTGACTAGTCCAATTTGGAAGCGTTTGCAGACAACAAAATTAAGGTGACTTAAAAATTGAAATTTGTTTTGGAAAGGATAGAAAACATTGTGGGAAAAGGATAACCAGCATTTTCTCCTTTTCCCACATTGTTCTCAGAAGGCTTCTATGTCAGGGTCGTGAAAGCCAGGGATTGTTTGGTAAAGGGTTAAAATAGTTGTCACCAGAAATTCAATATTAATCAGAAATGCTGCTCCACTGTCTCCTAGGAGAAAAAAAAGCAGAGAGACATAAAAAAAAAAGACCTGACAGAATTCTTTATTCTTTAAAGGTGTGGTAAAGGGTAAGGCATAGTTTTTGAAGTTATAAATAAATTTTTGAAAGCAAGATTCTTTATTCATTTTTTTTTTTATCGTTATTGTTTCAGATATAATGAGGCTCTACCTCCTCCACAAATGACAGCAGAAGATGCATTTGATATAATCAAAAGAAAAGCACATCAACATTTTAAAGATTTGTCTCAGGTACACGGTGAAATATGCTTTAACCCAATACCACACAATCTGGAGTTTTAACAACCCTGTAAAAGAAGGCTTTTTAAAAAACACATTGTGGGGAAAAGGAGAAAATGCTGGTAACCAGCATTTTCTCCTTTTCCAACAATGTTTTCTACTTGATCTAAGAGTAAAAACATCATTTCAGGTACATTGAATTTGTCATTTTCAAATGCTTTCAATTTGGATGAGTCTAAATTTTTGTCATTGGTAAAGGGTTAAAACACAACTTTTTAGAACTTTAAGAACAAATATTTGTTGTTATAATACTGATGCAGTGCATTATTCAGTTAAAAGTTACCTCTGATATGTTGAATAGCTCGCAGAAAAATGGCAAACTTACACTGATCAGTCATGTTCTGTGAAAAAGGGGCTTAATGCATCTACAAAAAATATCATTTCAGGTCAGACTGTGCAAACTGAAACTTATTGCTATTGGTTCAGTTTTATGCTTTACAAAGGACCAGTGCACTTCATGATTCCTTTGGTTTATAGACAAAATGGATTTTATGGATCCAGAATTATGTGATCGCTTGCTTAGTAAAATGCATCTCAGAGATACTTTAAGCCCCCTTGTGCTAGAGCATGGCAGAGATTTTTTCTCCATGTATTTTATTGTCTTTCTTGTTAGGCATTCATCAAAATGGGAAGAAAGGCCAGTGGAATGTTAAAGAGGAGAGATTTACGGCAGCTCTTACATGTCTTTGTAATGCCCGTACCTGACGACGAGTTTGTGAAACTTTGGAAATTGTAAGTATTGAGGTTTTCAGAGCTGTTTGTCACTAATCCTGAATATTGTTCTAATTTTTATTTCAATGACTAACCATTTGATTTGCTGTCATTTCTCTTAGTAGATCAAAGTTTTAAAATAAGAATCTGGGGTAAGAATGATATTTGAAGGTTATTAACCCTTTACCAAACAATCCCTAGTTTTTACGACCCTGAGATAGAAGCCTTTTGAAAACATTGTGGGAAAAGGAGAAAATGCTGGTGACCAGTATTTTTTCCTTTTCTCATAATGTTTTCTACCGTGCTAGAAACAACTTTCAATTTTTGAGTTACCAGTAAGTTTATTTTGTTGTCTGCAAGTGCCTTAAATTTGGACCAGTCTAAAATTTTGTCATTTGGTAAAGAGTTAAAAAAAGGCACTTGATTTTCATAAAATTTTAAGTTTTTCTGATGATACATGTTCATTGTATTCTCTTGATATCTATTGTAAGCTGTTCTGGTTTTGCAACATTTTGATATTTACAATACACTATTGGCAAATATCTAGGATTTAAATAATTACTTACTCACTGTCTTTTTTACAGTCCAATTTTCAAAATTACATATTTAACATTCTTTTCTATAGACTTTTCTTTATTAAGAATATTAAGAGAACTCAAACAAATGCTATGATCAATTGTAGATTTGATGATGCGAACTTAGGTTTCATCTCATATGATACATTCCTGACGAAGATTGGAGCATCTGAGTTCACCCCAGGAGATTTATTTGGTACAAGCACCACGATTATTGACCAAAGCAAACAGAATCTAGAAGAACTAAATGACACCCAGCTGGCAAAACACAAGCGTATAACTCAAAATCAGGCCACCCGCACAGGATTTATGACTGTGGAACAAGTTGAACAAGCTCTTAAGTAAGGACATGTATCATTACATTCTTTTTTAACCCATTACCACACAATCCCTACTTTTGACGCCCCTGAGAAAGACGCCTTTTGAAAACATTTTTGGAAAAGGAGAAAATGCTGGTCACCAACATTTTCTCCTTTTCCCACAATGTTTTCTACTCTTCACAAAACAAATTTCAAATTTACAGTTACATTTATTTTGTCATCTGCAAATGCTTTAAATTTGGACAAGTCTAAAATTTTGTTGTTTGGTAATGGGTTAACAGTGTTGGAACCTGTATATCATAGGTGTTTAATAATAGTACACAAGTTTTTTATATAAGCAGTATTATGAGAAATAATAGGTGAAAACTAGCGGAAATGCTTTCTTTACCTATTCCTTCTTACCAATAAGCTTTCAAGTTTTATTCTATTTGACTATCTCTCTCGGTTTCTTCGGAGGTCATATTTATCTGTTATTTTATAAATCAATTATACATGTCCAATCTCAGCCAATCAGATGGCTTATCTCTGAATACTAAAATTGAATTCAAGTAAAATTAGTCCATGACAGTCTTTTTATTATCTTATAGGACCTATATGTTCCTTTGTTTTAGTTTGGCTGTTTTCAAAGAAAAGATCTGGATATTTTCATAGCCCTATCATTTTCTGCATCAGTAGTGTCAACTACATTGCCCTGGGAACGATTTGATATATACGCATACCTCTCTTGTTACAGAAGGGCTAATAACTCTCACTTATAGAATTAAGACACATATTTGCACCCCTCTCAATTTAGAATTTTTAGGGAAAAAACAACTGCAACCATGTGGTTGCATCTTCGTGTTTTGGGTTGGTTTTTTTTTTTCAGAATGAATTTTTCCTGCTAATATAAAAAAAATACTTTGTAAGCTTATATGTTTTCCTTTAACTTTTCAGAGACAAGATCCGAGACAACTATGAAGGTTTCTATTCAGCTTTCAGGAAGTATGACACCAATAAAAAAGGTTACCTCTCCCTTCAGGAGGTACAAAAAGTACTCATTGACTACAATCTATTTCTGGATGATGATCAGTTCTTCACACTGCTGGATAGGTAACTAAGTTTTCACATGAACTGGTTCTGTTTTAACAATACAATATAGATCTTTCAAGGACACATTCTTTTATCCAAAAATTATTCCATGGATTACTTGTTGCCAAAATAATGGGATATTCTGTGGAAGATTATAGAATTATTGTTTAAGAAGAGAAAACATTAGCTAAATCTTTCTTAAGAAAATTTAAATAATAAAACTAAACAAATTGATAACCATTTTACTGTTTGTTAACTGATGAACACAAAAGAATATATGCTGTATAGATTCTTACATGGCAGGTTAAATTGAATCTATAAACACAGTGCAATAAAAGCATAGTAAAATCTACATCATTCTGTGCAGAGTGACATCACTGTATATAAAGTACAGTGCATCGGAAGTGACTGGTAATGTCTACATCACTCTGTATAGAGTGACATCACTGTGTATAAAGTAAGTTGCCTGTGGCAGTTCCATGTCTGATATTTTATCACATGATTTTAACAACCATTTTTCCCTCCTTGACAAAGGAAGAAGGAAAATCTTCAAGGATTTACTGATATCAACTGTTTGAATAAAAACTGACATCTATGAAAGTATATGAAATGCTACCAGTAAACATGTAAATCAAGTGTTTTTAAGTTAAAGGTTAGTTCAAAATTGGCCGATGTTGCATTTGAGATGGGACTTGGAGGGGGTGGGGTAATCAAAGAGGAACTGAAGCAACTATGACTCTAATGCTTGACAATACATTCTTCTTTGTCATTTGAAATGGAGAAAATGTAACAATAAAATGGGGTGTTTTTTTTTTTTAATGTTATGTTTCCTGCCTAAGGATTTATGGAAGTAGCTGTTGCTGGCAGAATGATACATGGTAAAACACAACTTTTTTCTAGTTTTTAGATCCCCACTTTTTGTCAGTCACTTGAACTTAGGTAGACTGTACTTTAACACATGGGCAGACCTGTAATGATATCTAAAATTTTAAATGGTATGAATTGAATTTATCTACATTTTGATTGCTGCACTGTTTACTTTTTGCCCCTTGTATAACTGCCTCCTCCAGGAATGCAAATAATGCATACTTGATAAAAGAGGCTTGCTTAAGAAGTGATTCTTAAGACAAGATTTTATACATTTTCTTCAGATGTGGGCTGACAACATCCAAGAGCAGACTGGATTATGAACAGTTTTTACATGCTTTTGAAGAAGGCAGAAAATCCAGCTATGGACGTAGAAAGGCTGACGTGAAGATAGAAGAACAACCCACTTTGACTATTCAAGAAGCTGAACATCGGTTACGAGAACTTGTTAGTTCACAAGTGGAAATTTTGGAAAGGGTATGTTAAGTTGTTTTAAAGATTAGATATTTTTCATGGATTTAAAACCCTGAGAAAAAGGCTATCTAAAATATTGTGGGAAAAGGAGAAAATATATTATTTAATGCTGGTAACCAGTTCTAAGGTTGCATTTAGACAAAGTGTCCTAGATTAGTGGACAATGTAGATCCAAGATAAGACTAATGATTTTGTACAGTCTGATCTTGATCTATGCTGGCAACAAAAGCTATAATTGTGAATCACACTGTTACAGTTGATATAATACTACTTTTTTACTTCATTTAGCAGACATTCTAACTCTTTTCCAAATGACAGAATTTTAGACTTGTCCAGATTGATAGTACTTGCAGACGTCAAAATAAATGTGGCTCAAAAATTAAAACTTGACTTTAGAAAATTAAAAAACATTGTGGGAAAAGGAAATGATGCTTGTTACCAGCATTTTCTCCTTTTCTCTCAATGTTTTCAGAGGGCTTCTTCCACTGGTTCATAAAAACAAGGAATTGTTCATTATAGGTTTAAAAAATTATAGCTTAACCCATTACCACACAATAACGACTTTTGACGACCCTGAGGTAGAAGCCTTTTGAAACATTATGGGAAATGGAGAAAATGCTGGCAACCAGCATTTTCTCCTTTTCCCACAATATTTTCTAACCTTTTCAAATCAAATTTTGATCTTTTGGTTACATTTATGTTGTCGTCTGCAAATGCTTTCAATTTGGACCAGTCTATAAATTTGTCGTTTGGTACAGAGTTAAGGAAAACTCTATGCTAAAAGCATCAAGATGTTTTATCCTTTTTTTCAGGCATTTGGAGCTTTTGATAAAGACCATACTAACAGAATATCTATACAAGATTTTAGAAGAGTATTGGATCTTTTCTGTTTCAAAATGACAGACACACAGTGGAAGGCAATACAACCTAAGTTAAACATGACTGGTGATAAAGTGAATTATGTGCTCTTCCTCGATAACTATACAATGTCAGATCAAGAGGTAAGTCCAAAACAGAGACTCTTCTTTTTATTTATGTCATGCAGTTGCTTCAGCTGTCAAAATGATTTAACCCTTTCCCAAACAACAAATTTTGGACCATTCCTAACCGAAAGAGTTTGCAGACGACAATTTTAGATTTGGAGAAAATTGCAGAAAGTTCTCAAAAAGGGTAGAAAACACTGTGGGAAAAGGAGAAATTGCTCGTTACGAGCAATTTCTCCTTTTCCTACAGTGTTTTCAAAGACTTTTACTGCAGACACGTTAAAAATCAGGGCTTGTTCGGGAAAGAGTTAAAAAACTTTCATAATTCTTTAACTTTGTTCCTTTTGGTCTTTTATTAGCGTGGATGTATTGGCACATCAAAGAATTTTGGAATTAACGATTACAGACATTTTGCTGATATTTGTGAATTTAAGACACTTGTTTATTAGTGGTATAATTGTTACGGGAGCAGAAGAGTTTGGGATTTTGCCAATTTGCAAAAATTTCCACATTGCAAAAATTTTCAAAAAGGTGAAAAAATGTGAACTGCTTTTTCTGTGTGTTCAGAAGGTGATATTTCAACTTTTTGCCAGATGACAAAATCAGCTTGTCCAGTTTGAGATAACAAATCACAGAGAATGGGATATATATTTCAAGAACAGAAAACATTGGGAGAATAGAAGAAATTGGTGGTAACCAGTATTCTCTCGTTCTTCCACAATGCACTCAAAAGCTGTCTTCCTCAGGCTCTTTTAAACACAGGATACTGGTAGTTTATTTAGTACTTTTCACACATTACCTTTTGAAATTAACTTGAGACAGACACTTTTGAATGCATCCATGTAGAACAAGAATACCGTAATAAACATACACTAAGATTTAATTCTTTACCACACAGTCCTGAGTTTTTATGACATTGAGGAAATTGCCTTTTGAAAACCTTGAGGACAATTACCACCATTTCAACTGAACTTAATATGTCGTCTGCAAATGCTTTCAATTTGGACTAGTCTAAAATTTGTCCTTTGATAAAGAGTTAATGTGTGAATCCATGTAAAGTATTGTGGCAAAATCATAAATAGCCCATAGAATCATTTTATCAGTTTACCAAACTTTTGTCAAAAGTGGTCCACAGGAAAAGTTGTCTGCACATTATGATGTGAAAGATGAGCCAGGCCACGGCCGGTTCTCCTGGTGGTGCACTTTTTAAGCTTTTCATTTAAACCTTGGTAATTTCAGTATGACAGACGGTCGTTAAGAGTAAGTATACTTGCAAGGGATGTGCACAGGAGTTAATATGGGAATCTTTTAAGTAGAAATAAGGACTTTCTTAACTCTTGAACACAACAAAATTTTAGACTGGTCCAAATTCAAAACATTTGCAGACAACAAAATAAATGTGACTCAGAAATTGAAAATTGATTTTAAAAGAGTAGAAAACATAGTTGGAAAAGGAGAAATACCTGTAACCACCATTTTCTCCTTTTCCCACAATGTTATCAGAAGGCTTCTTTCTCGGGGTTGTAAAAACCAGGGATTGTTTGGTTAAAGGTTAATGTTGATACTTTCAGTATGACAGAAGGTTGTTAAGAGTAAGTATACTTGCTAGAAATCTGCACAGGGGTTTGGATTGGGAATCTTTTGAGTCAAAACATGGACTTTCTTGACACTTATCTTAATTATGCCCCTGCAAAATAAATGTTTTCAGGGGTAAACAGGAATCAACCTGTCTGTCCGTGTGTCCGTCTGTCCATGTGTCTGTCCGTCCATGTGTCTGTCTGTGTACAAAATACTAGTAATTTTGTGTCGCAAACTCCTCCTACAGTTTTCCTTCAATTGCATTGAAACTGTGCATGTATATTGATCATATATTGAAGATTTACAAGACACAATTTTCAAGTGTCAACTCTACCTGGTTGAGGAATTATTCAAGTACAAGTTGTTTATTCGTAAATAAAGGCCACTGGCCCAAAATACATGATACAGTAACTGCAATAGCAAGAGTTGCATACATGCATAAAAGAGATTTAACTTCCACACACTTAACTCTTTTTCACTCATCTAGATTTTTAGCAACCTTGAATCAACCATGTTTGAAAACATTGCTGAAAAGGAGAAAATGATGGTAATCGGCATTCTCTCCTTTTCCAATGCTTTCAAACACCTCAATAATTAAAATTAAAAATTTTTTTTTAATCGTCTGCAAACAGTGTACATCAATATCTAACTGCAGAGAAATTCTTAAATAACTTCAATAGTAAAATGTGGGACTCAAGAATAGACTTGAAAGTTTCACTGAACTTACTAAGCAGGTTAACTCTTTACCAAACAACAACATTTTAGGTTTATTCAAACAGAAAGCATTTGCAGACGACAAAATAAAAGTGACTGAAAAATTGAAATTTGTTTTGTGAAGGGTTGAAAACATTGTGGGAAAAGGAGAAAATGCTGGTTACCAGCATTTTCTCTTTTTCCCACAGTGTTTTGTAAAGGCTTCTTTCTAAGGCTCATCAAAAGTAGGTATTGTATGGTAATGGGTTAAGGGTTAAATCTTATATGTAGAATATTTTTGCAACGTTTGATCTTTTTCAAGTGTTCTCACAGTAGTGGTTGATAGTTGATAGTTACTTCAAAATTTCTGAAAGCTTCATACCAACTTTTCTCTTTAACATGCTGAGGGTACCTGTAACTACTTTGTAAATCTGTGTAGATCAAGATCAGACAACGAAATCTACAGTCATGGATCTGAGCTACCTGATATTTTAGAATATTTTCTCGCCAAATCGGGTTTGAATATATCAAATCAGTCCTATTTACTGATAAATATAATGTGGTTTTTGTAGCCCTCATATTCTTCAAATCTGTAAAATGCAAAATGCTGCAGGTTGATCTCTTAAAATACTCATTGCAAGTACGGTAAACTCAGCACATCAAAAATATGCTCACTGTAGATTAAATATCTACCTAAGCAAATCTTAAAATTTGATGGTAACTGTTGCTCCAAAAGACAAAATTTCAGACTTGTCCAATCTGAAAACATTTGCAGAGGACAGACAAAAGATGACTCAAAGATTGAAATTTCTCTCCAGAAGTACAGAAAACAGTATTGGAACAGGAGAAAATACTGGTTACCAACAATGTATTCATAAGCCATTCTTTCTTAGGGTTTTTAAACTCAGGATTGTATGGTAAGTTTTCCAGTCATTGTTGCTGCAGTTTTCCAGTTGTTGTTTTTTATTTCCTGCCTATATAAAACCTTTAACCCTTTACCACACAATCCCAAGTTTTAAGGACCCTGAGCAAGAGAGCTTTTGAAAACATTGTCGGAAAAGGAGAAAATGCTGGTGATCAGCATTTTCTCTTTTTTCCACAATATTTTCTAACTTTTCAGAAACAAATCTCAAAATTTGAGCCGAATTCAATTTGTTGTCTGCAAATGCTTCCATTTTGGACCAGTCCAAAACTTAGATGTTTGGTAAAGGGTTAATCCAATGAATTTAGAGATCTTGTTTGTAATACTCATATAAGTGGTGTTTATTTTGTAGGACTCGGAAAGATGGCTGGCTACTTTACAAAAGTCAATCAGTTCACAGACCCCGCATTTGATGCCAATTGATGAGGTAGAAGAGAAGCTGAGAGAAGCTGTGAAAGCACATGCCTATAACCTCACGGCAGCCTTCATGGAGGCTGATTATGCTAATCTCGGAGTGGTTTCAAAAGATGATTTTAAAAATATCATAAATAAATCCTTGTTTCGGCTGTCTGATGAGCAGGTGGGTGGGCAACCATTAACCTCAAATCCTATGCCACATATCTGTAACTGTTTACCAAACAACATAATCTAGACCCTTATTAATTGAAAGCATCTTCAAAGGGCAGATGTGATAGTAGTATAAATGAAGTCAACTGCTTAGAAACTTAGAAAACATTGTGGGAAAATGTGAACATTGTGGGAAAAGTAGAAAATGGTGGTAACCAGCTGGTTACCAGCATTTTCTACTTTTCCCATAATGTTTCAAAAGGCTTCTACTTCAATGTCATTTACACTTGTGATTGTTTGCTAAATGGTCAACATTCCTGCCAGGGTAACATTTTTAGTACAGAACTTTATAGATAGAACAGACCCTCAATACTTGCACGTTTACTACTTGTTCTTGGATTTATTGAAGATGATGGAAGAAAAATAAATATAATGAATTATTTACTTAAAAAAAATCAGTGGATAAGTCAAACAAAATGTCTTTTTTTGTCTTTTTTTTTTTGTCATAATGTTTCTATTTCCGAGGTCAGCTTTCACCATAATATTTAACACAGTCCTTCCCTACATATATATTGGAAAGCTTAACTGCTGTGTTTTTATTAATTTTTAACTAACACCACTATTATGCATAAGGCTGTTCAACCTGATTGAAAATCTTTATTTTAATTGAAGATTTGAAGACATTTAGATATTTATGTCACTGAGACAGCTGAAAACCCATCTTAACCCATTACCACACAATCCCCACTTTTGACAACCCTGAGAAAGAGGTATTTTGAAAACATTATGGGAAAAGGAGAAAATACTGGTAAGCAGCATGTTCTCCTTTTCTCATAAAGTTTTCTAGCATTCCCAAAACAAATTTCAATTTTTGAGTCGCATTTATGTTGTCGTCTGCAAACGCTTTCAGTCTGGACAAGTCTAAAATTTTCTTGTGTGGTAAAGAGTTAACCCATTACCACACAATCCCTACTTTTGATGACCCTGAGAAAGAAGCCTTCAGAAAATATTCTGGGAAAAGGAGAAAATGCTGGTTAACCAGCATTTTCTCCTTTTCCTACAATGAATTCTACCCATCATAAAACAAATTTCAAATTTTCAATCACTTTTATTTGTTGTCTGCAAATGCTTTCAATTGGGATAAACCTAAAATTTTGTTGTTTGATACTGAGTTAAACCAGTGTCAAGTGGCTAATAAGATCAAGCAGTTGTAAAAGGTATGGTGTACCATCCTTGTGTGACCAGTAATATGTATTTGTCAATTTCAATTATGTTTACCAATGACCATAAAAATACATTGATTGTTGCAGGCAATTGCCTCTTTTCTAGGTATGTTTTCTTTTACCCTTATAAATGACTTGTTCTTTATAAAAATTTCGCATTTGTGTTACTTGTAATGTTTTTGGTATGTCTGCAGATGACTTGAATTGCAAGAGGTAAAGTATGTTTGTCCATAATCTGCCAAATAGTTTATATTCAATTTAATCTGTATTAAAAAGAAAATTATTTTCATAAAGGTTTTCAAACGGTTCAAAAAAGTGTATATTAAAAAAGGCATTTGCATCTGACCAGTGACGCAGCCAGTCAGATATGTTGGAATTATAGAAGTTCAGATGAAAAGATTTACCTTCATTTGAAATTCACTGGTTGCAATGATGCTAATTAATCTCATCATCTTTGATCATTTTCAGTATGAAAAGTTGTGGCCATCTGTTAATGTGAATGAGTTTGGAAATGTTGAGTACCAGAACTTTGTAAAATCCTTCTCTTCTGAACCATTGGGAGCCAAACTTCCCCCACCACCTCCCACACCATTACAGAGATCCAATACATCCTTACAGAAACGACCAGAAAGTATGGCAATGAGGAGATCTTTGACCAGGGTATACTTTATTCATTACACATATTTTATCACTTTTATACTCTCCAACAAAGTGTGGGGAATACTATCCAATTGTCAATTTGTCTAAACTAAGTGTTGGGTCTTTTTTTACTGATGTAGTGACAAAGCAACAATGTGAGGAGTATTAGTCGGCTTACGACTCTTCTAGTATGAAAAAAAGAAAGGTATGATAATGGTTAGGGTCTAAGGTCCAGATTTTATTTTATGGGGTAAATGTAAATATTTGTACTTTCATGGGTAGCTTAACCACTAGTGAAATACTGAATATTACATGTTTAACATCTGGATTTTAGTCAAAACATACCTTTTTTCGTATGGCTGAAGTGATGGAATATGTGAAAATTCATTACTTTTTTCTTTCAAACCAGTTATATCTTTAGGTAATGTCACGTTCATGATGTCATTATTTCTGCAATGTAATATTTTATCTTTATCTCAACAGTATGGTGTCAATTTTAAAATTTTTAGTGTGGTTTGTTACAAAGACACCTTGAGGTATTGTCATAGCTGTAATACTGTTTATCTTGCAAAAATACTGGCATTTTCTTATACCTATGTAATTAATTTTGGCTTTGTCAGGGGAACCTATATCAGATTGGTTGTATTGGGGTTTAAAGCCACTTTAACAGCTAATGTCATATCATGGCGGTCGATGACGCACATGTGTTTCCTGGCTCTCTCACACCAGTACTTACACAACTTTCTTTCCAAAGCCACTGATTACTTTTCTCACATGTTTTGGCAGAGGTAAGAGATGAAAACATGCCGAAAAGAAAGTTGGCCTCAACCAAGTATCGGACTCACAACCACCAGGTCATGAGTCCAACATGCTCACCTCTGAGCCACCCGGGTGGGCCAAACCTATATCAGAACAGCAGCTATCCCTATGGACAGTTATGTCCCTTGTTTGACTTAACTCTTTACCATACGAGAAAATTTTAGACTGGTCCCAATTGAAAGCATTTGCAGATTACAAAATAAAGGTGACTGAAAAATTGAATTTTGTACTGGGAAGGGTAGAAAACACTGTTGGAAAAGGAGAAAATGCTGGTTACCAGCATTTTCTCCTTTTCCAACAGTGTTTTCAAAAGACTTCTTTCTCAGGGGCGTCAAAAGTAGGGATTGTGTGGTAATGGGTTAAGATTTATATGGAAAAAGCAACTGAAGCTGGCACCCATGTGATCTGCTTTGTTAACCCTTGTATTGCTAAGCCTGACTCGCAGACATTTTGTGGAAAATTTCATTTTAGTTATTCAGCAGGGTTAAGACTTCCTGCTTGTCAACTACAATCTTCTCTCTTGATGCTGACAAAAAGTTTGATTATTCTTCATTACCTCAGAATGATATGTGACAATTAGAGTTAAATATAGATAGTCACTTTATAAGAATTGATTCATTCTTTCACATTAAATCCTATTACAATAATATACAAATCTTTCAACCTTTTCCTTCACAGCTTGACATGTCTCGCAATTCACGTGCAGGATCAAGAATGGCCACTCCATTAGTAAATGCAGAGATTGCAGAAAATGTGGTCAAAAATACAATTTATAGAAACTGGAAACAAATTCAGCAGCAGTGTAGACAGAGAGATGTGGATAATTCTGGAACAATCAATGTTGTTGATCTGAAAGGTAATGTTTTGTTTAACCTTTGACAAACCATCCCATGTTTTAAGGATACTAAAATAAAAAAAACATGTTTGAAAATGGTCTGGGAAATAGAGAAAATGCTGGTAGCCAGCACTTTCTTCATTTTCCAGAATATTTTCTATCATTACTAACATAAATCCCTTCATGTTAGGTTAATTGAAATTTTTGTCTGCCAGTGATTTCAAAGTGGACTATTCTAAAGTTATGCTGTCTGATAAACAGTTAAAACTCATAATTAGTAGCATTTATGTAAGTTCTTTTAAAAGTTTTTATTCGTATGCTGGACAAAGAATCAGATTTTTTTCTTCTGTTACATGTACAAGTAAAAGTAGTACTTTTGTATCCTAATCTGAGCCACAGGTAAATGAGAAGCAGAGAGTCTCAATTCATATACTATACATGTGATTTGAGACACTGTCACTCACCGTTCATCTTCGATTGGATTAGAAGTGAAGTGATATTTTTACTGCAAACAAAAAAAGAGCAACTGATAACACTTTGAGCAACATATCTGATCTTATAAATTTTATCTGTTTGTAGATCAAACCTTCAATAAATAAACATTAATTCCTTAGTCAAAATTCCATATGACCTTTGTTTGGAAAAAGCTGAAGTTATTTCCATCCGATTTGATACAAGAAAAGTATAATTGTATGCTGGGGTAAATACAATTTGATAAGCTTAAAAGGGAAAATGAGCAATGGCTTTTAACTCTTGTAAAAACGACAACATATTGGACTTGTTTAAAAGCACTTGCAGATGAGTATTAATTATTGCTCGACTGACTGGATTTTTCCATGAAATGTCCAAAAACATTGTTTGAAAGCTGAAAATTTTGGTTACCAGCATTTTCTCATTTTCAACCAACATTTGAAAAAGACTTCTTTCTCATGATCGTTAGAACTTGGGGTTGCTTGATAAAGGGTAAAAAAGCAATTGCTTATTTCTCTCTTAGCAGTATTTTTCGTTACTGTTCAGAAAAACTGTTTTCCTTACCATCAGTGTCATGCATTTGTCCCTTTCATGGGGGTCAAATTGATAAGTGTGACATTTTTATATTACAGAAATTTTGGTCAACTATGGAGTTGATTTATCCAGTGAAGAATTTCTAAACCTAATGACAAAGTATGACCTTAAGGAAAACGGAAGCTTTTCCTATGTGGAATTTTTACGTCATTTCATTTTGAACTTGAAACCGCAAGATGAGCCAACATCACTGCTAGCACGACGCAGAATACAGACACCAAAACTTGTGGTAGGTTATTGGGATAAAACCTGGGCTCGTATTCACCAACCATTCTTAAGAATATTCTCCATAATTTTCTACACTTGTAAGTAACACAACTTTTGATTGGCTAAACCATTCAGTTTAGCCAATCAGAAATTGTGTTACTTACAAATTTAGGAAATCTTTGAGAATAAGACTTAGAACATTCTCAAGAATGGTTGGTGAATACAGGTCCAAATTTGAACATAAGGTTCAGTACTGTTACAAAAACACATACTTTTAGACTTTTCCAAAATAAAAAATTTGTGCTCAAGTAAAATAAATTCATAGTTAAATGGTGGATCTAGCTTTTGAAAAAAGAGAAAACATTGTGGAAAAAGGATAAGATGCTTTTCCCACAATTTTTCAGAATGGCTTTTTTCTCAGGATTGTTAAAACTTTGGATCATGTGGTAAAAAAAATTTAAACCTTTGTTGAAAGTAGCAAGTAACAGATAAAGAACATTGTGCCTTTTAACCCATTACCACACAATCCCTACTTTTGACGCCCCTCAGAAAAAAGCCTTTAGAAAACATTGTGGGAAAAGGAGAAAATACTGGTATTTTCTCCTTCTCCCACAATTTTTTTTACCCTTCAAGAAACAGATTTCAAATTTCCAGTCACTTTTATTTTGTCGTCTGCAAAAGCTTTTGATTTAGACAAACCCAAAATTTAGTGTTTGGTAATGAGTTAAAAAATCCAAGAGTGTATGGATAGATGCTATAGTAGCCATGTTATAACTGATTTCTTGTTGAAAATGATGTAAATAACCATCCATACACTTAAGTTTTTAACAAGTGTGTATTTTGGTATAGCAGTAGCTCATATTTCTAAATTTCTGTGAATCAGATCAACAGTAATTTTGCTGGTGCAAAAGTAAAATACTTCATCCCATCCAATCAACCCTTTACCAGATACCCTTATGCTTTCATAACCCTGCTGAAGACAACCTACGAAAACATTATAGGAAAAGGAGAAAATGCAGATGGTCAAAGGCTAGTTTTAAAAATGTATTCAATTCCTGTAAGTTTGTTCTTTTATAAAGAGTTAACCCTTTGCCAAACAACTCCTGGTTTTCATGATCCTGAAAAAGATGCCTTTTAAAAGCATAGCAGGTAACCAGCATTTCATTCGTTTCCCACAATGTTTTTTTGCCTTCCAGAAACAAGTTTCAATTCTTCAGTCACATAATTTTGTCTTCTGCAAATGCTCTCAGTTTAGGCTAAAATTTTGTGTTTGGTAAAGAGTTATATGACGTTCAGGTTATGGGTTTTATGTTTGAAATGAATATAACTGAAAAAACTGAAATTTGTATTGCGAAGGGCAGAAAACATTATGGGAAAAAGAGAAAATGCTGGTTACCAGCATTTGCTCTTTTTCCCACAAGGTTTTCAAAAGTTTGTTTTTTTTCTCAAGGTCGTTAAAAGTCAGAATTCTCAGGGTCATTGAAAGTCAGAACTATCTGTTAAAGGGTTAATCAAAATATGTAAGAAGTTTACTGTTTTTTACAGAGAAGTGCAGGAAGTACAAGTACTCAGTTTTTCGATGCCATGATGCGAGTACGAGATAATGTCACGACAAACTGGAAGGAAATGAGACGATGTTTTCGGGCCATGGATCCAGCAGGCATAGGTCTTGTGGATTCTATAGACTTTAGACAAGTCCTGAGACAGTTCAGTGTTAACCTAGATGAGGACGAGTTCTACCATCTTCTCTCATACTATGATAAAAACATGGATGGGAAAATCAGCTATAACGACTTTATCCGTGCCTATTTACAGCATTCTTGAAAGTAGTGGAAATAATGTCGCAATGTTCCGTCGTACATTCTATGATTTTTTTAATCAATATTTAAACAACTGTCCAAGAAACTGATAGCAAATATTTTTTCATCATTTTTTTTTTTTTTGTCTTGAGCCTTTTTTTTTTTTTTACCAATGTAGAATATAACTTCAAGTCATGGTTTTGTATTGTGATTAAGACTGTGATACTTTACTCAGAGTGCTTTAGAGAAGATTCTGTGATACTTGAAACATACAGTATTTTTTAGGTTTTCTGTCCTACATTTTAACTACTTTCATATCATACATATTTTTTATCTCTTAACAAAAATTTGCTTTG
Source organism: Tridacna crocea (assembly GCA_943736015.1). NCBI lineage: Eukaryota > Metazoa > Mollusca > Bivalvia > Cardiida > Cardiidae > Tridacna > Tridacna crocea. The sequence continues at coordinate 48,026,069 of OX031060.1, forward strand.
AACAAAAAAATTGGAAAAGTTGTCACCTTTTATTGTCTGTACTTCCTTCAAAGGGTTCTTCCATCTTTAATCCTTATGACTTTTTTTATAGAATATCAGTTATGTGTCATTTTGTTAACTACAGATTATATCTGTTTAGAAACAATGTTGGCAGTGAAACTCAACTGCGAAAAGATTTTAGCCATGCTCTGTTAAATGGGGGCCTTAACGCAACTGCGAAAAGTATTTACCCTGGTCAGCCTGCGCTATGCGTGCATGCTGACCTGGGCCCAAACTTTTTGCTACGGATAGATTTGTTTGCATATCAAAGGGCCAGTCTACCTTATGGTTCAAAATTTATTGTTGTGGATTGATAATTATGTAATGACTTAGTTGATATAATGCATCATGCAGATGCATTAAGCCCCCCCCCCACCCCCACTTTTCCAGACCATGGCTTATATGTGAACATGCCCATGTTTACTGATGTACAATATGATTATGAACTATGGTCTTTGAAAGGGGGTTTATTGCATCTGCAAAAGTATCAGTCAACCAATGTCTCCAGTCTGCATTAACTCACTACCAAATAATCTATGGTTTTTACGACCCTGAGAAAGAACCCTTTTGAAAGCATTGTAGGACAAGGAAAAAATGCTGGTGACCAAATTTCAATTTTTGAGCTACTTTTATTGTCATTCTGCAAGTTCTTTCAATTTGGAACAGTCTAAAATTTTGTCATCTGGTAAAGAGTTAAACCCTGTTTTCAGTGAGCAGTTGATATCTTTATAATACATTCGTATAATATACAGAAAAAGATAACAGGACACCAAGGGATTATATTTTACTGTTTTTTCAAGAGTGTTTGTGAGCATTTCCTTTTCATAGTTAAACATTTGTTATGCTCCCAAAAGGGGAGGGCATATAGTCACCGCTTTGTCTTTTTCCCCGTTTTTTTTTTTAATTTGACACTATGTCATGGAAAAAGGGGGTTTATTGTAAATTTCTCCAGTGACCAACCATTTACTGACAGCCTTCACTTTCCTAAAAAGAGACCTGTTTGGGGAGCTTATTCTGTCTGTGACGGCTCTTGTTTACTATTGTAGAATGTAAATGGTGACCAGGCTACACAAAAAATGCAGCCTGATCTTTGATCTACATTTTTCGCTATTTTTTTTGTTATTCTGACAAAAATTAACCTGAAAACTGCACTTTGAAGGTATTAATATATACCCAGCAAATATTAAATGCTTGATGGGTAAGCTTATCTTCATATTGACTGTTGTATTTGTATTTTTGGAATGTTGAATATAATGGTCATTCCCACTCCTTGTGAAAGAAGTCAAAGCGCAATCAATCTATTCGTGTTTGTACCAGAAAGTATCGGCATCCTGCAGTGATCAGTGCACAGTTCAATACATTCATGTTTACAATTGACTCCTGTACCAGTTTAATCTGTCAATTGTTACGGGAGACCACTCCTTCCTGCATGGCATATACTCCCGATTTAAATACAATACCTGGCTACTGTGTCAGGGAGATATCTCTTTGGCTCAGTGGTTAGGGTATTGGCTTTGCGTCCGGGAGTTCGGAGTTCGAATCCCGCTCCGATCCTTATTTCTGCCATGCATTTATTCATTTGTTTCTTTGTTACGGACTTCGTTCGTAAGATGGGGGCTCGTCCGGGATTGGCCATTGAGCCATTAATCCCATTTGTTGTCCAAAATCGGACTTCCTGCCTAATAAGGCTTTGAGTCATCAATAAATGATGACTTTAAGAGGGGGTGTGTTACGGGAGACCACTCCTTCCTGCATGGCATATACTCCCGATTTAAATACAATACCTGGCTACTGCGTCAGGGAGATATCTCTTTGGCTCAGTGGTTAGGGTATTGGCTTTGCGTCCGGGAGTTCGGAGTTCGAATCCCGCTCCGATCCTTATTTCTGCCATGCATTTATTCATTTGTTTCTTTGTTACGGACTTCGTTCGTAAGACAATGTTTTAATTTTGTTAGGTCATGCTTTATGTTAAACAGTTTATGTATGAAACTTTTAATCTTTTCATGTTAGTCATACGATTGTGATATATGGCTGTTGAGTGTGAACTGCCTTTTTGAGTTTCAACTTTTTTACTTTTGTATGTCAATGTGTTATTTATTCTTATGCCAATAGATGCCATGTACATATCAACATGCACATACATGTATCAAAAGAAAAAAAGAAATGATTGGGCAACAATGAGCATTTAACTCCTATAACGTTGGTCAGTGAGGATATGAAATTCAACACAGGTTGAAGTTTGTGATAAATTTGGCCTTATTAATGCACAACAATCATTATAGTTCCAAGCTATTGCTTGGTTCTAGGTATATAGATACAGTGTATGTACTGTATCGTTACAATTTTGCATTATTTTGAAGTGATATCATGGGTGAATTGTGATATTAAAGGAAGCGTAGTATTACAATCATTTAACTCAAATTTTTTTAGACTCATCCAAATTTGAAAGCATTTGGAAATGAAAAATCAAATTTAGCTTCAGTGATACAATATTCCTATAAAAGGATGGAAAACATCTTGGAAAAAGTGAAAATGATGGTTACCAGCATTTTCTCCTTTTCTAATGTTTTTGAAAGGCCTCATTTTTCGGGGTAATTAAATCTTGAGATTTAGTGGTAAGGGGTAAAAAAAACACACACACAAACCAGAAAATGAATTAATGCATTCTGTAATACATATATACATGTCTGTACATCAGTGCATCTATCCATATATTATAAAGTGTATGTGTGATTCTTTCTTTTTTAATTTTGAGTTGCATGACCTTTACTCTACTGTGTTAGTATTATCCTTAATAAATGCATATCTTTTTCTGTACTTGTATTTGCTTTCCTTATACAGTCCCCATACATTGCTTTAATTTTGTAGCAAGAAAAGGTAAGGTAACAATTGGACAGACAGACTGACCAACAAGAAATGTATGTGTTTAGTTTAAGATATACACATCTTTCTTTAATCCAAATATTGCTAAATGCATCTCATTGACCATTTGTGAACAGTAAAGATCAAGATCAGATTGCACAGAATGTGTTGCCTGATGCTGAATCTATACTGTTTAGTGAAGAGATATCATATTTCTACCCCCCCTAAAAAACCTTTGAAATAGCAGCATCTATGTTTTCACTAATGGTTTTCAACGGGTCCAAATTGAAAGCATTTGCAGATGACAAAATAAAAGTGACTGAAAATTTGTAATTTGTTTTGTGAAGGGTAGAAAACATTGTGGGAAAAGGAGAAAATGCTGGTTACCAGCATTTTCTCCTTTTCCCACAATGTTTTCTCAATGCTTCTTTCTCGGGGGCGTCAAAAGTTGGGATTGTGTGGTAATGGGTTTAAAGTTTCATTTAACTTTTTTAGCAGGTTAGCTCTTTACCAGTCAACAAATTTTTGGACTGTATCAAACGCCAAGCATTTTCAAATGACAAACTCTTTACCTTTAAAAGGAACTTTATATGAACAGACACCACCAGATCCGGAGTTAGATACGCTTACCACTGGCTACACAGCAACGAAGTTTGCCGAAACCAGGTATTGAACTGACAACCACCATGTCCGATATAAGTCAGATATGCTAACCTCTGAGCTAGCTACCTGGCCTACCTAGATATTGCTTTTGAAAAACTAATCATATAGCAACTGATAGCTCTACAATTTTCTGTACAATGTTAGAGATATCACACGTCGTAGTACTTTGAAGACAGTGTGAATTCAAGATCAAACATCATAGAAAAACTAGAGCTGTCACTGAATGCAACTTACCGGGTAATACCCCTGCCAGCGCTTTGACAGAAAAAAGTGTCAAGTTCAAGGGGAGATAATTCCTCAACTGGGAAGAGTTGACACTTGAAAATTGTGTCTTGCAAATCTTTAATATATGTTCAATATATGTGCAAAGTTTCAATACATTTGAAGGAAAACTGTAGAAGGAGTTTGTGACTCAAAACTACTAGCATTTTTTATACAGGCGGACACATGGACAGACAGATGGACACATGAATGGACCGACACACCGGCTGATTCCAGTATACCCCCAAAAACATTCGTTTTGCAGGGGTATAATAATCGTAGATTCCATATTGTATCAAACTAATTTTACACAGACCTATAACAATACAATTACATGTAGTACTGAACTACGTGTACATTCAATTGGAGGAAATCCACTTTCTTGTCATTAACTCTTTAACCCATTACCACACAATCCCAACTTTTGACAACCCTAAGAAACACTGAGGGAAAATACTGGTAACCAGCATTTTCTCCATGCTGGTAATCAGCATTTTCTCCTTTTCCCACAATGTTTTCCACTCTTCACTAAACATATTTCAAATTTTCAGTCACTTTTATTTTGTTGCCTGCAAATGCTTTCGACTTGGACAAGCCTAAAATATTGTCGTTTGGTAAAGAGTAAACCAAACAATCCTGGGTTTTGATGACCTTCATGAAAAAGGCCTTTGAAAACATTGGATAAAGAAGAAAATGCTTGAGTAACCAGCATTTTGTCCTTTCCCTGCAACATTTCTCTACCTGTCCAATGGGTCAATTTGAATTTGTCACCTGAAAATCATTTTGATTTGGACAATTCGTTTGCCATCTAGTGAAAAGTTCAAGAGATACATTATAGCTGTATTCACCAATCTTTTCACAGTCAAAATCTGTAGGTCCCAATGATTTCAAGTGAGGTCATGAAGTAAATAACAAGCTAAGGTCTTTTATTTAACATTTATTAAATAAATGATGTTAAAATAAAAGCAAGCATAAAAATCATGCAATACACATAAAAAACTTAAGTCAAAAATGAATATTTGAAAAAAGAGAATTTGTTAAAAAACTGACTGTATGCTGCACTATACTAACAATTAAAGTGCTGAGTTAAAAGAAGAAATATTTTTAAATTGGAAAAACATCTGAAATATTGCTGTACCAGCATTTTTTTTTAGCCAGAATAGGTAACAAAATAGCAGACAGTGTAGATCTAAGATCAGACTGCATGTTCTGTGCAGTCTGATCTTGATCTACACAGTCCACAAAAACAAGTTACGTCGGTTCCAGCGCTTTAAGGGCTAACCCACTGTCACCTCAAGTTGAACAGACTTAACCACTTTAATTATTTGAATATACATGTAGTAAATTTATTTTTTGGTTTGACAGATTTGCTTGAAGTCATGAACAGTGAATTAAGTGTGAAAAAAACAATCCAGGAAACTTAATAAACACCTAGAACTATTTTCAGATGTTATTTTCTTGACTCTTTACCAGACTACAAAATTTTAGACTTGTCCAAATTGAAAGCATTGCAGATGACAAATATAGCTCAAAATATGACATTTGTCTATCACAGACTAAAAACCATGGTGGGGAAAAAGAAAAGAGGCTGGTTACCAGCATTTTCTCATTTTCCAATGATTTCTATTTAAAAGCTGTTTTCCTTGGAGGTTGTTATAACCTGGTATTGTGTGTAAAAGGGTTAATCAACCTCACAGACAACAAATTTAACTCAACCCTACAAAAAACAGGTTTTACAGTTCATAGTGTATTTAATCATCCTATAGCTTTTCATTGATTACCAAACAGAGAACAAGATAAATACAATAAATCATCAGAATTTTGTGTCAAAAAAATAAGGGAGGTTTGAATTCACTTGTTAGACCTAAAAAAAACCAGAGTTGAGCATGTGGGTGCCAACACTTGACTGCAGCTGCTTGATTTTCAGTGAAAATTCTTAGTCGAAAAAAGGGGAATAACTGTATAAAAAAATCTTTAGTTACCTACTATTGCATAAATTCTCCTTTTGATAAATTAAAATTTGTTTGAAACAAATATTTTAAGAAATAAGAGATTTATCAAAGTTTTCACATGAAGACATCTACAGCAATAACACCAGAGCTATGACAATACCTTGATGCTTTCTCTGCACAAACCCTAGCTGACAGAAATTTGTCAGTTACCAAAGTCAAAGGGAAAGTAAAACTCTAAATTGTTAAAACAAACTAAATCAAAAACAAACTAAAAGTTTCCTAAGGATTGGAAAAATGAATAGAGAAGACCAAGGGAAAAAAGGAAAGAAATACCAATAAAGACAAAAAAAAGGACAGGAAAGAAAATACATGTAAACAGAGCAAAGAGATAGCAAAAGCTATAACAAATACTTTGGTTTTTTCAAATCTTTTTACATTTTTAGTGTATGTCCTTTATTTCACAATCTACTATAAGCAAAGATTAATGCAATATAGACAAGAAGTTAATACGCCAAAGAACATTCACTCTTGCTAAAAAAATATGTATATCTGCTATGTATATTGCAGCACATAACAAAAATTATGGAACCATATGTAAAACAATCCATCCATACAAAAAGCAATTTTTCTAAACCTACAAAAGATATAAACAATAACATTACATGTTTAAAATACATAAATGTATAACAAACTGAATTACCACTAGATCTGCCAAAAAAGTTGATTTAAAAATATGTACATGCATATGTAAACACTCGGCTTACTGGCTCGATAGATCTTTTATTGATTTTATTTGTACAACACCTAAGGGGTGAATTGTTTTAAAACTGCAAGAAGGACAAAATAATTAGTAACAGGCATTTTCTCTTTTTCACACTGTGTTTCTACCCTTTGGAAGACAAATTCAATCGTTTTAGCTGCATTTAGTTTGTCATCTGCAAACGTCTTTAAATTTGGGTAAGTCTTTAATTGCACTAATAAGTAACATATTCAATAGGAAAAATGAAAAATGAAATTAAATTTTAGATAAAAGTTATCTAAATATTCTGTAAATTACTAAACAATTAAATTTTCTTACTTGACAATGTACTGAAAGTAATCTTAATTACACTCTCCACAAATTACTTTGTAAGACATACCAGTCAAGAAAGTCCTGGAATTATAACAGCTTGATCTTACCTTTGCTAAGGAAATGACAAATTTCTTATATTTAAGTGACATTCATTGTCTTTTGTTTTCAACCCTCCAGTAAGTAACAAATATTTAAAAATACGACAAAAACTGTTTTCTCTACTTTCATTTGAGCCTTGCTCTACAAAAAGGATGCTTAATGCAGCCACAAAAAGTATCCACCCAGGTCAGCCTGCGCATACTGGGCCGAAACTTTTTGCTTTTGTAAAATTTTCTGCATGTCAAAAGGACAAGTCTACCTTAAGATTCTTTCAATCATAAGATTGAATTGACTTCATACAACTTTATCTATGTGATGTCTTGCTTAGTATAATGCATCAAGGAGATGCATTAAGCCCCCTTTTCACAGAGCATGACTCATTCCTGTTTTTGGCATATCAGCATAGTTTAAAGAACTGCTTCAAATAACCCAAATTACATGTATTTTGTGATAAACCTTCTGGTTTTTATCACTGCTATTATTACAGTTTGAATATGAAATATAAATGATGTACCTATTCTAAATTTGGAAAAGAATAGAAATATCTAAATAAATGCAATATCTTTTCATAATAAGCACCAGTGAGACAAAGAAAATGTTTTCAAAAGTTACAATAGCTGATATTCAATTGGGTTATTTGTTTCTACAACTGAAAGTTTATAACAGTGGTTTTTATGAGTACTGTTTTGTCTTGACAGCAAAGCCGATACTGGCTAACAGGCCCATAGCACAAAGAGAGACATGATCAAACTTGTTACGAATGACATCGGTATAATACTTGCGCCGCTTGCAATGTCCGTGAACAATACGGTGTCATGAAATTCTCCGTCCAGAACTCTCCTGAAAATAGACATATAAACATGAGTATGGTAAGTGTTTGTAACAAAAAATCATAGATACTTAACATCATATTCCTTCCTACAAAGACATTTGGATGCCCTTTACAACTGATACAAGCCTATTTGTTTTATCTATCAAAATATAGTACACATTGACGATAAACTACCACACAATTCCTTGTTTTACCGACCCTGAGGAAAAACCCTTTTAAAAACTTTGTGGGAAAAGGAGAAAATGCTGTTAACCAGCATTTTCTCCTTTTCCCACAATGTTTTCACCCTTTCAAAAACAAATCTCATCATCTGAGCCATTTTCAGTTTTTACTCAACAAATGCTGTCATTATGGGCATGTCAAACAGTTTGTTGTGTGGTACCGGTAAATGGTTAAATGAAGACCTGTCTTGTAAGCTCTTCATCTAAACTTTTTTTATCACATTATCTCCCTTGATTTCAGTGTATAGTCCCAATATCAATGTTCTTTTCTTATACAAATTTAATATGATAAAAAGAATGACATTTGTTGGCATATAAGATAAAAAATTTATCAAACTCATCAAGAAAAATGTTATTAAGCTTGCCATAGGCTAGCTTCATAACATTTAGCCTAGACTTGTTTAATAAAATTCTATCTAGGTGTCAACTCATGTCAGACCTATATTTATCACACAACCTCCCTTGTTTTCAGTGTAATATACCTATTACGAATTTTCTTATGTTATACACGATTGATATCACTTTTGTGTGATGTCATTTTTGACTTCATTTTGTATGCATTTCAAACAAGTGAATGGGTGTCATGGAAAATACCACCGGTGCATTTATGAATGTTTTTGCATCATCTGATCTATATTTCGTCATATATCGTTATGTGATAAAAAGAATCTGACATTCGTGGGCGTTTGAGGTAAGGTTTTATTAAACTTGTCAAGGAAAATGTTATTAAGCTTGCTAAAGGCTCGCTTTGCAACGTTTCCCTAGACTCGTTTAATAAAAAAGATCTTGGGGGAAAAAAGGGGGTTTAATGCCTCTGCGAAATGTTTTGACCTAGGCCAGTCTGAGCAGGCTGACCTGAGCCAAAAGTTTTCACTATTGGTGAATTTTCTGTATGTCTTAAGACCAGTCTATCTCATGACTAAGTAGGTTGTTAAAAAAAAATTCAGCTGTTCTGGATCAATAAGTATGTAATGACTTGCTTGGTACCACAGATCACACAGATGCATTAAAGGTGGGTATCTAGAATTTTCACATCCCACCAAATTAAAAAATATAATTATATATCACTGAAATTTATATAGAATAACAATACTGATCATTTATAATTAAGAATCACAAAATTACAAAAAAAAATTTTTTTGATGGTATTTCCTTAAAAGGCTACGTAGCCTTTTAAAGTATTTTTACATTTCCTGCCAAAAATAAAAAAACACATTGTAGGAATGTTAAGTGCTTGATGACTCCGAAATTTCATAACATAACAAACGTGTAATTATTTTCCATAAGGTCTTCTTCTGATGCTATGTTTGAAGCTTCGTCTGTATATTTCTGGTGTGTAAATGAGCGAGTTGTAAAAATAGACCGTGTTTCCCATTGGTGTTGACCTGGGTAGTAGTAAATCTCTAATTTCTCATGTTATCGGATGGTTTTCGACTACTGGAGTTTTATGAATTAAAATTATAAGGCTTTTAAAGTACATGTATAAGGATGATTTTTTTGTATTCTTGTAAAATTTTCGTCCCAAATCTGAAGGGCCACCTTTATGCCATTAACCCTTTACCACACAATCCCTACCTTTAACAACCCTGAGAAAAGACCCTTTTGAAAACATTGTGGGAAAAGGAGAAAATGCTGGTAACCAGCATTTTCTCCTTTTCCCATAATGTTTTCAACATTATCAAAGACAAAAATCTATTCTTTGAAAAATGTTTATACTGTGATCTCCAAATGCTTTGAATCTGTACAAGCCTTTACCTTGCTTGTGTGGTAATGGGTAAAGCCTCCTTTTGCCAGATAAATGCCCATATGCTTGTTTCCAAGTTTACTGTAACAACTAACCTGTAGTTCAAAACAAGGTATTGTAAACCCTGGCCGATGTCTCCATCACGAAAGAAACGTGCCATTGCTTGTTCAATCCTCAGGACTATATTAGATGTCAGATATCTACCAGGAGAGCTTCCAGGCAATGTCATCAGCTGCAAAGTATAACAGTTTGTGGCAAAAACATGTATAAAAATATACATCATGTAGCACACTACCAGGGACACTTTTTAAGTTCGTAGAGTAAGCCTATATGAAGTTGCATGATTTTTTACACAGAACTTGCGTAATCATTCCTCTCTCGAAAGGTGTCACAGTATGCGGCACACGAGGTCCACGTGCGCGCTGCGCTGGGTATTTTCAACACATGGTTTTATACACTATAGTAAAATACAGCGTTCAATACGGATGGAAAAATCTCTAAACAGAGGGTATATTGTAAAGATTCGAGCACAGCTCCGGTTTCCGCCAACAGAAATTCATGCTGATTTGCAAAAAGTTTATGAGAATGGTGCTTTAAAATATGCTGCAGTTTGCAAGTGGGTACGTCGTTTTAATGATGGTCGGGAGTCAATTGAAAATTACCCTCCGGTTGGTGGGCCGGTTTGTTTTGACGGAAAAGAACGTTGCTACTGGGAAAACGTTAATTGAGGAAGACGCGCGTTATACCATGCAAGAGATAGAAGAATTATTTGGCATTCATTTGTCAAGTGTTTTGAAGATCTTGCGTGAATGACTTGGGCTACGTAAGATCTGCGCCCGCTGGGTGCCCCATTTGCTCACTGACGAGCAGAAACAAAGTCGGGTTAGACTTGCATCGCAAGTTATAGAAAAATATGATAAATGTGACCCACGTCGTTTGGAAGAGATAGTTACAGGTGATGAAACCTGGATCTATCATTTTCAACCCGAGTCCAAGGCTAAAAATAAGGTTTGGGTTTCATCTGAGGGTGACAGACCTGTCATTGCGCGCCGATGGAAAACATCAAATCGCATGTTGTATGCGATATTCTTGGATTTGAAAGGTCCAGTCCTTGATTTCCATCAGAAACGCAGACCGCGCACTGGTGTCCATGGCATCAAATTACTCCATGATAACGCACCGGCCCATAAATCCACTACGGTACAGGAATATCTGAAAGAATCCGGGCTCGATGTCTTAGATCATCCCCCATACAGCCCTGACCTGTCCCCCTGTGACTTTTGGTTCTTCCCAAGACTAAAGGAAATGTTGGCAGGGCACCATTTTGAATCCCATTGTGGTATATGCAGTGCGGTCTACCAAGGTCTGCAACATATACCTAAAGAGGACTACCGGGCGGTGTTCCGGAAATGGGTAGATCGGTGTAAAATGTGTGTGGAGGCAGACGGGGCATATTTCGAACATAAATAAAATTTTGATATTTCAAGCGGTTTTAAAAAGACCGCCCTACTCTACGAACTTAAAAAATGTCCCTCGTAAACTCACTAAAGTACTCAAATATTGAAGTACATTACTTTCATTGACTTTTTACATTTTCTTTGAAAATAGAAACACACAAAAAAATTCACACAATCTAGTAGGTTGTGAGTGTATTATGTTTTGTGGAAACAATACCTGTGATTCAAATTCAATTACAGAGAAGGGCAGTACTTTAGGATTCACTAGGTGAAAAATTCACAATACCGCAATGAATTTTTTAAGGCATAGTTAGAATGATCTTGATGCAATGTTCCTATAACGATCCAAAACAAAGGTTTCCCCACAATAATGTTTCAACTCTTTACCAAATGACAAAATTTTGGACTGGTCCAAATTCAAAGCAGTTGCAGGCGACAAATTAAAGATGGCTCAAATGACAGAATTTGTTCTTGATAGGGTGGAAAACCTTGTGGGAAAAGGAGAAAATGCATGTTACCGTCATTTTCTCATTTTCCCACAATGTTTTCAAAAGGCATCACTCCAAGGGTCATTAAAACCAGGGATTGTTTGGTAAAGAGTTAAGAATGTGAAAAAAGTTTTTGAAAAGAAATATATCATTATAAACAATGCTTACAATGCCATCATCCAGGGAGAAAACAATAAGTGTGGCCTCATCACAAACTTTTCCATAAGCCCAGTGTTTTTTCAGTAAGTTGAGAGCAAAACTTCTAGTTAACCCTTTCCTCACATCAAGACTTGCAGGTTCCCTGTAAACATTGATAAATATACTCTTTCAACAAAATGGAAATAACACTAATTACTTAACCCTTTATCCCTTGACAAAATTTTAGACCCGTCCAAATTGAAAGCATCTGCTGACAACAATTTCAATGTGGTTCAATGATGTGATTTTTTTCTTGATAGGGTATAAAACCTCATCAGAAATGGAGAGAAAGCTGGTTACCAGCATTTTCTCCTTTTTGCACATTGTTCTCATACTCCTTCTTCTTCAGGGTTGTTTAAAGTTGGCATTGTGTTGTAAAGGGTTAAAAGGAAATGTGAAACAGAGGTTTAATGCATTTGCAAATAGTATAGACCAAGGTCAGCTTGTGTAGTCATGCAGGCTAACATATATCAAAACTTATAACCACTGGTCAATTTTTCTCATGTCCAAGGACCCAGCCTACCTCCTGATTCATTTGGTTGTTAGACCAATTGGCATTTATGAATCCATAATTATGTAATCACTTCGTCGATATATTATAATAGTGTTCTAACTCCATTTTTGCAAAATTTGAGATATATATATCGTTGGAATCGTCTTGAAGAGTACTATCTCGTCGTAAAATCAGTTTTGTGATATGAGCTCTAGTTTAGAAGATTTTCAGTATTAACTTGTTCTATCTCCAGTTTTTTTACAGACTGTTCCGAAACATTGTGTTCTAAGTCGATTTCCCAATCAGAATGGATAAATGACGTCATGTGACCCGAGCACTTTGGAAACCATTTTGTTCTAAGTTCGTTCTTTATACGTCATGTATTGTTCTATCTTCAATTTATCCAATGAAACGGCGTATTTTTCACAATAACAATGGCGGCTACTAAATGAAAACATGAAGTACCAAATGTTCTAATAACTAAACATGACTGTCACAAAGATGATAAAAAACTTACAAAAAGTGAAAGAGATTCAGATAGAGCTAATGAAGACAAGATTGCAGTATGTTTTGATATGCAGAATGTCATTATTTGCCCACGGTGAAATGTTTCTAACTTTTTCTATAAGCGCAAATTAAATGTCTACAATTTGACTGCCCACTGCTCTAAGGATAAGACGTGCTATAACGTAGTTTGGAATGAGACAATGTTCGTGAGGGGTTCAAATGAAATTGCAAGTGCATTAACTTTGGTTCTGGAAAAGGTCGTAGAAAAGTTTCCTGAGTCACTGACATTGTGGTCTGATTCATGTGTGCCTCAAAATAGAAATTCAATTATGTGTTTTGCCCTTAAAAAGTTTTTGGCTTCCCACCCAAATTTGAAAAATATTATTCAGAATTTTGGAACTCCCGGACATTCCGCTATACAAGAAGTGGATAACATCCACTCCCACATTGAAAAGCGCCTCAAAGTATCTGACATTTACAGCCCCCTTAGCTTCGTGAGGGTGTTAAAAAGTGTTCGCCCTACATTCATGGTAATAATCCAAATGAAACAAGATAATGTATTTGACTTTCAATCAGTGTCAAATACACTTCAATTTAAAGAAGTGCCATTTTCCAAACTAAAATGTCTTCAGATTAGTCAAAATTTGCCTTTTCATGTAAATTTTTTGCTGTCTTTTGACGAAAGTTGCTCTTTTCAAAAAGTTTCTATTTTGCGTTATACACGGTCAATACATCGAAAGATCCTTACCGAGCGTGACATTGTTGAACAAGCCAGTTGTTATGTCAGCAGACAAGCTCAGGGACTTAGAAAGTATGCTAAAATTTCTGCCACCGGATGATGTTGTATTCTTTGAAAATTTGTGCAAAATAGGCCGATGTAGGCCGGCTAATAGCATGTAGCCTATGTATTGATTGATTTCTCTCCAAGTAAAACATGTCATGTATGAAAATTATTTAGAATAATGAAACTTATTCTTCCATTCTGTGAACTCTTTACTAGTTAAGTCCTGTTTTTACGACCCTCATGTAGGTTTTTGAAAACATTGTAGGAAAAAGAGAAAGTGCTTGAAGTGAGCTCTTTCTCCTTTTTGCAAAATGTTTTATACCCCTTCAGCCATGATTTTGCGACACTCCTTTAGAAGCTTTGGAAAACATTATCGGCAAAGGAGAAAATGCCTGTAATGAGCACTTTGTCCTTTTCGCACAATGTTTTCTACCCTTCGAAATACTGTTCGCACCATATGACCCACGCTTAATTTTTGTTTGTCTGATGTGCTTTAAACTTTTACCAGAACTGCGTTTTCATCTGGTAAAGAGGTAAGTAATTTTAAAGTTATAGACTCGTCCCAACCTAAACTGACATGGACTTTTTTCAAAGGGACTACGCTGGTTCAAGATTGCACCTTCCCGCATGAAGGGTCACACTTTACCTCATTATATAAGTTTGATAAAAGTCTGTAAATACATATTATCCCTTTACTCCATATATACTATTTTCTACGCATTGGCTGTAGAGAGCTTTGGAAAACAATGTGACAAAAGGGGAAATTCGAGCAACGTCACCTTTTGTCACAATGTTTTCACAACGATCAAAGCATGTAGCTCTGTTATTGTTTCTTGAGATTGATGGTAAATAATCCATAATTTTGATCAGCTAGCAAAATGATGTCTATTATGTGGAGGGAAAAAAAAGAATGACAGACTGACTGTTACTGTATTATAACATTGTGCATATACAAAATGACATCTCAAGAAATATTGACAGTGAAACCTAGGGGGACAAAGCTAATATCATTTTCTTTATGTAGTTCATGGCATAATTATCTCTAAAATGATTGTTCTTATTTGATTTATAAGTTAGTTCAAAATGTTCAATAAAACAAGAGGGCCATGATGGCCCTGAAATCGCTCACCTGAGTTTATTGACCAAACATGCACCATCTAGTTTCCCAGTGACCTAGTTTTTTATCAGACATTACCCATCATCAAACACTTTTGAGATATCAATAAGACAAACATTCTGGCCAAGTTTCATGAGTATTCGACTGAAAATGTGGCCTCTACAGTGTACAAAAGGTTTTTCTAAGATTTCATCAAGTGACCTAGTTTTGGACCCGACAATTACCCATTATCAAACTCTTTTGAGACATCACCAAAACAAACATTCTGACCAAGTCTGAAGAATATCAGGCAGAAAATGTAGCCTCTAGAGTGTACACAAGGTTTTTCTAATATTTGACCCATTGACCTAGTTTTTGACTCCACATGACCCATTTTCAATCTCATTCAAGGTATCACCAGGACAAATATTATGAACAAGTTTTAGGAGTATCAGACTGAAAATGTGTCCTCCAGAGCATACAAAAGGTGTTTATAACATTTGACCTATTGACCCAGTTTTTGACCCAACATGACCCATTTTCAAACTCATCCAAGATATTATAAAGGCAAACATTCTGACTAATTTTCAAGAGTGTTGGACTGAAAATGTGGCATCCAGAGCATATACAAGGTTTTTCTAAGATTTGACCTGGTGACCTAGTTTTTAACCCCCAATGACCCATTTTCAAACCTGTCTGAGATATCATCAAGACAAACATTCTGACCAACTTACAAGAGTTTCGGACAGAAAATGTGGCCTTTAGAGCCTACAAAAGGTTTTTCTAAGATTTGACCTAGTGACCTAGTTTTTGACCCCACATGACCCATTTTCGATCTTGTCCGAGATATCATCCAGACAAATATCCTGACCAACTTTCATGAGTATCCAACTGAAAATGTGGCCTCTAGAGCGTACACAAGGTTTTTCTAAGATTTGACCTAGTTACCTAGTTTTTGACCCCACGTGACCCATTTTCGAACTCGTCCGAGATATCATCCAGACAAACATCCTGACCAACTTTCATGAGTATCCATCTGGAAATGTGGCCTCTAGAGCGTACAAAAGGTTTTTCTAAGATTTGACCTAGTGACCTAGTTTTTGACCCCACGTGACCCATTTTCGAACTCGTCCGAGATATCATCCAGACAAACATCCTGACCAACTTTCATGAGTATCCGACTGAAAATGTGGCCTCTAAAGCGTACAAAAGGTTTTTCTAAGATTTGACCTGGTGACCTAGTTTTTGACCCCACGTGACCCATTTTCGAACTCGTCCGAGATATCATCCAGACAAACATCCTGACCAACTTTCATGAGTATCCGACTGAAAATGTGGCCTCTAGAGCGTACACAAGGTTTTTCTAAGATTTGACCTGGTGACCTAGTTTTTGACCCCACGTGACCCATTTTCGAACTCGTCCGAGATATCATCCAGACAAACATCCTGACTAACTTTCATGAGTATCCGACTGAAAATGTGGCCTCTAGAGCGTACACAAGGTTTTTCTAAGATTTGACCTGGTGACCTAGTTTTTGACCCCACGTGACCCATTTTCGAACTCGTCCGAGATATCATCCAGACAAACATCCTGACCAACTTTCATGAGTATCCGACTGAAAATGTGGCCTCTAGAGCGTACACAAGGTTTTTCTAAGATTTGACCTGGTGACCTAGTTTTTGACCCCACGTGACCCATTTTCGAACTCGTCCGAGATATCATCCAGACAAACATCCTGACCAACTTTCATGAGTATCCGACTGAAAATGTGGCCTCTAGAGCGTACACAAGGTTTTTCTAAGATTTGACCTGGTGACCTAGTTTTTGACCCCACGTGACCCATTTTCGAACTCGTCCGAGATATCATCCAGACAAACATCCTGACCAACTTTCATGAGTATCCGACTGAAAATGTGGCCTCTAGAGCGTACACAAGGTTTTTCTAAGATTTGACCTGGTGACCTAGTTTTTGACCCCACGTGACCCATTTTCGAACTCGTCCGAGATATCATCGAGACAAACATCCTGACCATCTTTCATGAGTATCCGACTGAAAATGTGGCCTCTAGAGCGTACACAAGGTTTTTCTAAGATTTGACCTAGTGACCTAGTTTTTGACCCCACATGACCCATTTTCGAACTTGTCCGAGATTTCATCGAGACAAACATCCTGACCAATTTTCATGAGTATTCGACTAAAACTGTGGCCTCTAGAGCGTACACAAGGTAAAAAGTTGACGACGGACGACGCACGACGCACGCCGCACGACGGACGCCGGACACAGCACGATCACAATAGCTCACCATGAGCACTTCGTGCTCAGGTGAGCTAAAAAGTTGAAATCTCAATTTTTTTCCCCTGTGTGTTTCCGTGTGTGTATGTGTAAGTGCTCGTTTAAATTCATAAATAAAGCCCGTTTTGCTGTAAATGGATAGTGTTTGAAATCAGTCTGAGCATGTTGCCCCACCCCACCCACCTACAATTGCTGGAGTAGAACAAATTCTCTGAAATATGTTTGATGCAAATTGGATTGTAACAATGAAGTGTTCTATATCACATGTAACAATATAATACGGAAATGTTTTGCACTTTTTGTACCTAATTGTTCTATCTCCGAACCGAAAACTTTAAATAAATAAAAACGTATTTGTTTTCTCTAAAATTTTTTTACATTGATAAGAAGTAGAAATCAAAAGGAATCGAATGACATGACTGTGATCAAAATCGAACAATATTTGACGATTTTACAAGCCTCAGAAACTTTAAAGCCGATTTTCTCGAAAACATGTAAATGGTAGTTAGAACACTATTATAATACAGCGACGACTTGTTTGGTGTAAAAGTATCAGAGATGCAATAAGCCCCTTTTGTCAAAGCATGCAGAGCTCCAGATGAAAGGGAGTAATGGTATTCTAAATGCGTTATTTCTCTTCCAAACCCTATGTTGTGGGTACTCATTAGAATCGTCTCGATGAGACGATTCTAATGAGTACCCATAACATAGGGTTTAGTGGACGGTAATTGATATTTTCAATTTTAAAATCAAAATCACTCCCTCTATCTGGAGCTCTGGCATGGCAGTATTTATTGGTTCATAGTATGGCACATCATGCTTGATAAAAGACTATTATTTCTATAAAAAAAAAAACATGTACCCTCATAATATGATCATACTAGTAATCAATAAGTATTGCGAGTGTAAAATGCATGCGTGTGTAAAATGTATAATCAATTGATATAAAAACAAAGATAATCGTTGGTTACAAGCTTTAGTTACAGGGTTTTTAAAGTGAACCTATGTAATGCATTATCATTTTAAAGTTAGCATGAATATCTCTAAAAGTATGGAACAATGACTATGTTATCCAAATTAGACTCCACATTTTCAGCATCCTCCTCCACTGTTGGCAAGAGGGACTTAACTTGTTATTGGCTTCAAATGGTTATCTCTTGACTAGATGACATAGTTTAGATTAACCCTTCATCCAACAACAAAATTTTGGACTCTACCAAATTAAAGGAATTTGCAGGATAAAAAATGTAGCTCATTTGGTGATTCCTGTTTTTGATTGGATAGAAAATAATTCTTGAAAAGAACAAATTACTGGTTACCAGCATTTTTCCTTTTCCACCATGTTTTCAAAAGCCTTGTCTTTTGGTTTGGGATGCTTAGTAAACTAAGGACTGTAAGTTAAGGTGTATTCAAAAGGTAGTGGCAGAAGAATGACCAAATTTAGAGATGGAAATTACTTTTGAAAGGGTTCAAAACATAGTAAAAAAAAAAAAAAAAAGAAGCAAATGCAAGTTAAGTGTAAATATATGGAATTATTGGGTAAAGATTTTCAAGGAGGAATTAGTTTTTCCTATTTCATGAAACATACCCAGAAGTTCCC
This sequence comes from Tridacna crocea, assembly GCA_943736015.1. Taxonomy (NCBI): domain Eukaryota; kingdom Metazoa; phylum Mollusca; class Bivalvia; order Cardiida; family Cardiidae; genus Tridacna; species Tridacna crocea. Next base: position 48,044,732 of record OX031060.1, read on the forward strand.
TTGAGCTTCTTAACAAGAGCCACTGCCATGAGGAAACCTCTCTTCACATCACTGTTATCACATTCGTGCTGTGAGCAGGCACATTTTGTATCGTTGGAAAAGGGCAAAAGAATGTGATCCAATACATCAGCTGAAAAAAAGAAAAGCTGTTAATGCAATTCCTTATGTCAATGTTCATGAAAGGAGAAAAATGTGTCTTTTTGGCCTTTACCAAACAATGTGTTTTCATGTGTATGAGCAACTCAAAGCATTATACTTATTGATCATGTGGTGTTTAATGCCATTTTCAACATTATTTCAGTTATATCATGGCCACCACTATACCTATCCATGCTTTCCTGTAATTTATTTTCCCAGAACTCCTTACAATATTCTTTTCACGCCACTGGCTACTTTCCAATATAATCATTATTAATGGAATGGAATGGTCAGCAGTGAGACGGGAATGAATCCTGTCATAATCACTATGAATCAATCCTCAGAGAGAAACTGGCCCAGCAGGGGATTGAACCAACAACTCCCTGTTAACCCTTTACTCCACAGATACTCATTTCGACATATTGCTTGTAGGAGCCTTTGGAAAACATTGTGACAAAAGGTGAAATTGCTCGTGACGAGCAATTTCACCTTTTGTCACAATGTTTTCTATGCTATCAAAAGGTGTCATATACACATAAGAAACGGCTTCATCCTTGCTGTTATTTAGGGTCATTTAGAGATACCATAGAAATACCTTATGGGGTAAAGGGTTAACAAGTCCTGTTTACTACCTACTGAGCTAACGGAAGCTCCACTAACCTGGTCACTAATTATAAGCATAAAACAATTGAAGGTCTTTGAAAATACTGTGGAAAATGTGCAATGCTGCTTTTTACCAGCATTTTTTCCATATCCAGAGAAGTTTTCTACCCTTTCAATGATTAATCCTATTATGTGAGCCAGATTTACATAGCTCTCTTCAATTTTTCAAATTTGGACGGAACTCAAGATAGAGGGAGTGATTTCGATTTCAAAATTGAAAATATTAATTATTCTTCACTAAACCCTATTCATTAGAATCGTCTCATTAAGAAGATTCTGAGTACCTACAACATTGGGTTTCGAACAGAAATAAAGGATTTTGAAAACCATCACTGTTTTATCTGGAACTCTGTTGGACAAACTTTGTTGATGAGTTTGAAAGTAAACCAAACACATGACTGTATCTATATAGACATTTAAATTTTTAATATAAGAGATATAGGGAGGATTTTCTTCACTGAAAGTTCAACAGTTTTACAGCTCTTGGGTAAGATTTAGAGGGAAAATGTGGGAAAAAATCAAAATCACTGGTAACCACCATTTTTTCCCCCTTTCTCCCTTCTACCAATGTTTTCTACCTCTTTTCAAGATAACTTAAATCATTTAAATCACACTTCATTCCTCATGTGCATCTGGATACCAGTAAGTGTCAAATTTTGAAATATGATAACAAGTCAACCCTTTACCAAATGAAAAAAACTTATACAAGATGAAATTGAAGGCATTTACAGGTGACAAAATAAATGTAGCATTAACAGTAGCTATAGTGATTATTTTTACCAGATTTTCTCCTTTTCCCAAAATGTTTGCAAAATCACTCTTCTTTAAGGTTGTTAAAACTTGGTACTGTGTGGTCAAGGGTTAAGAATTTTCCACATAATCCAGACTCTTAACAACCCTGAAGAGAAGGCTTTCGAAAACATTGAAGGACAAGGAGAAAAGGCTATTTACCCTTTCCCAAACAATCCCTGGTTTTTACGGGTCTGGAATAGTAGCCTTTTGAAAACATTGTGGAAAAAGGAGAAAATGCTGGTAACCAGCATTTTCTCCTTTTCCCACAATGTTTTCTACCCTATCATAGACAGAAATCATCTCTTCAGCAAGAGTTGAATTGTCGTCTGCAAATGCTTTCAATTTGGTCTAGTCCAAAAGTTTATCGTTTGGGAAAGGGTTAACTAGGATTTTCTTCCTTTTCCCACCTTTTCTAACCTTTTAAAAACAAATTATTTCTGCCACACTTACTGATATTATATCACCTGAAAATATTTTAAATTTGGATCAGTCTAAAATTGTATTGTTTGGTACAGAGTTGAAAGCATGTGCAGGAACAGGCTAAAGGTGACTGTTCACATGATGAACCAAAGTACTATTACCATCGGCAGGGCTAATCAAATTATTTGGATCACAAACATAGGAGGGCTTGTTACTTCTGCCACATTTGACAGGATCTGTCTGTGGATTTGGGAATTCAGCAGCTGTCCATTCTTTAAGTCTGCTTTCAGCAATACCAGCAATACATACTACCACAAATATCAGGGCTTTCATTATGCTGATACTGAAAAGAAACCTATCAAAATAATGTATCAGTGTATAGGAACTTTACAGTTGCAGTGATTAAATAAAGACAAGTTCCACATTTGCGAAACATCTGAATCCCAGTAGTACATTTCTTTTGTTGTCTCTGAGGCCAACATAAATAAAGATTAGACAGCACAGTTCATAATTTATGCCATCTAACTTTAAACTTTTGGCTGCTATTATTGAGGCACTCTGGATTCTACATAATACACTTTAATTATAAGGACTGAAAGGCAGTGGTAAAAAGATATGAGCCATGATTTGTGAAAAGGGGACTCAATGCATCTCAGTGATGCATGATACCAAGCAAGTCATCACAAAACCTTGGATCCATGAAGTCAACTTAGTCTTACAATTGACTGGATCATGAGATCCACTGGTCTTTGGATATACAGAAAACTGATCAACAGCCCTGGTCAGCCTGCACTCACTGTCATGATACTTTTTGCAGATGCATTAAGCCCCCTTTTCACAGAGCATGGCTCATATAGATATGTGAGGTAATAGGCATAATTTTTATTTCCTTAATTTTTAATGAAGATTTACTTCAGTCCACTTTCAATACATGCAAAAACTTGGACAGTGTTAACTCTTACAAAACAATCCTGTCTTGAAAACATTGATGGAAAAGAAAAATACGCTTTTGAAAATCATTTGCTTTTTGTACAAAGTATAAATTTAAGCCATCCAACAAAAATTTTCAACATTTGAGTTAAAGTTATTTTGTAGTCTGCTAAAGCCTTCAATTAAGACATATATGTAATATTATATTGTCTGATAACAGGATTACCACAGCAGAAGGACTAAATGAAGACTTGATGGTATATAAAGATTTTACAATGTATAGGGTTTATAAATTACTCCTGATACCTGGTTCTACACAAGTCCACCATATCATTTAAAAAAAAAGACTTAACAAACAGTAGAAAAACCACCCTTTGAAATTCACATGAGCTCCTATAGTCCATACACAAACAGACTAAGAAACCAAACAGACGGACCTTTAGAAGCCGAAGGCTTACCCGCGGTCTTAGGAATGCAAGTTAAATTTTTATACCCCTAGAAAAAAACATAATCCATGACTGCATTATCACTATTTCTATACCCCTAGAAAAAAATATAATCCATGACTGCATTATCACTATCGAATCTACTACAAGCAAAGAGTTAAAATAATTGACAACATAAAATACGAAAGTGTGGTACAATGTTGTAAAACTATGTAGGTACATTTTTATATTAACCTCCAACCCACTCACTATATCATTTCCTATTAGTCATACACCAAACCTAAAGTAAATTCTTCAGTAGTCCCAATAAAATGAGTAAAGGGTGCTATCCTTTTACTCAAACAGAGAGCATAAACTACATCAGTAAGTAATCTACTTAATATTCTCTCATGCAAGTTCCTTTCCAACACAAATACGTAAGCAAAGCAAAAGTATAAACTCTACAGGTTCACTTGGTCAGGATGATTTATAGGGGTGTGTAAGACTAATGTCAACTCAATGCCTGAAGCTAAAGTATTGTAGAAGAGTAATGCCAATATTGTTTCCAAGTGCTCTACCATTTGAAGACATAAAAGGGCCATGAAAATAGTACTTATGGTTTTAACAATAACAGGTCATTACTTAAATAACATTTTATTATGGTAACACACCTATAAGACTAGTGCGGAGACTGAGATGACTAATGATCCGCTCAGCTGTTGCTTTTTGTTCTCCGGATGCTGGACATTCCATATTTATGGAGGTGTGGCTGATATAAACCCAACTAAAGCAAGCATGATGAAACACGTGTATCAAAGGCCTTGATAGATTTAAGCAAAAAACATGAAGTTTACCTTCACTCTTCGTTTTCTTCAAATAAAACTTCAGACACAAAGAATATTTTGCACAAACTTTGCCTTCAAGTTTGTAAAGTTTCGGTACAGAGCCCTCTAGTGAATATTCCCATCTTGCACTGTAACACAATCACTCAAATTATCGAAAAGGAAAACTTCTGACAACACGGACCAGATTTATTACATTTCTGTACATTATTTTAAATTGATCTCAGTCTGGTAGAAATCCTTGCTGTGCCTAGAATAGGCCTACATCGACATAAACTTTGAGTTGACACTTTACTGAAAAAACATTTGTTAATATTGAATAAGCAAGGTTCAAAGCATTTTCAGGCGAAATTAAGTAGGCCTACCGGGTAAAATCTGATTGAATTGGGTAGTGTAATACGATCTTGAAATACACTATTGACAAATGAACTCTCAGCAGCAAAGAGTTGAATTAGTAAATCCCATCTCAAATCACTCTCTCTCATTTTAGTAACCATAAAGCAGGCTACCTGGAAAACCAATGTCAAGCTTAGAAACTGCTTATAATGTTAGCAAAGAAACCATCTGTAACAATGGTTTTGTTATCACCTTTCAACAAATCACATGTTTATGTTTCCTTCATCCTATACCACATAAGCCAAAGTTTTAATTACTCTGCTGTAAATGACATAAATTTAATCGATTGATTGCATGGTGTTTAACACCGCTTTCAACATAGTTTCAGTTATATCGCAACAGCCAGTGTACCTATCCATGCTTTCTTCAAGTTTCTGTACCATTAGTCCACACAATATTGTTTCCAAGCCACTGACTGCTTTCCAACATAAGCATCGTCAAAACAACAGTCAGCAGTGAGAGAGGAATGAATTGTCACATGACTATCATCAATCCCCAGAAAGAAATTGAACCCATGACAACCTGTTCTCAGTCCTGTATGCTAGTGAATGAGCAATTGGGACTCTGCAAATGACATATGAAAACATTGTGGAAACGTTTTTTACCCTCTCTGGTAAAAATCCTATCATTTGAATGTCGTTTTGTCTTCTGCAATTGCTTTGAAAAATGAACCAGTCTAAAATTTTGTCATTATGTAAACAGCCAACCGATTTTCACCCATAATAAAACTCTCCTGCCACTCAGATAGCTGGTCTAAAATGTTGTTGGTTGTTTTGAGGCTTAACACCACTTTAACAGCTAAGGTCATATCATGGCGATCTGTGACGCACATGTGTTTCCTGGCTTTCTCATACCAGTACTAACACTACTTTCTTTCCAAAGCCACCAACTACTTTTCTCACATGCTTCAGCAGAGGTGAGTGACGAAAATACGCCGGAGAGAAAGTTTGCCTCAACCGGGTATCGAACTCACAACCAACTCTGACACGCTCACCACTGAGCCACAGGGGCGGGAGCTGGTCTAAGAATACAGACAAAAATGTATTTGGAGTTGTTGATCTGTAAAGAATAGTTGTGTGTTTCACCTTTGTCCTGTTTCTGTGGATATTACACTGACCTCCATTTCCAGAGAGTTGTTACAGATTTCACTTGACTATGATTATGTTTAGTTAAAGCATACCGAGTATAACTTAACTCTTTACCAAACGACAAAATTCAACACTTGTCCAAATTGAAAGCATTTGTAGACAACAAAATAAATGGGGCTTATAGTTTGAATTTTGTTATGGATGAGGTAGAAAATATTGCGGGACAAGGAGAAAATGCTGGAAACCAGCATTTTCTCCTTTTTCCGCAATGTTTTCAAAAGCTCTCTTTCTCAGGGTCGTGTAAAGTTGGGATTGTGTAGTAAACTGTTAAGGTACCTGCACTGTGATCACGAATCTTCGGTACCTTCAAACTTGTTAACCCTTTACCACGCAATGCTGACTTTTAACGACCCTGAGAAAGAAGCCTTTTGAGAAAACTAGCTAACCAGCATTTTCTACTTTTCCCACAATATTTTCTATCCCGTCAAAGAAAATTAGCACCATTTGAGCCACCTTGAACGTGTTGTTTGCAAAAGCTTTAAATTTGGACAAGGCTGAAATTTTGTTGTGTGGTAAATGGTTAAAAGAAGTTCAGAAATTTTGAAACATAACTGTTTTTCACCAATTCGCAGACGACACTATTAATGTGGCAAAATGTTATATTTGTCTTTAAGGGGTGAGAAAACATTCTAAGAGAGCAATAAATGCTAGCTACCAGCATTTTCTCCTTTTCAAACAGCATTGTCAAAAGCCTCTTTCTATAGGGTCATGAACTCTTTGCCAAACAATCCCAGGTTTTCAGAACCCATTGGAAGCAAGCCTTTTGAAAACATAGTGGGAAAGGGAGAAATAATGGTAACCAGCATTTTCTCCTTTTCCCTCAAAGTTTTCCTTGCCATCAAAGACAAATCTTTCCATTTGCACGTTATTTTATATGTCGTCTGCACTTGCATTCCATTTGGACCAGTCTAAAATTTTAACGTGTGGTAAAGAGGCAAAACATGAATTGTTTAATAAAGGTTTCAACATACTTTGTTGGTTATTTACTCAGCACAAAGAATGGGACAGAGAGTGCTTTGCAACAAGACTGTTTTACTTGACCAGAGCTGTATTTGATTTCAGAATTTGCCTGCATAAATAAAAACATGAGCTTGCACAGTGGCACATATCCCCCGAAAGGGCTTGTAAGTGAAATGGATTGAAATCTAGAACGCCTGCAGACATCCAAATTTCAACAACCACACATCATGGAGATTTGTTGTGGAAAAGTTCAAATTATTCCGGTGGAAATTATAGGAGGAGATATGCACACAAGAAATTGCGAACAGACGGATGGACAGACAGATGGACAGGGGATGGATAGACGACTGGGGCCACAAAACAATACAACCCTTCTGGCATATAAAAGCGCAAAATCTTTTCAAAAGCCTTTCTTTAGGGTTGTTAAGTCTTTACCACACAATCCCGAGTTTTAAAGGACCTAAGGAAGAAGCCTTTAGAAAACATTGTGAAAAGAGAGGAAAATGTTGGCAACCACAGTTTTCTACCCTATCACACACACAGAAGTCATCATTTTAGCTATATTTAATATGCCATCTGCTAATGCTTTGAATTTGGTCTAGTCCAGAATTTAGTTGTTTTGCAAGAGGTTGTTTTGCATTGTGTGGCAAGAGTTAAGAATATATTGGTAAATGCATAAATGAAAAAAAAAAAAGAAAAACACAACAAAACATTTCCTTTTCTCTTTATTACGTCGTAAGCAAAGTAATATTTAAAGTCTAAGTTTTTATGGCAAGTATTGCTCTCTTTTTCTTTTTCCTCTCTTTGAAATGGCTGGTAGCATCAGCAAAGAACATGTGTTCATTTCCTTTCTCAATCTCCTGCTGCAAATATTGTAACCCTGCCATGTTGAAACCAATCCGATCCTACAGTAAAGAGAGAAATGAATTGTATAATGAGTAAGCTTAACTCTTAAGCTGCTAAGCCCAACTCAATGACCTTTTGCGGACAGCATAGATCAAGATCAGACTGCACAGAATGTGCAGTCTGATCTTGGATCTACACTGAACGATAAGGAGATATCATTCCCCAAAACATACCTTTAACCCTTTCCCAAACAAGCCCTGGTTTTTATGTGTGTGCAGTAATAGTCTTTTGAAAACAATGTGGGAAAAGGAGAAATTGCTCATAACGAGCAATTTCTCCTTTTCCCACAGTGTTTTCCACCCTTTTTGAGAACTTTCTGCCATATTTTCCAAATCTAAAATTGCCGTCTGCGAACTCTTTTGGTTTAGAAGGGTCCAATATTTATCCTTTGGAAAAGGGTTAAAATAACGATATTTGGATTTTTACTATCAAACTGAAAATTACATTTTAGTTATTTAGCAGGACAAAGATTAACATTTTGGCTAGCAAAGCTGAAAATGAGAATTAAGCAGCCATAGTTATGATCTTGGGAGGTACAGCATCTAGTATGACACGAGATATTCTTGCATAGAAATGTTTATAAAACTACAGGTAACATTGCTGAAATAAAACTTTCAAACGTCCCTGTTAACCCCTCGCCACACAGTCTGCAGTTTTAATGACTCTGAGAAAAACAGCTTTTGTGAACATTGTGGGAAAAGGAGAAAATGCTTGTAACCAGTATTTTTCACTTTTGCCAATATGTTTTCTATCCTATCAAAGACATATCTCACCATTTAGACCAGTTTAAAATTTTGTCTTTTTAACCCTTTCCCAAACAAGCCCTGGTTTTTACGTGTCTGCAGTAAAAGTCTTTTGAAAACACTGTGGGAAAATGAGAAATTGCTCGTAACGAGCAATTTCTCCTTTTCCCACAGTGTTTTCTACCCTTTTTGAGAACATTCTTCCATTTTCTCCAAATCTAAAATTTTTGTCTGCAAACTCTTTAGGTTTGGGAGGGTCCAAAATTCATCGTTTGGGAAAGGGTTAAAGAGTTAAATACTTAGCACTTTGACACAGACTTCTAAAAAGCATCCTTATAAAAATATTGAAAATGAACATGAATCAAACGATAGTGGAAATATTGTGGGACAAGATGTCGATAGGGGTGACCAAAAATGATCTAATGGTAAAGAATTCAAACATGTGCTTTGTTCAGAAAAGAGCTTATCTGTCCTTACTGGTACTCGGATAATCAGATTAGAATAAAAAAGCTTTGAAAGCAAAATTGTATCTTGAAAAGAACAGTTACTCCTGTGTAGTCAATTTAACCCTTTACCACATAATTCCAACTCTTAATAACCCTGTGAAAACTATTAAGAACATTGTGGATTAAGGAGATAATGCTAGTTACCAACATTTTCTCCTTTTCCCACAATGTTTGCTACACCTTCCCCCCCCCCCAAAAAAAAAAAAAAAAAAAAAAAAAAAAAAAAAAAAAAAAATCAACTTTTGAGTCACTTTTGTCTTAAATTTTGTAATTTGGTACAGAAATAAAGCAATTTATGCATTTTTCCCCCATCAGAGCATTGTAGTTTTATCAGAACAGTGATGAAGATAATTGTTCAAAAAAGGAAAAAGGTGCACCACAAAAACCTAATCCAACCATCTTCATCTGTGATGACAAAATTATCTTGGAACATTAGCATACCCTCAACTGGTTGACCTTTTCCACTGTGATTTTACGTAGATTGTCTATCACTGGCAGTAAAACTTGATTGGATGTAATTTGACCATGATGGACTCTGTAAAGAAAGAACATAATGCTTACAAGTGAAATCTGAAACATCTTATTTGTATGAAACTGAAATTTTATAAACACCTTACAGTTTTTAAGATTCATCCACAAATAACGATTTGTTTGATTGGTGTTTTATGGCACTTTCCACATTATTTCAGATATATCATGGCAGCAGCTCACATATTCATGTATTTCCTGGGTTTCATCAGTACAAGGCTAGGGATCTGAACTGTCTTGATCAAGGAGATTCCTGCGAAAAACCCAGTGTATCAACCATAAATAATGAAGGTGGATACAAAAAAAAATCTACAAAACAGTACAGCTAAAGGTTATTTATCAAAAGGGTATCTATACTCTCTTATACCCATTTACACAATAAATGGGCGCCATACTCTTGGAAAAAATGGGGATTAACTCTTTACCAAACAACAAAATTTTGTTCTCAACCAAATTGAAAGCATTTACAGATGATAAAATTACTGTAGCTCAAAAGGTGACTGCACTCTTTGATGGGGTAGAAAACAATGTGGGAAAAGGAGAAAATGCCGGTTACCAGCATTTTCTCCTTTTCCCGCAATGTTTTTTGCATAAGTCTTCTTTCTCAGAGTTGTTAAAACCTGGGATTGTTTAGTAAAGGGTTAAATGCATCTCTATGATCACATGATCCACATAAACTATTTTGCAAAACAATTAACTTGATCTGGTGGTAAATCAGTCCTGTGACTTGTTGAAAAATTACAATTTCAATTCAATTTTTTTTCAATTCAAAATACTTTATTAGCTCAAATCTTCAGGTAAAAGATATATGAGCAAGTTACAATTCTAATATTTCATTTGTGACAACGAGAAATGTTTTTTCTACAGTAGGGGAAGTTTGAATGTGCAGATAGAATAAAGTTCTTCTAAGAGACACTAGTTTTCAAAGACATTTTAAATCTTTACTCATACCCATATTACATAGGGTGGACTAAAGACGCAAAATGCTCTTGAGAAAGTCCCTCGTTACATGGCCTTGACATTGTCAACAGCTGATTTGTCGCTTATATCTTTTTAATAAGATGATTAACACCGGAACACGTGAATTTGGATAACTTACTCAGAATTTACGAAAAAAGAGTGATTTGTGTGCAATAATTTCATTATATCTCCATGAAAAACATAAGTATAATTTATATTTACCGGAAACTATACATGTAATACATTGGCAAGAAAATTAGGTTTGTTTGAACATCTGTGTTTTTCTGCTTCACATCTGCAAATGTTTATAATCACCGCTGTACATAATCGGGTCTAGATCGCAGTGCAGGTAAGGATCCGACAGTATAATAAGTGTTGTCTGATCCCAACCTGCAATGCTGATAATGATGAGGTAATGCTTAGTTTTTAAAATAGCTTGTTATTATGTTTATTAATTTGCACAAGTTTTTCAAGTGCTTAACTGATTTGCAATTCATTAACTGCTGGAACTTGACAATGTTTGGCCTTTTGTAGTAATACTTTTTTATGAGTGAAGCTCAGCTTGTGTTAAAGAATGGACATTTCAAAAGATAATGCATTTCATCACCAGTGTCATTTTGGACACAAAGTGGACATTTTCTTTCACTAATATGGATTTTTCTCCATCTACCTGTTTCAATAGGTAAGTAATGATTAGTTGTCCTAAATTTTGCCAAAGTTAGGTAGTCTTTTTTTGGTAAAGAAGTAAGGTAGTTTTCGAACACTATTTTATCCTTAAATAAGCCATAGTTAATACCTTTAGTAGACTTTTGTAAATTGTTGTTCCATTGTTGTTGGTATTGATCAATTAGTATTTTTTTCACTATCTTATGTGTATCATCATTCATATATGTAGACTGATTTATCCAAATGTCAGACCGCCCTATTCCATTTAGTATACTTTTACAAATATCAAAAAGTTTCAACCCATGTAAGCCTGCACAGATTGCAAGGGTTGACATTTTTTTAGATACATAAACCCCTTTTTCACAGTGCATCACTCAAATGTAGATGCTATAGCACTGAAGAATCCAGGCAGACAAACATTCAAGTGTGACACAGGCTTTCAACTTCTCAATTAAACATTTCTTAGACTTTTCCATATCAACATACACAGTTGCACCATATTAGTTTAGAATTCATTTTAAAATGAATAAGTTATAGCCGAAACAAATCCAGACAGGCTCAATCACATTAAACAATATGCAATGCCCAAGAGGCAACAAGTGCATGTTTGTCAGTACATTGTTGTTCATCAAAAAGTAATGCATACATTACAGACTTACGAGAAATTACTTATGTAGTATACTGGTCTATAAAAGGGGATATTTGTACTGCCTTGCTATGAAGCTAGCTTTTGTAGAAACATAATAAAGCACTTATTTTCGGATCTAGAGGTCCTGTGTTCAGTTCTCACTTTGGGAGGTTAATATTAGAACCATTCCATTATAGTTTGTGATTGTTCGTTTTGTTGAGTACTGAAGACAATTGCACTTGATGAACAGTATACTGAGAAGTAAAAATCATAAATGAAATAAAAATCTGTTTCATTATTCCCTCCCTTTTTCCAAATTCAAGAGAAAAAGTCCCACATCCTCATACCTTCTCAACAAGAGGACCATGATGGTCCTATATCGCTCACCTGAGTATATTTGTAACTTATATGGTTTATCAAGGGTAGGCTGTTAATTCTTTTCCAATAAGGCATACCCTGGGGTTTGTCACAAAAATATGTTTACAGATTTTCTTCTTTGTCTTTGGCCAGTGAAGCTAAAAGCTGCTGCTTATCATCAATTTTTCTCTTCACAGTGTCTTGTTCCCTGTTTGACTTGTAGTTTAGCCATTACCAGACGACAAAATTTTAGACCGATCCAAATTGAAACAAATTGCAGACGACATTTTAAAATGTATCTAAAATGAAAAATAAGTGATCTATATGGTAGAAAAGATTGTGAGAAAGGAGAAATTGCTTGTTACAAACAATTTCTCCTTTTTAGATGGAACTGATTTTAAAAGATTTCCTTCTATGATTCTATGTGAAATAGTGTGCACCAGGGCACAGAGCCAAAACATGACCCCAAGGGGATAATTTTAATTATTTTTATAAAGGGTCACTAGATGATGCTACATGCAAAATATGAATGCTCTGGCCTTTATGGTTTGTCACAAGTAGATTTTTAAAAGATTTCCTTCTTTGTTTCTATGTAAAATAGGGTGCGCCCGGGCAGAGCCCAATTATGACCGCAGAGGGATAATTCTAGCAATTTTGGTAGAAGATTATCAGATTTTGCTACATAGCAAATATGAATGCTCTAGCCATTGCGGTTTGTCAGAAAAAGATCTATTAAAGGTTTCCTTCTTTGTTTCTATGTAAAATAGGGTGTGCCCGGGCAAAGCCCAAATTTGACCCAAGGGAAATAATTTTAATAATTTTGGTAAGGGGTCACCCAATAATGCTTCAAACAAAATATGAATGCCCTCCGCCTTATGGTTTGTCACAAGAAGATTTTTAAAATAAGGTGCGCCCGGGCAGAGCCCAAATATGACCGCAGAAGGATAATTTCAACAATTTTGGTAGAAGATCATCAGTTAATGCTACACACTAAATAGGAATGTTCTAGCCATTATGATTTGTCACCAGAAGAAGTTTTAAAGATTTCCTTCTAAATTTCTATGTAAAATAGAGTGCGCCCGGGCAAAGCCCAAATTTGACACCATGGGAATGATTTTAACAATTTTGGTAAGGGGTCACCCAATATGTTTCAAACAAAATATGAATGCTCCCAACCTTATGTTTTGTCACAAGAAGATTTTTAAAGATTTTAAAATAGGGTGCGCCCGGGCAGAGCCCAAATATGACAGCAGAAGAATAATTTTAACAATTTTGGTAGAGGATCATCAGATAATGCTACATCCAAATATGAATGCTCTAGCCATTATGGTTTGTCAGAAGAAGATTTTTTAAAGCTTTCCTTCTTTATTTCTATGTAAAATAGGGTGCGCCTGGGCAAAGCCCAAATATGACCCCAGGGGAATAATTTTAACAATTTTGGTAAAGGGTCACCCAATGATGCTTCATACAAAATATGAATGCTCCCTGCCTTATGGTTTGTCACAAGAAGATTTTTAAAGATTTTTTCCATTTTCAGCCATTTTGTTGCCATGGCAACCAGAGTTTTTGTTGGAATTAAATTCTTTTAACAATTTTTGTAGAGCTTTACCCAAGGAACATTCCTGCCAAGTTTTATTAAGATTGGCCTTCTGGTTTTGGAGGAGAAGATTTTTAAAGAAATTGTTAACGGACGGACGGACGGACGCCGGACGATGACCGGTCACAATAGCTCCCCCTGAGCACTTTGTGCTCAGGTGAGCTAAAAATGACCAGCCTGCATAGTTCAGTCTGTAGAGCATAGGACTCATGATCGTGAGGGTGTGGGTTTGATCCCCACTGCTGGCCATCTAAAAATACTAATAGTCTTTTGGATGAGACATTAAACCAAGGTTCAATGTGATGGTGATGTACATCGACCATGTCAAAGAAGCAGGCAAAACTTAGATAGGTTTGGTCCTATATCTGCACTATCCCCCGTAACAATACTAGCAGCCTTCAGGCGGCGTCGCCCATATGGGAAACAGGTGGCGACGATAAATAAAAGCAAATTCAATCAAACCTTCTCAAAAACCATGTTGATAGAAGAGGCTACGAATAGCATCCAATTGGGGAAATGAAGTCTAAAACAATTTCTCAATTTTACATAGTGCTTTCAACTGAAGCAAGACTACTTCAGATAAGGGAACTGTTATAAACATGTCTAAACTAATTTGAACGATTTACAATCTCAAGTAGGAACAGGTACCTGAGTAAAAAGAAAAGGCATCTACAGGACAGCTCTATCTCCCACCCATGTTTGATAAAGTAGTCCAAGATCTTCAACAAATCTATTACATACTGGAATGGTAGAACAAGCAGGGATTCTTCAAGCTCACTGAAAAGAAGGTTAAAAAAAAAGAATCTTAAAGTAATCTTAAAGAATCTTAAAGTAAACTTCCTTGTCTGTACATACTTTGGAGTTTTCCTTAAACCTTTCACAAACAATCCCTGGTTTTAATGACTCTGTGAAAGAAGCTTTTTGAAAACACTGTGGGAAAAGGAGAAAATGCTGGTAACCAGCATTTTCTCCTTTTCCACAATGTTTTCTACCCTTCCAAAAACAAATTTAAATATTTGGGTCACTCTGTGTTGTCTGCTAATGCTTTGAATTTAGATCAGTCTAAAATTTTGTTGTCTGGTAAAGAGTTAAACCTTTGCCACACAAATCCTTCTTTTAACGACCCTGAGGATGAAACTTTTGGAAATCATTGCATTTGTCCTTTTCCCACAATGTTTTCTATACAATGACAGAAATCATCATTTGCACTACATTTAAACTGGTGTCTGAAAATGGATAAAATTTGGTCGAGTCCACACCATTGTCAATTGATAAAGATTAAATGCCATTTACCCCATTCATAGCTTGATTCAAACTATTTCAAACAATTTGTAACCTACTGTTCTTTTGCAACTATGGAAGACAGCTTTTGAAAAGTTTGTGTGAAAGGGGAAAAAAGTTGCTAGTGACCAATTTTTTTTCCTTTTATAGCATTAACATTTTATATCCCTTCTAAAAGCATAACTGAAGGCCCATTCCATTTGTTGAATGCTAATACATTCAATATGAATCAGTCAAAAAAATCTGTTGTCTGCTAAAAGCTAACTCTTTACCAAAAAAAAAAAACCAATATTTTAGGCTTGTTCAAACTGAAAGGATTTGCATACTACAAATAAATAACTAAACAAGAGCGGCAAACTGTCGCAAGATACGCCCGTCTTACCCCAAGTTGTAAAGCTGGGGCATGCACCAGACTAAATTCAAGTATGAAAAACGACAAAGGGCAGTAACTCAAAAATTAAGTGAGCAAGAGTTATGATTCCTGTGCACTGCACTCCCCCTTGATGAGATCTATCTACCCATGAAATTTCATAACCCTAGCTAGTATAGTTTTGGAGATATTCATCAGACAAAAATCAAGTATGAAAAACAACAAAGGGCAATAACTCAAAAATTAAGCAAGCAAGAGTTATGATTCCTATGCATTGCACTCCCCCGTGATGAGATCTATCACCCATGACATTTCATAACCCTAGCTAGTATAGTTTTGGAGATATGCTCCGGACAAAAATCAAGTATGAAAAACGACAAAGGGCAATAACTAAAAAATTAAGCAAGCAAGAGTTATGGTTCTTATCCACTGCACTCTCCCTTGATGAGATCTATCCACCCAAGAAATTTCATAACCCTAGCTAGTATAGTTTTGGAGATATTCACCGGACAAAATTCAAGTATGAAAAATGACAAAGGGCAATAACTCAAAAATTAAGCAAGCAAGAGTTATGATTATGTGCACTGCACTCCCCCTTGATAAGATCTATCCACCCATGAAATTTCATAACCCTAGGTAGTATAGTTTTGGAGATATTCACCGGACAAAATTCAAGTATGAAAAAAGGACAAAGGGCAATAACTCAAAAATTAAGCAAGCAAGAGTTATGGTTCTTATGCACTGCACTCTCCCTTGATGAGATCTATCCACGAAATTTCATAACCCTAGCTAGTATAGTTTTGGAGATATGCTCCGGACAAAAATCAAGCATGAAAAACGACAAAGGGCAATAACTCAAAAATTAAGCAAGCAAGAGTTATGGTTCCTGTGCACTGCACCCCCGCTTAGTGAGATCTATTCACCCATGAAATTTCATAACCCTAGCTAGTATAGTTTTGGAGATATGCTCCGGACAAAATTCAAGTATGAATAACGACAAAGGGCAATAACTCAAAAATTAAGCAAGCAAGAGTTATTGATCCTAAGCACTGCACTCCCCCTTGGTGAGATCTATCCACCCAAGAAATTTCATAACCCTAGCTAGTATAGTTTTGGAGATATGCTCCGGACAAAATTCAAGTATGAAAAACGACAAAGGGCAATAACTTAAAAATTAAGCAAGCAAGAGTTATGGTTCCTGTGCACTGCACTCCCCCTTGATGAGATCTATCCACCCATGAAATTTCATAACCCTAGGTAGAATAGTTTTGGAGATATGCTCCGGACAAAGAACTGGACGCCGCCCACCCGCCCACCCGCCCGCCAGTAAAGGGTGATCCCATAATACGTCCCGTCTTCGACGGGCGTATAAAAATTGAACATTGTGTTGGAATGGTAGAAAACATAGTAGGAAAAGGAGAAAATGGTGATAACCAGCATTATCTCCATTTCCCACAAGTTTTCAAAAGCCCTGGTGGTCAGGGTCAATAACCCTTTCCACAATAATGACGACTTTTGACGAACCTTGGACAGAAGCCTTTTAAAAACATTCTGACAAAAGGAGAAAATGCTGGTAACCAGCATTTTCTCCTTTTCCCACAATGTTTTCTACCATATCAATAAAAATTGCAACATTTAATCCATACTGAAATTGTCGTCTGCAAATGCTTTCAACTTGGACAAGGCTAAACTTTTGTTGTCTGATAAAGGGTTAAAACTTTGGTTTGTGTGATATAGATTTGATTTTTACTTCAATTTTTCAAAGTGGGCTTAAAAATATCATATACCTATACTTATCAAATAGTCAAACTTTTCCCATTACTTCCCAAACAGATTTTTCTTTATACCTATCAATCATAGTATCAGATTTTTTCCATGTTTATCATAAAATCAGAAAAAAAATCACCTTGATGGAATCTTTCTAATGATGATAAGTACATATTTCTCTGGTGATGAAGCATTATGAGCAACCATCATGGGATGAGTTTCCGGTTCTGGAAGCTGGAATAAGAAAATTTTATACTATTCTGTATGCTTATTTGTTAAGGGCTTTCCACTATTTTTACCAGTTTGCTGGTTACAAGCATTTTCTCTTTCTCCTATGATGTTTCCAAAAGCTTTTTTCCTCAGGCTTGTTGAAACTCAGTATTGTGTTTGTGAAAGGGACTTTTTTCAGCTTAATGTGGCAAATTCTGAAAACTGAAGTAACAATGAAACTTCCTTGAAACAAGCCATTTCTCTTATAGCACTATTTAGTATTTACTCATATAGTGAGCCTTAATTTATTTTGATTATCCCTATTTTCCACATATCCTAAAGCTGATAGTTGCAAATCCATTTCCTGAGGTAATCAGTCACTAAAACTTTATCAAACAACAAAATTTTTGACCTGTTCAAATTGAAAGCATTTGCAGATGACACAGGAGCCCACAACGACGTTATTTTTCATTGGTATGTTGAAAACATTGTAGGAAAAAAAACAGAGAAAATGTTGGTTTCCAGCATTTTCTCCTTTATGCACAATGTTTTCAAAAGCCTTCTTTCTCAGGTTGTAAAAAGTCTGGATTGTGTGATAAAGAGTTAGTACATCATTTCAACTTTATTGAAGCTTTTTTTGGCTATCTGAAAAAGGAATGTTGCCATTTTAGAATTGAACAACAATTACATATGGAATCCTTTCAAATAAATATGCTGTACTCCATCTGTGCTAATTTTCATTTCTGATGAGAAAATTCTTTTGTGTAAATCCAAAACTTGAACAATCTGAATAAAGATTTCTTTCCAATTTTTACTGCCAATATTAACCCTTTCCCAAACAAGCCCTGGTTTTTACGTGTCTGCAGTAAAAGTCTTTTGAAAACACTGCGGGAAAAGGAGAAATTGCTCGTAACGAGCAATTTCTCCTTTTCCTACAGTGTTTTCTACCCTTTTTGAGCACTTTCTGCCATTTTCTCAAAATCTAAAATTGTCATCCGCAAACTCTTTTGGTTGGAAGGGTCCACAATTTGTCGTTTGGGAAAGGGTTAATTTGGTAATTTAATGAAAGATGACTGAGCAATTTTTTTTTTATTAAATTCAAGAACTTGCTACAAATGACATGTAAGAAAAATCTTAACAGGAAAGGGGGACATCAAATTTCAAGGTATGTAACATGGAAAACATTGGACAAGGAGCATCTGTGTTTTACAAGAGACTGCTCTTTTCCAATTCTCCCTTCAGCACAAGGTCATTTGATGAGCCCCTGTGAGAGATGCATGTCGTGTCCAGGAGGTCAATTGCAGGTTAGTTCCAGAAGGGTCAAGACGTGTAACCATTTCACGTATTGAGAATACATGTGAAAATAATGGAAAAGTTCTTCTTTGATGTTCTTTCTGTCTAATGCACAGTGGGATTGAAATCTAGTGTTTGATATTATTAATAGTGTTAAGTTAAATTCAAAGTATCTTATTAAGGTGTTACATATTACTTGAAAAGTGATTTAGACTCTTGAAATATCTATGAAATTGTAATAAAGTGCTGGATAGTGATTCAGTGAACAGTTGTTATTCAAGCTGTAATACAGAGAGCACTATGGCTCTTGTAAGAAGCACTACAAAGATCTTGCTTCCAATGGCACGGAGCCCTCTGCATTTAGTTCAGACTGGAAAGAAAACAGGGGGCATTAAGACTCTCAAAAGGAACTAGGAGAGCTGTAAGCCTCCACAATTCATGCTAATAGAAGCACTAAGACGTAGAACTGCATTTAGTTCAGACTGACAAGGAAACAAGTAGCAACAAATATTCCCGCTATATAGGGCACTATACAAATCCTGTTTCCAGAGGCACTAACCCATGTGCATTTAGTTCAGACTGAAAAGGAAGCAGAGAGCATCAGGACTCTCAAAAGTGGCAAGGAGAACTTTTACGCCTCCAAAATCCTTATTTTGCAGATATTACCAAATAAGATTTGCGTTCGCGAATACAGAAATCATGCTTCCAGAGGCACTAAACCCTCTGCATTGAGTTCAGACTGAGAAGGAAGCAAAGAGCATAACGAATGTCACAAAGGCAAGGAGAGCTGTTACGCCTCCAAAATTCATAATTCGCAAAAGGGGCAAGGAGAGCTGTCACGCCTCCAAATTACATGATTCTCACAAGGGGCAAGGAGAGCTGTCACGCCTCCAAATTACATGATTCTCACAAGGGGCAAGGAGAGCTGTCACGCCTCCAAATTACATGATTCTCACAAGGGGCAAGGAGAGCTGTCACGCCTCCAAAATTCAGGCTTTTTGAAGCCTTAGGGCTTCTGATTCCACCAGGTAAGTTATTTCATTGAAAAAAGCCCCAGTAGGCACTTAGCCCTACAAGAAGCCCCAGTAGGACACCAAGTCCTACAAATGAAACTTCGGAGAAAGGAATTCATAATTAAGATTTCGTCATCTGTCTGAGGACAGACAAAAGTATTACAAACCAATGTTTTCATCTCAACTTAAACTGCTGGTGGAACAAACTGTGAGTATATATTAAATATTTCATTGTCGTATAATACCAGTGCAAAACAGTCAATAACAAAACACACCCCCAGCCTCGTTGGAATAATTGGACTGCTGTACATAATGAGCATCAGGAAAATTAGGTATCAGGTCAGACTACCACCTATTGCATTGTTTTATGTGCGACTTCGCCTGCATTGTCAGGGCATAACGAGCCTTTGCCATTTAAGACAATGGCAAATTTTCTCAATTCACTTTTTGTCATCTAAATTGTTTTTCTGTAAGACAGTGTCTGTGTTAGAACAGAACCAGATACTAAAAAAAAAAGTCGCTTTGAAATAGTGTGGCTATTTCTATATGAGGCTCAGAAAACGACCTGAAATTACTGAGTTACTGAGAATAGTTTCAAACTTTTTTTGAAAAAAAAAAACACCTGTTTTGAGTGCCCTTTACCAAAACCATAGGTAACCTGATTAGGTGAACATGAAGAGAATGAAAGCTTCAATGGTTGGCATTCAGCAATGATTTCAAACTGCAGTATTCATGTGAAAAAAAAAAGGGGGGGTGAAGAGGATAAACCCCAAACCACAGCAGAACAGTAATGTAGCCATTTCCAAATGAGATAAGCTGGGAAAAATCTGTTTTCCAAGCAAGTTCTTTTGAAAACTGACAAAATTAGACCAGGGATATAATGATAAGATTTGTGTGAAATGCATTGTAATTCAATACCCCTCGCTGCATTCACAAGGATGAAATGAACCTACAGTGATACCATAATTCAGATGATGCTAGAGAGGCAATTACTCTGAAAAGGATATAAAAAGGTGTTAAATGCTTGAGCAAAACACATTATCAAGGGGGTACATCCTTGTTATTGAGTTAAACAATGGAATGAGTAAATAGATTACATACAATAAGTTGTAATTGCTAGCTCACAATCAGATGGCATATTAATGAGCTTTAGATTGAGTACAGCCTAATAAGGTTCGCAAAACGTGTTAAATACGCAAAACGTGTTAAATGCGGTGTCAGGAAATAAGGAGCACAGAAAACTTCTGCGAGCCCTGTACAGAGGACAGAATGGTAAAATATACATGCTTGACTGACTGTCTAAAGGGTTGTGCATACTCCCGGATTAATAACATAGATATGGAAGCAGCATTCGGTCATATCTAAGCAATAAGGTTTCGGTCAAACTGCTGGCTCATACATCATTTCAAATGCATTAATAATGCGCAATGTAAAAGTAAATTTATACATTTCGGAATCGGTTTGCTGCATAAAAAGAAAAAATACACCCTTTCGCACTAAAAAGAAGAATTCCTCTAAATTCCCTGTTTAAATCAATTACAATTCCAGAACATGTGGAAAATCACGATAAAATACTCACAAGGGAATAGATACAAGTATCACACCAGATAAAGGGTGTTTGTGACTGTCAGCATGAATCTGAGTATGCTTTTGCATTTGTATACATAAAAATAGTGCAGAGTAAAAGAAAAATACATCTATAGATGGGTAATTACATGGAAAGAATGGTTTGAGTTCTTGGACTATGTCGATAGCTCAAAAAAGGATGCGAAGGGTAATAATTATTATTACCAAATGCTAGAGATATTTCAGCTGTGCAGTAAGACTATAGTACAGGGTTAAGGATTCATTAGGCTGTATATCTCCTCTAAATTACCACTGACAACAGACTTTCCTTCATGGGCTGGGAGGCAGCCCCACATGGGATCAATGAGGTATCTCAGAGATACCTGTTGACAACAACATTCATTATCTTGATCTGAAAGCCATTTATTTCAGATTGCTATCTTGTTTGGAAAGACCGTTAGAAAAACACATTTGGGTTCAAGAGAGTAACAGCACAGCATTCGTCTAAATAGACCTGGGGGTCATTAATTGGTCAGTGTGCTTCAAGGGTTAGAAAACTTAGACTTCAGCAAAACAATGTGACAAAAGGCTAATTCCAGTGCATAGGCTAGAAGGGAACAGGTAATTCTGGATTGATGAGAAGGCCTATTATAGTCCACAGAGTGGATGCTCAAACATTACATTTCCCTTAAAAGTGTTAGGCCTTTCTATTTGAAAGTAGAGACAGAGTTAGATTGCTTTAAATAGACTGAATAAGAAATGAAGAGAGTACTCCTCAAGGATAACCAAGTTCGCTATGTAGGCTACATTTCAAAAATATATACATGTAAATATATGTACATCTTAAGCAGATCTGCACATCTTCACCTTGCAGAAATTCGACGTCCACAAAGCAGGGAAGTATTAATGCTGTTACATCAATGGTTCCATCATGCAATGGAAAACATGTTCATCAAACCCAGTCAGATCACCACATGCTGGCAATCTCCTGACCTTATCATAAGCGCCGCCTATGGCAGAATCCATCCATTAATTCCTGTAGGACTGAGTTCACCTGTCACTTGTCTGGGGCCTTTATCAGGGTCGAGACTGACCTCACTTGACCCTTAATTCCTGGCAGGGCAGCACTAAATAGTTCATAAGATGTATTACAAATTGGGTCCATTACTGTGACAGTTATTTATCTAAATAGCCATTCAGTCGTAGCAAAATCAAGTACTTGAAGTTCTTACATATCAACTGGAATGTGCTAAAGCTATAGTGTCTAGAACACAACAACAAGTCCTTAAATTCATTCCTTCTTGCTGACTTTGATTTATGTTATGGAATTACAGTTAATAATGCCGGTTAATATCAGACGTTAAACCGGCTCTTGGTACAGGTACATGAATATATATTAAAACTATGATTGACTTAAGTTTTATAAGGTCATTGGCATTTAGTAACAAAAAAGGTTGCCATTACTTACCCATAAAGTAACCAAGCATTTGTCGATCAAAGAGCTCGTCCTAAAGCTTTTCAGTTCTTATATTTCTTTGATCCAGCAATGATGTTTTTTCAAGGTGCGTTGGAAACACAGATCAGAGTGAAACTACTCTTTACGGATAGGTGCATTTCTTCTGCCTTTTAAAAATGCCATATTTAAAACAATACCTGCATAATCTTCGCCTTAAATTGCCAACACCCAGAATCCATATAATACTGTCTGTTCACTAGCTAGAAAAAGCATTATTCAATAGCAGCATATTTCTACAGTAAAGAATGCAGGGATCCCGTTACATAATACGACAACAGCTGAGAGCTGGTCATCTTAGGGGACTTCGCGAAGGGTTTTAAAAACAATCCACACTGCAAAATGGCAAGGGTATTTCATGACTTCAAAGTAGTAAATTCACTGAAGAAAAGTGACAATGCTTTCAAACAAATGATTCGTAAATTACACTTATTCCATTGCATGTAGTGGGTAACATGCATACTTCGAAATCCGTTGTTCGTGAACACCTTTAAAACTCTCACAGGGGCTCATCAAATGACCTTGTGCTGAAGGGAGAATTGGAAAATTAAACGAGACTTACCTGTAAGTTGAAGTTGGATTTCAATTCTCCGAAGCACAAGGTCACCGTGATGAGCTCATGTGCCCACCCGTTTTACCCGCCCTTTGTGAAAAGTGGCTATATGATAATACATACATGGTTACAAAATAAAAAAAAAAAAAAAAAAAAAAAAAAAAAAATCCACATACAAATTGGGTAGATTTATTTGATGTTATTAAAAGTTAAAAAGTTAGTGCAAATGTGAATCAATTCCGTTGGAAAAAGTGTTCACATCACAAGTTGAATGATTGACCTCCTGGACACGACATGCATCTCTCACATGAGCTCATCACGGTGACCTTGTGCTTCGGAGAATTGAAATCCAACTTCAACTTACAGGTAAGTCTCGTTTAATTTTCCAATTATATTTAAAAAAGAATGTCATTGATGGGGCCCAGGGAATCAAAGTAATTGCCTTTGTAAAAATAACCAAATTTTACAAGTGTCTACCTTTCTTTTTGTCTGTTTACATTCACTGTAATACATCTCCCATTTTGTTTTCTCTTCTTTGAACAATTCTATGGCTTCCATTAGCTTCTCTGCCTGAAGAGACAACAAAAAGCGATTTCATACAATACTGGTATGCTGCATCTTTATATCATCCAAACAAGTAGTTTGTCTGTTTTTGTTTGTCTGTTTGAATAGCATTTAACTCATTACCAAACGACAAAATTTTAGGTTTGTCCAAATTGGAAGCATTTGCAGACGACAAAATAAAAGTGACTGAAAATATAAAATTTATTTTGGGTGGGGTAGAAAACATTGTGGGAAAAAGAGAAAATGCTGGTTACCAGCATTTTCTCCTTTTTCCACAACGTTTTCACAAGGTTTCTTTCTCAGGGGCATCAAAAATAGGGATTGTATGGTAATGGTTAAACACAGCCTTAAAAAATGGCCAAACTCTGGCAAAAGGCAGAGCTCCAGATAGAGGAAGTGATTTTGATTTCAAAATGGAAAATATTAATTATTTCCGACTAAACCCTATATTATGGTACTCATTAGAATCATATTGCCAAGATCATTCTAATGAGTACCCACAACATAGGGTTTGGAAGAGAAATAATGGATTTTGAATATCATCACTTTCTCTTACCTGGAGCTCTGAACAGGGTCAATACCTTGCATTATACTAAGCAAGTCATCATATAATTATGGTTCCATGAAATATATTTAGTCCATTAATCTCATGAATCATGAGGTAGAATGATCATTTGACAAGCAGAAAATTCACCAAATGTTTTTCGACCCAGGTAAGCCTGCATAGGCTGAACCATGTGGATACATTTTGCAGATGCAATTTAACCCTTTCCCAAACAATCCATGGTTTTTACCACCCCGAGATAGAAACCTTTTGAAAACATTTTGGGAAAAGGAGAAAATGCTTGTAACCAGCATTATCTCCTTTTCCCACAAAGTTTTCTATCCTGCTGAAACCACGAATTTCAATTTTTGAGTTGCTTTCAATTTGTCGTCTGAAAGTGCTTTCAATTTGGACTAGTCTAAAATTTTGTTGTTTGGTAAAGAGTTTGACCCCTTTTCAAAGAGCATGGCATATCTATGCTTTTGTAATCTCATACAGACAGCTCACTTATTCATTACCTTCTTGGATTCCATCAATATTATGTTTAAGCTCCGACAGCTAGAACAAAAACCAGTTAACTCCTTACCACACAACAAAACTGTAGACCAGTCCAAATTGAAAGCATTTGCAGACACAACATAAGCATGCATCAAAAATTGAAATGTGTCTTGGAAAGGGTAGAAAACATTGTGGGAAAAGGTGAAAATGCTGGTAACCAGCATTTTCTCCTTTTCCCACAGTGTTTTCAACCCTTTTCAGAACAAATTTCAATTTTTCAGTCACCTTTATTTTGTTGTCTGCAAATGGTTTCAATTCGGACCAGTCTAAAATTTTGTCATATGGTAAAGGTTAAGCAATTAGGAAGATCTCAACATTTTATGGCACTGTTATTCAGTTATGATCAAGCCAATTACTTATCTAGGTATCTGCTGATTCAAAAAGGAAATACTCACTGCCTTCACTGTTTCAATGCTTTTTTTACCAGCTAGACCTGTTTCTGTATTAGTTTCACCAGGCACCACTGTCTCTCCACTGTGTATGAGCGAGTCTTCATACTCTTTCTCTCTTTCCTGAATATAAATGAAAACAGTTGTAGCTAGGCAGAAAAATAGATACTAAGACAAAATTGGCTGAGTGCATAAAGTCTTTTCACTGTAAATCTGAAATGCATACCTGTTGGACTTGGTTGATCCAAAGTATGTCTTTCAGCAGTATGCATCCCATGGGTGTATAAAATCTGAAGCTCTTTAGTAATACAATAAATCTGTCATTGATTGCCATTTCTTCAGAAGTTTTCTGTACTGTTAAGCACCAAAAATAATGAAATCACATTTTTGTTAACCATTCAGGTCATACTTGAATTGTGATCTCTGTTCTGAAGATTATGAACAGCTGTGTCAAAAAAATGTCTAACTGCATAACTACTACAATGCACTTGATTTTTTAAAGCTCCTTGGAACAAGCAGAGTAGCAAATGAAGTCTGACCTGCATCTATGTTCTGAGTTTTGTATTTCTTCTAATCTCTTAAATTTGTGAGGGAAAAGAAAGAATTCCTTGGATAAATATCAAATGCACCAGACCCCTAAAATTACAACTCGGACCCCTGATTTTTTCAAGGTTGGATCCAGTGGATTTCTAATTTTCAAAAGCTCTGTAATGTCTTTGTGGAGTAACTCTTTATTTCTGGTGATGACCCTAACTTAACAAGGATATTTTCAAAGTTATCCTCTGCAATATGTGTTGGGAGGTAGCCCCTTTACCTCTTTACCAGACGATAAAATGTTGGACTTATCCAATTAAACCCTTTCCCAAAAAAGCCCTGGTTTTCACGTGTCTGAAGTAAAAGTCTTTGGAAAACACTGTGGGAAAAGGAGAAATTGCTCGTAACGAGCAATTTCTCCTTTTCCCAAAGTGTTTTCTACTTTCTTTGAGAACTTTCTACCATTTTCTCCAAATCTAAAACTGTCATCTGCAAACACTTGGGGTTTGGAAGGGTCCAAAATTTGTCCTTTGGGAACGGGTTAAAAGCATTTCAAGACAACAATTCTACTTTGGCTAAAATGATGAGTTTAATGTCTGAACGGTTAGAAAACACTTAATGTGGGAATAGGAGAAAATGCTGGTAATAAGCAGGTTCTTCTTTTCCTACATTTTTTTTAAGGGCTACTTTATGGTTGTTTAAACAAAGAATTGTTTCGTAAAAGGTTAATAAAAGGAACATTACCATTTCTTTCTCTTCACTAAGTATCAACGGCTCACTGGTCTTCTCCCATAAGCGTAAAGATTTGTCATGTGATCCAGTTGCCACAAAATTACCACTAGTGCTGATCCCTAAACACCAGATTTCTGCGTGATGTCCCTAGATCAGACCATGAATAAATACAACAATAAAAAAATATTAACTGACTTAATAATTTGTACATGCTAAAATGATCAACAGATTTCCATTACTTTGGTCATATTCCTTTCACTACTCCAAACACTCTGAACATATTCTAGATCAATGTAGTATTTCGTAACACAATACTGTGTTCTAATGTTCTAATTCAACCTAGGTGCAGCACATCTGCTAAACGGTTACAAGCTGATACAAGATGGCGGAAGTTCTTCATGTGATATTTGCAACTGTCTTTTTTACGATATGAACGTCATAAATATGATCAGTGTAGACTTATCTCTCCTTTCAGAACATAATTCAAGAATAGAGTATGTGTTCTTAAATATTCCCTTTGCACGAACGAGAACAGCACAAAACACTGAGCCAGAACAGGTAAATGGACGCTCTTTATTTCATTCTACCATTTTGGGAGACTTTATAAGCACTTTAATTTTTTGCAAAAAGAACTGTGTCACCCATATAAGTCTCAACAACTTGAATTAATTTGTTAGCCCTTGCAGGCAGCTTTTTGCTTCTTTGAACTCTGTACCAAACGACAAAATATCAGAGTTTAATCCAAATTGGGGGCATTTGCAGATGACATTGTATCAAAAGACAAAACTGTTCATAAATATTTCTCCCTTTGCCACAAAGTCTTTACATGCATTAACCTATTACCACACAATCCCTAATGTTGACGCCTCCGAGAAAGAAGCCTTTAGAAAACATTGTGGGAAAACGAGAAAATGCTGGTAACCAGCATTTTCTCCTTTTCCCACAATGTTTTCTACCCTTCACAAAACAAATTTCAAATTTTCAGTCACTTTTATTTTGTCGTCTGCAAATGCTTTCAATTTGGACCAGTCTAAAATACTGTCGTTGGGTTAAGCATTAATTTATGATGCTTGACCCTATTTCTACAGAGAATTTTTGAAAGTCTTCTGCTGCATAGTATCAGAAGGAAATCATTTGCTGTAAAAGTGGATATTAACCCTGATCTAAAATTTCCCAAATAACAAAATAGTGACCATATGCAAGTTTATTTTTTCACAGGAACTATTGTCATTATCATTCAATTTAACAAATTTTCACTTTAACTCTTTACCACATAATCTCGACTTCTAACAACCCTGTGAAAGGAGCCTTTTGAAAACTGTGTGAAAAAGGAGAAAATGCTGGTAAGCAGCATTTTCTCCTGTTTCCACATGTTTTCTTACCTTCACTTAACAAATTTAAAATTTTCAGTCACTTTTATTTTGTCATCTGGAATGCTTCCCATTTGGACTAATATAAAATTTTGTCAGTTGGTAAAGAGTTAATGAAGTGTATTTAAAATTCTTAAATTGGCAGTATTAACTGCCACTAGACTGGTATTCTGGTCATCATTGATAAAAAAGAAACACTCACCGGTGTTGACAAGGCTCCTAGCCAATCACTCTCACATGAAATGGTGTCTAGGAAAAATATACCTTAATCTGGCTTGAATTTACACTGGCGGATATCTATGTGTTTTTTATCAATATGCCAAAACTATGAAGATTTCCAAAATGCAAACATTTTTGGTTTTATAGTAGGAAAAACTGCATACAAAGTACATGTAACTGTGACACTAGAAGATCTTATCAGATCATTTCTGCAGATTCATACCTGTAACTTATTTCTAAAATACTTTATAAACATAGCTTTCTAATGCTATACAATACCTCTAATGTTATAATATGCTCAAAGTTATCAGCATCCCATTGTTTGACCTTCTTGTCTTTGCCACAGGTAAAAAACATGTGAGTGTTGGGTATAAACTGAATACCCATAATGCTGAAAAAAAATAAAAGAAAGCATTATGCAAGAAAAGTTGCACCTTTTGAGCCACACTGAAATTGTCGTCTGCAAATGCTTTCATTTTAGACAAGGCTGAAATATGTCATCTGGTAAGGGGTTAAAGGAATGTTCTGTACCTTTTCAGTCTTGAATCTGTAAAAAAAAAATGTTTGGTTGCAGACATAAACTTAAACCTTTCCCAAACAACAAAATTTTGGACTTAAAGTTTAAAGTGTCTGCACAAGAAAAAAGTTTAAAAAAAAAAAATTGATGATTTCTGTCTTTGATAGGATAGAAATATTGTGGGCAAAGGAGAAAATGGTGATTGCCAGCATTTTCTCCTTTTCCTATAATATTTTCAAAAGGCTTTACCAGGGGTCTTAAAAATCTGGAATTGTTTGGGAAAGGGTTAAGATAGTACAATAGAATAACACATTAACCCTTTACCACACAATCTGAGTTTAAGCAGCCTTCAGAAAGACAGCTTTTTATAACAGTACGGGAAAAGTAGAAAATGATGGTTGCCAGCATTTTCTCCATTTCCCATAATATTTTCCAACCTATCAAAAACAGAAGTGGCTTTCATTAAAATGGCAAAAAGAGGTCCTGTGTTAAGAAAAAAACTACCAGTTTACTAATCTATAGTAAAATTAACAATGACAAGTACCTGTCATCATGAGCAAATATAGATTTATGGCAATCTCCAAAATCCAATCCCCATATCTTCAAATTTCTGTCAGCTGAACCGGTCACTAAAAGAGTGGAATCAGAGGAGATATCCATACACAATACTGGGAGTTTGTGACCATACAGGGAGAGGAAAAACTGAAAATGAAATTAGCAATAACAATCTTAACAATATCAAAATCATGTCATATTTAATGACAGCATTACTTAAAATTAAAAATGACAGAGTATCTCAAATAAGCATATTCTAAATCTGTTTCTCTTGATTTCTTGAACTCTATATTAAACGACAAAATTCAAAGAATGGTCCAAATTGAAAGCATTTGCAGATAACAAAATAAAAAATGTGACTGAAAAATCAAAATTTGATCTGGAAAGAGTAGAAAACATTCTGGGAAAAGCACAAAATGCTTGTTACCAGCATTTTCTCCGTTTCCCCAATGTTTTTCCAAGGTTTCTACCTCAGGGTCGTCAAAAGTCGTTATTGTGTGGTAAAGGGTTAATCTTCATTTTTCTAAAATTCATACATTCATTATAAGATGCAAAAAAAATTAAAAGTAGGTCCATAACAAAAGTTTTTATACTATGATAAATGAAAAATCTGTATCATTTAAAGTGAAAAAACTTTACAACTTGACAATATGTCATATTTACAGCCATGAAATTTTGCACTGTCACTGTATGGTGCATATGATAAACCTGTGACTTTCATCTTAACTCATTACCAAACAAGAAAATTTTAAGATCTGTCCCAAATTGAAAGCATTTGCAGACAACAAAATAAAAGTGACCGAAAATTTGAAATTTGTTTTGTGAAGGGTAGAAAACATTATGGGAAAAGGAGAAAATGCTGGATACCAGCATTTTCTCCTTTTCCCACAATGTTTTCAAAAGGCTTCTACCTCAGGGTCGTCAAAGTCTACATTAAGTGGTAAAGGGTTAAATGTACAAACATTCTAATTTTAATTTTAAAAACTGGACAGCCACATTTCAATGGCCGACATAATGGTCTATGGAAGGTGACACTCTTTATGCCGTACTTTCCTCCACATGTTAGACAGAATCTTTTTTTTTTTTCTTCAAGATAGGCAAAACTACTTCATTAATTACCTTTAAGGTGTCAGTGAAGAAAACTTTAACTGTATTGTCCAGTAAAGATACTGCAAGAAGAGATTGGTTTGGACTAAATTTAACTACCAAAACATCTTCATCCATTTGTAAGGTTCTGGTGTGCTCAAGTGTCAACTGTTTACTGTAAAAGTAGAAACACAGATAATATACTATAGCTGTCACTAAATGTGACTTAATACCCCCGCCTGTGCACTGACAGAAAAAAGTGTCAAGTTCAAGGCAATATAATTCTTCAACCGGGAAGAGCTGACACTAGAACACTGCATCTTGCAAATCTTCAATATATATTCAGTATAGGTGCAAAGTTTCAATACAATTGAAGGAAAACTGTACAAGGGGTTCGTGACACAAAATTACTAGTATTTTGTAAATAAACAGACACACAGATGGACCATCTAGATGGACTGACGGGCGGATACACGGACAAATAGGCTTATTCCAGTATACCCCGAAAACATTCGTTTTGCGGGGGTATAAAAATGTAATGCAAGATTTTATGTTAGAGCAAAGTTGTTATTGTTTGAATTTAAGGTGTAACTTTCAGCTAAAACTTTTACAAGTCTAAATAATGTTTTGGATAAACCATGGGTTTTCTTTTCAGATTTAAATAGTGAACCCATAAGGATTTTGTTGTATTTATCTCTCCTGCGTAATCATTTATGTAAAAATATAGATACTTAGTGCACAGATGAATATCAAAGATCTTGTATTATGAAGTCATACTGTTCAAAATAGTTTCACCTGCTGTTTGGGTTTTCATCGTCAGACACCAGCTCAAAATTCCAAAATTTCACTTGTTTATCAGCACTGCCAGACACAAGGCCCCTCTGGAAGAATGTAAAGCATTTGACTTACAATAGATCACAAATAAACTTCAAGTGAATTTTTTTAAAATTATTTTAATGTCATAAAAAGACAACAAGCACACATCTTTTGATGGTTTATATACAATTTTTACCAAAGCAAATAAAATTACTGATAATCTGAGTATATAATGTTTTTTCTAACAATAAAACTTAACAGTAACTGCAGTGGTACAAGAACACTTTTATTTCTTTTCCAAGATATAAAAAAAAGACATACAGAGCTTTATACAATAATATAGTAATTGCTTCACATTGCCCAAATTTGCAAAGTTATGACAACTTGGATACTGCAAGAGATTGAAATATGTATGCATATGTTACATATGCACAAAATTTACCAAGGTCTGTATTCATTAAATAGTCTAAAAACAGGTCTAATTCTAAACTCTAATAATATACAGCTGACATGTTGAGAGAGTAGCTCAGCCTTTCAGATGACTCACTTTTGTACAAGTAATACTGAACTAGAACTGTCACACGCTGATAAATACATTCCTTCCCCATATGTTGCCTTGTCACTGAATACAGAGAAACTTGTTGTGAGGTAACGATACTGCAAATGCACATGATGATAAGAAAGGTAAACCTTGTCTGCTGCCATTGAGATAGACCAAACAGCTCCGGCATGTGCCTCAATGTTCTCTAGTAGACTGCCACTACCAATATCAAATATTTGTAATTTACCACTCTGAAACAAAAACAGATGAGAAACAACTTCCAAGTGATTTAATTCTTTACCAGACAACATAATCTTATGAATCCTTCCAGCTGAAGGCATTTGCAGTTTATAAATCACATCACATAGAGAATATAAACAGTGATATTTTGAAATTAACCAAATAAGGGTAGAGAATTGTGATATAAGGAAAGAATTCTACTTTCTGAACACACATGTCAGTAAGAATGCTAATAACATCAAAACATGCAAAAAATGAAAAATAAAAACTGTGTAAAAAATGGAAAATAACAACAGTTGCTAACAATAACTTCCTTTGCAACATAGTTTCAAAACTGGTCAACATTATATGCACAAGTGAATGAAATTAACTCTTTACCGCACCACGAAAATTGAAGACTATCATAGATTGAAAGCATTTGCAGACAACTATTTCAGCGTGGCTTGAACAACGGAATTTGTCTTTGAAGGGAAAGATAAACATGGTAGTTCGATTCTAGTATTTTCTCCAATTTGTAAATTTTTCTCAAAAGTCTTCTATTAAAGTTGTAAACATGTGGGATAATGTAATAATAAAGAGTGAAATAACAGTCATATAAAGAACCAAATGACTGATGCATGTGTCTACCTTTGTTCCAACGATAATATGTCTATCTCCTGGAGCAAATGTTGAACACAGAGCATAATCACAAGCCATGGTGCGTATACACTGCAAGGATGATCTGAAACAGAGGTATAACATGACAAACCATTTACTATACATTATATTCCTAGATCTATTTGAAACCAAAAACTACATTCAGGATTAACAGTGAAAGAGATTGGATTTTATTTCAAAATGTGAAAATCGAAGTTGGAAAAGGATTGCTTGCTTGCTACATGCAACTTAACCGCTCCTCTTCCCACAAAGTTTCCATAGCTATCAATAGCAAGCACATTACCCTTTGCCAAAAACTCCAAAGATTAATGACTCTGACGTGAGAGGCTTTTGAAAACATTGTGGAAAAAGGGAAAAGAAAATGATGGTTACCATTATTTTTTTCTTTTCCCACTATGTTTTTTAATCTTTCAGAGCAAGCTTTCACCAGACATTTTCTACAAGTCATCTGTATGTAAAGTTTTTACATGTCCCGACTTTTAGTTTAAACATATTTATTTTACATCAATTGAGAAACAAGTTCTTACAACTTATACTAATCTCTCTCGATTCTGCTTCCTGGGAACTACACCAGTACTCGCGCCGAATGTGTGGGCCAATGAAAAATCCCAAAGTTGACACCCGCTCCCAGGTATCGAACTCAGGACCCTTAGGTTATGAGGCCGACGCTCTACCTCACGACCACGGACACCCGACTTTTGACGACCCTGAGAAAGAAAGCCTTTGAAAACATTGTGGGAAAAGGAGACAATGCTGGTAACCAGAATTTTCTCCTTTTCCCACAATGTTTTAAACCCTTTTCAGATCAAATTTCAATTTTTGATTCCCATTTATTTTATCATCTGCAAATGATTTCAATTTGGACTAATCCAAAATTTTGTCGTTTGGGAAAGAGTTAAGGTTCATCATGACAGACAGAAAAAGAAATGTAACGCAGATGGGAAAAATTGATATTAAACAAAAAGAAAAATATACCTGTTCCAAACTTTAACAGATTCTGCACTCGCTGAAAGTAAGGCTGTATTGTCTGAGCTAAAAGTGACAGTTCTCACATCTGTTGGATGTCCATACATATTTATAGCACCTCCTTTACCAACATCTTGCTTAGTGTCATTGATGTTAAAACTACAGTGCCCAATAGTGTTGTTGTTAAATAAGCATACCACCTGAAAAAACAGGCAGCTCTACATTACCTTATCTCTTTACCAAACAACAAAATTTTAGGGTTGTCCAAATCGAAAGCATTTGCAGATGACAAAATAAAAAGTGACTGAAAATTTGAGATTTGTTTTCTGAAGGGTAGAAAACATTGCCAGCATTTTCTCCTTTTCCCACAATGTTTTCTAAAGGCTTTCTCAGGGTCGTCAAAAGTAGAGATTGTGTGGTAAGGGGGTACACTTCCAATTTAACAGAATGTGTTTATGGTTAAAACTCTTAATCAAATGGTGGTAACTTTTTCGGTTAATGTTTTCAAAAGACTTCCTTCAACAGATTGTGAAAACATGGGATTCTATGGTGAAAGGTTAAAATAAATAATATCTATGAAAGGAAACTCTGTATATACCAGTATGGGCAAGTCAACAACTATTTGTTTCCTAACACAAGAAGCCAGTAACTTCAACAACACAGACTAGACATTAATGATGGGCACCAACAACATGCTTGTAAGATCTTTTGCAATATCAATACATTTAATAAATTCAAGTTTCGATGAACACAAACAGAACCATTTGGAATCAGATAGCTGCGCAGAAAACTTGCTCCCTGACTAACGACTACTAGGGTCCATATTCACCAACCATTCTTAAGAAAATTCTTGAGCTTATTCTTCAGAATTTTGTCAATGTGAAAGTAACAGAACTTCTGATTGGCTAAACCAAATTTAGCCAATAAGAAGTCTTGTTACTTTCACGGACAGGAAATCTTGAAGAATAAGACCCAGGTGACCACAGCTATGACACAATGAGATCTTAATCTATGATTCATGCTTTGTGAAAAGGGGTTTACATGCATCTGAAAACATATCAACTCAAGTCAGCCTGCAAAGTCTATGCAAGGCTTACCTGGATAGAAACCTCATGGTATTGTTCAATTTTATGCATGTCAAAGGACCTGTCTACCTCAGGATGCAACTGATTGCTAAAATGCATTTAATTATTCCATAATTATCTGATAACTTGCTTGATATAATGAATCAGCAATCAAGAGTTTTAGAGACTCTGAAGAAAAAGCCTTTTGAAAACAGTGAGGGGAATGGAGAAAATGCTGGTAAGCAGAACTTTCTCCATTTCCAACAATGTTTTGTAACATTCAGCAAATGCTTTAAATATGTACCAGTCAAAGATTTCATCATTTGGTACAGTTAAACCCCTTTTTGTCAGAGTACAGCCTATAAATTAAACAACAAGAGGACCATCATGGTCCTATATCACTCACCTGAGTATATTTGTAACTTACATGTATATGGTTTATCAAGGGCAGGCTATTCTTTTCAAATAAGGTATATTCTAGGGTTTGTCACCAGATGTTTACAGATTTTCTTCTTTGTATTTGGCCAGTGGAGCTAAAAAGGGCTGCTCATCATCAGTTTTTCTCTTCACAGTGTATTGTTCCCTTTATTTCTATGTAAAATAAGGTGCGCCCGGGCAAAGCCCAAAAATGATCCCAGGGGAATAACTTTCACAATTTTGGTAAGAGATCACCCAATGATGCTTCAAACAAAAT
Organism: Tridacna crocea; assembly: GCA_943736015.1. Classification (NCBI taxonomy): domain Eukaryota; kingdom Metazoa; phylum Mollusca; class Bivalvia; order Cardiida; family Cardiidae; genus Tridacna; species Tridacna crocea. The sequence goes on from OX031060.1 coordinate 48,079,949, forward strand.
ATGAATGCTCTTGGCCTTATGGTTTGTCATAAGAAGATTTTTTTCCACTTTCAGCCATTTTGTTGCCATGGCAACCAGAGTTTTAAATGGAATTAAATTCTTTTACCATTGTTTGTAGAGCTTCTTCCAAGGAACATTCCTGCCAAGTTTTATCAAGATTGGCCATCTGGTTCTGGAGGAGAAGATTTTTAACGAAAATGTTAACGGACGGACAGGTGGGTGCACAGACAGGTGGACGATCACAATCATGCTCAGGTGAGCTAAAAACTGTTTTATACCTTGATGGTGGAGAAAGACTGGGGGACAATATCAGCAGACACAATCTTAGCAGCCATCTTGATGTCCTTGAATTTCATGATCTCATCTTCCAATTTCAGTTCAACATTCACAGAAGTACTGTCAGAACCAGATTCCCTACAATAGTGAATTTCATTCTTTAACTTTTTGCCATACAAGAATAGAGCTTTTGAAACCATTGTGGAAAAAGGAGAAAATGCTGGTTACCAGCACTTTCTCCTTTTCCCACAATGCTTTGTAAAGGCTTGTTTCTCAGGGTCATCAAAAGTAGGAATTGTGAGGTAATGGGATAACTCCCTTTTCCCCCAATCTATTCTTTTCCTAAATGTATAACAGAAATTTATGTAACCTAACTACATGTATTATCCTACCTCATATGAGCTGATGTAGTTCTCCAAGGTTTTGCAGTAGTCTAGTTACTAAATCAAAGTTGGTCACTATATATTGATCAAAATGCATGACTATTTACAGATAAACTACCATGATGTCAGCATCATCATTGGACAGTTTTGTCTGCAGCAAGCAATACTGCTGATACACATACATCTGCAATGGAAAATGACTCATCATGTACTATAACTTTGTCCCTACACTTTCCCTGACATCCTCTACATAAAGACCTTATGTTTTAAAAACCATTTCAAAAAAATTGTGCTAACAGGAAAACATGAAAGTAACAAGCAATTTCCTTTAACACAATGTTTTCTATCCTTTTAAAGGCAAACCTAAACATTGAACTCTATCAAAATTATAGTCTGCAAATATTTTGGATATGGAAAAGTCTAAAATGTTAATGTGTGACAGTTAACTCCTTACCAAACAACCTTGTCAAAATTGAAAGCATTTGCAGATGACATATTCAGTTGGCCTGAAATGATTGGATTTATTTTTAAAATTTTAGGAAACACTGTGGAAAAGGAAGAAAATGCTGCTTACCAGTATTTTCTCATTTTCCCACTGTATTTTCAAAAGGCCTTTTTTCAAAAGTTGTTAAAAGTCAGAATTTTAGGTATGAAGCTAATCTATAAATCTACTATGTTTACTTTAACTTTTTCTTCTCTTTCTTCTGTCTTTTAGAAAGTCTCTTTCTAAGTTCTTCTTTTGAGGGCAGCTTAAATACCTCCAATGTATGATGGTTTCCCTGTGTTAAAAAACACAAAACTTACAAAAAGAGAATAGCATGTGTGTGTGAATGCTTTACTTTGCGTACTTATTCTGTGGAAAAAAAAAAGTTTAAAAGAAAGGCATAACTGAGCTAAAACTATTTTGAGGGTTACCTACTTCTTTGGAATGGGTTGCCCTTTTGGTAGTTACCAACTTGCCTAAAGTTGGACAAAGACAAGGAAACTACTGATAACAGAGCCATCATAATATCTTGACAACAGCTGGGCTAAAAATTGACCAGTGGAGTGTATAACATACAAAACAGATAAATATTTTCATACTGATAAAAAAAAAAAAAAAACGGCCTGTATTTTCTAAAAGGGCCTTTCTAAAATATCTCAAAACAAACTGGAAAGTGTCAATTAAAAGCAAGATTGTATGTTCTGTGCTGTTTTATACTAGCCAAGAAAAAGTACTTAAGTCACAACAGGTGCTCTATGTGTTTAGACTCACTGTCAATAAAACAAAAATGAAAGGATTACTGTGAAAGTGTTAAAAATATTGTACAAAAGAGAAAAAACATGTGTTTTTAGATTTATTAAGAATGAAAAGTGTAACAAAATAAGTAAGTCTGAATACAGTTAATTAACTAGGCGGAGTAGATAATACATACATGACAAATAAGTGTTGTTTCCATAATATCACAGGTCATGCTGATTAGTCGATCTCTTCCACTTCTAAATACTGAGCCCACCTTCTGACATTGCAATATATTCTGCAAAAAGAATGGAATTCCAACCCTGAGAATGCTTTATACAACTTACAATACTCATGTGGACAATGTGGATCCAAGATCACTCTGCACAGAATATGCAAATCAAAACTTGGAACTACAATGTCCACTTCTTTGTCACATATTCTAACAGCAGAAAATCTTAAAATTGCAATACCGACCCAGAACACACAAAAAGGTGCATTCAGACAATTGCGTAATGCCTTGTCTTGGATCCGTCTGTGCAGTCAGCGAAGACTAATCAGATACAAAACTTTCCATTTAAATGCAATTTTCTGTTTTATCCCATTTCCACACAATTCCTACTTTTGACGCCTCTGAGAAAAAAGCCTTTAGAAAACATTGTGGGAAAAGGAGAAAATGCTGGTAACCAGCATTTTCTCCTTTTCCCACAATGTTTTCTACCCTTCACAAAACAAATTTTAAATTTTCAATCACTTTTATTTTGTCGTCTGCAAACTCTTCCGGTTTGGAAGGGTCCAAAATTTGTTGTTTGGGAAAGGGTTAAACAAGTCCTCTTTAAGACAACATTTAATGTACTCGTAAAGTGCCGAAAGTGTGCATTTTATAATCTGAAAATGTGTAGTTCCGTTGTAAAAGGGGGATTACTGCATTTCTGTGAAAAGCATATCATCACATAATTTTGGATCTATAAAATTCATTTCATTTTACTCTTTACCTAAAGACATACTTTTGAACTTGTCCAGATTGAAAGCACTTGCAGACAACAAAATAAATGCAACTCAAAAATTAGAATGTTGCTGGGTAGAAAACATTGTGGGAAAAGGAGAAAATGCTGATAAGCAGCATTTTCTCCTTTTCCCACAATGTTTTTAAAAAAGCTTCTATCTCAGGGTCGTAAAAATCAGGAATTGTTCAGTAAAGGGTGAACAACAGACTAAATCGTATGTTAGAAAATTTTCTACCCTATTGAAGACAAATTCCATGGCTTGGAATACATTTGAATTGCCGTATGCAAATGCTTTCATATTTGGACAAGTCTACAACTTTGTAACCAGGTAAATAAACATGACACTATTCTAAACCTTGAGTCTAAATTTGTAACATACAAGTTCTTCGTCATCATCATCTTCCGACTTCTCCTCTAGTCTTGGTCTTTTTGCCACAGGGTCTGTCACCTCATCCTTTGTGTCTGGATACTCCTCATCTTTAATTTCCTGCAATAAAATAAAATCACACATACTCTGTCAAAGCACTGTAGTGCAAAGAAATCTATTGTTTTGTTCCTTTGTAGATCTGAAAGCTTGAACTATTGGTAGCAAATGGCTAGATCTACCATTAACCCCGAGTAAACCTATCTGATGTAACAAAATATTAAACACGTACATATTGAAAGGATACGACAAAAACAAGAAATTCTGAAGAGAACCATTGCAGGAGCATTTCTGTGAAGTTTCATCAAATTTGGATGGGAAGTTTCAGAGAAGTTGTTTGAAACAGAAGTTAATGCACACATGGACAGAGGGACGCGCAACGGACACCGGGCCATGACATAAGCCTGCTGGCGTTCGGCCAGGGGAGCTAAAAAGAAAAAGAAATTAATTCACCTGATTAAATTTGTTTTTGTGAAGAAAAATGACTATGTAAAAAGGACAGATGCTGGTTAAGAGTATTTTCTCCTTTCCCTCACAAGGTTTTCAAGAACATCCTTCCTCAGAGTCATAAAAATAGGGGACTGATTGGTAAAGAATTACAAGACCAGATAATTACTAATATCATGTTATTCTTTTGCTCAACCAACTTGTTATAAACAAAAATCTAAGTCAATCCTGCCCATGAAACACTCATTCATGATACATCAACCTTTCTAGACCATAGACTGAAGACTTGGAAGAAACAAGCCAAGATGAACAGGTGCAATGAAGATAGGTTGTTTCCTTTCCCAGTTAATACTACTACAAATGAGTAACATCCAGCAAATTAATGACGTATCATCACACTTCCGCATAATTTTTTTTCATCTATTCTCCTTTTGGTATGATGACTTCTAAAAGAAGTAATGGCAACGAGATGTGTGTTGATAACACATGTGAGTTTTTGAAGCTTAACTATTTACCAAACACAAGATAGATTGATCCAATTTGAAAGCATTTGCAAATGACAAAATAAATGTGACTAAAGAATTGAAATTAGTTTAAGGAAGGGATGAAAACATTGTGGGAAAAGGAGAAAATGCTGGTTACCAGCATTTTCTCCGTTTCCCATCATGTTTTCAAAAGCTGTCTTTTCCAGGGATTCAAAAATTGGCAATAAGCCATAAAGGGTTAAATGAGGAACAGTCTTTTAACCTTTTAACAAACAATGAATACCAAATTTTAAAAACCCAGAGAAAGAAACTCAGAAAATATTGTGGGCACAGGAGAAAATAATGGTTACTGGCATTTTTCCTCTTGCCTTACAGTTTTCTTCCTATTACAAAACAAGTTCTACCGTTTCAGTTATATTTAGCTGTCTACAAACTCCTTCACTTTCACGTATCAGTCAGAGAAAAGATAAGAAAAACACCAATATATTGACTTTAATGTCTTATACAAGGTTAGCAGCTCAAACTTGGCTGTATAACATTTTCAGCTTCAAAACTTTTAAAGGAGGGAGATTCTATCATTAACTCCTTACCACACTATCGAAATTTAACAACCCTTAGAAAGAAGCCTTTTGAAAACATTGTGGGAAAAGGAGAAAATGCTGGTAACCAGCATTTTCTCCTTTTCCCACAATGTTTTCTACCCTCCCCAATCCAGATTTCAGTTTTTCAGTCATATTAGTTTTGTTGTCTGCAAATGCTTTCAATTTGGACCAGTTTGTAATTTTGTTGTTTCGTAAAGAGTTAAACCATGAGTCTTGAAAAATTACAAGAAATAGGACACTTCCTATCATCTACCATGGCAAAAACAGCTCTGTTTTAGGCATCTTGTATATTTGTGCCTTATAGCAGACAAACATGTTTCTATAATCCACAAATTGACCTATCATCTAATAGGTTTGCAGTCCTATAGTAAATCACTATCAAAAGGTCATCAAGGGCTTTTTTTTTCAAACACTGTTATCTCCACCATATTAGAAAATAGGTTGTTTTCTTTCATATCTTTACTATGAATATTTCGTATTCCTAAGCCAAGTTTGTAAAATCTAACCTGTTTGATTGCTACAGTATAGTGTATATCCCAGACCCGCAGTTCACTATCAGCACAGCCAGTCACTAGGCGGGAATCGCCTCTCAGGAGAACAAAATCATACACCTGTCAGAAAAGGACATATATTTGAGCATTGCTCTGGCAAAAGGGGGGGTTAATAAATCAACATGATACATGATACCGGCCAACGTCATCACATAATTGTGGACCCATAAAAGCCGCTTTTTTTTTTTTTTAATTCTTTCCCAAACAATACCTGGTTTTTATGGGTCTAGAATACTAGCCTTTTGAAAACATTGTGGGAAAAGGAGAAAATGCTGGTAACCAGCATTTTCTTCTTTTCCCACAATGTTTTCTAGCCCATCATAGACTGAAATCATCTTTTCAAAACAAGTTGAATTGACGTCTGCAAACGATTTCAATTCAGTCTAGTTCAAAAGTTTGTCGTTTGGGAAAGGGTTAAATAACCAAGTTAATCATGAGGTAGACTGATGGCAAACAATGCATTACAGTACTGCATCAAGCGTGTGAAATGCAAGGTACATTATGTCACATTTCCATCCCACTGTCACTTGCATTTGACCTTGGTAACTAGTGTGCAGGAACAACCGTTTCTGCCTTCAAATGAAGAGCTAGATTAAAAAAAAATTGGTATTTTCTTTGGTTGTATGCATGAAATATTGAAAAAAATTTCACAGATATTTCTCAATAACCTACAGGAAAGCATGAAATAATTGTCGTTAAACCCCAAACAAATTTGCATAGTATACAGTGTCCTTGGCCAAAGGGAACACCAATGGGTCAAAAGGCCTACAATTACATTAACCCTTTACCACACAGCAGCATTTAAGACCTATCCAACTTAAAACATTTGTAGGCAATAATTTCATGGTGGCTTAAATAATTCAATTTTTCTTTGACAGAGAAGAAAACCTTTGAAAATGCTGGTTACCAGCATTTTCTCCTTTTCTCACAATGTTTCAAAAGGCTTAATTATCAGGGGTGTTAAAAGTCGTCATTTTGTGGTAAAAGGTTAAAGAGAAAGATCAAACATAATACCTCACTCCTGTGTTCCACCAAAGTGTTAAAGCAATGCTGTGTATCTAAATCCCAGAACTTGATAAAGGTATCTTTAGAACTAGAAAATAAAAATGAAGTCTGAAAATTGGTATCTTCTAATGAAACTATATTGTTACGTTTGATTAACCCTTTCCCAAACAATCCCTGGTTTTCATGGCCCTGAGAAAGAAGCCTTTTGAAAACAATGTGGGAAAAGGAGAAAATGCTGGTGACCAGCATTTTCTCCTTTTCCCACAATGTTTTATGCCGTGCTGGAAACAAAATTCAATTACTGAGTTTTGTTTGTGTTGTTGTCTGCAGGTGCTTTCAGTTTGGACCAGTCTAAAATTTTGTCATTTGGAAAAGGGTTAATAATTAGGACCATTCTTGATACTATCTTTTTGCAATCTTTTTGTAATCTGACTCCTTACCAAACATCAAAATTTTAGCCTCGTCAAAATTTAAAGCTTTTGCAGAAGAAAAAATTGTAATTCATATGGGCTCAAATAAGAGAGGGCAGGAAGCATAAAAGGAAAAAAAAATACTGGTAACCAGCACTTTCTCCTTTTCACACAATGTTTTCAAAACGCTTCTTCCTCAAAGTTGTTAAAACCTGGGATTGTGTGACACAGGCTTAACCCTTTCCCAAACAATCCCTGGTTTATACAGGTCTAGAATAGAAGCCTTTTGAAAACATTGTGGGAAAAGGAGAAAATGCTGGTAACCAGTATTTTTTTTCCTTTTATGCTTCCTGCCCTCTCTTATTTGAGCCCATATGAATTACAATTTTTTCTTCTGCAAAAGCTTTAAATGTTTTCTATTCTATCATATAGAAAAATCATCTTTTTAGCAACTGTTAATTGGTCATCTGCAAAATGCTTTGAATTTGGTCTGGTCCAAAATTTGTCGTTTGGGAATGGGTTAATCTGACATTTAATGTTCTGTAACTGGTCTTAACTTTGCTGGATTATGATCATCTTTTAATAAACAATTTATACGGGTAACAGAAACTGATAACAAACCTTGTAACCAGAACATTTCTATCCTTCAAAAAGGCTGCTTGGGTTATAACACCCTTGTGTCCCTTTAATCTGTACAGTCCACACTCATTTACAATGTCCCAAACAATTACATCTGTATCCTGTAAGGAAGCAAAAACAATAAGAAGTAAAAAAGGAGATATTTACTATACAAACATATGTATGACTTTTGCGATATGACTTCTTTACACACCAGCAGCTAATCGTTTATGACACAGACCCAAGTTTTAACGATCCTGAATAAGTGAACTTTATCCCTTTACCAAACCACAAAATTTTAGATCGGTCCAAAATAAAAGCACTTGCTGATGACAAAATAAAAGTAACTCAAAAATTGAAATTTGTTTCCAGCAGGGTGGAAAACATTGTGGGCAAAGGAGAAAATGCTGGATACCAGCATGTTCTCCTTTTCCCAAAATGTTTTCAAAAGGCTTCTATCTCAGGGTTGTCAAAAGTCGGGACTGAGTGGTAAAGGGTTAAGAGACATCATGGGAAAAAGAGAAAATGCTGGTAATCAGCATTTTCTCCTTTTCCCACAATATTTTCTACCCTTGAGCTACATTTGATTTGTTGTCTATAAATGCTTTCACTCTAGTTGGGTCCAAATTTTGTTGTTTAGAAGATTTGATAATTACCTGTTTTTCTGACTCTTTACAAAACTGAATTTTTTTTTTTTCACAATGATGACAGTCTCTAAAACAGAGGGTTATTTTGTACTTGGTTATAATACTCTAGCTTCTCCACTTGGCTTCAATTGTGCAATTTTGTTTCAAATCCTTTATTCACATGGTGAAAGTGATATTGAAAACTACTTACTCTTTACAAAAAAAACCTGTTTTATCATGACCCTTGGGATAGTAGCTTAACTCTTTACCAGACGAAAAAGTTTTGGACTTGTCCAAATTAAAAGCATTTGCAGATGACAAAAATTAATGTGAATCAAAAATTGAAAATTGATTTGGAAAGGGGAGAAAACATTGTGGGAAAAGGAGAAAATGCTGGTTTCCAGCATTTTCTCCTTTTCCCACAATGTTTTCAAAGGCTGTCTTTCTCAGGGTCGTTAAAAGTGCCGATTGTGTGGTATAGAGTTAACCCTTTCCCAAATAAGCCCTTGTTTTTTCGTTTCTGTAGTAAAAGCCTTTTGAAAACACTGTGGGAAAAGGAGAAAGTGCTTGTTCTCCTTTTCCAGCAGTGTTTTCTGCCCGTTCGGATAATTTTCTGCCATTGTTGTGAAAGTTCAAATTGTCAACTCTTTCAATTTGGAAGAGTCTAAAATTTGTCGTTTGGGAAAGGATTAAGACATTATAATTGTGGAAAAAGGATATTTTTGAACAACACATGACTATTTCATCCATGTCTAATTTATAGTATGTAATGGTAAATGCATACAATATGGACAATTCTAAAATATTGCTGTGTGGTTCTGAGGTAAAGGTCAGGGAAAATTCACATAATTTCACAGATATTTCATTAAAACATTTAACTAATAACCAAACGATAATATTTTGGACTTGTCCAAATCAAAAGCATTTGCAGATGTCCAGATGACATAATAAAAGTGACTGAAAATTTGAAATTTGTTTCGTGAAGGGTAGAAAACATTGTGGGAAAAAAAGAAAGTGCTGATTACCAGCATTTTCTCCTTTTCCGACAATGCTTTCAAAAGTCTTCTTTCTCAAGGGCGTCAAATGTAGGGATTGTTTGGTAATGGGTTAAACATAAATGAACTTCGGTAAAGATCTACAATGTTATGACATTCTAAATACTTCCAAATACTGAGTATGACAGTTCATCTAAAAAAGACCAACCTTCCCTCCTGACACCAACCGCAATCCACTGTGGTCATACTTTAGACAAGTCACTGTTGATTTATGTCCGCTAAAAGTGACAGTTTTCTCCGCTGTTTGTAGATCAAACACACAAATTTTACCATCATTGTAGCCGACAGCGATATGTCTGCAGTCTGGTGACCTTGCAAATTTTGTGACCTCTTCTTTGTCACCTTTCAATACACCATACTGAAGAAAAAATAGTAGAGAATATTTCAAGATTAAGTTTAATAATGAACAATTCAACCATTTGGGCACTGTATAAACCAAGCAGAATTTTTGAATCTAGCGATTTAAACTCAATTAATCACATTTTTGGGGTTTAGCAGAGCAGCCCAAGGCAGAGAAATTTGCAGCTCTTTTCATAGGATATATAGAAACATATTACAATGCAGAAAAAATTGGGATGAAAAGAACCCTACTCCATTTTTATAACAATATATCTGCTTTTTGAGTTTAATTTGGGTCTGCTTGCAGCATTAAGGTATGAATCAATTAAATGGTACAATTTTTGTCAGTGCAAAAAGGTTGCTGATGAGAGAAATTGGAATACAGTAGGCTACAACTTGAGTAACTGTCATTCTGAAAATTAACACATTACTTCTTTCAGATAACTTCCTAGTCTAACAGAAAATGTTACTGCAAAAGAATAAATTATGTGTAACAAGCATTTTCTTATGCCACATTACTTTTTTAACTATAGATTAACTCTTTAACACTCAACAAAATTGAAACCAGTCCATATTGAAAACATAGAAAGACAATAAGGTGACTGTAGCTCCAATGATGGGATTTGACACTGAAAGGGAAGTAAAACATTGTGAGGAAATGAAAAAATTTTGTTTACCAGCTCTCTTTTTTCACAATGTTTTCAAAAGCTGTCTACCTCGGAGCTGTTAAAACTCAGCACTGAAGGGTTTGTGAGGTAAAGAGTTTATACCTTTTCAACTTATCATGAGTTCCGTAAGTCATTTCTCCATTATTTCGTTGACCTTCAGTCTGAAGGTGTGCTCAGATGCTATTTTTGTTACTGGTCTCTGCAAACCTTTACATCACCCCTTTGAATGCATCTGGAATTTAAACGATTTTACCAGTATCTTTTCAAATGGCTCTTTGCGACACAATTTCCACTTAAAGCTAATAAAATAGGCATGGATCTTTAGATAAATGATTAATCTTTCAAGTCACAGAAACTGTGCCGCAAGCCTGCAAAATACCAATTAAATCTGTGGAAATTTCTAGCTGTCATTGGAAATTTGTCGAATAGAGCCTTTTTAAACCTTCTGGTAAAATCTTATTAATTCCAGATGTTTTTATAGTGGGCTGATGTGAAGGTTTGCACAGACCAGTAATAAAAATAGCATCAGAGCAAACCTTCAAACAGGGGTATATTCCGTAATGATTTGCTCACCTTTTCACCAGTCCGAATATCCCAGATGATCACATCCTCACATGCCCCAACAGCACAGTATCTACCCTTTACACCTTTGACGTCTAAAAACACTACATTGGCTTTATTTGTGGCTATCAGTCCAAACACTGCAGCTGGAGCATATCTTAAATACTGTTTTGTAAGACCCATGTTTGTCTGAAATAAATTCAATGTCTGTGGTAACTTCACTGGTTGGACTTTAGCAAGTCCCGCACGTGCTTAATGAGCGCATGAGAACCCCGTGCGACAAACCTCGCATCAGACGCTCTCGAGAAGCCAAAGTTAAAAGACATATTTTTGTACAAAGTATTTTTTGCTGTACGTCATCTCATTCTGTCTGGACAAAAGACGACTAGATCTAGCAGTTTTTGACCGTCGGAGAAGGACCAGTTACTAACAGGCAAGTCTATACTTTACAATTATGTCGTTACAAAAAGAGGTTGACTGCAGTAGAGATATTGTTCGTGTAATCTGATGACAATTTGAGCACATGCCGTTTTAACCGCCTATTAAATCAACACACGCTGAAATTAGTCCTCCAATTTGCTTTTTAATAAGATTCAAAACCTTTTTGTATTGAAATTTAATGAAAAAAATAATACGTTAAACATTTACTCAGATTTGCTTCGCCTTGGGCTCCATGTGTGTTTTGGTACGCTTGTTTAACAGTGTTTTGAGAAGACCTAAAGTATGTTCCAATCGTTGAACATGAAAAGATCAGGCTATTTCCCCTCTGATAAATGTAAGGCCAGGAAATTTTCTTTTGTAATGAATGAATTTCAAAACGTTTATTTCCAAGCGAAGGACGTTCACGAGTGACCTAATAACAAATAGATCCAACAAACTTACATTTCTTTTTCACATGTATTTATACAAGTAGGACTCTTAATTATTCAGGAATGCTAAGAAGGGAGGTTTTGAACTAATTGCTGTTAAAAGACTTACGGTAGATCTAGTAGCTTTGTTTTAACAATGTTTTCCCAGATTATTCCCTAACACCATTTCATGTTCTCCAAACATTCTTTTTTGTCAGTTGAACTCGTTTTAAAGCTACATGTATATCTATCATTTGTATGGTAGCCCATGGGAAATTCTGACAGATGGCCTGTAACACTCTGTTGTAGTTCACATTGGACAGACTTACGAGTGTAGCATAATGGATCAATATTTGGAACATTTGTTATTTTTTTCACAGGAATTTGACATTCTATAACCAAAATAAATGATAAAATATAAAAAAAAAAATCTCCCCTATATAGTAAAAACACAAGGAATGCAACGTCCCGATTGCCGGCACTAGCACAAGACAGCCTTTCTCACCCAAAATGCACCCACGAAACAAACCTCGATCATAATTTCCTTTCACCTAGCGATAGACAACACAAAAATGTACCTGCTACATTCGGCGATACCTCAGTAGACACCTTTTAACCGGAGATATCCGTCATGTTTTACTTTTTTTTTTTGACAATTTCGATCCATCGAGGAGGCCAATCGCTGACGTCACGGGATTCCCAGGAAGTGTATCCCGCGATATTTTCGTATTACTAATTACTATTATTTTTTCCGTTTTTAAGATATATTTATGGACATGACACGATACTTAAGATTTTTCTAGAAGTAACTAACAAAAGTATTTGACCGCATTCCTTTTTAATGAAAGGATATTTGACTCTTGTGAATAGGGAAATCACCCCCCCCCCCCAAATCAAGCCACGCAACTCTATAGACTTAAGCTGTATTGGACCGTTCATGGGAATCAAGTGACGTCAGCGAATGGCCTCCTCGATGGATCACAATTGTCGAAAAAAAAAGATGTAAAACATGACGGATATCTCCGGTTAAAGGGTGTCTACTGAGGTATCGCCGTATGTCGCAGGTACATTTTTGTGTTGTCTATCCCTAGGCTAAAGCAAATTATGACCAATGTTTGTTTCGTAAGGTGATTTTGGGTGGGAAAGGCTATCCTGTGCTGGCGCCGGTGTAATGCAGAGAAACGACGCCCATTACAAAATGACCCACGGTCATTTCTCGACGTAGAGGAGTGACCCGTGGGTCATTTCTCTACGTCGAGAAATGACCGTGGGTCATTTCTCTACGTAGAATAAAGACCGTGGGTCATTTCTCTACGTAGAATAATGACCCGGGTCATTTTTCTACGTCGAGAAATGACCCATGGGTCATTCTTCTACGTCGAGAAATGACCTGTAGGTCATTTTGTAATGGGGGTCATTTCTCTGCATTACAACGGCAATCGAGACGTACGCTGCATTTCTCGTGTTTGTATTATATAGGGGAGATTTTTTTTCTCATATTTTATCATTTATTTTTGGTTATAGAATGTCAAATTCCTGTGATTTTTTTTCTATTTCATAGCGATATTTTATGTAGTTTCAGCTGGTGTTCATTCATTTTATATGGCACTGAAAACGGGAGAGAACTTGGAATAGATGTAGATCTAGACCTAATAACAAATAGATCCAACAAACTTACATTTCTTTTTCACATGTATTTATACAAGTAGGACTCTTAATTATTCAGGAATGCTAAGAAGGGAGGTTTTGAACTAATTGCTGTTAAAAGACTTACGGTAGATCTAGTAGCTTTGTTTTAACAATGTTTTCCCAGATTATTCCCTAACACCATTTCATGTTCTCCAAACATTCTTTTTTGTCAGTTGAACTCGTTTTAAAGCTACATGTATATCTATCATTTGTATGGTAGCCCATGGGAAATTCTGACAGATGGCCTGTAACACTCTGTTGTAGTTCACATTGGACAGACTTACGACCACTTGCCCGGCTAGTTCAGTTGGTAGTTCTAACTGCGGTACTCGTGTACATGGGTTCGTGGGTTAAAGTCCCTCGTCAAGCACACTTTCCTCTCTTGATTTATTTCATTGGCCATTAGTTAGCGCGGGTAGGTACCAACGGGGACCAATGGGAGTTGGAGACTCAAAAAAATCAAGAGGGGTGTAAGTGTTGTAGTTGACGTTGGGTACGACCAGTTGCCCGGCTACCTTAGTTGGTAGAGCTGCAGAATAAGTGTTCCAAGAGGTATTGGTTGGAGTCCCACGTCGGGCACACTTTTCTCCCTTGATTTATCTTCAACTGAAATACGCAAGATTCAAGCTTTTGCCGGTAGTTATTTATAGAAAGTCTGTAATCCACGTAACATTGTTCCGAAGACCCCCCCCCCCAACATCTGTTTAATGCTAGCTATTACACAATTTACTTAGGGTAATGCCAGTCTCAAATATGGTTGTGGAGGATGACGCCTAAAACCGCTACATTGTTTGTAAAGTCAACATTCTATACTGAACTGTGAAAAAGAATTTGAACCGAGGTTTGACAAAATGGGTTTAACCCATTACCACTCAATCCCTACTTTTGACGCCCCTGAGAAAGAAGCCTTTTGAAAACACTGTTGGAAAAGGAGAAAATGCTGGTAACCAGCATTTTCTCCTTTTCCAACAGTGTTTTCTACCCTTCCCAGAAAAAAATTCTATTTTTCAGTCTCCTTTATTTTGTCCTCTGCAAATGCTTTCAATTTGGACCAGTCCAAAATTTTCTCGTGTGGTAAAGAGTTAATGCATGTCGGATGCATTATACCGAAAAATCATCACATAACCAAATATTACTTAATTCTGGCGTAGATTCTTGTAAGAATATTGTCAACGATCACTCTATGGCTGATATAGGGATAGTAATCCCAATCCTTGTGACACATGCATGGCGGACGACAGGACTCATATTCAACAAGCACTCTAGATTACGTTTTTTGTCTTATTCTTCAAAATTTCTTTATCTAAAAGTAACATAACTTTTTATTGGCTAAACCATTCGGTTGAGCCATTCAGATTTTGCGTAACTTACAAATTTAGAAAATCTTGAAGATTTAGACTTGGAATTAATATTCTCATGAATAGTTGGTGAATACAGGCCCTTGTCGTAACGTTACTTGTATCCGTGGTGGCGTTCAGCCAATGGACCTAAACTACAAGATTGCACAGGGGCATGGTATTGCGTCAACCCATGGGGATTTTAAATGGCACATCTATTTATGAACAAGGATAAAAGTGCCAAACTACCTTGTAATCTATGCAGAACGTGGAACTCTATCAATGACAATTTTATCATTTAACCTTTCGGTTTGATCTTGAGCTTGGACCTGAGCACTGAGCAAGACTTAGTGATTCAAATGGCAATTGTACTGGTTATTTCAAATCCATCGATAATTGCAGAAGTTTACTCTCAGACAAGCTCTATTTGAGACAACTTTATCATCTGACATTTAAGTGTGACCTTGATCTTGGACCTACACGAACACATGATTCAAATGACGCATCGCTGGTACAGAAGAACAATTGTGTAAAATTATTTTCAGATCCGTTGACACTTGTTGAAGTTGTATCGGACAAGCACAGTTAATGGCACTGCCAGCTCTTGACTTGAATCTACCTGAACAAATTTTCAAATGGCACTTCTACTGGTACAGGAGAACATATGGAACGCCGTAGAGCTTGTCATATGTTAAAATACATGTTGAGTTATCATATTTTCACACACTTTATTGTGTCATAAAATTCATTATTTCGTCAGTGTTAACTTACGACAGCTATGGCATTCCATAAGAACACATGTAAAATTATGTTTGAAATCCATCCTGAAATATACAAGTTGTAGCTCGGACAAGAACTATATGGAACGCCGGATTACAAATCAACGTTGTTTTCAACCCCATAACGTCATGTATTTTGATATGTCTACCTAGCATGTGAGCAAATTAAACCAATATTTTAATTTGCTCACATGCTAGGTAGACGTATCAAAATATTGGTTCGACAAAATTAAAATCCATAGCAACAAAATAACTCAAGTTGCATTAACTCTTTCCCAGACATGCCCTGGTTTTTACGTGTCTACAGTTCAAGTCTTTAGAAAACACTGTGAAAAGGAGAAATTTCCCGCAGTGTTTTCTAACCTATCGGAAAACTTTCTGTCATTTTCATCAAATTCAAAATTGTCATCTGCAAACACTTTGAGTTTGGGACAGTCTAAAATTTCTCATTTGGAAAAGGGTTAAACTTATGACGGCTATGACGTTCCATAATATGACCTTCAAGTGTGGACCTATTTGAACAGATGTTTCAAATGGCACTTCTACTACTAAAGGAGAACAAATCATTTTGAAATCCATCAGTAGCCTAAATGAATGTGGAAGTTCTGCCCCAGACAAATTAAGACGGACGCACGCTCATACACCAAATGGACATTGTGAAAACTTTGTCCCGCAAGCGGGCTCGACAAAAATCACTCTATTCAAAATCGTTTGAATATTTTTGCAAAATTTCAAGCAAAACTGCCTCTTTAGATAAAGCTTTGGTACGTAAACAGCCTTGTACATGGATTAATTAAACCATTACAGTATATGCGCTCTATACACGTGCTTATACGAGAAAAAAGGAGAGTGTCTGTTGAAATTGGTGTTTCAAGCAGTGTTGGAAAACGGGCAATTGCTTTGGGAAACAATAATTCGTTCTCCCACACTTCTTTCAAAATCTGTGATTTAGGTGCAGGAGCGTAAAATTGACGTATTTGTACGGTAGTTCACTGTCTATAATTTAGTGTTGTTTGGAACACCACAGTAAGTACTAAACTTAGATATACAACAAAACCGGAATAGAAAGCATAGAGATATATTTGAAGAGAATCGCTGACAACAACAACAACAAATGAATATGAACAATTTGTCTTCAATAATATCACATCAAACTTCGACAGAAATTCGACATCCATTCTTAATCAGAGTAATTCGCTGAACATTTGGAGGAACATAAATCGTAAGTGTACTACTATTGTCCTCACCGTCTGGTATTTGTTTAGCGCCCATGTCTTGTGTGTCACATATGTCAGAAATAATTTGTTTCTTGTTTGACATTTCTTTAGTTTTCTTGGACACCGATGGGTTCACAGTAGTTTGTGCGTTTTTAACTGAATTATTGGACATATCCTTATCGGGTTCATTATCAATCATCATAGACTCTTTTACATTTTTTTCATTTTCTGTTGCGGTATTCGCCTCACTTTTCTTCAATTTAAGTAGCTTTCTTAGCTCTCCACATTTTTTCATTAGTTTTGATATAACAAAACTTTCTTTTCTAACTTCATCGCTCTCATTCTCAAGGCAAGTTTGTGTTCCTTTCTGGGATGATTCTGCAGTTTTCAGATGGCTCAAATCACCACACTTCCTGACAACATCGACTTCGTCAACACGGGTGTTCCAGTTACGGATTTTCTTCTTATCGGAGCTTGATGCGTTTTTCTCTGAACCTTCACTGATCGCCGCTTTAGAGTACTGTCGCATGTGATGGCAGATAATCGCAGACAGAAGACGTTGTTTTCTATTTTCTTCATGATACATCTTACAAACATGAAATTTTTCATCAGAACTATAAAATGTGAGAGCATCAGCTCTGTGTGGTACTGGAGGAAATGCAAGATTTTGACTTACAAGATGCTGCCGCAGCTGTTGTCGTATAAAGCTGTTCAATAAGTTAGTTGCCGCCTTTAACTCAACATTAGTGATATAAAAGTTACAGTTGAACTCTATACATTGCGCATATCTAGTAGTAACCTCCGCTAATCTCTTTGTCTTGTCTTCATCGATGCCAAAGTACCTTGCTACCTCCGTTACTTTCACGCCCGTTTGTCGTAGGGTATTTCTTGCCCCATAAATTATTTTATTTCCGCCCTCACAAAATATGTCTCGCGTACATCGAATAATTTGCCTCAGATTATCTTCCATTATGATTGTGTCATCATGCGCTAACGTTACATGATTGACAGCACCAAGCAACAGCGTCCACATCAACGTCACGTTGACGTAACGCTAAAATTGTGGTGTTACACGTTACGCACATCTCCGACATGTAACAAAGGGTGGATCGGTCATCATCTCTACAGTGCTTAACCCTTTACCACACGACAAGATTTTAGACCTGTCCAAATTGAAAGCATTTGCTGATGACAGTTTCAGTGTGGCTCATATGAAATGATTAATCTTTGATTGGGTAAAAAACATTGTGGGAAAAGGAGAAAATGCTGGTAACCAGCATTTTCTCATTTTCCCACAATGTTTTCAAAAGCTTTCTCTTTCAGGGGTGTTAAAAGCCGTCATCGTGTGGTAATGGGTTAAACAGACTTTTAATGACAGTGGCAATGGGTAAAGTTGACAGTCTGTAAAAATATACAGGAAACAGTCCTTCAAGGCTTCAACTTCCCCCCCCCCCCCCCCCCCATATAAATGTTAGACTGACCAGTAGAGCAATGAAGCGGGCAGGAGAGTTGATCGGCTCGCTCTCCCAAATATTTCACCCGACCTACCTCATGTGCTACAAACTCATCGCATTGGCCAGTGCTGTAATTCTATTTTTTTTAGGCGGTAGGGGTTAGAAATATCAGGAGTAATCCACGAGGACTACTGGTTCCTCATATAGATTTAAGCGCGCCGCCACTTTGTGTTTTGCGACAATGCTGGTACCCATAGTAAAAAGTGCATTGGTCGATGCGTTACCATTACAGCTCTTAACCTTGTAACATACAATCCGTAGTTTTCACGACCCTGAGAAAGAAGCCTTTTGAAAACATTGTGAATAAAGGAGAAAATGCTGGTAACCAGCATTTTCTCCTTTTCCCACAATGTTTCCTACCCTACTAAAAACAAATTTCAATTTCTGAGTTGCGTTTCTTATGTCGTCTGTAAGTGTTTTCAATTTGGAACAGTCTAAAATTTTGTCGTTTAGTAAAGAGTCAAGCTGTTTTAGCAGGCAGTGTAGACTAAGAGCATAATATGCAAAAAGTGCACTCCGATCGTCAATTTACACTGTCTAGTTCCTTTTGAAAGAAACGCCACAGAAATAGACGATTTGCCAATTAGATTTGATATAAGCGATATTTCCATTTTATCGTAAGCGGCGCACCAGAAGTATCACGTGACACCGGACAATCAAAGCCTTATTTCAGTAACAAATCCCGTATGTCCCGTTCGTAAATCCTCTAAATATGGACAAAATAATAACTCAAAAGAAAATGGCATAGCAAGAAATCTAGAGGAAATCAATGCTAACACAATTCAGAGATATTTCGCGATATTGCTTTTGAAAAAAAATAATCATAAACAGACAAAATATGCATTTTATGAGATCGTATTGAAATAAAGAGCATGTAGAGACTAAGAACAAACTTACCCTCTGAAACCTGTATGAAATTCATAATCCCGTCCATTAATGATCACCAATGGGGTAGATTAATATGAAACAAAAGATAAGAATGGTCAGTTAAATGTGACACGTGTGTGTTAATCTGTAAGAAGCAATATATTACAGCTGTTCTAAAGGTCACCCACCCTGTAGTGCGATACCGAGATCAAAGGAACACCGAGTTCTCCCTTCACCCGGAAAAAAAGGAGGCATACATGCTGATTTGTCCAACTTTCTGTTATTTGTCTCACTTTCTCAACCTTAACCCCCCCCCCCCTCAAAAAAAAACGAAACAAAAAGTAAGCAATATACAGTTCAGAAACATCTGTGAAAAGTAAATTTTACAAAGTGTGAGAGAAAATATTTAGGGAAAAAAGGAAGATCTTGCAACAAGCATTTTCTCCTTTTTCAACAAGTTTTTTTTTTTTATCTTTTCAAAGACAATTACAACCATTTGACCCACGTTTATTCTATTGTCTCCTTATGCTATGTATCTGAACGAATCCAAAGTGTTGTCGTCAGGTGAAAACATTCAGAGTAACTATGTAAAACCATATACCGCATAACCCAAGCTTTTTACGACCCTTACAAAATATAGTTTTTAAAAATGTTGTTGAAAAAGGATAAAGTTCTAGTAACCAACCTTTTCTCCTTTTCCTTTGCTATCCTTCCTACAGAAAATTTCTTTTTTTATACACATTCAAATTGTTATCTGTATAGGCTTACAATTTGGGAAGTCTCAAAGTTTTGCTTCGTGAAGAGTTTATGAATGTTTCAGTGTTGTAAAAAATGGGGTGGGGTTTATAAGATCAATATAACTGCAATAGACCTTTCCTATTTTTATGTCTGATTATTCAAACAATGTTTGCCGAATTCCGTAGTTGAGTTTGTAACATACAGGCTCCAAGTCCAGGAATCTGTGGTTTGATTTATTTAAATAATTAATGTGATCCCCCCCAAAAAAAAATCGTCCCAGTACCTGCTAAAATTAAAATACAGAGACAGTCTACTAACAAAAAAACTGGGACATTATCCCATTACCATACAATCCCTACTTTTGACACCCCCGAGAAAAAAAGTTTTTTCAAATGTATTGTGGAAAAAGGAGAAAATGCTGGTAACCAGTATTTTCTCCTTTTCCTACAATGTTTTCTATCCTTCAAAAAAAAATTCCATGTTCCTGTTTGAACTACCTTATAATAAGTTGACTATCGTAATAACAAAGTTTAATTCCAATTTCAAACTTTCAATTCCCTCTAGAAAAAGAGATGTTAGAGATTCATTTTCAGAAAGCGAATACTAGTACGTTGTCGGAGAAGGTATCGATCAGCAAAGAAACGTGCAAAAATAAATTAAAAACGAGCAAAAGCGCAAATTACACTCTCTGTCCAGGGATAGTCCTACCAAATTTTGGAATGAAGTAAGAAAATTTAAAACAAATGATGCAAAATGTAAACTTGATAATGATTCATTATTTAAGCACTTCAAAACCCTTTTTTCAAATGATAATGTTTTTAGTAATGATGATACCGAGTCATTTCTGAACAATGAAAATAGCGATCCAGTATCGATTGATGAACTTGACAAAGATTTTGTAGTTGATGAGGTCATTACTGCAATAAATTGTCTTAATAGGGAAAAAAGCCCAGGTATAGATGATTTGTTACCGGAAATGTTCATTGAATGTAAAGAGTTATTGAGCCCCTTTCTATGCAGACTATTTAATTATATGTACAGTAAATGTATTTATCCACTCAGTTGGACAAAAGGTGTAATTGTGCCTGTTCCAAAAAAAGGGGACTTATCAGATGTCAATAATTATCGTGGAATTACTTTGACCAGCATCTTTTCTAAAGTATTTTCTATCTTACTGGACAATCGCTTGCGAAATTGGGCAGAGAATAACGATGTTATTCACGACTGTCAATTTGGATTTAGAAAACGGCGTAGAAAACAGCGTTGATTGCATTTTCATCTTAACCTGTATTATTGAAAAAGTCATTAAGAGGGAAAAAAGAAAACTTTATTGCTCATTTGTTGACTTCAAAAAAGCATTCGACCTAGTTTATCGAAATGGAATATGGCAAAAATTATTAAATTATGGTGCTTCGACCAAAATTGTTAAAATGTTGCGAGTAAAATATGAGAAAAAATACAATCTTGTGTACGTAATAATGGACATTTATCAGATTTTTTTGACAGCTATTCAGGGGTAAAACAAGGTGAACCATTATCTCCACTACTTTTTATTTTGTTTATTAATGACATGTATGAAAATTTAGTTCTACAAGATGATGATGCCTTTACACTAAATGATCTAAAGATATTCATTTTACTTTTTGCTGACAATACAGTCTTAATTTCGTATACACCGCATGGTTTGCAGAATTTAATTGATCAATTAAGAGCTTACTGTACAAAATGGGGGATCACAGTTCATACTGACAAAACAGTGGTTATAGTTTTCAAACAGGGGAATAGGGTCGAAAATATTGATATATACTACAATGGGAAACGTCTAAATGTGGTTGCAAAGTTTACTTATTTTGGCGTTACTATATCTAGCAATGGATGTTTTTATCAAGCACAAAAATCACTAGCTGATCAGGGTAGCCGGGCTCTTTTTTCTCTTTTCGCACTTTTTAATACAGTGGAATTCGATAGAAGAGACAAAATCAAATTATTCGATTCCATGGTTAGTCCTATCTTGAATTATGGTTCCGAAATTTGGGGTTTTCATAAATCACCCGGCGTGGAAAAAGTTCATATCAAGTTTTTAAAGAGTGTCTTGCGTTTGAACCAGAATACAACCAGCATAGCTTTGCATGGAGAATGTGGTCGATTTCCGCTTAATGTCATAAGAAAAATTAGATTGATCAAATATTGGTTCAAAATTTCTACCCGAAGGGATACACTCATGTATAAATTTCTGTGTGATTATCTTTCTGATAAATCATACCATGCTAACTCATGGTTCAGTAATATCAAGAACCTGCTGAACGATCTTGGGTTTCACTATTTATGGAATAATACAGATGTAGATACTGCTCATATATCAGCTTTAGTGCAGCGAGTGTATGATCAGTATCTACAGCAGTGGAACAATGATATTAAAACTTCAAGTAAATTGTCCTCGTATTGTCTCTATAAAGAAGAATTCCTTATGGAAAAATATTTGACATGTGTTACTAACAGTATTCACAAAAAAGCATTGAGTAAATTAAGATGTTCTGTACATAATTTAGCAATTTAAACTGGTCGCCATAATAGACATTTGCGGACGGACATGGAGATGGAGATGGACAACAGTAAGCAGAGAAAACTCGGGGATTGTCTCAACACATTCATTTGTGACATGTCACGCATAAAGGAACCATATGGGAACTGCAAAAAATATCGTCGCTGGTCAGATTACGCCGACAGCACAGTCTGACCAGGATCAAAACTTTACGCTTTTGGCAGATGTTCTCTATGTTAAACGACCATTCAACCTTACTAAATAGTTGTTTAAACATATCTATCCAGATCAATCTAAACTGGCTTCAATATTCTTATCATTTGTTTGATTTACGGATTCAATGATGGACCTTTTTTGCGTGACGGGTCACATGTATCAAAATCGTTACGTGTGACGGGTCACATGCATCAAAATGATCGTTAAGGCCACATTATAAATTTTATTGAAATCTTTCACAATGATCATTTTTAGCTCGGTTGTTTTTTAAGAAAACGTCAAGGTATTGTCGTAGCCCTGGTGTTGTCTGTGCCATCGTCTGCGTTTTCATTGGGTAAAAACTTTGACATTATCAAAAACTGACATTTCATATTAATATCTCTTTTCATTTGGACAGCTTTTTCGCTATCAAGTGGAAAACCGATACAACAAGGGCAGATAACCATGAAAGTATCTTTTACACACTTACACCACTTGTTCGACTTTGAATTTCCACTAAAAATCAAGCGACTGTAGCCAAGCCAAGAAAACATGATAATCAAACTAATCAGGGTCCTTATTAAAAACATTACTTTTCATAGAATCGATCATACTGATTTACAACGCTATACTTCTTTTGTAATGATTCGAAAAGTTTGCGATCGGAATGGGTTCTGACGCTGCCAAAGTTAACTAATGCACTGATAATTTTTAAGTTCTGCGTTTATGTCTTCAACCTTTATCCTATAACATGAAATATATTGCTTCAGTCAACATGCATATTGACGTTTATCTCCCACTCTCCGACTCGAATGTGCATTACAGAAGGTCATGACTGGAAATCTTTTTGGATATATCGTATTTTATCTGCGACCAATACGCAACCAACCGGAAATGGTAACTGTTGTCAAATTTGTGCATCAGTATGAATTGCTCGGTATCATTCTGATGAACCTTAATCTAGTTTCTGTCTACAAAACCATTTCGGTATTGTATATGACAACCTTGGTATAGGCCGACATGCATTCGGCATACCTCGAGTGATAGGAGCCAACAAAGTAGATGTAGGTACGCAATTGGCCGAGTTTTGACGAGTGGGTCTACATGTACCGAGGTAAAATCGATACCCGAAGTAAAATTATTTTTTATTGAATTTAGCAGGGATACTAATTTTTGACTCGTTCCATCCATTGCACCGACAACCATCCCAATTTTATTTTAGTTTCCCCGTCGGGTCGACCATTATGCAATCACATACAATTCTAAATACCGTTGGAAAGTGTCGTAAAGACCAGACATCAGTGCATTTATCACATTTCTTTCTGCTGAGATACTAACATAAAACAACACAGTTAAAGAAACAAAGTGGAAAATGATGCCAACCACATGAACAACAGAAGCACTATGTTTCTACAGAGCAACAGTGTTGCAATGTTGTGTGGAAAATGAGGAGACCAAAAACAATGAGTAGCAGTTCTGAAAAGGTTGATGCTTATTTAAAAAATTTGATCATTGAGTTGTATCAGAAGCTCTGAATAATAAAAGAGTTAAGGATTACTATATCCGGTCTATATATTGCATTCATAAGATCGATGTTTTTATAAAGGCATAAAGGCTCTTCAGCCGATCTCGGTAACTTCCTTACCTAAATAGAGGGAAAGGGGGGGGGAACTGTAGACCTTAAACCATGATGTCTTTTTCTTTGGCCTATATACATAATGGCATAGTTACTTTGAGAAAACCCCTTATTGAAACCTGTATTCCGTTGTCCATCTCCACATCCATGTCCATTCATAAATGTCTATTAATGTATTACGTGATGAGAGAAACTGTGAACTATGTATGATGAATGTCACTGAGGATGAATACCATTTTGTTTTGGTCTGTCCAATTTACAGGACTCTTAGAAACGAATTACTACCAAAGTATTACTGCAGATGGCAGTTTGTACAGTTGATGGGTAGTTCGTCTGAGGTTGTACTCAACAAACTTGCAAAATATATCTATCTTGCATTTGATTTGCGCTCCAGTATACTTTGATATCATCCTTTTGGTATGCTTTTCTCTTTTTTCATTTTGTATGTATTACATGTTTTATGTTGTACTCATGTTCTGCCAATTGAAGGCAATGAAACATTGTATGTTTTTCGCCGATTAAAGGAACTTGAACTTGAGCTATACTTGTTTTCATTGCAAAGGTAGTAAAGGGTTAACTGGGTGTTCGTTTGATCTCGGTATTTCACCGTCAAATTAGGTGATCTATATGAAAAGCAGTGATGTTCTTTTTAGGCTCCGACTAACACACAAGTGTCACAAATAAGTGTTTATCCCGTTTAGTACTAGGTTCATCACTTGAAAAGGTTTGGAATTGTTAAAATCTGTTATGGAGGGTAAGTCTGTTCTAGTTAATGGCCCTGAAAGATGCATTTTTCTGCCCAAACATATTTTTTTTCAAATGCATTATTATGTAACCGGGTTTAAAAGGTCCCAGTTTAACTGTATATTTCCACTAATTTCTTTCAGAATGGGGGGGGGGGGGGGGGGGGTTTAAGTTATTAAATCTTATCCTACTAAATAAATCAAATGCAGCTTTTAAAGCCTATAGTAAAATCTCAAATGTTATTTCAAAGGAATATCTCGAGGAAAAATATCTCCGTATCGGATAGTGTAGATCTATATATAGGATCAGACTGCACGTTCTTCCTGGTGTGATCTGAATCTATATTGTCTGCAAAAGGTCATCGAGTCACGCTTGGCAGCCTAAGGGTTAATGTTGTCTGCATACAAAAAGTTCTATCAACACTCCCGGCAGGATACAACGCTTATGATACCGCTATACTCTCTGAAGTCTACCGAAAAATTGGTAAAACAGCAGTTCTTGTTTGTGTGCGTCTTCGAAAAAGATAATTGATAAAACCACCGGCACAGCCATTTTAGGGTTTTTGTCTTATTTGTCGCGTTTAGGGTGTATTCCATATAAAACATATGACCCTTTCCATATAAAACATATGACCCTTTCACTATTTGGGTATATACAGGACTGGGAAAGATTGTCCGATGGAAAAGGAAGTAACTCGTGGTGGCGCGTCAGTAACGGTAATTGGCAGATGGTCTATTGAATGGTCTTTTCCCCTCTCCCAACAAAAAGATAACATTGAGACTTATCCAAAAATGAAGGAATTTGAGGAGGACATGAGATTCGACTGTGAAAGACATGAAAACATTGCGGGAAAAAAAGGTAAAACGCTGATTTCTAACATTTTCTCACTTTCCAAAATTGTTTTCGAGATGCCTCGTTCTCAGGGTCGTTATTCTCAGGATTATGTGGTAAAGGGTTAATTTATTGAACTAAAGGTAGTCTACGTGTAATTCGATTTACTCTTTAACAAACGGCAAAATTTTAGACCTGCCCAAACTTAAAGCATTTGCAGACTGACTACAAAGTAAATGTGACTCAAAAATTGAAATTTGTATTTGGAAGGGTAGAAAGCATTGTGGAGAAAGGAGAAAATGCTGGTTACCAGCATTTTCTCCTTTTCCCTCAATGTTTTCAAAACACTCTTTCTCAGGAACGCTAAAAGTCGGGATTGTGTGGTAAAGAGTTAAAACACTTCCAACTTCTGAAGGCATTTTTAATCTATTTCAACCTGCTAGTACCAGAACAATATACCCTTTGTCTCGTATGAGATACAAAGTAATAATAAGAAGAGAACAACAAATAATTACGTTTGTTCATTTTTACTACCCGAAGAATATAAATATAGTATCAATTAAAAAAATCTGAATGGAAAAATGTGAGTACTTTTAACCTTTCATAGCTGAGGAATGGAACGATTAACTCTTTATCATACACCAAAATTTCATTTGCTAGCACTCAATATTTTCTCTTTTTCCACCAGTGTTTTAAATTTCTTTTTCACTTAGAGTTATCATAATCCCTACGGTAAAGGGTTTTGTGCAACATAGTGCTAAGTAATTGATCAGTATTAGTTTTTCAGCCACAGTAATAGCAATTGTACAGCTGTTCTGGTACATCTTACAAACAGTGGAGATTATATTTCATGCAAATGACAATCACTGTTATTCTATACCCCTTGCTCATTCCATGGAAAAAGAAACCATGCCCCAACATGGCAGTGGTCTCAGCGATGGATATACAACGTTAACACAAATTAGTCATCCAAGGTGTCTATGACAAGCACCAACTCCTGCATAATTACAACCTTTCCATATACAATACACTTACTTTAGACAATCCCTGCAAACAACTCAAGAAAAATCTGTCTAAGTGGGCCACCTCTATTACTTTATTAACTCTTTACCAATTCAATTCAAATTCAATATACTTTATTTGGCTCAAGTCTTCAGATTAAGATATATGAGCAATTAACAATTTATAATATTTCATTGTGACAGCGAGAAGTTTCTTTTCGACAGTAGAGGAAGTGCAGATAGACTAAAGTTCTTCTAAGAGACACTAATTTTTAAAACATTTTAAATCTTTAGTCATCATCCCATATTACATAGGGTGGACTAAAGATGCAAAATGCTCTTGAGAAAGTCCCTCGTTACATGGCCTTGACATTGTCATCAGCCGATTTGTTGCTTGTATCTTTTCAATAAGATAATTAACACCAGTACACGTGAATTTCGATACCTTGCTCAGAATTTGCAAAAAAAGAGTGATTTGTTTGCAATAATTGCATTATATCTCCATGAAAAACATAAAAGAAATATATATATCTACCGAAAACAATGCGTGTTACTGACTGCTATGATATGACCATAGCTAGTTTAAGTGTCGTTAAACCCCAATACAACCAACCAACCACACAATACAGACTTTTAAGGGCCATAAGGAAAAGGCCTTCTGAAAATATGGTGGAAAAAAGAAAACAATGCTGGTAACCAACATTTTTTTCTTTTCCCACAATGTTTTTTTTTACCTTATTTAGGACTAGTTTCATCATTTGAGTCATGTTTGTCGTTTGCAAATGCATATAATTTGGACATGTCCAAAATTTTGTTGCTTGGTAAAGATTTAACTCTTCCAAATGACAAAAAAATTTAGACCAGTACAAGTTGAAAGTAATAAATCTTAAATTTTGCATCCTGTATGTTATATATAACATGCTTGATATGATTTGCCTTTGAGATGGTAAAAACACATTGAGAAAAGAAGAAAGTACAGGTAAATAAATGTCCATCTGCCTTTTCTTCCTTTTATACGCCCGAAGGATCATATTATATTACGGCCCTGGTCTGTCAGTCTATTTGTCTGTCCTTCCATTTATTAGCAATTTCTGGAGAGTGTAACCCCTCCAACACTTTCTAGCTGAATAACTTGAAACCAATGAATTTCTATGATAGTGTTGTGCATGTGACACTTCACATTTTGATCTTTTAACCCATTCCCAAATGACAAAATTTTAGGCTTGTCCAAATTGAAAGCATTTGCAGACGACAAAATAAAAGTGACTGAAAATTTGAGATTTGTTTTGTGAAGGGTAGAAAACATTGTGGGAAAAGGAGAAAATGCTGGTTACCAGCATTTTCTCCTTTTTCCACAATGTCTTCTAAAGGTTTCTTTGTCAGGGTCATCAAAAGTAGGGATTGTGTGGTAATGGGTTGAGGCTTTCTAGAGCTATCTGCCCTTGATTTCTGTAATAACCAATTTCTTGTGTGTCTACTCACTGGCGAGCCCCTTCAGACGTATATGCCTCGCTCTCGGAACCTCTTGTCTTACATTGTTTATAAAAGCCTACCTCCTCAGAGTCATGAAAACAAAGAATATTGTTGCAAGGGATTACACACACATATTCCAGTTCCTGGTGATCTTTAGCCAAACAGAATACATGTACAGTGGTAGTTAGAACAAGTTTTCATCAGTTATCTTGTGATGGAACTTTTTGAAAATATTTTGGCTGAAGGAGATGATGAAGAAATTCTGCTTTTTCCACAATACTTTCATATCTCTTCATGTATTGAACCCTGATTTAGGGTCGTCTGTTACAAACATTTTACATAAGACAAACATATAATACTCATTGGCCTTATTTGCATTTACCTTAAAATATGCTTTATGTATTATGGTATCTCCAATTAACTCTCTACAAAACCACAAATTTTATACTTGCCCAAATTGCAAACATTTGCAGACTACAAGTCAAAAGTTGCTCAAAGCCTGGAGTATTCTTTCAAACAGTCGAAAACGTTGTGGAAAAAGGAGAAAATGCTGGTTATCAGCATTTTCTCCTTTTTCCACAATGTTTTCAAAAGCTTCTTCTTTAGGGTCGTCAGAAGTCAGGAATGTGCAGTAAAAGGTTAACTATATACTATCAAGTTCTAATTAAAAGTCCTTTCACTTAGCCACAATCTCCTGTTATCTTTTACTTATTGTTTCTAATAAAAAATGATAGAGATTTTACTTCATCAAGTCACATCAATTTCACTTTTCACACCAATAGTTATCTGACAGCATCATCACTGTTTGTTTTATCTATAGACTCTGTATCCGGAAAAACCAGTTTTTCACATGTTGTCTTCTTCACTGTCAGATACTTCTCTATCTCATTTGGATTTGTAACAAGGAATGGGGGTGCCTGAAATAGAGTCAGGTTTATAGTTCTTAAAATATTTTCCAAAATAGATTTTTTTTTTAACCCTTCCAAATTGGAAGCATTGGCACATTCAACACTGGTAAATAAAATGAACTGAAGTGATCTGCTGTGGTAGAAAACAATGTGAGAAAAGGAGAAATTGCTTGCCACAAGAAACTTCTCCTATTCCCTCAATGTTCTTGAAAGGCTGTTGACATGTTAAAACATGGGACTGTTTGGTAAAGCCATAATGTGGAGTCAAATAAATACAATAACAATCATTCTTTCTGTTGATTAAGCTTTCACTACATAACTCTGACTTTTTGAAAAACTGACTGAGAGAAAGCTTTGGAAAAAATTAACCAGCACTTTTTCTTTTTCTAACAATGCTTTCTTCAAATTTCTTTGTTTGAGTCATGATTACATACTTTATTTTGATATTTGCACATTTTTTTAAAATTTTCGGTAAATGAGTTAAAGAGACAATTTCAATGTTGTTTTTGGGTTCCTTCCAATAATGGCAAGTACCAGTGACTCTACTCTCAACAGCTTTTCAGAATTGTAGGATGTCTTTTTTATTTATCAATGTTGTTTTACAGACAGGGCCATCAATAGAATTTACATCATAAATCACTTCATTCAAAAAAAAAATCTTCTATACCGTTTAAACCCTTTCCCAAACAACAAACTTTTGGACTAGACCAAATTGAACGCACTTGCAGACGACAATTCAACTCTTCCTGAAAAGATGATTTCTGTCTATGATAGGGTAGAAAACATTGTGGGGAAAAGGAGAAATGCTGGTTACCAGCATTTTCTCCTTTTCCCACAATGTTTTCAAAAGGCTAATATTCCAGACCCGTAAAAACCAGGGATTGTTTGGGAAAGGGTTAATTCTTTACCAAAGGACTTTTTTGGACTAGACCAAATTCAAAGCATCTGCAGAAAACCACTTAAATCTTGTTAATATGATGATTTAGAACTTTGATAGTGTTGGAAATGTTGTGGATTACCCGCATTTTATCCTTTTCCCATAATGTTTTTTATAGGCTTCTTTCTCAGGGCTGTGGGGTAAAGGGTTAACAGGATGTTAATCCTTTACCAAACAATCCAGGCTTTTCATAATCCTGGTAAAGAAGGCTTTTGAGAACTTGTGGGAAAGCAGAAAATGCAGGAGAGCTTAAGCTCTTTTGTACCAATTTTGAATGTTTTCTGCAGGTGTTTGTTTGAATGTGGAAGTCTAAAACTTATCGTTTGGGAAAAAGATTAGTGTCCTTTTTTGGACAAAAGCAGTTTTTTACAGGCTTCAATTACAAAATATCAAACATATTCAAAAGCTTTACACACAATCCCGACTTTGAACGACCCTGATGAAGAAGCTTTTTGAAAACATTGTGGGAAAAGGAGAAAATGCTGGTAACCAGCATTTTCTCCTTTTCCCACAATGTTTTCTATCCTTCCCAAAACAAACTTCAATTTTTGAATCGCATTAATTTTGTTGTCTGCAAATACTTTCAATTTGGATAAGTCATAAAATTTTGGCGTTTTTGTAAAAAGTTAAAAGGTAAAATGGTAACCATGGCACCAGAAATTACACAATGTAACTCACTTTGATATCATTCACTTTATCCTCTTTACAAGTGTATTCTCTGAGAATATAATTCTTCTCTGCCTGTAAGGGAAAACAAGGGAACACAATTGAACAATGATCTGACAAAAGAGGGCTTATCTCCATGATGCATCATACCGAGAAATCATCATCATCATCATCATCATCATCATTATTATTGTATTATTCCCTGAAATCTATTTTGTCCAACAACCAGCTAATTCTTCACCCTTTACTAGACGACAAAACTTTAGCCTTGTCAAAACTGAAACCATTTGCAGACAACACTTTCAATGTGGCACAAACGGTGAATTTTCTCTTTGATATGGTAGAAAATATTGTGAGAAAAGGAGAAAATGCTGATCATCAGCATTTTCTCCTTTTCCCACAATGTTTTCTAAGGGCTTCTTTTCCAGGGTTTGTCAAAAGTCAGCATTGTGTGGTAAAGGGTTAATATACTCCCTAAAATCCCCAAAACTGACAACAAATTAAGTGTGACTAAAAAAATGAAATTATTCTTTGGATGTACGAAATGCTGGTTACCAGCATTTTCTCCTTTTCTCACTTTGTTTTCAAAAGCCTTCTTCATGAGAATTGTTTTAATTGCGTGGTAATGGGTTAATTCATTGCCTTCTGAAACATTTCAGCAGCCTTAGCGAACACATTCTTGTGGGTACAAGTGGGTACATGTAAACACCTTGAGTTCAGATTTATTGTATAACACAATTGTATACATCAAAGGAAATACAGCATATTCCCTATAATTCTTTATTTTGCTACAATGTTTTCAAAAATATCTGCTGCAAGATGGAAAGCAGAAGAGGTACAACTTTCGCTGGTTAGCTAGCGAGACTTTCACTTTACTGAACAATCCAAAGTTGACCTTTAGGATGAGGGCTTCTATGAAATTGTTGGAATAAGAAATGCTGGTAATCAGCATATTCTCTTTTTCCCACAATATGTTCTAATCTTTCAATACGCAGATCCAAAAATTTAATTTGTCGTTTGCAAATGCTTTTGATTCGGACAAGCCTAAATTTTTGTCATTCGGTAAAAGGTTGGTTTTTCCAATGTAACCTACCCACAGATACACAGCTTACCTCGTGATGAATTCTTGTGTCTGAGATCCTAACTATTACATTATCCACTCGCATGAACTGCCGCAACAAAATGAAGAAACTTGAAGGCATTACTCTCTGAAAAAATAGATAGTGTTATCATCATCTTTGTCAAAAAAAAAATAGGAAGCAGAATCGAGAGAGATTAGTATAAGTTGAAAGAACTAGTTCCTCAATCGATGTAAAATAAATATGTTTAAACCAAAAAAAAAGGCATCTCAATAAGAATTATTTACTTTCATTCCCTAACGGCAAATTTTGGACCAGACCAAATTGAAAGCGTTTTGCAGATGACAAATTAACAGTTGCTAAAAAGATTATTTTTCTGTATGATAAGGTAGAAAACATTGTGGGAAAAGGAGAAAATGCTGGTTACCAGCATTTTCTCCTTTTCCCACAATGTTTTCAAAAGGCTTCTATTCCAGACCCGTAAAAACCAGGGATTGTTTGGGAAAGGGTTAAGGAAACAATATACATGTATTTTAATCCGTAACTTTACCTTTTCAGATGGAGCAGCATAATTAACTCTTTACCAAACAACAAAATTTTCGACAAGTCAAATTGAAAGCATTTGCAGACGACAAAATAAATTTGAATCAAAAACTGAAAATCAATTTGGAAAGGGTAGGAAATATTGTGGGAAATGGAGAAAATGCTGGTTACCAGCATTTTCTCGTTTTCCCACACTATTTTGAAAGGCCTTCTTTCTTAACTCTTTACCACACGACAAATTTGTAGACATGTCAAAATTGAAAGCATTTGCAGACGGCAAAATAAGTGTGGCTCAAAAATTGAAATTTCTTTTGGAAAGGGTAGAAAACATTGTGGAAAAAAGAGAAAATGCTGGTTACCAGCATTTTCTCCTTTTTCCACAATGTTTTCAAAAGGCTTCTTTCTCAGGGTCGTTAAAAGTTGGGATTGTGTGGTAAAGAGTTAAGTAAAATTTGAAGCTGTTATATATTTAATTGCTTTAAATTTCTTTGAGTGAGCCAACGTTTGGTCCAATATAATGCAGTAAATGACCAAAATAATGAAACGCATATTTTCTTGTAACTAAGAAACTATTAAAAACTTTGAAATATTGCAGTCAGCCTGTTCCTTTAACCCATTACCACACAATCCCTACTTTTGACGCCCCTGAGAAAGAAGCCTTTTGAAAACACCATGGGAAAAGGAGAAAATGCTGGTAACCAGCATTTTCTCCTTTTCCCACAGTGTTTTCTACCCTTCCCAGAACAAATTTCAATTTTTCAGTCACCTTTATTATGTCGTCTGCAAATGCTTTCAATTTGAACCAGTCTAAAATTTTCTCGTGTGGTAAAGAGTTAACATATACTTACAATCTTTACATTTAGTATTGAGGTACCATTGTCTGACAATTCATCTTCAAACAACAAAATGTCCTCATAAAAATGGATTTTCTCCCGTACTTTCAGTTTCTCTATGTCTATCTTCTCTTTACTTTCCTCAACCTGTAACATCAAAATAAAAAATTTGTCATTTTCAGAGCTTCCTTTGGATACAGGAATAAATAAAAAATTTACGTAAAACTGAACTCGGGAAATTGTTACTATTAAATGAGCCATGCTCTATGAAAAAGGAGCTTAACCCTTTACTCCATAGATACTCATTTCTACACATTGCTTGTAGGAGCCTTTGGAGAACATTGTGGCAAAAGGAGAAGTTGCTCGTGACGAGCAATTTCACTTTTTGTCACAATGTTTTCTATGCTATCAAAAGGTGTCATATACAAGTACACATAAGAAATGGCTTCATCCTTGCTGTTAATTAGGGTCAATTAGAGATGCCCTAGGAATGCCTTATGGGGTAAAGGGTTAATGCACACGCTGAAAAAGTATCAAGGCAGGTCAGCCTCGGCAGTTTGACCTATGTCTAAATTAATTGCTAGAGATAGATTTTCTGTATGTCAAATGACCAGTATACCTCATGATTAAATTGTCATACAAATGGATCCCTAATTATGTTATGACTTGCTTTGTATCACATGCCACTGAGATGCATTAAACCTCCTTTTATAACAGCATGGCTCAAAAAAGTAATTGAAGTAAACGTCATCAAATATGGTAATTTTCCTTTTCCCAAAACAAATTTTAACTTTTCAGTCAGTCTCGTTCATTTTGTCATCTGCAAATCCTTTCAATATGGACCAGTCTATGAATTTTTTGCTTGTTAAATAATTAAGAATTTACAATACAGGGTAGGCTTTCAAAGTTGTTATGGATAGAAACTTTAAAAGCTACCTACAACAATCTAATCACCTGACAAAATGGTGACATAAAATTATACTACATGTTTAAGGGAGATATGACACCATAACTAGACCAAGTCTCAGGAAAAATATATAGGGCCTTCTAGAAGAATAAAGCCAATCTTTATAAACCAAATCAGTTTCAATGTCAAAAAGTTATTTTTAATGCCAAA
This sequence comes from Tridacna crocea, assembly GCA_943736015.1. Taxonomy (NCBI): domain Eukaryota; kingdom Metazoa; phylum Mollusca; class Bivalvia; order Cardiida; family Cardiidae; genus Tridacna; species Tridacna crocea. The sequence continues at coordinate 48,114,119 of OX031060.1, forward strand.
AAAATACCTTTAATTCTTTATTTTGACTGCCTAGCAGCGTTCCTTTATAGTCTGTAGAAAAAGTCCAGTCAAAAGGCTTCACAACTTCATTGATATGTTCACAATTCGCCCTGGAAGTAAGGTAATACATATAGGATCTGACATGAGTTGGCTTTTGAGATACAATTTTATTAAACGAGTCTAAGGAAAATGTTATTAAGCGAGCCTTTGGCGAGCTTAATAACATTTTCCCAAGATGAGTTTAATGAAATTTTATCTTAAATGCAACCGAATGTCGGATTATTTTTATCACATAACGATATTTCACACATTATAGATCAGAAGATGCAAAATCACCTATTGATGCACCACAATTATATCTGTAAACCCCATTCACTTCTATGAAAAAAGTTCAAAATGACGTCAAAAATGACATCATACAATAGTGATATTACATGTGTGTAAGATGAGAAAATTCGTAATGAGTACAGTACACTGAAAACAAGGGAGGTTATGTGATAAATGCTTTTCTTTATTCTTTAGGCTGATTAGCAGAAGTAAAATTTAACTCTTTACCAAACAACAGTTTTGTACTAGATTAATTTGCTAGAGTTTGCAGACAAAAAAAATAAATGTAGCTCAGATGATAGTTCCTTTCTTCAATGTGGTAGAAAACATTGTTGGAAGAGGAGAAAATGCTGGTCAGGAGCATTTTCTCCTTTTCCTACAATGTTTTCAAAAGGCTACTTGTTTGTGGTTGTTAAAACTCTGGACTATGCAGGGTCCAAAAAATTTCAGAATTCTTACTTGTCCTCCTGCCATTTTGCGTTTGTCCCACAGTTAGACAGAGAAGGTTAATCCACTTGCCTTCACCAAATGTTTACTAGTAAGGACAAGTGGACAAATGGATTTTTTGGACCCTGCTGTGTGGTAAAGAGTTAAAACTTATCCCTTACGAAAGCTTTTAAAGTCTACAAATGTTGCTCAAATAAAGTTGATAAAGAGACCATAAAGAAAACTTTTCCAAGATATCTCTTATACATGGTTGCAACTTCATGTTAATGTATTTTTACCTGCTGACAGGCAGACCACTTATAATACAGTTTTCTCACCTTCAGCAAAATTTTCAGGAGCAGTCTGCAGCAAAGTTATCATGCCAAATGTTTTAAATCTTTACCACACAATCCCGACTTTTAATGACCTTGAGAAAGAAGTCTTTTGGAAACATAGTGGGAAAAGGAGAAAATGCTGGTAACCAGCATTTTCTCCTTTTCCCACAATGTTTTCTACCCTTCCCTAACCAACTTTCAAGTTTTCAGTCACATTTATTCTGTTGTCTGCAAATGCTTTCAACTTGGACTGGTCTAAGGATTTCTCGTGTGGTAAACAGTTAATCTTTTACAACACAATCTCTACTTTTAATGACCCCTCGAAAAAGGGCTTTTGAAAACATAATGAGAAAGGGAGAAAATGATGGTAACCAGCATTTTCTGCTTTTCCCAACACATTTTCTATGATATCGGAAACAAAAACATTATTCGATTTGCTGTTTGTAAATACTTTATTCATCAAATAATGTGTTGTTTGTGAGTGCTGTAAATTTGGACAAGTCTTAAATTTGTTCGTTTGTGAACAATTAACTCTTTACAAAACAACAAATTTATAAACTGGTCCAAAATGAAAGCATTTGCAAACAACAAAATAAATTTGACTGAAGAATTGAAATTTGATTTGCGAAGGGTACAAAACGTTTTGGGAAAAGAAGAAAATGCTGTTTACCAGCATTTTCTCTTGTTCTCACAATGTTTTCAAAAAGCTTCTACCTCAGGTTCATAAAAAGTCGTCATTCTGTGAGAAAGGGTCAAAGAGAATATAGTGAAAATGAGAAAACCTGGCTTCTCTCCAAGCCTCTGACACGGCCACTTTCAAAGGATCATGATGAGCATCGACAAGTTTCAAGGCATCCAGAGCATTGAACTCTATCCCATAACCACCCTCGTGCTGCAATCTAAGGACATTTTCCGCAAATATCATCTCTGGAAATTGAGGCAGTTCTAGCTGGCTTTCAAACCTGCAATAAAAGACTTCCATTTTCTATCTCTTATTTACTGATGATCTCTATTTTTTACAGCTTGATATAGAATTCACTCTTAGGCATCTAAGTGCAAATCATTAATCTGTTTGGGATAGTGTAGATTAAGATCAGATGGCAGAAAACTGTCTGATCTTAAATCTACACTGTCTAATTAGGTGGTATTCTTCCCAAACCAACAGCTTTTATAGAGCAATAACTGGATTATTACTCTTGGCTGGAAATTTTCTTTTCATTTTATCTATTTAGCAGGTAAACAGTTAACACATTACCACATGTCCAAATGGAAAGCATTTGCATACACACAATAAAAGTGAATGAACATTTGAAATTTGCTTTGGGAAGGGAAGAAAATATTGTGGGAAAAGGAGAAAATGCTGGTTACCAGCATTTTCTCCTTTTCCCTCAATGTTTCAGAAATTTCTTTCTTAGGGATGTTGAAAGTCGGAATTATCTGGTAAAGAGTTCAACAATCTTGGAAAGAATGTTTTTGAACAGTAGAGAAAAATAGAATTATGCTAATAAGCAACATTTTCTTCCTTTCCCCACAATGTTTTCAACCTTACAAAGAGCATACATGTATTTACTAATTTAAGCAAAATATAATTTGTCCTCTGCCACTGTTTGTAACACTTAATAGAAAAAAATTGTACTGTTTAGTATAGAATTAGCCCCTCTCTGATCCCACAAAATGAACAAAATGTGCCAATATGTCTGTAATATTTCACTCATGAATACATTGAGCATAGTCAAAAAGTGGTACACTAAGTAGCACATGTAGTGTGCCTAGGCAGTGGTAGGTTCATCTATCTACTACTGAATTGCTAAGTTCTGATCTAACCTCTCCCTAGCCATTCCCTCAGATTCCAAAATGTGGGATTTTACAGCTGTGACAGTCCATGGGCCAAACTGGAACTGTGATGTTGTAGGTTTCACACTAGCTTTCACACCTTTGACAGAGTAATTGTGCGACATTTTATCTTCTTGCCAGCAAAAGACTGAAAGTAAAATCAGAAGATACATGTAATTATGATGAAATGATAAATATAATAAAGAAAGAACAATTCTCTGAACATCATTGTACAAAAAATATTACCACAGTTTTCATGATATAGATAAAACAAAATTTTCCTTTATCTCTTTACCAAATGACAAAGTTTTACTCTGGTCCAAACTGAAAGCACTTGCAGACGACAAAATAAACGCAATTCAAAAATTGAAATTTGTTTCCAGCAGAGTAGAAAACCTTGGGGAAAAAGGAGAAAATGCTGGTTACCAAAGACTTCTTTCACAGGGTCGTCAAAAGACAGCAAAATTGTTGTTATTCAAATACTGAAATTTGTGTTAGGAATGGTAGAAAATATTGAGGGAAAAAGAGAAAATACTGGTTAGCAGCATTTTGTCCTTATCCCACGTTTTTTCTCATTGTTTCCCCACTATCAATCACAAAAATAACATTTAAGCAACCATTCAGACAAGAATCCCTGTTCAGACTGAAAGTATTTAGGGCCGAATCTTCTGCACTTGTTTTCGTTTTGCCGAATCTTCCTTGGTCCGCATCTTCTTCAAATCGTTATCTATATAGATTGGTAAAAGTGTTAAGTCAAGACAGGTTTCTCATTTAAAATAAAATATAAAGTAAATAAATGAATACTGCTTTATAAAAGTGAAGAACTTTGTGTAGATGGAATCTCAGACCTAAGGACAACCTCAAACATGATATCCGTGTGCACGTTTGCCCGAAATAATAGCGTACTTGGTATCCAGTCGTTTCGACACCTGGTCATTTCGACACACGGTCATTTCGACACTGTTTTGGTCATTTCGACCCATATTTTGGTCATTTCTACACCCAATAATCTTCTTTTGTCAAAAAATGGTCATTTCGATACCCTTTCATATTTTAAATTGTCAAAAACGGGAAAGAAGAGGTGATTTGTTGTGCAGTTTGTGTTGTGAATAGGCTAGAAAAGAATATTAGGCCTATTCATTTTTTCATAGATTCTAGATCATTTTTTAACCAAATCAAAATTCCTAACTAAGTCTAAATATTCGCAAATTTTTAGCATCTGCTGGTTCCATCCTTCTCCACAAGCTCACATTGCCTCTGACTTAATTTGATATCTGATAAGATTTGGATCAAAATATTCACAGAATAGATCCAATATTAAAGTCAATCATATTTAGGCTGTTCATTGGGTTTCTTTGCCCGACCCTGCTGGTCCCAAAAGAATGGCATTGATTCCTGGGAGTCTTAGGCTAACAGATTCTCAGGAAGCATGCTCTAAAACGGACGCCGTGCGGCAGAATCGCTGTAAAATTTGTTCTTCGGAGGTGGCTCCCTTGAATCCCATTTGAGAAAAAGGTTGAAAAAAAGAACTCTTCAACTACTGTTACATTTGTGATTGTTTCTCTGCTAAGGGATATCTACAGCGTAGAGTGCTCCAGACAACGCCATAAATATAACAACAGCAGAGCCACACTCCTAATCGAAGGTAGGCCTAATCTAACCAGCCAACTACATGTAATAAGAATATCTAATCTAAATCCATCTAGATCTACAGCAAAATTGCAAATAAAGATAGTATGAAATAGATCTAGAGGAGAAAATAGACTTTTTTAATAGATCTAAACTGGACTAGAATAACCGTAAAGAAAACTTAAAGCTCCTACATTTATTTATCATACCCCGCCCCCTTGGAATAGTCTTTTTTTAAACAATTACTAGCTATCACACCGAAACAGAACCGGTGCGAGGTTGATTTATACCCATACGGTTTATCGAAAAACCCGTTCTCTATGTTAACCCTTATCCTGCTAAATAAATATAATGAACTTTAAAACCGATTTAAAAAGCCCAATCTTTGCCATTTCAAAGGACTTTTTTTTTTGTTGGAAAAATTGTTCTGATTGGCCCGTACAGATTCTAGTTCAAACTGCACGTTCATAAGTACTCCCAAGTTTAGTCTGTACTTTTTAAAGTTATGCTTTGCCTGTTGGTATTTTTCTGTCAAAGGCTCGATTTTGTTGTTGTTGGGTAATTTTAAAATCGGTTTATCGTGTAAGGGATTTAATGTTTAAATCAAGAGAGTGACCTCCCCTCCTACACCCCTCCCACTATAAAAAGGAACCTCTTAACTGGAATCAACATCAATAATATCGGGGGAAAAACAGATTTCGTCTCCATTTATTGGCTTGGACGGTTCAGGTATGTTTCCACTTCCTGTCCTCTGTTCCTTGCAGTCATTGATTGAAGAAATGAATGGAATTTGACATTTCAACCCATATTAACGTTTTTTGTTAACAACCTCGAAGACCTAATTGAACGAAAACATGGTGTTGGTTTATAAGTTTAAATTGTAGCATAAGAAAGTTTTATTTTTTATCAGATAGTTTCATCACTAAATAAATTTTATAATAAAAAGTATATTTATATTCTACGTGAGCTCTAACTTTGATAACCGAATTGTAACTTCCTTGTTTAAATTTTGGCGGTCGCCTACTTTACAAATGTGACTGTTTTATAAAAGGAAGACTACTACCTACTTTCAAAATAGTGACCATGTCCTTAATATTAGGTTTTCTTTCTTTCAAGGTTTTGTTTTGCTGTAATGATATTTCCAGAAATAGCAGCTTCTGCAATCCTATCTAAACTATATCAGAAAAAAATGACATACCTACGAACCTTTTTTTCGATACAGATCGTCTTTACAAACTGCAATGATATTTATTCGTCTTTGGTTTTATGCTGACCACAAATGTAAGGGACGCAACTCTGCCTGTTGAAAGTGACATCGTATATAAGGGTTTTCTCCCTTTGACCATAAAAGTATTCCAAATTTAAGCCGGTTTTCTGTTCAATGCCATACACAAACTTCTCATTGACCAAAATCAGTGTAAACAGAGTGGAAAGAAAGTAAACGTGTTCATGAATATACAGAAAGTTCTAAAAGAGTTTTATTTTGGTGTGCTTGTTGTTTTGTTAATAAATCCATGATAAATTAAGGAATTGATAAATCCCTCAGTCCAACTACCCTTATATAAAACTTAAAAGGTTTTCAAAAGCATTATTGAACAAAAAGAAAATAACAAGCGATTTCATCTTTCCACATTGTTATCTCCATTTCCACAAAAAATGATTTGTAATGTTAAAGATACATTTTTTTTGTCGTCTGCAATGGTCATACTTCCTACTGGAAAATTCGCCTTACGTTTAATTTATCACCTGATGAGTACATGGACTGTGTGGAAAGATTACTAGATCTACCTCTTCAACGGTCGCCCTACTTGTTTTCGGATGATATTTTCCCCAATAAAGTAAAAGTATCAGTAGTTAGAATAATGTTTCTTTTTGCTGACTTTCATTTATTTGTTGTTCATTTCTAGGTTTATTGATATTCCAGTCGAAAACGTCAACATGCATGGAGATTCAAAGGGAGATAATTTGATAAACACAATATCCTAGAGTTATCGTTTATAGATATGATCGCTAGTCATGCATGATGACTTTAAGAAGGCTGTAGAAAACATTGTTGGAAAGGTAGAAAATATTAGTAACCAGCATTTTCATCTTTTGCTACAAATAGCTAGACAGAAAGAGATGATTATCCTTCGATTTCGACCCCTCTTTGAGTCTCATCATATAAAGGTCCCTATGAAATTCAAATGGATAGATGGATCTATATCCAAGCAGTTTTTTCCCTTAACCTTTTACTACACAATGCTGACTTTTGACAACCGTGAGAAAGGTGCCTTTTGAAAACATTGTAGGAAATGGAGAAAATGCTGGTAACCACAATGTTTTCTCTCCTCTTTGATACAAATTTCAAATTTTTAATTTGATTTTGATGTCTGCAAATGCTTTCAATTTGGACCAGTCTAAAATTTTGTCGTTTGGTAAAGAGTTTATCTTTCATTTTCTTTTATAGATCTACATAATATTTTTCCCTTATTTTTGTTAGTCAAATCATATTTCTCAAATCAAATTAGTCTTCGTCTAACTTTTAAGTTCTTTGTTTTTCCTTCTTCAAGTTTGCCTACAATATTATCACACAGATTCATGTCATACAGCACAAACACTCTCGGCAAAGAAACTTATAAATATTGTTTCCCTTTACCACAAAATTCCAACTTTAAATGACCAAAAAAAACCTTTCAGAGACCTTAAGGGTAGAAAATGCTGGTAACCTGCAGATTCTGCTTTTCTCAATTGTTTTCTACCATATTAAAGACAAAACTATAATAACCTGTAATGCTTTATCCCAAAAAATGAAGTTTTAGCACTGTTACTTGACCTGCCCTAAAAAGACTGACTCTTAAAAGTTTGTATAAGATTTAATATAACAGTAGTGACGAGGACAGCATCAGCACAAAACTCGGCAACAGAAAAATCAGTGCATATCTGTAGAAAATCAACTGCTGGACTGTATATACTGGAAACAAGGTGTTATTCTACTCACAAACACAAAAAAAGCCTCAAAAGCAGGAAGGTTTGCACGATATTCTAAAGCTAGAAAGAAGATTTTAAGGTTTCGTCTAGAATGATTCGGTAAAACGGCAGTGTAGAGATCTCAAAGATCAGACTGCACTTTTTTCGCAGTCTAATTTTGATTTACACTGACAGCGGAAGCAACTAAAGTTGTGACAGGCCCATTCCCCCAGCTAATGTAGAAATAATTCACTTTCCGTCGTAATAAGATTTAAATTCCAATTCCGATATCACGATTTATTGAGCCTGTATTCAATAAGCTGTTTCATTCATTATCTAGGATTTAAAAAAAGCAAAAAAAAAGAAGGTTTGAAGGGTCTTTAAGCGGATGATGTAAATTTGGCATCTGTATTGTTGTGGGTTTTTATGTTTTGCTGTTATGAGTAATTTTAATTAAGCCTTTCCCAAACGACAAACTTTTGTACTACACTAAATTGAAAGCATTAATTTTGCGGATGGCAATTCAGTTCTTGCTGAAAAGATGATTTCTTTCTATGATAGGGTAGAAAACATTGTGGGAAAAGGAGAAAATGCTGGTTACCAGCATTTTCTCCTTTTCCCACAATGTTTTCAAAAGGCTACAATTCCAGGCCCGTAAAAACCAGGGATTGTTTGGGAAAGGGTTAAATGTGTGTTGCAGGGTTGTATCCTTTCCTCCGTGGTATAGTGAGTTTTCTGCAGGGCGTTTCTTAGTAAGATTGTCTGCAACAGCTTTCGAATTACAAGTTTTACATTTTGTTGTTTGGTAAAAAAAGAATAACATATGTGTGAGTTCATTGATTTGTTAATATATATTTCCTTCGTGTATACCAGGGATCATGCTATATATATTGCGATCCCTGGTGTAACATGGAATTAATGAATATGTGAGTAATTTTCATAATCACAAGTTTTTATGACCCCAATGAAAAAGACTTATAATGAAAATATTGAGGAAGAAGGAAAAGAACTTATAATGAAAATATTGAGGAAGAAGGAAAAACATCTGGCTGGATACTTTTTTTCCCCCATTTTTCCCCATTTTCCTTTTCAAAATGTTTTCTACTTTTCCACTTGCAAATTTCAATATTAGAATAACAAGAAGTTGGTCGTTTGCAACAGCTTTCAATTTTGAAAATTAAGTCGTATATTTTGTCAATTTGTAAAGAGTTAAGAGTTTTAACAAGTTTTATCTGTGTCTAACCATTGAAATTTATTCCATTAACGCCATTTTGTAAAATTTGTATAAAAAAAATAGACTTAATAAAAATATGTGCAGAAAAGCGAAGAAAATAGGACATGGCCTAAAGAACATGCATGTTTTGTGGCATGGATTGCAATTCCAAATTCATAACCAAAATTTCCAACTAAAGGGTAAAAAGAACATTGAAAGGCTAAACTATGAGGAGAAAGGACAAAAATCGTGCAAATTTTCATTAAAAACCATATTTAAATGATATCATCACGTGATTAATGTGATCCCATATCAAATAGAGCTCTATCATTGTAAGAGACGATTTCCATTTTGTCCATTTTGTATATTACATATTTTAGGCCTATCCTGAGTACCACGTTGAGGGGTACCAGTTTCTGAATGGTACTTCCGCCATAACAAAAACAAAGATTTGTAATCTAACGTGATATGCCAAGCTGATCAAGCGACAGATGATGACAGCCAAAATGAAATGCTACAAACGATTTATATGGCTTTTTTCAATAATTCTGTTAATCCAAACAAACCAGATAAGTGGCTCAAATAAACTTCCGCCTACGGAGAATCTTTCGCTTTCGCCCAGAAATGGAACTTTTGGAGACCTCTTTGGAGGACAAATTGCTGACCACAGCAAAGACGACATTTTACCAGAGTGTGTTTCTTTCCTTAAAGAGTTCAGCAAACAGGCGGCAGATTTCATCAAATGCTCTGTTGTAAACGCAAGACCTTTCAGATTTTGTGAAATGTGTGCGGACCATTACATCAAAGCTGTTCGTGTTTACCAAGACATTCAACATGTATGCATATGCCTAGGACTTTCATTTGTAGAAATTGTCAAGATTTTAAAATTAACTTACGAATTTATAAATGAATAAGCATGGTATGCAGTATGCAGTCACTTCTTACCATAACCATCTTGTAACATTCAGTTTAAAACCATTTTGAACCATAGATTTACTATTTATGGATGTTTCAGTTACACAGGCCTTGAAAATTCCACTCGTCCCCTCACCATGATGAGTGAGCTTGGCTTTCAGACAAGCTGAAATTTGCAACTGGTCATCCTACTGGGCGAGTTAGCAAACAACTTTGCAAATGGCATAAACAATCAGGATTAAAGACAAGCCTGAGTCTATTCAATTGTGACAGAAAAAGTGACATTTTTGTCCCATAACCAAGTTTACAAGGGGATTTGAATCTATCATTTGGTCACCTGGGCATCAATAATGTCAAGGCAGTCACTCAGAAGATATTGATTGATGTAGTATAGAACACCTTCACTGTTCTTGTTTATTCAGAGCTATATCCAGGTTTTTAAAAAATGTGATTGAACTGAACTAGGGCCAAATTGAATGATGCAAGTTGAATTCGTAAATTTTACTGACAAAATTATTAGAAATGTGTTATTTTAAACCGGTCATTAAATGTTACCATTCTGGATGCCTCAGTCTTTCTTTAAAACTCCAAATTGGATCCTTAAGTTTTGCAATTTTGCACCACTTTCTAGTAAAATTAGGGTTTGTATGTAATGCAACAAACTCCTTTTGTCCAAAACTTGACACCCTAATTAATAATGCATAAAAATGGCCTCATTTAGTTGCATCAAAAAGAATGACCTCACAACTGGGAGAGTTTTTCTTAGTGAATATTTCATTTTACTTTTAAGTATACTTCAGTTGAATCAGTGACCGAAAGCACTTATTCATGTCTTGCCTAGTTTTCAACTCCAATTAGCAGGCCTTTAATTGCCCTGTATCACATTAAATTTGTTGATAAGTATACATTTACTGTACTTCTTAAACAAATCCAGAGCATTGTCTTTCCAGAATACAAAAAGCTTCCTAAGTGGAGTTGGTTGCTGTGTATTAATTTTTATGAACTTTTTTCTTCAGAATGATGAAACACTAGATGACTGCAGAGGTATACTGCTCAATTCTGACAGGGTACAGATAATCAAAACTGTAAAGGAGTGTATAACTGACATCTGGACTAGAGCTGACTGTAACAGTAGGTATTGTTTTGGGATGAGGCCAATAACTCTTTACCACACAATCCCAAGTTTCAACAACCGGGAAAGAGAAGCCTCTGGAAAACATTATGGAAAAAGGAGAAAATGCTGGTAACCAGCATTTTCTCCTTTTCCCCAATGTTTTCTACCCTATCAAAGATGGTCATTGCTATTTGAGCTACATTTCATTTGTCATCTTCAGATGGTTCGAATTTGGTAAAGTCCAAAATTTTGTTGTGTGGTAAAGGGTTGAAAACTTGAAACCTATTTCAGTTGAGGAAAACAATGCAATGAAACCAACTCAAGATAAATGAGTTTGTGTGAAAAGGGGGGTTGAATTCATCTTGAAAAAGTGTCGACTCGTGTCTGCCCACTCAGGCTGATATAAGTTAAAACTTTTGCAGTATGTACTGTATTTCTCGTAATAAAAGCTCCCTAAGCTATGCAAAACTTGGATAGGGAGCCTTTATTTTGTACCAAATTTGCCAAGCAGGAAGTATGTTCATTTTGGTATGTGTTTTAGTGATTGTTAAGAAGAAATATTAATATAAATTAAGAGAAAATTTCACCAGATTCTTCAAATATTGTCAATTTTAATAAACTAATGTAAATTAGTTCATCAGATTTAAGTTTTTTTGGGAGGGAGGGAGCTACCATTAGAGTGGGCGCTTATATTAGGAGTAATACGATATCTGTAAATTTTATGCATGTCATTGGTCAATTCTACCTCCAGATTCATCCGGTCGTAAACTGTTTAGTTTTTTTTTAATCCCTAATTGCATGATGACTTGCTTGTTAAAATGCAGATGTATCTATTCCCCTTAGCTAGTGCAAACAATAGTGCAATTTTAAGTCTTTCCCAAACAGTCCCTGGTTTTTATGACCTGAATGAAGAAGCCTTCTGAAAACATTGTGGGAAAAGGAGAAAATGCTGATAACCAGCAGTGGTTTCTACTCGTCTAAAGTAAGGTTCAAAGTTGGAGTAATTTTTATCTCGTTACATGCAAAATGCTTCCACGTTGGACACAGTCTAAAATTTGTTGTTGGGTAAAGAAATAATTACTGTGAATATCAAAATGGTCCATTTGCAGATCCACTTGCAGTGGTAAAATTTAGCATAATTTTGTTACATTTCAGAATGTTTTGCCGTTTTACAAGAAAACAACAATGGTACTGTGACAGAGAATCTAACGGCTGATACTAAAAAGTTTGTGTCACTTTACATCAACTTTACTAATTGCATTCCAAAAAATGTTACCATGGGAAAAAAGGTTTGTCTGCACTTTACCTCATAGTTCTGAGTTTTTTCGGCTGTAAAAAAAAGAAAGCTAACGAAATCATTATAGGAAATGGAGAAAATGCTTGAAACCATCATTCTCTCCTTTTCCCACGATGTTTATTACCCATTCAAAGAAAGGAATCATGGTTTGTGGAACATGCATTTAGAATTTTGTAGTTTGGTGAAAAGTTAACCTTTAAGCCAGGTGAAGTTTTAGTTTTTCGGGTTTGGAAAACATTTGCAGATGACTAAGGAAAATGAGACTAAATTACTGGGAAATCATTGAAAATTGCAGAAAGTAATTTGGGAAAAGAAGAAAATGTTGGCAACAAGAACTCTTCCCACATTGTTTTCTTATGCTTTCTTCTTTAGGGGTTGTTTAAACACAATATTCTTCAGGATTCATTCATTTCCCCTCAAATTTGCAGATTTTAAAAATATCTTTGTAAAATGTTGATATGCAAAGCAAATGAAGGCTTTATACATGAAATACATGTGAATGATTTGTGGGAAAAGGTCACATTGCCTTATTGTTTCCAAAAAGCGGGAACAAGAAGGAAAAATCGCCATATATAAAAGAAATCTGTATATCCCATGATGTCAGACGGGTTGTGGACAATGTTAATAAAAACTCACTCTGCAGTCTGACCTTGCTTCAAGTCAAATAATTTCAGAAAAATTCTTTCAGCAACAGCTTTGAAATTACAATATTTATTTCAGAGGGCTTTTACATCAACAAAAATGTATGCATATGCATCAGTATTTCATTAGCCCTTTACCACACAATCCCAACTTTGAACAACCCTAAGAAAGAAGCTATCTGAAAAAAATGCTGGTAACCAGCATTTTCTCCTTTTCCAACAATGTTTTCTTCCCTTCCCAAAAGAAATTTCAAACTCTCAGTCACTGTTGTTTTGTCGTCTGCAAATGCTTTAAATTTTGACCAGTCGAAAGTTTTGTTGTTTGGTAGAGAGTTAATTGAACAATTTTCTTGTAAAAAGCGAATTTATCATGTAAAGATTATTACTCTTTATTTGTTGTTCGCAAATTCTGTGAAATTAGAGATGTTTAAAATTTTATTACATGTACTTTGTAAAGTGGCAAATTTTTTTTTTCAGGGCCATGTCTATAACCTCACTGTGTGCCAGGACTGTAAATATTTCTATGACTCGATGAACAACCTCTATAACAAAATGCGTGTAAAAGAGGATTCACCACAGCCTGTCTGCATGGACATTGTAGATATGGTAGGCTTTCAATATCACAGGATTTTTCTTCACCCAGTGCCTCCAGAAACAAGTTTGTTTTAGGCAACCTATAAAACTTTGAATTTTTATAGACATCCTGAGGCAGTTATCAGCTTGTTTTAACTCTTTACCACACGACAAATTTTTAGACTGGTCCAAATTGAAAGCATTTGCAGACGACAAAATAAAGGTGGCAGAAAAATTGAAATTTGTTCTTGGAAGGGTAAAAAACACTGTGGGAAAAGGAGAAAATGCTGGTTACCAGCATTTTCTCCTTTTCCTACAGTGTTTTCAAAAGGCTTCTTTCTCAGGGGCGTCAAAAGTAGGGATTGTGTGGTAATGGGTTAAGGTGTTATGTGCTATGTATGAGTTTTTGCTATTAACTCCTTAATAGATGCTTTTGGGAAATTGTAAATGCGGCAAAAAACAGTGGCCTTTGTCTTCAAAAGTGAAGAAAACATTATGTGAAAGCGGGAAAATGCTGGTTACTATAAAATTTTAATGGCCATGTTTTTCAGGTAAGTTTAGGATCATAAAAACACTGTTTTGTCTGGAAAAGTGTTTACCTTTATCTTTAGTGGGAAAGTGGTCTAGTGGCTGAACTTATTGAATTCCTGTCTGACACTCCAAGGTCCTTTCAGGTCTTGAAAAACTTTTGTCTTAGGCACTACATAGTTTCCTTTGCAGCAAGAGGTGAATTGGGTTTATCTTATATGACATAGACATTCTTTATTGACATAAGCTAATACAGCTTGTAGTCATTACTACATAATACATACATAATACATTTACACATATTGGGTACAAAAGGTTGAAACATTTCCTCTGGAAGAAAACATACATACATTGTATATACTTTTTATGGCTTTAAACATCACCTAATCATAATGAAAACTAAAACACTTCATTCTTCCTTACCAGATGACGCAAATTTAGACTGATCCACTGACAGCGTAGATCCAAGATCAGACTGCACATTCTGTGCAGTCTGCTCTTGATCTAAACTGTTCACAGGTCGATGTGTTGTTCTTTTTAGCCTACAGGTTAAAGCTTTTTCCTAATCATCATTTCACACAATTTCAGATGAACTATACAAGAATCATGTGGGGAGAAACTCTAGGGTGTACTGTGACATACAGAGATGGCATAGCAGTAATCACAATCACTTGTGTGCTATTGTTCATTCCTGTGGCATTTTATGTTGGCTTAGCAGTGTATGGCACTAAGAAACAAAGGAAAGTCATCCAAGGTGAAATTTTGGTTTTCATCTTTGCTTCATTGGTGCGGTGGTAAATTCTATTTGCAGGTCACCCTAAATTATTTCCAACTCTCAATCATTTCCAAATTTTAAATCCAAAGTCCATCAGTGTCTAATGACTTTTTTTTTTTCATCCTATACTAGAGTTCTCCAGATTTTACCCACACATTTACAGACGACAATGAGATTTACCTCCCACTGGAAAGAAACCATTGTTGAAAAAGCAGAGAATGCTAGTTTCTCTTTTCCATGCTATGTTTAACCCTTTCCCAAACAATCCCTGGTTTTTACAGGTCTGGAATTGTAGCCTTTTGAAAACATTGTGGGAAAAGGAGAAAATGCTGGGAAACAGCATTTTCTCCTTTTCCCACAATGTTTTCTACCCTAGACAGAAATCATCTTTTCAGCAAGAGTTGAATTGTCGTCTGCAAATGCTTTCAATTAGGTCTAGTCTAAAAGTTTGTCTTTTGGGAAAGGGTTAAGTCTTTAGAAGAGTAGAAAACATTGTGGGAAAAGGAGAAAATGCTGGTTACCAGCTTTTTCTTTTCCCACAATCTTTGCAGAAGGCTTCTTCCTTGGGGGTCATAAAAACCACGGACTGTTTCATAAAGAGTAGAAAAAGCCTTTTTCTTCCATTAAAACTCAGGATTGTTTAGTGAGGGGTTTAGGTTTAGAAGAAAAAAAATTAAATAATGGTTGGTGAATATGTGACCCGTCATGCAAAAAAAGAGACCATCTGGGAACTGTAAAAAAAGTGTCGACTCGGGTCAGACTGTACACCAGCATTTTCTCCTTTTCCCACAATGTTTTCAAAAGGCTTCTTTCCCAGGGGTGTTAAAAGTCAGGATTGTGTGGTAAAGAGTTAAACTCCCTTTTATCAAAATGCAGCTCATATAATTATATTGATCAAAATTCTGGTTCAAACGATCTTTAAATTGCTTCAAAATCTTTCGCTTCTTCAGTGACTGATAAGAGTTTTTCATAATTATACATGCATTTAAGCATCAAAGAATTTTTGATATACTTCTTTATGATTAATTTCTTTGTATTTCAGAGAAGAGACTGTCCAAATTCTCCACAAGTAACAACTATGGTTCCACAGAGAATACACCACTCCTGTACCGTAGTTACGATATAACAGCGAGTCTACAAGGCACACAGCATCAGGAAGAGTCTTTATCTGATGGGGAAAATAATGTATACCAGAGGTCACATGGAAATAGAAACATAAACAGCAATCAGTTACATAATAGAAGGACAGAAAACCATATATCCTAGCTTTTTGAACCTTATATTGCTCTATGGAGGCTTCTATAGCTGACAAATCTTTCAAACATGGAACCAAATGGGAAAACAGCTAATGTTGAATGTTAGACAATTATTGTTGTATCTTGAACATTATGCCCTGAACAAAATTCGCAACTGAAAGGCTGTAACAATGGATGGGGTAGTAAAAGGAGAGTGCTTAAAAATGTTAACCCTTTCCCAAACAAGCCCTGGTTTTTACGTGTCTGCAGTAAAAGTCTTTTGAAAACACTGTGGGAAAAGGAGAAATTGCTCATAAAGAGCAATTTCTCCTTTTTATACGCCCGTCGAAGACGGGACGTATTATGGGATCACCCGTGGCGGGCGGGCGTCCGGGCGGGCGTCCGGGCGGGCGGGCGGCGTCCAGTTCTTTGTCCGGAGCATATCTCCAAAACTATACAAGCTAGGGTTATGAAATTTCATGGGTGGATAGATCTCATCGAGGCGGAGTGCAGTGCACAGGAATCATAACTCTTGCTTGCTTAATTTTTGAGTTATTGCCCTTTGTTGTTTTTCATACTTGAATTTTGTCCGGAGCATATCTCCAAAACTATACTAGCTAGGCTTATGAAATTTCATGGGTGGATAGATCTCATCGAGGGGGAGTGCAGTGCACAAGAATCATAACTCTTGCTTGCTTAATTTTTGAGTTATTGCCCTTTGTTGTTTTTCATACTTGAATTTTGTCCGGAGCATATCTCCAAAACTATACAAGCTAGGGTTATGAAATTTCATGGGTGGATAGATCTCACTGAGGGGGAGTGCAGTGCACAAGAATCATAACTCTTGCTTGCTTAATTTTTCAGTTATTGCCCTTTGTTGTTTTTTATACTTGAATTTTGTCCGGTGAATATCTCCAAAACTATACTAGCTAGGGTTATGAAATTTCATGGGTGGATAGATCTCACCGAGGCAGAGTGCAGTGCACAGGAATCATAACTCTTGCTTGCTTAATTTTTCAGTTATTGCCCTTTGTCGTTTTTCATACTTGATTTTTGTCCGAAGCATATCTCCAATGCTATACTACCTAGGGTTATGAAATTTTATGGGTGGATAGATCTCATCAAGGGGGAGTGCAGTGCACAGAAATCACAACTCTTGCTTGCTTCATTTTTGAGTTATTGCCCTTTGTTGTTTTTCATACTTGAAATTTGTCCGGAGCATATCTTCAGAACTATAGTAGCTAGGGTTATGAAATTTCATGGGTGGATAGATCTCACTGAGGGGGAGTGCAGTGCACAAGAATCATAACTCTTGCTTTCTTAATTTTTCAGTTATTGCCCTTTGTCATTTTTTATACTTGAATTTTGTCCGGTGAATATCTCCAAAACTATACTAGCTAGGGTTATGAAATTTCATGGGTGGATAGATCTCACCGAGGCGGAGTGCAGTGCACAGGAATCATAACTCTTGCTTGCTTAATTTTTGAGTTATTGCCCTTTGTCGTTTTTCATACTTGATTTTTGTCCGAAGCATATCTCTAAAACTATACTAGCTAGGGTTATGAAATTTCATGGGTGGATAGATCTCATTGAGGGGGAGTGCAGTGCACAAGAATCACAACTCTTGCTTGCTTAATTTTTGAGTTATTGCCCTTTGTTGTTTTTCATACTTGAATTTTGTCCGGTGCATGCCCCAGCTTTACAACTTGGGGTAAGACGGGCGTATCTTGCGACAATTTGCCGCTCTTGTTCCACAGTGTTTTCTACCTTTTTCGAGAACTTTCTGCCATTTTCTCCAAATCAAAAATTGTCGTCTGCAAACTTTTTCAGTTTGGAAGAGTCCAAAATTTGTCGTTTGGGAAAGGGTTAAGAACTTTCTAACAACAGGTCAACAGATACTCTGGCAAAAAGGGTTTAAAACACCTCTGTGATCCATAATACAGAGCAAGTCATCATATAACTTTAATTACCAGCATTTTCTCATTTTTCCACAATGTTTTCAAAAGGGTTCATTTCGAGGGTTGTTTAAACCAGCGATTGTTTGGTTAAGGGTAAATTATTTGTATGCTCTTTGAAGTCACTAAAGTATACATTTTTAGTCAAGTTTAAACCATTTTATCTATGATTTATTAAACTACATGTCTCTACATGAAAAATACTTCACCAGTCGATTGTGTGATTCCGGTATGACAGAAATTGCAATCTGAGATTTTGCGGAAATACACTTATTCACATAAGAATATCTGATGATGCTTGTCTTGTGCTAGGAGCTTTACTGCACATATTAATGGGCCAAGCAAGAAAATAAAGTTGAGATACTTTCATAGGTATGCTGTCACATCTATCTAATTTAAAAAAAAATGCAGTAACTCGCCAATGATGGAATACTATATTTAGAGTGCAGGTGGTTGGTTTCAGATTCAGTAGAATTAAGAAAAGTAAATTAGTATAAATATGTGCATAAACATTTACCATTGAAGCATTAAGGAATGCTGAAAGATTGGGGAAAAAAAAGACATGGTCCTACTAGAAGACAATTACGCTATTTCTCATGTTGAAACCACAAGTGGAATTCTACTTTTAGACTGGAATATGCAAATGACTCTTGCAATAAACTATCAGGACTTTCCACCATTGTTTATGATTTTAGCTGGAGGCAATTTTCTCCTGACAGAGAGTTGTTTGAACAAATCTGAAACAAACATAGATAATCATTGGTAACTTTTTATTAAAACAAAAATAACCAAGCTGTATAAATTGGGTTATGATTGACTGAAAATGAATACTACTGTTACTACGTTTTCAAGCATACTTTTATTCTGAATTCAAAATGAATGTCTTTTAAACAGAGCTCCAGATAAGAAGGAGTGATAGATTTCTAAATCCATTATTTCTCTTCCAAACCCTATCTTCGATGAGACGATTCAAATAAGAACCCATAACATAGGGTTTTGTGGAGAATTATTAGTATTTTTAATTTTGAAATCAAAATCACTCCCTCTATCTGGAACTCTGTTTTAAAGATTATGAACTAATCCATACAAACACATTCTTGTTGTATAATGATTAAGTTTGACGGTGCAATATTTTTCTAACCACACAATTATAGAATGCTTTTGTAATAAACTGCTTTCTCAATTTGTATGCAGAGTTTGATATCCATCCCTGTTAACCCTTTACCCCATAAGGCATTTCTATGGTATCTCTAATTGACCCTAATTAACAGCAAGGATTAAACTGTTTCTTATGTGTATATGACACCTTCTGATAGCATAGAAAACATTGTGTCAAAAGGTGAAATTGCTCGTCACAAGCAATTTCACCTTTTGCCACAATGTTTTTCAAAGGCTCCTACAAGCAATGCGTAAAAATGAGTATCTGTGGAGTAAAGGGTTAACAGTACAGAATTAGTAACATAGCTTTACTCCTAAGATATCAATATGGGTTTTAAGGACCCTTTCAGAGACTTCAGAAAAAATGGTAGGCAAGGAGAAATGCTGCATTTTCTCCTTTTCCCATGATACTTTCTATCCTTACATTAACAAATTTCATTTTTTTGACTCGTGCCTGCAATGCAGGTCTTTTGAAAACACTGTGGGAAAAGGAAAAATTGCTCTTGATGAGCAATGTCTCTTTTTCCCACAATGTTTTTTATCCTATTGTAGTCTAAAATTTGTCATTTGGGAAAGGGTTGAACTTTTTTCTTCCTGAAAAATGTTCAATTTGTTCACATGATGCTCCATGTTTTTACTTTACCAAATGATTACAAACTTTCATGGGGAATAAGGCTTTTTAAAGCAGTATGGGAAAGGCAGAATGCTGCTATTCAACATTTTTTTCCTTTCCCACAATGTTTTTAAATCTTTCACAGACAAGCTTAAGTTTTAGACCACATCTGGTATGTTTTCTGCAATTGCTTTCACTTCTGTCTAATAATGTGTTGCCTGATAAAGAATTATAGTAATACTGATGCGGTAATGAATACAAGGCAAGAATTCACTGTTATGTGCCATTCATTGTATTAAACCTTGAAACAAACTGCCTTGTCAAGTTTAAGTAAAAATTTGGTCCGTTTGATCCATAGTTCAAGTACCGGTACTTTCGATCAGAAATTATTTTTTCGACTGCTGGCTCAACCTGTGTACCTTCATGCCATTCATTGAAGGAAGTTATTGAGATGACATTTGGTGACACTCTGAGGGCATTTGAAAATGACTCATTGTAATATTTTCCATCCAACCTTTTCCGTTTGTTAGCACCATTCCAAGGTCTCACCTCCGTGTCTATGTATCCAGGACCCACACTAGGTATAAACATCATGTTTTGTAGTGAACAAAACTTTGCTATAGACTTCCAGTTTACCCATGAGCTACCATATGTAAAACCATTTGTAGCAAAATAAGTGTAGACTCCATCAAAACCTGCCTGTTTCAGCTCATTCTCATGTTTCTGTTCCACTAATAACCCAATAAATATTCCATCTAGCTCTGTGTTTCGAACACTGATATTCCCTTTTTCTGTAAATATTTCTGCCCATAAATGACTTTTGACTGTGTAAGAATCATATATGTAGTATAAAGGCAGATTAGTTTTTCCTGCATAGTTTGTGCGATAGAATGCAGGATGTTTTCCATACATTGTTGTTATGTATTTCAAGCCCTCTCTCCATGTGACATGATTTCTTCCCTGATATGGCTCAACATGTATGGCAACCTATAAAATATAATTGACTCTTTACCAAACAACAAAATTTTAGACCAGTCCAAAAAAAGCATTAGCAGATGACAAAATAAAAGTAACTGAAAAACTGAAGTATGTTTTGGGAAGAGTTGAAAACATTGTGGGGAAAAAGAGAAAATGCTAGTTACCAGCATTTTCTCCTTTTTCCACAATGTTTTCAAAAGGCTTCTCCCTCAAGGTTGGTAAAAGTCGGGATTGTGTGGTAAACGGTTAATGTAGCTGCTAAATAGATGAAACAATAATTTCCACTGTAGTAAAAACCTAAGCATTGCGATTTGAAAGCTAATTTCAGAGAAAAAGAAAACTAACAAGTAGTGTAGATACAAGATCAGAACACATTTTGTGCAGCCTGACCTTGATCTACACCTGCTAAAGCACCCCTTATCCTGAGGGTTTAAAGAAAGTCCCTAAAATCATACATAATCAATAAAAAAAGAAATGCTATAGAAAAGTTTTTGTGAAATTGAATCATGTTTGTTGCAAGCCCCCGATTGGATAATAGAAGCTTTTCAAATTTACCCCCGCTCATAAAGCTTTTTTATGGGTTGAAGCAGACTACTTTTGGAAACATGTTAGAAAGAACAACTGCCAAATAGTCTGTTTTGTCATTTGGGAAAGATTTACGATTTGTCTAAAATAACCTCTCTTACACTTCTTTAAAGACAGGATCAGAAGAATATATGATAACCCTGTACTTACAATCTACAAAATAACTAGCATGGGCAGCAAAATCTTAAAGAGAATGCACCAAACCCTGGTAGCTCAGTTGTAAGCGTACAGGACTAGAGTTCGATCCCTGGCTTGGAATATTTCTTTCTGAGGATTGATGATAGTCATTGCTACAAGAGACATTCCTCTCTCACTGTTGATCATTGTTTCGAAGACGGTTATTTTGGTATTTTGGACAGCAGCCAGTGGCTTGGAAAGAATACTAGTATTATGGGGAGTACTGGTACAAAATCTCCATGCAAACATGAATATGTGCACCAGCAGGCACAATGTAAGTAAAATAATGTTGTAAAGGGCATCAAGCAATCAGAGAATGTACAAGACCTCTCACAAGTAGTGTTCCAATTAGACCTTGTGAATATTACCTTAAGTCCGTATTTTTGTGCTGAGTTTAATATTGATGGCATAAGTGCATCTGGTTGTTTTCCTTCTGTATCAGCATCTCCTGGGGGATACCATGATACTACTACTACACCTGTAAAACAAACATGGAAAAAAGTAACAAGTTAATGCTTTCAGCAAAATATAACACCACAATTTTAGACAGTAGTTCGTGATCATTGAAAGTATTTACAGATGATAAACTAAATTGATTACCGGGTAAGTTGAACCCTTTACCAGACAATCATAACTTTTATCCGTCCTCAGAAAGAAAAAGTTTGAAAACATTCCGGGAAAAGGAGAAAATGCCGGTAACCAGCATTTTCTCCTTTTCCACAATGTTTTCTACTCCTCCCAAAACAAATTTGAATTTTCAGGTCAACGATTTTTTGGCTCTTTGCAAATGTTTTCAATTTAAATCTTGAATGATGTTGTTTGGGAAAGAGTTATCGTTATCAAACGTACCAATGCCAAGTCAAAGTGATTGTTAAAGCTCAAAGTAAATGGACATTTTCTGTCTTTAAAAAAAAAAAACATAGATACTCATTTTTACGCATTGCTTGTAGGAGCTTTTGGAAAACATTGTGGCAAAAGGTGAAATTGCTTGTGACGAGCAATTTCACCTTTTGTCACAATGTTTTCTATGCTATCAAAAGGTGTCATATACACATAAGAAACAGCTTCATCCTTGTTGTTATTGAGGGTCAATTAGAGATACCATAGAAATGCCCTATGGAGTAAAGGGTTAAATGATCAGACACCTTGGATCAGCTTCAACATTCTGTTAAGTCTTACCATGGTAATTTTTTTAGGCAAGAAAAACCAACTGCATTTTTTTAACCAACATTGTAAAAGACCCAACAGTGGCAAAAACAAAATTAAGGTGTTGAAATGCAATTAGATTTAAATCATGCCTTCAAAGTATGGAAGATCGTGTGAAGATGATAATCTTTTATTGTGCGGTCAGTCCAGGGTACAGCACTGGTAGAAAAATGAAATTTAAAATCAGCCAAAAAGTAAACAAAAGATAGAGCAACCTGAGAACTTTTAAGCTAGTTTTGGAATTTTTTTCTCTGCCAGCGACTTACACTTGGACTGACCATGTAAAAAAAAAAAATGATTGTCATCTTCACAATAACTTCCATACATTTAAATTTGTATGATTGAAATTTTAACACATTTTAACACTGTTTTTTTTTTTTAAAACATTTCGCCCCTCCCATGCTGTTCATAATTTTACCTCAACATTTCTATTTATAATTCTTTACCGGGTCCATATATCACGATCTGGCCAGAAAAAGTGACTTGACATCTTGACCTGATCAGACAACTCTTGTTTAAATTTGATCTATACTATATTAGTGAAAGCATCTTAACAATTACACTTCCTTAGAGATAAAGAAAATAAGAGAGATAAATATGGAGCATTTTAACCCTTTACTACACAAATCGGAATCCTGACTTTTAATGACCCCAAGAAAGAAGCTTTTTCAAAACATTGTAGAAAAAGAAGAAAATGCTGGTTACAAGCATTTTCTCCTTTTCCTACAATGTTTTATACTCTTCCCTCTAATTTTTGAGTCATCTGTAATTTATTGTCTGCAAATGCTTTCAACTGCGACAAATCTAAAATTTTGTGCTTTGGTAAAGAGTAAAGATTTTGTTGTTAAAATGTTTTACCTATTTTAGCAAACTTCATCATCTGCATATGTACATCTATCACTTCTTCATCACTAGAGCTATATGCACCCAGAGCTGGATAAAAATTGGCACCAATATCATCTGGTGGTTTATGGCGACCAGACGGCCATTTTGAAGCTTCCTCTTTCTTCCAGTGTTGGATATACTGGTGGTTCCAATGATAATAATTGCCATCGTGTTTGGGATTTCCATACCAAGGGTAGTAAAAAGTATGAATGTTGTGCGACGGTTCATCTTTTGTATGTGCAATATCATAGACATCATATTTCAACTTGCTAGGGTTACTACCATGTGCAGTTGCCTTGTTAATTACCTTATGAGCTTTAGATTTGAAATTTTGAATTTCATTATCCATCTCCATGAGTGTTTTATTTATTGCTTGGATTTCTTTTTTCATGTCTTCATAGTGTTTCATTAGGACAGGCATAATCTTGCGAGGGTGCTGAAATACTTGGTTCTCCTCTGGCTGAATATATGACTGTAAACTTGGTTTATATTTGTCAGAGTTAAATAGCAATAACCAAGTGACAATGAATGAACCTACTGTTACAAAAATAATTATATTTCTCCTGTTTTTCCTCATGTTTTCCTGCAATAAAATACAAAACTCATGGATTAGAAAAACACCAGACAGGAAAATTACCAAGCTTCATGATCCAGAAATGAGAATCATTAGGTACCTGCAGAGAACCTTTTTATCTTCTGTCCCCGAAGGCAATGTTACTTTTTGACTGGTTTGCCTCTGGTACGGTGTACGGTAAATGTCCATAATGAAAAAGATCACCCGAGCGTCTCATTATTGAGGCTACTTTTTATCTCCTCTGAAATTAAAGGACTCACACTGTCAAGGTGAGCTTTAATGACCATGCTGTGTTCGCCATCTGTCGTCCATCATCCAGGCATCATCATTCACCTTGTGTGCACTCAAGAGGCCACAATTTAGGTTCGATACTAATGAAACTTGGACAGAATATTTGACTTCATCATTTCATGATATATCGGACATGTTTGAAACTGGATGTTGTTGAGTAAAGTATGTCACAGGGTCAAGGTCACAGAGTCAAACCGAAGAAAACCCTTGTCTGCACTCTAGAGTAGCAGGCTACATTTATTTCTTTATCATATATAACGTGTCACAATCCCGACTTTTAATGACCCTTGGAAAGAAAGCTTTTTTCGAAACGTGTTAGGAAAAGGAGAAAAACTGTTAACCAGCATTTTCTCTTTATCCAATGATTTTTCTACCATTTCTTAATCAAATTTCAATTCTAAAGTCACCTTTATTTTGTCGTCTGCTAATGTTTACAATCCCAGTCTGAAGGCTACCTTCAAAGTGAAGGCTTGTTCCGATGATCTTTTTGTAATTGGCTCCCCTTCGGATCGAAAGATAACAGGGACCAGGATGCAAATTAATAAGTACATGTAATTAAGATAAAGTAACAATTGTGTGGTATAATAGACAAACAACCAAAAATGTGTATCAAAACACCAAAACTTACGCCTTACTCACGAAAACAGCTGTTACAAATTTGGCTAAGATTGGTTCTCTTTCTACGAGTCAAGCATTTCCGGGTGGAACCAGCGAAATAAAAGATTTTAAGCCGTCTAGCGTTACGGCCAAAAATACCCCGTAACTGATGTATGTGCATGTCCCATGTGTCCTATTCTTCAAATATTCGACTTAAAGAATACCACCTAGCCTAGGGGAGAATGGTCTGTAACAAAAACATTCACATTATGAAAGACAGTTGTTTCAACAAAAGCCAGCCTATTAAATCCATTACAATTCAATTCTGAGTCTTAATGACTCTTAAAGGTGGGTATTTAGAATTTTCATATCACACCAAATCAAAAAATATATATATCACTGAAATTTATATGAAAAAACAAAACAAATCATCAATAATTAAGAATCTTAAAATTACAAAATGAAAAATTTTTGATGGTATTTCCTTAAGAGGCTACGTAGCCTCTTAAGCTATTTTTAGATTTTGTGCAAAAAAAAAAAAAAAAAAAAAAAAGCATTGTGGGAATGTTAAGTGACTGGCACGTGACTAGTGACGCTTAAATTCCATTACATAACAGACATAAAATTATTTTTCATAATATCTTCCTCAGACGCTATTTTTAAAGCTTCATTTGTGTATTTCCGGTACGTACATGAGCGAGTTGTTCATGTAAAAATACAATGTGTTTCCCATTGATCTCGACCTAGGCCGTAGTAAATCTCTAATTTTTCTTTTTGACTGCTGCTTTTTGACTACTGGGGTTTTACGAATGACAATTATAGGGCTTTGGGAGTATAAGGATGATATTTTTGTATTTTTGTAAAATTTTTGCCCCAAATTCTGAAGGGCCACCTTTAAAAAAATAAGCTTTTTGAATAAAATATTAACCAGCATTCTTTCTGTTTTTCCACAGGAATTTGACATACTATAACCAAAATATAATCAACACGTTGCATCCCTTGTGTTTATATCATGTAGGGGAGATTTTTTTTTTTTTTTTACATTTTATCATCTATTTTGGTTATAGAATGTCAAATTCCTGTGGTTTGTCCTGAATGATTTTTAAACTTTTCAAGGAAAAATCTAAATGATCTATATGTTGTGAGCAAATGAAAATGCTTTGAGTTTGGGCCAATCTGAAACTTTGTCATGCAGTTGAGAATAAGTGGATGGTTCAATAAAACATGTTTGTATCACAATGTTACACAACTTACATGATCATTTATAAATTTACATGTTTGAGAAAGCTAGCACTGTTGCAGGCTGACAAACACTCAATCCCACCTGTTGCCTTGTCACTGACACTGTCTTGCACTACGTATCATTCCCATTCACCTCTGTAGTTGGCTCAGAAAGTAGTGCATCATTACCTAATAGTTTTGTCACACGACCTTGACTCAAAATGGCAACACAGACACCAGTCTTTTAACTTCAAACAGCATACGGCCAATCAGACTTAGTGGTAGGAAATGTAAACAAGATGGTCCTGGATCGCTCATCTGAATTTTTGAGAGGACCATATAGCCTTTTTTTCAAAATCTAATTAGCCATTCCAAAAAAGAAGATTTTTCAAGAATTTCTTCGTGTCTGTATAGTGTAAATAGCCCACAGCCATCAGAGCCATATTTCTTAATGGATCAAAATATCTCGAGCAACTTTGAAAAGGGTCAGCTGAGGAATACGTCTGTGAAATTATTTCAAAATCTGATCAGCAGTTTCAGAGAAGAATTTTAAAGAATTTCTTCATGGCCATATAGTGCAAGTATCCCCCATTCACCAGAGCCATGTTTATCGACGAATCAAAATTTTACGAACACTTTTTGAAAAGGGTCACCCAAGGAACATTGCTCTTAAATTATTTCAAAATCTGACCAGCCGTTTCAGAGAAGAAGAATTTTCAAGAATTTCTTCATTTTCGGGCAAGTAGCCCCCATTCACCAGAGCCATCGTTCTTGATGGATCAAAATTTTTCGGACAGATTTTGAAAAGGGTCATCCAAGGAACATCTGTGTGAAATTATTTCAAATTCTGAAGAAGAATTTTTAATAATTTCTTTATTTCCGTATAGTGCAAGTAGCCCCCATTCACCAGAGCCATGATTCTTGGCGGATAAAAATTTCGCGAGTAATTTTAGAACATCTCTGTGAAATTGTTTCAAGATCTGACCGGTGGTTTCAGAGAAGAAGAATCTTCAAGAATTCCAGCCAAGTTCTGTCCAAAGTGGCCCAGCGGTTTAGGAGGAGTTGATGATTAAAGAATTGTTGACGACGCACTGAGGCACGACAGACGATGGATACCGGGTCATCCTAAAAGCTTCCCTTGAGCACGTTGTGCTCACGTGAGCTAAAAAGAGGGATTTTCTGAAAAGCTTACAAGTAATTTTATGTCTTTTTAAGGATCATAACTTGTTTTTAGCTCACCTGAGCACAACGTGCTCAAGGGGAGCTTTTTAGGATCACCCGGTGTCCGTCGTCCGTCGTGCGTCATCAACAACTCTTTAAACATCAACTCCTCCTAAACCACTGGGCCAATTTGGACAAAACTTGGCTGGAATGTTCCTTGGGAGATCCTTTTTAAAATTTGTTCACAGAGTTTGATTCCGTCGAATACTGTGGTTGCCATGGCAACCAAATGGAATTTTCTAAGAAATTCTTTAAAGGTGGGTATTTAGAATTTTTACATCTCACCAAATTAAAAAAACATATATATCACTAAAATTTATAAGAAAAAATGATACAAATCATCAATAAGTAAGGCTCATAAAATTACAAAAAAAATGTTTTTGATGACGCTTAAATTCCATTACATAACAAACATGTAATAATTATTATTTTCCATAATGTCTTCTTCGGAGCCTATAATTATTTGAAACTTTATCTGTGTATTCCAGTATATAAATGAGCGAATTGATCATCTAAAAATAGAACGTGTCTCCCGTTGGTGTCAACTTGGGCTGTAGTAAATCTCTAATTTCACGTGCTGTCGGATGATTTTCGACTACTGGGGTTTTATGAAGGCAAATTAAAAGGCTTGGGGAGTATACGGATGATTTTTTTCATCTTTATAAAATTTTCGTCCCAAGATCTAAAGGGCCACCTTTAAAAATCTTCTCTAAAACCGCTGGTCATATTTTAAAATAATTTCACAGATATGTTCCTTGGATGACCCTTTTCAAAGATTCTTTGCAAAATTTTGATCCGCTAAGAAATACGACTCTGGTGAATGGGGGCTACTTGCACCATACAGAAAGGAAGAAATTTTTGCAAATTCTTTTTCTCTGAAACCGCGGATCAGATTTCAAAATAAGTTCTCAGGGATATTCTTTGGGAGAACCTTTTCAAAAGGTGTTCGTGAAATTTTGATCCGTCAAAAAACATGGCTCTGGTGAATGGGGGCTACTTGCACTATATGTATGTATGGAAATGTATAAATTCTTAAAAATTCTTCTTCTCTGAAACCCCAGTACAGATTAAGAAATAATTTCACTGCAATGTTCCTTTGGTGACCATTTTTAAGATTTGCCCGCGAAGATTTGATCCGTCAAGAAACATGGCTCTGGTGAATGGGGGCTACTTGCACTTTACAGAAATGAAGAAATTCTTGAAAATTCTTCTTCTCTGAAACGGCTTGTCAGATTTTAAAATAATTTCACAGAAATGTTCCTTTAATTCTTTCCCAAACGACAAAATTCTAGACTGGTTCAAATCGAAAGCATTTGCAGACAACAAAATAAAAGTGATTGAAAATTTGAAATTTGTTTTGTGAAGGGTAGAAAACATTGTGGGAAAAAGAGAAAATGCTGGTTACCTGCATTTTCTCCTTTTCCCACAGTGTTTTCTAAAGGCTTCTTTCACAGGTCGTCAAAAGTATGATCGTGTGGTAATGGCTTAATAACCTTTTTTAAAAACTGTTCGTGAAATTTTGATCCGTCAGGAAACATGGCTCTGGAGATTGGGGGCTATTTGCTCTAAATGGATTAAAGAAATTCTTAAATATTCTTCTTTTCTGAAACTGCTGGTAAGATTTTGAAATAACTTTTACAGTTGACCTTTCGAAAATTGGTTGGCAATATAATGATTTTGTATCCAATGTTCCTACCTCAATACCAATTTTAAAGAGCCTTGAAATTTGAATGCTTGTTTGTTTTTGATATTACCGACTCTGTGCATCACTTTCTCTATATGAATGGGCTCTCAAAGCTTTTTTTCCCATTATCTCTTATATTAAAATAGACTGATTGATTATGAAAGATTTGAACAACATATTAAGTTGAAAAGACAGAAAGGAGCTCAATTTAGCGCAGCATTGCTCCACTTGTTAATACACTCACAAAGGTTATTTCCATAATCATCTACATTAACCAGTATAAAATGGACAGATTCAATATGAGAGTATCTAGAAAACAAAAATTAAATAGAAGAAGAGGGTTATGATGGCCCAGTTTTGTTCCACATAATCTTTGCAGAGATTTACTATATATAGCCGTATGCCAATTTTAGTAGCCCTCAGCCATACATTTAGGATCCCTTGGGTGGGGACATGGTTGACTCGAAAGCTATTGTTTGAAAATTCTTAGTTAAGATCTACTATATAGATGAAGAACTTGCATACAAACTTTGGTAACACATGTGAAGCTGGAGACCCTCAGACTGGTGCCAATTTGTTCCAAGGGCTATAATTTGAAGAACCTGATAGAGGTATAGTAAATGTAATGTAGCTACATGCAAATTAATCTTTGTAGCCCTAAGTATTATGGTTTTAGACAAGAAGTTTTCAAATATTTGCATTACATTTTATTATTGTTGCCATTCCAGAGTTTTAATTGGATCAAATTACTTGAACAAATTCCAAGGACGACCATGGTAGTAACATTTCTGTCAATTTTGATCAGATTTGAAATGTAGGTAAGAAGATGTTTGAAAAAAAAGGTTAACACATGAAAGGATGGATGCACAACAGACACTGGGCCATGACATGTAAGATTGTTGGCCTTTGGTCAGTGGAGCTTGGAACGTTATCTCTTTCAATAAAAAAGATGGTTTTGATTGTCTAATTTTGCATGATGACACTTCTATGGTGGCATATTTCTGCAGCAAGATATGAGATGGCTATTGCAATTTTAAGCAAAATATCGTGATGAAACAAAAAATTTCAAGATAAAAATAGCATGATAATTTTAACTTTTCCCTATGATTTTTTGTCGCTTTCGCACCCACAACTGACATTCATGGTACTTATACTTAGATACAGTTTCGGAACACCTTCGTCTTCAACCTTATGCATGATTTCTTCTTTTCCTTGAATGGTTTAGAAGTTTTTTAGGAGGCATTGCGGGTCGTCTTTGTGATTTTACAGACTTCTACTCATTTCAAGTTGTGTCAAAATTTACCAATTAATTATTAATTCGATTTTTTCCTTACTGCAATCTCGTGAAGTCAAAAAACTAGTGATCGAGTTTGACCCAAATTAAGTTTTCTATTTATAGATTTTGAGAAACAGCTAAACCAATCATGTCTTTTTCTTTTGAGTATAAATCCCTCCACTAGACTGGAGTACCACTGTTCAATGTTCATTTAGCCTGTTAGGCTATTTATTATTATTATTGAGATTTGAGAACTTTGAAAAAATTGATTGGTAAGATATTTTAAGAGATATAATGTAATTATAAGTATTTTTTACAATTAATTTTTAAAAATTATTTAATAAGAATTTTCTTTTATTTAAAACCTTTACATAACCTGCCCTATTTTGGCAGTATCACAGTATCATGATAATTATCTCGGTGTCAGCTTCATGCACGCTTGAGAATTTTTTGCATTAAAATTTTAAGTTTATCGTGATATTTTTTTTTTTTGTCATGAAACTTTTCAATAAAATTTCCAGGAAACTTTTAGTTATCACGACAGTTGTGTGAAATCATCATGGTAGCTCTCTCGTATCTCGTGGCAGAAATTAGGCACCATATACTTCTTTTGCTGTTCAAAAGCTTATAGGTGTCTGTTTTTCTTGGAGAGACAGAAACACATGGAAACAAAAAAAAAATGCCCTTGGCCAAATACTTTCGTCTTGGTTAACTTTCCTACATGTATGGGAATAACTCTGTTCCCCATTACCAGAAACATAGTGTATTGTATGTCTCTACCATTAGAGACATAGATAAGTTATATGTATGTCTCTGCCATTACGCAGGGATAGACCCTAAATTGTTCAGTCCGTTTAGCTAGACATGTAGCTATATGGTTGTAACACATTAATGTATTGGTCCACCTTCATTTTCTCAGCCAATCAAATAAGCTTTCATAACATGTCTTATGATTATGGGACATCCGCCATTTTTCCCCACGCCGGAGAATATGCTGCGATAAAACAGTTGAAAAATTGTTTAGTTTAAAACCCCTGAGATAGTTAGTCAACTTTAGACAACAATGGAAGCTGTGAGAGCCTTCAATAATGAGGTAAATGATACACGTAGATAAATCGTTACATCAGAAAGTTCAAGTTTTGTCCTAGTAATAATGGGTTTCTTGTGTGAAGCAGGTGGTCAACGAAAGGAACGTTTTAAGAATTTTCGACTGGCTTCCTTCTCCCGCAAAATCTTTCCTTACAACATAGCTTAGAACTTACAAGACAGCCTAGCTTTGATCTGTAATTAGATTTTAGTGCATGAAGAAATCTTGCATTATCTTTGAAATTTTCATGTCGGTGTTGAATATGTCTGCCAGCTGAAGGACATTTCTAAATGAAATAATGATGTCAGATAACTGTCCCTGATGTGGGTCCAGTGTTTGATATAAAATTGTATACACGTACTGAGAGAAGAACAGGTTTTTTTGTCACTTGGCTTGTTTGCCAGGGCTGGTTTGTCTGGGCTTGTTGGTCCCAACCAATTTCCCGTAGTTCAGGTGAAATAATTGGAGCCATTGGGTGTCAATTTCAGGTTGAATTTACTGTTGGCACTATAAAAAATTGGTTACTGTAAAACGCTGTGTGTACCACGCAGGCATGTATAACATGCAGGCCTTTTTTCAGCATCAAATCTGAGGAAAATAGGTTGTTCTGATCACAGGAAATTTACATTCAATAACCAAAATAAATGATAAAATATGGAAAAAAAAATCTCCCCTATATATAATATAAACACAAGGAATGCAACGTCTCGATTGCTGGAGCTAGCACCCCACAGCCTTTCCCAACCAAAATCACCCATGAAACACACATTGATCATAATCTCCTTTAGCCCAGTGATAGACAACAAAATAATGTACCTGCGACATCCGGCGATTACCCCAGTAGATACCTCTCAACCGGAGATATCCGTCGTGTTTTACAACTTTATTAGAAAATTTTTATTTGTCTGGGACACCATTCGCTGACATCACATGATTCCCGTGAATGGTCCAATTCGGCTTAAGTTTATAGAGTTTCCTCGCTTGATGGGGGATTTCCCTATTCACAAAAGTCACATTTCTTTTCTTTAAAAAGGAATGCGCTCAAACAGGCCTCGGCCGAGTGGGCGACTTGGGCGAAGAAGTCGTCTGATTTCTAAAAACTTCGCTCATTTCGCCAAGTAAAGCGAAGTTCAAGTTGCCTGAAAAAATCGGGAAATTGCCTCACGTATATTGACAAAGCGTCCTGTTACTAATCTACCAAATCAGCGTGTGCCGTACCCGATTTACAGTTACTGCCCAAATCGGTACCTACTTGCTTATCACCATTTACCCCCATCCTTTGAAATTTGTTATTACTCGCAGTTTTCCAAACGAACAGATATGATGACGTATATAGGTCATCTCCTAGATCATGTAGCACTATATTTTCAAATCATGTGACTATATGATTTGGCGCCAATATAGTATTTTAGCGAAGTCACATGATTCAACTTCAAAATGGTAGCTCATCACCGCAACGGCGTTTGGATAAAATCGAATATATTCTATGATGCTAACTAAAAGATAAAATTTAAAAAAAAAAATGTTATTGTCTTTGGTTCTAGATAGATTTAAGTATTCCGTTGATTTATAGTATTTCCTTGATCGGGCTGTGAACCGCCGATCTACAAGGCTTTGATCAATAGTAAATTAGGTGTTAGTTGAACGATGGTTTTATTTACGATTTATCCGATATTAATCAAAGACAAACGGTAATCAGACAGCTATATTTTCGATGTCTCTCACACTCTGAAACTGCGCCTAACTTACCAATAGAAAGGTGAAAACATCGTGGCAATATGAGAAAATGCTGGAAGTAAGCTTTTCTACATTTGACAGGCTATATTTTTTTTATATCTTTAAACATTAGTTACAGCCTTTGAGCGTTTATCTATCGGTATTTGCCTGCTGCAAATGCTGTCAATTTGATAGGAATATACCGTAATATGCTTAAATTTTGGGACAGCAAAAAATAATTAATTTTTTTCGTGTCCCAATACTTTGGTCTACAAAAAATAATTATTCTGTCAGCTGTCCCAAAACTTATGGTCAAACACGACGGTCTGTCAAAGTGAAAGTCACTCGCCGCTAACACATCGAATATTGCCGACGTTGAAATATTGTAACGTGATTGATGTCAGGTTTGCAGGTTGGTCTATTTTTAGACTGATTGGAATTCCACCGATCAGTTTGAGCACTAAGAGCTTGCGATTTTCCTTGATTATGAATTTTTCACTCATTTTTGTTTGCATCTTGGGATATCAATAAAAACGTTATTTTGCGTTTGTAGAAAAAATTCACAACATATTTTACCTGCTTACATGTACGCGAGGTGAACGACGTTAACTGCACTCTTGACAAGTACCAGCTCGGACCGTTCTCAAATTTGATTGGTTCGTCGATCTTCGATCGATAAACCTTGGGTAAAACTGTGTACCTAGATTTCTATTTATAAACAACAAACTCGATTGACCGTAAAATACACGCGTGTCAACTCTGTTAACCTGATGTACACACACGTTATACATGTTATGGATCTTGGATAGAAGTTTATCACACCCTTTTTACAGTTACGTCGGATTTCTTTTTGAATTGGGGTTTACATTAGACAATCAGGTGATCGGGTTTTTCGTCTTGGATCGGGTAATTCCTATTGAAATGGGGAGAGTTAGGAAGCATGCTTACGACGTTACGAGCGTAAAAATAAAACGACGAGAAATAAATATTTGCAAAGGGTAGGCCTATCAACGGATTGAAAAAAGAAAATTAAATAAGATATTCACTGTCCCAATTCTTTGGAACAAAAAATTACCGATCTTGCTTTGCAATTTTTAGTATGTCCCAAATCTTTGGGTCATGAAAAATAATTATTTTCGTGATTTTTGATGGTGTCCCAATTCTTTGGGTGTCCCAAAATATACGCAAATTACGGTATGTTACATTTATATTATAATGTATGTTAAAATTGGTAATGAGAATGATTTTTAGCAAAAAACTATATTCAGGACTTTGGAAACAAATAGTCTAGTGTTTGGAAGATTTTGAAAAGAAAAATGTGCCAGGAGAAACTATTAAATACTCAAACTAGCACTGCTTTCTCTTTCCATTATCATTTCTTTCCATAATATTTTAATCTTAAAGGTACATGTAAGTGAATTTAGCAAGCTATAAATAAATATGTTTTGAGTAGTTTCCAAAAGGAGTAAGTATACCGATCATGAAAAAGATAAAAAGCATAAAATAATTTTAATCCATTTAGATTCACATGATTTTCAATTTGTTATATTGTTAAGGTGTTGTGAATTCCCTCTATATTTCGGCCCACATCTATTTTTTGATGTCCAGACGTCTGAACTTCTCCCCAAAGTCTGACCACTTCTCCCCAAAGTCTGACCACTTCTCCCCATTTTGAAAAACTCCCCATTCTCAGACTAGGGAGAAGTGACTTCTCCCCATTTTCTGAGGGTTGGCAGAGGGCTGTCAAATACTTTTTTTAGCTACTTCTAGAAAAATCTTTTTTATCATGTGATGTCCACAAATATCTTAAAAACGAGAAAAAAAAAATAGTAATAAGTAATACGAAAAATACACTTCCTGGCTCTTCTTGTGACATCAGTGATTGGTGTCCCAGACAAATAAAAATTTTCTGATAAAGTTGTAAAACATGACGGATATCTGCGGTTGAAAGGTGTCTACTGAGGTATAGCCGGATGTCGCAGGTACATTATTGTGTTGTCTATGGCTAGGCTAAAGAGGATTATGATCAATGTTTGTTTCGTGGGTGATTTTGGTTGGGAAAGGCTGTCGGGTGCTAGTGCCAGCAATCGAGACATTGCATTCCTTGTGTTTATATTATATCAAGGTCCAAGAATCTAGGCGATTCGGGCGAAGATGTCGCCGAAACACGCTTGACTTCGCCTTTTTTCGACAGGCAGGCGAAATAAACTTCGACCTAAAATTTTGGACTAAAAGAAACACAATGCAAGTTCAGTTCCGTGTACGAAAGTGATTAAAAAAAGGGTGCCTGCCTGACCTGTCCAAACTTAACAATCACTTTTCATTCATGATCAATTAACTATTATTATGTAATCCATTGCCATGTGTGAAAATCGATAATTAGAGCAAGGTCACTCCGGGTGGTCGTCGCTATATACACGCTGTGTAAAGGTAGTTAAAGATTGTGACATAATAAGAACCAAGGCGTGACTTTACAAATTATGGGCAGTGACTAAATTTTGTTCTTGATTCCTGATTGGTTCTCGGTAAATATTGCGTGAAAATTATGTCAGACTGATGGAGATGGCGGCATGGCGATCTCTACATTCGATTCATCATCATATTCCGACATGTATGCATGTATGCAATGTAAAAACTTGGCAAAACACACTCAAGGTGACGCTTACTGAACCTGATAGCCAACTGGTCAGTTTATTTGTTTGGGATACTGCCAAGATTTAGACTAGTACACCTGTTACTGTTGGGAGGCAGCTAAAATTATGAATCTTGTCAAAGGAAAATGTTGGCGTTTTTTGAGTATCGTCGCTGCATATGTGTACGAGAATGTGCTTGGTAACTTTGATCGAAGACACCTTAGGATATAATTGACGACTAGTAATGTTTTTCTCGTCGTTTGTTTGTTAACCGATGATTACGACGAAACCGAGACTATCTCTAGCATAACAGCAACCAAGTTCAAGATGATTATATCGTCGAGTGTCCTTATTCCGTGAGTGTCCTTACGCCGATGACAAATACGAGTCAAATACGCCAGAAATGAGAAAATAAACTAATTATCACATGTTAAAGAAATCTACGTATTTTTTCTTGATTTGAGTCGTGTTCCTTCTAAAAAAAATACAAAGATCATCGACTTTCTGCCGTAAATACTAGGCCTACCGAGTTACCGGGCCTACGGTATGTTCTTTATTATTTATGCACATTGAACATGAAAACAGTAAATAGAAGTTATTCTTTTGATATGAAAGTGACCAGAAATGATTGTATTTTGAAGGCAAGTAATTTCTAGCTCATATTCTGGTCTCAATTCTTAATTACATCAAGTTGTTTCCTTATCATCACGGTATACGGACACTTGAGAGCCCTACTATGTTGGAAAATAAAATAATAAATCATCCTTTGTCTTTCTTTGGAATAAAAGGAGTGATAGAATGGTAGAAAATCGACTGGGTAAACCATTGTGAAAGAAAAGAATCCTATTTAAAAAAATAAAAACTTTTTTAATTTTTCCACAGAAATTGATGTTTTGGGCACTTATTGTAACAGCCTTAGGTAGTTTAAATGAGTACCTACAGCATCGATTTCCTTCTCCCATTAACACAGTCACAACATTTAAGCATTAGAGGAAGAAGGTTTTTGAAAACATGGTGGAAAAAAAGAAAATGATAGTAATCAACATTTTCTTGTTATCTTACAATG
Source organism: Tridacna crocea (assembly GCA_943736015.1). Classification (NCBI taxonomy): domain Eukaryota; kingdom Metazoa; phylum Mollusca; class Bivalvia; order Cardiida; family Cardiidae; genus Tridacna; species Tridacna crocea. The sequence goes on from OX031060.1 coordinate 48,150,832, forward strand.
TTTTCTATTCCATGGAAGATAAACCACGTTCAATTTGAGCCAGGCTAAAATTTTGTTATCCGACAAAAAATTTCGGTTAGCTAAAAAACTTCTCCCTTGCTCCACAAAACTACTCCCTGAATTCTCAGGAGGGAGAAGTCACTTCTCTCTAAATTTCTGGGCCAGCTTGATCCCTGTTATATATGGGAGATTTTTTTTTCATATTTTATCATTTATTTTGGTTATAGAATGTCAAATTCCTGTGTTCTGATGTACAACACGCATCAGAAATTGACAAAATATCGTAACATATGGGTAATTTTCAAAAAAATGAAGTTTTTTTTCTTATTCAAGCTCAGCTGAATAGCTTTATACTTTTTAAGTTTAGTTTTAGCCTAAATTATGTGTTATATTGGCTTAAACCATGATGCAAAGTTTCATGAAAATTGAAGCATTCATTCTGAAGAAATGCCGTAAAATATACCCAAATTTGTCCCAAGTGCAACAGTTTTAGCGTGACATTTGAAATGTTTTGTCATTTTCAAATTCTTTCCAAAAAGCATATGTTCCAGTATATCCAAAAACAAACCTTAGGGGTTAAATACCATTATGTAACTCAGAGTTTACAATATAATTTATGTGTTTTTTGTACTGTTTACCTGTTCTAGGATGGCAACTTATGACCACACCCCTAATAAAAAAACTTGAATGAAAATAACTTGTTTTAAATTTGCATGAATAATATTTCTCGCATTATTAGCGCCAGATGCATTGCATGTTGTTAATGACAAAGTATAATGTTGCTGGGTTAATTATCAGCTGTTATGTAGCTAGAGCTTTTACTAACATTTTAGAAATCAGCTTCTCTAATCTGTTACCCAGGTTTGTCCCAAGTGCAACATTTTGTAGTTTTGTTTCCACCATATAATCATACACTGTACAATATGTTATTTTGATTTATTTTTCGGATCAGCAAGTCAGGGCAAAGCCATTTGAAGCAATCTTTTACATGCAGTAATGCACAGGCTTCCAACAGGTGGCCAAAACTGATGTCCCAAGTGCAACACAGTTTTCCATATTTAATCATTGCACTATAATTGTCTAACAATACACTTTAACTTCAATGTTATCATTTGTCATTTTTGTTAAAGCATATATCTTAAAAATTTATGCCATTTTAATACTGTGATTAACCATTTTTGCATAAATATTTGAAAATATATGGGTTTTTTTGCTAATTGAAATGTTCAGAAGAGCTTTTTACAGAATGTGAACTTTTTAATGCAATTATGTTTTCCTGCATTTATTGCTTATTGAAAGCAAATGCTAAAACTTTCAGAACTTGAACTTAAACTGTCTACTTGTAGACATAAACAGTCATTTTCCAACCAACCTTAAAACGTTGCACTTGGGACACAACAATTGAGAAATGAATAGTGTAAATGCAAGAGCTATTTTTTTCAGAAACTGAATTATATATAAAACAAATATGGTTAGACTTGTTATAAAACTACCATTTAAAGGGAGGTCTTGGCCACCTACTGGGGAAAAGGCATCATCTAGGACAAGATCTGCAGCAGCTTTTACCGATAGATAAAAATGGCATAAAATAACTATAATAAAAATCAGAGGTATTGATCAGAACCTGTATATTGTACAATCTGTTCTATTCTATTGTTCTCACATCACGAAACCAGGTTTTGTCTTGTGGCATAGATAATTATCATACTATTTTTCAAGTGCTAAAATTACGCTAGTAATATTGTTGCACTTGGGACATAGTAATTCTTTATGTGTGCAATATGCAATACTTCACTTTTAATAAACTTGGAGAATTCAGATTTGAATTAAACATTATTTTTTCTTAGAAAGCAATAAACAACAAGAAGAAACAATGATATTAACATCAATTTTTTTTGAAACCTTGGAAAATTTTTTTTTTTTTTTAATGTTGCTAAAATCTATACAACTTTCATTTTGTTTTGAATTTACATTAAATTTTATCAACTTAAATTTTAATGTTTAACATCACTGATTGTGGTTATAAGTTATCTCACAATGTGAAATTGGTATAAATCCTTTCGTGGTAGAAAAGAAAGCATGGGGCTGATTTTGTCCCAAGTGCAACATTTTGCATACATATGTACATCTGATAAAAACTTCATTCAGAACCACCTTACCTTAGGTCAAAATGATTGAAACTTTTTGGTCTCAATTTATTTTGTGGAAAAAACACTAGCTTACTGTAAGTATGATGTCCTATAGCATCAATACTCTAATCATTACAGAAAGTGCTTAATGTTCGTTAAAAGAAATTTGTTATTTTTGTAATTTTTTTTGTTCAAAATTCTTGATGTTTCTTAGTTCTGTGAAATAAAAATGGTACAGCAAATGCTAAAATAGGCAGTATCTTGACACATTATTAGAAATCCACAAAAGAAGACTGTTTTTGTCCCAAGTGCAACAACATCTTTGAAAAACAGACCATTTTTTATCGGCCCACTTCTACATGAAATAATGTTTCGATTGAAAAGAAATTTATAGGATGTTTCAAGAATGCCTTGAAGTTGATCAGAAAAAACTTATGAATAAATTGTTGAATAATTCAGCTGACTAGAAAAACTTTTGTAGGTAGAGAAAGTATTTTCAGCGACAAATTTACCAAAAAAAGGCAAAAAAAATTTTTTTTCACAAAAACAATCCAAACCAGTGGCATAGAGTCTTGTCTTAATTTACGTCTTGTCAAACAATACCAATATATTAATTTAGAAATGTCTGAAATAAGTGTAATACTACTTATATGGTCTATACCATGTTTTAAATATAAACAACAAATATTTCCTGAAACATACAAATTATATAACTTTGGATGTTTTCACACATTTTTTAATGTTAATTCCTGACACTTTGACATCTTATGAAGAAACTGACATGAAAATTATTCAGCTCAATTGCCATTTAAATTTTGACCTCTATGTCACACTTTGACTTCATTTTTTTGAAAATCACCCATATGAAGCTTACATCGCTATCTTGAAAAATTGTAAATGGCAATACTTTATCAAAAGGAAATAACCCTTTTTTTAATAAAGGTGGAAATATTAATGATTCAAGGTGTACTCGGGAGTTATTAAAACATGCCAGCCTATTGGCATGTTGCAAATTCACACATTGAACTGATGACCATATCGAAGTTAATCTCAGGACTATTTCCTCACCGAGATCGACAAATGTGACAGGTGTGAAATAAACATAGAGCGATCTAGATCTTTATGATGTAAATCATGGTTTTTGTAAAAAAGTAGCGATGAATATATACCGATACATATTTCTAAAAATATTCATTTCTTTCTGAATCATTATTTTACTCTTTTGTAATTGTTCAATTTTAGTTATTAACAAAGAAAAAAAAATCAGACGAATCAAATGATAACAGTAAATCAATATATATCATTCCAGGGTATGTTCGCCATTGCCAAAATGGCCGATAGAATCAGGAAATATACGAATCCTAATCCGCAAATTAAAAATGTACAAATACATTTTAACAAAATTGAAACATGTTTTTCTTTTTAGATAAGTAAAAGTTGAAATGGGATGATGACGAAAGTTAATCCTTTACCACACAATGATGACTTTTGACGCCCCTCAGGAAGAAGCCTTTGGAAAACATTGTGGGAAAAGGAGAAAATGCTGGTAACCAGCATTTTCTCCTTTTCCCACAAAGTTTTCTACCCTAACATAGTAAAATTGACCCATTGGAGCCTCTTTGAAATTGTCGTCTGCAAATGCTCTCAATTTGGATTGGGTCTAAAATTTTGCTGTGTGATAACAGGTTAAGGCTGTGGCAAGAGAACTTCAGCCGTTTTGTACATATCTCCCCCCCACCCCACCCCACCCCTTCACACACACACACACTTTGAACAGGTAACCTTTTTGATATACGACCGATTTTCAAGGGGGAGAAAAACATGGTTTTGCCTATTGTAGTATATAACACGCAGTCTCCAGTTTGAAATTATTCAGAGCTGAAAAAATTAATTATCATCACAGGGCTTTTTTTTTTCCTTCTAGAATTGAGTCCGATCTTTGGTATCTTCCCAATTGCAAAAACATTTTTTATCCCCCGCTGAAAGGCGGCGGGGGATATGGTAATAGTCTCTGTCCGTCATTCTGTCCCACATTTTTGTCCGGATTTTTGTTCAATGCAGATCCTGCACCCATCCATGGAGGTATCCATGCTTACCTCCTATTTTTAACCGAAAGGTCGCAACCTTGTTCTATTTTTATGAAAGATGAAATTCTACGAGCATTTTGATTTTAGCAGTTAGAGCTAGCTGCAACCAATGAAAATGCGTATGGGGTTGGGGGGGTTGGAAGTGTCGAAATCATGCTCGATCCGCCAAGGGTAGAGAAGCGTAGTGGATCATCACACTTGGTCTGCAAAGATGCTGAACAATCAACAGGTAACCAAATCTCCACGTATTTAGTCTCAATCTGAGGTGCCGGTTCTGTCGGGCATCGCAGATCTCCCTTTTTTTTGAAGACCAGACAATTATTATCCAGGGATCAAGCTAGCCCAGAAATTTAGGGAGAAGTGACTTCTCCCTCCTGAGAATTTAGGGAGAAGTTTTGTGGAGCAAGGGAGAAGTTTTTTCGCTATCCGAAATTCTTTGTCAGACATCAAAATTTTAGCCTGGCTCAAATTGAATGTGGCTTATCTTCCATGGAATAGAAAACATTGTAAGATAAGAAGAAAATGTTGATTACTATCATTTTCTTGTTTTCCACAATGTTTTCAAAGACCTTATTCTTCTTAAACTTAAAAGTTGTGACTGTGCTAATGGGAGAAGGAAATCGATGTGTATATTGAGATATTTTTAAGATAACTTGATTTATTTTTCTTAAAAACATGCTGCAGGTACTCATTTAAACTGCCTAAGGCTGTTACAATAAGTGCCCAAAACATCAATTTCTGTGGAAAAATTAAAAAAGTTTTTATTTTTTTAAATAGGATTCTTATCTTTCACAATGGTTTACCCAGCTGATTTTCTACCATTCTATCACTCCTTTTATTCTAAAGAAAGACAAAGGATGATTTATTATTTTATTTTCCAACATAGTAGCCTCGAGTGTCCGTATTCGTGATTATAAGGAAATATGTTGATGTTATTAAGAATTGAGACCAGAATATGAGCTAGAAATTACTTGCCTTCAAAAAGCAATCATTTCTGGTCACTTTCATATCAAAAGAATAACTTCGATAACTGTTTTCATGTTCAATGTGCATAGATAAAGAACATACCGTAGGCCCGGTAGCTCGGTAGGCCTAGTATTCACGGCAGAAAGTCGATGATCTTTGTATCTTTTTTAGAAGGAACACGACTCAAATCAAGAAAAAATACGTAGATTTCTTTAACATGTGATAATAAGTATATTTTCTCATTTCTGGCGTATTTGTCTCATATATGTCATCGGTGTAAGGACACTCACGGAATAAGGACACTCGACGATATGTCTTGAACTTGGTTGTTTTTATGCTAGAGATAGTCTTGGTTTCGTCGTAATCATCGGGTAACATACAAACGACGAGAAAAACGTTACTAGTCGTCATTTTAATCCTAAAGTGTCGTCGAACAAAGTTACCTAGCACATTCTCGTACACGTATGCAGCGACGATACTCAAAAACGCCAACATTTTCCTTTGATAGGATTCATAATTTTAGCTGCCTCCTGACAGTAACAGGTGTACTAGTCTAAATCTTGGCAGTGTCCCAAACAAATAAACTGACCGGTTGGCTAACAGGTTCAGTAAGCGTGACCTTGAGTGTGTTTTGCCAAGTTTTTACATTGCATACATGCATACATGTCGGTGATGAATCGAATGTAGAGATCGCCATGCAGCCATCTCCATCAGTCTGACATAATTTTCACGCAATATTTACCGAGAACCAATCAGGAATCAAGAGCGATATTTAGTCACCGCCCAAAATTTGTAAAGCCACGCCTTGTTTCTTATTATGTCACAATCTTTAAATAACTTTACACGGCGTGTATATTGCGACGACCACCTGGAGTGGCATTGCTCTAAATCGATTTTCACACATGTGGCAATGGATTACCTAATAATAGTTAATTGATCATGAATGAAAAGTGATTGTAAAGTTTGGACAGGTCAGGCAGGCACCCTTTTTTCATACACGAAACTTAACTTGCATTGTGTTTCTTTTAGTCCAAAATTTTAGGGCGAAGTTTATTTCGCCTGCCTGTCGAAAAAAGGCGAAGTCAAGCGTCTTACGGTGTCATCTTCGCCCGAATCGCCTAGATTCTTGGACCTTGTTATCACTGCACATGATGCAAACTCTACATGTCCAGACACAATATCCAAGCCTAGCCTTGTCATGTCCAAAGATAATGATTCCCTTGTATCATAAGATGGTTGAAAAATAGTTCTACTAAAGTATTAACTCTGGCACCCATTGATGTACCACAGTAGTGTTAAAAAGGGCTCTAAGCCTATATTTACAATTGCTGTGAGATATTTGGCCAAAGTTTAAGCAGTTGAAGTTTGAATATTGAATTTGTTCCACTTGTTAATTAAATCGCTGCACCTTTTGTTATCCACAATCCAAGATTGTGATTAATAATAGTCACAAAACCAAGCGCGAAAGACCAGAATTCAAGTTTGGCACTAAACCTGTTCAGGAACCGACTACAATTGATTCCGGGGTTTCTCAATCGATTATCGGAATCGGAATCTAAAACCAACCGACTTTCGATTATAGTCAATCAGTGGCCCAGCACTTGTGAACACCACATGATAATTCAATGCCTCAAAATAAATCTTTAATTCGCTTGATAATTTTGTCCCTATTTTTAGTATTCTAGGCTTGAAAGACCAAGTTTATCGACACAGTAAATAGAAGCAACCAAACAGGCTGATTGTGGCTTATTTATCATCAATACAGGAAGATTTTACTTTATAGAAATTAGAAAACAGGTTCAGATTTAGCAATCTTACTCTCTGATGGCATTATATTGGAAGTGTAAACATTAGTCCTGTGTACTACATCAGAGCACTAATGAGTGCAATGTTATCGTGTGATGCTCTTGAAGACCTACTTCAAATATACACTAATGATAACAAAGGGTGTCTCATTCAGTGAAATTGATGGGCTACTCCGTGCATTTTCCCATGCATACAATATGGCAACCAGTGCAGTAACTTACATGTTCGGGTTTTCTCCAATCCTTTATATGTGTGTAATCTGTTATATTCTTGAGTTTTAATAGTGTTTATTCTAGAGCGGAATAGCAGGGGGCGCTGCCCTGCCCCTTTTTCACTCCGCCCTTGTGCCCCTTCGAATCTGTGAACACCCGCCCTATTGCCCTTATCATGTGCATACAAAACTTGTCTGTGTATCATTCTGGTTTCAGAGGAGAAACCAGGCTACAGTGCTGCATCCAGGCCGCGTGATAGCGGGATTCACGCTTTATTTTTTGCCGTCACACAATTCCCTGAATGTGATGGGGGAGCAATTGCGCAATATCGGTGTAACTCCCACAAAAAGAAGACGCAGCTTTGTGCATAAAAGAGAAATTAAAAAAGTCGGGTCCGGTTTCAAGTCATTTCAATAAAATAATCGGAAGTCCGACAAAGCCTCCTTACATGTAGACCACCGTTGTATACGTGTAGTAGTGTCGGGAGGGGTAACCAGTCTAATGTAGACTGTTCTTTGTGGTTTCCGATTTCGTAGTGAAGTTTCTATTGAAGCGGGGAAACAATATATTTACGCATGCGCATTGAATTTTTACTTTCATAATGCTGACGGATTGAAGAACCCGGCAATTTTAAACTTGCGATTTGTCATGTATTCTGCCAAAAAGAAACATGTCAAAGACTTTCATTGGTTCTGTTGCCGACGCCGATGGTTCATACGATGATATTATGGAAAGAATTGATTAAAAACAGTGGGGAATAAACTTAAGTTTGTTCGGCCCAAAATTCTGACTAAGTTACTACGGGGGGTATATCGTAATCGTGAACAAAAATTGGTGTGTACATCTATAAATGCATATTGTTGATCAAGAATGAGAATCTATGATGTTCTGTGTTAGAAATAAGGTAAGATCAAAGACCATTAGGCATCAGCCCTCCCCTGTCGGCCATCAGGATTCAGCCCTTGAAAGACAGTATTCATTTCCATTCCTAAAAGGAAATTGACCAGATAAAGACATATTTTGTGTATACTTAATTTTTTTTCACCCACCCCCGAAAATTTTTACTCCCCCCATCTTGAAAATTCATGGGGGATCTCCCCCTCTTGGCAGAATTCCTGGATGCAACACTGGGCTACATGGGCAAAAAACTCACCTTCAGTGTGTCGGCTCTATCATGCTTGTACAGTCAGAAAAGTTCGCCATATATTTCTTCCGATCTGACTATATTCATGAAATACAGCCAATCTAAGACTAAGGGTGACACTAATTATCCATTATCAACTTTATCAGTTAAGACAGGACAGCAGGATGTTATCGCCCCCTTGGAGCAAAAAGGTACCAAGAGACATTTTAGGCAAAAATGACTTTTTATACGCCAGTCGAAGACGGGACGTATTACGGGATCACCCGTGGCGGGCGGGCAGCGTTCAGTTCTTTGTCCGGAGCATATCTCCAAAAGTATTCTACCAAGGGTTATGAAATTTTATGAGTGGATAGATCTCATCGAGGGGGAGTGCAGTGTGCAGGAATCATAACTCTTGTTTGCTTAATTTTTGAGTTATTGCCCTTTGTTGTTTTTCATACTTGAATTTTGTCCGGAGCATATCTTCAAAACTATACTACCTAGGGTTATGAAATTTCATGGGTGGATAGATCTCACCGAGGGGGAGTGCAGTGCATAGGAATCGTAACTCTTGCTTGCTTAATTTTTGAGTTATTGCCCTTTGTTGTTTTTCATACTTGAATTTTGTCTGGAGCATATCTCCAAAACTATACTACCTAGGGTTATAAAATTTCATGGGTGGATAGATCTCATAAAGGGGAGTGCTTAGGAATCATAACTCTTGCTCGCTTAATTTTTGAGTTATTGCCCTTTGTTGTTTTTCATACTTGAATTTTGTCCGGAGCATATCTCCAAAACTATACTTGGTGGGGTTATGAAATTTCTTGGGTGGATAGATCTCATCAAGGGGGCTTGCACTGCACAGGAATCATAACTCTTGCTCGCTTAATTTTTGAGTTATTGCCCTTTGTCGTTTTTCATACTTGAATTTTTTCCGGTGAATATCTCCAAAACTATACTAGTTGGGGTTATGAAATTTCATGGGTGGATAGATCTCACCGAGGGGGAGTGCAGTGCACAGAAATCATTACTCTTGCTCGCTTAATTTTTATACGCCCGTCGAAGACGGGACATATTATGGGATCACAATTGGCGGGCGGGTGGGCGGGCGGGCGGCGTCCAGTTCTTTGTCCGGAACATATCTCCAAAACTATACAAGCTAGGGTTATGAAATTTCATGGGTGGATAGATCTCATCGAGGCAGAGTGCAGTGCACAGGAATCATAACTCTTGCTCGCTTAATTTTTGAGTTATTGCCCTTTGTTGTTTTTCATACTTGAATTTTGTCCGGAGCATATCTCCAAAACTATACTAGCTAGGGTTATGAAATTTCATGGGTGGATAGATCTCATCGAGGGGGAGTGCAGTGCACAGGAATCATAACTCTTGCTTGCTTAATTTTTGAGTTATTGCCCTTTGTTGTTCTTCATACTTGAATTTTGTCCGGAGCATATCTCCAAAACTATACTAGCTAGGATTATGAAATTTCATGGGTGGATAGATCTCATTGAGGGGGAGTGCAGTGCACAGGAATCATAACTCTTGCTTGCTTAATTTTTGAGTTATTGCCCTTTGTTGTTCTTCATACTTGAATTTTGTCCGGAGCATATCTCCAAAACTATACTAGCTACGGTTATGAAATTTTATGGGTGGATAGATCTCATCAAGGGAGAGTGCAGTACACAAGAATCATAACTCTTGCTTGCTTAATTTTTGAGTTATTGCCCTTTGTTGTTTTTCATACTTGAATTTTGTCCGGAGCATATCTCCAGAACTATAGTAGCTAGGGTTATGAAATTTCATGGGTAGATAGATCTCACTGATGGGGAGTGCAGTGCACAAGAATCATAACTCTTGCTTTCTTAATTTTTCAGTTATTGCCCTTTGTCGTTTTTTATACTTGAATTTTGTCCGGTGAATATCTCCAAAACTATACTGGCTAGGAATATGAAATTTCATGGGTGGATAGATCTCACCGAGCTTGAGTGCAGTGCACAGGAATCATAACTCTTGCTTGCTTAATTTTTGGGTTATTGCCCTTTGTCGTTTTTCATACTTGATTTTTGTCCAAAGCATATCTCCAAAAGTATACTAGCTAGGGTTATGAAATTTCATGGGTGGGTAGATCTCATTGATTGGGAGTGCAGTGCACAGAAATCACAACTCTTTCTTGCTTAATTTTTGAGTTATTGCCCTTTGTTGTTTTTCATACTTGAATTTTGTCTGGTGCATGCCCCAGCTTTACAACTTGGGGTAAGACGGGCGTATCTTGCGACAATTTGCCGCTCTTGTTGAGTTATTGCCCTTTGCTGTTTTTTATACTTGAATTTTGTCCGAATATAAATGATATTTCTCAGTACATGAATAGTTTTGCATAAATTACAAGTATGGATGGTAAATTAAAGTTGCCGACTGTCTTGAAAATACTTGATGTTTGCTATTCAAGCATCGGCAATTTTTTTAAAGCAAAATCTGCATTCCAGTGTTCTATTTTTAGCAGTCTATTTATAGAATGGCTATGCAGAAGTGCACTACACTATCAGAAGGCCTACACATTAGTTATTCTTTCTATGTAACAATTAAGTCTTTTGATGTTTTTAAATCAAAATTATTGTTATTTCTTAAAACAGCTGAGAAGAAGTTTTCTTTTATAATTACTCTCGACATTTTTAGCTCACCTGAGCACAACGTGCTCAAGGGGAGCTTTTAGGATCACCCGGTGTCCGTTGTGCGTCGTCCGTCGTGCATCGTCAACAATTCTTTAAACATCAACTCCTCCTAAACCGCTGAGTGGATTTGGACCAAACTTGGCAGGAATATTCCTTGGGAGGTCCTTTTTAAATATTGTTCACAAAATTTGATTCCATCAAAAACTCTGGTTGCCATGGCAACCAAATGGAATTTTTTAGCAAATTCTTTAAAAATCTTCTCCTCTGAAACTGCTGGTCGGATTTTGAAATAATTTCACAGATACGTTCCTTGGGTGACCCTTTTCAAAAAATTTTTTACGTGAAATAATGATCCGTCTAAAAATATGGCTCTGGTGAATGGGGGCTACTTGCACTATACAGAAATGAAGGAATTCTTTAAAAATTTTCTCCTCTGAAACCGCTGGTCAGATTTTGAAATAATTTCAGAGATATGTTCCTTGGGTGACCCTTTTCAAAAATTGTTCGTGAAATAATGATCCGTCAAAAAATGTGGCTCTGGTGAATGGGGGCTACTTGCGCTATACAGAAATGAAGGAATTCTTTAAAAATCTTCTCCTCTGAAACTGCTGGTCGGATTTTGAAAAAATTCACAGATACATATGTATGTTCCTTGGGTGACCCTTTTTCAAAAATTGTTCGTGAAATTTTGATCCATCAAAAAAATGTGGCTCTGGTGAATGGGGGCTACTTGCACTATACAGAAATGAAGGAATTCTTAAAAAATCTTCTTCTCTGAAACCGCTGGTCAGATTTTGAAATAATTTCACAGAGTTGTTCCTTTGGTGACCCTTTTCAAAAATTGTTCGCGAAATTTTGATTGGTCAAGAAACATGGCTCTGGTGAATGGGGGCTTCTTGCACTATACAGAAATGAAGAAATTCTTAAAAATTCTTCTTCTCTGAAACAGCTGGTTAGATTTTGAAATAATTTCACAGAGTTGTTCCTTTGGTGACCCTTTTCAAAAATTGTTCGCGAAATTTTGATTGATCAAGAAACATGGCTCTGGTGAATGGGGGCTACTTGCACTATACAGAAATGAAGAAATTCTTAAAAATTCTTCTTCTCTGAAATGGCTGGACAGATTTTAAAATAATTTCACAGGGATGTTCCTTGGGTGATCCTTTTCTAAAATTGTTCGCGAAATTTTGATTGGCCAAGAAACATGGCTCTAGTGAATGGGGGCTACTTGCACTATATGGAAATGAAGAAATTCTTGAAAATTCTTCTTCTCTGAAACCTGTTGTCAAATTTTAAAATAATCTGACAGAGATGTTCCTTGGGTGACCCTTTCAAAAGATGTACATATAATTTTGATCCATCAAGAAACATGGCTCTTGTGAATGGGGGCTACTTGAACTATACGGACATGATGAAATTTCTCTGAAACCCCTGGTCAGATTTTAAAAGAAATCTCCCAAAATGTTCCTTGGGTGACCCTTTTCAAAACTTGTTCGTAAATTTTGATCCATCAAGAAACATGGCTCTCGTGGATGGGGGCTACTTGCTCTTATACAGAAATGAAGAAAAAATTCTTCTTTTTGAAACTGATGGTCAGATTTTGAAATGACTTTTACATGTGACCTTTTGAAAATTGCTTGGCGAAATTATAAATTTGGTTCCAATGTTTCAATTCCCCCACCCCCGCTCCCCCCAAAAAATAGACTATGGTCATCCCAAATATTCAGGTGAGCGATCCAGGGCCATCTTGACCCTCTTGTCTTGTTATCTGATGAGAAAGTAGGTAGTGGACCTGCAATAGAAAACAGTTATTTACACAGTAATATTATCCAACAAAATCTGCTACTATTAACATGATTATTATTGTACTACTTTAACTGAGCCAGTTTTTCCTTTGTTCCCCCCAATATTTATCATTTATAAATCTAAAACCACTATATCCTTATTACAAAGCAGATTAATAATTACCTCCCTTTTCTGAAAACTAACAAAAGTATCAACAATTGTTTATAGACATCAAAGTAATTTCTGGTTGATTAAAAATGTGCAAAAGTACAGGTATTATATCTGTATAAATCTGTATTTATCAACTATCTAGAACTTTTATTCCATGCTGCACTAGTCTACTACCTTAAAGCATCATGGGATCATAAATTACATGGCAATCAAAACCTGTATCGTCAGATTGTGTTGCTTTGAGTCTATAAATTGATAAGAATCTTTTCTTATTCTTTTCTTTAATATGCAATTTATATCTAAAGTTATAGTTAGAACTTGTTTCGAAAAGAGTAAAGGACACTGTTTTGCCTTTGTCTGATATGACAAGTCATTCAACAAGGCACTGTTCCTCCCTGCCCCTTTTTCCTGCCTCCCTGCCCTTTTGCCTCGTCTAGAATAATTAAAGAATATTTAAACAGTGAAAATCACCTATTCTTTGGCTTTACTGAGGCTTTAACATTAATTGGTAAGAACATACAACAGCAAATTGTGAAAACATGGTTACAATAGAAGAAATTGCTCATTTGTAGCAGTTTCTTTGTCTTTAGTACCTATTTATCTAAATCTTTACCACATGAGAAATTTTAGACTGGTTCAAATTGAAAGCATTTCCAGACGACAAAATGAAGCTGACTAAAAAACTGAAATTTGTTCTTGGAAGGGTAGAAAACACTGTTTTCAAAAGGCTTCTTTCTCAGGGGCATCAAAAGTAGGGATTGTGTGGTAATGAGTTAAAGAGGGAACATTTTACACTTAAAGATATAGAAGTTAAAATTAGGGATGGCAGCGGTTAACCGATCGAATGACCGATTAACCGGTTAGGAAATTGGTAACCGGTTAACCAGAAACAAATATAAGCCTATATTATCAAAAGTTTACCAAAATAATCATTATAATAAAAAAAAAATACAAAGTTTACTTTGCCGGTTCTGACAACCAAAACTGCGTCATACTCACATCCAATGTCGCCAAGAGGCGGCGAAGGTGTGATATACAGTTTGACATGTCTGTGCAATATTAAACATTGTTAATTCGCTAATTAGTCCCCAGTCTCAGATAATAAACAGTTAAACACGTGTCCTCTTTGGATCAAAGGCACTGGCTTATCCTAATTGATTTGCTTGGATTATTTCATTAAGTAGCCGCCCCTAACAAATATGCATGGATTAACCAATCAGCGTAAGAGGGATTGAAAGTTATAAAGTCAATCATTCTGTGTTCAAGCAGGCATAGCGGTTTCTCTTCGTTCCTTCATTATCACTTCGATAAGTATCTTCGAAAATCATAGTATAGTGCAGTGGCTTTGAATTTGGGAGAGTCTAAAACTTAAATTTGTCGTTTGGGCAATGGCCGCTTCGTTTGACGATCAGTAACCATAGCATCATCTTTATGATTCTGTTTGTATATTTTTTGAAGTTGTAAATAGCAGTGATCCCACTAGTTTTTTCTTTCGATGCAGCACCAAAGTCTGTTATTAATATATCTATGGAAATTTACTGCTTAAAATCATTAAAAAGCTGAATAGACGATCTAAATGGCCTCTGATTGGACAATGTCGAAAGGACCATTTTTTTCTGTCATGGGTTTCCGTGTTTCTTGCATCGAGCATTTTTAGCTCACCTGAGCACAACGTGCTCAAGGGGAGCTTTTAGGATCACCCGGTGTCCGTCCTGCGTCAGTGCGTCGTGCGTCGTCAACAATTCTTTAAACATCAACTCCTCCTAAACGGCTGGGCCAATTTGAACCAAACTTGGCTGGAATGTTCCTTGGGAGGTCCTCTTTAAAAATTGTTCACAGAATTCGATTCCGTCAAAAACTCTGGTTGCCATGGCAACGAAATGGAATTTTTTAGGAAATCTTTAAAAATCTTCTCCTCTGAAACTGCTGGCCAGATTTTGAAATAATTTCACAGAGATGTTCCTTGGGTGACCCTTTTCAAAAATTGTTTGCGAAATTTTGATCCGTCAAGAAACATGGCTCTGGTGAATGGGGGCTTCTTGCACTATACAGAAATGAAGAAATTTTTAAAAATTCTTCTTCTCTGAAACCGCTGGTCAGATTTTAAAATAATTTCACAGAGATGTTCCTTGGGTAACCCTTTTCAAAAATTGTTCGCGAAATTTTGATCCGTCAAGAAACATGGCTCTGGTGAATGGGGGCTTCTTGCACTATACAGAAATGTAGAAATTCTTAGAAATTCTTCTTCTCTGAAACCGTAGGCCAGATTTTAAAATAATTTCACACAGATGTTCCTTGGGTGACCCTTTTCAAAAAGTGTTCGCGAAATTTTGATCCGTCAAGAAACATGGCTCTGGTGAATGGGGGCTTCTTGCACTATACAGAAATGAAGAAATTCTTAAAAATTCTTCTTCTCTGAAACCGTAGGTTAGATTTTAAGATAATTTCACAGAGATGTTCCTTGGATGACCCTTTTCAAAAATTGTTCGCGAAATTTTGATTCGTCAAGAAACATGGCTCTGGTGAATGGGGGCTACTTGTGCTATAGCAGGGTTCTCCTTTGACCCGGGACTCCGGGTTTTGACGCTTGGAAATCCAAAATTACCTGTTTCTGACGCTCAAAATAATCTGCCTATGCGTCAATCTGACGCACGAGATTTCCAGTCAAAGGGTCATATAAATTATGTCGGATGTGTCCGACAGGAACGTAGACTATAATAAATATGATCAGTATCAACCATGTAAAGACACAGCTCTGTTTATCACACGTAATCAAGCTGTCGAGTGGCGAGTCATTTATGAAAACATGATAAAGGTGCTAATCCAATTATCTAGTTTAAAATGACAGGTTTTCAAGTAAACTGCTAATCTAATTAACAAATTTATGTCAAAACATGCACTAGTGCTTGTAAAAGAATTAACAGATTTGAAAAAAAAGATCGCTAGAAAAAGCGTGAAAACCCATGACACAACAGAGATCAGCTTGACATCGTCCGATCAGAGGCACTTCAAACTATCTTTTCATCTTTACTAACAAATTCAAACAGTGAATTTATACTTATTTCTTCATGAAACAATAACTGAAGGCTAAAATCTCTGTTTATAAATTAGGATTTTTTTTTTCTAAGATGAATAGAATAGATTTGGGGGGGTGGGGGGGGAAGAGAAAGGATGGATGGACGTTAGGTCTTCTTGTCTTAAATAATTAGTGCTGAAAGAATAGTGAAAGAAAAAGAATTTAGACAAGAAAAGAAAACTTAAACCTTTAAAAATAACACTTTAACGGGCCTTCACATTCTCCCTTTTTCCACAATGTTCTAGGCCAAGAAAGACAAATTCAGTCATCCCAGCCACATTTGAATTGTCGTCTGCAAATGTCTAAAATAATTATGATCTAGATAGTCAATTTTTAGCTCACCTGAGCACAACATGCTCAAGGGGAGCTTTTAGGATCACCTGGTGTCCGTCGTGCGTCGTCCGTCGTGCATTGTGCGTCGTCAACAATTCTTTAAACATCAACTCCTCCTAAACCGTTTGGCGGATTTGGACCAAACTTGGCAGGAATGTTCCTTGGGAGGTCCTCTTTAAAAATTGTTCACAGAATTTGATTCCATCAAAAACTCTGGTTGCCATGGCAACCAAATGGAATTTTTTAGCAAATTCTTTAAAAATCTTCTCCTCTGAAACCGCTGGTCGGATTTTGAAATAATTTCACAGATATGTTCCTTGGGTGACCCTTTTCAAAAATTGGTCGTGAAATTTTGATCTGTCAAAAAATGTGGCTCTGGTGAATGGGGGCTACTTGCACTATACAGAAATGAAGGAATTCTTTAAAAATCTTCTTCTCTGAAACCGCTGGTCGGATCTTGAAATAATTTCACAGACATGTTCCTTGGGTGACCCTTTTCAAAAATTGTTCGTGAAATTTTGATCCGTCAAAAAATGTGGCTCTGGTGAATGGGGGCTACTTGCACTATACAGAAATGAAGGAATTCTTTAAAAATCTTCTTCTCTGAAACCGCTGGTCGGATCTTGAAATAATTTCACAGACATGTTCCTTGGGTGACCCTTTTCAAAAATTGTTCGTGAAATTTTGATCCGTCAAAAAATGTGGCTCTGGTGAATGGGGGCTACTTGCACTATACAGAAATGAAGGAATTCTTAAAAAATCTTCTTCTCTGAAACTGCTGGTCAGATTTTGAAATAATTTCACAGAGTTGCTCCTTGGGTGACCCATTTCAAAAAATGTTCGCGAAATTTTGATTGGTCAAGAAACATGGCTCTGGTGAATGGGGGCTACTTGCACTATACAGAAATGAAGAAATTTTTAAAAATTCTTCTTCTCTGAAATGGCTGGACAGATTTTGAAATAATTTCACAGACTTGTTCCTTGGGTGACCCTTTTCAAAAATTGTTCGCGAAATTTTGTTTGCTCAAGAAACATGGCTCTGGTAAATGGGGGCTACTTGCACTATACAGAAATGAAGAAATTCTTGAAAATTCTTCTTCTCTGAAATGGCTGGACAGATTTTGAAATAATTTCACAGAGATGTTCCTTGGGTGATCCTTTTCTAAAATTGTTCGCGAAATTTTGATTGGCCAAGAAACATGGCTCTGGTGAATGGGGGCTACTTGCACTATATGGAAATGAAGAAATTCTTGAAAATTCTTCTTCTCTGAAACCCGTAGTCAGATTTTGAAATAATCTGACAGAGATGTTCCTTGAGTGACCCTTTTCAAAAGCTGTACATATAATTTTGATCTGTCAAGAAACATGGCTCTTGTGAATGGCTCTTGTGGATGGGGGCTACTTGCTCTTATACAGAAATGAAGAATTCTTAAAAATTCTTCTTTTTGAAACTGATGGTCAGATTTCAAAATGACTTTTACAGGTGACCTTTTGAAAATTGCTTGGCAGAATTATAAATTTGGTTCCAGTGTTTCAATACCTCAAAAAAAAAAAAAAATAGACTATGGTCATCTCAAACATTCAGGTGAGCGATCCAGGGCCATCTTGGCCCTCTTGTTTTTAGTTGTTTGGTAAACAGTTCAAAAATGTTATTTGTGTCCATTTCTTTATCAAGATGAATTGCATACTAGGGCTGCAATTTAAAGTTCTTCTGTCCACTGCATTCCAAGGGTATTTTCTCATCTAATTTCCTACCCATAAACAAAGAATATAAATAGAAAATTTTCAGTATTTCACTCTTATTTCTCCATCATAATTTTGACCCTTGGACATCACTATTTGACTCTTGGAAATCCCATTTTGACTCTTGAAAATTTGGGCTCAAGAGTCAATGACTCTTGGGATTCTGGACCTAGGGAGAACCCTGTACAGGGAAATGAAGAAATTCTTAAAAATTCTTCTTCGGCTGGTCAGATTTTGAAATAATTTCACAGAGATGTTCCTTGGGTGACCCTTTTCAAAATTGTTTGCGAAATTTTGATTCATCAAGAAACATGGCTCTGGTGAATGGGGGCTACTTGCAATACAGGGCAGTGAAGAAATTCTTTAAAATTCTTCTTCTCTGAAATGGCTGGTCAGATTTTGGAAAATTTTCACTGAGATATTCCTTGGGTGACCCTTTTCGAAAATTGTTCATGAAAGTTTGATTCGTTAAGAAACATTGCTCTAGTGAATGGGGGCTACTTGCACTATATGGAAATGAAGAAATCCTTGAAAATTCTTCTTCTCTGAAACGGCTTGTCAGATTTGAAAATTGTTTCATGGAAATATTCCTTGAATGGCCTTTTTCAAAATGTGTTCGCGAAATTTTAATAGGTCAAGAAACATGGCTCTAGTGAATGGGGGCTACTTGCACTGTACGGAAATTAAGAAACTCCTAAAAATTCTTCTTTTTTGAAACTGCTGGTCAGATTTTGAGAGGACTTTTACTTTTACTGGTGACCTTTTAAAAATTGCTTGGCAAAATAATGATTTTGTTTCCAGTGTTTCAATACCTTCAAAAAAAAAAAAGGCTATGGTCCTCTCAAAAATTCAGGTGAGCGATCCAGGGCCATCTTGGCCCTCTTGTTTTAATTTATGGATAGGTATTTCCGCCTGATTTGACAGTAATTTATCAAAATGGGTAGCAAGTAATTTCAAATCCTGGTATTTTACACAAGATAAGCAGATACTGTTTTTTTTTTTCTTTCCAACGTGAGGTCTCATGTGAAACCAAACTTTTTTTACGTGAATTTCAGTTCTATTGGGTGATTTGCGCAATAATTTGCGTAGTGGTAACACTGAAATGGCCTGGTAATTTCTAGTTCTCTATAGAAAACATTGTGGGAAAATGATTTTATTGCCGAAAGGGTGAGAGATCGTCGATAGATTGGCTGTCTTTTGCACTAAAGTACAGAAATGTTAAACACTACATGAATGCATTACTCACGCACTGGTTGTCAATGTTGACATATCGAGCAGGTACCTTCATCTGTTTTTACGTGGTCGTTCGGTTAACCGGTTAACCGATCGAAAGATTGAACGGTTAACCTGTTCGCAAATTTACTAACCGTTGCCATCCCTAGTTAAAATGATAAAAATAAAAACAGTTGGGCAATTAATTGAGGAAAATCAGAAATACAAAAAACAAGAAATATTGACATTATCGTTTCTCTTTACCAACAACAAAATATTAGACTTGCCCAAATTGAAAGCATTTGCAGATGACAAAATAAATCTGACTCAGAAATTGAAACTAAGAAAACATTGTGGGAGAAGGAGAAAATGCTGGTTGCTCCTTTTCCCACAAAGTTTTCAGAGAGCTTGTATAGTAAACAGTTAAAAGAGAAGGACGGCGTAGGAGGCATTGGGATATGAATATTTAAAATGATAGGAATGAACACAATTCTAAGAGAAGCCTCCTTTTTTGCAAATTTTTTAAAGTAGAATTTTCAGTAACAGAGGATTTTCTTCCTTTCCTGCAGGGCCGAATTTTGGCCTGATTCCCAATAGCAATAAGTGTATTTTTCCCCCTATTCCATGAAATAAAATTCCAAATTAGACGCTAAAAAAAGAAAATGGTCTGATGTATCCATCATGGTTTTCCCTGATACACAAACTTGTGGGCATTGACCACAGTTTATGCAGGAAATCGACAATCATCAATTTGGAGATACGAAATTATTCGGGGCAAATTAACCATAGACTGTGTCCCTATATTTTCAATCGATTCGTGCATTGAGTGGATTATCTGTCCTTGGTTTATATGTACAAAATAACAAATGCAGACAGATACTCATAGCAGCCACAGCTGTACCAGTTTGGACAGGTAACTGCATGGCATATATTGCAGCGAATCAGAGTTTCATAAGGCAAAAATAAAGAACAAACTTTAAAATTTATATAATTGTTTGTCATTTGTAAAAACCTACAGATGACAAAAGAGCTTTCTTAACACTGTGGAACACATTCGTACTTGGTGGCAGTCAACATACTTAAAAAAAAAAGAAAAACACGCTGTATCCAAATAAAACATGTCAAGAATTAGGCAAACATTACAAAAAGTTTGTTAAATAACAGGGCTGCAGATGGTAAAGGCCAGTGTAGCCTTTTTACTTTCAGCGTGAAAAATTTAATTTCTTTGCTGATCGATGTACACGTAATCAAATGTCTGAATTTTTAGTCTCAATCTGAGGTGCCGGTTCTGTCGGGCATCGCTGATCTCCCTTTGTCTGAAGACTAGACAATTATTATCACTGCACAAGATGCAAACTCTACATCTCCAGACATAATATCCAAGCCTAGCATTGTAACTTTCACAGATAATGATTCCCTTGAATAACATGATGGCCGAAAAGCAGTTTTTCCATAGTACTCCGGCACCCATGGGGTAGGTAGTGCTAAAAAGGGCTCTAAGCCTTTATTTGCAAAATGTTTTGAGATATTTGTCCAAAGTTTAAGCAGCAATAGTTAGAATGTCAAATTTGTTTCACTTGTTAATTAAATCGCTGCACCTTTGTATACTGTATGTACATGTTTGTAAACTGCCATTGATTTGTTTTATTGATATATCTTGAAAGTCTGTCTCAATTCGGCCAAAATTGCACTTGAATTTTCCAAAATAAAAGGCTAATGCCCCTTTCGAAGTTTCGGAAAAAATAGATCTTCAAAAAACGTGAAAACCCACGACACTACAATGAGCAGCGTGGCCTCGTCCGACCAGAGGGGCTTCAAAATACCTTCTTACTGGTGTTGACCAATCAGTTTAAAATCTCAGTCGATTATCGCATTGTAATTGGAATAGCAAACCAACTAGCTATTGATAGTACAATCGGTTTAGACTCCATTTAACTGAGAATGTCTTTTTGCTTCAAATACTGTGACAATATTGTAAACATGATAGTCTTCATGTATTAAATTTATTAAGATGTTGTATTCTGCACTTTATCTCATTACCAAATGACAATATTTTAGGCTTGTCCAAATTGAAAGCATATGCAGACGACAAAAGTGACTGAAAATTTGAAATTCAATTTGGGAAGGGTAGAAAACATTGTGGGAAAAGGAGAAAATGCTTGTTACCAGCATTTTCTCCTTTTCCCAAAATGTGTTCTAAAGACTTCTTTCTCAGGGGCGTCAAAAGTAGGGATTGTGTGGTAATGGGTTATTCAGTTTAAATACATTACAATTAAGTTTTCTGCTTTAATCAATATCATTCATTTTGTTCCTTATAATTTCCAAAGAATCAGACATATACCTAATAGTTCAAACATTTGCAGGCGACCCTCCCCCTCTTTTTCTCTTTCCCCCCCTCCCCCCCACACCTTCCCCCCATATTTTCATTTCATAAAACATTTTTTCCACTTGTGAACAGAATGTTAACTTCCTTTTATTGCTTTAGTCAGAAATTTGTGTAAATTCACTTTTAAAATTCATTATCAAAGGTAAGAAGATAGTTTGAAGTCTCTCTGATCGGACGATGCCACGCTGCCACTGTAGTGTCATGGGTTTTCACGCTTTTTTGGCAGTCTATTTTTTCTTGACATTTAGTTTCTGGAGAAGTATTACTACATGATTTGACATCATTTAGTCAGTTTAAATAGCAAGTAACTTAAAAGGCTGTCACTCTACACTAGATAAGAGGAATAACACCTTCATTACTCTGTCATAAATGACTCACCAGCTTCATTATCATCCGGGTGTCCTTTGCATTCACTGATCGTGTTTAACCCATATTTCTACCAGATGCACGCAAGCTAGGATATGAAGTTCTAGACGATAATTTCATGCCACAGGTTGACATTTAGGCAGATATCTTTCATTGCCAAGGACAGGTCATTTCAAATTTCCAAATTTCAAAACCAGGGCTCTGGGAAGCTTGCTGAGTTGTCAACTTTTGTCAAGACATTCATGGACAAAGGTTTGTTTCTCATTTTTGAACCAATTTTCGTGTTTGTTATCCACCATGTTTAATCCAAGATTGTGATTAATAATAGTCACAAAACCAAGTGCTAAAAAAACCAGAATTCAAGTTTTGGCACCAAGCCAGCTTATCAACCGACTACAATCAATTCCGGGATTTCTCAATTGATTATCGGAATCGGAAGCCAAAACCAACTGACTTTCGACTATAGTCGATCATCAGCCCACCACTACTTCTTACCTTTAATAATGAATTTTTAAAAGTGAATTTACACAAATCTTTGAATAAAGCAATAGGTGGGAGCTAAAATTCTGTTCATGAGTGAAAAAAATGTTGTTTTCTGAAATGAAAAAAATACATTGAAGGGGAAGGGAAGAGGGGTGATCTGCAAATGCATGGACAAAGATGTATTTCTCATTTTCCGGGCCAATTTTCGTGTTTGTTCTGTATTTAATCCAAGATAGTGATTAATAATAGTTGTAAAACCAAGTGCTAAAAAACACAATTCAAGTTTTGGCGCCAAGCCACTTCAGGAACCGACTAGTCGATTCCAGGATTTCTCAATCAATCATCTGAATCGGAACCCAAAAGCCCACCACTAGTATGCCCCCAACTCTCTCTTCTCTTTCTCTCTGCTTTTAAATTGGACAAAGCTAAAATTTTGTCATCTGGTAAAGGGTTAAGAAGCATATTTTTATCTTGACATAAACTGTATATTTTCAGCTCTCAAGCTTGTATGAGGTCAAACCGCCAATATCAAGAGCAAAGATGGCTACAGTCACAAAGACAGCCATCAAAGCCATCAAATATTACAAGCATGTTGTTCAAAGCATAGAGAAGTTTATCCAGAAGGTAAGAAATTTCTGAGAGATATCCTGTATTGTTTGAACTTTGATTAATAGATCGATAGGGTTGTCTATTGAGGCCAAAATCTACTATTGCGATAGCATTGACATTGGAAAAAACACTATTGCAATAGTATTGATATTGCCCTTTACTATTGCGATACTATTGCAATACTATTGCCTAAATTACACAAGATAAAAATTAGGTCTTATTTTATACTTATGCCTTCCCATAGAAGGTTAAATTCTACCTGAGAACCTATTTTGAATAACAAAAGGGGCAAAAAGTAAATGCAAGATGCTTTATAAATTTTAATGACTACTTTTTCTAAGTGCAGAATGATCATAACTTGTAACATAAACTCTTAACTTTTGAAAAAGTCAACTTTCAGATCTATACCACATAATCATGAATTTTAACAACCTTATGCAAAAAGCCTTTTCAAAAACATTGTGGAAAAGGGAGAAATTGCTGGTAGCCAGCATTTTCCCTTTTCCACAATGTTTTTTACCTAATCAAACAAAAAACTTAATATTTGAATCGCATTTATTTTGTTGTCTGCAAATGCTTTCAATTTGGACGAGTCTAGAATTTTGTTGTTAGGTAAAGAGTTAAATGCGATTGTCTG
The DNA here is from genome assembly GCA_943736015.1 of Tridacna crocea. NCBI lineage: Eukaryota > Metazoa > Mollusca > Bivalvia > Cardiida > Cardiidae > Tridacna > Tridacna crocea. The sequence continues at coordinate 48,174,625 of OX031060.1, forward strand.
ACTGATTCTAATGTATGAATCAGTAACTCTGCTTGTCCACCCATCACTTGTGATAGCTGCATAACAACCTTGTAGATATAGATCCTTTTTCACTAGTACACATCTTGAGGTAGATCTATATCTTGATCAGAAAAATGTTGTCGTGATGGTATCGTGTACTTTGGGTCTAAAACATGGAGTAAGTTCTTAAAACCAGCATGCTGAACCACTGAATACGGCCGTATGCGTAGATCTTTTAACAATGAACTTGGCAATTGATTGTGTTACAGCTTTGCCTCTTTGAGATGTAGCGGATATTTTATTGTTCCCGAAAATACTGAAAAAAAAATTGACTCTGCTTCTGTTCGTCGGTCACGTCTAAAGTTTCTGATTAGGGTCGGATACATTTATTTTGTGGCCCAGTGCGACTGAATCTCTGACTCGGGTGCTTCGATCCTTTTATTGTGGACTGTTAAATTGGTGGTATTTCCGCTGTACTTGAGAATAGTTTGGCATAATTTGCATCCTACGCGTTTTTTATCAGTTTGTCCATCTTCTTTTATTGAAGCCAAAATGCTCCCAGACTTGGGATTTTCCAGATTTATTTTTTTATTATTTCAAATGGTGTTGAAGTTGATGATGTCGCCATGATTTACGTTGCTATGGCGAACGAACCTGTTTCGCCCACCGATAATTGGCCACATACGCGAACAATGTTTTTTGACAAGAAAATAAATCTATACAAAAGGTGTGTATTACTAATGGCAAACGAAAGGTTTTCTATGAATAAACTTCGCAAATTAGTGTCTAGGAATGATGTAACGATTGCATTTGAATGGTATAAGTTGTTTTCCACTTATGTACGAAACCAATACAAGTACTAAACCGATCCGGACGAAACATCCGACAGAATGAGGATTGACAGAAGAATTAGTTCGGAAGACAGTCGACATTTGTGTTGGATTTTCTTTGTCATTAGAATTCATTTATTTTGTCTCCTTTTCTTGTCACTGAAACTATCCAAACTATTGATAGTTGAGGCAAATATCGGCGATAGTTATTGATCATAAACTTAACAATCGATACAGTAACATCGACACGCTCGCCATCGGGATGCATCAATGGTCCGATGTATCGTTACACCCCTATAGATCGAAGTATGTTTACCATGCACCATGAAGATGTATCGTTACACCCCTATAGATCGAAGTATGTTTACACTACTTACAACATTATATCAGGGCGACAGCTCACATATTCATGTATTTCACCAATATCACCTGTAGCGGGTGCCGAAGTGCCTTTCTCAAAAGACACTGCCATGAAAAACCTAGAGACTCCAGCTCGAGGACTTCCTGGTTACATTTCCCACACTTTACCTCTGAGCCACACAGAATCCCTTCTTTCAGTTGAATAGTTTTGCATAAACAATGTATATTTTACTAGTGAGGCATGCTCTGTGAATATTTAGGATAACCCTTTCCCAAACAACAAATTTTAGACTCTTCCAGACTGAAAGAGTTTGCAGACAACAATTTTAACTGTGATGAAAATAGTAGAAAGTTCTCCTAAAGGGTAGAAAACACTGTGGGAAAAGGAGAAATTGCTCGTTACGAGCAATTTCTCCTTTTCCCACAGTGTTTTCAAAAAACTTGTACTGCAGACACGTAAAAACCAGGGCTTGTTTGGGAAAGGGTTATCGACCTGCAAAAAGTGTCGAGCCATGTCAGCCCGTGCGGACTGGGCAGGCTGACATTGGTTGAAACTGCTTTTTGTAAATATTTTGCATGTCAGAGGACCATCCTTACTCTGGATATGTTTTTTATGGATCAATAATTGTAAGATAACTTGCTTGGCATAAGGCACCATGAAGATGCATTAACTCCTTACCAAACGACAAAATTTTAGACTGGTTCAAATTGAAAGCTTTTGCAGACGACAAAATAATGTTGACTGAAAAACTGAAATTTGTTCTGGGAAGGGTAGAAAACACTGTGGGAAAGGAGAAAATGCTAGTTACCAGCATTTTCTCCTTTTCCTACAGCGTTTTCAAAAGGCTTCTTTCTCAGGGGCATCAAAAGTAGGAATTGTGTGGTAATGGGTTAACCTATTACCTCATAATCCGTACTTTGACGACCCTGAGAAAGAAGCCTTTAGATAATATTACGGGAAAAGGAGAAAATGCTGGTAACCACTATTTTCTCCTTTTCCCACAATATCTTCTACCCTTTACAAAACAAATTTCAAATTTTCAGTCACTTTTATTTAGTACTCTGCAAATGCTTTCGAGTTGGGCAAACCTAAAATTTTGTCGTTTCATAATGAGTTAAGTGTCCTTTTTCTAGGACATGGCAAAAATGTTTAACTCATTATCAAATGACAAAATTTTAGGTTTGTCCAAATCGAAAGCATTTGCAGACGACAAAGTAATAGTGACTGAAAGTTTGAAATTTGTTTTGTGAAGGGTAAAAAACATTGTGGTAAAAGGAGAAAATACTGGTTACCGGCATTTTCTCCTTTTTCCACAATGTTTTTTGTAAAGGCTTCTTACTCAGGGTCATCAAAAGTATGGATTGTGTGGTAATGAGTCAAATTACTGTAGAAAAGAAATGGAGGGGGTTTAGTTCATCTGAAATTTGTGAGCTGTGTGCCACTGGTACAAATTTGCAGTAGGTACCATAACTTTGAGAATATCTTTTGAGAATATGCAATATCAACAGAGATTAAGATTCATGATTGGAACACCATATGAAAACATTGTTGAATTAGGAGAAATCGGTTAATAGAAGTGTTGTTAACTTGTGTGACAATGTTTCCAAATGTGATTTGCATCAAGCTTTTGAAAATAAAAAGCAGTCTACAAGTGCTTAAGTTGATACTCAACTCTTTACCAAACAATCCCTGGTTTTTACAACCCTGACAATGCTGACATGGAAGGCTGTTGAAAACATTGTGGGAAAAGGAGAAAACAAATTTTAAATTTTGAGTTACATTTTGTCTGCAAATTTGGACTAGTCTAAAATTATGTTGTTTGGTAAAGAGTTAACTTAAAATGTTCGAAATGGAAAGTCTGGCGCTTAGAATTGAAAAAGCACATTAAATTTTGTTTTGTTGAAAGAGGAGATAAAGTAAATTTATTGGTTTGTACTTTTTCAGTGTAAGCCAGAATACAAAGTCCCTGGGCTCTATGTGATTGACTCAGTGGTGAGACAATCTAGGCACCAATTTGGTTCTAACAAAGATGTGTTTGCGCCCAGGTTCACCAAAAACATTATAGCAACATTCCAGAACCTGTTCAAGTGTCCAGGAGATGAAAGGGTAGGTGTATCTCATTAAATTTTGAGCAATGCTCTGAAAAGGGGGCTTAATGCATCTGCAAAAGCATTGACCCAGGTCAGCCTGCGCAGGCCTACCAAGTCTGCGCAGGCCTACCAGGGCTGAAACTATTCGGTGTTCATCAATTTTCTGTATGCCCAAAGACCAAGCTATATCATTTAACCCTTTACCACACAATTACGACTTGATGACCCTGAGGTAGAAGCCTTTTGAAAACATTGTGGGAAAAGGAGAAAATGCTGGTAACCAGCATTTTCTCCTTTTCCCACTATGTTTTTTACCCTTCCGAAATCAAATTTTGATTCTTCAATCACATTGATTTTGTTGCCTGCAAATGCTTTCAAATTAGACTAGTCAAAAGTTTTGCTCTGTGGTAAAGGGTCAAGTCGGGTGTTGAAAAGTGTGGATATTATGGATCCATGAGTATCTGATGACTTGCTTGGTACCATGGATCACGGAGACGCATTAACCCATTACCACACAATCCCTACTTTTGATGCCCCTGAGAAAGAAGCCTTTGGAAAACATTGTGGGAGAAGGAGAAAATGCTGGTAACCAGCATTTTCTCCTTCTCCCACAAAGTTTTCTTCCCTTAACAAAACAAATTTCAAATTTTCAGTCATGTGCTTTCAATTTGAACCAGTCTAAAATTTTGACGTGTGGTAAAGAGTTAAGCCCTCTTTTGTCAGAACGTGGCTCAAATTGCTGTTGGAAAAGGACATCTTGCTAATCAAAGGTTGTTTCAGACATTGTTTCACAAGTTATAGAAGTGTGTCGAAAATATAAAATGCACAGAATTCATCTTTATTATGGAAAGTAAAAAGTGTGAAGCTAAATGGGAGTAGGAAAACAGGCATGTAACATGTCATTTCTCTGCAAAAGTGCTTTTTGCATTTATTTGTGTATTCATTTTTACCATTTCATTTCCAATAATTTGAGCTCTCGGAACACCATTATAGCCAATGTAGGACATAATCAGATCGCCTAAATTTGCAGTCTGATACTCAATCTGGGTCCTGTGTGGCTCAGTAGTAAAGTATAGCACTAGTGACCTGATGGTCATGGGTTCCAGCCTCACTGGCTTCACTGTTTTTTTTTTTTCACAGGAGTGTCCTTGGGTAAGACACTTCAGAGCCTAGCCTAGTACTGGTGAAACCCAGGAAACAGGAATATGTGAGCTGTCACCGTGATAGGACAGAAATGATGTTGAAAGCAGCATAAAACACCATTGAAATAGACTGATACTCAATCTACACTATACACTTTGTATGAATATCACAGATGATAAAATGAACATTAAAAGTGCAACTAATTAGGTCTTCTTTTAAAGTGAAAATGTCTCTGTGATTAATTTGGTGTTGAAAATACTCATTGAAATAGTGACTTTCCTTCTGTGTGCCAAGATTTCAAAACAATATTCTTGTCTTTTTGCTGCAGAGCAAGATAGTCCGCGTGTTAAACCTGTGGCAGAAAAATGAAGTATTTCCAAGTGAGATAATTCAGCCTCTGTTAGACTTGGCTGCAGATCCTACCAAACCTTCGACTATTGCAGCTGGTAAGTGTGACTGAATTGCAAATAAAGAGAGCATTGAAGCCTTTACCAAACAATCCCTGGTTTTTCCAACCCTGAGAGAGAAACCTCAAGAAAACATTGTGGGAAAAGGAGAAAATGCTGGTAACCAGCATTTTCTCCTTCTCCCATAGTGTTTTCTACCCTGCTGGAAACAAATTTCAATTTTTGAGTTATGTTTATTCTGTCATCTGCAATTGCTTTCAGTTTGGACCATTCTAAAATTTTGTTGTTTGGTAAAGAGTTAAGAGCTGATACTATCTATTTACTCCATACTCTATAAAAAGGGATCTTAATGCATATGCAAGAAGTATTGAATCAGGTCAGTCTCTGCAAATAGCAGGCTGGAACCTTTCCTTGCTGTTGGTCAATTTTATGCTAATTAACTCTATACCACACAATCCCGACTTTTAAAGACCCTGAGAGAGAAGCCTTTTGAAAACGTGGGAAAAGGAGAAAATGCTGGTTACCAGTATTTTCTCCTTTTCCCTCAAAGTTTTCTACCCTATCCAAGCAAAATTGCACCATTCCATCCACGTAGAAATTGTCTCCAGTGATCGGGAAACCCCTGCGCCATGTGCCATTGGCGCATAAAAACCAAAAATGTCTCATTCAAAATCCTAGAAATGCGCCCAACTGTCCCATAGAAATACGGAAGTTGCGCCTATATTTTTTGAAAATCTTCTAAAACTAAAACAAAAGAAAAGTGAAGTAAAATATTCTCGTATTTTGTGAATATCATTATTGATTGTATGCGTTAGAATCTAATTTTAACATCGGTATTCGGGAATGTTACTCAATAGTACATTGATAAAGTGCGACTTTATATCCGAGATATTGTGATTGAATCATCGGGACTGAGCCATAAATTATATTGCTCGTTGCAGGAAGTCCTTGTATCTATCACTTAGTGGTAGGCCGATGATCGACTATAGTCGAAAGTCATTTGGTTTTGGCTTCCGATTCCGATAATCGATTGAGAAATCCCGGAATCGATTGTAGTCGGTTCTTGAATTCGCTTGGTGCCTAAACTTGAATTCTTGGTTTTGTGACTATTATTAATCACAATCTTCGATTTAACAGTGGATAACAAACATCAAAATTGGCCGCGAAAAAGGGGAAAAAATTTTTGTCCATGGATTATTTGACAAAACTTGACAACTCGGCACGCTTCTCATTTGATCCCTGAGCCCGGGTTTTGAGACTTGGAAATTTGAAATGACCTGTCTCTGACAATGGAAAATATCTGCCAAAATGTCAATATGACGCGTGAAATTATTGTCTAGAGCTTCATATAACCTAGCTTGCGCGCACCCGGCAGAAAATTTGGCTAAACACAATCAGTATAAAATGCGAAGGACACACAGATGATAATGAGGCTGTCGAGTCATTTATGACAGAGTTACAAAGGTGTTATTCCTCTTATCTAGTGTAAAGTGACAGATTTTTAAGTTACTTGCTATTTAAACTGACTAAATGATGTCAAATCATGTAGCAATACTTCTCCAAAAATTAATTGTCATGAAAAAATAGATCGCCAAAAAAGCGTGAAAACCCATGACACTACAATGAGCAGCCTTGCATCGTCCGATCATGGGGACCTCAAACTATCTTCTCATCGATAATAATGAATTTATACAGTGAATTTACACAAATCTCTGAATAAAACAATCATTGAAAGCTAAATTTCTATTCATGGGTGAAAAAAAATGTTGTTTTATGAAATGAAAATACAGATCTATAGCAGAAGGATGATAAAGAAGCTGGCAAGTCATTTATGACGGAATAACAAAGGTGTTTTTCCTCTTATCTAGTGTAAAGTGACATCATCCGATCAGGGGGACTTCAAACTATCTTCTCATCTTTAGTAATGAATTTATACAGTGAATTTACACAAATCTCGGAATAAAACAATAATTGGAAGCTAAATTTCCGGGTTCATGAGTGAAAAAATGTTGTTTTATGAAATAGAAATATAGATCTATGGCAGACGGGTGGGGGAGGAGGTTGAATTCGTCGTCTGCAAATGCTTGAAATATGTCTGATTGTTTTTTTTTTTTTTTAAACTCATTGGAAATTAAAATATATGGAAAAAATGAACAGTATTGATTATTCATGTGTTAAAACAATAAAGCAGAATGAGTGTTTTACTTGAAATCTTTATAATGTCTTATCTGAAAATAAAAATGTCTCATTACTTTTGAAAATGTCTCATTGGTTTTCAAAAACAGGAGACATTGTCTCATTGAAATAAATTCTTTCCCGATCACTGTGTCTCCAAATGATTTTAATTTGGATAGGTCTAAAATTTTGCCGTGTGGTAATGGGTTAAAAGGATGATTTTGCCTCATAATTCAGTTCATTGTTAGACAAAATGGGATTCATGGATCCGTAACATCGTGGATGACTTGCTCGAAATAATGCATCACAATCATAACACAGGTTTTAGTAAAGGAAAAGCGTTATGAGAATTAACAATCTTCATTTATGAGTAATTTATACATAGTGGCTACTTTGTAAAATTCTTCAAGCCTAAGAATTACTTTGAAAACATCGTGTGTAGGATTTCAAAGGTCTGCTAATGACTACATGATAGGGTTGAAACGAATTCATTGCAATGTCTTCGGAAAAAGAAAGTTGAAATGTTTGATACATTTTGTATCATAGCTCAGACATCAGTAGACAGATGGCTTGCTGCCAATGGTAAACCCTCCAGCTCTCAGCCACAACAAATGCAGCAAGAAAGCCAGCCTAGTAACCATGAGGAACAGATGAGTCAATCAGCGGCAGAAAGTATGCTAGCCACACAAAATGATATGCTAAATACAGTGACTCAGTTACTGCAGCAAACTAATTCTGTAAGTATTGAGTCCTAGAGCCATCATTTACTATAACTGTAACATGTAATTATGCATTATTCTAATGAACACACACAAAGCAGGCTACAGAGAGGGGAAAAGAGTGCCCTACCCTGATCCCTGCCTGTCAATTTGCTAATTATAGCAAATTTCGTGTAATTATTGTGACTTTCTTGCCATGTGCAAAGAAAACAAAAACCTACTCGATTCGAGCATTTGATAACTTGATGTGTTGTGATTTGTAAATAGACATCTAGCTTTATTCAGTCTGATATGAGATGGACACTTTAGTACAACTACCCTTTCAGATTACACAAGAGACACACCGTTGAAGGGTTTGAATATATTCCTCCTAAACAGACTAGAAAACTGAAGAAAAAAGATCAGTTTCTTGTTGCAGCCAATTGCTTATTTGTGCAGCAGTTTCAAAAGCTGTAGAATTAGAAAATAATCTTCTTTCTATCGTGGTTTATCATTCAATAAACCGTAATTTGTGAGTTATGAGGCACAATAAAAATCCATGATGGCAATAGCCCAAATGGGTTATTCATTATACCTCATAACTCACTTATTGAATGATAAACCATGATAGAAAGAAGCTTTTTTCGATTCTAACAAGAGCAACTCTTAATCAAAGGAAAACAAGTTCATACTTGGCGTGAATACACGGATGCAGATTATATTCTATTGAAAAATTTGCTTGCTTACGTTATACAGGATGATGTCACTAATATGAATGACGTCACTCTGCATAGAATAAATTAGATTTTACCACGTTTTCATTGATCTGTGCCCGCCCGGGTGGCTCAGTGGTGAGCGTGTCGGACTCATGACCTGGTGGTTGTGAGTTCGATACCCGGTTGAGGCGAACTTTCTTTCCAGCGTATTTTCGCCTCTCACCTCTGCTGAAAGCATGTGAGAAAAGTAGTCGGTGGCTTTGGAAAGAAAGTAGTGTAAGTACCGGTGTGAGAAAGCCAGGAAACACATGTGCGTCACCGACCGCCATGATATGACCTTAGCTGTTAAAGTGGCGTTAAACCCCAATACAACCAACCAATCATTGATCTGTGTTTATAGAGCTGAATTCCTTTGTCATGTTAGAATGTTCTTTTTGCTTAGTGGTAGTTTATAAAATTGCTGAATTATGCACTATTTATGATTATTATGACTAATTTACTTGCAGAGTAACACAAGCCTCAGTGCTCAACAGCAGCAGTTACAGCATCTTCAGCTACTACAACAACAACTTGTTCAACAAACACAGTTAATGCAGCAGCCCACAGGGTCTGGTCCAATTATTGACCCCAATCTTCTGGCACAGATACAAGCGCTCACCAATCAGCTGCTCATAAAAACTGAACCAAAACAGCAAGAAGAAGGCTTTAATAAGGTAGGTGCAGGATGCAGGAGTTTTACTCTGTACCACATGATGTTGAGTTTTTACAACCCTAAAAAGAAGGCCTTTTGAAAACAATGTTGGAAAAGGAGAAAATGCTGGTTTCCTTTTCTCACAATGTTTTCTAGACTGTCTGAGTCAAATTCAATTGTTTGTGCTCTAAAAACCTTGTATTTAAGTGCTTTCATCTTGGATTTGTCTAAAATATTGTTGTTTTTGAAAGATTTAATGTAGTAATTTGGTCAGAGGTTAAAATTATCAAGTGTATGAAGTTTTTACATAAAACAAATTGCATTTAATAAAGAAAGCATCCATGTTGAAAAGGGTTCATCACAGTAAAGTAGGTTTAACCCTTTACCAAACAGACCCTGGGAAGGAAGGCTTTTGAGTGACCAACATTTGATTTTCTGTCAGCAAATTATTTCAGTTTGGACAAGTCTAGAATTCTGTTCTTTGGTAAAGGGTTAAGGTAAAGGGAATATGTATTAGTTAACCCTATATGGAGTGCAACACGCGAAAAGGGTCATTCGGACGTTTGCGTAAAGTGTCGTCTCTGATCAGCGTATGCAGTCCACACAGGCTAATCCGAAACGATTCTTTCCGATTTTATGTGATTTTCTGTGTTACGCAAGTCTACTGTAGCACAAAATCTAATGTAGTCGTAAAGTGCCGTCCCAGATTAGCCTGCGCGGAGTGCGCAGGCTAATCCGGGACGACACTTTACGCAAATGTCCGAATGCACCTTTTCGCGTGTTGCACTCCATATCAGCCAACAAAGTTTTAGACTTGTCCAGATTGACAGCTTTGTTGGACAACAAATTAAAAATGGCTCTATCAAAGAGACTTGTTGGTGAAGGAATAGAATGCATTGTGGGCAAAGGGAAAAAGTCTTTTTGAAGGTTTGGTAAACCTTGTCTCTGGGGTTGTCAGAGCAGAGGATTACTTGAAAAAATGGTTAAGGACTATAATATTTGAATCCTGGCTAAAAATCTAAACTTGGATTGATGAAAGGGTACAACAGGATGCAGTGACCCTCACTGATAACACAAGCATTTGATCTTGTGTAGGAAGACAGCCATTGCTATTTAGAGCTCAGTGTTATAGTGCTTAACCCATTACCACATGAGAAAATTTTAGACCGGTCCAAATTGAAAGCATTTGCAGACGACAAAATAACGGTGATTGAAAAATAGAAATTTGTTCTAAGAAGGGTAGAAAACACTGTGGGAAAAGGAGAAAATGCTGGTTACCAGCATTTTCTCCTTTTCCCACAGTGTTTTCAAAAGGCTTCTTTCTCAGGGGCATCACAAGTAGGGATTGTGTGGTAATGGGTTAATCAAGATTATTGCTTGCTTGTGGAGGTTCTTAGGTGTGTTGGTAGTTTTCAGGGAAAATTTTAAGTGAAAAAGGGGTCTGAAAAGGGTCAGTGTGTTGCCTTGCGGATCCTAAGGGTTTATGTTTGGACAAAAAGACTTGTTTTTATTTGTACAGAAATTACTTGACTTTGATTATGGAGAAAGTGAAGATGAGGAAGAAGAGAAAAAGTCTCACCAGGTGGATGATGGCAATGTTACTGGGTACGGGTTGATTCTGTTTTGAGCTTTAAATATTTCAGTGTATAAATGCAGTCAAATTAGGTGCAGTTTCAAAATTTCAAAATTTTTCTGCTGGGGAGATAGTGCAGACCAAAGATTAGACTGCACTCTGTGCACTTTTGCCAGAAAATCAAGAAAAACTGTAATGGCTTTTTAACCCTTTACTCCATAGATACTCATTTCTACACATTGCTTGTAGGAGCCTTTGGAAAAAATTGTGGCAAAAGGTGAAATTGCTCATGACAAGCAATTTCACCTTGTGTCACAATGTTTTCTATGCTATCAAAAGTTATAATTTACACATAAGAAACAGCTTCATCCTTGCTGTTATATAGGGTCAATTAGAGATGCCATAGGAATACCTTACGGAATAAAGGGTTAAGGTTTCAGGTATAATAACCTCCTCAGTAGAAAAATCATAGGTCAGATTAAAGTCCTTAATCTGACAGATAAGGCCTTGGTTACGAAAAAGCGAAAGTATTTTCCAACTTTATTTCAATTTTATTATGATATACTATTCTTGTATGTACCAAACTACATTTAGATAGCTGTAATAGATATTGAAAGTGACTTTTTTATTATATACAGAAAATAGAAATACGAAAGTGGTATGGAAAAAAGATAATTAAATATTGACTGAGAGAACCCCTCTGTCAGTTTGTATTGTTTTATATCAGTTCTGTAAAATTGAAGAAGCCTAATGATGAAGATTTGTATAACTCTTTACCAAATGACGAAATTTTGGGTTTGTCCAAATTGAAAGCTTTTGCAGACGACAAAAGTGACTGAAAATTTGAAATTTGTTTTGTGAAGGGTAGAAAACATTGTGGGAAAAGGAGAAAATGCTGGTTACCAGCATTTTCTCCTTTTCCTACAATGTTTTCTAAAGGCTTTTTTCTCAGGGGCGTCAAAAGTAGGGATTGTAATGGGTTAGTTACCATCAGCAGAAAGATTGGGCTGAGAAGGAAGGCAGACAGGCTAAGAGACGAGATCTTAGCCAGAGGAAAAGTGACCTCATTACTAGCATGGTGGATTTCTATGGAAAGCAACTGCTCACGTCTCAGAGATTTGAATTTTAAAAAAAAAGACTATGTGAGGACAGCATCTGGAGTCTTCATTGGTGTACTGGTCATTGCCCTGGACCCCATGTCATTTGAAAACATTTCCTTCCTGCAAATGTTTTGTATCACTGTTTCTTTTACTGCTCAGCAGTTTTATCTAAAAGCAGCCTATTAAGTGGTGTTTCAATCTATGTTTCAGGAATGTGCAGACCATTTTAAATGATCCATCTCTAATGCAACAAATACATCAAGTTTCTCAATCCATCCAGAAAAATGAGGAAATGAAATCAGAAATAGATGAAGAAAGAAGGAGAGTCCTTGAGCAACAACAAGCAGAATTTGATCAGCAGATTGCTCTGGTAAGTAAGATTTGACATGTTATTATGAATTGCTTTTAAAATCACATAGTGCTTGAATGGTCTGGACAGTTTTCATTTTAAAAAAGAGAAATCATGAAATGTAAGGACACATGCACTCACGCACCAATTTTATGGATTGTTAACCATTAGAAATCAACTGTCAAATTTCTTTCTATCATGACCATCATTTGATCTCTTTAGTAAGACCAATGGCATATAAAGTAGCTATTGTAGACAGTACAGATCATGTTCTCTCTCTGCATTCTATGGACATTCTGTCCAAAAAAAATTTTTTTTTTTTGAGAAATACAGCACTGAAGGTCTCAACACTGCTCATACTATATGAAACTAATTCAGAATAGGTAATTACTAACCCTACACAATCCCTGCAAAAGATTTCCAAAAACACTGAGAGAAAAAAAAGAGAAAACACTGGTTACCAGCATGTTCTCCTTTTCCCACTGTGTTTTCTACCCAATCAAAGACAGAAAAAAATCATTTGAGCCACATTAATTTGTCGTCTGCAAACGCTTTTAATTTGGTCTAGTCAAGAATTTTGTCGCTTGATAAGAGACTTAATTACTGATATTTACCAAAGGGTATGCCACCTCCACAACACCATCCACAAATGCCGTTTGAGCAGCCTCCTCCGATGCCTGAAGCTGGATATAGAGAGGAAGGAGAATATGTAGAGGAGCCTAATGATGAAGATTTCCGTGATCATCATCAACTAAAAGATCGGGATGAGAGGGAAGGTAGACGGGATAGAAGGCGAAGATCTAGATCCAGGTCACGGTAGGTGTTCACATTTGTAGCCAGATTGATTCGCATGAAAAACTGAGATATTGTCACAGTCACCCTCATCATTGTGTACAAAACTGATTTTACTCATATCTATTATTTATCTTAAAGATACTGTGTAAGTGGTAATTTTTGTTACTTGAATTTTTTTTTCTATTTCATGAATCTGAATAAATCAAACTTTTCTGTTTGCATATTTATACTCCCCTCCCCAACAAAGTGGAGGGAGGGTATACTGGAATCGCCATGGCTGTCTGTCCGTCCATATGTCTGTCCATCTGTCTAGAGACACAAATTTGTGTGGAGCAATGCTCCAACAGTTTTTCACATTCTGAACTCAAATTTACACACAGGCTTCCAATATATATGAAGTTGTGCATGTGCAATTTTCATGACCCTGCTGTGCTTTGTTGAGAACTATTTCTCCCCTTGACTTTTTCAACTCTTACTTTTGAACTAAATCAACCTATGTTCTGTGACAAAGACTTGTTTTTGTGACAAGGAGCTGTTTGGGGGTACAATCACGTTTAGTGATAGCTCTAGTTTACAACAAGTATACCAACAAATAATAAGTGTCTTGAATTAGGAAACATTGCCTTATGCAAAAGGTCTAATTCTCTTTGCTGTTTACACTGTGTTCCATGGAAAAAGTGGCATGAAAAAAAAGTTCTTGTAAGTCTATACCACACAGTCTCAAGTTCTAACAGTCATGAGAAGGAGTTCTGTCCATTACATTGTGAGAAAAGGAGAAATGTAAACTCATTACCAAACAAAAAAAATTTAAACTTGTCCAAATCAAAAGGATTTGCAGACGGCAGAATAAAAGTGGCTGAAAATTTGAAATTTCTTTTGTGCAGGATAGAAAACTGTTTAATAGGAGAAAATGCTGGTGACTAGCATTTTCTCCTTTTCCAACAATGTTTTCTAAATGCTTCTTTCTCAGCGTCATCAAAAGTATGGATTGTGTGGTAATGGGTTAACCAGTATTTTCTCTTTTTCCCTTCACATTTTCTACCCTTTCCAAGATCAATTTTGTCATTTGTGGCACATTTAATTTGTTGGTGGGAGATGCTTTCAATTTGGACAAGGTTATAAGTTTCTGATTTGGAAAAGAATTTAAGAAGATTGAGATTGGGAATTTTGAATATTTACCATGTTTTCTTCAGAACCCCAAAAAGAAAGAAAAGAACACGATCCCGATCTAGAGACAGACGAAGGAGATCACGATCCAGGTCAAGACATAAGAGATCAAGGTAATCAGAAATTTTTGTAGCAACACAAATTTTATGTCTATATACTGGCAAGATTTTTATCTCTTTACCAAATGACAAAACTTTGGAATGGTCCAAATTGAAAACACTTGCAGAGGATGATGTCAATGTAACTCAAAAATTTAAATTTTTTTCTTGCAGGGTAGAAAACATTGTCCCACAATGTTTTCAAAATTCTTTTATCTCAGGGTGGTAAAATCAAGGATTGTTTTGTAGAGGGTTAACTCTACTTTTTTTGTAGATTCAGAAGAGTTACTTGAATAATGGGGTTGTTGTCTACAATAGTAGAAAATATCAGAAAAGTAGCAGCAGTTTCTCCTTTTTCTACAATGTGTTAACTTATTCCTTTGGTTTGTAAAAGCATAGTATTGTTCAGTAATTTGTAAGCATATCAGCATTGACGTTTCTACAGCTTATGTTGACAGTTGCATAGGCTGTTTGCTCATCCAATGCTACAGAAATAACTCTTGATAATTTTATTGATTTTCAATTGAAAACTCATACTTATCACTGAGCAGACACTTGAAATGATTTTATATGGTCCTATAGGTATCTATTTTTATAGAAAACATAAGTATTCACCAATTATTCTTAATGTAATGCCAATTCTTAATTCCAAGACAGGCCATAATAAAGTAAAATGACCACTTTTCAGACAGAAAATATCATAAAAAAGAAAATCCGCACAATCTGACCAGGGTTGACATCTTTCGCAGTTCCCAGGTGGTCCCTTTTTGCATAACAGGTCACATATTATAAGTCTTGTATACAAATTTTACGCATGGTTTGATCATATGTGCATAGCTTATAGACATATTTAACTTTTTGCCACATGACAGTGATGTAGACTTGCTCCAGTTTAAAGCATTGCAGATAACATTTCAAACATTGCTTCTTTCTCAGGGTCATAGTTATTCAGGATTGGGTGCTTAAGGATTGAATTATAAAGCCATTAATATACATGTATTTACCCATCTGTATTGTGATGAACGAAATGTGTAAAGCAAGTCTCACCACTCTGACTGGAGACTTGTGTACTATTATGCATGAGGGGATTATCCAATTAACATTACATGCAGTTAGATTTCTTCGGCTTTTGTTATGTATGGCTTCTGTCTTTGCTTTAATAGGGCTGTACAGGGTCTAAAAACATGACATTTTTTAGCAGTGTTGCAGCTAGTCCATTTCATATAGAATCTGCAGTTTATGCCCAAAACTTTTTTAGGTCTAAAACGATACCTGTGTATAGGTTTTAGGTTTTTGGTCTGAGATGCTGTAGGTGGGCAGTATTTTCTTGATAGGGTCAGGAAACTCTGAACACAGATATTTTTTTTAAGCCTTATTGCGAAACTGGTCATCTATGCATGTGTTGTTTGAGTGCGAGTTTTTGTTTTGCCTTCTCTCCTCTCAGCTCTCGTCCTTCAGTTACACAAAGCAGAATAATTCTCTTGCCGCAAGTGGATTATTCTTCTTTGTGTAACTGGTGGACGAGTGCAGTCTTTGTGGGCTGTCTCGACCAAAGCAGTTTACTATAGGTTTACTATTTACTATTGACAAATTTTCCTGCTTGTTAATGACCTTTCTGTTTCAAGAGTGAGCTGGTTGATTTTATCTATCCATTATTACATGATCACTTGCTGGATGTAATGCACCATCTTTTTGCCAGAGCATGCCCTTAATAGATTTGTAGTAGCCTTATTTTTCCATGCCATCTACATAGCTTGGACACTTGCATGAAATATATAGTTGAAAAAAAAAAAAATGGTAAAATAAACTTAAATGCCCTTATCACATGATTACTGGACTTGCATGTAGGACTGCTATGTATAAACAGCTGTATGAACAAGTCAAAACAGGATTTTGAAATACTGTGATTTACAAATTTTCAGATCGAGGGACCGAGAAAGGGAAAAACAGAAGGAGAAAGAGAGAGAAAGGAGAAGAAAAAATTTACCACCAATCAAAGATCAACATGTTGCAAGTTTGTATCTTTTTAACCCATTACCACACAATCCCTACTTTTGACACCCCAGAGAAAAAAGCCTTTAGAAAACACTGTGGGAAAAGGAGAAAATGCTGGTAACCAGCATTTTCTCCTTTTCCCACAATGTTTTCTACCCTTCACAAAACAAATTTCAAATTTTCAGTCACTTTTATTTTGTCGTCCGCAAATACTTTCGATTTGGACGAAAAAAATTTTGTCAGTTGGTAATAAGTTAAATGAATTTTTTGATGGAATTGCAGCAAACAATCACATGTCGTCACAGTCTGTAGGAAGATTCAGAATACAATTAACTCTTTACCAAACGAAAATTTTTTAGACAGGTCTAAATTGAAAGCAGTTGTAGATGACAAAAAAAAAACTGACTCTAAAATTGAAACTTGATTTAAGAAGGTTAGAAAACATTGTAGGAAAAGGAGAAAATGCTGGTTACCAGCATTTTCTCCTTTTCCTACAATGTTTTCCAAAGCTTTCTTTCTCAGGGTCGTTAAAAGTCGGGATTGTGTGGTAAAGAGTTAATGGAAAAGGAGAACAGTATCTATTTTTGCATCAATGCTTTCAACCATGTTAGAAGAATTCAGTGTATAAGTACCAATTTGGAATGTGCGGAGGTTTTGGCATTTGAATACCATAATTTTAGTCCAGTGTTCAGAAAGTTAGGTCCCCATGGTTATTTTCATGATGGCATAGATGATTGTGAAGTTGGGTCACCTCAAGTATGGGGCAGGTCTGTGTGCTTTGTAGAGGCCATGTTTACAATATAATGTTCATGAAACATTGTGTTTGAAAGTTGGTCATCTCAGATTAGAGTAAGTGATCACATCAATGCATGGAAAAAATTAAATTGTCACAAAACAAGTCTAGCGTGTGTGTCTTTATAATTGCACAGTTTGAAAATCACAAGTTACAAAGTAGGTCTCTTTATCAAATCATAGAAAAACTTGTGCATCCTAGTAGCTGCATTTTCAGTCTAATTTTCATGAAAGTGACAAGTTAAAATGGATTGCCAGCCCTAAAATGGGTTGCCAGCCCTGGTATCTTGGTGTTTAGCCAATCTAACTTGTGACCAGGGCCCATATTCACCAACCATTCTTAAGAACATTCTTTGTCTCATTCTCCAGAATTTTCAACATTTGTAAGTAACACAACTTCTGATTAGCTAAACCGAATAGTTTAGCCAATCAGAAGTTGTGTTACTTACAAATGTAGAAAATCTTGGAGAATAAGACTAAGAATATTCTCAAGAATGGTTGGTGAATACAGGCCCTGGTGGTTGCAGGCTGGAGACCTAGTTGAGGCAAACTTTCTTCACGGCGATTTTTGGCCTCTCACCTTTTATGCAAGTGAAAAAAGTAGTCATAGTGTTGAAAAAAAAAAGATTTTTCTTTGGTGTGAGAATACCAGGACACGTGTGTGTAGGTGACCAGGACACGTGTGTGTAGGCGTATACTCCAGTACAATTCAGTCAGTTGAAAATGGGTCATCTTGGGTCCAGTGTTGTGTGCACCACATATGAGATTGTTACTGGTACAATGTTTGTCTCGTTTTTATTTTGGACAACTTCCAGTAAAGTTTGGTTGATCAGCTGGGGTCAAAAACCAGGTTGAAACCTATATATACCAGATGAAAGAATTTTAGCCTTGTCCAAATTCAAAGCATTTGCAGACGACAATTTCAGTGTGGCTCAAATGGTGCAATTTTCTTTGATAGCCTAGAAAACATTGTGGGCAAAGGAGAAAATGCTAATTACCAGCATTTTCTCCTTTTCCCACAATGGTTTTAAAAGGCTTCTTTCACATGGTCGTTAAAAGTCCTCATTGTTTTGGAAAGGTTGCCTCATTTACCATTGTCTTTTGATAAAAAACATTTGTCATTTGATAAATGTTTAAGGCTATGAGTGAAGTATAGGCTTTGCCTATTTCCAGGACTTCAATAAGATCATGCATTTTACTTTAAATTTTCAGTTTGCACAACCACAATATGGATAGGGCATCTCAACAAATTTACCTCAGAAGACGAGTTAAAGACTGAGATTGAACATTATGGACCTGTACAGACAATAAATGTAGGTCAACCTTGATTTATAATAGTGTCAGATCATCCTTCAGAGCTCCAGATAAGAGGGAGTGATGATTTTCTAAATCCATTATTTTTCTTCCAAATCCTATGTTGTGGGTACTCATTAGAATCGTCTCATCGAGACGATTCTAATGAGTACCCACAACATGGTGGAAGATAATTAATATTTTCAATTTTGAAACCAAAATCACTCCCTCTATCTGGAGCTCTGTCCTTTGTGCATGAACAATGAATGAAATTGTTTAACTTGAGACTGCAACTCCTTAATGATTATTTTCTATTTCTTTTATTTTTCTATTTCTCAGGTGTGGATTATCAGTTTGCCTTCTGTCCATCCACAGTATAGTGCAATCTGTCTATCCGGGGAGAGCAGACTTCTTTTTTTATCCATTGGAAGGGTCATATTATGTTATGGCCCCCGTCATCCATCCATCTGTCTGTCTGTCTTTAGGTTTTTTTGTGTGCACAACTTCTACAGTTTTCTAGGATTATGTTCAAATTTACCACAATCTCCATAAGATAGATTTGTCAATATGACTCTTAAGCTTTGGATTATCTGTAGTCTTTGTAGATTTCAACCCATTTCACTAACAAGCCCCTTCTGGTGCATATGCGCCGCTTTGCAAGCTTTTGTTGTAAATTGAATTAAAATCATTATCTTGATTTGCTTCAACACACTATGCCAAACAAAGATCCTTATACTATTGTCATATGCTATCTGTAATTGAAATAATGACAGCAGGGTTCGCTCTGGGTCTAAAAAAGTTGTCTTTCGCCAAATGAAAAAAGTTGGGGCCAATCTGGGGACAGTTGGGGCCAAATTTTCAGGAGTTGGGGCCAGATGAGTATCATAATGCAGCATGCTGGACAAAATTTTAGACTGGTCGGAATTGTAAGGAGTTGCAGTCCATTCGTAATGTATAATGTATGTTAAGGGGTAGAAAACTTTGTTAGAAAATGAGAATTATCTATGAAAAAGAAAAAGTAACACTTTCTCAGGGTCATATGAGCAAGGTTTTTCAAATTTTTTTTTGCGTGTTTGATAATTGATTCTTTCTTCATGACAGAGCAGCCAGTGGTGAACGAGTTTGTTTACTGACATTGTAGACACATTTTACATAGCATAACTTTTTTACAAGCATCATATATGAGAAAGCTAGAAAATTCAGGGTCAGAAAGCCAATAGTTCTTAAATAATAATCGTTTTGCAACTTTCGAAGGCGTGCCGAGTTGGCTAGATTCACTTTCATTATGGAGGCATCGGCTTTACTTTTTCTCACAGACATTAACGCAGCGATCCATTTTTACATAGAAGGAAAGAGCTAAAAAGTTACCTATTTATAACCCATCAAATTGACAGCATTTGCAGCAGGCAAATACCGGTAGATAACCGCTCAAAGTCTGTAACTAATGTTTAAAGATACATGTATATAAAAAATATATATAGTCTGTTAAATGTAGAAAAGCTTATTTCCAGCATTTTCTCATATTGCCACAATGTTTTCAACTTTCTATTGATAAGTTAGACCCAGTTTCAGAGTGCAAGAGATATCGAAAATACAGCTGTCTGATTAGCGTTTGTCTTTGATTAATATCGGATAAATCGTAAATAAAACCATCATTCAACAACTAAATCTTACACCTGATTTACTTTCAAAGCCTTGTAGATTTGCGGTTCGCAGCCCAATCAAGGAAATATTATAAAATCAACAGAATACTTAGATCTATCTAGAATCAAAGACAATAACTTTTTTTTACATTTTATCTTACAGTTAGTGTCATAGAATATATTCGATTTCATCCAAACGCTGTTGCAGTGACGAGCTACCATTTTAAGTTGAATCATGTGACTTCGCTAAATTGGCCGAAAGCCTTGTAACGTGATACTACATTGGCGCCGAATTAGTCACGTGATTTGAAAATATTGCCACATGATCTAAATGATCTAAGTACGTCATCATATCTGTTCGTTTGGAAAACTGCGAGTAAAGTCTAATAACTAATTAGGAGTAAATGGTTATAAGCAAGTAGGTACCGATTCCATGGTTTTTAAAACTGGGATATTTCAATCCATTTAAAACTTCGGAAATAAAAGTTGACGAAGATTGACCGATATCCGGGGTACTACTTTCACTTTCATATAGGTAGTTACTAAATTTAGCAAACCGTGTTTCAAAAATAGAGATCCGACAAACACCGATAGGCGGCGCTGATATTTGTCAATAATATGGGATTATCCCATGGTGTTGTAAAGTTTATTAACAATGACTTGTCAATCAGACTCTCGGTATGTTGTAAACTAATTAAACTCACTGATTGGGCACTAACTGTAAATCGGGTACGGCACACGCTGATATGGTAGATTACACACAGGACGCTTTGTCAATATACGCGAGGCGACTTCCTGATTTTTTTCAGTCGACTTGGACTTCGCTTTTCTTGGCGAAATGAGCGAAGTTTTTTGAAATCCGGCGACTTCTTCGCCCACTCGACCGAGGCTATAACTCGTTTTAATCGCAAAGGCTTACGACAATGAATTTCAACAGAATTTCTTTTTGGGGCCAGCTTGTAAAAAGTATTCGCCACGCATTTTCGCCAAATGAAAGAATCTTGCGCCAAATTTTAATTTTTGTCGCAAATGGCGACAATGGCGATCGGCAGCGCGAACCCTGATGACAGTCAGTATACTGTTGATGTTCATTGTAGAACCACATATGGCAGGCACTAAATTGAAGTTTTTCTTAACCCTTTACTACACAATGCCGACTCTCAACAACCCTGAGAAAAAAGCCTTTTGAAAATATTGTGGGAAAAGGAGAAAATGCTGGTAACCAGCATTTTCTCCTCTTCCCACAATTTTTTCGACCCTATCAGAAAAATTGTACCATTCCAGTTACAAAGAAATTGTCGTCTGGAAAGGTTTTCAATTTAGAAGAGGCTAAAATTTTGTTGTCTGGTAAAGGTTTAATAATGACCTCCTATTTATATGTACAGATGGTACCTCCAAGAGGATGTGCTTACATTGTGATGAAAGAACGAAAAGATGCTGCCAAGGCCATAGACAGATTAAAGGGCTACAAGCTCAATGGGAGTGCACTAAAGGTAAAATTGAAAATATAACTTGCTCAGTGGGCAAGGTGGTAGGGCCAAAAACCCTTTTGCTAAGTCCCGGTAGTTCAGTCAGTAGTGAGTAGGACTTAAGACGAGGAGTCATGGGTTCTATCTCTAGGGAGTGATGATAGTCATTGCATGATAGTCATTGCAGATTGATGATAGTCATTGCAGAAGGATTCCCTCCTTTCTGGAACCAGACCGTTATCTCAACAATCATAGTGTGGGAAAGCAGCCAGGGGCCTGGAAAGAATATTTTTCTGAGTATCGGTTAAAGAGACTCCAGGAAAGCATGGATAGGTGCACTGGCAGCTGCGATATAACTGAAATAATTTTGAAAACGGCATTAAATGTCATGCAATCAATCACTCCATGAAAATAACTTATTGTGCATAAGTTTCTTATATCTAAATTGTACTGGGTAATAAAGAAAATGTGGTTTATGGTAAATACATACGTGACCAGTCACACCATCCTCGGATACCCCGGGGTCTCCCTATTAGCTACGCTACATCGACCCCTGGGACAATTGGTTGAATTTCCTTCGCTTTACCGCTGGCCGAATGCTGGCTTTTCATTGGTTCCATCATCATTTTGTGATGGGCGAGTGTACTGTACGCTATGACGTTTCGTATCGATTTTCAGCGGCTCGCTTTACCGCTGGCCGAATGCTGGCTTTTCATTGGTTCTATCATCATTTTGTGATGGGCGAGTGGACTGTACGGTATGACGTTTCGTATCGATTTTCGGCGGCTGATTCAAAGTTTTATTAGTCAGTTGTCCCAGGGTCGATGTAGCGTAGCAAATAGGGAGACCCTGGGGTATCCGAGGATGAGTCACACAAGAAAGGGACCATCTAGGAACTGCAAAAAGTATCAAACCAGGTCAGCTTGTGCAATTTGCTCAGTCTGACCAGGGTCTTCACATTATCCCTTTCATGATATTTTCTGTATGAAAAGTGTTTATTTTACCTTACTATGCAATCATTTTTTGAACTATCAACTTAAATTGACCTGCACTGTTGTTGATCTGTTTTCATCTAATTGATGTACAGAATTCCCATATTATCCCTTTTCACGTGACGGGTCCCATACATGCCATGCTCTGGCAAAAAGGGTTTTAGTGCATCCCCTAACCCTACCATGCAAGTCGTCATATAATATTATTTCCTAAAATTGTTGATCCATTAAATACATTTTGCTTAGCAACTGACTTTACCCATAACCCCATAAGGCATTTCTATGGTATCTCTAATTGACCCTAAATAACAGCAAGGTTGAAGCCATTTCTTATGTGTATACGACACCTTTTGATAGTGTTGAAAACATTGTGGCAAAAGGTGAAATTGCTCGTCACAAGCAATTTCACCTTTTGCCACAATGTTTTCCAAGGTCTCCTACAAGCAGTGCGTAGAGATGAGTATCTATGGAGTAAAGGGTTGACTATGAGGTAAATTGGTCATTTGAGCTGCAAAAACTTTACCAAAAGGCAAAAGGTTGGACCAGGTCAGCCTGCTTGGACTTTGTGCAGTTTGGATAATTTGGGTAGATGCACTAAATGTCATATCACTATTGATTTACAGATTTTGTTCATTCATGTCTTTAACAAATAAGCCTATGTTCTCATCATCTTGAGGAATTAGCAAATGGAATCATTTAGGGATAAGAGAGAGTGTCCATAACCATATATTGTACACTATTTAACCTTTAACCACATAATGACAACTTTTGATGACCATGTGATGGAAGCCTTTTGAAAACATTATGGGAAAAGGAGAAAAGCAAAATTGCAGCATATGAACCACTTTGAAATTGTCGTCTATAAATGCTTTCGATTTGGACAAGTCTTATATTTTGCTGTGTGGTAATGGTTTAAAATAGATCCTATCCTTGGAGCTGGGCTGAGAAGTCACCATAATATTGTTTAGTGAAGACAAGTCTAGAATTGCCATCTTAAGTGTTATGGCTTCTTTTGCAGACTGCCTGGGCCCAAAGTTCTGGTATACGAGAGTCAGAATTTAAAGACGGATGGGATGTGGACAATGGAACTATGTATATACCATGGGATAGGTTACCATCTGATCTCAGTCACCTCCTTGAGGGAGCCATCATTGATGCAGATTCGTTGCCTGACAAGATGAAAGGTTTGAATATAATTATTACTTTATTCCTCAAATGTGTTACCCAAAACATTTAAAACCAAAATTAATCCTTTAGCACACAATCCCAAGTTTTGATGACCCTGAGAAAGAAGCCTTTTGGAAACATGGTGGGAAAAGGAAAAAATGCAAGTAACCAGCATTTTCTCCTTTTCCCACAATTTCAAAGACAATTTCCATCGTTTAACATCTATTTGAATTTTTATCTGAAAATGCTTTACAGTTGGACAGGTCTACATGACTATCATGTAGTAAAGAATTAATCCAGAAAAGTTGATTTTTGCGGCAAGGTTTGACCCATCACACTACAGGCTAGATGTTAGACTTAACCAGTATTGTTAATTATGCAGAGGAGAAACATTTGGGGGAGAGGTAAATACTGTCCTCTAATAGTATGGAAAGGAACTTTTGCTTTTTCCAGGAGAAAATGCTGGTAACCACAATGTTTTCTGTAGGCTTTTTTTTTATCTCGGGACCTTAAAAGTTGGGATTGCATGGTAAAGAGTTAAATATTTGTGTAAATTAACTTTAGGTCATACCTTGGGATAAAGTAGGGATTCTATATGTGTTACTATGTACATTTCAAATTAATTTGCATAAATATATAGAGTTAATTAAAGCCTAGCCCTGGCCTTTTACTGCCTAAAACTTGGATGTAGAGGAATTAGAAGGCTATTATTGTGATATGACTGAAATAATGTTGATAATGCACCCTTTTTCCAGCTATGCTTCGCAAAGTTTTCAACAGCAAGGGCTTGAAAATTTGAATGATGCATTATGTAGTTATTTCTTTTTACTCAATTTGTCATTTTTTTTTGCCTGTACAGAAGTAAATATGATGCAATTTATCCATTTCAGATATTCCTACCCAGAAGTCAGACGCTGACCAAGCCACAGCTGAGGGAACTGAAGTGACTCCTAGTCAAGTGACCACTGCTCAAGATCAACCGTCACAGTCTCAAATGGAATCTCAGCCCCCTGTTATGGGTAATTAATTTGAGGATGAAATACAAGCTTTGCACTGCACTTGTTTACAAATATCAGCATTTGTTTTGTACCTTGCAGGGCTTAGCACAATTTAGACTTAACCCTTCACCAAGCAAGCCTTAGATTCATTGAACCCGTAGAAAAAGTTGATAGTTTAACTCTTTACCAAACGAGAAAATTTTAGACTAAACGGAATTGAAAGCATTTGCAGATGACAAATTAAAATTTGTTCTGAGAAGGGTAGAAAACATTGTGGGAAAAGGAGAAAATGCTGGTTACCAGCATTTTCTCCTTTTCTCACAATGTTTTCAAAAGGCTTCTTTATCAGGGTCGTTAAAAGTCGGGATTGTGTGGTAAAGGGTTAAATTTTCAAAAGAAGATGTGCATGAAGTTTTTATGACATTACTATGGTATCATTGAATTCAGACGTAGAACATGATGTATAGATTGATGGATGACATTAACTCTGTACCATTCTACAAAATTTTAGACATGTCCAAATTGAAACTATTTGCAGACTACGATATAAATGTGGGCAGAAATCAAAGCTAAAAAGTATCAAAGTAGAAAATTACAGAAAACATTTTGGGAAAAGGAGAAAATGAAAATGCTGGTATCCAAGTTGAAAATTATAGAAAACATTTTGGGAAAAGGAGAAAATGAAAATGCTGGTTTACCAGCATTTCCTCCTTTTCCTACATTGTTTTCAAAATCTTTCTTTCTTGGGGTTGTTTTAACTTGGGATTGTGCAGTAAAGGGTTAACCACAGAAGACAGAAAAAGCCATTTAAATTAGGATTTTGTTGAAATTTTACATCTCTCCCAGCATTTTTCAAAACAAAGGCATTTCATTGCCCCTTGTGTAAGGTTAAACACATTATTGAAGGGTCAGATAGATTAATTGATAGATTAGCTTACAGAGAAGAATAGCAAAAAAAAAAACTGGTGTGTCACCAGGTATTAAACAAAGAATATAATATTCCTTTCAGAGGAGATAGTCCCAAAAGGGAAAATTAGCTTGAACAGACAACATAGAATACAAACAGTCTACACAGAATGTGTGGTCTTATCTTGTACCTTTTAGTTTAAAAAAAAACGGTCAGGATAAGTGATGTTTGAAAGCTGTTGCCCAAAGTGGTATGTATAGCTTGGGATAGTTTTTTACAGAATCATGGACACTGAATGAACTCAAACATACTTGATTTTGCAGGAATGATGCAGCCTGGAATGGCCCCTCAGATGCCAGGTATGATGCCTGGAATGATGATGCCAATGCAGCGCCCTCTAGTTCCAGGAATGCCAGGACAGCCCATGGGGATGGGCCCCACTCCCCCTCAGATGATGGCAGGTGCAGCTAGAGCAGCAGTGCCATTACCAGGTGTAGGACAGGTACACAAAGTCAATGTTTTTACTATTAATAGATGCAACTGTTTAAAAGCACTGATTATTCTTTACCTTGTGAAATTAATTTGTAGCATACAAGTATGCAATTATTGGTGTAAAATAGCAAAATCAACCCTTTACCAAACGACAGTATTTTAGACAGGTCCAAATTGAAAGCCTTTGCAGACGACAAAATAAAAGTGACTGAAAATTTGAAATTTGTTTTGTGAAGGGTAGAAAACATTGTGGGAAAAGGAGAAAATGCTGGACACCAGCATTTTCTCCTTTTCCCAAAATGTTTTCTAAAGGCTTCTTTCTCAGGGGCGTCAAAAGTAGGGATTGTGTGGTAATGGGTTAAACATGGTAAAAGCTTTGATACATGAACAAATTGTTAGAGATAGTATGCAAATAAGATGCAGTTCCTCCACTGGCAAGACTGACAGTAGTCTGCTGTGTGGCAATAATAACTGTCTCCATCAGGTCATATATGAAAGGTAAAGTTAGGACTTTAGAAAAATCATTTAACACATTACCAAATGACAATATTTTAGACTGGTCCAAATTGAAAGCATTTGCAGATGACAAAATAAAAGTGACTGAAAATTTGAAATTCGTTTTCTGAAGGGTTGAAAACATCGTCGGAAAAGCGAAAATGCTGGTTACCAGCATTTTCTCCTTTTCCCACAATGCTTTCTACCCTTCACAAAACAAATTTCAAATTTTCAGTCACTTTTATTATGTCGTCTGCAAAGGCTTTCAATTTGGACCGGTCTAAAATACTGTTGTTTGGTAAGGCTTCTTTCTCAGGGGTGTCAAAGTAGGGATTGTGTGGTAATGGGTTAACTCATTTACCTGTACATCTGGCTCATGTTTACTAATAGAACAGAACAGAACAGAACACAAATTTTAATGACGTATACTAGTTGTACATAGTCATTTTTAACATGAAGTTCAAATTTATATCACGTGATATCTCAATAGAAATACATTACATACATGTATAACAATACGTAGATAAGAAGATATATGGAGAATGGGCTCACACAGGATACATATAGAAAATCAAAAGTAGTTGTATCAATTAATATAGAAAATTCCATTAAGTTGAAGAACTCAGAAAGTTATTTCTTTGTTTCATTGCATGGAAAATAAATTTACCTAAATTAATCAGAACTGATTTATTCCTTGTATTTAGAAGATTGACGAACTTTAACATACTGGGCCTTGTTCGATAAAATTTCTTAATAAACTTTACTCTTAAATCTTGAAAAACTTTACAAACAAGAATAAAATGAAATTCGTCTTCTATTTCTGGTTCGTTACAAAACTGACACAGTCGTTCGTTTCGGGGTGATCTATTTGGTCCATATATATAGAATACTGCTGCACATTTTCTCCTTTGCCTTTCTATTCAAGGGGAATGGGAAACTTACTTATAATAGAGAAAGAAGGATCAACTATCCTGTCTGTCCTTCTTATTTCCTGACTGTCAAGGTTTTTGAATCAACCCTTAACCACACAATCCCAACTTTTAGCGGCCTTGAGAAAGAAGACTTTGGAAAGTATTGTTGGAAAAAGAGAAAATGCTGGTAACAAGCATTTTTTCCCTTTCCAAAAATGTTTTCTACTCTTTCAAACACCACTGTCATGATTTGAGCCATATCTAAAGACAGTCATTTGCCCAGCAATTCCGATGGATATAAAGCATTGTGGAAAAAGAAAAATGCTGGTTCTGTTTTTCAGTACTTTGTTCAAACATGTGATGATTGTTTGGCAAAGAGGAAAACTGTGTCTGCTTTAAAGTTGTTTTTAGATTTCTTGATATTGAAGTCTAATCTAATGAACTTTTTATAATTTTATTTGTTCTAGCCTGGTACAGCTGTGGCTGCTATGAGCATTGCCAATACAACTGCAAATTCCATCACACAAACACTTCAGAATATGCTTCCTACTACTGCTGGTAAGTAAACCCTATATATCAACCGTTCACTCCTTTATGCATATTCTCAGGTCATTTGTGATCCTAGTAGCTTGTTCACTCTTTTCTCCACAATCCCAAGTTTTAATTACTCATAAAGAGAAGGCTTAGAAAACCTTGAGAGAAAAGGAAAAATTGTGGTAGCCAGCATTTCTCCTTTTCTGGCAATGTTTTCTAACCTTCAAAAACATTTTTTATTTTTGAGTTGCATATATTTTGTGATCTGCAAATTCATTCATTTTGGACAAATCCAAAATTTTGTTATTTGGTAAGTAATCAACTTTTTAAGTGATGGCAAAATTTTAGACTTGTCCATGTCGAAATTGATAATTCAAAAATGATTGTATAGCAGGTAGAATGACCACTTTTCACATAGAAAATATCATAAAAGGGAAAAGTGTAGACACTGGTCAGATTGCACAATTCGCGCAGTGACCAGGGTTGACACTTTTTGCAGTTCCCAGATGGTCCCTTAATGGTTCACAAATACTCCTTAAATAATTGGATTTGTGCACAAAAGGGATAGAAAACTTCAAGGTAAATAGAGAAAATGCTGACAATGTGACAACATGGGTATGTGGATTTGTCTGTATTATATAAGAACAATAAACTGTTAACTCGTTACCAAACTACAAAATTAAGCATTTGCAGACAACAAAATTAAAATGATTGAAAATTTGAAATTTGTTTTGTGAAGGGTAGAATACGCTGTGGGAAAAGGAGAAATTGCTGGTTAACAGCATTTTCTACCTTTTCCCACAATGTTTTCTAAAGGCTTCTTTCTCATGGTCTTCAAAAGTAGGGATTGTGTGGTAATGGGTTAACTGTCTACCATAAGACAAATTCTTACACTGTTTTCTTGATGCTGAAAGCATTTGAAGACGAAAGATAAAATGTTGCCCACGAAGTGGAATTTCCCACTGAAAAGTGAGAAACAAAGATGAGAAAGGAGAAAATACTGGTTACCACCATTTTTGACATAGAAGATTGGTTTTGTTTCTTTAACCTTTTACCATATAATCCCGACTTTTACTGACCATTAGGGAGATGGCTTTGAAAACATAGTGGGAAAAGGAGAAAATGCTGTTAACAAGCATTTACTCCTTTTCCCACAGTGTTTTTACCCTATTAAAGCATTTCAGCTACATTTATATTGCCATCTCCAAATGCCTTCAGATTTGCACGCTCGGGTGGCTCTGTGGTGAGCGTGTCTGACTCATGACCTGGTGGTTGTGAGTTCGATACCCGGTTTAGGCAAACTTTCTGTCTGGTGCATTTTGGCCTCTCACCTCTGCTGAAGCATTTGAGAAAAGTTTTTGGTGGTTTTGGAAAGAAATTTGTGTTAGTACCAGTGTGAGAAAGCCAGGAAACACATGTGCATCATCGACTGCCATGATATGATTATAGCTGTTAAAGTGGCGTTAAGCCCAATACAACCTACCAAAGCATTCAGATTTATCGAGTTCAAAATTTTGTCATGTTATAAAGGGTTAAAAGATTAGTTGATGATGATTTGTAATCAAGACTGCTTGTATTTCAGGTTTGGTACCAGGATCTCCTGCAGGGGGGCCTAGGCCAATGGGTTTCCCACCTAGATTTGGCTTTAATCCAAACATGCCTCCCCCAGGATTCAGGATGCCACCCCCAGGGTTCCCCCCACATATGAGACCATTAAGAATGCCTGCTATGGCACCACCATCTGAAGACAAAAATGAAGATTCACCAAACAAAGAACCTCCACCAAGAGAGATGATATGGCCGCCTGACAGCAATGAGAAAGATGAAGATGATATGGATGAAGAAGATCAGGATGCAGAGAAGGAAAAAGACTTTAACAAACCTGAGAGTGATGAACCACCCCAGGGATTTGTGCCCCCAAATGATCAGCCTCCATTTGGCATGATGGGTCCAGTGCCACCTGGTGGATTTCCTCCAGGCCCACCCCATGCATGGCCTATGGGCCTTGGTATGAGACCACCAGGCCCCAGACCTATGAGATTTCCAGCAGGAATGCCACCAGATATGTTTAATGGTCCAAGAGGTCCAATGATGGGTGGTCCAATGGGGCCCCCCTTCATGGGAATGGGTCCAGGATTTCCAAGATTTCCTCCAGGGATGGGCCCTGGTCCACGGCCTGGACCAGTGTCTCTTCTAGACTTGGACATTAAGCCACCTCCAAGATTCAGTGAAGAGAACAAAGAGAAAGATGACAATGACTCTGCAGAAGAGCAAGAACCAGGATTTGAAAATGAAGAAGAGCCCAATGAAGAAGGACAGTTACAAGAAGAAGAGGCTGAAGATCCTGGAAGTTCCTATCCTTTTGGTGCATGGCAGTCTGTATCATCACCATCAAAACAAAGTAACTATAACAATGAGGAGGCGGAAGAAGGTAATGAAGATAGGGAAGAAAGAGACCGACACAGATCCTGGGACGAGGAAGGCAGTAGAAATAGAAGGGATTATGATAGGAGGGACAGGGATAGGGACAGGGGTGACAGGGGTGACAGAAGTCACAGGGATAGAGGGGACAGGGGTGGCTGGGATAGGGGGGACAGAGACCGGGACAGGAATCGTGATAGGGATAGAGACTGGGGCAGGGATAGGGACAGGGATAGAGATAGGGAATGGCGAAGAAGGGATGACAGGAGAGATAGGGACAGAGATAGGGGGAGGGATAGAGATGGTCATCGACGTCAGAGAAAAAGCAGATGGGGAGATCCAATAGAAAATACTGATGATTCCCAGCCACCTGTGTTGGAAAGAGAAGGTTTTCCAGAGATCACAAGAGAAGACAATTTTGATAATATGAAAGAACCAGATTTATCACAGGAATATGGTGGTGAAGATATGTCTGGCAATGTAAATAATAGTGAATTCAATCCATATGATGGTGATTCTAATCGTCAGTTAATAGAAAATGACAACAATAATGCAGATTTTATGAATCAAACAGATGGCGATCAATATGAAGGGAATATGAATGGTGAAAATACCAGTGAAAATCAACACGACTCTGAACCTCCTAATTTAGAGCAAGAAAAGACAAATCTAGAAACAACTACTTCTACAAATGGACCAGACAGTGTAAAACATATGCCTGCTGTTATATCAAATAAGTTAGATGTGATACCAGACTTAGGTATAGGAAATACCGATGGCTCTCAGGATAATAGTGAGAAAACAGAACCTAATGATAGAGAATATGAGGAAGGAGAACTAGATAGCTAATGAAACTCTTTGATAGATTTACAGTGAAATCAAGGTTTTTTGGACAGGGGATAAATTTTTATATAGTGGTTAGGTAAAATATCAGCTGAAATTAACTTGTATTTTAATAGTGCTGCAGCAGATTTGCTTGCCCACATCAGCAATAGGAACTGCTGCTGAACTATTTTTGAGCAAGAAATTAACAATTATTTAGGTTATAAAGACTCCTCACTGGATTAATACATGCTTTTATTTTTGGTTCAAAATATTTCATCACAAGTTTCAGATTATTTTCCTATCAATATCTACAATGTTGCCATAATTTCAATCTCCTAATCAGTTATCAGTATCAAGACGTTTAGCCCGTTGTCATTATATGCCACACTGAGAAAACATCTTGTAACTTTGGAAATCAGTTTAACTCTTTACCACACAATCCCAACTTAATGACCCTGAGAAAAAAGAGCCTTTTGAAAACATTATGGGAAAAGGAGAAAATGCTGGTAACCAGCATTTTATCCTTTTCCCTCATTGTTTTCTATCCTGCTGGACACAAATTTCACTTTCTGACTTTGGTTAATTTTGTCATCTGCAAATGCTTTCATTTCGGACCAGTCTAGAGTTTTGTTGTTTGGTAAAGTGTTAACCCATTACCACACAATCCCTACTTTTGACGACCTTGAGAAAGAAGCCTTTAGAAAACATTGTGGGAAAAGGAGAAAATGCTGGTAACCAGCATTTTCTCCTTTTCCCACAATGTTTTCTACCCTTCACTAAACAAATTTCAAATTTTCAGTCACTTTTATTTTCTCGTCTGCAGGTGCTTTCGATTTAGACAAGCCTTAAATATTGTTGTTTGGTAAAGAGTTAAAGATAACACGATTTTTTTTTTTCTGCAATGCTAAACTGTACACTGTTTCAGTGATTAAGTGAATGTATTCATCATCCATTCAACATATCATTCGGATTTAGATTTTAAGACCTATCACTTTCATGGGTAGAGTCATTTTATGCATTGTATTCCAGTTCAGAAAAAAATATGAATTTCAAATAGTTGGTGAATCAGACACCTGGTGTTCAGCCAGATTGCTTTGGTGTAAGAATGTTGTTAAAATTTATAACTGCCATGTAGTTGCTGGCTTTTAAGCTGGGAAGCAGTGTGGGCAAGGGAACAAGTGCTTGATACAATCAATTGCTCCTTTTCTCACACAGGTTTCCAGATTCAAACAAAGACTTTTCACCTTTGAGGTACCTTATAATATTTGCATGTACAGTGCTCTCAATAAGGGACCATTTCAGGAATTTTTGTAATTCCATGTTCAAATTTCAGGAATTTTTTTTTAAAAATCAGGAATTTTTTTCCACATCGGTCAATGTGGTCTTGAGCTTAGATTTATTTTGATTGTGTTGCTGAATGGCTAACCATATATTGTGGTTACTGTAAAGTTTTATCTAGGAAGACATGTCCTTAGAATAACCATAAAATGGGGGTAAAAAGGAAATAAGAATTACCTCCCTTTTCTGAAAAAAGAACAAATATCGACAAATATCTTCAAGATAGACATCAAATAAATTTCTGGTCCATCAGAAATGTGCAAAAATATTATACCAGTATAAATCGTTATTTATCAATTAATAAGAAATTTCATTCCATTTTGCGCTAGAAGTGTTGGGATGGTAATAACTGAAGAATTATAACCATATCCATGTTTTATAATTGTTAAAATGACGTGAACATTGCACTAAGGCCTGTTTCTTGCGTCATTTGTTTCAAACCAAGTGACCATGCGAAACCATCCATCTTGTATTTTGATGTGCATGAATTTCTTTCAGTTTCCTAATGGATTATGGAAGACACGTATTTCAGACAGACGTGAATTCCTTCGTAACGACGATCAAGTCGCACAATGATTCTTTCAAAAAAAAAAACTCCTTAAGTACGCTGCAGAATTCCCGAAAGAAATGCGTAACGAAACTATAAGCTGCTGATTTTTTAAAGAGTCGGACAAATAATTAGTAGATCTATTAGATCTACCCGATTATTTGAATTTCTTTCATGTTGCATTTTTGCAAACAAACAACATTCCCCGATCTTCGATTGCATGCCTCTATTAATTGCATTTGTCCATTAATTTCTATCCCTGCAGTCAAATTAAAGACGATTGATTACTAAGCGATCTTAAATTGATGGACCAATTAAACACGTACCATATTCCGGTCATAAATTGGATAAACAATCGCATATGTGTAATTGTCATCTGTACACCGTAATCTGGATCACCAAGAGGCTTTTACATGGCTATAGAGGCTCTTTGTAAAGCGCCTTCCTTACACTGAATGGACGTTATCGAAGTTTTCCACACGCATCAAACCCTTTGTGCATTAAAAAAAAAACGTCCGGGTTGAAATTCTCGGACGTTTCTGTCATAATATGGACGTTAAAAAAACGTCGGACTTGGAAAATGCCGACGTTTTTTCTAAATATTTGGACGTAATACACGTCAACGTCCGCTTATTGAGAGCACTGCATGTACATCAAAAAGCAGCACATGAAAATTCAATCGATATAGGGAAAAATGGGGCTAACTGAAAACTGATAAGTGGCCAACTGAACACTGAGCTCTGCCTTTAGGGAGAAAAATGTTAGGTATGGAAGTCTGTCCCTCTACACACAAGCTTTTTTACCCCACATACTCTGGTATTTTCTCCCTGTCCCTTTTCATAGGAAAGAACTTTAATTGAAATTGTCAGAAAATTGCATGTCAGATTGTAGGTTTAAATTCAATGTACTTATTAACAGCATTGCAGCAAAATGAGAAATTGCAGATGTTAGTTATTTAACACTTAATTTATTTCAAAATTTTCCTCATGCAGTCATGCAATTCAAAAGATCAGTTCTGTATTGGGGTAGAAAACAGTGGGAAAAAAGGAATAATGCTGGAAACCAACATGTTCCCCTTTTCTCACAATGTTTGTTAGCGTCTCCAAGACCTATCCCATTATTTGGGCAAAATGATGTAGTTTCCAGCAAATTTTAATTTGAAACTAAAATTTTGTTGCTCGGGAAAGAGTTAAGCTGTAAGTTATAGTCAACATATGGTCCATGCTTTGTGAAAAGGGGACTTAATGCATCTGTGAAAAATATCGACCCAGGTCAATCTGTGCAGGCTGACCTGGGCTGAAATTTCGATATCGGTCAATTTTCTGTATATACAAGGACCATACTACATTGTGATCCATTTAATTGTTTGACAAAATGGATTTTAGAACTGCATAATAATATGATGACTTACTTGGTACACTGCATCAGGGAGATGCATTAAGCCACTTTTTACTTGCGGTTATTTTTTATATTTTATGTCAAAGGACAATCAGTTTGGTAAACCCTTTCCTACACAACAAATTTTAGACACTTCCAAATTGATAGTATCTGCAGGCAACAAACCTGACAGTGGCACAGATGAAGTGTAGTTTTATGACCGGGTAAGAAACATGGTGGGGAAAGAAGAAAATGCTGGTTACCAGCATTTTCTCTGTTTCTCACTGTGTTTTCAAAAAGGCCTCTTCTTCGGGATCTTGAAGAAAAGAGATTGTTTGGTAAAAGGTTAAAGATATTAGCTATGCTTTGGCAAAAGAGGGTTTAATGTATCTTTTGGATGAATTACACAAAGCTAGACATCTCATTATGGATCCACAAAATCAGCTTACTCTAATAATCAACTGATGTTGCAGGTACTACGGTCCTTAGACATGCCTGATATATAGCAAGTCTATAGTGTTTGTAGATGCATTATATCCCCTTTTCACATAGCGTGGCCTATATTTCAGTAAATATCATCCATGCACTATCAAACAAAATTTATAGAAACTGTTGTAAACAGTGTGTCTTCACTTGATGCAGAATCTAGAGTTCATCATCAATTTTTACATCCTGCCTCTCTAAATGTTGAAAAAATTATGTATAATTATGTTTTTATGCATGAGAAAGAAAGAGTTGAAAAAGGTCTAATCTCCTGGATTTAAAGGACAGGAGAGAAAAAAATAAAAATAATGTGAAAAATGAAAAGTGTGTCTTAACTTTGAATTTGGAAAACTGTTCTTTTGTCATATGAAAAGTAGTGTTTGTTTTTGTGAATTAGATTGATTTCATTTAGAAAAGGAAATGTAAGAATGACAGACATTTGCTTGCTTTGTAATTATAGGGTTTTTTTTTTTTCCAAAATTTCTACATGTTTTTCACATAAGTTGGTTCTGTCAACAAGTGTAGGTATTCAGTTGATATGTAAATCTTTCCTGTATAAGACTTTATATGAATTAACCCTTTACTCCATAGGTACTCATTTCTACGCATTGCTTGTAGGAGCCTTTGGAAAACATTGTGACAAAAGATGAAATTGCTTGTGACAAGCAATTTCACCTTTTGTCACAAATGTTTTCTATGCTATCAAAAGGTGTCATATACACATAAGAAAGAGCTTCATCCTTGCTGTTATTTCGGGTCAATTAGAGATACCATAGAAATGCCTTACAGGGTAAAGGGTTAAGGTACATATTCAGGTTTGTTTCTTTTTATAAAGATGGTGTTGGGCAACCTTCAAGGATGAACCTGTTCCTCAATTAACTCTTTATCAAACGTAAAATATTTGGACTGAACCAAATTCAAAGCATTCTATATATGATGATTCCTGACTTTGATAGAGTAGCAAATATTGTGGGAAAAGGAGAAAATGCTATTTTCTCATTTTCCCACGATCTTTTCTACAGACTTCTTTCTCAGGGTTGTTAAAAGTCAGGATTCTGTGGTAAAGAATTAAAGATAAACAACTTCTTTGCAACAATGGTTGCATTTCCCTCCCTGTGACAGCATTTCATTAATCATTACAATAATAAGAATTTGTATAAATGCTAATAGAGACACATATTGAAGTGGATTTATTTAAAATGAAAAGAGGAAAGATAAAAATCTGATAGTTTGGGAGGTGATGATGATTGCACATCCAATTCGCACCACCATGTGCACCAGAAATCTTTTGCTGATGGCAAAACATGCTGCTGATTGTAGGTCAACACTGTTTGCTGCTTGGGTCTAAACTAGACAAAAAAATATCCTGATCTCAGCACAACTATATTTTTAGATATTGAATAAAAGACAGATTGATTTTATTGACGTTGAAACTTAATAGAACCAGAAATATCATCAGATGGTACTCTATGGTATTGATTGGCAAACATACATGTATAATGTGTAACCGTCATCCATCAACAAGTTTCCTGAAGAGTTCAGCCAACTTACCAAGCAGTAATGAGGGGATGTATGCCAGCACTGTTTCTCCAGTTTTGCATTGTTTCAACAAGAAAGCCTTGCCTAAGTCAGCGGACTTGCCCTTGGGTTACATGTCCGCAAACCATGATTATTAAAATAGCCTTATTAACACTTACGGATTTCCTGATTTACAAAACACAAATTTGATAGCAAAATCCCACAGAGAATGGTGCTGTTAAAACAGTCGATTAACATGAACATAATGGAAAAAAATAGCCATACTCTGTGAAATTGATCATGAGAAATATTTTAAAAGAAAGCAAACAATTATACCATCTCCTGAAACAGCATGTAGCATGCAGCTTTGAAAACATAAGAATTTGAGAGACAGTGAACACAAGATGAATATATCAATGCATGTGAAAACATTGTGGCAAAAGTGCTTCACTGCAAGATAACAAAAACTAATTGATATCCCAGTTATTATAGAAAAAGTTTTCACTGCCACAGAAAGGTAGGTTAAATGCTGTGACTGATACAACGAAGGCACTGGAATTTTCGCCAGCAGGCCACCATGAAACTGAAGCTCAGGTAGGCATTGTGCAAGCATGTTAAAACTAAAAATGCTCTGGTTGTTGACATTGCAGATCAAGATCAGAATGTACTGTCTTAAATTTTGTTAAGTATATGAAATATTTTATGGGAAACCGGAGTTTAAGAAAATTACAAACCTGCATGAGCCATATGCTGGCAAAAAGGGGTTTGATGCATTCCCATGATGCATTGGATCAAGGTAGTCATCACGCAATTATTGATGCATAAAATCTTGTCTGAAAACCAGCTGAATCTTGAAGTTAACTCATTACCACACGAGAAAATTTTGGACTGGTCCAAATTGAAAGCATTTGCAGACGACAAAATAAAGGTGACTGAAAAATAGAAATTTGTTCTGGGAAGGGTAGAAAACACTGTGGGAAAAGGAGAAAATGCTGGTTACCAGCATTTTCTCCTTTTCCCACAGTGTTTTCAAAAGGCTTCTTTCTCAGGGGCGTCAAAAGTAGGGATTGAGTGGTAATGGGTTAAAAGGTCTTTTGACATGCAGAAGATTTACCAAAAGCAGAAAATTATACTATTACTGAACTACAATAATTTTTGCTGCATATCTGAAAGAAAGCATATACTGGACACATTTCCCTTTTGTCACATTTTTTAACCCAAATTCTCTGATTTTGAGTAGTTGCATGTACTACATCAACAGGGTTTAATGATTTTCTAGACAGTATCTAAGTGGTGTAAAAGGTATATTGGCATCTTCTATTTTTAATATACCAAATAACAAAATTCTAGACTAGAACAAATTCTAAGCATAAGCAGACAACATATTGAATGTGGCTAAAATGCCGATTTCTCTGTGTGATGGGGTAGAAAAGGGGGGGGGGGGGAATGGGCTTCCTCCCAAGGGTCGATAAAACTCGGGATTGTGTGGTAAAGAGTTAAATGGCCCCTTGCTTTTATGACTAGATAGCTGCAGTGCTATCCTCTTCTTCGCTGGTATATTATCTCTATATTGGGCAAAATCAACCTACATTCAGAAAAAAGGTTCATTCTGAAGCCTCTAAGTTGGGGAGGAGACCATGAATAAAATAAGGTAGTAGTGGCATGTAATTGATCTAGACACTTTCAGAGGGGAAACCTCCATCCCCTCCCTTGCCAGAAAATGTGATTTTTATGGTAGACAAGTATGGCTATTTGGCCATTCTTTGGTTAGCACAACTTTGACACTTGGCTGGTAGAAATCCGACATTGCCTGCCCTTGATCTGTGATTTCAACCAAAGCATTAATTTTTAGTTTTAAAGATCACACTGTCATGTTATCCATTTCCCCTGGTTAAGTTTTGGTCTCAAAATTTAAAACCCAAACCTATAGATGGCGCTTTTGTGTCTAAATTGATATATGGTTACTTTTACGTGCTGAAGAAAGACTCTATAAATAGATAAATCATCTTTGCATAAGAAAGATTTGTGTATGTAAATTTACAGAT
Organism: Tridacna crocea; assembly: GCA_943736015.1. Classification (NCBI taxonomy): domain Eukaryota; kingdom Metazoa; phylum Mollusca; class Bivalvia; order Cardiida; family Cardiidae; genus Tridacna; species Tridacna crocea. Next base: position 48,213,060 of record OX031060.1, read on the forward strand.
TAATTTGGTAGTGGACTTGTCAAAATGTTGTAAATTGCATACCCAAGACTTGCTGCACCTATGGATCTGTCAGATTGAGATTTATACAATCCCAAACAGAATTCAGTTTAGTTACCTTTGCATGCAAAGAGTTAAATGTTGGTTCTTGAATTTCAAGACGTCTTCCTGAAATAAATTTACGGCAGATGCCCGAGATATGAAGAAGAAGGTAAATATAAAGAATTAGATATATGGAATGATCTAGTCTTGGGGATCTAAATGATGTGTCTGATGCAGGTCTTCTCTACCTACTTGAATTTCCTAATGACATTATTTTTTAAGATTGTAGCCTAATCTCAGGCTACAATGATTTTGATCAACTTTTGATAGATGCACTGAACAATTTTTGGTTGGGCATTAACTGTTAAGGAACTGTCTTCCCGTGGACTTTGACATTTTTTTCATACGGCCCTTAACATTCTGTAACTTGGTCACAAACCCCTCAACTACAATTGCCATCATTGACCAGAAACTGATTGAAATATTTGGATAATCTGCTTTAAATTGTGCAAGAATTACCCTCTTAACCCTTTACCCCTTAAGGCATTTCTATGGTATCTCTAACTGATCCTAAATAACAGCAAGGATGAAGCTGTTTCTTATGTGTATATGACACCTTTTGATAGCATAGAAAACATTGTGGAAAAAGGTGAAATTGCTCGTCACGAGCAATTTCACCTTTTCCCACAATGTTTTCCAAAGGCTCCTACGAGCAATGCGTAGAAATGAGTTTATAGAGTAAAGGGTTAAACACACACACTTTTCCAACTAGTGCACATCCTAAATCACTACCAAAGCACTTGGCCACAGTACCAAGTCATTTTTGGTAACTGAACTAGTTTCAAGGAAATGCATTGTTATTTGCAAGGTTCATGTAAAAGTCAACTGTGTTTAGATGCTAATTCCTTCAAAAGCTCATGTTGGCCCAGTAGCCATGTCATCTGAAACCAAAGGTCAGTCTGAATGTCATTCTAAAGGTTTGCAAAGAATTGATTTATTGTAAAGAACATTTCAGTAATTGACTTTCTTCTGTTGAAAGGTCATTGAATGTTGTTTATAGTCGAGATATTTTGTTAGGGTATTTGTAAACATCTCCAATGTGTTCTGCTTTGATTTCCAAGTTCATTTCAAAGCTTTTTACTCACTATGATAATAAATCATCTAGTCCTTAAATCTCTAGGCCTGATTAAAAAAGTAACTTCAATGGGCAGAATAGATACAAAAAAGACTGTACATGCTATCTTCATGACTAGACCTGCATTGTCAAAAAATGTTTATACATATTCTTGCCAAACTAAAGATATGAACCATGCTTATGCAAAAGTGGAGTTAACCCTTTACCCCATGAGGCATTTCTATGTTATCTCTAATTGACCCTATAATTAACAGGAAGGATGAAGCTGTTTCTTATGTGTATATGACACCTTTTGATAGCATAGAAAACATTGTGACAAAAGGTGAAATTGCTCGTCACAAGCAATTTCACCATTTGCCACAAAGTTTTCCAAAGGCTCCTACAAACAATGTGTAGAAATGAGTATCTATGGAGTAAAAGGTTAAAACTTCTCCTGCCTGCATTTTACCAAGTAAGTCTTCACATATTTCTAAAAACAAAAAATCTGTCTTGCCCAACAACTGAGTGAATCATGAGCTGTAAGGAATAAAGAAAATATATTTCATTTAGAAGTCAGAACAGCAGAAGAATACCTTAACATATTGTATAAACCATCTTTGGTCAATCAGATTGCCCTTTATTTTTAGTGTTTGCCTTTAAAATCCAATTGTCTACCACTTTCAGTCAGCTCTTAGCAGATAACAAAACTTAAGCTTTGTCTAAATTGAAGCATAATATGCAAGCAACAGATTTGAAAATACACAAAACTTGAAATTTTTCTTCCAAGTTTTTTAGAGGTTTCTTGCTCCAGGTCATCACAAACAGGGATTATGTGGTAACGGGCTAAACATGATCCTGATTTTTAAAAACTATGAAGAAAAGGGGGTTTTCCACCCTCCCCTTAATGAATTTTAATTTTTGAGTTGCCTTTGTCTTCTGCGGATGCTTTGACTTCGGACTTGTGAAAAATTTTGTCCTTTGGTAAAGAGTTAAATATTGTGACTAAATTACATTACGATAAGTGTACTCTTTTGAAGGCTGTGGTTGCCCAGATTCATTACATGGTGCATTTTTGGCAATGTGGTATTACACGTACTTCAAATCACTCTGCAGACCCTTTCGAAAACTACTTGATAGTGTTTAGCCGATACACCAAAATCATTTCAGATGGGTCCTGGTTTAACCATTTCGTCTTTCCCACTTTGTTCTGTAGTTTTTCAAAGAAAACAGTAATATTTGAGACATATGAAATAAGTTTGCAAATGGTTCAAGAATGGGTACAACTAAAGGTTCAAGAATGGGTACAACTGAAGTAAAGCATTAAATCTTTACTATGCTATCCCGACTTTTAATGACCTTGAGAAAGAAGCCTTTGGAAGGCATTGTGGGAAAAGGAGAAAACAGTGGTTAACAGCATTTCCTCCTTTTCCCACAATGCTTTCTACCCTACCTATAACAAATTTCAATTTTTGAGCCATTTTTTTTATCATGTAAAAATGCTTTCAATTTGGACAATTCTACAATTTTATTGTTTGGCAAAGAGATGAGGCATTGATAGATCCAGGGCAGTTGTGGGATACATACGAGTACTGTACTGTAGTGACTTTCCTTTTGCATGTATTTCATAATTATGAGCCCCATGGGGAAATTTGGTACTAAACGAGACCAAAGGTCGAGCAAGATGTTAAACGTTCCTTGTGCAGGGAGATGCAAACACAACTGCTAGGAAAGTTGCTACAGAATAATATTTTTTTTATTATATACTTACACTTTGCCAGAGCTCCAGATAAGAAGGAGTGATGGTATTCTAAATCCATTATATCTCTTCCAAACCCTATGTTGTGGGAACTCAAGTAGAATCGTCTCGATGAGACGATTCTAATGAGTACCCATAACAAAGGGTTTAGTGTAGAATAATGAATATTTTCAAATTTGAAATCAAAATCATTCCCTTTATCAGGAGCTCTGCTTTTCAATGGAAAAAAAATATTGCAGTTGTTGATATTTAATTCAAAAGCAGAAAGTGACATAAATTATGGTATAGTGGCCAGTATGGCAGATGAATATTACAACGTTAAATTTTGACCAATAAAATTGCAAATGGTAACATAACTATACTACTTGTGACTTACATCATTATGACAGCATCATGCCGTGTTTGTTGTATAGATACAGATTCTTTTTCTGTCCTGTGTGATTATTTTATCTGCGCATGAAGCAAAAGCATAAAAATGGTTGGTGAATATTGGCTCTGAGAAGGGAGCCCTTTTTACCATCACTGTAGACTTTCTGATTTGCAGCATGAACACTTAAAAATTTGTTTAAAAAACATGTGAAAATTGGTTTATTCCAAAATTACTTCACCCTTTTAACCTTTTACCACACAGGCCCAAGTTCTGTCAAACCTGACAAAGCTTTGGAAAAAATTGTTGGAAAGAGAGAAAATGCTGGTCACCAGTAAATTTTTCTTTTCCCAAATTGTTTCCCTCCTGCAAAAGACAAATTCTGAGTAACATTTTCTTTGTTGTATGTAAAAATTCCTGTGGTTGTTAGAAGTTAGCGGATTTGTTCTTCATGTAAAATTTGATTCAGAGGAGAAAGCACCAAATAAAGCTAAACTTTTTTACCTCTTTTTCACGTATCAAAAGTCTAGCTTAGTGCAAATTCAGAGCATTTGCAAACATATACTAAAAACTTTATCTTTCAATTGATAGAAAACTTTGTCAGTAATAAGGACAGTGCTGGTTACTTGCATTTTCTTGTTTTTCCACAATGTTTTCAAAAGGCCTATTTCCAAGAGTTGTTAAAGCTTGGAATTGTGTGTTAACTCTTTACCACACAATCCCGACTTTTAACGACCCTGAGAAAGAAAAGCCTTTGAAAACATTGTAGGAAAGGGAGAAAATGCTGGTAACCAGCATTTTCTCCTTTTCCCACAATGTTTTCTACCCTTTCCAAATCAAAATTCAAATTTTGATACTTATTTATTTTGTTGTCTGCAAATGCTTTCAGTTTGGACTGGTCCAAAATTTTGTCGTTTGGTAAAGAGTTAACCCTTTACCACACAATCCCGAGTTAACGACCCTGAGATAGAAGGCTTTTGAAAACATTGTGAGAATAGGAGAAAATGCTGGTAACCAGCATTTTCTCCTTTTCCCACAATGTTTTCTAACCTGCTGGAAACAAATTTCAATTTTTTAGTTAATGTTTATTTTGTCATCTGCAAATGCTTCAATTTGGACCAGTCTAAAATTTTCCTATCTGGTAAAGGGTTAAAGTATCACTGGTGTGCATATTGTCTTCAAATTTCCCTGTAATAAGTAGCTTTCTCTTGGGGGAACAAATAAGGTTTTCATTTTTTCACAAAATGTTATTAACTTTTCCAGTTATATGGATGACTTATATTTTAGGTAGAGATGTTGTTTTTGCTTGCACAGATTTTCTCTTGTGTTTTATATTGGAATGCATGTGATTATATTGTTTTGTTTATTGCTAAAAATGTTTAATTTGTTCATATTTGTTTTGAATGCTGTACATAATAATGTTAATGCAATTTATCCCAGAGTTGGTTCGTATTTGTGGAATTGATGTGTTTTGGTCCAATCTGATGCATCCAAATCTATCAGAAAACAAGATTTTAGCTATATCTTAACTCTTTACCACACAATCACGATTTTAGCGACCTTGAGAAAGAAGCCTTTTGAAAACTTTGTGGGAAAAGGAGAAAATGCTGGTTACCAGCATTTTCTCCTCCTCCCACAATGTTTTCTACCCTTCCCAAAACAAATTTCAACTTTAGAGCAACATTTATTTTGTTATCAGCAAGTGCTTTCAATTTGGACAAGTCTACAGTTTTTTTGTTTGGTAAAGGGTTAACTGAAAGCAAATGCAGACTGGAGATAAAATGTAACTGAAAATTACAAATTTTTATTTTTCAAGCATTATGGGGACAGGAGAAAATATTATTCTTGACCCTATACAGTCACTAGTATTTAGGACCCCCAGAGAGGCAGCCTTTGAAAATATTGTGAGAAAAGCAGAAAATGCTGGAGACCAGGGTTTTCTCTTTATCCCACGATATTTGTTAACTTTGTACAAATCGAACTTTTCAAGTCATACTTATTTAGTGGTCTGCAAATGCTTTCAATTTGGATCAGTCTCAAACTTTTTGTTGTGGTACAAGGTTATGAACATGGGACAGCTTAGATCTTTGTTAGACTACATTGTACAAAAAAAAAGAAAAACTTAAAAATTTCCTTGTTAAGCCTTTACACTAATTCCAAGTTTTAAGGACCCTTGGAAATGGACATTTTGAAAACATTGTAGGAAAAGGAGAAAATGCTGGTAACCAGCATTTTCTCCTTTTTCTACAATGTTTTCTGCCCTTTCACAGACAAATTCCATTTCTTGAGTCATTTTGATTTGTTGTTTGCAAATGCTTTCAGTTTGGACAAGTCTAGAATTTTGTTGTTTCTGAAGTTATGTGGAGGTTTGATCACTGAAAACGTTCACTCAATTTGTTAAAGTGTTGTATTAGTATGATAAATCTTATAGAATCATTGTCATGTTATAGAAATGTGAATAAACTTGTAATTCACATGTTTATATCAATATGATTATGGCAATTATTATGCAGAGGTTTAGATGTGTCACAGTATTCTTGCTTCAAATCTATTATTCCCTAAAACCTATATTGTGGGTACTCAAAGTGAATATTTCATGGAGTCTATTCAAATGGGTACCAAAAACATTGAATTTAGTGAACTTCTTATTAGCCCAATAGCTCTGAAATAATGAATTGGACCTTTTAGGTCAAGAAAAAGTAGTCCTGATATTTTTATTATAGGTTGTTTTTGTCTGATCATTTAAGCCTTTACCACACAATCCCAACTTACAACAACCCTGAGAAAGAAGCCCATGGAAAAAACTGTGGGAAAAGGAGAAAATGCTGGTAGCCAGCATTTTCTCCTTTTCCCTCAATATTTTCTAGCTTATCAAAGTCAGACATCATCATTTTGATAAGATTTAATTTGTTGTCTGCAGATACTTCTGAATTTGGCCCTGGCCAAAAGTTTGTCATTTGGTAAAGAGATAATAAAGTAGTGAACTTAGTAGATTTAAGACCAGACTGCAGTTTAAGTGCAATCTGATCTTGATCTGTATTATAAAAAAACACACACAAAATTTAAGACTGTTCCAAGCGTTTTCGGGGTTACATAAAATTCTCTGTTTCATGATCTATCCCATTACCTAAAGCTCTGATAAAATATATATTGAAATGATTGTTGCACATGAAATCTGTAAAATGTACATATAAATGACCTTTGATTGTGTAAATAAACAGATCTGTGAATACAGTATGCCGTTTGAGTTTTGATTTGTAATTGTGGGTGGTGGGGGGGTGGGGAAAGAGAGGGAGGTAAACCCTTTTCCACACTATGACTAGAAAGAAGCCTTTTGAAACATTGTAGAAAAAGAAGAAAATGCTGGTAACCAGCATTTTCTCCTTTTCCTGTAATGTTTTCTGCCTTTTCAAAGCCAAATTCAATCATTTGAAGCGTTCTTATGTTGATGGCTGCAACCTCTTTCTATTTGGTAAATATTTAAGCCATTACCACACAATCCCTACTTTTGACGCCCCCGAGAAAGAAGCCTTTTGAAAACACTGGGGGAAAAGGAGAAAATGCTGGTAACCAGCATTTTCTCCTTTTCCCACAGTGTTTTCTAACCTTCCCAGAACAAATTTCAATTTTTCAGTCACCTTTATTTTCTCGTCTGCAAATGCTTTCAATTTGGACTAGTCCAAATTTTTCTCGTGTGGTAATGGGTTAATTTACTATATGCTTCCTCACAGGCACGGCATCATATCTGGCTGGAGATAGTCTTGTGAAAATATAATCTTGAATCATCTGTACCATAACTTATGTCATTGTCTGGTTGATAAGTACATGTATCTTGAACATTTATTTTGGTGACTGTGAAGGGCGCCTACCACAGTGATGCTAGAAGATTAAAAAAATCTGGTTTAGCTCTTTACCACACGAGAAAATGTTAGACCGGTCCAAATTAAAAGCATTTGCAGACGACAAAATAAAGGTGACTGAAAAATTGAAATTTGTTCTGGGAAGGGTAGAAAACACTGTGGGAAAAGGTGAAAATGCTGGTTACCAGCATTTTCTCCTTTTCCCACAGTGTTTTCAAAAGGCTTCTTTCTCAGGGGCGTCAAAAGTTGGGATTGTGTGGCAATGGGTTTAAAAAAAAAGTAAATAATAACGGAAATACGTGACCAGTACATGACACGGACTCGGGGCCCTTTGCTAGCAGAGCGAGAGCTCTACCTCTGAGCTACGCATTCTGTTGAATTGACAAGTGAACACTTGGTACATTTTTGTGAAAGGAAGCGGGAAAAAACAAATCTTGGAAAGTTGTTGGTTAGTCCATATTCATAAAAACCGAATCGGAATATTTGCCTTGTTAATATCTTGGACAAGTTCTAAATTAGTCATATAGACAAATCTTTATTTTTGACCAATCAAAAAACACTGTTTATTCATTCCATATCAAACCAAAATGTAGGTCTAAAGCCTGCGCATTTAGCTTCGCCAAAAAGTAAAGACGTGAACACAGCTTGTATATTCATTTTTTTGAGGCCATCAAGACCGCGAATAGCTTGGATAAAAGCTTTGAGAAAGGGTCTAGAGATCAGAAATAAACAGTTCAATTAAGATCCACTTTTCTGGTGATGCGATAAATTTGTCTAATTTAAGCGCCAATGTACCGCGTGCAAATCCAATTTGCAGCATGACATTCGGTACCAGATAAAATGTTACACAGATGTGAACATGTGAAGGAATTCTTGGCTAGGTGCACTGGCCAATGCAAAATATCAGAAGCACAAATATAAACAGCCAGCCTCTTCAAATATGTTGTTGCAATTTTTTCTGATTCTTTTACCAAACAATTTCGAGTTGTAACGGCCTTACATAATGAAGCCTGAGAAAGCATTATGGGGGAATTGAAAAAAAAAAATTATGCTGATAATCAACTTTTTTCCATGTGTTTTTTTTTTATTACCTTTTCACAATAATATATTTATAAGTATTCCGCTTCATTAAAAGAATGCGTAGCTCGGTGGTAGAGCACCTGCTTTGAATGCTTTATGAACTGAGTTCGAATCTCGCGAGTTCCACATTTTTTTTCCTCCTTGTTTGTGATACTTTTTAACCAGATTTTTGTGTTGTTGTTGTCTCGAAATATTAGTAGTTTCAATTTGACAGGTTAATTTTTTGTCGACTGGTAACACCGAAGTTCTCGTTAGCTTGCCATAAAAACTGAGAAAATTGGAATATATAATTATATAACGGAGCCGTACAAATCGATGAAAGAAAGGAAACACGTGAAAAGATGAATTGTCACGCCCTTGTAACTGAAATCATTAATGCAACAGACTGTAAACGCAAGAGTTGCAAGTCCAAATCGTCTTTAAAACCAACAACTTAGAACTACTTTTCCACAGTGTTTTCTATCCTTTTAAAGATAAACCTATTCGTGCATTCTAGTTTATCGTTTTCTAAAGGACAAGTTTAAAAACAAAATTGTCGTCTGGAAAAACCGCTGGCAATATGAATGAAAGGACTTGCTTTGTGGTTGGTAAAGCAAGATCAGAGACATTTGCAAAGGTGCACTGTTTGTTCTGATATTCACGCCTCATATTATAAATAAATAGAGTGAAAGACAACAGACAAAAACAATTACATGACTATTTGTCAAAGAAATCCTCTTAAATTTTACCTAGGGTACGATAATTGAGGGGCCGAACAGCTTTCACAAAAAAATTCTTGATTTAGACCACAAAAAACAAGCCACCAGAAAAGGGGACCGAAAATTTAACTCATTATTTCGACTATTTTAAATCACTTTCGGAGCCAAAAAAGCTTGCTGTGTTATCCAGAGCAACTCCAATTAACTGTTGGCAGCATAAAAATACAGAAATTGCATCTCGTGTGCTTGCAAATTGAGATTTTTCCATGTGGTCCCTTTTTTCGTGCTGCAAAAGTTTTTCTTCAATATGGCCGTCTATCGGCCAAAACTTTCGCAGCACCTTAAAAGGGGTACTTTCCTTGTCGCGCATCCGTGTAACTTTTTATTTGGTACCTTTTGTCATGTTGCGGCTGAATTTGCACGCGCTATAAGGGCGCCTTAGGATATATTTATACCGCCACGCCATAAAGGGGGGGGGGTCTAAATCGAACTTCTCGTGCAAATCCATTTGCGGCATAACAATAGGTATCCGGCAAAAAATGATACGGATGCGCGACAAAGAAACTCCCCCTTTTAAGGTGCAGCGAAATTTTTGGCCGATAGACGGCCATACTGAAGAAAAACTTTTGCAGCACGAAAAAAGGGACCACATGGAAAAATCTCAATTAGAAAGGAAACAAGATGCAATTCCTGTAATTTCATGCTGCCAAAAGTTAATTGGAGTTGCTCTTGATTACACAGCGAGCTTTTTTGGCTCCAAAAATGATATAAAGTAGTCGAAATAAAGAGTTGAACTTTTGGTCCCCTTTTCTGGTGGCTTGTTTTTTGTAGTCGAACTCGATAATTTTTTTTGAGAGAGCTGTTCGGCGCCTTAATTATCGTACCCTAGGTAAAATTTAAGAGGATTTCTTTGACCAATGGCCCTGTCAATGTTTTTTTTTAATGTTGTCTTTCACTCTATTTATTTAAAATATGTGGCGTGAATATCAGTACAAACAGTGCACCTTTGCAAATGTTTCTGATCTTGCTTTACCAATCACAAAGCACATCTTTTCACACTACCAGCTGTTTTTCCAGACGACAATTTTCTTTTTAAACATGTCCATTAGAAAACGATTAACTAGATGGCACGAATAGGTTTATCTTTCAAAGGGTAGAAAACATTGTGGAAAAATAGTTCTAAGTTGTTGCTTTTTTTACAATGATTTTGACTTGCAACTCTTGCGTTTACAGTCTGTGGCAATAATTATTCGGCTGAACTCCTTCAATGGCGACGAAACGCCTTTTCTACAAGGTATTTCAGTTACAAGAGCGTGACAATTCATCTTTTCATGTGTTTCCTTTGTTTCACTGATTTGTATGGCCCCGATATATTATTCAAATTTTCACTATTCTTATGGCAAGCTAACAAGGAGTTCGGTGTACTAAATCATTTACCAGTCGAGAAAAAAATCAACCTGTCCAAATTGAAAGTATTTCGAGACAACAACAACAACAACAGCACACAAATCTGGTTAAAGATGTCACAGACAAGGAGGGGAAAAAAAATATGAACCCTGCAGGACTCGAACTCGGTACCTTTTGTGTTTAGGGCGAGTGATCTACCACTGAGCTACGCATTCCATTAAAAAAAACTGAAACACTTATTAATATATTTTTTGTGAAAGGGTAATTAAGCCCTAGGCAGCTAAGCGCCAGTTATCGACCTTTTGTGGACAGTATAGATTAAGATCAGACTGCACAGACCGTGCAGTCTGATCTTATAACTACGCTTTCAGGTTAGAAGATCTCCAAAAATGTAGCAGTTAAGTAGCATTATTCTGGGGTTTAGTGTCGGCTTAACCCTTTCACAAACAATCCCTGGTTTTTACGGGTCAGGAAAAGAAGCCTTTTGAAAACATTGTGGGAAAAGGAGAAAATGCTGGTAACCAGCATTTTCTCCTTTTCCCACAATGTTTTCTACCCTATCATATAGAAAAATCATCTTTTTAGCAAATGTTGATTTGTCATCTGCAAAATGCTTTCAATTTGGTCTGGTCCAAAAGTTGTCGTTTAAGTTATTTAGCAGGATCAGGGTTATTGAAAAAAAAAAACATGGAAAGATGTTGATTATCGGCATCTTTTCATTTCCCCCATTATGCTTTCTCAGGCCTTGTCATGTGAGGCTGTTACACCTCGGAATTGTTTGGTAAAAGAATCAGTAAAAAAAATGCAATAACACATTTGAAGAGACAGGTTGTTTATATTTGTGCTTCAGATATTTTGCATTGGCCAGTGCACCTATCCAAGAATTCCTTCACATGTTGGCAAAATTCGGTTTTATCGTTAAAGAAATTGAGTGCGACATGGTTCATTCGTGTCTCATTGGTGAACTTTGTGTCGACTTTGTCGAAATTTAGCAATTGGTATAGAGAATGAAAGGTCTGAGCGTCTGCTAGAAAAACAGCCAACAGTGTGAATGAAATGAAGTGCTTTTTGACAGGTAAAATCGACATCAGAAACATTTGCAAAGGAGCATTGGTTATACTGATGAAAATACTCATATCCTAAATAAAATCGAAAAGCACACTTTCTATGAAAAAAAAAAAAACTTTAAGAGGGCCGTTTGGTTTATAAAAACTCTTTTATTTTACCTATGGTACGATAATTGAGGGGCCGAACAGCTTTCACAAAAAAATTCTTCATTTCGACCACAAAAAACAAGCCATCAGAAAAGGGGACCGAAAGTTTAACTCATTATTTCGACTACTTTATATCATTTTCGGAGCCAAACAAGCTTGCTGTGTAATCAAGAGCAACTCCAATTAACTTTTGGCAGCATGAAATTACAAGAATTGCATCTCGTGTGCTTGCAAATTGAGATTTTTCCATGTGGTCCCTCTTTTCGTGCTGCAAAAGTTTTTCTTCAGTATGGCCGTCTATCGGCCAAAACTTTCGCAGCACCTTAAAAGGAGTATTCTCCTTGTCGCGCATCCGTATCTTTTTTTGCCGGATACCTATTGTTATGTTGCAACTGGATTTTGCACGAGAAGTTCGATTTAGGCTTTCCCCCTTTAATGGGGAGGAAGGATAATTATATCCTAAAGCGCCCGTGTAGCTCGTGCAAATCCAGTCGCGACACGACAAAAGGTACCCAATAAAAAGTTACACGGATGCGCGACAAGAAAACTACCCCTTTTAAGATGCTACGAAAGTTTTGGCCGATAGACGGCCATATTGAAGAAAAACTTTTGCAGCACGAAAAAAGGGACCACATGGAAAAATCTCAAATTGCAAGCACACAAGATGCAATTCCTGTATTTTCATGCTGCCAACAGTTAATTCGAGTTGCTCTGGATAACACAGCAAGCTTTTTTGGCTCCGAAAGTGATTTAAAATAGTCGAAATAGAGAGTTAAACTTTCGGCCCCCTTTTCTGGTGGCTTGTTTTTTGTAGTCGAAATCAAGATTTTTTTTTGTGAGAGCTGTTCGGCCCCTCAATTATCGTACCCTAGGTAAAATTTAAGAGGATTTCCGCGACAAATGGACCTGTATTTTTTTTGTCTGTTGTCTTTCACTCTGTTTATCTAAAATACGAGTCGTGAATATCAGTACAAACAGTTCACCTTTGCAAATGTTTCTGATCTTGCTTTACCAATCACAAAGCACATCTTTTCATTCACACTGCCAGCTGTTTTTCCAGACGAAAATTTTCTTTTTAAATTTGTCAATTAGAAAACTACTAATTAGACGGCACGAATAGGTTTATCTTTCAAAGGATAGAAAGCATTGTGGAAAAGTAGATATTGTTGGTTTTTATAACAATTTCGACTTGCAACTCTTACGTTTACAATCTGTTGCAAAAATGATTCGGCTGAACTCCTTTTATGGCGCTGCTATTTTTTTTCCCCCAACTTAAACAATTGGATGTGTTTGTATGCTTGATTCCTTTCTTGCCTTTTCTACACGGTATTTCGGGTACAAGAGCATGACAATTCATCTTTTCACGTATTTCCTTTGTTTCACTGATTTTTATGACCCCGATATATAATTCCAATTTTCATGGTTTTTATGGCAAGCTAATGAGGACTTCGGTGTACTAAATCCTTTACCCGTCAACAAAAAATAAATAACCTATCCAAACTGAAAGTATTTCGAGACAACAACGCAAAAATTTGGTTAAAAAATGTCTTAAACAAGGAGGTAAAAACAAATATATATGAGACCTGCAGGACACGAACTCGGTACTTATTCCATGCAGGGCGAGAGCTCTACCTCTGTGCTACGCACTCCGTTGCACACTCTGGAAACACTTATTAATATATTTTTGTGAAAGGGTAATTTAAAGAAAAAAAAAACACACACACAGTGTGTGAAAGATGTTATCAGCGTCTTTTCATTTTCCCATAATCCTTTCTCAGGCCTCATTATGTAAGGCTGTTACAACTCAGAATTATTTGGTAGAAGAATCAGTAAAAAATTGCAATAACACATTTGAAGAGGCGGTTTGTTTATATTTGTGCTTCAGATATTTTGCATTGGCCAGTGCACCTATCCAAGAATTCCTTTACATGTAGGCAAAATTCGGTTTTAGGCCTATCGTTAACTTAAAGAAATACAGTGCGACATGATTCATTCGTGTCTCATTGGATAACTTTGTGTCGACTTTGTCGACATTTAGCCATTGGTATAATGAAAAGTCTGCTAGAAAAACAGCTGGCAGATTGAAAATAATGACGTGCATTGTGATTGGTAAATCAACATCAGAAACATTGCTAGTTGAGGTTTTTCCCTGTGGTCACTCTTCTCGTGTTGCAAGTTTCTCTTCATTATGGGCGGCTATCGGCCAAAGCTTTCGCATTATATCATGCAGTTTCCTTATGTCATTCAAAAAAGTCTCAATATCTGGAACAAAACTGTCTTCAATCAGACTCTATGAAAAAAAAAACTTATATATAGAATATTCTCCTCTTCTCTCTCTCTCTCTCTCTCTTGAAGACTGCTATACCATGCAAGTTCAATAAGGGGATGGCCGAATCTAAGTTGCGAGAACTTGTGGCCAAACCCTTTTGTCTTATTTGTTCTGTATGTATGTTTTCTATGTAAGAATTTGTAAATAATGACAATAAAATATGGCTTAAACTTAAATTTTCGCAGCATCATAAAAAGCGGGTATTATCCTTGTCGCGCATCTGTGAAACTTTTTATCGGGTACCTAATGTCATGCTGCAAACTGGATTAAAATTGGAAATTTTTCACATGAAGAACTCGAATTTCCCACTTATTGTCCGTCTTTGGTGTTTCAAAAGTATTCTATACTTCAGCAAACTTATAACAGTCGAGGCATCAGAAAAGCAGGCCTGTATAGCTAGCCCTAAATAAAGCAGACGCAAAAGGAGGCAATATCCGAGGCGTGTAATGCAGAGATGGGTAGGCTTTATTAGTAGGGTCTTGATGGCATAAAAAAATGAATTATACAAGCTCTGTTGTCGCCTTTATTTTTTGGTGTACCTATATATGCGCTGGCTTTAGACCTACTTTTTTGGTTTGATATAGGGTGAATAAACAGTGTTCTGTGATTGGTCAATAATAAAGGTGTGTCTATATAACCCAATTTAGAACTTGTCCAAGATATTAACAAGGCAAACATTCTGACTCGTTTTTTAGGAGTATGTGATAACCAACAATTTTCCATGTTTTTTTCCTCTACAGGTACCAAATACACTAGGTGTTCATCATTCAATTCAATGGAATGCGTAGTTTTGTGGTAGAGCACTCGCTCTGAAAGCAAAGGGTCCCGAGTGCGAGTCCTGTACTGCTCACATAATTATTTCTTTTATGATTTTTGACATTTTTTTAAAAAGTTTTTTTAATCATCTAGAATCACTTTCAATTTGGCCACGTTGAATTCTTTGTCTACCGGTAAAAGATTTAGAACATCAAACTTTTCTTTGGATTGTCACAAAAATAGAATCATATATTGAGGGCAACCAAGCCTGTAAAACAAAGCGGAAATCTTAAGTTTTCGACTTGATTATCAGGGCTGCTCTTTCGTATAAACCATTGTTGGTGGACTTGGAGCCGTAACACCAGGAGAGTCTGTCTCGTCGATTATCCAGACTCGACTTTGAATTTGATTTGCCAACGCATCTTGACCATATTTCACCAGTATCTGTATGTAAGCTCGATATGGGTTGTAGGTACACGTTAAACTGGCTTTGTTTTGAAGTGTCTCTTCACTTGTAGAATACAATGCCTGTAAAAACAAGTTGGCAGGTCCAACAGGTTCCATTCTTAATGCAGTACCATCAGCCTTCTCCACCTTCAATTTCACATAAATATGAGAATTTTAGATCGTAATAATCACAAGAATTTTGCAAATGAATCCTTAACTCGAACGGACTGTCATCCGACACCCGAGATAATGGTCAAACTTCTTCATAATAAACGTCGTTCATGCTGGTTCGAGTCGGTGGCAAACCCAAGCAAGTTCAGAAAGAAGTCCTTCTTTAACTGGGTTCTGACATTGTTAATTTATTTCGAAAATGTCGCACGATCGTTTAGTGCTGGTTTTCTCTTGTATTTCCTTTTGACAGGTCACGATGATTTACCTGCAACGTATTGTCTTTTTTCACGTTTAATTTTTTGCGATCATTTCGTTTCCTTTTGGTTCCTCTTTTTCAACGGTTCTTGCCAATCTGACGCATATCTTCAACTGCAGATAGATTTATATCCCGTCATTCTAGTTCCGACTTTGCTCGAGCCGTTGTTTGTTCTGCCAGTAAAACTGTATTGACCGGATATTGCTTGTCGTCACGTCTTTTTGTGCGGTCAACTAGTATCATTTGTAATCTACCAGCGCCTGATTGATTCAAGGATGTATGACCGGAGTTGATAGCATCAAAGACATCGACCCATTTTTGCGGATTAGGAACGTATAATTTCATCGTATTTTTTTTTTTTTACAAAAATGGATATGGTTTAAAAGGAAGTGTTAAGCGCACTGGTTCAATTAACTG
This sequence comes from Tridacna crocea, assembly GCA_943736015.1. NCBI lineage: Eukaryota > Metazoa > Mollusca > Bivalvia > Cardiida > Cardiidae > Tridacna > Tridacna crocea. The sequence continues at coordinate 48,228,971 of OX031060.1, forward strand.
TGTCACGTGTTCATCGCCATGGAGACTGGTGTTATATGCTATTTACTGAGCTACTGGGCTTGGTGAACTGGATTTACCCTTTACCACACAATTCTGAGGACAGATTGCTGTCGACAACATTGAGGGAAAAGTTGTCGTAAGGATGTCTTTACCCATTACCACACAATCCCTACTTTTGACGACCCTGAGAAAGAAGCCTTTAAAAAACATCGCGGGAAAAGGAGAAAATGCTGGTGACCAGCATTTTCTCCTTTTCCCACAATGTTTTCTACTCTTCACAAAACAAATTTCAAATTTTCTTTTATTTTGTCGTCTGCAAATGCTGTTAGGATGCGTCTTAAACTCCAAACGTCTTAACCAAATTGAAAGCATTTGCACTAACCTAAGTTTATACATGTGCTTCCTGGCTTTCACTAGTACTAGGCAGGGGCTCTGCAATTGATCTTAACCCTTTCCCAAACGACAAAGTTTAGACTCTTCCAAACCAAAAGAGATTGGAGACAACAATTCTAGATTTGGAGAAAATGCCTGAAAGTCCTCAAAAAGGGTAGAAAACACTGTGGGAAAAGGAGAAATTGCTAGTTACGAGTAATTTCTCCTTTTCCCACAGTGTTTTCAAAAGACTCTTACTGCAGACACCTAAAAATCAGGGCTTGTTTGGGAAAGGGTTAAATACGTCACCGAAGGACATGCTGTAGTAGAGACAGTCTACGCTCGCTGACATGGGTTGGAAATTTTTTCGCAATCTGTAAATTTTCTGCATTTCCACAAGACCGTTCTACCTCATGAATCAGTCAGTTGTTAGGCAAGTGGATTTTATGGATCCGTGTTCATGTGATTATTTGCATGGTATAGTGAATCACAGAGATGCATTAACCCTTTACTCCATAGATACTTTTTTCTACGCATTGCTTGTAGGAGCCTTTGGAAAACATTGTGGCAAAAGGGGAAATTGCTCGTGACAAGCAATTTCACCTTTTGCCACAATGTTTTCTGTGCTATCAAAAGGTGTCATATACACATAAGAAACGACTTCATCCTTGCTCTTATTTAGGGTCAATTAGAGATACCATAGAAATGCCTTGTGGGGTAAAGGGTTAACTCTTAACCAAATGACAAATTTTTTGACTGGACCAAATTCAAAGCATCTGCAGACAACAAATTAAATCTTGTTAACTCACTACCAAACGGCAAAAATTTAAGTTTGTCCAAATCAAAAGCATTTGCAGAAGAGAAGATAAAAGTGAATGAAAATTTAAAATTTGTTTTGTGAAGGGTAGAAAACATTGTGGGAAAAGGGGGGAATGCTGGCACCAGCATGTTCCCCTATTCCCACAATATTTTCTAAAGGCTTCTTCCTCAGAGTCATCAAAAGTAGGGATTGTGTGGTAATGGGCTAATATGAGGATTTTTGTCTATGATAGGATAGAAATTATTGTGGGAAAAGGAGAAAATGCCGGTTACCAGAATTTTCTCCTTTTCCCTAAATGTTTTCTAAAGGTTTCTTTCTAAGGGTTCTTAAAGTCGGGATTGTATGGTAAAGAGTTTATCCCTTTTTTTTAATCAGAACGAGGCTTATATTAACCCATTACCAAACGACAATATTTTAGAATGGTCCAAATTGAAAGCATTTGCAGACAACAAAATAAAAGTGACTGAAAATTTGAAATTTGTTTTGTGAAGGGTAGAAAACATTGTGGGAAAAGGAGAAAATGCTGGTTACCAGCATTTTCTCCTTTTCCCACAATGTTTTCTAAAGGCTTATTTCACAGGGGCATCAAAAGTAGGGATTGTGTGGTAATGGGTTAAGTCATGCTTTATGAAAAGGAGGCTTAATGTATCTGCAGAAAGCAATCACCCAGGTCAACCTGCGCAGTGCATGCAGGCTGACCTAGGCCGAAACTCTTCGCTCATGGTCAGTTTTCTGTATGTTCAAGGACCAGTCTACCCCAAGATTAAGTCTGTTTTTCAAAAGAGTGGCCATTATGGATCTGTGATAATGTGATAGTTTGACTGGTATCATACATCACGGAGATGCATTAAGCCCCTTTTTGCCAGGGCATGGCTTATATTTAGGATGGTTAATAAAAGTAGCCCCCAGCACATGAATACAGAGAACCAGTTTTTCTTTGGTCTTTGGATAAAAGAAATCAAGCATTGATTTATTTTATTGTTAAAAGTAATAGTGTATGTATATTATAATATTTAGGATTATCTATTAAAATCGCATGATAACATGATAGGCTAAAGGTCTATAAATAGCAGTATATCTATGATATCTTTATAATCTTTCCTTTAATATTCACACATTCCATGAGAATAAGCTCTTTCGCCCCATTACCCTATTGACTTTTTACAAACTACAACTTTTTAGACTTGTCCAAATTCAATGCATTTCCAGACAACACAATGTGACTCTCTTTCTTGGTCCATTAACCTTTTACCACACAATCACGCTTTTTAACGACCCTGTAGAAGAGGCCTTTTGAAAACATTGTGGGAAAAGGAGAAAATACTGGTAATCAGCATTTTCTCTTTTTCCCACAAAGTTTTCTACCCTATCACTATGAAATTGTCATCTGCAAATGCTTTCAATTTGGATGGGTATTAAATTTTGCCTTGTGGTAAAATATTTTTGAAATAACACACACACAGAGGGAAAAAAATCTGTATCTGCACACTATGCAATACAGTCCCAAATATGGTACGGTGACTTATCTCATGCAGAGACTAAACATTCGTTGAGTTGTGATTTGATTGGTCCAGGTGTTATGTTCTAATATTCATATGCCGCTCATAAAATTAGAATTATTATTATTCACACTACTAATTGTCTCATTTTGTTTGTTTTAGTAAATATAATGTCAGTAAATGCAAAATCTTGTTGTTCAAAGTTATAGCTATATAATAAAAAAAATATTATGTTGTAGTAACTATTTAGGTCACTTTAATTTACTTCTCAGCGTGTAAGAAAAAATTTATAGACCTTCAGTCTACTCCAATATTAAATTTTCTCATGCTGCTCGAATGTCAAACAAGTATCGGGAAAGTTACTACAACATAATATTCTGTACATGGTCCGCATCATGCAAAAAAAAGGTGCTTTCAGACATTTGCGTAGTTTCGTCCTGGCTCAGCCTGCGCAAATTGCACGGGCTTACCCGAAACATTTTCCGTTTCACGTAATTTTCTCCTTTGCGCATGTCTATTGAAGAACTTATGAAGTCGTTAATTGTCATCTCGGATTAGTCTGCTCGAACTGTGATATAACATATTACACAAATATCAGAATGCCCCTTTGTGCATGTCATGAGCCATATAATGTCGATGACATTTACCCTTAACTGGACGACAAAGTTTACAATTAATCCAATTCGAAAGCAGTTGCAGACCACAAAATAACTGTAACTGGAAGACTGAAATTTTTTGAGGGAAGGATAGAAAATACTGTGGGAAAAGGAGAAGATGCTGGTTACTAGTATTTTTCCTTATCCCACAACGCTCTGAAAAGGCTTCTTTCTCTGGTCATTATAAGTCAGGATTGTGTGGTAAAGGGTTAACACACAATAAGTATCATAATCTGAGGACAGGTTTTTTTTTTGTTTTTTTTTTAGACAAGTCCAAATTGAAAGCATTTGCAGACAACAGAATAAATACAGTTCAATAACTGACATTTGTTTTTGGGAAGGATAGAAAACATTGTGGGAACAGGAGAAAATGCTAGTTACCAGCATTTTCTGTTCCTGCAATGTTTTCTATAGGCTTCTTTTAGGGTAGGTAAAAGTCGTGACTGTGGTAAAGAGTCAATCCTTTAGCAAATGACAAATCTTTGACTCTTCCAAATCCAATCATCTGCAGACGATGAATTCAAAAATCAATTGTAATGAGACAGAAGTCTCTAGAGAGGGTAGAAAACATTGTAGGAAAAAGAGAAAATACTGGTTTCCAACATTTTCACATTTTTCCCACAGTGTTTTTAAAAACCCTTTCCAGCAGAGGAGAAATTGTTGGCCAGATAGCAGCAATTTCTTCTTTCCCTACAACTTTTAAACATGACTTGTTTTCATACATGATATCCATATTCAAGCAGATTGTCCATGCTCTATAGTCTATAAGGATGTTTTCAAGAGTGTTGATGCAAATGGATATAAGGGGAAAATGAGTAAACTTTCTTTGATTCTCCACTCTCTTCGTCTCTCTCTCCTCCTTCAAAGCTATGATTCTGATGATCTGATAAAATAAACCTATAAGATCACAAAATAGTCCATTTTCATTGCCAACAATTTAGGATGGCAATCACGTCTGTCATATCAACAGCATTTGAGCCTTGTTTGGTGGCAGATGGTCTGAACTGTTACTATATGGTGCTCCATAGTTTAATGGATTTTGAAAACAAATTCTCTTGGTAATAAAATCTTTCTCCCTCACTTGGATTTATGGCAGGATGTTCTGCAAATATCTGTAAGGTTGGGTTCAACTTCCATGAGGTAGCATCATAGCTGTAAATGAATGTTCTTCCCAGTTGAATAAATCTGGCTTCCAGCTCGATTAGATTACACTATTTTGTGTGTCGGCATGTTCTTTTCAACTCTATAATGCTGGTTTCCCACTTATGTAGATAACACTGTTCGACTCAAACCTCAGAGGAATGTACCCATCAATGTTACAGCCTGTTACACAAGGCTCATCATCTGTAATCAAATTAGCAATGATGCAAATATATAGAGGATATTTGTTTTTTTCAGTGTAAGATCGAAATTTATTTCATCAAGTGGACACCGGTAATATTTTCACGAGTGGTGCAGCTACAAGTGAAAATATTACCAATGGTGTTCACGAGATGAAATAAATTTCGATCTTTCACCAAAAAAAATAAATATTCTATTTATTTTATGCTTTTAATCCTTTCTGGGAGAAGCTTTATCAAAATTCAGTACAGTTCTTTTCCCTTATTCCCTGTGGTGTACCCCTCCCGCATAGCAAGGTTACGTCAAGCGCGTGAAATGTAAGGTATATGACGTCATATTTCCCATCTGGTTGTTAGGCACGCGCAATTTACCTAGGCAACAAGAACATGAAAATTGGTATTTTCACTGGTGGTACCAGTGTAAGATCGAAAAATATTTTCACTGCTATTTCTCAATATCCTACCGGAAAGCATGAAATAAAACTATTATATAATCCTTTAACTCATTACCAAATGAGAAAATTTTAGGTTTGTCCAAAATGGAAGCATTTGCAGATGACAAAATAAAAGTGATTGAAAATTTGAAATTTGTTTTTCAAAGGGTAGAAAACATTTTGGGAAAAGGAGAAAATGCTGGTTACCAGCATTTTCTCCTTTTTCCACAATGTTTCTAAAGGCTTCTTTCACCAGGTCGTCAAAAGTAGGGATTGTGTGGTAATGGGTTAATAAAGAATTAATGATCCCAAATGTTACTCTATGGAAAACGGTTTTTTAAAAAAAAAATTGGGGAAAAACAGAAAAATGCTGGTTATCAGCATTTCATTTTTCCACAACATTTTCTATCTTTTCACTGGCAAATCCCATCATTTTCTCCACATCTAATCTGTTGATCTGAAGCTTACTACACAATCCCAGATTTTCACAATCCTGAGAAAGAAGCCTTTTAAAAAAATTGTTGGAAAAGGAGAAAATGCTGGTCACCAGCATTTTCTCCTTTTCCAACAATGTTTTCTACCCTTCCTAAAACAAATCTCAATTTTTTAGTCCAATTTATGTTGTTGTCTGTAAGTGCTTTCAATTTGGACAAGTCTAGAATTTTGTTGTCTGGTTAAGAGTTAACAGGTGCAAAAGTTTGTAGTCAGGTCAAGATCAAAACTTATTTTATTTTTACAAATGTATATCTGCCAGTAGGGTTACCACCTGTCATCAACTGTTGATAATTATGAAGTATCTTTTACAGGAAAAAATACTGAAATCAGAAAATGCTGACGACAATTTCTCTGCACTATAAAGAAAGAATTAGTCAAACAAGATGTGTCAAAGAGAAGTAATTGATCCCCATTGATAGCAACTTTTTCCTACAGCTGTGCAATTATAAACACTTCTGACCTTGCCCTGGCCTTGACTTTTGACCTACGAGCTATGGATAAGATTCTTGTGCGCCACACATTAGTTATACAAGGTGATGATTCTGAAAAGTTATGCTACAGTTCACTCATAACTGAAAAAAGTAAAAGGCAGGGCACAAACACTACCACCAAAGACCTTGATGTGACCTCGACATTTAACCTATGACCATGACATCTGCATGACACACTGTCAAAATAAAATTGCTCATTTTGCATTGAAATTTATTCATGACTGAACAAGACTTTTGCAAAGTGGCACATATACTGTGAGGCCAAAGGGGCTTGTCAGAGAAATGGTTAAAATCTAGAAGGCTTTAGTTACCCTTATTCGTAATGTTTCATCAGACAGGACAGTGTAATTTAAAGATCATGTACCATGTTTTGTACAATCTGATCTTATCTACACTAGCCACAAAAGGAACCATAGTTATGAAAATATGAAACCTTGTGCTTATTTATCCAAGATATTTAAATTTCTTTTGAAACAATAGAACATGCAATGACATCCATACCTATATAAATTTCTACCGTCTCCAAACTAAATGCCTGTTTTATCTGTTCTAACTGCAGACGCCCTCCATCCAGCAGAAATTTTCTTCTGATCTCCACACCATCCTTACATCGAAATATAACATGAACAACATCTGAAATAAGAAATATGCTGTGAGGTCTCAGAGCATCTTTTCACTGCCTCAGTGTTTTGAGAAATACATGTTTAGGTCTAACTTGAACGCAATACCTCACTCCACCTTTTTGACCCATTACCACATAATCCCTACTTTTGACGCCCCCGAGAAAGAAGCCTTTTGAAAACACTGTGGGAAAAGAAGAAAATGCTGGTTACCAGCATTTTCTCCTTTTCCCACAGTGTTTTCTACCCTTCCCAGAACAAATTTAAATTTTTCAGTCACCTTTGTTTTGTCGTCTGCAAATGCTTTCAATTTGGACCAGTCTAAATTCTTCTTGTGTGGTAATGGGTTAAATCTTGCAGGTCATTCTTTTGGAAATATTGTTTTCATTGTGAACAATTTCTCTCTTTGCTACTATAGCTTCAGAAATCTATGCATTAAACCATAATTCCTTTTTGGTAATCCATAATTCATGTTGATGTTAAAAAGCTGCCTGTTACTAATTTTTCAGAATGTGATGTAGGGCACCAGTCTAGGGAAGTATTCAACTGCATTCCAATCTGTATCAACCCATTACCACACAATCCCGACTTTTAACGACCCTCAGAAAGAAGCCTTTTGAAAACATTGTGGGAAAAGGAGAAAATGCTGGTAACCAGCATTTTCTCCTTTTCCCACAATGTTTTCTACCCTGCTGGAAACAAATTTCTTTTCTTGAGTTATGTTTGATTCGTCGTCTGCAAATACTTTCAATTTGGACCAGTCTAAAATTTTATCGTTTGGTAAAGAGCTAAATCTTTACCTGGTATCAAAATCTCAAAGTGGTCCTAATTGCAATTTAATGTTACTCAACCCTTTACCAAACAATCCCTAGTTTTCACAGCCCTGAGACAGAAGCCTTTTGAAAGCATTTTGGGAAAAGGAGAAAATGCTGGTAACCAGCATTATCTACTTTTCCCACAATATTTTCAACCTGGCTGGAATCAAATTTCAATTTTGTCGTCTGCAAGTGCTTTCAATTTGGATCATTCTAAAACTTTGTTGTTTGGTAAAGAGTTTTACAAGAAATATGTCTTTCAAAGAGTCGAAGGCAATGTGAGACAAGGGAAAATGCCAGTGACCAGCATTTTCTCCTCTTCCCATTATGCTGTCAAAAGCTGTTTCCTTAACCCATTACCACACAATCCCTACTTTTGACGCCCCTGAGAAAGAAGTCTTTAGAAAACATTGTGGGAAAAGGAGAAAATGCTGGTAACCAGCATTTTCTCCTTTTCCCACAATGTTTTCTACCCTTCACAAAACAAATTTCAAATTTTCAGTCACTTTTATTTTGTCGTCTGCAAATGCTTTCAATTTGGACCAGTCTAAAATATTGTCATTTGGTAATGGGTTAAAGTTAATAAAAAGTCAGGATTTGACAGATACCTGTAGGTAAAGGTTTTTTCCTGCACTTTTTGGGCATTCAAAATTTACTTGCTTACAACATGTGCTTGCTTAATACAGGTACATTACAAGAGCATCCTCTTGAAACTCAGAAAGGAATTGCAATATCAAGGCTGATATAAATGAGCTAGTTCTACCATTGCCATAAAAAAATTGTCAGAACAGCTAAAAAAAAAAATAGTGGTAATTGGTTAGATCACCAAGCTTTAACGGCTCACCTGGTTTATTGACGGAGTGATAACGAGAAGGTAGAACACAAACAGACTGATCAACACGCTGACTTAATGCACTCATCTGTGCCTGTAACTTGGAGATCTTGTCATTCTGAAAATCAAACAACATACTAGTAATTGGCCTGCTAGGTATTTGGTAATTTGCATAAAACATTGTCTCGTATCAGCCTGTGCAATCCACGCAGGCTATATCCGAGACAGCATATTATGACTGTTAGTTTTTGTTCGGCAGTAGACCTTCGCAAAACAGAAAATCACATACAACCGGAAAGTATCATTTCAGATTAGTCTGCACAGACTGCCTAGGCTGATCCGAGATAACACTTTACACAAATGTCCCAATGCCCCTTTTCGCATGTTGCAGGCAATATATCTGTCAGTGACACCCATTACTGTAATAGACCTGGGTTCTAACATTTGGAAAGTAACTATTTACATGTTAAACTGTAATGTTTGTATCAAATAACAATTATTTGCTTTTTACCATGTATATTAATTAAATAAAATTATTTTAAGGAAAATGATTATTTAGCATTAAATAATTAAGCATTAAATAATTATTAGCACTAAATTAACATTAAATAATTATTTAACACTAAATAATTATTTAGCATAAATCTATGATTAGACTTAAGTTTTAACCCTCCACCAAATGACAGAACTTTCGACTGACCAACGCTAAAAGCTATTTAACCCTTTACCACGTGACAAAATTTTAGACTGGTCCAAAATGAAAGAACTTCAAAATAATTCTTGCTTAAATGTTAAGATTTGGGATAAAAAAAAAAAACCCAAAACACTTGGGAAATGAATAAATGCTGGTCTCCAGCATTTCCTCCTTTTCCCATTATGTTTTTAAAAGGCTTTTTCCTCAGGGTGGTTAAAAATTTGGGAGTGTGTGGTAAAGGGTTAAGACAAAAAAAAACAAAATATATGATTCAAAAATAGAAAATCACTTCTGGAAAGGAAGCAATCTTTGTGAAAAAAGAAAAAAATCCTTTTCAATGGGTCAATTCTAATGAATACTCTCAAATCTAAAGCTAAAGAGAAGATCTAAGGAAACATTAACCCTTTACCAAACAATCCCTGATTTTAACAACTCTCAGATAGAAGCCTTTTGAAAGCATTGTGGGAAAAAGAGAAAATGCTTGTAACCAGCATTCTCTCCTTTTCCCACAATGTTTTCTATCCTGCTGGAAACAATTTTCAAATTTTCAGTCACTTTTATTTTGCTGTCTGCAAATGCTTTCGATTTGGACAAGCCTAAAATTTTGTCATTTGGTAATGAGTTAATCTCTAAATGTGATAAACTTACCTGTTCTTTCAGTAATCTATCTATATCCTCCAATGACTCCAAGGACAGACTGTGTTTGTCAACATTCTGTAATGGTCTAGCTTCACTAAACTGTTCACTGCCATCTTTAGTTGAGGTCACACTGTTTTCAGCAGCTTCTGATTGAATTTTGGCACTGGCTGCTTTTTCATTCAAATATCTGTGAATATTAGCCTCTGGCAATTCTGCAGTTTCCTGAAAGTTTCTGTTGTCATATGCTTTGAAATTTCTTGTCTGAGTATCAAAGTTTGCTCTATGAATTTCCAATACTCGACTAGAATCAGTCTCATCTAGATCCACTATGCCATTTGTTAACACTTTATTCGTATCTTTGGATAAACTAAGAGTTATTTCCCTTGAAAACTCATCACTTATAGAGGTAACTGGTTCTAACTTGAGATCTGTATTAGATTTTTCCTCAGAAGGGTGACTCTTTGAGGAATCAGATAACAACCTTCTCTGTCTTTCAAGTTTGGCTCTTTCCAATGACATATCAACAGAAGAATCTTCAGTTCTGCTAATGTGAGAATGAGTAACAGTATTTATTTCACTCACATTCTTACTAGCACTTGATAAACCTGCTCCAAGTTCAAGTGCAGAAGTATTACTAACTTTTGGTGGGGGAGGTTTTGGAGGAGCTATCCGAGGAGAAGCCTCGGAGGAATCACTCTGGTATTCCATCAATGGTTTCTGTGAGCTCTGACCTGATCCTGATATTTTCTCTCCCAAATCCTGTTGTCCTCGTACAGACTTTTTCTTCCTTACTGGTCTTTTGGGAGGATCTGACATGTGCCTTTCCTCTATAGAAACATGGTTACCATGGTGACCATTGGGTTTAACCTCAGACTGTGTCCTTTTTAAGTCTTCACTTGTATATTTAGTACCTGATTCCTGCCTTGCTGCTTTATTTTCTGTCTTCTCTTTGTTGTTGTTGCCATTTCTGTTAAGGTTATCTACACTCCTTGTGATATTGGTGTCAAAGTTGATGACCTTTTGTGTGATAAGGTCATAGTCGACACTGTTGTCATGATGACCATTAGCTGCCACAGATAAAGGTATGGATGGTGCACTCTTGGTATGTGTTAGAGGATTCTTTCCATAGCGACCTATTAAAATATCAGAATATTTTTGCTAGCAGCAAACCAGTTTTGAAATTTTTGGACAGCAATTGTGTTCAGTCACTACACTATTTGCTAGATCTCTAAGTTGTCCAAAGTATCCATGGTGCAAAACTTAACTCTTTACAACATGACAAAATTTTAAACTGGTTCAAATTAAAAGCATTTGCAAATGAGAAAATAAAGGTGACTGAAAAATTTAAATTTGTTCTGGGAAGGGTAGAAAACACTGTGGGAAAAGGAGAAAATGCTGGTTACCAGCATTTTCTCCTTTTCCTACAGTGTTTTCAAAAGGCTTCTTTCTCAGGGGCATCAAAAGTAGGGATTGTGTGGTAATGGGTTAAATGGAATATATGGCCTGAAACATGCAATAGGGGCATTTGGAAAATTGCGTATAGTGTCATCTCTGATCAGCCTGTGCAGACTGCTCGGGCTAATGCGATACGCTATTTTACAACATGTGATTGTCCAACAGTAGACTTTCACAAAACAGAAAATTACATAAGAACGGAAAGTGTTGTCTCGGATTAGCCTGTGCTGTCTGTGCAGACTGATCCAAGATGACACTTTACAGAAACATCGTAATGCCCTTTTTAGTGTCATGCAGGCCACAGTATGCATATATAAAAATCTCAAGAAGCAAGAAAAGCCTTTACTTACCCTGTTTGAGGTTAAAAAATTTTAGCACAGACTTCATGATCACAGTGTTTGTTGATGAAGGGAAAGCAGAATCAGACAACTCTTTCTTTCCTACCAATACAAGAACACCTGGTTCACTCCCTTGTTGCCCTCGAGGATAACAGGTTACACCTTTGGGTCGCTCATATTTGTCTAAACACTGCAAATTAGAATGTAACGTTTGGTTAGTAAAATAAGGCAAAAGCTTTCTTAAAGAAAATTGAATTGCCCTACTAATGTAGAAAGAAAAAAACTGCATCTTTTGTTACAAGCTAATAAATGACTTCTTTCTGTTGACAAGGTAACCAGTTACAGGCAGACATGCAAGAACTGCATCATATACCTACAATGACAGCAAGACAATGGAGAGAGTCTGCGAGAAAAACATATTTGTCAGTATGCATATAAACAGATGGACAGACAGACTGACAAACTGGCTGATTCCATGAAAGCCACTATTAAGCCAGGGTATCCTGAAAGCCACTATTAACCCTTTACCACATGACAAGATTTTAGACCTGTCCGAATTGAAAGCATTTGCTGGTGACAGTATCAATGTGGCTCAAATGAAATGAGTTTCTATGAGAGTAGAAAAATTTCTTTGACTGAGTAGAAAACATTGTGGGAAAAGGAGAAAATGCAGGTAACCAGATTTTTCTCCTTTTCCCACAATGTTTTCAAAAGCCTTCTCTTTCAGGGGTCTTAAAAGTCGTCATTGTGTGGTAAAGGGTTAAGGGTACTTGTTACAGGGCTGGCTGACTGGATTGGACTGGACTGACTAAGACTGGCTGGCTGGCTAATTAACTGACTGAGTGATCGATCAATCAACTGACTGATTGGCTGACTGACCAACCAATTGACTGACTGACCAACCATTTGACTAATTGATTTATCATAGGTGTTTAATGTCATTTTTAACATTATTTAAATTATGCTGTGCCAGGCAGTGCACCAATTTAAGCTTTACCCAAGTTTCTTTAACCATTAATTTGAACAACTTTCTTTCCAAGCCACTAGCTGCTTCTCTCATAACAGTCAAAATATGTTACAGAAAAATTATCAAATGTTGAATTGAAAAGTACAATTTTCTCATTTTCCAACAACTTTTTCTACCCTTGTTTAATTGAGAAAACAGATCTCAATTTCTGAGTCAATTATATTTTGTCCTTTGCAAATGCTTTCATTTCAATATGGGCAGGTCTACATATTTTGTCAAGTGGTAAAGAGTTGAATAAGGGTCTGCATGTGGTATAGTTCTCCTATGTGAATGAAATGGTCATGTTCAGCGAGTCATCCAAAGTTGCACTTGTCAGCCTCTCACATATTTTTTGGGCAGTATATATCCAAGGTTACAACACCAACACCTTCTCTGTACTGTCCCTGTTTAATCTACACTGTCTTTAACAAGACATGTCATCGAGAAGTGAATGATGGTCCAGGAAATAATAAAACCTTTTATAGTGCCCTGTGAACATGGACACCTATTTAGGAACGTACCTAATTATGCAGGAGACTGGTCTTTGGGCGTACACAAAACTGACCAACAGTGAAGTTTTGGCCCAGGTCTGCACAGGCTGACCTGGGTTAATACTTTTCACAAATGCATCAATCCCCCTTTTCACAGAGCAATGCACATATATTTTTGCACTTACAATTTCGAAACACTTGGATAGCTGTTCATTATCATAAGCAAACACTTGTAACAAAGGCTGTGTATTACTTCCAACAATTAGCAACTGTTCTTCAGCCTGAAAATAGAAATGTATAGTGGTATGACTGTTACTTTTCTTTATTCTATCTCAAGTTCCTCTTTATGAATCAGCAGAATATTGCAGTATTTTTAAGATATTTTGTTTAGTGAAATATATTTATGTTTAAAACATGGATTAACAAATAGTTTTCTTTGCCATTAACCCTTTACCAAACAACAAAATTTTAGACAGATCCAAATTCAAAGTACTTTCAGATGACAAAACAAATGTAACTCAAAAATTGAAATCTGTTTCAGCAGGATAGAAAACATTGTGGAAAAAGGAGAAAATGCTGGTTACCGGCATTTTCTCCTTTTCCCACAATGTTTTCAAAAGGCTTCTATTTCAGGGTCGTAAAAACCCGGGATTGTGTGGTAAAGGGCTAAGCTTGTGGTGTGCTTTGAAATCCTGCAAATTTATATACATATACTTCACATCTTTTGTCTCCACCGAAAAAAGGTAGACATTACAAGAAAATGGGTTATTTCATTTACTTTTTTAAAACTAAACAAGGGCTTTGGAATTCTTCTTCCATTCTTTGCTAACCCCTTAACCACACAATGACGATTTTTAACGACCCCATGGAAGAGGCCTTTTGAAAACTTTGTGGAGAAAGGAGAAAATGCTGGTAACCAGCATTTTCTCCTTTACCCACAAAGTTTTCTACTCTATCAAAAAATTGTATCATTTGAGCCAATGTGAAATTATCACCTACTAATGCTTTCCATTTGGATACGTCTAAAATTCTGCAGTGTGGTAAAGGGTTAAAATACTGAATGAACTTGGCTTATCAGTCTCACTGGAGAAAAAGCTACAGCATTTCAGTATCAGGGCTGTTTTGGCTCACAAAGAATGAGACCTTAACCCTTTACCAAATAATCCCTGGTTTTTACGGGTCTGGAATTGTAGCCTTTTGAAAACATGGTGGGAAAAGGAGAAAATGCTGGTAATCAGCATTTTCTCCTTTTCACACAATTTTTTCTACCCTATCATAGACAGAAATCATCTTTTCAGCAAGAGCTGAATTGTCGTCTGCAAATGCTTTCAATTTGGTATGGTCTAAAAGTTTGTCGTTTGGGAAAGGGTTAACTCTTTATCAAGTGTTAGATCAGTCCAAATTGAAAGCATTTGCAGATGACAAAATAGATTTGACTGAAAAATTGTGATTTGTTTTAGGAAGGACAGAAAACATTGAGGGGAAAATGAGGAAATGTTGTTTACCAACATTTTCTCTATTTTGGATAGATGTTTTCAAAAGGATGCCTTTTTCAGGATTGTTATACGTCTGGATTGGGTGGTAAAGGGTTAGGCAAAAGCCACTGAAATTGTCCTAGGAAGATGAGATTTATGCTAACTCTTTACCAAACAAAAAAGTTTTTGACTTGTCTAAATTGAAAGCATTTGCTTACAACATAATAAATGTGATATGAAAGTTGAAACTTTTTTTTAACCCTTTCCCAAACAATCCCTGGTTTTTACGGGCCTGGAATAGTAGCATTTTGAAAACATTGTGGGAAAAGGAGAAAATGCTGGTAACCAGCATTTCCTCCTTTTCCCACAATGTTTTCTACCCTATCATAGACAGAAATCATCTTTTCAGCAAGAGTTGAATTTTCGTCTGCAAATGCTTTCAATCTGGTTTAGTCCAAAAGTTTGTCATCTGGGAAAGGGTTAAAAGGACAGAAAAGATTGTGAGAAAAGGATAAAATGCTGGTTACCAGCATTTTCTCCAAAATGTTTTCAGAACCTTTCTTTCTCAGGGTCATCAAAAATCAGCAATGAGTGGTTAAGGGTTTATGCTGTCTGTCCCTGATAACCTGGTTCCTGATGAATTCTTTATCCGACCACAAAACTTTGGACTTATCCAAATGCAAAGTACTTGCACACATTAAATTCAATGTGGTTTGAATTTTAGGATTGAACTTTGAAAAAAGAATGAAATATGGGAAAGATAAAATGATGGCTACTAGTATTCGCTCCTTTTCCCAACATGTTTCAAAAGCCTTCCTCATCAAGGTCATTACATAGTTGATTGAATGGATTTTTTCACCACTTTCAACATTACTTCAGCAATATCACTACAACAGCTCAGATATTCATATGTGCCCAGAACTAGGCTAGTGCTCTGAAGTGAGACACCCAAGGCTATTCCTGTGAAACCTCCGAAATTTTTAGACAGGCTCAAACCCGGGGCCTCCAGGTTATCAGTCCTAACCAAGCAGGACCCACAGAGAATGTTAAAATTTGGCATTGTGGTAAGAGGAGAAAAGGTTAAGGTATGAGCAGATAATCAGCAAACCTAGATTTGATATGTAATGGCTAAATTTGTCTTTAACCCTTTCCCAAACAATCCCTGGTTTTTACGGGTCTGGAATAGAAGGCTTTTGAAAACATTGTGGGAAAAGGAGAAAATGCTGGTAACCAGCATTTTCTCCTTTTCCCACCATGTTTTCTACTCTATCATGGACAGAAATTGTCTTTCAGCAAGTGTTGAATTATCGTCTGCAAGTGGTTTCAGTTTTGTCTAGTCCAAAAGTTTGTCATTTGGGAAAGGGTTAAATTTGACAAGAATTCTTTTGGTCACTTTGCAGTCGCCCAAGCACCAGAGAGGCTCAGCCAAGGGCTAATATATGTAAAAAAATATATACACCTAAATATTTGATCTATTGCTGTAAAATACATACACGTAAATATTTGATCTATTGCTGTAAAATGATGGAAATACTGTTGAAAGTGGAACAAAACCAAATCGAGGTACCTGATATAGAAGGATGTCTGGTGTCAGTATACCCTTCACATTACAGCCTGTGACTTTCTGTGGATCTTTGTCATCATATAACTGTATATACTCTAACCTTGAACTGTCCTCTACTACAGCCTAAAAAAAATAAGTACATGTATAACAACATAATGTTTTAACTCTGTACCAAACAACAAAATTTTAAGCATGTCCAAAGATACATAATTATTTGACCCGTTGAAGTAAAATGATTATAAAACTGTTTAAAGTGATATAAATCATATCAATCTATACAGTCTAACCTTGAACTGTCCTCTCTCACAACTATCAGGTTTAACTTTTTCACTACAAAATACAAAATAATAACCTTTGATTCATTATTGGGTTCAAATACTGTTCCGCTTCAAGGTTAAGAGACATTACTATTATAACTTAAAATAGAAGAGTTGACAGTGTAGATAAGAGATCAAACTGCACATTCTGTGCGATCTGATCTTGATCTATACCATCCAAAAGAGCCTCTTGTGTCATCTACAGAGAGGAAAGGATTGTGGAAACACTGCGGGCAAAGTTTTCTTGTCTGTCTAAAATAAACGTCATCATTCTGGCAACAGTGAATTAGTTTTATGCTAATGCTTCCAAAATGGGAGAGTCTGAAATTCTGCTGTCTTATAAGGCTTTAACTCTTTATCTGTGCTCACTTAAGGTTTAACTATTTGCATTTTTCAAGGATCTTTTCAAAGTTATATAGAAGAAACTTGTTTCAAGGGGGAAATGACTCCACCTATATGAAAACAAGCTTTTTCCAAAAACTTCTACAATTACACAATAAAAAGCATTTGATGGACTGGAGCATACATTTTTTTTTAAAATAGTTTGGAAATATATTCTTGAGTAAAAAAAAAAGGTAAATATTTGTTAAAGAAAAAAAACAAGAGCAATCCATGCGGGTACCAATGCTCCGCTCCAGTGGCTTGTAGTGATGACACATGATTATGACAAGGCAGATGATACTGCAGCTACAGAAATAATTGAATATTTTTTTCGAAAAAAAGAATTCACTCACATCTGGATTTCTTGGAATATTAAATAATGCTTCTGTAATTGAGTTTTCTTTTCCCTTTGGCTTGATTACCTCTCCGTCCTTCAAGCTATCCGTAAGATTATTATTGGTGGAATTGGTATGAAGTAGATCAGGTAGAAGGAATGTGTCCTGGGTTTTACACAGTGTCTCTAAAGGAAGTTCAGCCACATATACCAGTCTGGATTCTGAGACTGGTACAACAGCACTAATACAGCCTGTCAGTCTGTAAATAGAAAGGTTCCCGCATTCAAAACAGAATCAGTTTGTCTAACAATGAAAATAAATATCATTATAAAAGTATGCTTGAAGGAATTTCAGGTACTTTTGTTGGCCTGACTCGTCTGAATAGCTCTAATTCTAAGTCTAGAATTAAGAAAAGTTTAGTGAATAAGGGCCCAGAACAATTGTGAAATATAACAATTCAAGAGTGGATATTTATGTGTGTATGTATTGTAACTACAATAAATGTAAAGGTAGATCAGTTGTGAAATTTCTGTTTTCAGTTGAAATATTACCTTTTCAAATGCATGGTAAGTGGAACAGACACTTTAACTCTTTACCAAAGGAAAAAATCTTAGATTGGTCCAAATTGAAATCATTTGCAGATGAAACAATAAAATTAATGTTACCAGCATTTTCTCCTATTCCCACAGTGTTTTCAGAAGGCTTCTTCCTCAGGGATTGTATGGTAAAAGGTTTAATCAGTCTACAAGACCACAATACAACAAATTCCAGACAGCTTTGGTAATACTCATATCAATGATTACAGTCCATCACTTGAACCATACTAAATCTGTCATTTTTAAATGCTTACAAAAAACTGTTGACATGTAAAGATCAATCAAGCAATACCTAACAATCCGATGTCCTCAGGAAGATGGGTTATGAAAAAAAATGTGGAAAAGAAGAACATCATTTTCCACCCAAGTTTTCTGCCTTGTGACAGATAAAGTTCATCTATTGAGTGCCATATAATTTATCATCAGCAAAGGCCATAAATATGGATATGGTTAAAATTTTGTGTTCTGGTAAAGAGGTACACAAAAAATGCAAGAAGATGAACTTATACTACTAACAGTAAATCACCTTTAATGACAATTAAATTAATAAACACCATAAAAATGTCTTGTTCTGAATGATAATCGAAACAATTTACATAATTTAGATGTCAGTAATCATTTTTGATTATATAACCTTGATTATGAGTAATTTTTAGAGTCAATTAACCCTTTATTAAACAATCCGTTGCATTTATGGCCCTAAGGGAGATGTGGCACATTTTATCCCCTTCTGTTTTCAACCCTTTCAAAGACTTGTCATTTCCTTGTTGCCTCATTCAGTTTCTTGTCTGGTGTACTCTTAATATAACTGAATCTAAAGATTTTTTTTGTTGTACAGCCTAAAATGCCTTTCATATTACAGTCCAGCAATGGAAAGGTGATCAAAAGGAAAAGTTGGTGAAAAGTTAAAAAGGTAAACAAAAGTTACATTATGAGGTTACTAGTATAGTACATAATTTAACCTTTTACTATATAGATACTCATTTTTACGCATTGTTTGTAGGAGCGTTTGGACAACATTGTGGCAAAAGGTGAAATTGCTTGTCATGAGCAATTTCACCTTTTGCCTCAATGTTTTCTATGCTATCAAAAGGTGTCAGATACACATAAGAAACAGCTTCATCCTTGCTGCTATTTAGGGTCAATTAGAGATACCATAGAAATGCCTTATGGGGTAAAGGGTTAACAGTGACACACAAGGTGTAACCTTACACCTGTAATTTTTGTAATCATTTCATACAGTCCTCATGAGGTCTCCTTTGTAAAACCATTTCTACCTTACATGTTTTACTGCCTTAGGAAAAAGAAGGCTTTCACAAAAACACAAAAAAAATCTGTGGGAAAAGATAAAATGCTGGCAACTATACAATTTCAGGAAAAACTAGAGCTGTCACTGAATGCGACTTTGACAGAAACAGGCATTTGCTAGCATTTTGTACACAGACAGACAATGGAAGGACACACAACAGACAGGCTGATTCCAGTATACCCTGAAAACATTCGTTTTGCGGGGGTATAAAGATATTGTGGATTTCAATAAATATAACAAAAGAAGATACATGTAATATATTGATAAGATTGCCTGTTAAAATATCTAGCATAAGAAAATATTAAAATGAAAGCTGTCTGCCAGCAACTGCTCTTATTCCAAAATGGTACCTATTTTATCTGGCCCTTTACCACACTATCCCAACTTTTGATGACCCGGAGAAAGAAAGCCTTTGAAAACATTGTGGGAAAAGGAGAAATTGCTTTTAACCAAACAAACCTTTTCGAAATAAAATTTCAATTTTTGGTTGACATTTATTTTGTCATCTGCAAATGCTTTCAAAATTTTGTCGTTTGCTACAAGTTAAACCAGGCACTTTTCTACCCATACATTTGTTCTTTTATGTCACTTTCACAAATATTAATTCCATGTCTTAAGTTGGCCCTTTAACACTACCTAATGTCAAAATTTCAGACTGGTCCAAATTAAAAGCATTTGCAGACGACAAATTAAATATAAATCAAAAGTTCAAATTTGATTCCAGCAGGGTAGAAAACATTGTAGGAATAGGAGAAAATCCTAATGTTTCCTAAATAGTCTTCTTGATCATGGCCATTACAGCAGGAGATTTTTTTGGTACAGGGTTAAGGTGCAATTTTAATGGTTGAAATGAAAATAGGGGCCAAACAGGTTCAACAGACATGGGATCAGATTTGATTAGTTTTGAAAGCACTATGATAAAGGAAGCAATGAGACATAACTAGTAATTACCTGTACTTCCTTACCAATTACTGTATGTTCTTTACCAATTACTGTAATGTTCTTTACCAATTATTGCTATCTCTTGCCTTCACAATAAAATCTAACTTCAATACCAATCTAGTAATTGGTAAGACCTTTCATTATTAGTAGGAGCTGACAATTCATTGGTCATGCAGATCACCTATGTTCATTTTTCTTTTTATTCCGTTACCACATGGCAAAATTTTAGACTAATCCAAATTAAAAGCATTTGCAGATGACAATTTCAAAGTGGCTTAAATGGCACAATTTTGCTTTGATATGGTAGAAACCATTGTGGGAAAAAGAGAAAATGCTGGTTACCAGCATTTTCTCCTTTTCCCACAATGGTTTCAAAAGGCTTCTTCCTACAGGCCGTTAAAAGTCATCACTGTGTGGTAAAGGGTTCAACAAGAAATCATTGGCTAACTTGTTCTGTTTGCTATCTTATTGTTTAACTCCCAACTTTTAACGACCCTGAAAAAGAAGCCTTTTGAAAACATGGTGGGAAAAGGAGAGAATGCTTGTCACCAGCATTTTCCCACAATATTTTCTTCCCTTCCCAAAAGAAATTTCAAATTTTCAGTCACTTTTATTTTGTAGCCTGCAAATGCTTTCAATTTGGACCAGTCTAAAATTTTGTCATTTGGTAAAGGTTTGAAGAAAAAGAAATATTCCCAGTCTTTTGTATCATAAAGAAAGCAAGATGGTTAGATGCAAAATATAAGAAGCACACTTCCTTGTAACTTACTGAGAGTAACTTGATTTCTAATATAAATGTACTTAATGCATGCCAAATAAACCAAAATACATGTAGTCATTTTCTGTTATTCTGTCATTCTTAAAACATGGATAAAACATATTTTTCAAGTGGTAAATACTCATAAACAATATAATTATGGTAACTATGATTTCCCCCCACCCCCCCTCACCTCCTCCTACATCTTTACAAATTATTTACAGATCCAGACATTATCATAATTTAGTAGTCCTGATGTCAAAATTTGGGTAAAAAACATTGTGGGCAAAGGAGAAGATGCTAGTAACCATCATCTTCTCCTTTTCCCAAATTATTTTAAAAAGGCTCTTCCACAGAGTCATGTAAAATTCTTAATCGTATGGTAAAGGGCTAAAACGATCTTTTACAAGAACATCAAGAAATGTAGAGATCTGATGTACAGGGTGACATGACAAGCTCTAATTAAATTATCTGTTCTTTGCCTTCAGGACATCAAAATATAAATATTTCAAGTAGTATGATGGTTATGTATTACTACAAGCATTTCTGACTTCTCAACTTAACCTACTATTTAAGTCATCAAAACATCTATATTAAATTCAGCAAACCCTTTACAAAACAATCCAGTTTTCATACCCTGGGAAAGATGCCTTTTGAAAACATTTTAGGAAAAGGAGAAAATGCTGGTAACCAGCATTGTCTCATGTTCACAAAATGTTTTCCACCATTTAACCCATTACCACACAATCCCTACTTTTGACGACCTTGAGAAAGAAGCCTTTAGAAAGCATTGTGGGAAAAGGAGAAAATGCTGGTAACCAGCATTTTCTCCTTTTCCACTATGCTTTCTACCCTTTACAAAACAAATTTCACATTTTCGGTCACTTTTACTTTGTCGTCTGCAAATGCTTTCGATTTGGACCAGTCTAAAATATTGTCATTTGGTAATGAGTTAAACGACAACTCTAACCATTTCAGTTACATCTTATTTGTCATCTGCAAATGCTGTCAACCAGGACGAATTAACAATTTTGTAGTTCAGTAAAGATTTAACATTTAATCAGTTGACAAAAATTATGGACTAATCAGAAATGAAAGCAAAGGCACCTGTAAAGAAAAATATAATACAGCAAAAGAGAAGAGTTTTTTCTTTTTGGTTTGTTTGAAAACATTATGGGAGAAGGAGACAATGCTAATGACCAGTGATATAAGTTTTTCTCACTATGTTTTCGAAAGTGGTACCTTTTCCACCATACTTTTTACCTTTTAACTCTTTCTTTATCAGTGTAGACTTTTGTAGCTTTTGCAGACAGCATAAACCAACATCAGAATGCATACAAACTGCAGTCAGATCTTGGATCCACACCTTCCACTTTGCGATACCTATCTATGACCACAGTCCTCCTCGAAAGCAGTGAAATTCTATGTGTAAGACCAAGATAAAAACAGATTTCCTGGAGTTGGATATGAAAAAGTTAAACCTTTACCATGCAATCCCTAGTTTTAACAACCCCCATAAAAGAAGCCTTTTTGAAAAGATTGTGGGAAAAGGAGAAAATGCTGTAACCAGCATTTTCTCGCATTTCCATGTTTCCTATCCTTCCCAAACCAAATTTCAGTTTCTGAGCACTGTTTTATTTTTCATCTGCAAATGCTTTCAATTAGGACTAGTCTTAAATTTTGTTGGTGGTAAAGAGTTAACCCTTTACCAAATAATTTGTGGTTTTTACGACCCCAAGGAAGAAGCCATCTGAAAACACTGTGGGAAAAGGAGAAAATGCTGGTAACCAGCATTTTCCCCTTTTCCCAAAATGTTTTCTACTCTTTTAAAGTTGAGTTTCAATTTTTGAGTCACATTTATTTTGTCGTCTGTAAATGCTTTCCATTTGGACAAGTCTAAATTTCATCGTTTGGTAAAGATTTAAAAGAAAAAACTTTAACACATGAATCACATTCAGTATGTCATCTACAAATGCTTTCAATCTGTAAAAGCTTTAACATATGACATCAGATACAGGAAAAAAAAATCACTATCATAAAGACAAGGTTTATACAGATACAAAAAAAATCTCACCTTGGTACAGTCCATGGAATGTATGAACACTGAGTGATAGACTCATCTATGTCTGACCAGTGATATATCTGTGTAATAAACATAACAATTTGGTCATCTTCAGCCCTAATTAACCTATAACTGTCCCACATTAACACTTCAAACTTGTACAAACTAAAAAAAATACAACTGTTTTTTTTCTATATGCACCAAGCAATGGCAAAAGGATCTTAACCCTTTACCACATGGCAAAATTTTAGATCTATCCAAATTGAAAGCATTTGCAGATGTACATTTTATAGTGGCCCAAATGACACAAATTTCTTTGATAGGAGAGAAAACTTTGTGGGAAAAGGAGAAAATGCTGGTTACCAGCATTTTCTCCTTTTCCCACAATGTTTTCAAAAGCCTTCTTCCTCAGGGTCGTTTATAAGTCATCATTGTGTGGTAAAGGTTTAACCCATTATCAAACAAATATATTTTAGGCTCATCCACATTGAAAGCATTTGCAAACGACAAAATAAAAGTGACTGAAAATTTGAAATTTATTTTGTGAGGGTAGAAAACATAGTGGGGAAAGGAGAAAATGCTGGTTACCAGCATTTTCTCCTTTTCCCTAAACGTTTTCTAAAGGCTTCTTTCTCAGGGTCGTCAAAAGTAGGGATTGTGTGGTATTGGGTTAATGCATCTTTGCAATCTATGATACCAATTAACCCTTTACCAAAGAAATCTGACTTTTAACGACCCTGAAAAAGAAGCCTTAGAAAACATTGTAGGAAAAGGAGGAAATGCTGGTAACCAGGATTTTCTCCTTTTCCCACAATGTTTTTTATCCTTCACAAAACAAATTTTAAATTTTCTGTCACATTCATTTTGTCATTTGCAAATGCTTTTAATTTGGACCAGTCTAAAATTTTGTCGTTGGTAATGAGTTAAATCATCAAATTACAATAGATCCATAAAATCCATTTTGTCGAACAGCTGAATGATCATGAGGTATACTGGCCCTTTGACATGCAGAAAATTTACCAAAAGCAAAAGTTTGGGTTCAGATCAGCCTGCACTGTCAGCACATGATGCATCAAAACTTTTGGCAGATACATTTTACCCCCTTTGCACACAGCTTCGCTATTAATTTTTTTTTGGTTATTTAGAGTACCTCAAGCATTTTTTGCAGACAGTTACTAACATTAAGTATCTTATAGCTATGCTGTTCCTATTTTGTACAATTGGGAAAAGAAGCTGTGGTCAGGCTGGAAAGAATTGTGCATTGCACTGGTGAAGCAACATCAGTCATACATGTATAGGTGCACTGGTTGCCATAATATAACTAAAGAAAGTGGCAGTAATCTACACAATTTCCAATTTTTACAACCCATAGGACAAAAATTGTGTGACAAGGAGAAAATGCTGGTGTTTTCTACGATTCCAAAGAGAAAATCAAGCTTTTGAATCACATGTAAATTGTTATCTGCTAATGCTTTCAACTTGGACCAGTCTAAAATGATGAGTTAACTCTTTACCATACAATCCTGACTTTCAACGAACCTGAGAGAGAAGCCTTCTGAAAACATTATGGGAAAAGGAGAACATGCCGCTAACCAGCATTTTCGCCTTTCCCCTTTCCCCACAATGTTTTCTTCCCTTCCCAAAATAAATTTCAAATTTTCAGCCACATTTATTTTCTCCTCTGCAAATGCTTTCAATTTGGACCAGTCTAAATGTTGTTATTTGGTAATGAGTTAAACAGCTAAAACATAAATATAAACATGGAGGGCACATGGAAAAAAAATATCTTAGCACTTGTCAATTTTTCATCTTCATATGTAGTGATTTATGAATTCATAGGAGTTGGCGGTTGTCACAGCTACATCAGAAATCTCGTAATATAATAACGTGTGACCAAATAAAGCCTTCTCCTGTTCCTTCTCTTGCGTCATCGACCTCATCAATATTCATAAGGTCTAGCCAGTATTTTAGTCCATTCTTATTACTTAACCCTTTTACCTCATATACCAATTTTAGGCTCTTTCAATTCAGCAGCAAATAAACATATGATGTCAAAAACATGGACAAAATGGGGAAACAATTATCTGATTGAGTAAAAAACATTGTGGGAAAAGGTGAAATTGCTTGTTACGAACAATTTCTCCTTTTCCACAATGTTTTCAAAAGCTGTCTGTTGTTGATGCTACAGAGTAAAGGGTTAACTCTTTACCAAATTACAGAACTTTAAACTTGTCAAAATTGAAAGCATTTGCAGACAACAAAGTAAACATGACTCAAAAAATTAAGTTTGACTTTCAAAGAGTAGAAAACATTGTGAGAAAAGGAGAAAATCCTGGTTACCAGCATTTTCTCCTTTTCCCACAGTGTTTTCAGAAGGTATTGTTTGATAAAGAACAACTTCTTAAGTTTATTTCAACAGAACCTTTAGCTGATTTGAGAAGTTTAGAATAACACTTTAACCCATTACCACACAATACCTGAGGAAGAAGCCTTTAGAAAACATTGATAACCAGCATTTTCTCCTTTTCCCATAATGATTTCTACCCTTCATAAAACAAATTTCAAATTTTCAGTCACTTTTATTTTGTCATCTGCAAATACTTTCGATTTGGACAAACCTAAAATTTTGTCATTTGGTAACAAGTTAACTTTACAAACTGACAAATTTCAGAATGGTCCAAATTTGAAAGCATTGGCAGACAACAGAAACTGAAATTTGCCTCTGAAAGGATAGAAAACATTGTGGGAAAAGGAGAAAATATTGGTTTCTTGTCTAAAATGTCTAGCAAAGTTGTCAGTGTAAATCAAAGATCAGACTGCAAAATTCGTGCAGTCTGATCTTGATCTACATTGACCACAAAAGCAAATATTGTTAGATGTAAAAGCCACTTTAAGGGCTACTATCTGCCACATACTTTTCATGTCTTCCCAAATTCAGAAACAGCTTTTCAATACAGCAAAAGGAAATGTTTGAACAACTTAAAATCTAGCCTTTAAAAAATAAAGAGATCTCACCGAAAGTGAAGTTCCAATACAAATGACCAGTCTTGTACCATCAGTCAGCCAACATCCACAGCGAATTTTATCTCTGAAATACATGTAGAACATAAGCTTCATTAGGAAAACCTTACATCCCGAAAGAAACCACTTTTTACAAGTCTACAGTCCCATGCTTTCTCAACCTTCAGGCAGAAGACTTCGGAATGCATTGCTAGAATAGAACTGGTAATCAATATTTCTCCTCTGTCCACATTGTATTCAACCCTTTTGTGCACCCAACTCATTCTTTAACTCTTTACCACACAATCTCGACTTTCGACCCTGAGAAAGAAAGGTTTTGAAAACATGAGAAATGGATAAAATGCTGGTAAGCAGCATTTTCTCCTTTTCCACAATGTTTTCTATCTCCAAGAACAAATTTCAAGTTTTGAGATGTTTTTTTGTCGTCTGCAAATGCTTTCAGTTTGGATCAGTCCAAAATTTTATCCTTTTTGTAAAGAGTTAAGCCACATTTGTCATTGGAAAATGCAAAACACATGTTGGATTTTATTGTTGAGAGCATGGACTAAGATCAGGCTGCACAGAACATTCAGTCTGATCTTGGATTCACACTATTCAACAAGGTAATACAAGTTCTTGTTAAGAACAGCCGTGAAACTGCCATGCTTGGTTTTGGCCTACCAACAGAAATTTCAATAAATAATCGGAGGTACTTTTGGATAAACAGAACAAAGATAACGATTGACTGATTGTACGGAATTTAATGCTGTTTTCAACATTATTTCAGATATATTGCAAGGCCAGAGCACCTATGCTTTCCTGGAATCTCTTTTACCAGTAATCCGCACAATTTTCTTTCCAAGCTACTGATTGCTTTCCCACATAACCATCATAGAAACACAGGTCAGCATTGAGAGAGCAATGAATCCTGTGGCAATGACTATCGTCAATCCTCAGGAAGAAGTTGGCTGAACTATGGATCAAACCAAAACCCATGGTCTCAAGTCCTGGACGCTAACAGGACAAGGACAAAAAGCATTTTATTTAACATCTGTATGACTGTGTAACTGTAAACGGTCCTCACCACCACACATTAGTATCTGCTGCCATTTTCACATAAAACCACAAACTTTCTAATGAATTTAAATATTAAGAAAATTTTTTTTTTACACTATTATAGGTCAATTCTTCACTAAAATACTCCAAAATCTATTTTATATATCATTGTACTATCATTCACAGAACTTTTGTAAGTCAATCAAACAAAGTTTTCATCATACTACATTTATTATTCCTTTCTCATTAGAAGACAAGACTTTTATCTTTGGAAGAGTATCCAAATAGAATTCATACAAAAACAGTTGACACCTGACATTATGAAAAGTTGAGGAATGTACATATTACAGACATGTATGACTCAGTGTTTGACCCTTTGCCAAACAATAATAATTTAGACTTGTCCACTTTAACCCTTTACCCCATAAGGCATTTCTATGGTATCTCTAATTTACCCTAAATAACAGCAAGGATGAAGCCGTTTCTTATGTGTATATGACACCTTTTGAAAGCATAGAAAACATTGTTACAAAAGGTGAAATTGCTTGTCACGAGCAATTTCACCTTTTGTCACAATGTTTTTCAAAGGCTCTTGCAAGCAATGCGTAGAAATGAGTATCTATGGAGTAAAGGGTTAAAAGCACTTGCAGACATCACAAGAGATCTATCATGACTTAAATTATTACGATTTATCTGAGAAAGAGCAGAAAACAATGTGGACAAAAGTAAACATGCTGCTTATCAGCATTTTTTGCTTTTGTTCACATTGTTTTCAAAACTCTCTTTCTCAGTGCCATCAATACATGGAATTATTAGGAAAAGGTTTAAATAGCTTATCAATGACTTCTAACATTCTAAACGAATGAATACAAACAAAAAGTTTCGTAATTTATGTTACCAATTACCTGGCTTTCAGTGAAGAGAAAAAGCTATTCACAGAAATGGCCATGCATATCAGGAAAATAAAACAGTATTGCAAATGCAGAAGTTACTTTCTTCAGGACAATACAGGCCCGTAGGAACAGGGGGGGCTAGGGGGGGCTTAGCCCCTCCAATAATTTTGAAAATCATAGTTACTATAATACGAGTTCTTAGCGCAATGAAACAACCACACAAAAAATCTCAGTATTTCGAAGTTAGCCCCCCAAATCTTGAAATCCTTCCTACGTCGCTGCAATACTATTAACCCTTTCCCAAACGACAAATTTTGGACTCTTCCAAACCAAAAGAGTTCAGAAACGACAATTTTAGATTTGGAGAAAGCGGCAGAAAGTTCTCATAAAGGGTAGAAAACACTGTGGGAAAAGGAGAAATTGCTCGTTACGAGCAATTTCTCCTTTTCCCACAGCGTTTTCAAAAGACTTTTACTGCAGACACGTAAAAACCAGGGCTTCTTTGGGAAAGGGTTAACTCTTTACCAGCATTTTCTCCTTTTCCCCAAAAGTTTTCTACCCTGTAGATCCAAAATTAGACTGTTTGTACAGTGCAAACTGGTCTAGATCTACATGGTTTTCAAAAGCCTTTTAGTTGTAAAAGCTAAGCTAAGGATAAATTCTTCACTAAACAATACCATGTTTTAACAACCCTACCAAAGAGGGCTTTTAACTCTTAACCAGATGACAAAAAATTATACTGGTCCAAATTGAAAGCACTTTCAGACGAAAAAATAAACATGACACGAAAATTGAAATTTGTTGCCAGAAGGATAGACTTCTATCTCAAGGTCGTAAAAACCAGGAATTGTGTGGTAAAAGCTTAAATACATAGTAGGAAAAGGTAACCGGCCTTTTCTCCTATCCCTACGATGTTTTTTTTTAATCCTTTCACAGACAAATCCTAACATTATAATATTTCATGGGACAAAAAATAGTCGTCTGCAAATGCTTTCAATTTGAACCAGTCGAAAGTTAAACATTTAAATGTAAAACAAAGGGTCTAGGTAATACTATACTTGTCGAAATCCTTTCACTTCCTTATCAAAGTGAGAGTCTAAAAGAAAACCCTTTTTGAAAAAGGATATTCTTTGCTTATCAAAATAAATCGGAAATTATTACCAGGTAAAAAGATTTACGCTTGTAAACCTTGTGTAAAAGGATAAATTCCAGTTGTTTTAACACTTTCCCAAATGACAAACTTGTAGACTTGTCGAAATTGAAAGCATTTGCAGACGACAAAATAAGTGTAGCTAAAAAATTGAAATGTGTTACTGGAAGGGTGGGAAACATTGTGGCAAAAAGGAGAAAATGCTGGTAACCAGCATTTTCTCCTTTTCTCACAATGTTTTCAAAAGGCTTCTTTCTGTCTGCTTCTACAAAAAGAATTGTCATCAGTTGACGATTAATGTTGCATTTCCTTCACAAGAAACATTTTTGGCCCAGTCAGCATTTCACAAATTAAAATTATGCAAAAAAAATAAGACATTTCCACAGGCTGTGAATTGTTAAAGAAATTCATTACCAAGCATTGAATCTTAAACACCTTCAGTGCAAATTTATGAGACAGACATTCTCGGTCACCACAAAAGGTGTAAGTAATGCAATAGATAGGCCATTTCATCAGAATATCTGGCTAAATCTATTCTGGCTAAATCTAAGATTTGAATGCATGTGCTCCTTGATCTTGATCTACACTGTCCCCGAAAGCAACGAAATAATCTAAATTCAGTGCTTGAAATCTTAAACATACCACCTTCTTGTCTAAAAGACAACAGAGAAGAAACAGTTGAAAGAAAGCAGTGTCTTTATGGATGGTGTAGAAAACACGGCAAGGGAAACAATGCTTTTCACAAGCATTTATTTAGAAAACTGGGTAAAGGAGAAATCGCTTTTTACGTGGGTTTGGTCATTTTTCAACAATGTTTTATAAAGCTGTAGACTAAAGAGGCTTAAATTGTCACATTTGCATGGTCACAGCTCAGAGGCATGAAACACTTAACATTTCACCAAACAAACCTGTGTTTTTAAACCCTTTCCCAAACAATCCCTGATTTTTACGACCCAGAGATAGAAGCCTTTTGTGAAAACACTGAGGGAAAAGGAGAAAATGCTGGTTACCAGCATTTTCTCCTTTTCCCACAATGTTTTCTACCCTTCTGGAAACTCCTTTCAATTTTTGAGTTACATTTATTTTGTCGTCTGCAATATGCTTTCAATCTGGACTGGTGTACAATTTTGTCGTTTGGTAAAGAGTTAAGACATAGAAAATATTACTTTTAAAAATATTGTAGGAAAAGGATAAAATGCTGGTAACCAGCATTTCATACTTTTCCTATACTGTTTTTTAATAAAAAAGAAAAGAAAAAAAGAAGTCTAATCATTTGAGCAACAATAAGTTTGTCCTCTGCAATGCTTTCATTTTTGCCAAGTCTGAAATTTTGTACTGTGGTAAAGATTTAATTACATGTCCAGGGTCAATGAGTAAGAATATTATCATGATTGTGTCAGTTTAAAACAAGATATAAATGTACTAGATATTTTCTTTTGATCTATTGTTCCAAGCATTTAATTCCATTGTCAATTTCTAATAATAAAATATTAAACGTTTTCAAACTTTAGAGTCCATTAGAAGGTTCAAACAGGAGAAATGCATGCTGGGGCTAATGCTCGGCTGTGATTGCTTTTCAGTATTTGAAAAAAAGGCATAACTATGTCAAAAATACTTACACGGTTACCTGTTTTTGTTGCATGCGTTCCCCTTTTGATAGTAAACAACTTGTCCAAGTTTGAAGCTAATATATTCAGTAATAAGAGAGATATTATATAATGTCAAAGTTTTTCTGACAATAAAGACGACGTTCAAGCTATAACAATACCTTGATGTTTTCTTCAAAACAGCTGAGATATATTAGAATGCACAATACAGTAAACTATTAAATCAACAAAAATATCATTTCAATTCATAGAATGGTATTGAATTAAAGAATGAAAAATAGATCTATGTGCATGTACCAAGGGAGGAACTGTCTTGCTTCTCATAAAAAAGATGTAGGGGTCACAATTGGTCCCTAGTTTCCCAACTAAAACTGGCGGTACATGGTACAACCCACAGAAAAAATTGTTTGAAAATGTTTGAAAATGAAGAAGATCGGTGCATGTTTTCCAGCAATGTTTCTTATAATTTCAATTGATGACCACACAATTCTGAGTTTCAATCACTCTGAGGTAGAAGCCTTTTGAAAACATCACGGGAAAAGGAGAAAATGCAGGTAACTAGCTCTTCCCATAATGGCCTATCAAATAGGCCATACTTAAATTCTCGTCAGCAACTACTTTCAGTTTTGCACAAGTCTAAGACTTTGCTGTGAAGTAATGAGTAAACAAAAATTGAATTCTTGTAGTAACAATTATTACCTGCGGTAACTGTTGCTTTTACTGAGGACAAGGTTAAAGTTTTGTGGCCTAGCAAAGTGAGAATTTAAATAAACCCCTTGTGGACTTATTTTTCATGCAAGAAACACATTCACATCAAAGTTTCATATGTGCTGATGCATGATGGTGAGTTAGTGCAAACAGCTAACAATTAAAGTGCCAATGGACATTTGCACTCCACAATAAGATAGAGATAATGGTAATTTCATGGCTGATTTTTATCTGTGGTGTTTTAGCAAAGCAGACAGCTTAGACAAAAGATCAGACTACATATTTTGTTAAATCTGATTCTGATCTCACTGGCTGCAACAGGAACCATTTTATTGAAACAAATCTCAAGGGTTAACCCTTTACTCCATAGATACTCATTTCTTTGCATTGCTTGTATGAGCCTTTGGAAAACATTGTGGCAAAAGGTGAAATTGCTTGTAATGAGCGATTTCACCTTTTGTCACAATGTTTTCTATGCTTTCAAAAGGTGTCATATACACATAAGAAACGGTTTCATCCTTGCTATTATTTAAGGTCAATTAGAGATACCATAGAAATGCCTTGTGGGGTAAAGGGTTAAATGTTTCTCAGTACTTGTCGTCCATATACTCTAAAGTTAAAATGTTAAAACCTGACAGATATCCCAGGTAATTTTTGATAAATATCATGTCAAACTCTGCCAGGGTTCCCTCTGGCTGCTTTTTTTCTTGCGCCATCACTTTCGTCAAATGAGAAAAGTTTGCGCCAAATTGAAATAATTGGAGCCAGTTGGTGCCAATCTTAAACTCAATCAATGAATATGTTTATTCAAGTATTTAGGCCTCTGATCCATATACACTAACAAAATGTTCAATTTTTGAATAATGAGTGACATTCTTATAATAATTGAAAACAGAGTTTACTTTTTGTTTGCTTATCATCAGTTGTATGTTTGAGTATGTATTTGTAACATGATTGACAGTTGGAACAGATCTAGATCAGAAGACACCATTACGCAGTCCTATCTAGGTCCGTTCTAATTGTCAATGGGAATTTTACTCCATGAAAAACACAATCACAAAGGATTGGTCAATAAGTTGTCATTGCATGGTTGTGTCTGGAGCAATAATACGTATAAACAAGAAAGCATTTGTTTTTATCTGATTTAATTACTTGTATCTACTCTGGTTGTGTAAATATATTCCAAAATTCCAAAACTTAGTTTTGTTACAATGATAAATCATTGTGTATTAAGTTTAAGTACCGGTCAATCCAACATTAAAATTTGAAAAAACCACTGTGACAAAAGCAGAAATAGGTCATTGATAACCATTTCTCCTGTTGTAACAAAGTTTTAAAGAGAGACTTTTATGAAACAGATAGAGGTCTAAATGGTTCAAATCAAACAACAAAGTCAACATGAGAAAAAAATGTTACACAAGTAGAAATTGTTCATTTAGAGAAATTTCTAGATCTAGAAAAAATGTTCATGAGGGTACTTTTTACATTTTGAGACATTCTTAAGTTAAAATGTTAAAAACGAAACAAGTTTTTCGAAAGGTGGGCGATTAATGCAGGAAAAACATAGAAAATTTCGAGGATGACAATAACATGACCTTCCGGGTTTTAGTCAATGCCGACGCGGTCGGCATTTCGGAAACCGCCGTATATTAATTTAATACAGAATCTATCAATTCTACTGCGATTATGATTAATTTTGACGTTGAGAAATATTCACGATTGATATGGGACTCTGGTCTTCCATACTTTCACTTTCTTACAGTTTTCCCAAATTAACTGACAACAGCCGGAAGTTTGTTATCAGAAGTGTACGTGTATTGGGATAGTCGGGTGTAAATGTTACCGATCTGTAAAGTAATGTGCATTACGTCGAAGCTGTAATTTATTCCTGCTAACTTAACTTTATTGATGAATTAACTGTCATTCATCCATGCAATGCAGTGAAGGGGACCAATATCAAAATGTACGGCACCCCGATAGGAGAAATATCGGCGCCAGTCCTTTTCGCCAATCAGCATTTTCTTGCGCCAGATTTGAAAATCTACCGCAAATGGCGCCAAATGCGAAGCCCAGCGGGAACCCTGTCTGCCAAACTTTAACTTTAATTTTCAGTAATATTTTATTAACCGCATAATTCACAATTTTCTATAGCTTGCAATGGAAACAGAGTAACAAGTGTAGATACCTGTCTATATGTAACAAAACTTGGCTGCCCTTGTTTTTCAGGTGGCTGTAATACAGGCTTGCTTGTTGTGGACAGAGTACACAGAGGATGTCACGTCCTGGGTTCCACAAACATCCTGAAGTCAGAAAACAAGAAACACATTCATAACTTTGTTAAATTCTGATGCAAAGAGAATAATATTACAAAAATTAATCATAATTTTTCCAAAAAATTCCCACTTTGTAAGACCCTGAAGAAGTTCTTTCAAAAAATTGTTGGAAAAGGAGAAAGTATTGGTTGCAAGCATCCTTTCTATTCCATACAAGAGTTTCAATAGTTTCAATAGAATATTAATCTAGTGGTTTGATTTTTTTCGCATGCATTTAAAACAAATAGACCTAAAGGTGTGCTGTACTCACGGATATAAATCATTTACTTAAAACTATAACTTACAGGTCCAAGAATGTAGAATCCTAGTAACCAAATTTGGGAAAAATCACACAAGATGGTCACACAACAAACACAATAAAGAGCATAATGATACTTTTAACTGTCCTTACAAACAATGTATTTAATCCTTTACCTCACATTCCCAAGATTTAACAACGTTACGGAAAAAGCCTTTTGAAAACATTGTTTGAAAAGGAGAAAATGCTGGTAACCAGTATTTTCTCCTTTTTCCACAATGTTTTCTACCCTTTAAGAGTCAGGTTTCATCAGATGAGCTACATTTTATCTGTCATCCGCAACAGCACTCAATTTGGAAGAGTAAAATTTTTATGTTTGGTAAAGAGTTAAAACTAAATGGAATTTAAAATGTCAATAGGGAACATGGGACAATCTATCTATGGGCCCATCTTTTAAATCTCTCTTTTTAGCCGAATTCCTCTGAAAACCCTTCACCCATTCCTGTTCAACCTAGTTTTTACACATGCCATTATTTTTTTAACCCATTACCACACAATCCCTACTTTTGATGCTCCTGAGAAAGAAGCCTTTAGAAAACATTGTGGGAAAAGGAGAAAATGCTGGTGACCAGCATTTTCTCCTTTTCCCACAATGTTTTCTACCCTTCACAAAACAAATTTCAATTTTTCAGTGACCTTTATTTTGTTGTCTGCAAATTTGGACCAGTCTAAAATATTCTCGTTTGGTAAAGGGCTAATCCCTGTAGCCCTGAGCTCAGATTCAACTACTTTTTTGCAGATAGTAAAACATCAAGATCAGATTGCACAAAATGTGTAGTGTGATCTTGGATCTAAAGTGTCCACTTTCTTGATAGATATTTTGGCTGAATCACCTTTACCCCTTTACCACACAATGATGACTGTTAACACCCCTGATAGGCCAGGCTTTTGAAATCAATGTGAGAAAAGGAGGAAATGCTGGTAACTGACATTTTCTCCTTTTCCCACAATGTTTTCTACCTAATTAGAGAAAATTCATGTCATATGAGCCACATTGAAACTGTCATCTGTAAATGCTTTCAATTTGGACAGGTCTAAAATTTGTGAGGTAAAGGGTTAACACTTAACCAAATAATCAAATGCTTACACAACCCTGAGCAAAGAAGGCTTTAGAAAACATTGTGGGTAAAGGAGAAAATGCTGGTAACCAGCATTTTCTCCTTTTCCCTCAATGTTTTCTAACTCGTACAGAAGAACTCATAAATCAACTTATATTTGAGCCATGCTCTGTGAAAAGGGGGCTTAATGCATTTGTGAAAAGTATCAACCCAGGTCAGCCTGCACAACCTTTCAGAAACAAGTTCAATTATTTGAGGCACATTGAAATTGTTGTCTGCAAATCTTTCAATTTGGACCATTTAACCCATTACCAAACGACAGTATTTTAGAGTGGTCCAAATTGAAAGCATTTGCAGACGACAAAAGTGACTGAAAATTTGAAATTTGTTTTGTGAAGGGTAGAAAACATTGTGGGAAAAGGAGAAAATGCTGGTTACCAGCATTTTCTCCTTTTCCTACAATGTTTTCTACAGGCTTCTTTCTCAAGGATGTCAAAACTAGGGATTGTGTGGTGATGGGTTAAATGGAGCATTTTCATTAAAGAAATAATCTACAAGTAAAACTGCAAAACAACTACCCTGTGTTCTAAATGTTCTGAATGCCTGTTTTCCAGAGAGCTAAGGCAATGGATTTATATTCAAAAGCGAGTTCAAGCACACAGACACAGCTGGGAGTGAGAATGGCCTTGGGTAACACACTGCTAGTTAACTCATTACCACACAATCCCTACTTTTGACGCCCCTGAGAAAGAAGCCTTTTGAAAACACTGTGGGAAAAGGAGAAAATGCTGGTAATCAGCATTTTCTCCTTTTCCCAGTGTTTTCTACTCTTCAATATTTCAGTCACCTTTATTTTGTCGTCTGCGAATGCTTTCAATTTGGACCAGTCTGAAATTTTCTCGTGTTGTAAAGAGTTAAACCAAGGAAATATAGGCACATGAAACAAATTAGCTAATGCTGTCGAAAGATTGAAATCTAGTGATGATACTGGTAGAGTCCCCATTCAAAACTGTGATGGTCTGAATATTGAGATTTTCAAAATTCATATAAGTCACTGTCAATATTTTCTTAATTTCACAATCAAAATGTTATCCTGAACCACATTAACCCTACCTAACAATCCCAGGTTTTACAGCCTCGACAGAAAGCCGTCAGAAAACAGTGGGAAAAGGAGAAAATGCTAAAAACCAGCATTTTCTCCTCTTTCGACAATGTTTTCCATCATTTCCAAAACAGAAATCATCTCCTGAGCTGCATTAGATTTGTCCTGGGCAAATGCTTTCAAATTGGTCTAAAATTCCATCGTTTGGTACAGGTAAACATGTAGGAAAACATGTGAGAAAGTCTCACTTAAATCTAGAAATCTGGCTGTCGATCAAAATTGTAGTTCCAACATAACAAAACACATGTACGAGTAACTAATACACAGCGAGTCATATCCGAAGTTTTCTCTCAAATTATACCAACCACACAATCCATCATGAAGTATAACCCCCAAAAAATAAATACAATTCGACACATTAAATTGTTGAAATCCAAACTTGCAATGCAACTGATAAGAAAGAAATCTTTTATTTGTTTGACTTGTTTTGTTGACACTGACAAATATATGTTGTCCAACACATTTTTTGTCCTTGCTGTACCTTTTTATTATCTACAATGAATGATAGTAACTTTTCAATTGGTTGGTTGTGCTGGGGTTGAACGCCACTTTAATGGTGGTCGGTTTCACATGTGTTTCCTGACTTTCTTATACCAGTACTAACACTACTTTTTTTCTAAAGCCACCAACTACTTTTCTCACATGCTTCAGTGGAGGTGAGAGGTGAAAATATGCCGGAAAGAAAGTTCGCCTCAACCTGGTATCGAACTCACAACCACCAGGTCATGAGTCCGACATGATCACCA
Source organism: Tridacna crocea (assembly GCA_943736015.1). Classification (NCBI taxonomy): domain Eukaryota; kingdom Metazoa; phylum Mollusca; class Bivalvia; order Cardiida; family Cardiidae; genus Tridacna; species Tridacna crocea. The sequence goes on from OX031060.1 coordinate 48,265,717, forward strand.
CTGACCCACCCGGGCAGCTGCAACTTTTCAGAGTGGGCCATCTATTGGTGGTTGAGCAACAGTCAAAGAAAAAGTAATTTAAGACGAAAATAATTTACTCTCTCCTTAGGCTTTATAGGGAATAGAACTGTCTGGATTTGAACTCAGACTATTGTACTGCTCTATCTTAAAGAATAACTCATTTGGAGACTAGGGAATATAAGAACTAGAACTGTCTCAAAACTTTGATAGGGTAGAAAACATTGTGGGAAAAGGAGAAAATGCTGGTAACCAGCATTTTCTCCTTTTCCCACAATGTTTTCAAAAGCTTCCTCTTTCATGGGCGTTACAAGTCATCATTGTGTGGCAAAAGGTAAAAGCAGACAAATACCCCCCCCCCCCCCCACCCACCTACCAACCCACCCACTAGCACCTTGTTACTGAAGCTAAACAATCAGAGAATGGAAATTATTTTCAAAACAAGATCACATGCGACCTTAACCTTTGACCAATGTGACCAATGTAGGGCACCTCTCTGGTCATGAGCAACACTTGTACAAAACTTTTGGATTAGAACATGGAAACAAAATTAAGTCTAAAGACAGGACAGAATGACAGATGGACAGACAGACATACATGGTGAAACAAGGATACCCCCCACCCTACCACAGACCTGTCTACTTCGTAGGAGGGTGGTATAATTACTTGATCATTATGCTTCATGAAACAAACCTTGCTGAATAGGCTGGATGTTGACCTTCCGCACTTGTTTGAAAGCTAATTTGGGCTGGTGACCTTCGACCTTCCAGATGGAGATATTTTTGTCATGTACTACACACATGAAACACAGTCCATCTGCTACATTGTCTCCCCAATACACTGACTTGACTCCACGACTGAAAAAGACAGAATTAAAATTTGCAGTTGGCTGTCAATCTGATTCATGGGCAAGTTTTCTCTTTCTGTTTAATTTAGGCATTTCCTACATGCTAAGATTACCCTTGGATTCTTTTATGTGATGAATGCAGGAATTTTGGGAACTTCTGAATTCATACCTGCTTGACAATCATGCTAGGAAACAAATTACAGATAAAATTTAATTAATATTGTACATGTATTTCATACAAAAACAATTCATCTAACACATTTCATTAACCACACAATCCCTACCTTTGACGCTCCTAAGAAAGAAGCCTTTTGAAAACACTGTAGGAAAAGGAGAAAATGCTGGTAACCAGCATTTTCTCCTTTTCCCACAGTGCTTTTTACCCTTCCCAGAACAAATTTCAATTTTTCAGTCACCTTTATTTTGTCGTCTGCAAATGCTTTCAATTTGAACCAGTCTGAAATTCTGTCGTTTGGTAATGAGTTAAGACAAAACAGAAACGGAGTTTAGGTCAAGATTGATGGCCTATGGCCTTCAACATGTGAAAAGGGGCATTCAGACATTTGGATAAAACGTCGTACCAGATCAGCCTGCACAGAATGCACAGGCTGATCTGACATGGCACTTTATGGCTAGTACAGATTTTGTCCTAAAATAGACTTACATGAAACAGAAAATCACTTATGATTGGAAAGAGTTGTCTTGGATCAGCCTGCACAGACTGCGCAGGCTGATCTGAGACAACTCTTTCCACAAATGTCTGAAAGCCCTTTTTTGTGTGTTGCAGGCCAGCACCCAGTAAAGTCACTGGACATTATCAGCCTACATAGGATTAAAATATAAAAATAATGGCCATTTTAGGGCTGCTTTTGTCTACAATGTCTCAGCAAAGTGAAGATCATAGATCAAGGATCAGATAGTATTTTTTGAGCGGCCTGATGTTTGATCTATAAATCTAATGGCTGCAAAGAGAATTTAAGTTGTCGTAAGTTGTCAAAGATATTTTTAGAATTAAATTCAAAAGATATGTTACACTGGTATGAGAAAATAGAATTCAGCTTTTCAATGGCCCTTGAAGTCTCAATCATTGGATAGGGGAGGACGAAAAGAAAAATATGTAGAGGTGACATCCAAACTGTAAACATTTGCAGACAACAAACTAAACATGGCTCAAATGCTAGGATAATCATAAGGCAAGCAGCATTTCCCCCTTTTCTCATGATGTTTTTAAAGGCCTCTTTTCTCTGGGTTGTCAATACATACATGTACTGTATATGGATTTAGAGATCCAGACAGAGAGAATGATTTTGATTTCAAAATTGAAAATATTAATTATTCTCTACTAAACTCTATGTTGTGGGTTTTCATTAGAATCGTTTCACTCCCTCTAATCTGGAGCACTGTGAATTGTTCGGTAAAGAATTGAGCTATTACAAGGTCATCCATGCAATGATAAGTAATGTAGTAATGTAAGGTTTTCACCAAATGATCTATCAATTAATGACCTGCATGTAGATATTAAGTCATCAATCAGTCATGCAATGGGTCATTTTTGGCCACACATTCTTCTAATTTCTATAGGTAATACTTTTCCTAACCCCTATAAAACGTCAAGTATACCAAAAATCATGAGATTTGTTTTGAATTTAACAATACTTTCCTTAGTATTTTAATCATATCAAGGCAGCCTGCGCATCTATTCACATGTACCTTATCCCTTTACCACACAATCCCTATTTTTGACGACCCTGAGGAAGAAACCTTTTGAAAACACTGTGGGAAAAGGAGAAAATGCTGGTAACCAGCATTTTCTCCTTTTCCCACAGTGTTTTCTACCCTTCTCAGAACAAATTTCAATATTTCAGTCACCTGTATTTTGTCGTCTGCAAATGCTCTCAATTTGGACCAGTCTAAAATTTTCTTGTGTGGTAAAGAGTTAAGTTTTACACTTTGCTGAAGACACTTTCACAAATATATGGCAATTACGTTTTATCTATACAGATTCAGTGATTGTATGAAGTTTAATGCCGTTTTCAACATTATTCAAGTTAAATTGCAGCGGCCAGTGCACCTATCCATGCCTGAAGGTAGAGCAAGATGTCTAAATTTTTTCCAACAAACAAGAAGAAAATACAAGCGCCAGGAAAGTTACTACAACACAATATTCCTATCATTACATACAATGACCTATGAACCAATGAACTTGAATACTTTTGAAATCCTATGTATCTACAATTTTAAACTGACATATAATACATGTACTAAAACCAGGAAACAAATTAAAAAAAAGTTGCAAGGTAAGTGCAAGACTATTGTAAGTGCATATACATTGTATATGCACTTACAATAGTCTTGCACTAAGCCCTTGAAACAATGGATTAATGGGCAACAACTCAGTTTTTCATGAATGGCAGATATAATATCATACCATTACATTTTTACAAACCATACCACAAATCGATGTATTCTGTATACGAGGTACATAACCATACCATATAATTATGGGGCCATATTTGAAACTGTGTGGATAATTTTTCTATCATGTGTGATATTCTACATGCAACAAATGTATTCAAGCTTGAAAAATTTCAAGTATATAATAATAATGTGATTTACTATAGACACATGGATGGGCCTCAATTTGAGGCTCTTTCATCTCAGCAGTAAATAAAGATATGATGTCAAAAATATGGATAAATGAGAATTCAAATATCTGATAGAGTGGAAAACATTGTGGGAAAAGTAGAAATTGTTCGTTACGAGCAATTTCTCCTTTTCCCGAAATGTTTTCAAAAGCTGTCTGTTGTTGATACGTCAAAATGAGTATCTATGGAGTAAAGGGTTAAGATAAATTCCCTGTATTGTGATATTACTACACTAAACTGAAATATTTCTGCACCTATCTCTTTTAGACAGGTAGACCTAGACTCAAAATTCCTGAACTTCTACAGAACAGACTTCATTTGTAGGATCAGAATCAAACTACTTTGTAAGATAAGTCTGGTCCAAACAGCCTAGAATATGATATATTGTGGTTTTATAAGCTTTGTATAAAGTGTGTCTACCTGTAACTTTTTATTCACAGAAATCTGCATTTTTTTGTGTGTAAATGTACAGAAAAAAAAAACTTTTGAAATGATTGTGGGAAAAGGAGAAAATGCTAGCAATCAACACTTTCTCCTGTTCTCATAATCTTTTCTACCTGTTCATAGGAAAATTATGTTTGAGTTACATTCAATTTGTTGTCTGCATTTGCTTTCAATTTAGACTGTCCAACATTTTTTCCTATGGTACAAAGTAATTTCTTTTCCAGATGACAAAATTCTAAACTAATCCAAATTGAAAACATTTAAAGACAACCAATAAAATACTTGTCACACATTGAGATGTTTATATCAAAGGTTGGGAAACTTTGAACAATGTAAAAGTTATTGATTTGTTAAGAAATTAGAACAATGTCCATGTCATTAATTTTTTCAACCCTTGTTTATCATCATGAATCTTCAAATCTTCTTTCAGTTTATTTAACCCATTTAATCACAATCTCTACTTCTGACGACCCTGAGAAAGAAGCTTTTAGAAAACACTGTGGGAAAAGAAGAAAATGCTGGTAACCAGCATTTTCTCCTTTTCCCACAATGTTTTCTTCCCTCCAAAAAGAAATTTCAATTTTTCAGTCACTTTTATTTAGTCTTTTGCAAATACTTTCATTTTGGACCAGTCTAAAATTTTGTCATTTGGCAAAGAGTTAATCCTTTACCAGACAATGAAGACTTTTCATGAACCTGTGAAAGGAGCCTTTTTTCATTTTCCCACAATGTTTTCTTCTCTATGAAAGGCAAATCATTATGGCTTGTGATTTTTCATTGTCTGCAAATCCTTCAATTCTGTTAATTCCAAATCTTTGGCGATTGGTAAAGACTAAATGGATGTACTGGTGTGGTTTTCAATCTTCAACAGTTACTAGAAAAAAAATTGTAGGAATGGAAGGGGGCCAGTCTCAAATGAAGGACTAATTTTATGTATCTTAAAAAACCTTTATCAATAAAATATATAACAGTTGCTATGGAGGTGGACTAAAATCAAACGATAATTGGTCAGGTGAAGAAAAATAGTGTTTAACCCTTTAACAACAATCCAGCATTTTAACTCATTACCACACGAGACAATTTTGGACTGATCCAAATTGAAAGCATTTGCAGACGACAAAATAAAGGTGATTGAAAAATAGAAATTTGTTCTGGAAAGGGTAGAAAACACTGTGGGAAAAGGAGAAAATGCTGGTTACCAGCATTTTCTCCTTTTCCCACAGTGTTTTCAAAAGGCTTCTTTCTCAGGGGCGTCAAAAGTAGGGATTGAGTGGTAATGGGTTAATGATGTTGCGACAGAGAAAACTAGAGCTGTCACTGAACGTGACCTAATACCTCCACTACATCTTCGCAAGCCAAGGATACTAACTCCACTTTGTTCGTTACGTACCTTGGCCGCTCGCCTCTTTAAAAATCGAAACTCCTGCTGCGCCACCTATCGAATATCACAAGTTGCGTAACCTTTGCTGATGTTATTTCTGACCAATCAAGATGCTCGTATTAAAATTTGTTGGGCAATGCATCAAATATGGCTGCGCTTTCGGAATCATCAGATCAGAAACAAGACGAACAGGCATACGATAATCTGCAATCATTTGGCTGTGGAACCCGTCCTAATACTTCACATAATTGATCATAAACTGTATAAAACTTATTAAATATCAATCGTCTACTCTTTTTTGGCAAATTTTTGTCACAGACACGACAACTTTCGTTTTTGCTGGGCGCCGCCATTATTGTTTTCTGTTTTGCGAAAGATTTCTTGTTATGAATGGTTTGATTGGACGCGATGGGTTTTGATCGCATCCAATGAAATGGCGCAGCGGGAGCTTCGATTTTTAAAGAGGCGAGCGGCCAAGGGTACTTACTACCTTAGTATCCTTGGCTTGCGAAGATGCCTCCACTAGTGCTTTGACAGAAACAGGCAGTTACTGGTATTTTGAACATGGACAGACACACAGCCACACAGACAGACTAATTCCAGTATGCCCCCGAAAACATTCATTCGAGAAGAGGTGAAAATATCTTTCCTTCTACCATTTCAGAGACAAATCCTATCATTTTAGCTACTTTACCCTTTCCCAAACGACAAACTTTTGGACTAGACCAAACTGAAAGCATTTGCAGACGACAAGTCAACTCTTGCTGAAAAGATGATTTCTGTCTATGATAGGGTAGAAAACATCGTGGGAAAGGGAGAAAATGCTGGTTACCAGCATTTTCTCCTTTTCCCATGATGTTTTCAAAAGGCTACTATTCCAGACCCGTAAAAACCAGGGATTGTTTGGGAAAGGGTTAACATTAGCAAATACTTTCCATAATAATTATGATGATATAATCATTCACTACAGAGTTAAAGAATCTGAGAAAATTCTTCAAGCCTACTTATATTTATCTACTGAAAAAAAAAGTAGGCAAAGGAAATGTTTTTACACCAATCAAAAAGAATTATTACAGATAATATCATTATGTTGTCAAGAAGACATTAAAGGCAACTACTTTCGGTCATGTCAAATAAGTAATTTGTAGACCAAAACAGCCCACCATATAAAGAGGAAATGAAATAGTTTAGATTTATACACACAAAATGATTATCTTAAACTGTAGTAACAAAACCATCCTCAAAATCACTTAATATTTTTGTCTTTTTTTCTGAAATTTTCTGAATATCAAAATAACCGAACTCCTGACTGGCTCAACAATTTTGTATTGCGTTTTTTTCTAAATCTTCTTCAGCATTTTTCTCTTTTCCCACAATGTTTTCTACCCTATCAATCTTATGAGCCACATATTGTCATCTGCAAATGCTTTTAACTCTTTACCAAACGACAAAATCTTAGACTGGTCCAAATTGAAAGCACTTGCAGACGACAAAATAGGCGCAACTCAAAAATTGAAATTTGTATCCAGCAGGGTAGAAAACATTGTGGGAAAAGGAGACAAGAGGGCCATGATGGCCCTGAAATCGCTCACCTGAGTCTATTGACCAAACATGAATCATTTTCAATCTAGTTTTCCAGTGACCTAGTTTTTTTTATCAGACATTACCCATCATCAAACACTTTTGAGATATCAATAAGACAAACATTCTGACCAAGTTTCATGAGTATTGGACTGAAAATGTGGCCTCTACAGCGCACAAAAGGTTTTTCTAAGATTTGACCAAGTGACCTAGTTTTGGACCCGACAATTACCCATTATCAAACTCTTTTGAGAAATAACGAAAATAAACATTCTGACCAAGTTTGAAGAGTATCAGGCAGAAAATGTGGCCTCTAGAGTCTACACAAGGTTTTTCTAATATTTCACCCAGTGACCTAGTTTTTGACTCCATATGACCCATTTTCAAAGTCATTCAAGGTATCACCAAGACAAATATTATGAACAAGTTTCAGGAGTATCAGACTGAAAATGTGTCCTCCAGAGCATACATAAGGTTTTTATAACATTTGACCTATTGACCTAGTTGTTGACCAAAAATGACCCATTTTCACACTCATCAAAGATATTATCAAGGCAAACATTCTGACCAACTTTCAAGAGTTTTTGGACTGAAAATGTGGCCTCTAGAGCATACACAAGGTTTTTCCTAAGATTTGACCTAGTGACCTAGTTTTTGACACAACATGACCCATTTCCGAACTTGTACGAGATATCATCAAGGCAAACATTCTGACCAACTTTCATAGAGCGTACACAAGGTTTATCTAAGATTTGACCTAGTGACCTAGTTTTTGACCCGACATGACCCATTTTCAAACTCGTCTAAGATATCATTGAGGCAAACATTCTGACCAACTTTCATGAGTATCAGAGTGAAAATGTGGCCTGTAAAGCGTACACAAGGTTTTTCTAAGATTTGACCTAGTGACCTAGTTTTTGACCCAAAATTACCCATTTTCAATCTCGTCCGAGATATCATCAAGGCAAACATTCTGACCAACTTTCATGAGTATCGGACTGAAAATGTGGCCTCTTGAGCGTACACAAGGTTTTTCTAAGATTTGACCTAGTGACCTAGTTTTTGACCCAACATGACCCAATTTCAAACTCATCCGACATTTTATTGAGGCAAACATTCTGACCAAGTTTCATAAGTATCGGACAAAAAATGTGGCCTTTAGAGTGTACACAAGGTAAAAGTTGACAACAGACGACGGACACAGCACTTAGTGCTCAGGTGAGCTAAAAAAAGTGTGATAAAAGAAATGCAGTCTCTTTCCTATCATTAATTCAAATTTTAATTCCCTTTTCAAACCTTGCCACTCAACCTACAGAACTGTGGCAGAAATATCTTTTTAACCATTTACCACCGTACAAAATTTTCGACTGTCGGAATCCAATATCTAATGTAGCTAAAATTGTGGAAGATGTCTTTCATAGGGAAGAGAACATAGTGGGAAAAAGAGAAAATGCTGGTTACCAGCACTTTCTCCTCTTCCCACAATATTTTTGAAGTCCTGTTTCTCAAGGTCTTCTAAAGTCGGCATTGTGTGGTAAAGGGCTAGAGATGCCCTACCGTTGCACAGCCAAAATCTATTCAGTTTGTTAAAAGGCGTAACCAAGATGTGAAATAGATGACCACAATACAATACAAAACAGACAGTTCAAGTACAGGTGAATCACATACCGGTAATTGTGCTCATATAACAAGTCTGGTACATCAGCATGAAATATTACCACAGAGTATATTATTCTCTCTTTACCACCAAATCATATATAAGGTTTTAAGAACCAAAAACAAAAGGCCTTTAGAAAACGTGAGGGGAAAAGGAGAAAATGCTGGTGACCAGCATTTTCTCCTTTTCCTATGATGTTTTTTACCCTTTGAAAGACCACTTACAGACATCTTTTCAGCCATGTTTGTGTTTTTTTTCAAATGCCCTCAATTTTGACAAGTCTAAAATTTTTGATGAATAGAATAGTGTGTAAGGGGGCTATAAAGATATTTTTTAACTATAAAAAACTTTGAAAATAACACAATGGAGAGTATTTCCTTACAGACATTATGTAACCTTGGGATCATATTCTTTTATTTTGTGCCAAAATTTCAATAAAGAGGATGTCACATGATCAATATTAAAGTGTCCATTATTAGGAATCATATTCATTTGATTAAATAAACAGATTTCTTAATTACTAAACAAGCACATCTTGTCATTCAGATCCCAAAATTATGTTATTTTATCAATATAAACATCCAATTTTCTATAAGGTTTTTGAAAATCACAGGAATGATATGAGTATATGAGACATGCTCTCAGAAAAGAGAGTTACCTATGTGCATTTGCAAAAAATAAATAACCCTAGTCAGCCTGTGCAGTCCCATCTTCGCCAGCCAAGTTTACGATCACTACGTGGATCCTACCTTGGCGGATTGAGCTTGATTTTTACAACCCCCCGATACGCCTTTTCATTGGATGCAGCCAGCTCTAGCTGCATCGAATAAAATAGGTCGTAGCATTTCATCTTTGATAAAAATAGAACACGGTATCTACCTTTCGAATAATAGGTAAAACACGTGGATGTCTGCTTATCCTTTCATGTGTATTCGTAAGCGTTTGTAAAACGATATTTCATTTGCTTTTAGAAACATGATGTAAAGGGCAGTAATAACTAGCATCTAATAGAGGGCGCATCACAGGAATCTCGAAATCGGGCTCAATCAGCCAAGGTAAGATCCACGTAGTGATTGTAAACTTGGCTCGCGAAGATGGTGCAGTCCCTGCAGGCTGACATGATTTGAACTTACAGCTATTCAGTTGGTTAAATAACATTAAGGTTAAATCACATTAATTCAAACTGAACTCATTATCTCTTTACCACATGAGAAAATTTTAGACTGGTCCAAATTGAAAGCATTTGCAGACGACAAAACAAACGTAACTGAAAAATTAAAATTTGGTTTAGGAAGTGTAGAAAACACTGTGGGAAAAGGAGAAAATGCTGGTTACCAGCATTTTCTCCTTTTCCCACAGTGTTTTCAAAAGGCTTCTTTCTCGGGGTTGTTAAAGTCGGGATTGTGTGGTAAAGGGTCAACTTTTCTGAATGTCAAAGGACCATTCTACTTAAGTATTAAACCAGCTGTTAGACAAAATGTGTTTTATGGATACATGACTAGGTGATGACTAAGTAATGATGCATTACTGAAAAGCAAATATGCCCCTTTTCCCAAAGCATGGTTCCTATGTTACAGGCTGTTTGTTTTGAATGGAGTCAATCAACTCAGTCATGTACCATAAACAATAGGATGAAATATGGAGCTTTTCAGCTAGTGGACCATGGTGATCTTGTATCTTTATCACCATGATCTCCCACTAGATGGCATTTTACAAATACACATCTATCTAATTTGGGCATTCTGAGTACAGATGCAGACTAATTTTACATAACTACAACCATTACTTTGAATTTCAAAATGATACAAACGTTTATTTAACCCATTACCACACAATCCCTACTTTTGATGACCCTGAGAAAGAAACCTTTAGAAAACATTGTGGAAAAAAGGGAAAATGCTGGTAACCAGCATTTTCTCCTTTTCCCACAATGTTTTCTACCCTTCACAAAACAAATTTCAAATTTTCAGTCGCTTTTATTTTGTCGTCTGCAAATGCTTTCCTTTTTGGACCGGTCTAATATTTTGTCGTTTGGTATTGAGTTAACTCCTCAACAAACGACAATATTTTAATCTTGTCCAAATCGAAAGCATTTGCATATGACATAATAAAAGTGACTGAAAATTTGAAATTAGGGATTGTGTGGTAATGAGATAATAAAGCTCAACTTGGTGTAATTCATTCAACTATAATCATTTTGCTAGCATGTAACCAACGCATCGACCATTTATTAAATGAGAAAATTTAGACTGGCCCAAATTGAAAGCATTTGCAGACGACAAAATAAAGGTGACAGAAAAATTGAAATTTGTTCTGGGAAGGGTAGAAAACACTGTGGGAAAAGGAGAAAATGCTGGTAACCAGCATTTTCTCCTTTTCTCAAAGTGTTTTCAGAAGGCTTCTTTCTCAGGGGCGTCAAAAGTATGGATTGTGTGGTAATGGGTTAAATCAGCCCCTACATGCTTGGGTAATAGGCTAATAGCTTCGATGTAAGCCCTACTTTTCTCAGGTATTCGGAGAATAGGTGATTTGTCATATCAGACAGGAATGACCGTAGTCGGCCTGTTTGAATCTACGAAGAATAATGACATGCACAGACAAGTCGTCTTTAACACACAACAAAATTTCAGACTTGTTCATAATAATCCTAACGTGTCTTTCACAACTAAAGATGCCTTTACAAAACATGCAGCCTGATCTTTGATCTCTACTGTCTGCTTTGCTGAATCGCTTTTGACAAAATTAATGTAACCTTGAAATTGTGGTGATTTGGCTCCGATTTCTAGACCAACAATATCTGATGAGTTGGTGCTCTATGGATCAAAAGTATATTAGCAGACAACAAAATTTAATGTGGTAAAGATAATGATATTTTTCTTTGAAACCCAAAAAACAAGGTGAAGAAAAGAAAAGGCTGCAACTGAGAATTTTTTCCTTTTCCCACACTGCTTTCGAAGTCTATCTTCCTTCGGGCCATGAAATCAAAGGATTGTTTGGGTAAAAAGGGTATCCAACTGTTTGGCTCTTTTGTCCTGATAAAAAATATGATACAGTGATTTACACAGATAAACAAGGATGGTACAAGGTATCTCCATTACATGACCTGTCAATCAGTTGCAAAAGTTGACCTTTTTACAAGTGTTACCAATCAGGCAAAAAAGGACCTTCTGGGAACTGTGAAAAGTGTCAGCCCAGGTCAAACTGCGTGAATTGCACAGACTGACTTGGGTTGACACTTTTCGCTCTAAAGATATTTAAAAAAATTCTGTATGAAAAGTGGTCATTGTCCCTTGTTATACAATTATATTTGAATTATCAACATAAACTGACCTGCACTATCCTTGAACTGTTTTCAACTGATTGATGTACAGAATTCCCAGATGGTCCTTTTTTGGGTGATGGGTCACAAATAATCCTATTCTATTTTGCTACATCTAACCCCCTACCACACAATCCTGACTTTGCAATTTGTTTGGAGTTTAACAACTTAGATAACATCACAAAAACCAGTGCACCTATGCTTGTGTTTCCTGGCTTTCTCATGCCAGTGACTGAAAAAAAACTTTCTTTTGATGCCACTGACTACATGCTTCAAGGAAGGACATGAGAAAAATCACTGCAGAGAAATTTTGCCTCTACCAGGTATTGAACCCACAAAAACTAAGTCACCAGTCAGATACGCTAACAACTAGGGTACCCAGCCGAGCTCTATGGAAGAAGGCTTTTGAAAACATTGTGGGCAAAGGAGAAAATGCTTGTACCAGCATTTTCTCCTTTCCCAAAATGTTTTTTTACCTATCCAAAACAGTTTCCATCACGTAGGCCAAATTTAAATGGTTGTCTGCTAATGCTTTAAATTTAGACTTGTTCACATTTTTTGTTGTGTAGTAAAGAATTAAGAAGGACACTTTTGAAAACGCCATACAACTTTTCTCCTATTCCATTTGTATTACATGTATTAGGCTTAAAAAGGATACTTTAGAAGACATCAGTTTTAATTTGTCTTCTGCAAAATGCTCTCAACTTGGACATGTGGAAAAGTTAATTGTTTGTTAAAAAGTTCAGCGAGGTTAATAAAAAGAACAGGTCACTGGGACGAAAGTGTAGTTTGGATGGCCTTTTTTGGGGTGAAAAATAAATTACCTAAAAATCCTCATTCATTGTGTATATTTACGGTATTTTTAATATAAAAAGTAACAAATTTTATCACTCCTTATATCCTTCAAAATACACCCCTAATAACCCGTTACCACACAATCCCTACTTTTGACGACCCTGAGAAAGAAGCATTTAGAAAACATTGTGGGAAAAGGAGAAAATGCTGGTAACCACCATTTTATCCTTTTCCCACAATGTTTTCTACTCTTCACAAAACAAATTTCAAATTTCCAGTCACTTTCATTTTTTTCAATGCAAATGCTTTAGATTTGGACAAGTCCAAAATATTGTCGTTTGGTAATGAGTTAATACACCCCTATTACGAATCAATTCACTGAGCAAGGTGGATTATTAACATTTCAAGAAAGAAAATAATCATTTTATCAAGTTTTTTTTTCCCCGTGCAAAATCATGGTAACCAAGACTTTCTCTTTTTTTCCCTCACAACATTTTCACCATTTCAGTGACGAATCTCATCGGTTGAGCCCTATTTACAGTTTATCGCACAATCCAAACCGACCCTGAAGAATAAGGCTTTTGAAAACATAGTGGGAAATGGAAAAAATGTTAGTAACCAACATTTTCTCCTTTTCCCACAATGTTTTCTGCCCTTCCAAAGGCAAATCAAGTAACTTAAACCACATTTAATAGGTCATCTGTAAATTCATTAAGATTTTTCCAGTTAGAAATTTTGTCACTTGGTAGAGAGTTAACATCCCTGTAGCTTGTAAATGTCATCTAATACCTCTGGTGTCAAGGTCATATGTTACATTAACTGTTTTAATTATGCGGAAAAAAAAATGTAATTCACAACATAGCAGAGAAAAATGAGTAACAGACAATGTTAAGAAAGCTTTTTTTTTAAACATATGACAAAATGTTAAATGTTCTACTTTTCAGCACAAAAAGTATCTGCAAACAAAAACCTAGGAGCTAGGAATAATGGGGTTTGTTTAAGAAAGGATAGAAATCAATTTCAGAAATAGAGGAAAATGCTGATACCCAGCATTTTCTCCTTTTCCGAAAATAATTTCAGTTGCCTTTTTTTTCTCAGTTGTTAAAACTCTGGATTTAAGCTTTTATGAAGTATAATTGGGAAATATAAGCTAGTTCCAGATATTTTAAGGGGCTGATGTTTGGACCCAAATTTACAGACACAAAATCCCTGTATAAACATTACCTTCCAATCTCTTCTGTCCAAATTGAAAGCATCTGTAGATGAAAAACTTATCTGTCTCTGAGATCTTATTTCTATTTACAAAGGACAGAAACTACAGTAGGTAAAGGAGAAAATGCTGTTCACCAATGATTGATAACAATCAGGATTTTCTGAGCAAAGGATAAAATACCGGTGCCCATTTACAGAGTAATCTATCTGGGGCTTCAAGTTCATTCTCTATTGTAAATACAACATAGACAAAAACGAAGGCTTTCATACACCGGTATTTAATAGTCATAATAAAATGCACTTTTTTCATGCCCAAAACACCTGCAACAGTAAAGGTATGTACAACAAAAAGCTCTGCAAATATAAAATTTGTTTTTCTTACTAAATCTTTAAACCACAATGACAACTAGTCTCAATTTAGACTAGGCAAAAATTTAGTCATCTGTTAACCCATTACCACACAATCCCTACTTTTGACGCCCCTGAGAAAGAAGCCTTTTGAAAACACTGTGGGAAAAGGAGAAAATGCTGGTAACCAGCATTTTCTCCTTTTCCCACAGTGTTTTCTGCCTTTCCCAGAACAAATTTCAATTTTTCAGTCACCTTTATTTTGTCATCTGCAAATGCTTTCAATTTGGACCAGTCTAAAATTTTCTCGTGTGGTAAAGAGTTAAAGGGTTAACACAGGTTTATAAACGGATTGATGTAAGTATTTAACTCTACATAATACAACATTTCAAACTCAGCCATATAAGAAACATTTTGTAGATTACAAAATTTGATAATATTCATGACTCAAATTATGAAATTCATCTTTAAAAAGAGTAGAAAAGGTTGTGGGAAAAAGAGCAAATACCGGTTTCTCATGTTCCCGTGTTTTCAAACAACGTTTCTACATGTCTTTGAAACAGGTAATTTTTTGGGGTTGGGCAAAAACTGTCATATTTGCAAACTGAAAAGTAAAACAATTTTATTTCTTACTCAAATTCTCCCAACTTGTTGTGTTCTTGGTTTTCAACTTGGCCTTGAAACAAGTGAAGAGGACTCAAGAATATCCCTTTGCCATCTGTCCATACAAAACCATTTTCTGAATGTACAGCTGAAAGTAGAAAAACAATGGACTATCAATCCTGAGGTCCTAGGTTAGATACAAGCCGAAGGCCTGGCAAGAACCTTTCTGAGACACTTTAATATGTTTCCCACCAAACTAGAGGATTGGTGAGGTGAACTGAAACCCACAGGTAGCCTTGCATGTATTGGTGCTCTACACTGGGCATGCCAAAGAACCAGGGAGGCCTATTCAAAGAAAACCTAGGAGCTTGTACCCAAATCTCCTTGTATCCAATTCTTTCTCTTTAACCAATGATAGCATATAATTATGAATAGAGCTAGAGCACAGACAGACCTTAAACTTAAGTTCTCATCTAGGATTTCTAATGCATGTCAGATGCCTTCACCATTTATATCCCGAAAATATAACCCATCGCCACAAACATATTCATATAAGATAGGAGAAAACCCAAAAGTTGGTTTCCATGATATATGTGTGCTAAAATGCATGTAAAAGCCCATAGATTTAAGGGACGCCATTCATTGAGGCAACCATGCAAGTACATGTATATTTCAAACTAGGTCTTCCAGAAGTCATAATATTATGTCATCGGAAAGTAAGACTGCTCATTCTGAATCTGTTTCTTATTATTTTCTGAGTAAACTCATCCTGCTTTGATGATAAACAAATAAGCAACGATCAGCCTGTGACATTGTTTCTGTTTACAATTTCGATAAAGTTAGTACATGTATTTCAAGCCTAGAATGGGGACAAAATGATTAACCCATTACCACACAATCCCTACTTTTGACGCCCCTGAGAAAGAAGCCTTTTGAAAACACTGAAGGAAAAGGAGAAAATGCTGGTAACCAGCATTTTCTCCTATTCCCACAGTGTTTTCTACCCTTCCCAGAACAAATTTCAGTTTTTCAGTTACCTTTATTTTGTCATCTGCAAATGCTTTTAATTTGAACCAGTCTAAAATTTTGTCGTTTGGTAATGAGTTAAGTGAATAAAAGTCTTGTTTCGACCCTTTGAATTAAGATGTGTTGTTTACATCACATTATGTCACTGCAGAGATTTACAATGAAAAGTCGGCTATTCGTCTGCGATCATCGCTGAAAACAAACCGATGATTTGACATGGTTGGATTGTTTTAGTTTCAAAATTCTTTTTTTCTGCTATTGACTGAAACTTTTGTAAGGTGCACCTTTACATGTCATTAAAATCATAATAATCCCCATATTTCTACATGGTGAAAATGAAATTCACTTTTATTTTATTTATAGTCTATGGGTGAAAAATAACCTTGGTGGTAACAGGTCGATGTGATATATCTTTTCTAACACATCCATAAATATTTTTTCTAATCATACCAATATTGTTTGCATGGTAACAGCTGAACCTTGTACAAGGCAAAAAAAAATATAATTCATCAGATATCTAAATAGCTATTTGTATCCCTTTTTCTAACAAATATATGAGCCACAGCTCATTACCAAACGACAAAATCTTTGGTTTGTCCAAATCAAAAACATTTGCAGACGACAAAATAAAAGTGATTGAAAATTTGAAATTTGTTTTGTGAAGGGTAGAAAACATTTTGGGAAAAGGAGAAAATGCTGGTTACCAGCATTTTCTCCTTTTCCCACAATGTTTTCTAAAGGCTTCTTTCTCACGGTCCTCAAAAGTAGGGTTGGTTGGTTATATTGGGGTTTAACGCCACTTTAACAGCTTAGGTCATATCATGGTGGTCGGTGACGCACATGTGTTTTCCTGGCTTTCTCACACCGGTACTAACACAACTTTCTTTCCAAAGCCATAGACTACTTTTCTCACATGCTTCATCAAAAGTAGGGATTGTGTGGTAAATGCATTTCTATGATGCTGATCATATTATTACGGATCCGTAAAATCCATATGATAAAACAATCAACTGGATCCAGCGGTAGAATAGTCCTTTACCATGTAGAAAATTTACATATAGCAAAAATTATCAGCTCATGTCAGCCTGTGCCGATTACTTTTTGCAGAAGCATTTCGCCCCCCTATTCACAAAGAATGGCTCATAAAATATTTCTATCCTAAAACATATGGCTTGCAATATACGAAAAGGGACATTCATACATTTGCATAAAGTATCCTCTTGCATCAGCCTGCACAGTCCGCACAGGCTAATCCAAAATGACACTTTCTCTTTTGATGTAATTTTCTGTTTTGCACAAGTCTACTGTAGCACAAAAGTAGAGCTGTCACTGACTGGACATTACTTCACTGTTCATACCTTCACCACAGCTTTGACAGAAACAGGCAATTATTTGTACACAGACAGACAAACGAACGGACAAATAGTGGATTATGCACAAATTATGACTGACAGAAACAATTGGGAGCCATCAAATTCCTCGGATGTATCTGGTGGATTGATATGCACCAGATCAGTACATACCCTGGAAAGACGCAGGTTTACCATTCTGAAAATTGCTCCTCTTAAAAAAGAAAAATGGAGTTTCAATTTTCTATCGAAATTGTTCTAACTATATATCAGTTGAGTTGGCAAACAGTTTGTACAATCATTATTTATCAATAATTATTATTCTGATAGAAATTTTCACTGACAGATAAACAGATGTGAATAACTTCATCGAGGTTGTTTATGTCGTTACTAAATGATTGACAGTGGCACGCCATTATTAAGATCATATGGTTCCAGTTCAAATGGGAACGACCGTTATACTGACAAGGTTAGATGTAGGTACGGAATAGGCCAAGTTGTCATTAGTATGACAGAAAATGCTATAATAGGAATCACTGTTGTGAAGTTTCTGTTTTCCAGTGTTAGACTGAAGATTTTCAATATATGCAGGCCCGTAGGAACAGGGGGGGGGCCACGGGGGGCTCAGCCCCCCCAATAATTTTGAAAATCATAGTAACTAAAATACGAGTTCTTAGCACAATGAAACAACCACGCAAAAAATCTCAGTATTTCGAAGTTAGCCCCCCCAATCTTGAAATCCTTCCTACGTCGCTGAAAT
Source organism: Tridacna crocea (assembly GCA_943736015.1). NCBI lineage: Eukaryota > Metazoa > Mollusca > Bivalvia > Cardiida > Cardiidae > Tridacna > Tridacna crocea. The sequence continues at coordinate 48,283,702 of OX031060.1, forward strand.
GTACATGTATATATCCTTTACACCATTTAATTCTAATAGAAATTTATCTTTGTTTTCACAGCTCACTAACTTTTGAGTCATTCAAGTCTGTTAACCCTTTACCACACAGCTTAATTTTGGACCTATCCGAATGGAAAGCACTTGCATGGCAATAACTTCATAGTGATACAATTATTTCAATTGATACAATTATTGTTCTTTGATAGAGAAGAAAACTTTGTGTGAAAAGGCGAAAATGCTGGTTGCCAGTATTTTCTCGTTTTCCTACAAAGTTTTCTAAAGGTCTCTTCCTCTGGGTCGTTAAAAGTCGTCATTGTGTGGTAAAGGGTTAAATCTTTACTGCGTTTTTTCTTCTCTTGCTTTAAGGATGTATGACTTCATCCATATCCACCCGTATGCTTTAACTCATTAAATTGTAACCAAACAACAAAATTTTAGTTTTGTCCAAATCGAAAGCATTTGCAGACGACAAAATAAAAGTGAGTAAAAATTTGAATTTGTTTTGTGAAGGGTAGAAAACATTGTGGGAAAAGGAGAAAACGCTGGTTACTAGCATTTTCTCCTTTTCCCACAATGTTTTCAAAAAAACTTCTTTCTCAGGGTCGTAGAAAGTAGGGATTGTGTGGTAATGGATTAACCCTTTATCACACAGTCTCTCTGAGAAAGAAGTCTTTTGAAAACACTAGTGGAAAAGGAGAAAATGTAGCTATAACCAGCATTTTCTCCTTTTCCACTCTGTTTTCTAGCCTTCCCAAAACAAATTTTATTCTTAAGCCATACTTATTTGTCATCGGTAAATGCTTTCAATCTGGACTACTCTACAATATAGTTGTTTGGTAAAGATTTAACTCTACCACACAATACAGTTTTAGGCTTGTTTAAATTGAAAACATTTTGCAGACCACAATTACATGAGGCCCTCATGATTGTATTTGTTTCTGCAACGTTACAAAACATTGTGAGAAAAGGAGAAAATGCTGGCTACCAGCATTTTCTCTTTTTCTCGCAATGTTTTCTAAAACCTACTCTTCCAGGCTTGTTAAAACTTCGGATTGTATGGTAAAGGGTTAAATAAGACAACTCATCATGAAATCCAACAACAAAGGTTTGCGAGAACACATAATCACATAAATAGAAATATCCAAACCTATCTTTATAACAAGTTGTCTCCACTCCAGTCTTGGTTGCTTTACAAAATGAAAGTACGCGACACTTATTTCTCATAGCTACAAAGTTATGATTAATTTGACAGTGTTAATTCCAGTCCATTATAATCTCCCTACCCTGATAATAATCAAAATTACATCAAACAGTTGTTTGTGCTTGAGTTTAATACCATTTTAAAAGCTCAGGTCAAATCATGGTGGCCAGTGCATCAGTCTACACACATGTTTCCTAGTTTTCTCACACTAGCACTGCACATGAAATTCTTAACTCTCTACCACACAATCCTGACTTTTAACGACCCCAAGAAAGAAGCCTTTTGAAAACATTGTAGGAAAAGGAGAAAATGCTAGTAACCAGCAACAATTTAGGCCATGAGAGCCTCATACTGTCCATGGAGGGGTCTTTGTAAAAGCCAATCTCTAGTCCACATATTCTCTGTCTTTTATTACCTGATTATTATAATCAATAACCCATCACAAGGGGTAATGGGTTAAACCATTACCACACAATCCCTACTTTTGACGCCCCTGAGAAAGAAGCCTTTAAAAAACATTGTGGGAAAAGGCGAAAATGCTGGTAAACAGCATTTTCTCCTTTTCCCACAATGTTTTCTACCCCTCACAAAACAAATTTCAAATTTTCAGTCACTTTTATTCTGTCATCTCCAAATTCTTTCAATTTGGACCAGTCTAAAATATTGTCGTTTGGTAATGAGTTAAGCATCTCATTATTGAGACAAATAATACAACCAGATTTTAGACAAAATTTATCTGTAGGCCTATTGCTGGTATACGCCAACTTTCTTGGTAAAGCACACTACAAAGACGGATTAAACCCCCTTTTCTCAAAATGTCATCAAATTATAATTCCATTCCAACTAAGCAGGTCAACAACGGTCACAGGCCATTATCTTTATGATGTGTCATCTTGGAATGCTGCATTCTGAATAAATTGTTCTTCCTATCTCCCAACACAAATTTATGGACAAATGTAGGTAAACATCCCAATTTGCATCCAGATAAGACCGGTAGGTCAGCAAATTCTGAAATTATTTCATCTTCATTATAAACTTTAAATATAATGTTGTGGGTACTCATTATAGCCAAGTGCCTACAATAAAGGATTAACTCTTTACTAAACGACAAAATTATAGAGTTGTCTAAATTGAAATCAATTGCAGATGATACAATAAAGGTGACTCAAAAATTGAAACTTGACTTCAGAAGAGTAGAAAACATTGTGGGAAAAGGACAAAATGCTGGTTACCAGCATTTTGTCCTTTTCCAACAATATTTTCAGAAGGCTTCTTCCTCTGGGCCATAAAAACCAGGGATTGCACTCTAAAGAGTTAACCCTTTCCAAAACAAGCCCTGGTTTTTATGTGTCTGCAGTAAAAGTCTTTTGAAAACAGTGTGAGAAAAGGAGAAATTGCTCGTAACAAGCAATTTCTCCTTTCCCAACGTGTTTCCTACTTTTTTTTGAGAACTTTATGCCATTTTCTCTAAATCTAAAATAGTCGTCTGCAAACTCTTTCGGTTTGAAAGTGTCCAAAATTCGTCGTTTGGGAAAGCTAGGGTTAAATGAAGAAATAAAAAGAACTTGTTCATAGCCTGTTGTCCATCTGAACCTATACAGCACTGATAAAAGGCAATGGAGTACAGATATTTATCTATTGATACATAAATATTCTGGGACTCAGGATAAACCCATTACCCACAATCCCTACTTTTGACGCCCCTGAGAAAGAAGCCTTTTGAAAACACTGTGGGAAAAGGAGAAAATGCTGGTAACCAGCATTTTCTCCTGTTCCCACAGTGTTTTCTACCCTTCCCAGAACAAATTTCTATTTTTCAATCGCCTTTATTTTGTCGTCTGCAAATGCTTTCAATTTGGATCAGTCCAAAATTTTCTCGTGTGGTAATGAGTTAATGGGAAGACAATGACATTTGAATTTAGATATTGTCAAAGAAATGCACATACATAAGGGTCCAAAAAATCCACTCATCAGCTTGTCCTTACTAGTAAAAATTTAGAGAGGGCAAGTAGATTATCCTTCTATGTCTAACAAAAGGATGAGTGCAAAATGGCAGGAGGACAATAAGAATTCTGAAATTTTTTTGACCCTGTACATGTACTGGCTGAAAAAGAAAAGTTTTCTAAATTTCTAGCAATTGGTAGTAAACATCATGGGAAAAGGAGAAAGTGCTGGTTATCAGCATTTTCTCCTTTTCCCACAATGTTTTCAAAAGCTTTCTATCTCGGGGACGTAAAAAACAGTTTTTGTTTGGTAAAGGATTCAAGTTTCAAAACACAGCATTATAATGAGCAATTACAGTGGTATCACAGGCAGTGCAATCGCATCATCATTCTCACACTGTGTTGTAGATCACGCCTATTTCAAAGCTTTTGACTCTTTACCACACAGTCCCAACTTTTAACGATTCTGAGAGGTAGTCTCAACCATTTTATCTGCAGCTACATTCCTTTTGGGGCAAAAATTGTACAAATAATTGCTCTTCTCATCTCAAACATGTTTATATCATCAGTCCCATATTTATCACAGGCTAAAACAATTTGGTATTATAATAATTCCTAAAATATGACATAATTCATTCCTTCTATAAGAAGATAAGCCACAGAAAAGTAAAGATGCCCCTCAGGAAACAAGTGTCCTAAAGTTTAGTGTCAAACACCTTTATTTTTCCACCTGTCCAGATGAAGATAATCAAAATACTTAACCTTTTATTCCATTATCCCTTTCCTAAATGAAAATATTTTAGATTCTTTCAAATGCAAAATATCTGCACTCAACAAATTCAGAATAGGTACAAAATTGACAATCCTAAGCTCTCTGTTGTGGCAAGACACACCGTAGGGAAAATGAGAAAATGCTTGTTACCAGTATTTTCTCCTTTACGCACAATATTTTCGCACAATATTTTCAAAAGGCTGCTTTCCAAAACAATGCCTGGTTTTTTACGACCCTGAGATCGAAGCCTTTTAAAAACATTGTGGGAAAAGGAGAAAATGCTGGTAACCAGCATTGTCTTCTTTTCCAACAATGTTTTTAAATTTTTGAGTTACATCTATTGTGTCGTCTGCAAGTGCTTTCAATTTGGGCAAGTCTATAATTTTGTTGTTTGGTAAAGAGTTTTAAAAGTTAGCATTGTATGGTTGAGTGTTAAGGTAATCATTGCCCCGAGTCTTGTTTGCCCTTTATCTAATGTTACTGGGTATCAAATTATTGCAAAAAATGCAACTGATTGTAATCAGGTCATGATGTAATACAAGAATATGTGTACTAACAATATTAACACCATTAAAATGTCAACTTTTAGGCAAAAAATCCCTTTGGTCTGCTTTATCATACAGAGTGACAAAAAAACAGAACCCATGAACTTCTTTAACCCTTTACTCCATAGATACTCATTTCTACGCATTGCTTGTAGGAGCCTTTGGAAAACATTGTGGCAAAAGGTGAAATTGCTCGTCACGAGCAATTTCACCTTTTGTCACAATGTTTTCTGTGCTATCAAAAGGTGTCATATACACATAAGAAACGGCTTTATCCTTGCTGTTATTTAGGGTGAATTAGAGGATTGTAGGAAAGAAAGTATCAGGAAACAAGAGCCGTCAGAGACGGGTTATGCTCCCCGAACAAGTGCTTGTCATAAAATATAAGAAATTGATATAAATTCACTTCTTTTATCCTAGAAGAACCTGTTCATGCCCCCCCCAAAATTTGAAGTGAATAGGCAATTACTATCTTAGAGATAGCCAACACAAACTTGTAGAGGACAATAAGCCCAATAAGCCCCCTTTAAGCCCCCTTTTCCCATAAGACAATATTGGATCATTGCAATAAATACAACGGGTGTGTGGTTGGTGGCATTTTTTAACAATAATTCAAAATTCGAAATTTCATAAAATTTCAAGCAGTCATGTATTAAATATTATATAAAACAATTTTTTACATGAAGCCCCCTTTTTCTGAGACGCAGCCTGAAATTGAGAAAAAGGAAGAGAAGTACCTGGGCAACGTTCCAACAAGTTCAGATTTGAAATTTCACAAAGTTTTGAGCACTGATAAAGGAGAACCTAGTGAAAAACAATTTTTTCCATGAAGTCCCCTTTTTCCGTGATGCAGCCTTAATTTGAGAAACCAGGAAAAACGTATTTGTGCATTAATAATTCACAGATTGCAAAAACAAAGGGCACATGTTGAAACTTGTAAAACAAGATATAACCATGAAATGTTGACAGAAACTGAACAAGATATTAGTAAAAATTGCAATATTGCATTAGGGCCCCTTTTTCATTTTACAAGAAACCCCCTTTTTCCATGAGAGAGGGTCAAATTGAAAAACACATAGATAAAGAAACAAGAGCAGATAGTGAAACTTTGAAAAAACAATATAACCATGAAGTTTAATGAAATTTTGACCAAAACTGAATGAAATATTAGTAAAATTGGATTTTTGCAAGAAGCCCCCTTTTTCCATGACAGAACATCAACTTAAAAAATGCCCAGATTAAAAATAGCAAGGGCACATGCTAAAACTTTCCATAAACAATATAACCATGAAGTTTCATGATATTCTGACAAAAACTGAATGAGATATTGGCAAAAATTGGAATTTTGCATTAAGCCCCTTTTTTCCATGTCATGGGGTCAAATTGAAAATCCGAGAAAAGTATATCGGCACGTTACCCTAAGGAGTTCATATATGAAGTTTTATCCAATTTGGTCCAAGGGTTGTGGAGAAATCGCTTCGGACGGACGGACGGACGGACGGACGGACGGACGGAAGGACGGACGGACGGAAGGACGGAAGGACGGACGGACGGACGGACGGACAGACGAAGCGGCGACTATATGCTCGCCCTTCGGGGAGCATAAAAAAGAATCAGGCTAAAAAGTGTTGGAAAAAAAATTATCTGGAAAAAAAGAATCAGTTTCCAAAAAGAAGACTAATTCTATTAGTTATTTCTTTATAACAATTTCTTCATTATCTCCCCCAAGATGGCATTCTATAAATACTCATCTATCTGATATGGGCATCCTGGGTACGGAACCGAATCACTTTCCTACGCGACAACCGTTACTTTGAATTTAAAACTAAAATAAAGGTTTACTCAATAAAATGCTACCTCGTGCAATTCACTCAGCTATGATCAGCAGTTCAGAGAAATCTGGAGCTAAAGCAGGTCTCATCTCTCCTCAAACATATTGATAAAAGCTATTTTCAACACTGCTACCTTATAGAGCCTAATATCACAGTCAGCCCGCTTTCGGGGCTAGTGATGTGTCATATAAGACAATCGAATCTTCGAAGAATATGACATGCGCAGACAACGACAATTTCTTTGGTAAGTCAGATTGACTTTGTAATTAAAAATGTGATACTCGTACATTTTTTTTACACTCTATGGCCTTAGATTGGGAAGAAATGTGCAAACACAGTTTTAGTATGCTGAAATGCCACAAATTAATTACATAAATATCAAATTCATACATATATGGTTTTAAAAAAAACACTGATAAAAGTATCACAACTTTGACAGACACTGATTCTTTTTTTCCTGATACTTTCTTTCCTAGCAAAAATTGATTCTTTTTTTCCCCGATACTTTTTTTCCTGATATTTTCTTTCCGATTACGAATTAGAGATACCATAGAAATGCCTTATGGGGTAAAGGGTTAAATAAATTACTCCTACAATAATGAAGCTTTTCTCTAATTTTCACAGTATATAAACGAACTGTACCCGAACTGGATATTGCGAGTAAATTTAAGTGATGTCCACTTTGCATTAGAGACAGCCGAGATAAAAATTGTTGCGTCTTTCATACTGCTGAATGTAAACTATGTGAATCTTTATGTATAGTTTATGCCACACCTGTATTGTTAATACATAAACTGCTACATAATCATTCTTAGCTTTAAAACATTGAAATTCTTAATACTCACCGCAGGCTACAGCGTCATTTGCAGTTGACCCGATCTTAAATCAGCTTTTATCATGTTAAGGCTGGCTGAAACACGTTTTCTGAGTTTGAACCGGTGCAATTAATTAATAAGAAAAGACATTTGCGGCATTGGGCATTTTAAAGTTCGATTTTGAACATATACAATAAGAATTAAGCCTCTATGTAAAGTAGGTCAACTGCACGTTTCTTGCTGGTGATTCGTACCCTTACTTGCGAGTTTACGAAATCTATTTGTACGATGTCTTGGGAGTTTTTTCAAATATTCTGTACGGTTCTTGGGATAACAAATCTGATGCCTGATGGTATAAATCTGTACATTTTCATCTATAAAATGGAGTAATTCAGATGCCTTTACAGCAAACTGTCAACCACAAGCTTTGGTGATATAATAAATCATAATTTGGAAATCCATAACGGAAAATCCTCAAGATCAAAATTTCAGAATTTGACTCACAAAGAAAAGAAACAATTTCGTATAAAAAAAAACTTCAAAAGTGTTCCAAAAGATTTGAAGCTATGTAACAGGCCTCTGCTACCTAATGATGATACGAAGACAGTGAGTTTCAAGGCTTGTTTATGTGTCACCATTTTTAAAAAGCCCTATAAAGAAAGACACCAGTGAGGGATGTTCACAAGTTCCTTGAAGAATCTGAATGTTTTATGCGAAATACTTTTTTATAGTGGTTATTCCTATTCCTCATAGAAATGAGTCATCAGTCAATCACTTAAGAAAATATAGTAAGAATTTGAGAAGAAATTACACTCAACGAACAATTTCTTCCTTTCTCGTAACATTTTCTGTTCTTTTTCAAAATTATACTTTATTAAGCAGATCTGTAAATTTTCCCCTAAATTCTCATAAATTGGATGAGTCCAAGATGCCATATCAGGAAAGGGCAATTCCTCTTTTTATCTATAAGCAGATGAATACGAATTGTGAAATTTTATTGCATGAATTCATTCTGTTCCTTAAAGGCGGGTATATAGGTTTTTCACATCACACAAAATTAAATAATATATATATATCACTGAAATTTATATGAAAAAACAATACAAATTATCTATAATTAAGAAATATAATATTACAAAAAAATTGGGGGTGGTATTCCCTTAAAAGGCTACGTTGCCCATTAGGCTATTTTTAGATTTCGCAAAAAAAAAAAAAAAAAAAGCATTTTGGGAATGTTAATTATAAATAAGTGACTGGCATGTGACTAATGACGCTTAAATTCCATAAAGAAACATGTATTTATTTTCCATAATATCTTCTTCAGACGCTATGTTTGAAGCTTCGTCTGTGTATTCCCAGTATGTAAATGAGCAAATTGTGAAAATAGACAGTGTGTCCCGTCGGTGTCGACCTGGGCTGTGGTAAATCTCTTATTTCTCTTGTTGTCGGATGGTTTTCGACTACTGGGTTTTAATGAAAGAAAATTATACGGCTTTGGGAGTATAAAGATTTTTTTTTTTTGTATTTTTTGTAAAATTTTTGTCCCAAAATCTGAAGGGCCACCTGTGACTCATGAAAAGGAAGCAGAATAAAGCCGAGTTTTTTTATACTATTATGTTTGGCTGCTTTTCTCTCAAAAACCTGATCTTCAGTGACTGTTTACAGCCACAAGAAAAGATGTTCAATGACCTGGCGCAGCTGTTACATATCTCCCCGTGTTTCATATTTGATATTGTCTTTTATTCTGGTCCGCCTTGATCAGTGTTTTCAACACTTACTTATGGAAATAGAATACAGCTCCACCCATACCCTGCTGTAATAAAAGAGCTGTGCAGTACACTCTGCATGAACTAAAGACACAAACAAAATGTGACACATAGTCCTTGTGACACGTAATCCTTCAACAAAACTGTGACTTTTCAAATTTGGATCTCTGTAGGGTTCTAGATTTTAACCCATTTCACTGACATGCCCCTTTGGGCCTATATGCACGGCTGTGCGTAGCTCATGTTATTTTTTTGCCATGAATGAGACAAAGTCGTGTCATTTTGAACGATTACTTAGAAATGATTCACATATAATCACAGCTAATATTTTTTACTTGTGATATGTATATTAGATTTTATACAGCATACAAAGTGTTGTGGCAAAGGGTGAAATTGCTTGTAACGAGGAGTTCCACCTTTTGCCACAAAAATTTCAAAGATTCTTCAGTACAACTGCATTGAAATGACAATGTAAGGAATAAATTGCGAAACAAAGTTTGTATTGAGCACTCTAGTAACGTGCGTAATGGATGCTTTGCTCTTGTGTAGGTATAAAGCAATGGAAATCCCCGCATGGTACTCACAAAAATTCGTTCAGCCAACTCGCAAGTAATGTACAGATCATTTACTTAATATTTGCAAGAAGGGTACAGTATCAAACCGTTCGCCATGCAGAATTTCCATTACATTTTTAGGTAATTTTAACAAATTTTGTCGGCATATATTGGCTGTTTTGTGAAGAGCATACATTCAGAAACAAAAATTTACAAATGGATATCGGATAAATAGACGGAATTATACATAAATTGCCTTGTGAAAACAGCATGTACAGTAGTTAGCAAAAGAAGTGAAGACGAGTATTGCACTTTATCAGCAATTACACGGCCAAAGATGGTAAATGATGTATTTATTTGAAAGATACATTATTTCATTCAATGATGCAAATGTTTATAAGTTGCATGAAAGTCACAACAACCTGCCGATCTCAATTATTCAAAGGCACCCATCTGTTTTCACCAATCGATTCATGGAATTTACTTGCAATATCCGGTTTGGGTGCAGTTTGTTTATATACTGTGATTTTGTACACTTAAACATTTCTCTATGTATGATTATACCCAAAAGTTTCAGTACTCTAGGATGTTTGGAATAAAAGTAATGATCTCTCCACAGTATGTTCCAAATGACCTAGTCCCTGCACTGGAGACAGACTTGCATCTTTTGCACAAAATTTTTTAATCAGTCATACATACTCCTCTCTGGGGCTTTCCCTGATTTTTCCTGCAATTGCATGCAGCCTGGAGTTCACTAATTTTTTGAGGACTGTGTGGACAAACAGGAATTGGGTAAAAAATAGTTTATCTTTTAACCTTTAAGAGTGCCTGGACTAAAGCTTTTCAATCTCAAAAACGTAACCCAAATTTGGTAATTGCATTTGTAAGGTTGCTCTTGCATTGTCCAAAAGGTCTCAGCAAAGTAGAGCATCACAATCCCCATTTTTAACAACCCCAAGAATCCTTTGAAAAACATGGTGAGAAAATGCTGGTAACCAGCTTTTTCTCCTTTTCCTACCATGTTTTCTGCCTTCCCCAAAGCAAGTTTCAATTTTTCAGTCAGATTTATTTTTCTCTTCCGCAAATTTTAATGCTATCAGTTTAGACAAGTCTAAAACCCTGTCATTTGGTAAAGAGCTGACCATCAACTTAATACTCTGTTTATTTGATTCTATTTCAAAGAAATCGTTATAGTCCCTTTTTTTCTCTAATTATTGATCAGAGAAATTCTTGTGAAGAACTCAGAGAGTAATCTGCTTAACTCTTTACCACACAACGAAATTTTAGACTGGTCCAAATAAAACTAGTACATGTATTTTGTACACAGACAGACACAGACGGACACATGGACTGACGGACCCTCGGACAGACACACGGACAGACAGGCTGATTCCAGTATACCCCCAAAAACATTGGTTTTGCAGGGGTATAATTAACCCATTACCACACGAGAAAAATTTAGACTGGTCCAAATTGAAAGCATTTGCAGACGACAAAATAAAGGTGACTGAAAAATTGAAATTTGTTCTGGAAAGATTAGAAAACACTGTGGGAAAAGGAGAAAATGCTGGTTACCAGCATTTTCTCCTTTTCCCACAGTGTTTTCAAAAGGCTTCTTTCTCAGGGGGCGTCAAAAGTAGGGATTGTGTGGGAATGTGTTAAGTGGAATTGATGGGTTTTCTATAGGCCTTTTCCTCCGAGTGAGTCTTTAAAGCTTGGTATTGTATAGTAAAGGTTAACTCTTTACCAGAAGACAAAATTTTTAAACTGGTCCAAATTAAAACCATTGACAAGTGCCAAAATGAATATGACTCAGTTGACTCAAATTGCTTCTGAAAGGTATCAAAAAATTGTGGAAAAGAAGCAATGCTGATTTCCTTTTTCCACAATGTTTTCAAAAGTCCAATTTCCTATGATCATTCAATTTCTGGATTGTGTGGTAAAAGCTTAACTATTTACCAAACAATCAATGATCATTATACAACCCCAAGGTAAAACCCTTATGAAAACATTGTATGAAATGAAGGAAATGCCATAGAAACCATGTTTTCTACATTACAAATCCCATCATTTGGGTCCAAATCCGGAGCTCCGCAAAACGCTTCCATACCTGTAAATGCTTGTAATTTCGCTAACAGAATACTCAAGTTCAATATGTCATCTTCTATAAAGTAAACTGTTTGGTAACAATCATTGAACTCTTTACCACACAATCACGACTTTTAACACCCTGGTATAAGAAGCCTTTTGAAAACATTGTGGGAAAAGGAGAAAATGCTGGTAAACAGCATTTTCTCCTTTTCTCACAATGTTTTCTTCCCCATTTGAAACAAGAATCGTTATTTCAGTTACATTTAATTTGTCATCTGCAAATCCTTTCAATTTGGACCGGTCTAATTTTTTATCGTTTGGTAACTAAAGTGTTTAGTTTCCATCTAGTGACATTCCAATCTGGGACACTTCTGAATAATTCATTCCACTCAATTAAGTCCCTTGCTAGAACTTCACAATTATAAGGTTGAAAATAAGTGGGATGAAAATCAGTTGCAAAGAATGTTTTTATCCTAAGAGTTTTTACAGTAGCAACAGTTGGTTACTCAGACTGTGTAGATCAAATCAGACAGAACAAGGCATGCAATCTGATCTTATTTCTACACTGTCCTACATACATGTAATGACATATTTATTTGTTCAGCATGTAACTGGAATCACGGGTTCAGAAAATGAACCCAGCTAAGCCTGACTAGATGCATTTTTGTGAGCAACATAGATCAAGAACAAACTGTTCAAAGCTTGTAGTCTCATCATTGATCAATATTGTCAGAGTGTCTTACACACCGAGACAGAGCTCCAGATAGAGGGAGTCAACATGATTTCAAACTTGAAAATATCAATTATTCTCAACTAAACCCTATATTGTGGGTACTCATTGGAATTGTCTTGTCGAGAGGATTGTAATGAGTACCCACAACATAGGGTTTGGAAGAGATATAATGGATTTAAAATCACTCTCACTTATCTGGAGCTCTGCACTGAGATTTTATTTTCAGCACAAAGAACACTGCAATTACTGGCTAAACTTTAAGAATTTAACCCTTTACCAAACAACAAAATTTTTGACTGGTCTAAATTGAAAGCACTTGCAGACGACAAAATAAGAGTAACTCAAAAATTGAAATTTGTTTTCAGCAGGGTAGAAAACATTGTGGAAAACGGAGAAAATGCTGGTTACCAGCATATGCTGGTTACCAGCATTTTCTCCTTTTCCCACAATGTTTTCAAAAGGCTCCTATCTCAGGGTCGTACAAACCAGGCATTGTTTGGTAATGGGTTAACTGCTGGCATAAAATTTTCACTTGAGTAATTTAGCAGTACATGTATAAATTTTTACCAAACAACTAAATCGTAGATCTGTCCTTATTCAAAACACTTGAAGACCACAAATTTAAGGTAACACAAGTGACAAAGTTTGTCTTTAACCTTTAGCACAGAATCCTGATATTTTTAATGACCACCAAAAAAACTGCCTTTTGTGACATTGTAGAAAAAGGAAAAAATACTGGTAGCCAGCATTTCCAAAACAAATTTCATAATTGTTTTGAATTTTAAGTCAAATTTATTTGATGTCTGCTGGATTAAGTCTAAAATTTTGTTGTTCAGGAAAGAGTTCATAGACAGAAAACATAGTGGGAAAAGGAGGAAGTTTTGTTTACCAGCATTTTCTCCTTTCCCCACTATGTTGCAAAAATCCTTCACTTTCAAGGTTGTTGAAACCCCTGATTGTGTGGTAAAGAGTTAAGGCACCTTCACTCTGTAACAAAATGACTGGCTTCTACTGGTATTAACCCATTACCACACAATCCCTACTTCTGACGCCCCTGAGAAAGACGCCTTTTGAAAACACTGTAGGAAAAGGAGAAAATGCTGGTAACCAGCATTTTCTCCTTTTCCCACAGTGTTTTCTACCCTTCCCAGAACAAATTTCAATTTTTCAGTCACCTTTATTTTGTTGTCTGCAAATGCTTTCAATTTGGACCAGTCTAAATTTTTGTCGTGTGGTAACGAGTTAAAGAATATTTTCACATTATGTTTGCTAGCATAATTATTCTGGTTTATTAACTCTTAACCACACAATCCAGACGTTTGACAACCCTGAGAAAGAAGCCTTTTGAAAACATTGTAGCAAAAAAAGAAAATGCTGGTAACCAGCATTTTCTCCTTTCATCACAACGTTTTCTACCCTTCCCAAACCAAATTTCAATTTTTCAGGCAGAATTATTTTGCCATCTGCAAATGCTTTCAATTTGGACCAGCCTATAATTCTGTCGTCTGGTAAAGATTAATAACTCGTAGTTTCCAATCACTTGAAGTACATTTGCCTAGGTTGCACATCAAAAATTTATTGTTCATACTTGAAATTTTTCAACATATGCCAAGAAGCAGTTTGTTATGCTGGCATCACACAGTCCTGATTTTGACATCAGATGGCCATACAAATATGGACTTTTTTAATTTTACGCAAAGATCGCCCCAAACTTGGTAAAACAGCATATCAACAGCCGAAGTAAGGACGATACCCTCAGAAGGCCACTCCATGGCTCCCGAACCAAACACAAAAGCAACACAAATATGTGAATTTCTAGATGCTAGAGTGTAAACAAAGTGAAATATATTATATTTTGACCAAATTTAGTGCTGATTGGTTGATATTTGTGGATGATAGAGTGTAAACAAATTGAAATATAGCAATTTTTCCAATTCAAGGGCAAATAACTCCAGATGTTCTGGTCCGATTAAAGCGATAATTGAAGTCATACGAGATCTAATAGTTATATATATTTTTACCAAGTTTGGTGCTGATTGGTTGATTTTTGTAGATGCTAGAGTGTAAACAAGAAAATGTGAATGGACGACGGAAGGACGGATGGACAACGGACTGTGAGTGATCACAATAGCTCACTCTGAGCACTTTGTGCTCAGGTGAGCTAAAAACCGGAAACAATGAGTCTGTTTACAAGGAAGGCCACAACTCAGCCAAATGCATTTTCTTTCAACCGTAATCTAAGCAATCTTGCAAACGTCAGGCGCAATATTTGGTATAAAAATCTAAGAATGACTATATTTTGATGGAATAAAAACAAAACGAGTTAACACTGGCTTAAAATGAATATAAGGGGCTCTTTAAATCAGAAGGCTAATTAAAAGTTGTAACTGTTTTAACAACCACGAGAAAAAGTGGCTCTTGAAAACAAAAGAAAGTGCTGGCAACCAGCATATTTTCTACTCTCCAACACAGCATATTTTCTAGTCTTTCTTAAAAATATTCTAAGAAATAAGTAATATTTTGTTTTCCTACATATGCCTTCAATCTGATCTCACCTAAAATCTTGTTGTTTGGTGAAGCATTTAGGGTACCGGTGAGTGACTGTTATATCTGAACTAAAGATAAACCATACCATCTCAACTTTTAATCCATCAACAGACATTCAGTAACATGCAAAAATATGCTATCCAGCATCAGTTGCTACTCATTATACATTCCTTATTCAATACTATATCAATTGTAAACTGATACAGATATTAATATTAATACCACTCAATCCAAACTTTTAGCAACCTATGGCAAAAGGACTTTTAAAAAACATTATGGGTAAAGGAGAAAATGCTGGTTACCAGCATTTTCTCCTTTTCCCACAATGTTTTCTACCCTTCCAAAACTAAATTTCATTTTTTGTGTCATGTTTATTTTGTGGTCTGTGCATGCTTTACATTTGGACAAGTCTACTATTTTGTCATTTGATAAAGAGTTAATATTATACCACATTCAACACAAGTAACAGCTGGTCATGTGAAGGCATGCATATTTAAATACATTCAGCCTTCATATTTCTGTAATATAAGTTACATGATATTACATTCCTAAAATATATCCCTAGATATACAGCAAGTTAATTTTGAAAAGAAAAAAAGGGAAAAATCAACAAAAACTTGGAATATCTCTCATTACACTCAACTCTATCAGACCACAGGCCTGCTATTTAGAGCCAGGGCCCGTATTCACCAACCATTCTCAAGAACGTTCTTGGTCTTATTCTTCAAGATTTCCTGACTGTGAAAGTAACAGAACGTCTGATTGGCTAAACCATCCGGTTTAGCCAATCAGACGTTCTGTTACTTTCACATTGGCAAAATTCTGAAGAATAAGCCTAAGAATATTCTCAAGAATGGTTGGTGAATACGGGCCCTGTATTCACAAATTGTTTTTGGTTTCATTCTTGGTCCTGTTCTGAATTTAGAATGTAACATCAATTTTTTTGGTTGTTTTTTACGGCTGAAATAGTTAAAAAGGAAACAGAGATATTTCAAGGACGGACTGCATATTCCGTGCAGTCTGTACTTGACCTACACTGTTGTATTAATATAAGCTTCATTACCTTAAGTGTTATGAGTCTGTTATAAGATGTGAACATTTTAACAAATTTCCAAAAAATACTGGTTTTTACGACCCTGAGAATGGAGGCTTTTGAAAGCATTGTCATAAAGGGAGAAAATGCTGGTAACCAGCGTTTTGTCCTTTCCCCAAAATGTTTTCTATTTTTCCACTTAAGTCACATTGACTTTAACATCTACAAATTTGCTTTCAATTCAGACAAGTTTAAAATCTTGTTGAGAACTAGCAGTTCTATACAGATTCTCTGTAAATCGATCACTCGAATTGATAGTATGAATTATGTTTGTAAAAATTTGTATTGTGGGCCGGAGGCCTAAATTACTAAATAAAAGTATTGTATTGTATTGTATTGTATCAACTTCTGATTGGCTAAACAATTTGTTTAGCCAATCAGTGGTTGCGTCACTTTCAGTGTTGCTGCTGGAGGTAGAGGTTAGCTAAGCCATAGTCAAGAAGTTTTGGACTCTTCAAAACTGAACCCATTTGCAGACAAAATGGAATATGGGTAAAATGATTTAGACTTCTTGCAAAAAGTAAGAATAACTTCTAGGAAACCAGAGTTTTCCTCTTTTTCCAGAATTATTAAAGATACCATGAGATTTTTTCCATAATCTTCAAGATACTTGGTTCTTTTAGTAAAGCGTAAACCAGCATTTTCTCCTTTCTCACAATGCATTCTACCCTTTGAAAAACAAATTTCACAAATACATGTAGAGCAGCTTATCCTGAATGAACCATATTGAAACTGTCGTTTAGAAGCAATCTCATTTTCAGGAAGGGTTAAATTCTTTTTGTTTGGGAAAACAAAAGTTTAACTCCAGACTAAACAAAAGAATTCATCTCTTTACCAAACAACAAAATTGTAGACTGGTCCAAATTCAAAGCATATGCAGACAACCAAATGAATCTGACTAAAAAAAATGAAATTTCTTTAGGGAAGATTATAAAACACTGTGGGAAAAGGAGAAAATGCTGCTTAGCAGCATTTTCTACTTTTCCTACAATGTTTTCCAAAGGCTTCCTTCTAAGGGTTGACAAAAGTAGGGATTATGTGGTAAGGAGTTAAGACAGGCCCAAACTGACAGCATTTGCTGACAAGAATACAAATGAAGCTCATAAATTATTTCTGTTTTCCATGGGGTAGAAAACATTGTGGAAAAGAGTAGGCAGCATTTTCTCCTTTTCCCAAAATGTTTTCAGAAGCTTTCTGCTTCAGGGTCACTAAAACTCTGGATTGTGTGGTAAAGCATGCGATTTCCGGATTTCAGTGGATGTCAGAAGTTTACAAGAAAAGTCCATGTTTCCAGTTCTAAATATGAGGAGGTCTCCCCCTGTCCACCCCTCTGGATCCGCCTATGTAAAGCGTTCATTAATAAATCAATAAATAGAGCTAATACACGCCCCCCCCCCACCCCGCCGGGCTTTCACAGAAACAGGCAATTACCAGTATTTTCTATACATGGACACACAAACGGACAGACACGCTGATTCCAGTATACTCCCAAAAATATTTGTTTTGCGGGGGTATAATAATAGCATGGCTATTAAAACACTTCTGTCTTCAATGGGCTAGAAAACATGATGAGAAAAGAAGAAAATGCCAGTTACCAGCATTTTCTCCTTTTCCCTCAATGTTTTCAGAAGCTTTCTGTTCCAGGGTCATTAAAACTCAGGACTGTAATGGTTATGTTTAAACCACCTGATGAAGCCAGGGTATCTCCTTATGGCCTGAGGTTATGCACAAATAATTTTAATTCCTTCTCAAAATTTGTTGAACTAAGTAGCTTTATCTACTCTTCTCTTTTCTAATCACAGTAACAGCCATAGCTCAACTCTTACCAAACGACAAAAATTTATACTTGTCCAAACTGATTTAGCATTTGCAGATGACAATTAAAATGTTGTTTAAATGAAGAAAATTGTCTTTGATGAAAAAAAAAACATTGTGGAAAAAGAGAAATTGCTGGTTACCAGCATTTTCTCCTTTTCCTACAATGTTTTCTAAAGGCTTTTCCTATAGAGTTTTTAAAACCAGTGATTGTGCAGCAAAGAGTTAAGTCTCTACAAACTACAAAATTTTAGATTTGTCAAACTTGAAAGCATTTGCAGATGACAAAATAAACCCAGAGCCCCAGATAAAAAGGGTTGATAGTATTCTTAATCAATTATTTCTCTTTGAAACCCTATGTTGTGGGTACACATTAGAATAGTCTCAATGAGACAATTCTAATGAGTACCCACAACATGGGGTTTCAGTGGAGAATGATTGATTTTGAAATCAACATCACTCCCATTATCTGGAGATCTGTAAACCTGACTCAGAAATTGTAAATGTGAGTTTTGAAAGTAGAAAACATTGTGGAAAAGGAGAAAATGCTAGTTACTAGCATTTTCTCCTTTTCCTGCAATATTTTCAAAAGTCTTCTGCTTCAGATTTATTAAAACCCAGGATTGTTTGGTAAAGGGTTAACACTTTATTAACCCTTTACCACAAAATCCCTACTTTTGATGCTCCTGAGAAAGAAGCCTTATGAAAACACTGTAGTAAAAGGAGAAAATGCTGGTAACCAGCATTTTCTCCTTTTCCCACAGTGTTTTCTACCCTTCCAAGAACAAATTTCAATTTTTCAGTCACATTTATTTTGTCGTCTGCAAATGCTTTCAATTTGAACCAGTCTAAAATTTTGTCGTGTGGTAAAGAGTTAAAGAGTTTTGTGCTTGTACAACCAATGGGATGAAGGTTTTTCAAAAAACTGTGGGAAAAGGAGTTGTTTGGTTATTTTAATTGAAAGTTTAATGACGTTCATGTCTTAGGCAGAGCTCCTGATAAGAGGGAGTGATGGCATTTTAAGTCCATAATTTCTTTTCTAAACCCTATGTTGTGGATACTCATTAGAATCAAAATCACTCCCTCAATCTGGAGCTCTGGCTTAGGTCGTATCACAACTGGAAGTGCACT